>BLIW01000005.1:10002500-11454024 GCA_016586305.1 Ophiorrhiza pumila | reverse complement strand
GTATACAAATGACCAACAAACACTCAGTAAATCAACAATCAAAAAGGATAATAGAGATAGGAAATGCCATGTTTGAGAAATCAAATATCTATACTTCATCAATTTGGTGAAGAGATGTTATTTTTTCCTTGTCTTAAGAAAATGCATCTCTAGATTAGAAGTAATAAACAATCAAGTAACTAAAGATAAACACAAATATAGATTAGACGAGCCTATGCAGTAGTGCAGAGAAAGAAGCAGTCCTATAGGCATGTTTATAAGCACTCTTTTAATTTCTTATCTTGGTGTAACAATCCAATACTCTTAAGAGTTTCCATCATCTCACTTGAGACATGCTAATACTCTGACAGCTTAATGCCAATTGATAGTTGATTCTCTACCTGCGGGAAAGATAATTATCCTTACTAATAATTCATCCCATACATTAGTACTCATCCATTCAGATACACAAAAACTCTTATGAGACCATCTCATATATGAAACGTGATATGTGAATTATACTTTATACGCTAATTTTTTATATGTTATACGCTAATATTTAATACTTTATACGCTAATACGCTAATCTTTGATACTTTATATGCTAATTTTTTATCCTTTATACGCTAAAATGAAATTCATACGCAAGTCAAAACGGTCTCAAGGGAGAATGGCCCATTCAGATACCATATTGGTTGTACTCGTCCAATCAGATTTTCCATTAGGGCTATAGGTTACATAGTCTATAACATTGTTAAATTTAAATCCCAAACCACATGCCACATTTTACATTCAAAACCCAAACCAAGTTTTATTTCCACATGAAAATATAAAAAATTACCTCATGCTGGCATAAGAAGAAATATAAGAGCAAGCAGAATCCATTCCTGAAGTTACATCCACGGATATTCCCAATCTTTTAAGATGGTATCTCGTGACCTCAGCTCTAATACTTTTCTCATCAACCACCAATGCTTTTAAACCCCGAAATTCTGAAACAGCTTGATCATAGTGCGGCCACCTAGTATCCACAGAAGTATTTTCTGCTTTTCTAAATGTTACAGTAAATGAAAAAGTGCTGCCAATTCCTGGGTCACTAACAAAACCAATTTCTCCACCCATAAGATCCACTAGACGTTTACTAATGCTTAGGCCTATTCCAGTCCCTCCATGTGTCCGAGATGTAGAACTGTCAGCCTGCATAAAAGGCGTAAAAATGCGGCCTTGTACATCATAATGGATTCCCACACCTGTGTCTTCAACAGTCACTAACAACTTGATCTTTTCAATTTCCTCTGTTGTACAACTCACATTTTTAAAATTTTCCCAACTCTTCCATCTGTCTACAACAGGAAACCCACTCAATGTATTGAAAGGAGCATTTGGACCATCCCGAGCTAAGGCTAAGCTTTGTCTCAGAACTTCATCTCTTACATCGAGATGGCGCCTAACTTCATCAGCTAAATGCAGAGTCACAAATATGTGCCCCTTGTCTTTGTCTTTTGTGAACTGCAACACAACATATATTTTCATTAATATATAAGCTTAAAAAATAACAGTTAAATAAAGATCAATCTATCCAATTCAAATTCTGATGCAGAGGTTAACAAAAACACAACTCTGCTTTAGAATTTATACAGCTTTGCTCCTCAAGTTTGGATATTCAAAAGAAAATCAATGAGCACAAACACATCTAGTTCCCTTGTGGCATCATTCATGAAATTTTTATTGAGGTGCACCTTCCCCTGCTGCGAGACAAGTGAATGTCAGCTGACATTCTTCCGAAGGCTCATGGACCCTTTTCCGCACCCTCAATCATGATAAACATTTGAGTCCAGAGTATGTATTTTCTTTTGTTAGACTATTGTGAGATTAAGGTGATAAAAGTGATATCAGATCCTTTGTCCTATAACATATCAAAATGGCATCGTTTCACTAAAATTATGCTTTTAATCATGGTTTTAGTAAAACCGGAGTCGTTTTGATGTGTTGGACAGGGTTTGACAGTGGATACGGGGTTGATAAGAGTATGCATGCAAATAACTAAGTCCAGAAATACGCTAACTTTTCTCAAATTGAGAAAAAGATAATTGTTGAACATTTTTTGCAGTTTCTGTTTAATTTTTTTGGCCAGCCACCTCACCTCCATCATGTGGTCTTCCACTATATATATATATATATTTAAATAAAATATTTCAAAAATTGAACTTTGAAGTAGAATTTAAAATTGAATATTTTAATAACAAAAAATTCTCCAACGAAGCATAGAAGTAAAACTCATTAGTCCACACATTCATTCCTCAAATTAAAAAAATATATAGAAAATTTGTATTGAGGTGTGCTCCACACTCTTATCAACTAAGCTTTGAAGTATTGTTTTTATTTAAGGTTAAAAAAAACATGGTTTGATCTAGGAAACCTATAATTTATTTGATTTACATATTTATTTTTAGGAGTAATGATATGAATAGTGAAAAAATAGAGTGAAAGCACAAATTGAAATTGAATGACATGAACCAATTGGTGACAATCTATTTTTTCACTATTCGTATCATTACTCTTATTTTTAGATACCCACAAATCTATAGTTTAATATAGTAATTCTATGTTGATCTATCTACCTCAATCCATAAGTATTATTCTATCCCCTATTTGATAGTTATTGCATGTTTTTCACTAATAGGGAGTTTTCATGAAAATTTCCCAAATCACAACTGAGTTTTTTTTGTAATTAACTCTTTGTTCAATTTACAAAAAACTTCAATGCTAGTCACAAACCTCAAGCTAATCTAAATTTACTCCTGCAAAACTATGTTAATTTGTTCATCCCTCTCCCAAAATAGCACCTTTACGCCCTAACCCTAATTTTTTCTATTGTTCAGGCACTTCTCAAAGACAATTGTATTACAGGAACATGGGAACAATTGATATATACACACACCTATATATAGATGCATCAAGAGAAGATGGATAATGGTATGAGATAATGTTGTTGTATAGTGCATGTTCAAAGACTTACTCAAACCTTTTCCAAATTTGCATTTCAAGGTGAAAAGATCAAATAATTTTTTTAATTATAATGATTTTAGAATTGAAGTTGACCGATGACAGTAAATGCTGTTGACCAGCCAATATCTAGTCAAATTCTGGCCAAAATTTGGCCGGCAGGCGACTGCTGCCTGTCAACCATTGGTCTAGGCAGTTAACAATGATATTTTTTTTAAAAACAAATTGATGGTGAAAAGACGAAAATAGCCTTGTTCTCAAAATTGGAAAAAGTAGCATTTTCTTTCCTTCAAAAAACACTTGCACAAACAACCTTTTTTTTCATTTGAAACAAAAAAAATATTTGTCCAAACAGGACTTAAAATGTAGTTTAAATAAAGAAAAGCATACTACATGTTCAAAAGATATATTATATTTAAATATAAATGACTAGATGGAGCACAATGGCAAAATGTGATCCATATAGCCGATCCAAATTAGTGAGATAAAGGTTTAGTTGTTGTATAACTGCATGTTCAAAGATTTACTCAAACCTTTTCCAAATTTGCATTTCACGGTGAAAAGATAAAATGTTTTTTTTAATTATAATGATTTTAGAATTGAAGTTGACCGATGACAGTCGACGCGGTTGACCAGCCAAAATCTGGTCAGAATCCGGCCAAAATTTGGCCAGCAGGCGACCGCTACCATTTGACTAGGCAGTCAACAATGCTAATTTTTTTTTAAAAAAAATTGTGGATGGTGAAAAGTCGAAAATAGCCTTGTTCTCAAAATTGGAAAAAGTAGTATTTTCTTTCCTTCAAAAAACACTTGCACAAACACCCTTTTTTTTCATTTGAAAACAAAAACACAAAAATATATTTGTCCAAACTGAGCCTAACATGTAGTTTAAATAACAAAATGCATACTACATGTTCAAAAGATATATTATATTTGAGAGTAATGATACCCATAGTAAAATTGTAGAGTGAAATGCCATAGTGAATCAGGTGGCATGTATAAAAAGATAAAATTGGGTCTGATGTACCACTTTATAAAAAATTGACACGTATCCATTTAGTTAGTTATCTCATTTTTTAAAATTAAACTAATAACCTAACCAAATGATAATTGAACCCTGAGGATAATTGATTGTACACATGTCAATTTTTTATAAAGTGGCGCATGATTACATAAGGGATAATTTTGTTTTTTATACATGCCACATCATTCACTATGGTATTTCCCAATTAGACTTTCACTTTGAGTATCATTACTCTATATTTAAAGAGTAATGATTGGGGGAGTGAAAAATTAGAGTGAAAAGTCAAAGTGAATGACGTGTCATGTATAAAAAAACAAATTAATCCATTACCCATTAGGGTTCACTCATCATTTGATTAGGGTATTAATTTGTCTTTTTATAACTGCCACATCAGTCACTTTGGGTTTTCCCTCTAATTTTTCACTCCCCCTATCATTGCTCATATTTAAATATAAATGAGCATATGACCCTAAATGGAGAACAATGGCAAAATGTGATTCGTATGGCCGACCCAAATTAGTGAGATAAAGGTTTAGTTGTTGTTGTATACTACATCTTCAAAGATTTACTCAAACCTTTTCCAAATTTGCATTTCAAGGTGAAAAGATCAACATCGGTGCTTACTTTGTCCGACCAAAATTTCACTAAAAATATATAATCCAAGAAAATAACCAACCTTAATTGAGTTTCCAACAAGGTTCATTATAACTTGCCGGAACCTTCCAGGGTCTCCGATAACAACTTCTGGCACCTGTTCGGAGACATATACAGCCAGCTTCACTCAAACAAAAGAACAGAAAAGACAAGAACGATGTTATGTCTTTGCAAGCAAAGGATAATGATTAACTTCAAAAGCTAATATATAACTAAACAAGCTTCAGTTCTAAACCTGAATTTCTTTTGCATGAGATTTTCCTGACAGAAGTGACAAAACTTTATCCAGTTCAGCACGCAGATTAAAAGGTGCAGCTTCCAGCTCCAGCCTTCCTGATTCAATCTTAGCCTGATCCAAAACCTCATTTATCAATGCTATTAAATCTTTCCCACTATCATGAGCAGTCTGTGCAAAATCCCTTTGGTTGTCATCTAAATTTGTATCCATTAGCATCTCAAGCATACCTACATTGAATTCCAGTTGTCAGTCAGAGATGAAAATTTTAATAAATTAGTTCTAATTATAATCAAATCTTCATTGCATTACCTAGCACACCATTCATTGGTGTCCTGATTTCGTGGGAGACTGTAGCGAGAAACTACAAAAGAGTACAAACAGGTTAAAGGATATGGCAGAAACAGCACCAATTTGAGAGACAACAAGAGGATTAGAGATGAGATAGGCTAGGGCATAACATTACATGATGAGGAACTAAACAACTTCAAGATGATAAATAGTCATACAAGGGGCCAGAAATCACAAATTAAAAATACATTTCATCTCAAAAACACCTGTGATTTTGCTACATCTGCAGCTTCAGCGCGATGTTTGAGCTCCATCATCTTCTGGTAGTCATGCTCCACTTTATCAATTCGATTTATGGCTGCATGGAAGATATGACCTAGAAGCAAAGTGATAACAAGGACTCCAATGGATGATGTTATTGCAGTCCACGGTAGAGGAGGTTTTTTCTTAAACCTGTGGACAGAAACAGACAAATTCATATGAGAAGCATGTGTTGTAAAGTAGCCTGCATAATTGTCATCGTGAATGGGAAAGTCCAACCTGCAATGCATCTCATGCTTCCGATCTGGATCCCCAAAATCAAGAGTACTGATGCGAAGCAGTCCAGTATCAATAACATCTTCACCATACATCTTTATTGGAGAGATCTTGTTTGTTGTATCATAAACATGCACCACAATTGTTTGCTTACTAGCTAGCTGGTGTAGAAGCTTCTCAACTAATGAAGGGACGTCGTATGAAGCCCCCAGGTACCTTCATTGAAGAATGGATCGCCACCACAAAAGGAAAAGTAAACATTGAAGACATCAGAAACCACACTAGGAAAAACAAATCTCATCCTGACCAATATCCAAGATATTGGATTATTATGAAGGATATCACTCACCCCACAGTAGCATTGATACGTTGCAGTGGTGTAGCATCAGGAGGAAGATCAGTATTGTAGATGGCAAATGTGAGCACAACACCTAGGTGATTGGATTTCAATAACTTGAAAGGCGATGTTAAGACTCCCTTTCCAGATGCCCTTGCTCGCAAGATGTTTTCACGGTCTTCCTATATAGAAATGACAGAAGCTGAAATACATCAGTACTTGGCTAACTGTAAAATCTTCCAAACATTTGTCCAATGAACTTCAATGTGTTAATCGGGACTGCCTGCTTAACAATTTTTCATATTTAATTTTTTTTTATTATTAAAAATATAATAATATATATAGCAGAAATAAGAATGTTAAAATGGATGTGTAGACATACTAGATTAGATAGAATAAGTAATGAATGTATTAGAAAGAAAGTGGAGGTAACTCCAATAAATGAAAAAAATCAGAGAAACACTTCTAAAATGGTTTGGACATGTGCATAGGAGACCTATAGATGCACCAACGTGTAGAAAGTAGAGAAAAATCAAATCAAATTAAAAGAAAACAGGGGAAACCTAAAAAGAATTGGAAAGAAGCGATTAAAAAATATATGATATATTTAAATATAAAAGAAAATATGTAATGATAAAATACGATGGCGAAATATGATCTATGTGACCCACCACACATAGTGGGATAAAGGATTAGTTGTTGATGTTGTAATGTTTTTTCCACCTTTAAATGTTGAATTTTATGGTAGTAAGTAAAATTTTCAGTTTTCTCACATTGATCTAACTCACCTACTATGAATCATCACTCATCACTATTGACTTCATTATATAGGTTATAAAAACATCTATTTTCTCGATTTTTTATTGCTTTATCATCAACTAAAACATTTTTATGTTCATTTTTAACATAATTTTTCTTAAATGTCTTGTTTTCTTTTCTCTCATTTTTACTATTTTATATATATCCTTCATTACTTCCTCAATATTTAATATTTTATAAAATCATTCAAAAACCTATGTTTGCCTCATTTATAACTTTTTTTCATGTATTTCTTCGCACTTTTATACCTTTAAATCTTTTCATCATTTCTACAAGTGTACAATCTTTTATAACTCGCCTCTCTATTTTCGCTTTTTCTTAGATTTTTTGATTCCACCATTCAAGATTTTTTATTCCATTCATTGCCATTTGACTCTTGGAATACACATATGTCAAATTTTTTAATTAGTAAGTTATATTTATGCATGTGCGCTCTCTTTCATCTTCCATAGTCCAATTAATGATTTTCAATAAGGTTTTCATATCTCTTTTATTTTTATTCTTTAGATGCACCACTTAATTCTAGGTATGTTATATAACTTTTTTTTTAAGTTAATTATTATTAAGTCTTATATAAAAAAACTATTAACTTATGTTGAGTCATGAAACTTTATCCAAATATTATCTTACAATCTTTACATATTTTTATATTATTCTTTCGAAATAAGAAATAATTAATTTATGACTTGTTGAAATGGCTTTAGAATTGTGGTTAGGCACTCTTGAAAAACATAGAAGAACAAAGAAACAATTTATGCAAAGCAACTAAGAAAACTAATAAAATTTATCACTATGTCTGATAGAATACAAACAATTACTACTTTTTTGACATCCAATTAACATAATAATGGAGTTACCTAAATGTTCAATTCATGGTTTAACCAATTAAAAAAAAAGTTCTTTAGTTGATCACATATTGAGGGTAAACAAACTTCCTATTGCACAATTTTTTAACCAGCCATAAATTCATAAAGAATGTACAACTTTAAACTATTTCTAGTAAAGGTCACATTCTCAAAAAGGTACTAATTTGTGTATTTAATGGACATTTTTTTTTACATATTTTGCATACACAAGATCTCACATTCTTCTACATAATTAGTAAAAGAATCCAAAATCAGGGCCCATCATTTTAACAGTAATTAAAGAGTAGGCTAGATATTGTTGCTACCATGGAAAAATAAAATGTATTAGTGAATTTCCACTATTGTCTATGAATGGTCCAAAATTGTCCCAAAGGTGCTTTCACAAATCTGAGGGATCAAATTGTCCCAAAGGTGCAACTAGAAGAGAAAATGTATGTAGCATCATTATAACCACGAACTCATCCAAGTGGTGCTTGAGGGAGAGGAACCTACCTCACAGACCAGACTAGCACTCATTTGGATTTAGTGCGAGAATAAATCTAGCAAATTAAGCAGGCCTACCCCAACACTGGAGTCTTAACTCCCTATTAGTGGCCAACTTGGACAAGCCAAGTTGGTTACGTGTTGCACTTATAAATCAACCAATATTTTCTCGAACCCAACCACACCTTCCAAATCTATCAAATGCATGAGTTATGTAAAATATTTATGCAAGAAATATTCACAATTTCTTTTTCAACATTGACAGAAATTATTATTATTTTAATTTTAAAATTGGTAGTAATATTTAGTCCACCTATTCTATGGTGCACTACTGCACTGATAAGGTCCTGAGTGTATAGGCAGCAATGGGGACGTATTTCCCTATGGGTAGCCAAATCAGACTAGCGGAGCTAATCATAATTTTCTTTAATACAAGCTTTCGTATCATAAATGAACCATACCTTCCCAGACATCATGTCTATTGAAACAATATGTGAGACGGTCTTTTGGGTAAAGATAACAGGTGCATATTCTTCTTGAACAGGAGAAGGATCCAAGTTTTCAGGTACAAGATCCTGGGATAAAGATTGATCTTCTGTTTCCATTTTCTTAATTGTCCACCCTTGCAGCTCCTCAAATTCTTCCCTCCATAAGTGAAGAACCCTTAAAGCATAGGCAACACCACTAGTAAGAGGTCTCTCGAAAGCCGTTTTCTCTGTATAATCTTCAAAAGTTTTCTGCAAAATGCAGAGGATGCACTTGTCAATGATGAACACAAATGGGAATACAATAGAAAATAATCTCACTATCTATCACGGCATAATGCTATGATGGCTACAATCAAAAAAAAAACTTTAGGAATTTGCAAAAAAAAAACAAAGCTAAAAGAAAGGAAGCATTACCTGATCTAAAACTGAAGGTTCCTTTTCATGGTAAAATGATGATACAAGAATAGCCAATGCATGAACATGGTTCATGCTTACATTAAACTGGTCCTGCAGCATTCGAACCCTTTCATCACACATGCTTACTAGTGTTTCTTTGTTCTTTGACCAATGATCTTCATTCAAATACCAAAACAACCATGCGGATGCAAATATGCCTGCTCCAACACAAATAACAAGAATCTTTCTCCTCCACTTTCCAGCACTTCTCGATGAACTTCGACTTGGTGGTTGGTGCGACAGCTGTAGTGGTTGGGATTGTCGATCCAACGGCTGCTGTTGAACCAAATTTGTTTGATTTCTCCAAAGTTTCACTTGTAATTTAAATATTTGCCAGCTCACAGCCATTCCAATGAGAATCCACCACCATACTTTGACAGAGCAAACTAAAACACTTTCACAGTGATCTCTGCGGCCCTGCCCTTGTGACCGCATTTGCAAGATATTCTATACAAGGCACAATAGTAATTCCCTGATCAAAAACTTGTTACAAATATGACTATTCTGAACTATAGCATACTGATATTTCCTCTGACACGATGACAAGTTATTAATGGTGTCGCAAAGTATGTTGGAGAAAAAAAACTAACGTCTCAAAGTCACATATTCACATTTAATGCCAAAAAAAGCTACTTTGCATCCAGAGTTTTGCTTATTCAGTTCTTGCACAAGTGTTCTTGGCACAAGCATTTCAAACGGGTGTTTTAATTTGCAATTCTAACATAAACACATTGGATGACAGTCATCAAAAGCATTATACAAGTATGCAACTTAGAAGATGTCTTTGCCCCCATGTAAGGCTTCAGATTAAGAAAAATAAAAAGTCGTAAAAAGGCTCTACCTCATTAGAATACCGATGATCATAATAAACGGATGAAGGACTAGACCATGACATGAATGCAGAGCTTGTTTTCAGATATGATATGTCAAGGTTCTTGGAATTGTCGTCATCACGAACAGGACACTGGCCATTAGGCTCGTTATTTTCTTCAACCAGATCATACCATTTCTCAATCATGTGACTAGCTGAATTTAGCAACTTCAAAGCACAGGTTATGGTATTACTTGAAGACATCTGCTGTCCATACTGTTTGCTACATGTCAAATGTGAGATCTGCAAGCCAAAATAGAAGCGAGGTCAGGTATCTTCAAACTAAGATATCTAAGTGCAAACAGCAAGAATGAAAAGCATTTGCTGTGAGCAATTACAAAAAATTAAAACTTTGCTTGGGTTTAAACGGCCATATTCTCCAATGTACAACTTTTCAGAAACCGATACTCCAGGTTTCTGGCATCAGAGAGAAAATAAGAGAATTTCAGCAAGAAGAGAAAGGACAATGAAGCCAATTCAAAGAATATAGATGTGTTGCTATTCAAAAAGAAAAGTAACGTCTACAAACACTTGAAAGTGATAATATAGGGGGAAAATGTATTAAAAAAAATTTCAACCCAAAAATCAACCAACCACCTTTAGGATACAGTCTAGACGGAACATCGTTAAAGAAGAGGAAATTTAATCATCAAAAAACTAACCGGGGATAGTGTAATTTCAGAAACATGAGTTTTTTGTAGCACATATAATTACAAATCTCAAGTGAATTCATGTAATGCCAAAATTATCATCACCTTTTCAACAAAAGAACTGCATTTCATAACAAATTACGTATACTTTTTCAGCAGTAGAAAGAAGCTCCGAAGTTAGAATATGCACTGCTGAACATTCAGTCCCATGATTTTTGCTTTGCATATCCAATTTAATGTGCCAACAAAAGACAAAACTTCAGAATAGGTTTCCAAATATACAGTGAAATCAATGAAAAGGTATACACTCATTCATGTTCTAAATCACTAAGATTGCAAGGATTAGTTGGCCGAGAGTCACTGAGATACTTGAACTGCAGGAATTGTCTGCCATTTGTTACCTTGCAATTTGTATCCAAAATATAAGCTTTCCACCAAATACTAAGCCCACAACCAAAAACAAAGAATCAGTTTGGAAACGGACGAAAAAGAAAGTTAGCTGCTTCCAAAATAGTTCAAAACAAAATCTAATCCTCCAATTTCTAAAGCTACCATGATACTTAAAAGACCTAGCGATAAGTCCCGGAAGCTAAATGGCACCATTTCAGCATTTCCTAAGCTGAACTGATGACAGAAGATAAGTACTAAAGAAATTGTAGTTGTGTCATCGATTAAAGATATTTACAACACTTACAAGCCCATTTTAAGTAGAGTAAGTTCACTAAGCAAAGATTTGATTTTGTCTTTCATTCCAGTCCACACGAGACATGCGCACTGCAAAAATACTAATCTGGCAATGCAAATTAGGAAATGGAAACTGTCAAGAACCAAAGTCATTGTTGCAGCTTCAATTACTACATTTACCATAAATATAAAGACGCAAATATAATTACTAATCAATTTTCCACTTAACACAGAAAGGCTTATGTCAGCAAACTAACAATTATGATTTACCTTTTTTATACGCTAAGAATATTTCCACATTCATTCTTGTGAAAACTGAGAGAACAGTCCGAGAATAACAGCTTATGAGAGTAAAGTTATCACGGCCACAAAAGAAAGAAAGGAAAAAAGAACGACAGAGGAAACAAACTACATCTAAACATAAGATTCATGGAGGCGCACCTCGTCTGTCTCTAATAAATAAGCAAAATATTGAATATGTTCCTTGCTGACATTGAAGTGTCTGAGAAAGATTTGAACTTTTTCCACATTGAATCCTGAAGTCTCCAACTCCCTTCTAAATTCGCAGTTACGAAAGCTAGCTACGAGGCAAACAAACACAATAACAGCAAACAAAACCAGTAAAAAGATGAGCTGTCTCTTCCATTTCCAACCATAGCTTCCTCCACTCAAAGACTCCCTCCCCTTTTTCGGTTTAAAATGCATAGGAAAGTTACCATTTAACCCAGAGAGATTGCAATCCAAGGACATAATTACCAAAATCCACCTACATATCTCCAAGGAGAGACTTGAGAGCTTGAAAGCAACAGCACAAACAGCTGAAAAAATCATCCAAATCCACTGAAAACTTGAAGAAGTTTCCTGGCAATCCCCAGTAATTCACTTTAAGATGCACCAAAACCAGGTAAATTTCTCCAAAAAATTAACAAACTCAGCTGAAACCTCACAAATTTCTTCAAATCTAATGATGCTTCCAGCTAACTCAACTTTGAAAACTCCAAAAAAAAGGGGCTTTTTTGAGGAAACCCCACAAACTGGTGGCCTGCAAGACCAAGTAAAACTCCAAACTATGCTGCAGATTCTTCAACAAAGAAGGCTCCAAAATTTACCACTCCCCTTCAGCCTCAAAATTATTGTGCCCCAGCTACAATTTTGTGTTTCTCTGTGTTTATTTCAGAAGCAGCAGCAAAATTCCATTAAAATCCTACCACTTTTGGAGCACACTAACAAGGACAACAATCATGCCAAACAACAAGCTGGTTTTTTACTTGGTAAAATGGGTGAAATGATTGCTATGGAACAGAAAAAAAAAACCTGCCCCCTTGCCCCTTTTTTTTTCCTTTTACCATATTCAGCTTCATTCCATTTCAAGAATAACTCTTTGTGACAGTAAAAGCAGAACACTAAAAAGAAGCATCAAGACTAAAGCTTTTTCCAAAGAAAGCTCATTATCATGAGAAATTGGGTGAAGCCCAGTTGGTTTTCCTGCAAAACCAACTGGAATCAATGATCAGAATGTGGGTTGAAAAGGGTTGCTTTTTGTTTTCCCTCTTTAACTCTCTCTCCCTCTTTCTAAATCTTTCTAGTTCGTGTTGAGCATATGCTGTTCAGGTTGGATACATCATTATCTCATCATCTAGTAGGGAAAGCCTCCTTGGAAAATTTTAAGCAAACAAAAACAAAATTACAGTCAGCTTTAAACTTTACTATGAGAATAACTAATTTTTAAATATGCAATGGACAAGAAATATCATAATTATATAATACCCTCTCAAATTGTACAAATGATTCAATCTCTCCTCTAAACTCTTGAATAACTGTGAATTGTTAATTAAATATGGCCTGCTTAATATGTTACAGCAACAAAATTAAATATGATTTGCTTAATACAGTATGTTATAGCAACAAGGCATTCATTAGCTTGATATTGGTTTAATTATTGCAACAACTGTCAAAATAAACTAGTTCAACTACATTTTAGTGTTAAACAATGTAGTTACATCTTTATTTTACTTTTAATTTAATTAAATTTGTTCCAACTAAATTTACCTAATTGGGTGGTTAATAACTACCAACTCATTAGCGTTGTTGGTTAAATTTCAATACTTTACCACCACCTCCATGTGTTCATCATGACCCACAAATTATTATATGAGTAATGATTGGCGGAATGAAAAATTAGAGTGAAAACGCAAAGTGACTGACGTGGTATGTATAAAAAGACAAACTAATCCATTACCCATTAGGGTTCACTCATCATTTGGTTAGGGTATTAGTTTATCTTTTTATAATTGCCACGTCAGTCACTTTGGATTTTCACTCTAATTTTTCACTCCCCCTATCATTAATCTTATTATATACTGGGTTAGCACTTTACTCGGTGCACGAGTATATGTAATAATGGGATATGACATTGTGATAGTGGATCATTATACACACATGTTATGAAAGTATTGGGATACCAACTAGTATATAGATGTAGTTGATACTTCACTCTCATATATGCATATTTATTTGGGTAAAATACACTAAACCCCCTTGTATTATTGTTCTTTCCCATATTTACCCCTTGTAGTTTTAATTACAACAGTTAACCTCCTTAACTTTTTAAAACTAAAAAAATTAATAATGACGTTAAAAGAATCAATGAAAAGATAATTTCAATCATATTTGAGTGGGTAAATACCCATAATACCCAATTAATCCATTAAAAATGTGGGATAAGATTTCTCAATATATACTTATCCAATTCTCAAAAAAAATAGATAGAATTGATTGGCTGAAAGAATTTTATCAAGACATATGTTATATCTCTGTTATGATCATCTATTCTTTTACAAAAGTATACAATATATTGTCTCTTCTTTCTTTTGTAGGAATTTGATTTTTTAAATACAAAGTATTATTTCAAGTACAAATATCAAGGTACTTTAAATTTTGAAGAATAAATATTTACATCATTTTAATTTTTCAATTTTTTTATTTTTTAATCTTAGATGAAGTTTAATAATTGAATTTTGCTTTTGTCGTAATTTTTTTAACTAACGCGTTTGATATTTATTTTTATTTATTTTCTAATTTTTTAATCATGAAAAGATTGCCTTTATTGATTATATCGATTGTTGATAGCCATTTAAGAATATGATTTGAAAGATTATTTATGATGTTTATTTTTTAACTTTTATTAAGATTTGATTAGATTGGATGTATTAGTGAGATGGTAAATTATAACTTTTTTTACACTACTTTTGAAATTGATATATGAGTTGTTTATTTATGTTGAGTTTAAAATTTTTTATTTTAAGGTCAATTTTGTCATTTTATTATCTTACATTAAAATAGGGTGTTTAATTCCGTTTAGTCATTGACGACAATTAATATATTAGATTAATTAGTTTTAAATTAGAAAATTAAGGGTTTTAATTGTTGTAATTAAAACTACAAGGGGTGAATGCGAAATGGAGCAATAGTATAAAGGATTTTAGTGTATTTTACCCTATTTATTTTGATGCAAAAATTAATTTTCATTTAAAGCTTTTGAATCCCTTTGTTTCACTTCGGGAAAAGTTATGGGCCGGGCAATGTGAGAATAAGATATAGTTTGAGGGGCATTTCAAAATTAATCCTGAATTTGTATATTTCTTGTTCTTTTTGTTTTGGTTATATGTGGAGTTGAAAGCGACCAATATTTCATCTTTTTCAAATCCAACATGGCAATTTTCTTACAATGCTCCGAACTTGTCTAAAACAATTGCACGTTTGTGAGAATGGGATAACTTGCCTACCCTAGTTAGTTAGTTGTATGACAAAATTTCAGTATACATATAGAAAATTGACTTTGTTCATTTTGATTGGTTTTGGATATTCTGCTAAAAAAATTGTGTCGGTTTCTATTTTACTCTTTTTGATTAGGTTAAAATTTCTTTTTATTTAATACCAATAATAGGCAATTTGAACATCTAATCAAAAGAATGGAATAGAAAATGATAAAATAAAATATCCAAAGAGACTTCGAATAAAAGAATGTAAGTAAGTAATCAACTTGTAACTCCATTTTGGCAATTATCAGTCCAAATCCAAATTGACATTTTGTACATTAGTGTTATATACATGAATACATCATACATTGTGGAGGGGACCAGATTGTTTTCCATTATCTCCAATGAATTAAGGTGTAATATAACAAGATTTTTTTTTTTAACTCGAAGTGAGAGCAATTTATCTACCTATAATGGCATCATTACAAAGTTTCAATTAAGAAATTTAAATTAGTTAGTATTATGTGAAGTAGGTTTATATATGTAACTGCGAGTTAATTACAATTTTAATGTGGGATAAAAGTAACAGAAAAGTAGAATTAGAATTTCAATAACGATTAATTGTTCGTTTTACATATGAACCACATCTTATATATGAACTGAATTTACATAAGTTTTATGAAAATATTTTATATTTAAAATTACAAATTTTGAAATTTTTAGTTTTTTTACAAAATTATATTGTATATATATTTTTTATAATTTTAATTTGTTGTTTGGAAAGTAATATATTGCATATTTATTAAAAAAAAATAATTAAAAAATAAAATCGTACAATTTTCCATTCAGTTATTATATCAGTATGTTTATCAAACAAATTTAATTATTTCAGACACTTTATTTCATATTTCAATTTTCAATTTTCATATTTCAGTTTATCAAATAGGCCCTTAGGCTATTTTTATCTAAAACTCTATTTAAATTGATTATTTTGTCTCCATTTTTCTAATAATTTTCTAAATAAAAATAATCTATGAAAAAAAATTCTACAATAATTATTTTTTCTACAAGATTTTAATATTTTTATTTTTTTATTAATAAATAAAAATTTAGTGGGTCCCATAAGATGTCTTATAATAATAAAATAATCATTTTGAATTTTAAATTTTAATGATGAAAAGTTCTCTAACACAACAAGGATATTAATTGAAAATTTTAAATTTTAAATTTCAATAATAAAAAATTTTCTAATATAATTTCTTATCAAAACAATTTCATTAATTGAAACACAAGAAAAAATGGTATAATAAAACTCGAGACCTTGTACAAACAGAGTCTCAATATATATTTTTTTGTTTTGTTTTTTATTTTCTTGGTGAATAATACTAAAACAGGTAAATAGAAAGAGCGTATTGATTAGTGAACCCAAGCCAAATGATTAGTGAACTTGAAAGGATAAGTAATTATACACGTGTCAATTTTTTATAAGATGGTACAATGAATATTACATGAAAGTGGTGCAATATACCCAAACCCGTTAAAAGAGGGAAAACAACATCAATACTTTTGATGATATTAGGGGAGTGTTAAACATAGTTAATTAATTAATTGGGAAATGATGCAGCATGCTAAAATGCGCTGCAAGCTGGAGATCGTTAGACTGCACTTTAATCTTTGGGATGATATTGGTGTTGTTGGCATCAATGGACCGAACTTGTCGGCTCTGTACGGAATTTTTATACAAAAAAAAGTCAACTAGTCTGAATATTAACCGCAGTCATATAAATCCAAAATTTAAAAAAATTAATGATTCGTGTTTAATTTTTTTACAAAATATTGTAATTCGACTCATATGGAGTTTTATCATTTTAAAATAAAACTCAAAGTTTAATGGACCAAATACATATCTTCTGGGGAATATACAATGGATTGCACAAGTATTTCGTAAGGCAAATCAACCTGCTGACTCATTGGCGAATGAGGAATGTTCTCACGGATGGGATATAACTTATATGTCTTTCAAGGAATTGCAAGTTATGGCGCAAGGCAGTATTGACATGGATCGCCTTAAGGTGCCAACCTTTAGAATTCGTATACTCTAGCTTTTTATATAAGACTACTTATCTTTTTGTGTGTACGTAAGGAAATAGTATCTCTTATTTATTAAGCTTTTCGATTGTTTATGCTTTCAACTTTATTTATTAATATTAATAAAATTTGGGACTGGTATCTCCCCCACCTATAAATGAGTAGCTTTTCAATAAAAAAAAATTATTTTTTAATAAATGAGTATTTATTGTAAATATATGAGAATGAATTATTAACGATATAACTCGACTTGAATGTGAAAAAAAAACTCAAACTTTCTATTATTACTATTTAAAAAATGAAGTTAGATAAAAGATCATGTTAATTAAATATGATTATAAGTGACTTGTAAATGTTTTTTTCCTTAATTTTAGAGCAAGGGTATGATTTTAACAATTTCTATTTGGTTGTAAAATTAGTAGTTCTATACAATACTACGAAATAACAATATACAAGAAATTACAATTAAGAGAAATACACAAAAGGAAATATGTGGAATTATGCCTCTATCTCTATTCTCTAATTTTTATTGATAGTAATTTACATTACAAAAAATTATTACAATATTGGTTTTACAGAGATTCTTTGATTTTACAAGTTTTCAGGATTCCTACAAGGTTTTCTAAAAAGTTTCTAAAGGGTTTCTAAAAGTTTCTTAAGGTTACACAAACTGAACTATAATAACTTATATGTATAGGTTAACCAGATAGCTGAACCAAGTAGCTGAATTATTCATTAATTTAGCATTTCGAGATGATAACTGATAGTTATAAATTAGTTTAGAAATTTGAGATTCATTGAACCTGGACATTAACAAAATGGGATGAATCTAGAAGTAATATACATGAATCAATTAAATGGATAATTTACATCCACTTTTAATATTTTCATACCATTCCCCATTGGATGTTCATGTGCCTCATTAAAACCTTAATAGAAAAAAATTTAGTTGGGAAAAAAAATTTAGTGAAGGAAAAAAAGTACATCATTTTTGTGTATTTATTTCTCCCCCTGATTAAAAAATTATTTGAGATCTTTTAACCGACGAAATCTAACATCTCTTATTAAATTCTCAAAAAGTTGAAGTCGGCAATACCTTGGTAAATAAATCCACCAAATTATTATTTGATCGGATTTATTGCTCATCAATTTCAGCATTCCAATTTCATCTTGTAAGAGAGGAATTAAATCTTGCTTATAAGTTCATGACAAATGATATATCTGATCTTATACAATTAGCAAGATGCATTAGTGCACCAATTACACTAAGATATAGTACTTCAGGATCAAGAATTTCTTCATTATTGATAAGTTGGTTTTATACCAACTTATATGTGTTAAATCACTTAGCTTTTGTCTTGTGTTTTCATGCAAATGTGTGGTGTTATGTGTTATTTTGTGTGTTTATGTGGATTGTATCTTGATGTGCTAAAATGGTGAAAAAAGATAAAAAATGATGTTCAAATGAGTCAAGTGTGCATGTGAAGTTCAAGAATTGGAAAAGGATGGAAATGATGTTTTGAAGAAACCTAAATATGTTAATAGGCTTGGATTAGGGTTTTGGGCAGATTCGTTGTCGAATTTCATTTGAGTATAACCCTTTCAATACTAATCCAAATGAGGAGATCTTGGATGTTCTGGAAAGCTCTTTGAGTGTACTTCATTTCTTATGTTTTAACTTGCTTCTAATTCTGTGTGCAAGTAGAAGAAACGGGGGCATCTTTATGTTTGCTGCTTCAGGTTTTTCATTGATTGACTTCACTGCCACAGTTTGGTAGATTGTTAATAACTTGAGCTACTGACCTCCAATTAAGATGATTCTTGAACGTATGAAAGATAGACCTACAATGTTCATGTTTTAAGGTTTCCCAAATTAACAACGAAGCAAGGTCGAATTTTGGTTTGAAGTCGCTGCACATTTTCTCACTCGCACACAAGCACAATTTGCTCCACGATGCATAGCTACGATGTATCGCAGGCAAAAATGAATTGCTCTACGATGCATCACCAAGATGCATCATAGGCAAAGTGATTTAGGCGATGATGAATCGCTGAGATGCATCGTAGGCATAATTTTTAAGTCCACGATGCATCGTAGCGATGCATCGCCGTGTAAGTTTGTCATCCTGCCACAGTTTAGTGTTTTGGTTGTAACTTTCTCGTCTTAGCTTCGATTTGGGTGATTCAAAAGGCTATGGAAATCTAAGACATGGGGCTACAACGTTTATGTTTTAAGTACTTTCAAATTCACAATGCATCGAGCCCAGTTATTGAGTGAAAGTGGCTGAACATTTGCACAAGTTTTGCACTCAAGCAAATTAACACTACGATCTCATCGTAGTGTTAATTTCATTCTCTGCCAGGTCTCAGTATTTTGGTCATAACTCTTTGGTCTGAGCTTGAGTGATTCAAAATGTTATGGAAAGCTGGGATCTGGGGCTACAACTTTTGTGCTTTAAGATTTCCCAAATTCCCATTTCATCACATTCGAATATTGGTTGGAAGTAGCTGGAACTAGTTGAGCAGTTTGACATTTTGAGCTAAAAATTGCACCACGATCTCATCGTGGTGCATTTGTGCATTCAGCTAGTTTTGCACTACGATTTCATCGTAGTGCATTTGCTCACACATAGGATTTACACTACGATGGGTTTATTCACTTTGCACAACAAATTCTCACAAGCACAATCACTTTTGCTATTTTGCACAATTCACAAACACATTTCATATCACTTATTCCTTGCTATTTCACAACAAAAATCTTTGCTTCTTTTCATAACATTCTGGAATCTCATTCTTTGGTTGCTCCATGCTGAAACATCTCACAACATTTCACACATTCGCACTTACATTGCATTTTGTTTACACTTGTCAGCTCACAAATATTTGCACAAAAGCTGGATCATTCACACAACACTTCGGAAGAGCACACAACATTGCATATTTCATATTTAGAAGTTTGGAGTATCAATTCTTGTATCAATCTTTGGCCATTGCAATTCTCATGTCTTCATTCAGTCATTTGGTCTTGAAATTCATGCTGCTCACTCTTCATTATTGTTAATTCACAAACACTTCATACACAAAGTATTCACTCTTCACTACACAACACAACTCACCTCACAAATTGCATCTCACAATCAGCACACAAGCACTACACTACGATGCATCATAGCGATGCATCGTAGTGAAGGCAAAGATGAACCACGATGCATCGTGGCGATGCATCGTGGTTGTGTTGTGTTTGTGCTACGATGCATCGTGGCGATGCATCGTAGCTTTGTGTTGTTCCAGCTTTGATGAGTCTGTGTCGTTCCAGCTTTGAGGAGTCTTGAGTGAGCGAGAATTTAGCTTTGTGTTATTCCTACTTTGAGGAGTCTTGAGTGAGTAAGGAGGCTGCTTGTGTGGTGTAGTGTTTGCAGAATTCTTCTAAATATGGGAGTTCTGAATTTTCAGGTTGTGGACGGACGATTGAAGGCGTGGAGCTCCGAAGCCCAAAGGCGTGCAGTCTGAAGCACTGGAGCGCATGAAGACTCGCTGAGTTGCCGAAGGCGTGAAGTGCCCAGGCTCGAAGGCGTGGTTCGACTCTGATTCATGCACCTGGAGTTTCAGAAGGGAAGGCGTGAAGAGAAGCAGCCTGAAGGCGCGGGGCAACTGACGAGGGACCGAAGGCGTGATTTGCAATGGCTTAAAGGCGCTGGAATGCTGGAACCATGTCTTTAACTTTGAATTTTTACAACTTAGGCTAATTTTTGGTCTTTCTATTCAAGGACACTTTTGTAATACTTTAGCTATTTTACGGTTGCGTATTAGTTACATTTTCATAACTCTATATATAGGAGAGGTAGCTAATGTGTAAAAGGGATCCCGGAGACTATTATTGATCCATTAGTTAGAATTTTATTTTGTAACCAACCTTTGATCTAGAGAGAGCGGGAATAAATTTGCAAGATCTACTTTCTATCTCTAGTTTTTGAGCTCCATTTTGGATTCCGATCAAGGATTTGTTCTGATTATTGTAAATCTCCTTGTAATTGAGAAGGCAATTCACAATCCGCTCGAGAATCGGAAGCTTTTGAGAAATCTCAATTGGTAAACTCTTTCCAGTTGATGAAATGAACTACTTAGTCTTCCAATTTGTCGATTGTGAATTGGAAATGTAGTTTTCTGGCTAGTGAGTGATAATCTAGGTTTCCAATGGGTGAATGTTAAGTTTTCCCGATAGTGTGTGGTGCAATTGACATGTTAAAGAAAGTAATCCAACATCCTCTGCTTTGATTTTAAAAATTTGTTTAATCTCATGAATTTGAACTAGATTGGTTGAGATGAGTTCAATTGTGGTCATCATGCTGAGTTGAATTTCATTTCACTAGTTTAGGATAAGAATTGCATGGATATGAACTTGATGCTGCTTGAGTTCTCTAACCTGTGTGTAAATGATCACAATTACAGCTAGGCCCGACCATAGGAAGCTCAAATTGTGAATTCCTTAGATCAAGGTTGTGTGGAGAGATTCTCTTACTTGAATGACGAGTTTACAGGCTAGAATCATGCCTCACCATGGGAGATTCTAGGAGAGATATGCTTGAGTAATTCGGGTAGAGAATTGAGAAGACTATAGGTTCTATTCACCATCCTTAGGCCCGACCATAGGATAGGATGGTGATGGGAGGCTAGGGTTACAGTGTGGTGACCATGCCAACTGTGATTGGGTCTCCTGGTTGCTCTTCTCCTCTTATTGCTTGAACTGCATGTCAGTGGCACTGTATTAGTCATATAAAGGCAAAATGCATTCACCCAGAAGAAGGCCTAGATTATCTGTTTCAATCATTTGTGATTTCCTTTCTTAATTCTTTGTGTTTACCTTGTGATAGTTTCAATTCCTTGTTGCTGTGATTCCAATAGATTAACTTCCTGTTCTTGTTACTTTTATTTTTATTTCAGTACTTGAAATTACCATTATGACTACAACCTGAACAACTTCCAAATTTCTTGATACCTCCTTTTCCCTGTGGATACGATACCTTGCTCACTTCTACTATAGCTAGTGAAATAGGATAAATTGACGAGACGCGACACTCGCATACCAATTATCATCTCTCGATCTAAAAGGATCCTTAATAAAATTTAGTGACCGAACGTTTCTTTTGGGCACTTAATGAATGTGCTTTGTCCATATAAAACTACTTTAATACCTTCTGGGTATATGTAGTTTGATGAACAAAAACTCCATTTTGCAAATGTTCAATTTGCAAACCAAGACAAAATATCTTCAAGAGTTAAAAATCTTTGAACTCAAATTCTTTCTTCAAATATTCAACTGCCATTTGTACCTCTTCAGGAGTCCCAATTAAATTGAGATCATCAACATATATATAGCAATAATCACAAATTTTGACCCATTTTTCTCTATGAAAATACATAGACATATTGGATTATTTGTATAAACTTCATTCAGCAAGATGGTTATACCATATACGTTCAGATTGTTTCAATCCATATAAACATCTTTGTAATTTAATAGAATAATTTTCTCTAGAATTTGATTTATATGCTTCATGCATATTAAATACTTTAGAGATTTTCATATGGATATCATTGTCTAATGTCCCATAAATAAGTAGTGACTACGCCCATTAGGTGCATATTAAGTTTTTCATGCATTGCTAAATTGACAAGATATCTAAATGTAATTCCATCCACTACAGGTGAATATGTTTTATCATAATTAAATCTAGGTCTTTGTGAAAATCCTTGGGCTACAAGTCGTACTTTACTTCTTACAATTTTATTGTTCTCATTTTTTTTCGCACGAATACCCTTTAAATCCCACTTTCTTTACACCTTCTGGTGTTGGGGCAACAAGTCCAAATACTTTTTGTTTTCCCAGTGAATCCAATTCATATTGGGATCGCATCTTTTTATTTTGACCAATCATTTTTTTCTGACATTCATTAACTAATCTAGATTCATGTTCTCGTTTTCTTCCATAATATCAAGTGCCATATTATATGCTAAAGCAATATCAATAATTGTTTCTTTTCAATTCCAACCTTTTCCTGTTGTGACAAAATTTATTGAAGTTTCTATAATATCATTCTTTTCAGGAGTAAGTTCTTCAGGAGCGGGCTCTTCAGGAGGATGAATTTTATCACCATAGTATTTTGGAGTTTTTGGCCCTCCTTTAATCCTCTTTTCTTTCGAGGATTTTTATCTTTGGAATCGAGAGGTCTACCATACTTCAGGCGTGCTTGAAACTCACTAGCACTTGTAACTTGTCCTTCAGAGATATCAATTTTAATCGGAGTATTTTCAACAATAATATGTGATTTAGTAACTCTTCTAGAGTCAGTAAAGGCATCCGGTAATTGATTTGCAATTCTTTACAAATGTATAATCTTTTGAATTTCCAGTTTATATTCTTTTGTACGAGAATTAAGGAACATCAAGTGATATTTTCCATTTAATTTTATTTTTCGGTTGATCTTTACCACCCCCTAATGTCGAAAAATGCGATTCGTCAAAATGACAAGTGTTGCTGCATGTAATAAATGATTCAACTAGACCATTTTGTGTATGAACATAAGCTATATGATGTTCAACACTTATTGATAAGTCAGTTCTATACCGACTTATAGTTCATAATTCCTTAAACTTTTTTATGGATTTATTGTGAAAATCTTACTTGGTACATGACTTATGTGCGAAAATGTTCATGGACTGATATTTGAGGAGATTGTGAAGAAGTGTGAAAATGTTGTACAAATGATGTGATTATTGCATATATTGGAAATGAGTGCACACTTTGACACAATTGTCTCACAATTCTCAAGCACACACACACAAAGTTCCAGCAAAGCACCCAAGCACTTCACATGCACACACTACAGACACTCAGCACACACATGCACGCACCCGCCCTTTACCACGCACACACATGGGCACGCCCGCCCTTCACACACACACACACGAGGCAAGGCTGGCGCCTTGCTTCACACACACAACCTGGGCGGGTGCACGGCGCCCCCACCTAGCACTCATGCACAGCTAGGCGCCCGCCCCTCACACTCATTACATACCGGGCGGGTGCAAGGCGCGCCCGTCTAGCTCACACAACGTGCGCGCCTCTCACCCAACACTTACCCCGCAAGCACTCCATCGCACCTATTTTCCTGTCTTTGCATACATGCACACATATGCACACTCGCACTATTCATGCATTCACTTTCCACCGATTGCCTACTTAACACACAACAACACAAATCACACTAGCACAAGGCACGAGCCTTAGCACATGCAAGTCAAACACAAACGCAGCCATTCAGCAGTTCACCAAGTGTTTGATGAATTGTATTCTTAATGCTTAAGCAACTAAAGTGGATAGCATGGTCCTAGATGACCTCACTACATTTATAAATGGCTCTTACAGGACACGTGGTTGAAATCTCAAAGGAAAAGGCACATCACCTTCCTGATTGGAACACATCAACGAGAAAAGATTATAAGTGTCAAGAAGACATCAGAAAGATAGGAGGAGGGAGCTGGCGGCATAATAGATAATACACACTCAAGAGGAGAAATTACGGTTCTTAGTTTCTTAGGTTAGTTTTAGGATTTTTCTCATTTTTCTCTCTTTTCTCTCTTTTCTCTCTCTAAAATTATACTGCTTTGTGGATTCAACTTCCATATATCTATAAATGGTTGAGACATCTTAATTATCTTTCATCTGTGTTTGAATGTGTTCTCTATTTACTGAATGTGAAATTCATCATACATATATTGAATTGATGAGATCTGGATTGATTTGTGGTACCCACTGAAATTGACCTAAATCCAAGTAATTGGAATTGAAGTTTATATGATTTAAATTGAAGAACTATCTATTAATGAGTTTCTAGTCCTGTTATGATTTGTTGATCTTATTTGTGCGGTACCCACTGACATTTGATATAAGATCTGTAGAAAAGGACTTAGAATTGTTCTTGTAGGATAGTTTGAACACACAATTTGACTAGCTGCCCTACCAAGGGAGATAGCCAAGTAGTGGGCTAGAACTATAATATAGGGTAGGGATCTGGAAATTCAATTTGTGCCAACAACTTGCCCCACCCAGGGAGGTTTGAGAAGTAAGTGAATTGAGATGGAGAGAGTCACCCGGCTAATCAATCTCATGAAACTAGCAGACAATCCCCTCATGTACTTGCACCAGTCAATGATTCCATGAATAGATCTATGAATGTTGAAATCTCTCAAGGCAGTACCTTATTTTCTTATTTGAACACTAACATTTTACATTCATTCTTACTTAGCATGCATTTGTTTTCTTCATTGCATTTCATGCATTAGTAGCCAAGTGAACAAGCTTTCTTTTGACAACCTACCCTTTTCTGTGGAACGATCCCATTCACTACAGTTGTCGGGAAAGGCATGGTAGTTGGAGATTGTTTGTTCTCTTGACTTGTTAATTTTGTGTGTTTTTGTCATTCTATTTTTGTTGTGTTTTCTTTTTTTTTGTTTGTTAGCTTTGTGTGTTAGCTAGTTTCATATTTTTTTGTCTTGGTTCAGTCTACTGGTGTTGTTTGTGGCAAGTGCAGGTGAATACTTGGAACCTAACTGAAATTGAATTGTGCACACCACAATAGACCAAGTATGTCTAGGTGGTTTGGGGACTTTGTTGAGCTTTATCATGGTTGCCCACCAAATAGGGTGGTTAACACACGACCAACACTTGGAGTATTTGACAACTTCTCTCCACCAATATATCATGAACCATGGCACAACCAACAACAGAGCAATGGGTCTTATCTCATGCAAGAAGAAGAAGAAGAAGAACAAGAAGAACTACATATGGAAGACATGTTGTCTCAAATTTTAAACAGACTTGATATAAGTGCGTATGGTGAGACAAGTTTGGCTCAAATGGACGAGGAGCTTTAGGGGCAACAACAGAGACTAAATCAAATCAATGCGTTAATGAGCAACAAGTGGGAACAACTTGAGACACCAGTTCAAGATGCTCAAGGCAACTCACAAGGTACATCTCTCATTACTAAAATACCAACTCTTGAGGAAAATCATCTTGATATGAATGCAAATTGATAGACACAAATTATATGATTTATCTTGTGTTATTTTGGGGATAAACTTGAATAGAATCTACACTTAATGAAGAATATCTTACAGATTTGGATGAATTGATAATGTACAGCCATAAAAAAGGAAGAAGATGAATTTGGAAGATTTGGGACTGTTTTGGCGTGAAAGATAAATTAAAGGAAGAAAAGATTTCCTTAATCTTTTTTTTTATAGATTTCCTTAATCTAATTTGAAAATATTAAAGACTTTTGGAAGATTAAGAACTCCTTTCCTTTGTCAATTTGGAGAAGAAAAGCAATTAGGAAACTAAAAGGAGAAGGTTTGTATGCCTTAATTATTGGTCGACATGTGGCATATTTATTTGGAAACAAAAGAGTTATTTATTTATTAGAATTTT
This sequence comes from Ophiorrhiza pumila, assembly GCA_016586305.1. Taxonomy (NCBI): domain Eukaryota; kingdom Viridiplantae; phylum Streptophyta; class Magnoliopsida; order Gentianales; family Rubiaceae; genus Ophiorrhiza; species Ophiorrhiza pumila. Next base: position 11,427,305 of record BLIW01000005.1, on the reverse strand, counting down.
AGAAGGTTTCTAATTGCTTTTATTACTTGAGAATAAAGCTTCCTTTTCCTATATAAAGGATAGCAATTTAGTAGAAGAAATTTCGTAGCTTTAGTTGTAGTTTATAGCAGTAGTTTAGGTTTTATTTTCGTTTGTAGTTGCTGTTCCATACTCCGTCGCCATTCGGGCAGATGAAGGTGGTTAATTTTAGATAGTATTGGATTTATTACTTTTATTTCGTCTTTGATTATGTTTCTTGAGTAGTTTATTTTCAAGCATATAAGTAATGAAGCTTTAACTGTTATTTACTCGTGAGACCTAATTGTTTTAATATAATTAATACTTTATGAGTTTCAAAAGTTCTCTTTGCATAGTTTTAATTGTTTGGATTTGTTATACATTGGCCATGTTTAATTAATTTGAATAGTGCCAATTAATCTCCTATTATTTCACTGGATCTAGTAGATAGGATTAATTAGTGGCGAAGCTACTGTCTCGGTAGATGGGAATTTTAGGCTAATAAATTGTGACATGCTGATCATGATTGTAATTTATTAGAATTGAGTTTCTCTATTGTTTAATGCTGTTTTAACATTGAATCTGGTGTTCGGTTGATTCTGGCCGGGTTATGTTAGAATTAGAGAAATAATTGATAAAGCCGATTCTTGTCAATTATCAATAAATTAAGGAGGAATTGGGCTACGTCAGAGCTGATTCTCGGTAGCCTATAACGGGTTGATTCATGATATTAATTAATCCTTGAGTCTATGATCGATAGATAATTAGTTAATATGAATTTACTTGTTTGCCGGGCTTTTCTATTTTGTGTATTTCTTCCATTAATTTGTTTTAGTTATTGTAGTTTAATCATTAGTAAATATTATTTGTGACAATTTTCTTGAATTAACTAGAAGAGATAGCATTTCCGCTCTTCGTGGGATCAACCTTACTCTCGCTATATTATTGTTTATTTTTTAGAGTAAGTAATTTATTTTGGTACAAAAACGTCACTACTAAAATTGGTGCCGCTGCCGAGGAACGGAAAAATACATTTGATTTTAGTTAATTAAATTTTTTTATTTATTTTAATTGGTGTATTTCCAGATCTTCTAATTCTAACCTGTTATTTGACTCGGATATTGAAAAAAAAAATTGTACAGGTTAAGGAAATAATCGAAGGAAATAAAAAGAAAAATTTCTGGTTCTGAACAGTCGCCGTTTGCCCAAAACAGATGAACGAGGTCAACATGTCTTTTATGAAAAATAGATTAGAAGTGTTAACCTCTTCAGTGGAAAAATTAGTTGCAGATTTAGGTGTTGTTCAGCAGAAAAGACCATGTGGAATATGCAGAAATCTTGGTCTTCCTATTGTTAGATGTCAATTCGGTCAAGAGAATCCAAGGGCCAAATTCAATACAATTGGGAGTTTTCATCCACAACATCATCACAACCCTTATTTCAATGCATACAATTCGGAGGGGTGGAATTACCCAAACTTTATTGATGGGAATATGGTGCAGCAACAACCATCACCATGGACATGGAAACAACAACAATCAATGGTTTATTTTGCCCAAAACATTGCAATATCTACTACAAGTTCAGGTACATCTCTTGAAGATTTAGTTGTAAATTTAGCTAACTCAGTTAAAATTATGCAGAAAGACAATGTGCCAACATAAGATAATACATTGCAACAAGAGATGGTTCCATTCTTCCCACACTTGGATGTGATGCAACAAGAAAGAGAAGCCACAATGGCAAGTTTTAATAAATTGAGTAACCAAATTACTCAATTAAATACACAAATCAATAACTTTATAAGTAATCAAGGTAAAATCACATCCCAAGTGTTGGTTAATCCAAGAGAAAATGTCAATGAGATGATGTTAAGTAGTGGACAAAAGATTGAAGAACCAGAGGCAAAGTTCGAAATTCAACAACCCATCAGTCCAGAAATGGAGACTTCATTTGCCTAAACGGCAGAATGTCAGAAATCAGAGGTACAAAAAATTTTGAATACGCCTATTTCTGAAATTAAAATTCGTCATCCTTTTCCTGACAGGTTAACAAGAAATGTGAAGGATGGTGACATGTGTGATATCTTAACCATCTTTAACAATGTGAAGATTACCGACGCTTTCCTTGAAGCAATTAGAAAAATACCAAAGTGTGCAAAGTTTGAAAAATATTTTCTTGCTAAGAAAACCCAACATCCAAACAAGGAGATGGTGGTGGAATGTGATGACATGCCGATTACTCTTGAGAATACAGTGTCATATGAATACATAGAACCAGATTCTGACATTAAAGAATTGAAGAATGAAGAGATTGGAGATGAAACAATGTCATTGAATCCGCTGCAAGTGTTTCCAAACAACCTAGAAAACTCTCGTTTGATCAAAAGAGACCCTGCTGATACACTTTTTCCTTATCTTTTGCAAGTTCCAGTTCTGCAACTTAGATCCTTGATTAAACATCTGAAATCTGTGTTTTTGAGTGAGAACAAGACACTGCCCACTGTCACCAACAAGAATCTTACTCAAAGCTCATGGTTCAAATTGATTTGACACCAAAGAAGATATAAGGAAACTGTAGGAAAAACTTTGACTTGCATACAAGATGTACCTTCTCCAAGACCACCTCCAAAGCCTCCTCCAATGGTTTACTGAGTTTGACACATACTTGGTCTAGCCAAGGACTTTACACAAAGGCGCTTGAGGCAACCCAATATTTCCTTTCTTTTTTAAGTTTTTGTCTTTACTAGTTTACTTTTTATTTTTTTGCGATAGTTTTAATAAATTTGCTTTTGTTCCAAGTTAATTATGCACTTGTGGCTGAATGAGGTTCCATTCCCGTAGTGATTCTAACAATTGTTTTTCAGTGATGGGCTGATTTCACACGATCTAAACAAGTAGGTTGTTTAAAAATTCTCTCTTTTTACCATAATCACTTGGTGGTATCCTATTTTCTATGTCACTTGATCTTTGTTCGACACTCTAATCTATTTGGCATAATATATGTAAAGTTAGCCCAATTGTCTTGTTGTGCTTGCAAACTTCTGATTTAAATTTTACTGATGTACTTAGAGCTTTTAAGTTTTATGAGTCGAGGGATTCTCCTTTGAGCTAAATCTCTTATAAAGATGTTGTTGATCTTCAAGAAGAGCTGATTGATCGCGTTTCTTGGTGTTTGCCATGGTCTCTGAAATTCCTCTTCAGTTGCAGCAATCAAGATTTCAAATTCTGATATTCTCCAATTCTGCAGTTGTTGTTTGTCCGAACGACCCCCGACTTTCTAAATCAGGCCACTTTCTTGTCTCCCTAAGTGTTGTTATTATTTTATTTTCTATTTTTATTACTGTTGTTATTTGGTGTCTTTTATGTTATTTTGTTTTCCTCTTTCACTCTTGTTTAAGTGTGGGGAGAATTATATATGTTTATGTTTAGCACATATTTTATTTTTCATTCTTTGTGTAAGGTTTTTATGTTTAATAGTGTTAGTTTATTTGACAAAAAATAAAAAATTTTTTCAGTTTTTTGTGTCAAAATATTTGTGTTGTTGTGTTTCCAAACTTTCTTACTTATTGAGTATTATTTAGACAAATTGGAATTTGTATGGAAGGTTTGGTTGATCCATTGTGTTAGATTTGTGCATGACTTTGTATGTTTTCAAGTATGATATATACATGGAATTGAGCTTATTATGCCTACTTAAAGTGAGGTTTTGAGCATAAGCACACAATAACTACTTTGTTGGTGCTTAATTGAAAATATTTCTTTGTGAGTGTTAATTGTATTTGGATGATATTGTCAAATTTGCTTTATTGTACATGGTAAGCCATAATGTTAAAATTGAACATGAATATGATTAACGCATTTAGGAATAAACCCATTTTGACTTTAATTTTCATTCCTATCCCTAATTGACCCTTAGTTAACCCTTTTGAGCCTTGAACCTTTTCTTTGTGTTTACACCACCTAAAACCATTTTTAGCTTTCTTTTTGCCCCTAAGGTGTAAGTAACTGAGTTTGTTGTGATTTGTTTCCCCTTGGTTCAACAGGAGAAAACTGCATCTTTTAAGTCTCTATGCATTAAGGTATTTCAGTATGTGATGTGACGTGAAATGTTGAAGTCTGTTGTTCGACCATACACCACTGGATAGAAAAAAAAGAAAAGAGAGAACAGCAGCAGCAGAAATAAAAAAAAGGAAAAAAAATAGTGATCTGCAAAAGAAAAGCATATATGTGATAAAAGCACGGAAAAAATGATTGCTGTGCTGGAATTACTTTGAGATGTTTTGAAAGTAAAAAATTTGAGACTTGATGCAAGATAAGTGTGGGGAAATACTTGGTTACATTACATTGCAATTTGGTTTTATTTATTTTTAGCCAATTTTATCTCCCTCTTTTATCCCACCTTAATTACCCTAACCCCATTATAACCCAATAAAAGAACTTTTGATTCATGTTTGGTTTTCATATTATTGTGAACTTTTGACATATTTGCAAATTCATGGTAATGCTTCTTTGTATAATTACTTTTCAGTGGTTAAACCCGAACTTCTACAATCTTTGAGTGCTTTGGAGTGATCATGGAGAGTTGCTCATATTCTTTGTATTTTGACTTGAAAGAAATTGCTTGTGCATGAATTTGATCCACTGAATTTGGATTGAGGATTGATTGTGGAAGAAGCTCTAACTTTGGTAGTGAGCTAATGGTAGAAAAGTTGTATATGCAAACCACTCCACATCCAAATCCTTACTTGCTGCAATGGGGTGATAATTGTGGTGAAGTATGGGTGTCAATACAAGTTAAGGTTGCATTCTTCGTGGGCAATTACAAAGATGAGGTACTATGTGACATATTTCCCATTCAAACAGCCCATCTTTTATTGGGGAAACCATGGCAACTTGCTTGCAAGGGTGTTTATAATGATATCAAAAATTGTTATTCATTCAAAAGTAAGGTAAAAAGTTTAATCTTTGTGCTTTAACGCCTTGTCAAATTTCTGAAGATCAAGCAAGAATTGCTACATCTTATGCTAAAATGAGAGATGAAAAAGAGAAGGAAAAGAGTGATTTAGTTAGAATAGCCTGTGGGCAAACTATGAGTGATAAAAAGAGTGATGAGCTGAAAAATTTAGAAAGTCAGATGAGTGTTGAAACTCAAAAGAGAGAGAAGAGTTCATTGAAAGTTGAACAACATCTTGTACTTATGAATTCTAGTGATCACAATTTACATTGTTTGCTGCCTAGTTCTTTTGTTTTGCAGGTTTTTGGAGTTCCTAAGAGCTTAATGGAGTTAGAAACAACTCAATATACATTGGAAGGAGTCCAATATGCTATGTCTTGTTTTTCGAAAGGTAAGCAAGGTAAGTTAGGTAAGTTTTTCAATCAATTTCAAAAACATTCCTATACTTTTCCACAGTTGGTTCGAAATTTTGTCAAGTGTATTTTAACGTCAAATACCATGTGTTTTAATAAGCCAAATAACTTACATAATTCTTCAATAATTTCATCAAAATATTTTGAATGTTCATTTTGTGAAGCTTTTGGTATAACAGGAGTACGAGCACCTTCATCACAGTATAAAAAGATAAAATATTCAAAACCATATAGAAAGAAATATTCTAGGTATAGGAAGAGAAGATTTGATAATCAACAGATAGAAGCAACCCCTCACAAAAATTTTAGAAAGAAAAAATTCAATAGGAAACGAAGCATTACTTGTTTTAAATGTGGACGAACTGGTCATATAGCACCCAATTATAGAACTCAGAAAAGAATTAATGAAATATTTAATGATGATGAAGATTTAAAAAAGAAAATGTTAGCAGTAATGATTAATGATGAAGAAAGTGATCAAAATATTAATGAAATAGACTCAGAAAGTGATGATTATACTGATTATTCATCACCTTGTAAATATAAAACAATTACATTATGCTGAGAGATGGTATGACTCTATTAATAGGGCGAGAATTAAAACTTTTGATGAGGTTGTAAAGAGATTCATGACCAAATACTTTCCTCCATCCCGAATGGATTTCATGCAATTTCGTCAAGGTGACAATTAGTCATTCACAGAAGCTTGGGATATATTTCGTGAACTTTTCAATAAATGCCCAAACAGTGGGTTGGAGCAGGGAAGAGAGCTAAATTTATTTTGCAATGGACTCAATTTTGATACTATGCATTTGGTAAATCTTTTAGTTGGAGGAAACTTGCGTGATAAATCACCGGAAGAAGTTGAAGAGATTTTTGAGCGTATAATAAGTAATGAGCTGATGTTGCCCACTGCAAGAAGTAACCATGGAAGATGGCAAATTGAAATGTTAGAGTTGGATAAAACAGCCAACTTGGAAGCACAAATGACAGCCATGCAGGGCCAACTATCTAGTATTCATATAGCCTTGATAAACAAAATCACGCCATCTTTTGGATTATGCCAAGGGGTGCATCATATGGATGAATGTCCTCAAGTCACTAATGAGCAAGTACAGTATGTCAACTTCAACCGAAATACTAATTCAAATCAATGGAAGCCATCTGGTGGGAACCACTGGTATGAAGGAGGACAAAATCGCCCATAGTATAATGCATCAAGGCCAACTTATCCACCTGGCCATGGAAACCAATAAAACACACAGAGTGGTACTTGACAAGCAACAATTGATGATGTTATAACAGTGTTGGGGGCCAAGATGGACAAGCTATTTAGAGAATGCCAATAACGAGTAGCCAATGTGGAGAAAACAATGGAGATTCACGGAGGTATGTTCAGGGAGCATAATACTCTCCTTAAGAATATGGAGATTCAAATAGGCCAACTCGCAAATGAAGTGCATAATAGACCAGCAGGAACTTTACCAAGTGATACTTTTCACAATCCTAATGGAAACGAGCAATGCCACGCTGTTACACTTCGAAGGGGTAAGGAATTGCAATCTACAAAAATTAATGAAGAATTTCTCCAAAGGATGAGCAAGATGCTGTCAAGGTTCAAATTGAGGTGGAAGATGTTCCAAAGCAAGTAGAACATAAGGAAGGAAGTGCAAGTAAATGGAGAAAGAAAAATCCTCCAAGTGGTTTTAATTTTCCAGAATGTGCTCCACAATTACCTTTTTCTCAAATGATACAGCCATCAAAGAAGAAGATTCTATTCCGCAAATTTGCTGATATGAGTAAGCAGCTCCATGTGGAAATACCTTTGTTGGATTTGGTGAAGACAGTACCTACTTACACAAAATTCTTGAAAGATCTTAATTTCAAATAAGGAGCAGATTTTGTAATGTGAGGAGGTTATCCAATTGAATGAGGTCTGGCAATGCCTAATGAAGACAAATCTTCCCCCTAAGCTTAAAGATTTAGGAAGCTGCACAATCCTATTTAGAATTGGCTAAAGATATTTTGCTAAGACATTATGCGATTTAGGAGCTGGTATTAACTTGATGCCTTATTCTATAGCTGTTAGTGTGGAAATGGGTGAGCAAGTTAAACCAGTAGCTATTACTCTTCAGTTGGCTGATAGATCCAAAATCACTCATATGGGCATTATTGAGGATGTTTTGGTAGTAGTTGATAAGTTCAAAATTCCGGTGGACTTTATTATCTTAGACATGAATGAGGATGAGGAGATGCCCCTTATATTTGGAAGACCTTTCTTGGCAGTTGGAGATGCTTTAACTGGCTTACGTAGCTAGACAATCACTTTTCTTGTCAATGGCGAAGAGGTAACATTTAATGTGAATTATGCTATGAAGCATTATAGGGACATTAATACTTGCTTTTTCATGGATGTTGTTGAAACTTCAGTTATTGCATGCAATCCTATAAAAACATGTAGTGTTAATGTTAATGACTCTTTAATGCATATATCTAATTCTGAGTTGCTTAAAATTGATGAAAATATAGCATTAGGGTTGCAAAATATGGTCAAAAGTGTTTTTCTTGATACTTTCACTTATGAGCTAACCGAGAATGTTTGTGAGGAGCCCATTGCGGTAAGGCCAATTGAAATTCTTGATTACAGTGAAAATAGGCTAAAACCTTCAGATGAAGAATCACCAAAATTGGAGCTTAAGCCACTCCATCACATCTCAAATATGCCTTCTTGGGGTATAATAACACTTTGCCTGTAGTGGTTTCAGCTACTTTGAAACCATGGCAAGAAGAGAAGCTTATTATGGTGCTAAAAATGTATCAAGGAGAAATTGGGTGGACTATTGCTGCTATTAAAGCAATTAGTCCATCAATCTATATGCACAAGAGTCTTTTCGAAGATGATGCAGTTCTAGTACGGGATAGGCAACGTCAATTGAATCCGGCAATAATGGAAGTGGTAAAAAAGGAGGTTATCAAACTTTTAGACTTTGGGATGATTTATGCTATATCTGACAGTGACTGGGTAAGTCAAGTCCAATGTGTACCAAAGAAGAGTGAGGTGACAGTGGTAAAGAATGATAATGATGAGTTATTAGCAACCCGTATCATTAATGCATGGCGAGTTTGTATGGATTATCGCAAGCTCAACAAGGCAACCCGTAAAGATCATTTTTCTCTACAATTCCTTGATCAAGTGTTAGAAGGAATTGCTGGTTATCTTTTTTATTGTTTTTTGGATGGTTACTCTGGATATAATCAGATCACTATTGACCCAAAGGATCAGGACAAAACAATATTTACTTGCCCTTTTGGTACTTTTGTATTTAAGAGAATGCCTTTTGGGTCATGCAATGCACCCGCAACATTTCAAAGGTGTATGATGGCCATCTTCCATGATATAGTGGAAGACATTATTGAGGTATTTATGGATGATTTCTCAGTTTTTGGTCATTCTTTTGATTGGTGCTTGGATAATCTGGCTAAGGTGCTTGAAAGATGTGTAGAGACAAATTTGGTTTTGAATTTGGAGAAATGCCAATTTATGGTACAAGAAGGAATTGTCCTAGGCCACAAGATCTCAGCTAAAGGCATGGAGGTTGATAAAGCAAAATTGGATCTTATTGGAAAGCTACCTTATTCAATAAATGTCAAGGGAGTTAGAAGCCTTTTGGGCCATGCAGGTTTCTACCGGAGATTCATTCGGAATTTCTCTAAAATCACCAAACCCTTGTGCCATCTTTTAGAGAAGGATGTTGTATTTAATTTTGATGATGACTATAAGGCAGCCTTTGATTTTCTTAAGGGCCAACTTGTAGCAGCTCCGGTGATTCAACCACCAAATTGGGGAGCCCCTTTCGAGATTATGTGTGATGTTAGTGATTTTGATGTGCGGGCAGTTCTTGGTCAGAGGACAGACAGAATTTTCCACACTATTTATTATGCCAGTCGTTTAATTGATCCAGCTCAGTGTAATTACACTACAATAGAAAATGAGATATTGGCAGTTGTCTTTGTAGTGGATAGATTCTGTTCTTATTTGCTGGGAGCCAAAGTGATTATTTCCACAGATCATGTAGCAATCTATTACTTAATGGCAAAGAAGGATGTAAAACCAAGGTTGATCCGATGGGTTCTACGTCTACAAGAGTTCAACTTGGAAATTTGTGATAAGAAGGGAGCTGAAAATCATGTTGCCGATCACCTTTCTTGATTAGAAAAGAATGAGCATTTGGAAGAGGATATCAATGTTCAAATTAAGGAAATCTTCCCGGATGAGCAGTTGTTTCAAGTGGAAGAAGTAGAAAAAGCTCCATAGTACGCTGACATTGCAAATTATGTGGTTTCGCAACAAATTCCGCAAAATTTGTCTTTCCAACAATGGAAAAGACTCATCCATGATGCAAGCTACTACTATTGGGATGAGCCTTATCTTTTCAAGGTATGTAGTGACCAAGCTATACGAAGATGTGTCCCTGAGGAGTACCAAAAGGACATTCTTCGTTCATGCCATGAATCTGATTATGGAGGACATTTTGGAGGGCGAAAGACATCTTACAAAGTGTTGCAGTGGGGGTATTATTGCCAAAACTATTCCATGACACTCAAGAGTGGATCAAACATTGTGATGAATGCCAAAGAACAGGAAACATTTTATGGAGAAATGAGATGCCTTTAAACAACATTATGAAGATGGAAAATTTCGATGTTTGGGGCATAGACTTCATGGGAAAATTACAAAATCTAATGGTAACTCTTACATTCTTGTTGCTGTGGATTATGTTTTTAAATGAATTGAAGCCATTTCATTACCGACTTGTGATGCAAAAAGTGTGGTGGGGTTAATCAAAAAGTACATTTTCACACGTTATGGAACCCCAAATGCAATAATCAGCGATTGAGGCACACATTTTTGTAACAAGGCTTTTCAAGCCTTATTGACCAAATATGGAGTCCGGCATAAAGTGGCAACCCCTTACAATCCTCAAACAAGTGGTCAAGTGGAGATATCAAATCGAGAAATCAAGAGAATTTTAGAAAAGGTTGTGAAACCTTCTCGGAAGGATTGGGCAACAAAATTGGATAATTCTCTATGGGCTTATTGCACAACTTTTAAACCCAATTGGTACATGTCCATATCGTATGGTTTTTGGTAAGGCTTGTCATTTACCTATTGAGATTGAGTACAAAACTTTCTGGGCCTTAAAGGAGTTGAAAATAGATTATGGGAAGGCAACTGAGCAACGGTTGTTAGAATTTAATGATTTGGATGAGTTTCTATTTGATACATACCAAAGTGTATCTCTCTATAAAGGGAGAACTAAGAAATGGCATGATAAACGCATCCTACATAAAACGTTTGAGCCCGGGCAGCTGGTTTTACTCTATAATTCAAAGTTAAATCTTTTCCCAAAAAAGCTTAAGTCAAGATGGTATGGTCCATATAAGGTGAAGACAGTGTTTCCTTATGGTACAGCTGAGCTTTTAAATAAGAAAACGGGAAATTCTTTCTTCGTCAATGGTCATAGGTTGAAGTTTTATTTTTCTCAAGGTGAAAAGGTCTTCCGCAATATTGAAAAGGTGACTCTTGAAGAGTCACTGAGGGAAGAATAAGCAACAGGCGTCGAGCTTTCGACGATAAATAAAGCGCTTCTTGGGAGGCAACCCAAGTTTATATTTTATATTTTTAAGTTTCATTTAGTTTATTTATGTTTCTATTTAGGATTTAGGCTAAAACTTCCATTAACTAATAATTTATTTTGTGCAAAATTTTGTTTTGTAGGTTGGAGAAAGGAATAAGGGAGATTTTGAGGATCAAATATGCAAAAAACGTGGACAATTAGCCAACGTTGCGACATGCACAGTCACACGTCGCGACGTCCAAGTTTGTTTAATAAAAAAAATTAGGCCTCGCCCACGTCGAGACGTCCAGAGCTCCACGTCGCCATGTCGGGCAAGGTTTGATTTTAAATCAAGAACAAACGTCATTTTTTAAAAATGAACATAAACAAAACTCACAAATCCTCTCTACTCCATCTTTTCTACTCTAGTTTTTTCTCCAAATTCACTCCACATTAGTGTTATAGGTTGAGATAGGATCATATTAAATACATATCCTCATAAATTCACCGGTTAAAACAACAAAATTCTTCAAATTTTTAGATTGTAATAAAAAACTAAGTACCCAATTCAAATTTCTAGTGAAATTTGTTAAAGTTAGGTGGTTGCAAATCATTCTAGGATACTTTGGGATGGTGTAGAGGGCTCTAGTACATCACAATATACAAGATTTTAGCAATATGATTTTGTTCATCAAGAGGTAAATTTCAATTTTTTTTCTTAATTTTGTTGCCAATCTTGTGTTGAATTGTGCTTCATATGATCTATTTACACAACTTGGTGAATTGTGATGATTAATTAATTCAAGGATTGGTTTCTTGAATTTTGGACATGTATAGGCACGGTTTTGAACCAATATATTTTTCTTTGATTCGCTAGCATATATAAGTGTTGTGTAATCATATTAGATTGGTGCATTTTGATCGTGTTGTTATAATGTTAAGCATTGTTGTGGTTTTGTTGGGCAATTATATTGGATTGTTGGTTTTAATAGGATTGAAAAACTAATGCATGCTAGGTGTTTGTTGAACTGCCTTAATGATTCATGAATTAAATTATAAGAACATAAGTATGCTTGAACATGACATGCATGCTATATGTTTGTTACGATGCTTATATGGAATCAATTTGACTTAATACCAAATACAAATTGTCTTAAGCCTGTAAACATTGTGATTTTTAACTTATATACATTGTGGACATTGAATGGTTCATTTGGAATGTGTTGTCATTTAGATTTATTGTGTTTTAAGATTAGTTTGCATTTGTTCTTGCACAAGTGTGAGCATCATATTTGCATTACATGGTTGGTGTTGAAGATATATTTCGCATCAAGTGTTGGGGAACACATTATTAAGTAGTGGTGATGTTTAATAGAGTGAAGTTGTGTTTCGATTTATAATGTCTCGATTTCACATTAACTTGTCAATTGGTTTTGTGATTTGTTTTTAATATTTCTAATTATGACAGATATGTCACCAAAGAGATCACGCACCACTTCTGGTAATCCACCACCACCACCTCCTCCACCACCGCCACAGTCTAATCCCGCGGGATTTGATAACTTCCGCTTCATGTGTCTAGAGGCGGAAACATTTCATAATGAGAGGCTTGAGAACAAAGCTATGGTGGAGGAGCGCGGTATTGAAGTCACAGCTTCACCGATAGCAACACAGATTCAGAATCGCCATTGGAAACAATTTTGCCAACAGCTTATCGGTGGCAATGCTACCTTGGTGCGGGAATTTTATGCCAACTATCCTTATGCACAGCAAGGTGTCCTTTGCATTCATGGAGTTAATGTTTCGGTTAGCCGTACTCGGTTCAATGAGTACTATAGTTTGCATGACATAGAAGATAGTGGTTATCTTGTCATGGTGGGAGTTGTATTTTCAGTTCCACAAGTTTACTCCACCATTACTGCCAGATCACTCGCGACATCGTTAGCTTGTAAATAAGAAATTTGGTAATGATAACTCTTTTCATAGTTAAACCATGGTTTTAGACGTTTCTGTGTTGTATCCAATTTTTGAAAATTTTGATCTTGATGTGATAAGTGTCATGTTGTCGATGATTGTATTTTTATCAAAAGATTCGATGTGGGATAGGAAAATAATATGCTATTTAGAGGGAGTCGGGTCTTTGATGGAAAGTTAGCATTTTGAGTCAATCATTTTTATGCACTTAGGGGAACTACTGAGGGGATTGACGAGTTTGTAATCATTAAGTAGGTTTGTGTGTTTTTAACGCTTTGTTTAGTTAAAACTTATATAACTCGCTTAAATTGTGTTCTTTAATAAATGTGCTTGCATAAATGTTTACACGTAATGTTTTTGTATTTTTAAGCTTGTTTTGCTCATACTATCATCCATCTATGAGATTGCTTTTAATAATAACCCTAAGAGAACTAATATGGATAGTAACGGAGATTAGAAGCCGTAAGACTCTGGCTTCATATTGCCACTCCTCTGCGAGCCTACTCTTAAACAAAAAGTTAATGGAGAATTTGCATGAGTGGGAATGGGTCTAAAACCCGAAGGTGAGACAGTACTCCAGGTGGATGTCCCGGGATTTCTAACGAAATACCCTAATTAAGTATGACAGTTTAGGGGAACGAGTGTTATTTATGAACCTAAAGGTTTGCCGAGTGAATCCTCATTAATATGAGTTGTATAATGAATTTTTAATATGTTTAGTGAGGAAAAGTTGATACAAAGACTTCATTGTTAAAACCTTGACTTATGGAGTGATTGTAGATGAGTTATGAACTAAGATGGAACCTATCGCACACACATACATGGTTGGCTCAACGTGTCCAAATGAGTACATTAATGTACTTTGATAACTTTTGGAGACGTATATTATGTGTACTTGACATTTGAATACTTAAGTTTATGAGGTGTTTACATGGCATTTATCCTTAGATCGAATTGATGAAGTTGGATGCATTTTGCTGTTATGTGTTAGGACCTTTATGTTAGGTTTTTGGTTTAGGTTTATAATTCTTAGTTTAGTTTGTTCAGGGACGAACAAAGGTTAAGTGTAGGGAAAATTGATAAGGTGAATTTATTCACCTTTAATTTAGTGTTTAATACTTAATTCTTTGGTCATTCTTGTTATTTTTTATTCGTTTTAGTGTTTTATTTGTAGGTTTGTCGACCATGGTGTATGCTTGGAAGAGGAAAATCATATGAGAGCCAAATCAGGTTCAAAGTGGAGGAAAAAATGAAGAAAGGTCACGAAAGAGTTGAAGATCTGCTCCACGTCGTGACGTCGGGACTTCCACGTCTCGACGTACACATCTGCACGTCAGGACGTCAATAATGCAAATTAAATTGATTTTTTGTGGATTTTATTGGCGATTTTTCAAGAAAATGGTAGTGAGCCATGTCGCGCGATGTCGGGACCCCTCCTACGTCGCGACGTCGGGAATCGCGTGTATTTCAGAGTTAATTTTGGAAATTTGTAGTTTTGGCCCACTTTGAGACTTTTTATCCGACAAAGTTTTCGTGAAGGACTTATTTGTAAATATTTTTATAGAATCACTATAAATAGGGCTAGGTTTTACAGATTTTAGGTTGTGATAGTTTTGAGAGATTTTAAGCAAGAGTTTTCTCTTTGTAATAGCTCGAGTTTCATCTTCGATTATTGCACAAAGAATTGCAGTTGTACAGATTTGGGAACATCTTTAATTATTGAATTCATTCTTTTAGGAGTTAAAGATTTCATCTACGAATTCACAATTCAAGGTGTTGTCTTTCTTTTTAAGATTATGTTTTCAATATTGCTTTTCATTATTAATATTATGATTGATTTATCCATGCTCGGCTAAATCTATTGTGCTCCCGAGAATATGAATAAGGGTTTTTGTTCTTAATTTGCATGCTATGTTCTATCTTATGGTTTTTGTAGAATAAGTTTTGCTGTGTTCTTCATAATTATGCATGATTTAGCGCTGAATTATGTAGGATGAATATTTTCTTAAAGTGCAGTAAATTATTTAGAGATAACTTGCTTTAATCTTGCCTCTTACCATATAGGAGGATTAGAGTGGGTTGTTTGGAATCTATTGTGGGTTGGTTTTGAATTTGTTAGAGTAATTTTACCTTAGTTCTTGCCTCTTACCACATAGGAGAAGTTAGGGAGATTAGTTTATCATTAGCATGACTATTTTCGGCGTTGCCTCTTACCACATAGGAGCGGTTGAACTTGAGGGTTTGGTTGAGTTGGTGGTTGTATTAGATTCTAGGTTAATTAAGGAAGTAAACCTTGCCTCTTACTATATAGGAGGATTTAATGAATTAGTTAATATCTAAATAGGTAAATGCCTAAATCATATCTTGCCTCTTACCACGTAGGAGGGCGTGAGTTTATGTTATTTACCCTTGTTTTGCATGACCATAGATAGGATGTGTGTGTCTGTTTTTCATGTAACCCTAAAATATAATCTTGGGAGTACACTTGCTTAATTCGAAGTTTAATCAAATCACCATTTTAGTTTTAGTTCTTTGCTATTTATTTTCTTATTTCCAGCTTAATAATAATCCAATATAAAAATGAAAAATATTTTCTTTAGAATTTCAACATAGCCCTCTCCCTGAGGGAACGAACTCGCTATACTATCACCTTTACGGGGGTTGTTTAGCTTATCTTTGATTAGGGGTGAATAGCAACCACGAGCACATATTTATACACACATATTCGCACCTATCACTTCCCTATTCTTTTCAACAAATTGTTCGAAAATTTTCTTAGAGTATATGCTTGTGTTTCAAGGGACAATCTGTTTTGTATGATTCTTCAATGGTAAAATCAAATTGTTTTGCATTGAGTGAATATATGTATAACTTTTTCACTAGCTATTTTGTCTAATTAATATATAAGTTATATTTTGGTTTTAATATTTATGATTTCGAACATGCACCAAATCTTTTGTTTAGTGCTAAAGTTGATAAATCTATTGATTATTTCGTTTAGATTGATCATTCTTTTGGTTATTTGATAAATGACATTACACAATTTGTTAGCAATCATATGCTGTTCAACTAAGTTATCTTCCAAGAGGTAATCAAGTGGTAATTGAAGAGGTTGGTAAGTTGTCTCATTCTACATTTTACATTTATATACAAGAGGTAATTTATCAAGTTATTTATTCTTATATAGATTATTTACATTCTGGATTTACGTTTTGTGTTTTTCATTTGAATGATGATAATTTCAAAAGGTTGACCATGGATGTCTCAAATACAAATCATACTAGTTGGTTAATTAATGAGTTTAGTAGTTTTGTTCATAAAGAATATTGGTAAAGGAAATTTCTTTTTTATATTCCTTCAAATTTTGATAATTTAGCTCTTGTGGACAAAGTTTATTTGTTAGAATTTGTTAACATACCACATTTTGCATATAGAGTTAGATATTGTGTAAAACATCATCATATCATTCATAGGATCATGTTTTTTGATTTGCATTTTGATGATGACACAATTTAGTTTTGGTTAATTGGAAAGCATGAAAACCTTTTTTGTCTAGTTGCTTTGAAATGTTTTTCAGATTTGCATTTGATCATAGATGCTTACATGTTTAGTTGCTTTGAATAATTTTATATGCTTCTAGAGATTCTTAGTTTATATATTTCTTATTTAGTTTTTATGCATTTGTGTTTGCATCCATTAGTTTGCATGGTAGTATTCGATACTAAAGAAACTATTTTCTGCATTAGTGATAGTTTGTTCCAGCATGCAAAAAATGTTAAGAATTTTGTCTTTCATTGTTTCATGTTATCACCAACATTAACCATGTCTTTGGATGAAGCTTTGTTTCCTAATTTGTCTCTTGTTGCATATTATGATAGGAGTTATTTTAGGAGCTCATATTTTATTCAAAACTATATGTTTTCTAATTTTCATTTACTACATGATTCTTATTTGTTTAATTGTTTTAGATTTGCTTGTGTTCTATCAACTTTTTGTCAATATTGTGTTTATTTGACTGAATTTAGTCATTTAAGAAAACTTTCTTTCATTTACTTGCATGACTCCAATACAACTTGTTGAGAATGATGATGTAATGCAAGTTCTATGCATACATATGTATTCTGTCTAGCAAATTGATTTATCAAAGGGATATGATTTGATGATGCATCTGGTCTTATTTTATTCTTTTTTCCCTTATGTCGATAATTTGATTTTGCAGGAGTTGAATGCTTATTTTTGGAAACTTATATCGTTCCAATTTCACTTGAATCTTGCCAGTGATGAGTTCAAAATAATGGTGTTGGATCCAGGAGTTCAATAAGGTCGAAGCTTTTTGAGGAGAGAGGGAATGATAGCAAACTGGCCATCCACAATATAATACTCCATGCTTTGAAGTGTACAACATGGTTGTGTCCTAATCTTCCGGTTCGAAGCATTATGCCAAAAGAGTGTCTATCATGGCTTAAAGAAAATGTATTGTTGAAGAACATGTATGATAGCAATCCGTCCAAGTCAATGACAACTCAATCAAGTGATCCGATGGTTAATCTTGATGGACCAATAACGAGGTTGCGGACAAAGAAGATGAAGATGGCTTTGCAATGGTAGATGTGTTGCAAATTTTAGAATATGCAACACTTTTTTATGTGCAATACTTTTTTCCCCAAATGCAACACTTGTTTATGTGTTGCCTTTAAACAATTACAACACTTTATACTGCTAAATGCAACACTTTTTACAAATTTTTATCCTAATAATACAACACGTTTTTCTATAAAATGCATCACTCTTTAGTATAGTAACACTGTTATTTGTATTTTATTTTAAAAAATATAACACTAATTTTTTCAAAAATATATTAATTTTAAGATCATAAATTCAAACACAATTCTATAATATAGATGATTCGAAATGATAATTGTATTACAAAAGTATTTATAAAAATAAATACAAAAGTAATTCATAAAGTTAAATCCAAACTATATACACTTAAAAAGAATTTACAAAATTCAATCCAACCAATGACACCTTATTAAACACCCCTGAAATTTTCCCCCATCGTACACCTTTTTAAGGCGAGACATAGTTGGAATGAATTTTTTTCTTGATACTACAAATAATATAACGGAGAAAACATGAAGAGAGATTCTATTGCCACATAATGTACATGGATCTCTATGGATATTTACAGTCATTACCACAACCAGATTTTGCTTTGGTGTCACAATATTGAATGCATCTATCAAGGCTAATCATCAAGTCCGGAAGAAGTGTTGGATGCACTGGTATAGTCAGTTGAAAGAATGCATCCAAGGTTTAATCAGTAATTTGTAGGTCCTTTTCCGCAGAGGGCGCATATTCATCTTGTTTAGCTTGTGGATTTCAGATCTGTATGTTGCCAAGTAAAAAGGAGCAGAAATTAGCTAATAAAAACCATAGACACGGAGAACTAAGCAAAAAGAGAACAAAAATCTCCAGTCTAAAGTTCAAACTCTCAGCTCATCCTGCCTAAAGTGGCATTCCCGATGTAAGGACATAGAGCGCAGATATACCTTTCACAAAGGAAGTGGTTCCAACTAAATAGTGTAAAACTTTCTAAGATCGGATGGTTTTGCACGGCTTCTCGCCAAGCTCAATATACCAGATGCACACTTTGGTTATAGTGAAACAGTCAAGGTTTTCCAAAAAGAACACCTTAGTGAAAAAAGTCTTGAAGAGCTGGATTATGATGCTGATGTTGAAGCCAAAATATGTGCTACATTTAAGGAATTGATCCGTGGGGAGCTCAACTTTACTTTGAGCCAGTTCATTCCCTCTACTCCTCAATTTGACATGCCTGAAATGGATATCTCTGAGCTGGAGAAGGATGATGATGGAATCCGAGCCTGAGAGCCACATCTTATTCTTAGTTGTTTAGCTTTACTTGTCTTCATTTCACGATCTGGATCTTTTCCTTATAGACTACGTTTTTGGATTTAATAACATTTTTTTTGATTTTATGCATACATCTTTTTTCGGAGTTAAATACCCAAAAATATTGACTTATTAACATTTCCTTAAATATCTATTTTATAAGAAAATCACTAATGTTTTTCAGAGATCTTATCTCCAAGATTACTTGGCATGAACTTTCTCAGAGGTTTTTCCTCTTAATTATCATAATCTCTAGGATTATTCAGCATGACTTTTCTCATAGTTTTTTCCTCGGAATTATCATACGAGGGAGCAAAAAAACTTTTATTCATGTTGAGAAAACCAACTAATTACATTGCTATAAAAACACATCAAGTATTAACAATACTTCTTTAAATTTTGGAAATTCCACGTCTTTGGAACAATACTTCCATCTATTTGTGATAATGTGCAGTAACCAGTAGAAGAAACGTCTTT
The DNA here is from genome assembly GCA_016586305.1 of Ophiorrhiza pumila. Taxonomy (NCBI): domain Eukaryota; kingdom Viridiplantae; phylum Streptophyta; class Magnoliopsida; order Gentianales; family Rubiaceae; genus Ophiorrhiza; species Ophiorrhiza pumila. The sequence continues at coordinate 11,407,957 of BLIW01000005.1, read as the reverse complement.
AATTTTGTATGGACCATCCCATGTTGGGTTCAACTTCCCTATTCTTCCTACTCGGCTAGCCTCTACCTTCCTCAATACTAGATCCCCAATTTGGAAAAATACCTTCTTCACCCTCTTGTTATAGAATCGGGTTACGCCAGCTTTGTATTTGGCTTCCCTCTATTGAGACTGAATTCATTTCTTCTCCACCAAGTCTAGATTTAACCGAATCCGTTCTTTATTATTTTTCTTTATGAAGCATAGCACCCGAGGACTTGGTATCCCGATCTCGGCCAGAAGGACCGCTTCAATACCATGAGTGAGGCTATAAGGAGTTTCCCCTTTGGCTGTCTGAGGTGTGGTTCTATCTGGCCACAGCACCATCGATAATTGTTCAATTCAATCTCCACTAGCTTGCCCCAATCAGGTTTCTAAACATTGTAGTATTGCCCGATTAGTCAAATCGGTCTGGCCATTTGTTTGAGAGTGAGCCAGTGAAGTAAAATTTTGCTTAATCCCAAGCAAAATGCACCAATATTTGAATGGCTCCTCGTCTCCCATTATTTGAGACTGCCACACCTGGAATTCTATACCTACAAATGATATTCTTCCAAAAGAATTTTACAATATTTTTACCAGATATTATGGCCAATGGTTATGCCTCCACCCATTTGATAAAATAGTCTTTTGCGACTATAAGATATTTGAGTTGTCCTACAGCTTTAAGAAAAGGCCCGAGAAGATCTATTCCCCACTGGTAGAAGGGCCAAATGGATGTCAGCGGATTAAGGGAAACTTGGGGTGGTTCGAGCCACCACAGAATATGCCTGGCATCTTTCACAAGTTCTCACCATTTGAGCCGCATCTTCAAACATAATAGGCCAAAAATACCCTAGCAAGAATACTTTCTTTGCTAACATTTTGGAACTGACGTGTGAGCCACATATCCCTTTGTGTACCTCCCAAAGTAAATAATGGGCATATTTGGGATCTACACACCATAGAAAAGGCTTCAAGTATTCTCTTTTATATAGAATTCCGTCCTCTAGAACATACTAAGAAGCACGCATACGAATCCATCGAGCTGTGAGCTTATCTTCTAGCAGATTTCCCGACCTGAAGAAGTTATAAATCAGGGTCATCCAGTTCTTCACATTTTCTATATCCATTAACTCTGTAGCAATTATGCTTCGTGTTAGAAGTGTTTTGACTAACACTTGTTTATTTAAATGTAATGCTGTGGAGGAAGACAATTTATTTAAAGCAGACCTCAATATTTTCTGGATGGTGAAATCTTTGAACTTTTTTGCTAACTTTTGTACAAGTTTCAAATACCTTTTCATTGTTATATCGCGGGTAGCATACCTTCCTAAGATTTTTTAGACCACCAACTGAGAATCACTACGGGCACTTATTTGCTGTGCTCTAACTAATAAAGCCAATTTTAAACCAGTAATCAGCGCCTTATACTCTAATTCATTGTTAGAAATAGAAAATTCAAACTTCAATGCATATGCCAACTCATGACCTTTAGGACTGATTAACACTAGCCCCACTCTTGACATTTTTCCTATTGCGGCTCTATCAACAAAAAGTTGTCATTTTTCCTTTGTATTTTGTTCGATCACGTTAGGCGTCAAAACTTCCACTTTCTCCCCATTCCTTGGCATTTTAGGGATGAAATAAGCTAAAACCTGACCCTTTATTTCTGTTCGAGGTTTAAAAGTGATATCATATTCCATGAGCTCGATAGCCCATTTAGATAAGCATCTAGAAGCTTCAAGTCCGTACAATATTTGCCTCAATAGAAGATTGGTAAGAACACAAATCGCATCATGCTTGACCTACAAGACCTAGGCATATTTGTACAAATCTCAACACAAAACAAAAATAAAACTAAAAAAGAAAGAAAACAAAAGAAACAAACATACACAACATTGAAGCTAATTGTTTACAACTACTCAACACACAAAAACACAAATCCTAAACTGTTAAGCGAGTTGTCGCACCTAGTCAATTTTACCCTAAACACTAATGTAGAAGTGTGAGTAGGGATCGTAATCCACAGGGAAGGCATAGGTCAAGAATATTGAGCAAATTGTTCTAGAAGTCCTGTCACAGAATCTAAGTACTAGAAAGAGTAAAATTCAACACAAAAGAACGAGGACAGAAATACAAAAGGAAATGACAAGCAAGGAGGAAAGAGATATCTCAGGATTCTTGTATTGGATGAACACAGGCTTAGTAAATCTATGCTATGCAATCAGTAAACAATTAAATGCAATAGAGACCTAAATTGCCTAGAAGTCCAAGTTGTGGTTAGCATAGAGACCACACCACTGATTGTACCCCCAAATCACCATCCTCTCCCATGGCGAGGCCCGAGAATGGTGGAATAATCTCCGCAAAGTCTCAACTCTCCCAGCTAACTACTCTAACATGCAAAGTCCTAAGAACTCCCATGGCGAGGCCCATCCTAGGGTTCACATATCATTGTTGTTAACACAGAAAGCTTCTTTAACACTTTTCCTAATGTTTCAATTCATTAACACTTCCTATGGCGCGGCCTGAGTCTCAGAATTGATTTGATTACAGAAAACAAGTGCAAAGACTTAAACAATCACAATTTAGTTCTCAATTCATGCAACTTCGCTAACTTTGATTAATAACTCCTAAATTTAGCATGTCGACCACAATTGAAGTTTGATCTATTCAAGATTAGCTAGGAATTATGAAATTCAACATATGTTTATGCTCAATTCAAATGTGATTTCAATTCTCAACAATCAGATCAATTGCATAGCATACAATCTACTAAAACACGTATTCATCCATTAAGAATCCTAAGACATCATAGATTTAGCCAGAAAACATCTTTCTCATTTCAAAATCAACAGATTGCATCATTCATAAGCTCATTCTCATTTAATTGGAAGAATTTACCGATTAAATCAAGAGAATTGTCGATTCCTTTGTCAATTGAGAATAAGAAAGATGAATCCAGTCCAAATTCACAATCGGAATTGAGATCGGAGAAGAAATGTTTAGTGAGAGAAAGTAGATCTAGAGAGAGAAAATGAGAAATTCTAAATGATAATTCTAAAATCTCTAGAATATTCTTTTTCCCATCCCCCTCCTCCAAATTATCCTCCCTCCAATTAACTACACTTCCTATATATATAGAGCTAAGAAAATGTAACTAATACGCAACCGTAAAATATCTAAAGTATTACAAAAGTGCCCTTAAAAGAAATGACTAAAAATCAGCCTAAATTGTGCAAAATTCCAAGTTTGAAGAAAAGTTCAGCATTTCAGCGCCTTTAGGCTTTCAGTCGTGCGCCTTCAGCAGATTCCTCACGCCTTCAGGCTGGATAGAATCACGCCTTCGCTGCCTCTGACTTCCAAGTGAAGAAATCAGAGTCGAATCACGCCTTCAATCTTGGAAATTCCGCGCCTTCATCAACTCAACGAATCTTCACACAATTCTGCCTTTAGTAGATCACGCCTTCCTGCTCTGCAGCTTCACGCCTTCAACCGCCAGTTGAAATCTGAAATTCAGAGCTTCAACACTTAGCCAAATTTCTAAAACTCAAACACAAAACATTTCTTGGAAGCAACTTCCCACCAAGATTTGATCATGATGCACTGTGAATTAGAGAAAACTTAAAGCATGAAAGTTGTAACCCTTTGTCTAAGCTTTCCATAGCCATCGAAATCACCCAATTCGGAGCTCAGACGAAGGAGTTACAACCCAATCATTTTAGTGCTCAAAACTGGAAACTTCATGGTGAGATTGCATGGCGAGACCTCGCGACGAGGTCTCGCCGTGTGTGCAATTGCTAGCGAGGTCTAGCGGCGAGACCTCGCCGTGAAAATGTTTGGCTGGCGAGACCTCGCCGCGAGGTCTCGCCAGCAATGTGCGAGTGTGTGAGTTTGAGTGTTTGTGTGTCATGTGGAGTGTTGTGAAGTAATGAGTGAAGTGAGTATGAGAGTGGAGTGAAATGAGTGAATTGGAAAGTTCAGAGATGAAAAGTGGTGAGTTGCAAATGTAGGATGAAGTGTGAGATGTGATTGATAATTGTGAAGTTTCTGAAGTGAAGATGAAAACTGTGAATATTTTCTTGAAGTGAAGTGAATGGAAGAATGAGGTGAACACAATGTGTGAATTCCGAATTCAAATCATGAGTGATATTCTGCAAGAATGAATAATGAAACATAATCAAGATATTGGGAAGAAAATGAATGTGAATGGTGAATGAAATCTAAACCGAGTGTGAAAATTATGTGATCCATGAAATATGTGCAAAATGTTATGAATTTATGAAATGAAATGCTATAATGTTGTGGGAGTTGTGAAGTGTGGATGAAGAATGTAGTGAACTGTGAAGCATCATGTGTTCAAGTCTTACGTAATGAAATGCCTTATGTGCAAGGATATGTACTTGTGTTGTGGCGAGGTGAGTGATATGCAGTGAGTGTGTGAGATGTTCATGCGGCGAGGTGACCTCGCCGCATGATGTACGTGTAGTGTGCAGTGATGTTTAGTGTAGTGCTTGTGTGCAAGTGAAGTTGTGTTATGTGCGAGTGAGGTTGTGCATGTGTTCGAGTGTTGTGCGTGTTGTGCGTGTTGTGCGTGTAGTGTGTAGTGAGTGCGAGAGAGTAGTGTGCATTGATGCAAGAGTGTGTGCGGGAGTGCTGTGCTTGTGTGCGAGTGTAGTGCGAGAGTGCATGCGGCGAAGTAACTTCGCCGCATGAGTGTGTGCGAGGTGCATGTGCGGCGAGGTGAGCTCGCCGCACATCGTGTGTGCAGTGAGTGTTGCGGCGAGATCACCTCGCCGCATGTGAGTTGTGTGCGGGAGTGTGCGAGAAAGAGTGTGCAGCTGTGCAAGAGTGTAGTGCAAAGTGAGTGCTCGTGAGGTGTTTGTGAAAATGCCCGAAACAATATTGTGCATGTGAGCCTTCATTGTGGCTGAGTGCTTTTTTCAGCTTTAGAATCCAACTTCTACACCAAATTCATGAGCCTTAGCTCCTAAATTGGACTCGATGGTAAACATAAAAGTTCTAGGTCTATCTCATAGCTTTCCAGTGGATCAAGAATCACTTTAATTGAATGACGGTAGCTCAAGTTATTAACAATCTACCAAACTGTGGCAATATGAATTCAATAACTAAATTATGAAGTAGCAGTCATAGAGATGAATTCGTTTCTCATATTTCCACACAGAATTAGAAGCAAATTAAAACATAACAATTGCAGTACACTCAAATAGCTTTCCCGAACATCCAAGAACTCATCATTTGGATTAGTATTGAAGAAGTTATGCTCAAAACAAATTCACACTCAAAGGTGCCAAAACACTAATTTGGCCAAATATGCATTTTCGGTTCCTCCATTTTCATCCTACATTTTTCAATTCAATTACCACCATTTATGCTCTTCTTTGCACCATTTGATCATTTTCATATTGCAAACACATAAATGCATAAAACCTCTCAAAACCTCACATATGTACATAAAACACACAACAAAAGCCAAGTGATTTAACACATATTAGTTGGTATAAAACCAACTTATCAAATTTCCCCACACTTGAACTTTTGCTTGTCCTCAAACAAAGACACAACACAAAACTCACATTTCAAAACCACTTTGCACTAGACCTCACTCTTCTGTCAAGCTTGTTCTCAGTTGAGTTCATCAAAACGAATTTTTCATGCAATATCAAAAACTCTTAACATATCCTCAATTCCAACCTATCAACTTTTAGCACAAATTATCAACCAAGGCACAATGAATAAAGACCAAAATGTCATGCGTGCAAGTGTGTGCTGAGGAACATGTACTTCATCTATTCCCTTGCTATACACCATCTAGCTGGTCTCACATACCATTCAATACATGCCAATCTCCTTGCACACCCTTATGAACATGCAATCACAAGATCAATGGTACCTATGCGTACATTGGTACTCTATGGGACATTGCCCTTATTCTGCACATTAGTGCTGCACATTGGTGCACATATTGATGACTGAAATAATGCCTGGGTTTTATGGCTTTTTTCTCCATATTTGTATGCCAGGTTCTTATGGCTTTTTCCTTCCCAGTTGCCAATATGGCTTTTTCTCCCATATCAGTTCTTGTGCAAGCACATGTTCATAAGAATCCCAATTTGACTAAACATGCACGAATTTTGGAGACACCAGATAAATGCATAACAAAAAGAAACGAATCCATACACATTACCTCCTATGTCAATTAGATTTTGCATGGCATATCTATCTTACATTAACATCGGGCCTTAGTCAGCAAAATGTACTAATTTCATCAAGATTGGAATCAAAGAAACAAAAGCATTTTCGCATGCAAAGCATTAGTAGAAATTGGATGAACTTAAATTTTGAACATAGCTTAACAAAAGAACAAAGCATAGCACAAAGTGTCAACATTTCATTCCATTGCTCTCACTGTCACTACACCTCTTTTCTTTTCATTCCATTACTTGCACTTTTGCATTCCATTTGGACATCAGCACCACATTACACCATGTATAGACAAGATCAACATTTATTCACAAAAATTTCAAAATTTCACCAAAAGTTGATTTTTTCACAAAACATGAAAAACACCACATAACATGAAAATACCACACATACGGGTAATAAACTCATATTAACACAACAGAACCAAAATAACAGGCAAAAGTCTCAAAACAACACATATTTACACTAAAAATCCATCAAAGAAAGTAAGCAAAATGATTCAAACCACAAACCACAACACAACATGTATATAAAGCAAAAAATTCCAAAACTTCAAAAAAATTTCAAAAAATTTCCAACACATCAAATTTCCACAACACAAACAATGCACAAAAAGAAAACACAAACCACAGCAAGCTCCCCCACACTTAAAGCTTACATTGTCCTCAATGTAAAGAAAAGATAGGATTAGGAGCTCCCTGGTTTCGAATCGTCATGAAGTCCAATGTGTGCTTTGTGGATTGTCTTTATCCATTGCTCCTTCTGTAAATGAGAAATTTCTCCCCCACACTTGGCCTCATGTATGCATGACATATCTCTTGCAATGTCCTCCTGGCAACACATTTATCATGAGTGGCCTTGATGAATTCCAAAATGAACGAAAAGCACAGACAAAACAAAAAGACAAAAACAAACTACTTATTAAAGCTAAAGGAAAAGAAGTAGTTCTGGATTTAGATAGTTCCAGCTAGACTTTATTCTTCCACAACGTATGTCTTGTTCATGAAAAAAACTCAGTAAATCCATCTCTGAACCACACAAAAGATGCACTCTCATTAGCATGCTCATTCCCAGAAGACACTAGAGTGTTGAGGAGATGTGTAAGCACAGGATCATGAGAAAAACTTTCTCCAAATTTCACATTCATTTGAAGCACATCATAGCCCTCTTGTACCACACTATCCACAGTAGTCCTGCAAGGCTCAACCAAGGAATGCACATCCATGATCTCAACAAACTCATCAGAAATTTCAAAAGTAAATGCCTCAAATTCACACTTGTTCACCATGTTATCCTTATCATTTAAAATGTTAACATTTTTATCCTCAAAACAAACAATTTTGACTCCACAAATTTTCTCAACATTATCATCACGAAAAACATTGTCATTGTGTAACAAAAATTTCTCATTACACACTGGATGTGAAGTACCAATTGCACACTCAGATTCCTTCTCAGTTTCAAAAGTACCAATTTCCACATTATCTTGATTTATGGTATCACAATGTCCTTCCATATGTGACTCTATGCAATTTATCAAAGTGTCAAGAAAAGAACATTCATCATCATCATCAAGTAAAACATGTTCATCACTATTATTTGAACAATTCTTTACACATGCTTCCTGTGAGGTATGATCTACCAAAGATTGACTTGGCATTTCAAAGTTTGACACATCTATGAAACCACATTCTTCTATGCGTGCACTCTCTAATGAAAATATGCAATCTTCTACATCAAGCTCATCACAATCAATTTCTTCATCATCCACAATTTCATCAACAGAAATATAGTCATGCTTAACACCCTCATCAACGAAAATTGGAGAACATTCAACAACCTGAATGGAACACAAAGATTCTAAATGCATAGGTTGTTTCATTGCATAATTCACGTCAAAAACTACTTCCTCATCATTAATTCTAAAGGTGACAGTTTTGTTTCGAACTCCAATTAAAGCATCACCAGTAGCTAAAAATGGCCTACCAAAAATTAAAGGTATCTCGGGGTCCTCCTCCATATCAAGTACAATGAAATCAACAGGCAAAGTGAATTTTTCAACTCTTACCAGAACATCTTCAACCAAACCTGTAGGAGTCACCAATGACCTATCTGCCAATTGGAGAGTTACCACAACTGGGCGAATCCGGCTTTCCAATCCAACAATGATAGCTATGGACAATGGCATTAAGTTGATCCCAGCACCCAAATCACATAAAGCCTTTGCAAAATGCCTTGTGCCTATTTTGCATGGAATAGTACAGCTCACAGGATCCTTAAGCTTTGGAGGAAGATCATGAACCATCCAAGCTTGAGTGCACTCAGAAACCATCATGGGAACCTCACATCTCAAGATTTGCTCTTTGTTGGAGATGAGATCCTTGAGATACTTAGCATATTTTGTCATTGAAGTCACTAAGTCCATCAGGGGAAGATTCACATTCACTTGCCTGAGTACCTCCAGAAACCTCTTGAACTGAGGGCCTTTTTGAGGAGGTGGTTTCTTCCTCTCTAGAAAAGGAGGTTTAGGAGCATACTCAGGGAAGTTGAAAGGATTGGAGTTCTTGGTGATCTCATTTCCTTCCCTAGCTGGTATCTCCTTCTTCACAGTCTTACCATCCTCTTGTTCATTATCCTTTTCAAGTTCAAGAATTACCTCAGCTTCATCTTTTTGGTCCTCAGCCAAGCAATCACTCGTAACTTCTGACGGTTTAGTCCCAGGAAAAAGTTTTTCATTTCTCAGGGTTATGGCATTGCATGCTTCCCTTCCTTTTGGATTCGAAACAGTGTCACTTGGTAGTGCTCCTTTTTGCCTTTGATGCACATCATTAGCCAATTGACCAATCTGCATCTCAATATTCTTCCAAATGGCTTCATGATGTTTAACACTTGATTCCAAACTTCCAAACCTTTGCTCAAACCTCTGATCATACTTGTCCAACCTCTCCAACAGCTTTTGAAACATACCTTCCATAGATGGCTTCCCTTGTTCTTGTGCTGATGTACTAGCTTGGTGATCAAAACCTTGTGAAGGATTGGTATTTCTCCTTTGCTCATTCCCTTGAGTATATTGGCTTCCCTGGCTTTGGTTTTGTTGTCCCCAAGTTCCTTGATTGCCTCCATATCCTCTGTTGTTCCCTCCTGAGTAATTTCCAGAGTACTGTGGCCTGTTGCCATAATTATTCACATATTGAATGGATTCAGTAGTGACAGAGCACTCATCAGTATAGTGTTCACCCTTGCATAATCCACAAGACAACACAGGAGTCTTGGCTTGAGTTGCCTTTAGAGTTTGCACTTGCTTAGCCAATGCCTCAAACTTTGCACTGAGTGATGTTTCCTCATCTACATCAAGTATTCCTCTTTGTTTTCTAACATGTGGCTTTCGGATCTCTGGGAAGATATACTCATCCTCAGCAATTTGATTAAATAGCTCCCGTACTTCAGGCACAGACTTGTCTTTGAGTGCCCCGTTAGCACATGCCTTAACCATCAAAGAAGATTCAGGAGTAAAGCCTTTGAAGAAAGTGTTTAGTTCCCTGATCTCTCCTAAGTCATGATTGGGGCATTGTCTGATTAGGTCGTTGAATCTTTCCCAAGCTTCTCTAAATGTCTCACCTTCTTGTTGCTGAAAGTTCATAATTTCCAACATTCTCTTTTCAAGCTTAGCTGGAGGGAAGTATTTGAACAAGAACCTCTTCTGTCGATCATCAAATGACATTCCAGCATTTGTTCCCCCAATGCTCTTGAACCAATGTTTAGCCTTTCCACGCAAAGATAAAAGAAACAAAATCCTGTGAACTTCACCCCTGTCAACTCTTGGCAACTTAAAAGTGCTACATAACCCGAGAAACCAATCAAGGTGGTAGTTGGGATCCTCATTGTCAAGACCTTGGAAGAATTGGCCCTGGGTAATCATGGAAACAATTTGTGGAGGAATGTGGTAACTTTCCACATCGATGTCCTGATGACCAAATCGATTGTCAAAATTTACTGCGTAATATCTCCAAACCTAGGTGCTTGTGCTCCTTGTGCAGCCATAGCTCTCTGCTGCTTCAAATGTGCTCTCAAAGTTTTCTCCAACTCAAGATCCAATACGAATTGTGGTTCTCCTGCAAACCTGCTAGCCTTGGCATACACAACACACAGTTGTGGAGTGTAATAACAAAAGAACAAGAACTTCAAATATGCAACACAGAAACATATCACAATTCTCAACACGAACAGAAAACAACACAAAATGAAAGTTAAGGCAAATGCCACAAACAAAAACACAAAGTAGAACAAGTAAAAATCAAGAACAATTCAACAAATTCCAGAACCGATTGCCTTCCCCGGCAACGGCGCCAAAATTTGTTAAGCGAGTTGTCGCACCTCGTCAATTTTACCCAAAACACTAATGTAGAAGCGTGAGTAGGGATCGTAATCCACAAGGAAGGTGTAGGTCAAGAATATTGAGCAAATTGTTCTAGAAGTCCTATCATAGAATCTAAGTACTAGAAAGAGGAAAATTCAACACAAAAGAACGAGGAAAGAAATACAAAATGAAATGACAAGCAAGGAGAAAACAAATATCTCAGGATTCTTGTATTGGATGAACACAGGCTTAGTAAATCTATGCTATGCAATCAGTAAACAATTAAATGCAATGGAGACCTAAATTGCCTAGAAGTCCAAGCTGTGGTTAGCATGGCGACCACACCACTGCTTGTACCCCCAAATCACCATCCTCTCCCATGGCGAGGCCCGAGAATGGTGGAATAATCTCCGCAAAGTCTCAACTCTCCCAGCTAACTACTCTAACATGCAAAGTCCTAAGAACTCCCATGGCGAGGCCCATCCTAGGGTTCACATATCATTGTTGTTAACATAGAAAGCTTCTTTAACACTTTTCCTAATGTTTCAATTCATTAACACTTCCTATGGCGAGGCCTGAGTCTCAGAATTGATTTGATTACAGAAAACAAGTGCAAAGACTTAAACAATCACAATTTAGTTCTCAATTCATGCAACTTCGCAAACTTTGATTAATCACTCCTCAATTTAGCATGTCGACCACAATTGAAGTTTGATCTATTCAAGATTAGCTAGGAATTATGAAATTCAACATATGTTTATGCTCAATTCAAATGTGATTTCAATTCTCAACAATTAGATCAATTGCATAGCATACAATCTACTAAAACACGTATTCATCCATTAAGAATCCTAAGATATCATAGATTTAGCCAGAAAACATCTTTCTCATTTCAAAATCAACAGATTGCAACATTGATAAGCTCATTCTCATTTAATTGGAAGAATTTACCGATTAAATCAAGAGAATTGTCGATTCCTTTGTCAATTGAGAATAAGAAAGATGAATCCAGTCCAAATTCACAATCGGAATTGAGGATCGGAGAAGAAATGTTTAGTGAGAGAAAGTAGATCTAGAGAGAGAAAATGAGAAATTCAAAATGATAATTCTAAAATCTCTAGAATATTCTTTTTCCCATCCCCCTCCTCCAAATTATCCTCCCTCCAATTAGCTACACTTCCTATATATATAGAGCTAAGAAAATGTAACTAATACGCAACCGTAAAATATCTAAAGTATTACAAAAGTGCCCTTAAAAGAAATGACTAAAAATCAGCCTAAATTGTGCAAAATTCCAAGTTTGAAGTAAAGTTCAGCATTCCAGCGCCTTTAGGCTTTCAGTCGTGCGCCTTCAGCAGCTTCCTCACGCCTTCAGGCTGGATAGAATCACGCCTTCGCTGCCTCTGACTTCCAAGTGAAGAAATCAGAGTTGAATCACGCCTTCAATCTTGGGAATTCCATGCCTTCATGAACTAAACGAATCTTCACACAATTCAGCCTTTAGTAGATCACGCCTTCCTGCTCTGTAGCTTCACGCCGTCAACCGCCAGGTGAAATCTGAAATTCAGAGCTTTAACAGTTAGCCAAATTTCTGAAACTCAAACACAAAACATTTCATGACAGCAACTTCCCACCAAGATTTGATCATGATGCACTGTGAATTAGAGAAAACTTAAAGCATGAAAGTTGTAACCCTTTGTCTAAGCTTTCCATAGCCATCGAAATCACCCAATTCGGAGCTCAGATGAAGGAGTTACAACCCAATCATTTTAGTGCACAAAACTGGAAACTTCATGGTGAGATTGCATGGCGAGACCTCATGGCGAGGTCTCGCCATGAAGTGCGTGTGTGTGGCGAGACCTCGCGACGAGGTCTCACCGTGTGTGCAATTGCTGGCGAGGTCTCGCGGCGAGACCTCGCCGTGAAAATGTTTGGCTGGCGAGACCTCGCGGCGAGGTCTCGCCAACAATGTGCGAGTGTGTGAGTTTGAGTGTTTGTGTGTCATGTGGAGTGTTGTGAAGTAATAAGTGAAGTGAGTATGAGAGTGGAGTTAAATGAGTGAATTGGAAAGTTCAGAGATGAAAAGTGGTGAGTTGCAAATGTAGGATGAAGTGTGAGATGTGAATGATAATTGTGAAGTTTGTGAAGTGAAGATGAAAACTGTGAATATTTTCTTGAAGTGAAGTGAATGGAAGAATGAGGTGAACACAATGTGTGAATTCCGAATTCAAATCATGAGTGATATTCTGCAAGAATGAATAATGAAACATAATCAAGATATTGTGAAGAAAATGAATGTGAATGGTGAATGAAATCTAAACCGAGTGTGAAAATTATGTGATCCATGAAATATGTGCAAACTGTTATGAATTTATGAAATGAAATGCTATAATGTTGTGGGAGTTGTGAAGTGTGGATGAAGAATGCAGTGAACTGTGAAGCATCATGTCTTCAAGTCTTACGTAATGAAATGCCTTGTGTGCAAGGATATGTACTTGTGTTGTGGCGAGGTGAGTGATATGCAGTGAGTGTGTGAGATGTTCATGCAGCGAGGTGACCTCGCCGCATGATGTGCGTGTAGTGTGCAGTGATGTTTAGTGTAGTGCTTGTGTGCAAGTGAAGTTGTGTTATGTGCGAGTGAGGTTGTGCATGTGTGCGAGTGTTGTGCGGGAGTGTTGTGCGTGTAGTGTGCATTGAGTGAGAGAGAGTAGTGTGCATTGATGCAAGAGTGTGTGCGGGAGTGCTGTGCTTGTGTGCGAGTGTAGTGCGAGAGTGCATGCGGCGAAGTAACTTCGCCGCATGAGTGTGTGCGAGGTGCATGTGTGGCGAGGTGAGCTCCCCGCACATCGTGTGTGCAGTGAGTGTTGCGGCGAGATCACCTCGCCGCATGTGAGTTGTGTGCGAGAAAGAGTGTGCAGCTGTGGAAGAGTGTAGTGCAAAGTGAGTTCTCGTGAGGTGTTTGTGAAAATGCCCGAAACAATATTGTGCATGTGAGCCTTCATTGTGGCTGAATGCTTGTTTCAGCTTTAGAACCCAACTTCTACACAACATTCATGAGCCTTAGCTCCTATATTGGACTCGATGATAAACATAAAAGTTCTAGGTCTATCTCATGGCTTTCCAATGGATCAAGAATCACCTTAATTGGATGACTGTAACTCAAGTTATTAACAATCTACCAAACTGTGGCAATATGAATTCAATAACTAAATTATGAAGTAGCAGTCATAGAGATGCCTTCGTTTCTCATATTTACACACAGAATTAGAAGCAACCATAAGAATTGACGTACACTCAAATAGCTTTCCAGAACATCCAAGAACTCATCATTTGGATTAGTATTGAAGAAGGTATGCTCAAAACAAATTCACACTCAAAGCTGCCAAAACCCTAATTTGGCCAAATATGCATAAGTTTTACTATATCTGAAGTTAGTGTCAAAACTTCAACAGTTGTTGAAGTTTCTTTCATCTGTCTTTCTACAATAACTTTGACATCCAGTTTTATATCTATACTTCTCCATCCTTGCTACACAGCCACCGTTTGTGCAAGAATGATTCTTCGCATCTCACCAGTCACTAGAAATAAAACATCCTCCCTAACTTGAGATCTAGCTTGTATCATCACAGCACTTGAGTTCCTTGCTAGTACTCATAACCCAGTAATCCTCCCTGACTTATCACTTTCTGCTCCTAGATTGATTTTGATGCATCCCTCCTTTGGTCTTTCCCACCTTCTTCTCTTGTCACTTGACAGGTTTCCATTCCATTAGAGATTACTTTCTTCCTTACAAGCATCCTTGAATTCCTTCTACTCTTATGTAGCAATTTGCACTGTTTCTAGTTCACTCCTTTCAACATTTTCAAATATTTTTGCCTTCCTTGTTTTCCATATTTGCCATAGAATATAGGTGGTCAATTAAATTCTTTCATCTATCTTATTTCCCCTTGTCAAGCTTCTCAATTTGAACCACCACTGCTTGAAGGAATCCGACAACACTTCTAACCATTGCCTTTGTACATCGGACAGCTTCCATATAATCTGAACCTTTGGACAATAGAAGAGTCCACGTCTTGTTATTTCCTCTAATTTTCCATATACTCTACATACAGGACTCGTCTCAAGTCCCCTCTTGTTTAGATTGTGATCAATAGGAAGACTATCATGTACTCCTCTCCAAATGAAATTCTTCACTTTTCCTTTGATATTCATTCTCCATAGTTGCCTACAAATACTTCTTTCCTGTTTTACATATTCACTTGATTCTTTGGATTTCTGAGCCATTTTACTCCATGTTTTGGTCAGCTGATAACCTGATCTTGTGTCATATTCTCCAGAAGGACAAAAATGCCAAACAAACTTATCCCTTGTTCCTATCACACTAATAGGGATATGCATGATTTCTTCAGCTTCATGTTGTTGGATGTTCTCTTTATCAGATCTTTATTCTAGCAAGCTAATTCATGTAACATCAGTTGCCTTACCCAAATCAAGTCATATGTGTATTGCTTGAATGGCTACATAGGTGAGCAACACAATAAACATATTTATCTTCAAAGAGACAAAGAAATAAAACAACTTTTAACTCCACATTTGTCCCATACAATTTTATCATCAATTATGAAATTAAGAACATAGCATGAAGGCAAAATACAATCCGTAATGGTTGCTCTTGAATTGAGAGTCTGGCGTCCAACAAGGAATAATCCAAAATTTGAACACAGAAATTGAGTCTAAGTTTGTGTAAAAATATGACTACTATAGTAATGACAAGATTATTAACAAAATCCAAAACATAATAAATATCACACAATTATATAAAAAAGGTTTGATAGAGTCAATATTTTACATTTATTTGTTATAAATTTATGCATTTTTATTCGCATTCATGTGTTGGAATTCATGGTTTTGTTATATTTTCAGGATTATATGGAAAAAAAATTGAATGGTAATAAAAGCGCTAAATTGATGCAAGAAGTTGAGAAGATGTTGAGAAGATTTGCAGGAAGGATTTTACTAGAAGAAGAAGATTTTACCAAGGAGGATTTTTACTTAAGGGAATATTGTTTATTGGAAGATTTCGTTATGTTGGTTGGGAAGGAATATTTTTTTGTAATCAAATCTCCTAATTTTGTGGGGATTGAGATATTGTGGGCATTTAGATATTGTGGAGATTGAGATTTTGGAGTTGTTAGGAATTATTTTCTATGAGGAATTTTAGCATTGTTTGTTGGGGAAAAGCCTATAAATAAGTGGGTTTTTAGAATAGTTAGCATCTATCCCATCCTAGCCTAGCTTTGTTTTGATTAGTAGTTAGCATCATAGTGTTCGTAATAAGCATGATAATTTAGTAGTTTTCACCTAATTTTTATTCAAGTCATTTGTTTTGAATTTGATAGGCTTTTTATTATTCAAGAATTCAAATTTTAGCAATTTTAGTTAAGACAACTTATTGGATAAGTTTTGGACAAGCATTATCTATTTTCTTTGCATTTTGGATTGGATTGGATCATCTTCAATCGTAACTACTTTCAAGTGATTGTCAAATACAGGTTTTTCTTTCTAATACATTATGAATCTAATTTTATTCACTTCTTTTGTGTATTGTTTGATTATGTCTTCATTCTAAATTAATATTCCAGTTAATGAATTGATGAAGCACTAATTAACAACTTGTGAGATCTAATTGGACTTAAATAAATATGTAATTTAAGTTCCTTTTTATGTCCTGTGATAAAGGGTTTATGAATTACCTCTTATTGTTTAATAGTGCGAAATATTTAATTAATTGTACGAAATTCTAATGCCAATTAAAACAATAGATCCGTAATTGTCTATTTAGTTTTAATAGGTGGTAAGACTGTCATTCATCGACAGTGGGCATATGGGGATGGTATGGGCATATGGCATCCATATAGGCATATCATAATCAGGTTTCTCTCATCTTAATGCTGTTAATGAATTAAATATAATGAGGCGTCCTCTTAGGTTATTTTATTAATTAGAGAGCAATTAACAAGGCATCCTTCTAATTACCAACCAGTAAGGAGAAATGAGGTTATGTCAGTGGCGTTCCCGATAACTATAACTGGTTTATTTAAATTACATGTTTAATATTTGCATCAAGGAGCAAGTAATTAATTAGTGTGGATTCAATGAATTATCTGGATTATCTTTCTTATTGATTAAACTTTTTAGTAATTTATTTTGTTTATTTGTTTCTAATAGCTGTTTGTGACGAGTTTTGAATGAAAGGATATACCCGTTCCCTTGGAAGATGACCTTGCTCCATTACTATACTAGTAAAGAGAAGGTTTTAATTTTGGTGGTATAACGACGCAACCAAATTTTGGCAGCCGCTTCCGGGGAACGGTTTCAATTATTATTTTTTCCTTCATTAATATTTTTTTGGTTTCTGGTGTATGACCCATTTTAATCCTGCGGGTTCATTGTTATTTGACCCTGAAATCGAAAAATCTGCAAGGAATAGGAAGAAGAAAACCAAAAGAGCAAAACAGGTTCTTGAAACACATCAAGAAGAAATCATGGCAGGGCCTGAACGCACCCTCAGGGAGTTAGCTAATCCTGAGATTAATGTGCAACCTTTAGACATAACACTCCCAACCATAACTGAACAAATGAGTTAAAATTTAGTTTGATTCAAATTCTCCATAAATTTGATGATTTACCTAGAGATGACCCCCATAAACATTTGCAAGATTTTCAACTTGTTTGTTCAACCGTGAGATATACTGGAACTATTGCTGAATATGTTAAGTTGTTGGCATTTCCTTTTTCATTGCATGATGATGCTATAGATTGGTTGTTTAATTTACCAGCTGGATCAATAACCACTTGAAATGTGCTTAAAAGAAAATTTTTAGAAAATTTTTTCCCTACATCCAAAGATGCAAATTTAAGGAAAGAAATATATGGGATTAAGGAACAGGTCGGGGAAACTTTTCATAAGTATTAGGGGAGATTTAAAAATTTGTGTGCTAAATGCCTACAACATCAAATTTCTCAACAGTTACTAATTCAATACTTTTATGAAGGTCTTCTACCCACAGCCAAAGACACAACTGTTGTAGGAAGTGGAGGAAGTTTGCTGAATAAAATAGCCACAGAAGCTGATACTTTAATTTCCAACATGGCTGTTAACGGTCAACAATTTGGTGCTGATGAATCTTGTCGCATGATTGAGGTAGGAATGGTTAAGGATCCTTGTGTTGATAATAGAATTAAGTCTGTTGAAAAACTTGTTTCAGGTTTGGTGCAAGTCCAACAAGTTAAAACTTGTGGAATATGTAGGAATGGGCATCCCACTGATTTGTGCCCAACAATGCAAGAAGAGGAACCTGAACAAGCAAATGCTATAGGCCAATAACAAAGACAGTATAATAATGAACAAAATTCTAGCTAGCAGTATAGACAACTTCCTGGATTCCAAAATGCTCAACCAAACCAATTTCGACCCACAGGTTATCAACATTAATCCAACATGAATTTTTCATCCCCTTCACCACCAAAAATAGGCCCAAGTCTGGAAGAAATTATCAAAATGATAGCTCAAGATCATCTCAAATTTAAACAAGATATAAGGGCATTCCAACAAGAGACAAGGGCATTCCGACAGGAGACAAGGGCTGGTTTTACCAATGTGGGAACACAAATCACTCAAATGGCCAATGCAATAGCAAGGTTAGAAGCAAGCGAAGGAAAATTACCTTCCTAAGTAGAGGTGAATTCTAAGGAAAATGTAAGTTCCATGACTCTTCGTAGTGGGAAGGAAATAAAAGAGCCAGAAAAACAAAATAATGTTGTTCCCATGTCAGACTGTGAAAAGGAAGAGTCCAACCATATGCCTATATCAGACTCCAAAGAAAATTCTGAGGTAAGCAATGAGCATAAAGTTATTAAACCTCCAGTTATATTGACACCACCTTTTCCTGGCAGGTTTGCAAAGGAGAAAAGGGAGAATGAAACAAATGATCTTTTGAATGTTTGTCGAAAGGTAGAAATCAACATACCACTCATTGAGGCCATTCATCAAGTACCAAAATATGCTAAGTTCTTGAAAGAACTTTGCACAAAGAAGGTTAGACATGAAGAAGACGCAAAGGTAATTATGGGTGAAAACGTTTCTTCCATAATACAGAAAAAAATTGCCTGAGAAATGCTCTCTATACCTTGCTTGATTGGAAATAGGAAAATTGAGAAGGCACTGCTTGATTTAGGTGCGTCAATTAATGTTATGCCAATGTCGATTTACAAAGAATTAAATTTGGGACCTCTTAAGGAAACTCGTGTTGTAATTCAATTGGCTGAGATCAATTGCTTATCCTTCAGGAATATTGGAAGATGTGTTGGTTAAAGTTAATGAGCTTATTTTTTCTGCAGATTTTTATATTCTTGATATGGGTGCATCTACTTCTACTCATAGTTCTGTTGTTTTATTGGGCAGGCCTTTTATGAAAACAACAAAAACAAAAATAGATGTGGACAAAGGAACTTTAACGTTTGAATTTGATAGAGATATTGTCACATTTAATATTTTTTATGCAATGAAATGTCCATATAATTGCTGTCGAGTGTCGCACCTCGTCAATTTTACCCTAAACACTAATGTAGTAGCGTAAGTAGGGATCGTAATCCACAGGGAAGGCGTAGGTCAAGAATATTGAGCAAATTGGTCTAAAAGTCTTGCCTCAGAATCTAAGTACTAGAAAGAATGTAAATTCAACACAAAAGAACAAGGACAGAAATACAAAAGAAAATGACAAGCAAGGATGAAACAGATATCTCAGGATTCTTAAATTGGACGAACACAGGCTTAGTAAATCTATGATATGCAATCAGTAAACAATTAAATGCATTGGAGATGTAAATTTGCCTAGAAGTTCAAGCTGTGGTTAGCATGGTGACCACACCACCACCTGTACCCCGTATCACTATCCTCTCCCATGGCGAGGCCCGAGAATGGTGGATTAAGCTCCGCAAAGTCTCAACTCTCCAAGCTAACTACTCTAACATGCAAAGTCCTAAGAACTCCCATCGCGAGGCCCATCCTAGGGTTCACATATCATTGTTGTTAACACAGAAAGCTCCTTTAACACTTTTCCTAATGTTTCAATTCATTAACAATTCCTATGGCAAGGCCTGAGTTTCAGAATTGATTTGATTACAGAAAACAAGTGCAAAGACTTAAACAATCACAATTTAGTTCTCAATTCATGCAACTTCGCTAACTTTGATTAATCACTCCTCAATTTAGCATGTCGACCACAATTGAAGTTTGATCTATTCAAGATTAGCTAGGAATTATGAAATTCAACATATGTTTATGCATAATTCCAATGTGATTTCAAGATTCAACAATTAGATCGATTGCATAGCATATAATCTACTAATTCATGTATTCATCCATCTAGAATCCTAAGATATCATAGATTTAGCCAGAAAATATCTTTCTCATTTCAAAATCAACAAATTGCAACATTGATAAGATCATTCTCATTTAATTGGAAGAATTTACCGATTAAATCGAGAGAATTGTCGATTCCTTTGTCAATTGAGAATAAGAAAGATAAATCCGGTCAAAATTCACAATCAAAATTGAGATCGGAGAAGAAATGTTTAGTGAGAGAAAATAGATCTAGAGAGAGAAAATGAGAGGGAGAAAAGCTCCCAATAAAATTCAAACGATAGTTCTAAAATCTAGAATCCTCTCTCGTCTCCCCCCATTACTTGCTAGCTACCTTCCCTAGATATACAGTTGGGAAAACGTAACTAATACGCAACATAGAATGTATAAAGTGTTACAAAAGTGCCCTTAAAAAGGAAAAACCGAAAATGAGCCCAAAGAAATAAAAATTCCAAGTTTGAAGAAATAATCAGTACTCCAGCGCCTTTGGGCTTTCAGACGCGCGCCTTCAGCAGCTTCAGCAACCAGTAACACGCCTTCAAGCTTTAGTTGTCACACCTTCGCTGCATCTGACTCCAGATTGAAGATTCAGACTTAATTCACGCCTTCATGCTTGCATCCTCCAAGCCTTCAACATACTCGAGGGCTTCTGCAGATCAGCCCTTCAGCAAAACTGCGCCTTCGTGCCTCTGAGCTGCACGCCTTCGTCATTCTTGCAACAATCTGAAAGTTCAGAACTCAACACTTAGCCAATTTCCTTGAAACTCAAGAACAACATGCTTTATGGCAGCAACTTCCCACCAAGATTTGATTATGATGCACTGTGAATTATGGAAATCTTAAAGCATCAAAATTGTAACTTGTTATCTTAGCTTTCCATAGCCATATGGATCACCCAATTTGGAGCTAAGATGAGAGAGTTATGACCAACTCAAAATAGTGCAACAAAATTGAAACTCATGAAACAAAACTCCAAACACCTTGCCATTCCTTCAAGATTGCCAAACAAAAATCCACTCCAAGAGCATCATGCTGGCGAGGTCTCGTGGCGAGACCTCGCCGTGTAGTGTGTGTGTGTGGCGAGACCCCGTGGCGAGGTCTCGCCGTGGAAATCTTTTGCTGGCGAGGTCTCGTGGCGAGACCTCGCTGTGTTGGGCGTTGGCTTGTGAGACCTCGTGGCGAGGTCTCGCCAGCTTGGGTGTGAGTGTGTGACATTTCAGTGAAGTGAGTGCAAAGTGTAGTGATCTAAATATTGTGAAGTGAGGATGAGAGTGAATGTGTGGTGTAGTGGTGAGCTGAGATGTGCGTACAAAATGAATGTAAGTGATATGAAATGAAAGTGAAGTCAGTGCTGCGAATGTACGAAGTGCATGAATTGTGAAATTCTGTAAAGATAAAAAATGAGATGTTGTGTTAAAATCAATAAGTGAAGTGCATGTATTGGAATGCCATGGAATGAGATGTGTGAGAATGATAAGTGAATGTTTGCATAAGACTTCCAATGTTATACAGAAGGTGTGGAACTATGATAACTCAAAAATGTATGAATGAAAATTTCCATTAGGAACATTTTTTCAAAGTAATGAAGGAAATGCATGTATGCTATGGAGTGTGTGTGTGTTGCTTTGCTCATGCGGCGAGATGACCTCGCCGCATGGTTATTGCGTAGTGCGTGTGTGAGTGATGCTAGTGTAGTGCGAGTGTTTGTGGGGTGTGTGCAAGTGATGCGTGAATGTGTGCGAGTGATTCTGTGCATGAGTGCGAGAGTGATGTGTGAGTGATGCGTGCGACGAGGTGAGTTCGTCGCACAGCATGTGTGCAGGAGTGTTGCGGCGAGATCACCTCGCCGCATGTGAGGTGTGTGCGAGAGTGTGCGAGGAAGAGTGTGCAGCTGTGCAAGAGTGTAGTGTGAAGTGAGTGCCCGTGAGGTGCTTGTGAAAATGCTCGTGAAGTCTTTGTGAGTGCTTAGTGTTTGATGACACCATTTCAGAACAACAAGCAACTTCCAAGCAACATTCGTGTGTCTTAACATCTGAATTGAACTCGATGGTAAGCATAAGAGTTCTAGGTCTATCGCTTGTCTTTACAATGGATCAAGAATCACCTTAATTGGATGTCTGTAGCTCAAGTTATTAACAATCTACCAAACTATGGCAATATGAACTTCATAACTAGATTCTGAAGTAGCAATCATCAAGATGCTTTCGATTCTCATATTTACACACAGAATTAGAAGCAAGTTAAAACATAAGAATTGAAGAGAACGCAAAGAACTTTCCAGAACATCCAAAAACTCATCATTTGGATTAATATTGAAGAATTTATGCTCAAATGAAACTGCACAATAAAGCTGTCCAAACCCTAAAATAGGCATATATGCATTTTTGATGTCTTAATTCTCAACCTCTACACTTTACTTTGCATTTACCATCATTTTCATACATTTTGCACCATTTCTTCATTATCAACTAGCTCATCTCAAATATACACAAAACACATAAAACTCCACACAATTACATGAAAATCAAAACAAAAGCCAAGTAAATTAACACATATAAGTTGGTATAAAACCAACTTATCAAATTCCCCAGCACTTGAACTTTTGCTTGTCCTCAAACAAAGATAAAACACAAAACTCACATTTCAAAACCACTTTGCACTATACCTCACTCTTCTGTAAAACTTGTTCTCATTTGAGTTCATCAAAACAAATTTTTCATGCAATATCAAAAACTCTTAACATATCCTCAATTCCAACCTATCAACTTTCAGCACAAATTATCAACCAAGGCACAATGAATAAAGACCAAAATGTCATGCGTGCAAGTGTGTGCTGAGGAACATGAACTTCATCTATTCCCTTGCTATACACCATCTAGCTGGTCTCACATATCATTCAATACATGCCAATCTCCTTGTACACCCTTATGAACATGCAATCACAAGATCAACGGTACCTATGCGTATATTGGTACTCTATGGGACATTGCCCTTATTCTGCACATTGGTGCATATTTGTTTCACACATTGGTGACTGAAATAATGCATGGGTTTTATGGCTTTTTTCTCCAAATTTGTATGCCAGGTTCTTATGGCTTTTTCCTTCCCAGTTGCCAATATGGCTTTTTCTCCCATATCATTTCTTGTGCAAGCACATGTTCATAAGAATCCCAAATTGACTAAACATGCACGAATTCTGGAGACAACAGATAAATCCATAACAAAAAGAAACGAATCCATACACATTTCCTCCTGTGTCAATTGAGTTTTGCATGGCATATCTATCTTACTTTAACATCGGGCCTTAGTCAGCAAAATGTACCAATTTCATAAAGATTGGAATCAAAGACATCAAAACAATTTTCGCATGCAATACAAAAGTAAGATGGATGAACTTCAAATTTTTGAACACAACTTAACAAAAGAGTGAAAGCATAGTATAAAGTGTTACTTCATTCCATTACTTCACTATTTTACTCACACTTTCACGAATTTCCTTCTCAAAACTTTACCCACATTCATTTTTCTCATTTCAGCTCAACTCACATTTAAAGAATTGAAACCACAAACACACAACCTACGTTTAACACCATCACTTTATTCACAAAAAGTTCAAAATTTCACCAAAAATTTCACAAAACAATTTCAACATGTCAAATGTCAAAAAGATCTTAAACTTTGCACAAAACGTGAAAAATTGCATAACAATAAGAACACCACATATAACTAGACATAATATGCTAACACTCAAAATTCACCACAAAACTTAGAAAATAGCATATTCTTCATCACATAGCACAAAAAAACCTTCACAAAAAATTTCATTAAAATTTCATCACTCATTTCATCACTCATGCAAGACAAATAAGCATCCAAAATTCAAGAGATACAAGAGATACAAACCATAGCAAACATACACTCCCCCACACTTAAAACATACATTGTCCTCAATGTAAATAAAAGATAGGTTTAGGAGCTCCCTGGTATTGATATTGTCTTGAATTCTAATGTTTGCTCGGTGGAGATTTCTTGATCCATCTTACTCATAAGAAATATTCCATGGCATCACTCCCCCACACTTAGCCTTTTGAGTGCATGGCTAATCTCTTGCAATATCCTTCCTGGTCAAACACCTTTAACATGAGTGGTTTTGATGAATTCCAAAATGAAAGAAACGCAAAGACAAAACAAAAAGACGAAAACAAACTACTTATTAAAGCTAAATGAGAAGAAGTAGTTCTGGATTTAGATAGTCTCCAGCTAGACTTTATTCATCCACACGTATGTCTTGGTCATGAAAAGATCTCAGTAAATCCATCTCTGCACCACACAAAAGATGAACTCTCATAGGCATGCTCCTTTTTCCCAGAAGACACTGGAGTGTTGAGGAGATGTGTAAGCACAGGATCATGAGAAAAACTTTCTCCAAATTTCACATTCATTCGAACCACATCATAGCCCTCTTCTACCACACTATCCACAGTCATCCTGCAAGGCTCAACCAAGGAATGTATACCCATGGTTTCAAACAACTCATCAGAAAGTTCAAAAGTAAATGTCTCAAATTCACACTTGCTCACCATATTATCATAGTCATTTAAAATGTTAACATTTTTACCTTAAAACAAACATTTTTGACTCCACAAATTTTCTCAACATTATCATCACGAAAAACATTGTCATTGTGTAACAAAAATTTCGCATTATGCAATGGATGTGGAGTACCAATTACAGACTCAGATTCATTCTCAGTTTCAAAAGTACCAATTTCCACATTATCTTGATTTATGGTATCACAATGTCCTTCCAGATGTGACTCTATGCAATTTATCAAAGTATCAAGAAAAGAACAACCATCATCATCATCATCAAAAACATGTCTCTCACTATTAGTTGAGCAATTCTTAACACATGCTTCCAGTGAGGTATGCTCTACCAAAAATTGACTTGGCATTTCAAAGTTTGATATATCTATGTAACCACATTCTTCTATGCGTGCACTCTCTAATGAAAACATGCAACCTTCTACATCAAGCTCATCACAATCAATTTCTTCATCATCCATAATTTCATCAACAGAAATATAGTCATGCTTAACACCCTCATCAACGAAAGTTGGAGAACATTCAACAACCTGAATGGAACAGCAAGATTCTAAATGCATAGGTTGTTTCATTGCATAATTCACATCAAAAACTACTTCCTCATTATTAATTCTAATGGTGACAGTTTTATTTCGAACTCTAATCAAAGCATCACCAGTAGCTAAGAATGGTCTACCAAAAATTAAAGGTACCTCAGGGTCTTCCTCCATATCAAGTACAATGAAATCAACAGGCAAAGTAAATTTATCCACTCTTACCAGGACATCTTCAACCAAACCTGTAGGAGTCACCAATGACATGTCTGCCAATTGTAGAGTTACCGGAACTGGGCGAATCCGGCTTTTCAATCCAACACTGATAGCTATGGACAATGGCATTAAGTTGATCCCAGCACCCAAATCACATAAAGCCTTTGCAAAATGCCTTGTGCCTATTTTGCATGGGATAGTACAGCTCCCGGGATCCTTAAGCTTCGGAGGAAGATCATGAACCATCCATGCTTGAGTGCACTCAGAAACCATCATGGGAACCTCACATCTCAAGATTTGCTCTTTGTTGGAGATGAGATCCTTGAGATACTTAGCATATTTTGGCATTGAAGTCACTAAATCCATCAGGGAAAGATTCACATTCACTTGCCTGAGTACATCCAGGAACCTCTTGAACTGAGGGCCTTTTTGAGGAGGTGGTTTCTTCCTCTTTGGAAAAGGAGGTTTAAGAGCATACTCAGGGTAGTTGTAAGGATTGGAATTCTTAGTGATCTCATTTCCTTCCCTAGCTGGTATCTCTTTCTTCACAGCTCTATCATGCTCTTACTCATTATCCTTCTTAAGTTCCAAAACTTCCTCAGCTTCATCTTTCTGATCTTCTTCTGCACAATCACTTCTAACTTCTGGCGGTTTATTTCCAGGTAAAAGTTTTCCACTCCTCAACGTTATGGCCTTACATCCAATATTGTTCTTAGGATTTGGCAATGTATCACTAGGAAGAGAACCAATAGGTCTATGATGTATAGCATTCGCGAGTTGACCCAATTGCATTTCAATGTTTTTGAATGTGTCATCATGATGTCTTACAGATGTCTCCAAAGCAACAAATATTTCCTTATTTTTATCCACCTTTTCTATAAGACTCCGGAGCATTTCTTCCACTGATGAGTTCCTCGGCTCTGAGGTACTAGCTTGCTGATCAAACCCTGATGGAGGATTGGAAGTTCTCCTTTGATCATTCCTATGAGTATATTGATCTCTCTGGTTTTGGTTCTGTTGTCCCCAAGTTCCTTGATTACCACCATAGCCTCTATTGTTGCCTCCTGAGTAATTTCTAGAGTACTGTGGTCTGTTGCCATAGTTATTCACGTATTGAATGGACTCAGTGGTGACTGGTCACTCATCAGTATAATGTTCACCCTTGCATATTCCACATGAAAGAAGTGGAGCTTTTGTTTGTGTTGCCTTAAGAGTCTGCACCTGTTTGGCCAATGCTTCAAACTTTGCACTAAGAGAAGTTTCCTCATCTACATCAAGAACCCCCCCTTTGTTTTCTAACATGAGTTTTGCGGGTCTCTGGGAAGATATACTCATCCTCATCAATTTGATTAAATAGCTCCCGTACTTCAGGCACAGACTTGTGTTTGAGTGCCCCGTTAGCACATGCCTTAACCATCAAAGAAGATTCAGGAGTTAAGCCTTTGAAGAAAGTGTTCAGTTCCCTGATCTCTCCCAAGTCCTGATTGGGGCATTGTTTGATTAGATCGTTGAATCTCTCCCAAGCTTCTCTAAATGTCTCACCTTCTTGTTGCTGAAAGTTCATAATTTCCAGCCTTCTCTTTTCAAGCTTAGCTGGAGGGAAGTATTTAGACAAGAACCTCTTCTGTAGATCATCAAATGACATAGTTGCATTGGTTCCTCCAATGCTCTTGAACCAATGTTTAGCCTTTCCACGCAAAGATAAAGGAAACAAAATCCTGTGAACTTCACCCCTGTCAACTCTTGGCAACTTAAAAGTGCTACATAACCCGAGAAACCAATCAAGGTGGTCATTAGGATCCTCGTTGTCAAGACATTGGAAGAATTGGCCCTGGGTGATCATGGAAACAATTTGTGGAGGAATGTGGTAACTTTCCATATCGATGTCCTGATGACCAAAACGATTGTCAAATTTTACTACATAATGGTCACCAAATCTCGGTGCTTGTGCTCCTTGTGCAGCCATTTCTCTCTGTTGCTTCAAATATGCTCCCAAAGTTTTCTCCAACTCAAGATGCAATAAGAATTGTGGTTCTCCTGCAAACCTGCTAGACCTTGGCATACACAACACACAGTTGTGGAGTGTAATAACAAAGTAACAACAACATCAAATATGCAACACAGAAACAGATCACAATTCTCAACACGAACAGTAAACAACACAAAATAAAAACTAAGGTGAATGCCACAAACAAAAACACAAGTAGAACAAGTAAAAA
This sequence comes from Ophiorrhiza pumila, assembly GCA_016586305.1. Lineage (NCBI taxonomy): Eukaryota > Viridiplantae > Streptophyta > Magnoliopsida > Gentianales > Rubiaceae > Ophiorrhiza > Ophiorrhiza pumila. The sequence continues at coordinate 11,380,361 of BLIW01000005.1, read as the reverse complement.
TCAAGAACAATTCAACAAATTCCAGAACAATTGCCTTCCCCGGCAACGGGGCCAAAAATTGTTGTCGAGTGTCGCACCTCGTAAAATTTACCCTAAACACTAATGTAGTAGCGTAAGTAGGGATCGTAATCCACAGGGAAGGCGTAGGTCAAGAATATTGAGCAAATTGTTCTGAAAGTCTTGCCTCAGAATCTAACTACTAGAAAGAATGTAAATTCAACACAAAAGAACAAGGACAGAAATACAAAAGAAAATGACAAGCAAGGATGAAACAGATATCTCAGGATTCTTAAATTGGACGAACACAGGCTTAGTAAATCTATGCTATGCAATCAGTAAACAATTAAATGCATTGGAGACCTAAATTTGCCTAGAAGTTCAAGCTGTGGTTAGCATGGCGACCACACCACCTCCTGTACCCCCTATCACCATCCTCTCCCATGGCGAGGCCCGAGAATGGTGGATTAAGCTCCGCAAAGTCTCAACTCTCCAAGCTAACTACTCTAACATGCAAAGTACTTAGAACTCCCATGGCGAGGCCCATCCTAGGGTTCACATATCATTGTTGTTAAAACAGAAAGCTCCTTTAACACTTTTCCTAATGTTTCAATTCATTAACACTTCCTATGGCGAGGCCTGAGTTTCAGAATTGATTTGATTACAGAAAACAAGTGCAAAGACTTAAACAATCACAATTTAGTTCTCAATTCATGCAACTTCGCTAACTTAGATTAATCACTCCTCAATTTAGCATGTCGACCACAATTGAAGTTTGATCTACTCAAGATTAGCTAGGAATTATGAAATTCAACATATGTTTATGCATAATTCCAATGTGATTTCAAGATTCAACAATTAGATCGATTGCATAGCATATAATCTACTAATTCATGTATTCATCCATCTACAATCCTAAGATATCATAGATTTAGCCAGAAAACATCTTTCTCATTTCAAAATCAACAAATTGCAACATTGATAAGATCATTCTCATTTAATTGGAAGAATTTACTGATTAAATCGGGAGAATTGTCGATTCCTTTGTCAATTGAGAATAAGAAAGATAAATCCAGTCCAAATTCACAATCGGAATTGAGATCGGAGAAGAAATGTTTAGTGAGAGAAAATAGATCTAGAGAGAGAAAATGAGTGGGAGAAAAGCTCCCAATAAAATTCAAACGATAGTTCTAAAATCTAGAATCATCTCTCGTCTCCCCCCATTACATGCTAGCTACCTTCCCTATATATAGAGTTGGGAAAACGTAACTAATACGCAACATAGAATGTATAAAGTGTTACAAAAGTGCCTTTAAAAAGGAAAAACCGAAAATGAGCCCAAAGAAATAAAAATTCCAAGTTTGAAGAAATAATCAGTACTCCAGCGCCTTTGGGCTTTCAGACGCGCGCCTTCAGCAGCTTCAGCAACCAGCAACACGCCTTCAAGCTTTAGTTGTCGCGCCTTCGCTGCATCTGACTCCAGATTGAAGATTCAGACTTAATTCACGCCTTCAAGCTTGCATCCTCCAAGCCTTCAACATACTCGAGGGCTTCTGCAGATCATCCCTTCAGCGAAACTGCGCCTTCGTGCCTCTGAGCTGCACGCCTTCGTCATTCTCGCAACAATCTGAAAGTTCAGAACTCAACACTTAGCCAATTTCCTTGAAACTCAAGAACAACATGCTTTATGGCAGCAACTTCCTACCAAGATTTGATCATGATGAACTGTGAATTATAGAAATCTTAAAACATGAAAATTGTAACTTGTTATCTTAGCTTTCCATAGCCATATGGATCACCCAATTTGGAGCTAAGATGAGAGAGTTATGACCAACTCAAAACAGTGCAACAAAACTGAAACTCATGAAACAAAACTCCAAACACTTTGCCATTCCTTCAAGATTGCCAAACAAAAATCCACTCCAAGAGCATCATGCTGGCGAGGTCTCGTGGCGAGACCTCGCCGTGTAGTGTGTGTGTGTGGCGAGACCTCGTGGCGAGGTCTCGCCGTGGAAATCTTTTGCTGGCGAGGTCTCGTGGCGAGACCTCGCTGTGTTGGGTGTTGACTGGTTAGACCTCGTGGCGAGGTCTCGCCAGCTTGGGTGTGAGTGTGTGACATTTCAGTGAAGTGAGTGCAAAGTGTAGTGATCTAAATATTGTGAAGTGAGGATGAGAGTGAATGTGTGGTGTAGTGGTGAGCTGAGATGTGCGTACAAAATGAATGTAAATGATATGAAATGAAAGTGAAGTCAGTGCTGCGAATGTATGAAGTGCATGAATTGTGAAATTCTGTAAAGATAAAAAATGAGATGTTGTGTTAAAATCAATAAGTGAAGTGGATGTTTTGGAATGCTATGGAATGAGATGTGTGAGAATGATAAATGAATGTTTGCATAAGAATTCCAATGTTATACAGAAGGTGTGGAACTATGATAACTCAAAAATGTATGAATGAAAATTTCCATTAGGAACATTTTTTCAAAGGAATGTAGGAAATGCATGTATGCTAGGGAGTGTGTGTGTGTTGCTTTGCTCATGCGGCGAGATGACCTCGCCGCATGGTTAGTGCGTAGTGCGTGTGTGAGTGATGCTAGTGTAGTGCGAGTGTTTGTGGGGTGTGTGCAAGTGATGCGTGAGTGTGTGCGAGTGATTCTGTGCATGTGTGCGAGAGTGATGTGCGAGTGATGCGTGCGACGAGGTGAGTTCGTCGCACAGCATGTGTGCAGGAGTGTTGCGGCGAGATCTCCTCGCCGCATGTGAGGTGTGTGCAAGAGTGTGCGAGGAAGAGTGTGCTGCTGTGCAAGAGTGTAGTGTGAAGTGAGTGCCCGTGAGGTGCTTGTGAAAATGCTCGTGAAGTCTTTCTGAGCGCTTAGTGTGTGATGACACCATTTCAGAACAACAAGCAACTTCCAAGCAACATTCGTGTGTCTTAACATCAGAATTTAGATCGATGGTAAACATAAGCGTTCTAGGTCTATCTCTTGGCTTTACAATGGATCATGAATCACCTTAATCGGATGTCTGTAGCTCAAGTTATTAACCATCTACCAAACTGTGGCAATATGAACTTCATAACTAAATTCTGAAGTAGCAATCATCAAGATGCTTTCGATTCTCATATTTACACTCCGAATTAGAAGAAAGTTAAAACGTAAGAATTGAAGACAACTCAAGGGTCTTTCCAGAACATCCAAAAACGCATCATTTGGATTACTATTGAAGAAGTTATGCTCAAATGAAACTGCACAATAAAGCTGTCCAAACACTAAAATAGGCATATATGCAATTTTGATGTCTTAATTCTCAACCTCTACACGTTACTTTGCATTTACCATCATTTTCATACGTTTTGAACCATTTCTTCATTATCAACTAGCTCATCTCAAATATATACAATACACATAAAACACCACACAATTACATGAAAATCAAAACAAAAGCCAAGTAAATTAACACATATAAGTTGGTATAAAACCAACTTATCAATAATCCAGAATCTGTTTGTACTTTAGACATTTTCGAACCAATGGTTAATGAGTTTATTGAAAAAAACTTTTGTGTAGGATTCATTGGATTGGGTTTTAAAAGAAGGAAAAGCAGACAGAGATGCTAAAGAAGAAGACAATAAAGAATTAAGGGAGATGATAATGAGTCTTTATTCTTTGGAAGAAATTTCAAAAGAGGCAAAAACTTTTCATATTCCTGATTCTACAAATATTGAATAAATTCTACCTTCTGTCTTGTAGGCCCCAAAGTTGGAGTTGAAACCCCTTTCAGACCACTTGAAATATGCCTACCTAGGTGATGGGGAAACACTTCCAGTCATGATTTTACATTGGCACAAGAAGAAAGATTGGTAAGATTGCTAAAGGTAAATAAATTAGCCATTGGATGGACTTTAGCGGACATTAAAGGCATAAGCCCAACGGTGTGTATGCATCTCATTTTGCTTGAAAATGATTCAAAACCTATTCGTGATCCTCAAAGAAAATTATATCAACCAACGAAGGAAGTAGTTTTGAAAGAAATTTTAAAATTACTAGAACTTGGAATTATTTACCCAATTTCTGATAGTAAATGGGTTAGTCCCATTCATGTTGTGCCAAAAACATTTGGTATCCAAGTTGTTAAAAATGAAAAAAATGAGCTTATGCCCACGAGACTCTAAACAGGTTGGCGAGTATGCATTGATTATAGAAAATTGAACTCGGCCACTAGAAAAGATCATTTCCCCTTACCCTTTATTGATCAAATGCTAGAATGTTTAGTTGAGAAATTATTCTTTTGTTTTCTTGACGGATACTGAGGATATTTTCAGATTTTTGTTGCACAGGAAGACCAAGAGAAGACAACCTTCACATGCCTTTCGGAGTTTGCAATGCCCCCGAGACATTCCAGAGATGCATGATGAGCATTTTTACAGATCTTATTGAACAATGCATTGAGATATTCATGGACAACTTTACGGTTTATGGAAATTCACTTGATCAATGATTTATCATTTAGAAATTGTTTTAAAGCGTTGCATTGAACATAATTTTGTGCTTAATTATGAAAAATGCCATTTCATGGTTAAAGAAGGAATAGTTTTAGGACATGTAATTTCTGAAAGGGGCATAGAAGTTGATAAAGGAAAAATAGATATTATTGATAAATTGCCATATCCTTCAATTGTTAAATAGATTCGTGGTTTTCTTGGCCGTGCAGGTTTTTACAGGCATTTTATCAAGGAATTTGCCAAGATTGCCCAGCCTATCACTAGATTATTGTAGGATGATGTGTCATTCGAATTTAATGATAAATGCAAGGCAACATTTGAATTGCTCAAACAAAAATTGATCAGCGCTCCTATCATTCAACCACCAGATTGGAGTTTACCTTTTGAGCTAATGTGTGACGCTAGTAAATATTCGTTGGGTGTAGTACTTGGGCAGAAATTTGGAAGAGAAAGTAACATAGCTCAATGCAACTACACCGCAACTGAAAAAGAACTTCTTTCTATAGTATTTTCTATTGAAACATTCCGTTCATATTTACTTGGTTCTAAAGTAGTTGTATTTTCTAACCATGCAGCATTGCGGTATTTATTAGAAAAGAAGGAATCCAAACCACGTCTCATCAGATGGATACTTTTGCTCCAAGAATTTGATTGGGAAATCAAAGATAAAAAAGGAGCTGAGAACTATGTTGCAGATCATTTGAGTCGAATTATCATTGAAGGAACTAACGAATTACCCATCACAGAAACATTCCCAGATGAGAATTTATATTCTTTGATGCTAAATGAACCATGATATGTAGATATAGTAAATTATTTAGCTATGGGAGTATTTCTAAAAGGTTTCAGCACTCACCATAAAAATAAGATTAGAAATGATTGCAAGTATTTTATTTGGGATGAACCATACTTATGGAAACTTTGTTCTGACCAGGTTATAAAGAGATGTATCCTTGATAATGAAATGCATTCGATCATATCTTATTGTCATTCTTTTGCTTGTAGTGGACATTTTGGACCTAAAACAACCGGAAGAAAGATATTAGATTGTGAATTTTATTGGCCAACTCTGTTTAAAGACTCTACATGTTTAGTAAAAATTGTTCTCATTCTCAACAGGTTGGAAATTTGTCAAGAAGAGATGAAATGCCCCAAATGCCTATACTCTTTTGTGAGATATTCGATGTGTAGGGCATGGATTTTATGGGGCCTTTCCCAAGTTCTTGTAGCAATCTTTATATTTTACTTGCCGTTGATTATGTTTCTAAGTGAGTGAAAGTAAAAGCTACTCGTACTAATGATGCTAAGACTGTTTCAGGATTTCTAAAATCCAATATTTTTTGTAGGTATGGAGTACAGCGTTGCCATTATTTCTTATCAAGGCACACATTTTTGCAACAAAACCATACAAGCATTAATAAGGAAGTATGGAGTACACCACCACGTAACTACTGCATATCATCCACAAACCAACGGTCAAGCCGAAGTTCCCAATAGAGAAATTAAAAGTATTTTGGAAAAAATGGTGTGCCCGAAAAGAAAGGATTGGAGTTTGCACTTGGAAAATGCATTATGGACGTATCGAACTGCATACAAAACTCCCATTGGAATGTCACCATACAGGTTAGTCTTTAGAAAATTTTGTCATTTACAGTGGAACTACAACACAGGGCATATTGGGCAGTGAAAGTATGCAATATGGATAATACTTTGGCAGGACAAGAAAGAAAACTTCAACTTCAAGAGTTGGAAGAAATCCGACTGGAAGCATATGAGAATTCCATGAATTAGAAAGAGCGGACAAAAAACCTCTATGACAATCAAAAGGTATTGTTGTTCAACTCTCATTTAAAAGTTATGGCAAGGAAATTGAAATCAAAGTGGATTGGACCATTTGAAATTAAATGCATATGCCCTTTTGGCATGATTGAATTAGTAAGTCCAACAACAAGAAAATTGTTTAAGGTGAATGGACACCGATTAAAACCATTTTATGAGAATATCCATCAAGGTGCAATGGAGGAAATTCATTTGGTGTTTCCACCAAATTCTTAATTTCCAATGAATACGGTCTGGCCTAAGACTTAAATCTTGCCGCTTATGGGGGGCAACCCATTTTATTTTGCATTTTATTAAGTTTATGTTCTTTCTTTAGTTTTCAGTATAATAACTGACTTCGTTCTTCTATCTTTTGTAGGTAAGAAAGAAGTTAAGATAGATTTTTTATGTTATCTTATTGAGTTTGAAGAAATTCGTGATAAAGAGCAAATTTGTGCTCCACGTTGTGATGTCGGGACACTCCCACGTCGTGACGTGCACGGTCGCACGTCGTGACGTTTGTAATCATTGTTGTAAAAAAAGAGAGTTTTTTTTTCAGCCCAAAAGAAATTTTTTGTGTCTTTACATACAGCAAATAATTAGGGTTAGTTTTCTATCTAATTTCATATCTGTAGATTTTTCTCTTAGATTTCACTTTTTTTTTTCTTCTGGCAAAAGATTGTGCAGTAACAAGAACATTGATTTTCTCCTTTGTCATCATGGTAAGAACACGAGCAAAACTTCGAAAAAAAATTCCACATGGTACTCGGATTGTTGTTTCATATGAAGAAGACACAGACTCAGGGAGTAAACACTCAAAGTCAAATTCTCCAATCAAATCGGATAAACCTCCACCCAACACCAAAGCCCCATCATCAATTTACTAGGGTCCAGGACCCCATTACTCTAATCTTAAGCCTCGACCTGCCAATAAACCACAGCTAGGGCGCGTTAAACAGTGGGCAACCAAATCAGCTGCATATGACAACATATTTGTTAGAGAAATTGAAAAAGCTTTCTAAATCTACAACCCAACATGATCAAGAAGGGGTATCATCTCCACCTCAACAAGATCGGGTTCAATCGTCTCTGCCAGCATCCCAATCAGAGTCACAACAACCACCAAGGCAAGATGAACAACTTCACGAAACACGTACTTCAAAGCGCAAAAAACCTTAAGTCAAGGTAACTCAACCAGAACGAATTTTCAAGGAAGCAGGTCAGCAAAGTCGGTATGTTACTTGTTTCCAAAGAAAACTCGTTTGTGTAAATTTTTCGATTGGCCTTTGATTTCTGATTTAAATGCTGAAAATAAAGTCCGTGAATATTTTGCCAACATTGGATGGTCTATGTTTTTGATTAAGCCACTGTCGTCTTAGAGAGAATTTGTGTGCTGAATTTTTTACCACCTATAATGCTGATAATCTTCCGGATTTAAAGAAACCTAGTGGTGCTAAGTTGAATATTCCTGGAGCTGTTTGTTTTGAGCTTAAAGGAAGGAATCTTGGGTTTTCGGTTAATGACTTTAATGTGTTATTGGAATTTATTTTGCCAGCTAATTTAATATCTCCTGATTATGTAAATTCTTCATGTGCAAAACCTGATTCCTTTAATATAGACCAAGCATGGGAGTTGTTATCAATTGGGAATGAGTATGAAATTGGGATATCTAAGGCTGTTGAACTTAAAGATCCTGCATTGCGTTTGTGTCGTAGGATTTTAGCTTATATTTTTTTGGAAGAAATGACTCAACCAATATTGTTCAACACACTGAGTTGTTTATTTTATGGTGCATGATCAACAGAACTCGTTTGAATTTTGGTGAAATGCTTGCACATCAATTAAAAACTGTTTCAAATGATTCTAGTAGACTCTTGTGTTTAGGATCTTGGATTACTCATATTGCAATACAGTTGAAGATTTTTCATCCCAATTCCACCCATTTAACTGATTTTAGTCCACCACAGAGTTTAGATCCTCCTTCTTTGGTAAAAATGAATCTTGTTTTTATTGATTCTAATGGCGTTATCAAATTTTGTGAATCGGGGGTTAATCCACAGAGTAGTTCTATTCCTCCTTCCACAGGTACTGACCGTGATTTTTCGGATTCTTCACCATTGTCTCCAGCTTCCTCTTCTCAAATTGCCACGCTTCAAGAATCTCTGAAAAGTATGCATAAGCAGATGACGATTTTGGAGCAAACCATTCAAGCATATTTCCAATCTCAAGGGTTTAAACACCCAAAGCAATGAGTTTTCTTTTACACTCCTCTCATTTTTTTCTTTCACTTTATATCATCCTTTTATGTCATGCTTTAATTATCTTCTTTGATATATGAAGGATCATGTATTGTGTAAGTATGGGGGAGCTTAGGTTTAAGTTTTTTATTTCATTTTAATTTCTATTTTTGCATGATTAGGATAGTTCATGTAGTTAGTTTATGTTAGTCTTCATTTTAAAATAAATCATAATGCCCCTAAACTTTATAAACAATTTTGATATAAATTGAAGCATGTTTGGGCAATTTTGGGGATATCTTTGTATTTGTTAATGTAAATGCCTTATATGTATTTTAGGATGAAGTACATGTTGAGACCATAAATGATTATATGCATAAAAATGATAAAAGCAAATTAGAAACAAACATTTTCAGCTTTCTAAAACACTTCCTACCATTTTAATTGACCCCTAGTGAACCATTTTTTAGCCTTAACCTTTTCTTTATTAAATACCCAAGAAAAATTAGCCATTAAACCTTACTTTTTAGCTTTCTTTTTCAACCTATTTATCAAAGAATATGTTAATTGTATTTTAAGATGGTTAAATACTTCTTGAAAAAATATAGCCACACTGCTGTTATTTGTGCAAAATTTTTACTTGCAAGTTAAATTTTATTATTTTTTCATAAAAGAAAAAAAGGAAAAAAAAAAGAAAAAGAAGAAAAAATGCTCAGAAAAAGAAAGTGAAGCATTGTTGTGTAAGAATAAGTATTGTTGATGTAAAGAAGTTGATGAAAGTGTGGCTGATACTTTTTCAACCTATTTATCAAAGAATATGTTAATCATATTTTAAGATTGTTAAATATTTCTTGAAAAAATATAGCCACACTGTTGTTATTTGTGCAGAATTTTTACTTGCAAGTTAAATTTTATTAGTTTTTCATTAAGGAAAAAAAGGAAAAAAAAGAAAAAGAAGAAAAAATGCTCAAAAAAAGAAAGTGAAGCATTGTTGTGTAAGAATAAGTATTGTTGATGAAAAGAAGTTGTTGAAAGTGTGGCTGATAAGTTGGTTTTATACCAACTTATTTGTGTTATATCACTTAGCTTTTGACTTGCTTTTCATGCAATTGTGTAGTGTTTGTGCCATTGTGTGCATTTGTATGGTTTGCAACTTGGAAGTGCTAATATGGTGAAAAAGACTAAAAATGATGATTAAATGAGACAAATGTGTGTTTGATGTTAAAGGACCAGGAAAGAACTAAAAAACGTTTGATAGTAAGTTTGTGGAGTTTGAAGAATGCCATAATATGTTATTTTGGTATTTGGGCAGAACTAGAAGGATAACTTCAATTTGGGGTATCTTTCTCAATACTAATCCAAAGGATACGATCTTGGATGTTTTGGAAAGCTCTTTGCGTGTACTTCAATTCATATGTTTTAACTTTCTTCTAATTCTGTAAGAAACAGTAGAAACTTTGCAATCGCTACTTCAGGTGTTGAATGTTGAGCTCACTGCCACAGTTTGGTAGAATGTTAATATCTTGAGCTCCCGACCTCCAATGATGCTGATTCATGAACCAATGGAAAGCCAAGAAAACGATCTAAAACTCTTATGTACACCCTGAGTTCCAATTCGGAAGAAACAATGTGCGACGCATCATGGCACTTTAGATTCTGTGAGAGCTACACGTCTCCACGACGCATCGCCAGGAAATGTTCCCTCGCCACACTTCAGTATGTTGGCCATAACTCTCTCGTCCGAACTCCGAATTTCAGTGATTCATACGACTATGGAAATCTAAGACATAGAGCTACAACTTTCATGTTTTAGGTTTTTCCAAATGCACAATGCAGTGGGGCCAGATATTGGTTGGAATTCGCCAAACACTTGCTGCACCATAACTCACTCACGTTGCCACACGGATGTGCGGCGACCTCACTCACACCGCCACATGGATGTGCGGCGACCTCACTTGTGTTGCTGCATATTTGTGCGGCAATTTCACAATTCTATCACACTCACTTCACTCACCCTTTTCACGCACCTCACTCATTCTTTGCACACACTTCACTCATTCTTAGCTCATTCTTCTTTTATGTATTCACTACATTTGCACATTCAGCACAAACTCCATTCATGTTCATCACACTCATAGTTATTTGCTCATGTTTCCACTTTCATTTTTCTTTGTAACATGTTTTAGTTACGTTCACCATTCACACTCATTTTCATCACACCTCATTTTCACTCCTCAACACACTACACTTGCATTTCTTTTTCATTCATTTTCAAGACATTTCATAACACTCCATTTTATACTTTGCACACATAATTCACATCACAATACGATATCCACATTTATTGTTTGCACTCCTCAACATTTGTATTTCATGGCACTACTCTTGTGTTATATCATTCAGCATTCTTTCACAATACTTTAAACACACATTTTCATGTTATCCTTCATCAGTGCATTTCACCATTTCACCATTTCATGTTTCATCATTGTCTTTCATCACTCTTTTTCCTATGTCACTTACACTTACATTTAGCTTTATTTCACTCCATAACTCACAGCCTTCATTTTACACACACACATTTGCACTTACATAGAGATGAGTCGCCATTCACACTTATGTATGCGTCGCCATATTAAAATTTGCTCAGCGACGCGTCGCCATATTATTTTGCAATTGGTGACGCATCGTGGAGATGCGTCACCGTGCATTTAAAAAGGTTGCTGATGAAATTTTGTCTAAGTATGGAATTCATACTCTTATGTAGTGGTTTGTGGAAGGCGTGGATTCTGGAGGCTCTAACGCGTGGTTGTTGTGGGCATGAAGACATACAGGGATGACGAAGGTGTGGGGATCTTTGGCTCAGAAGCGTGATTGGACGCGTTGCACAAAGCTGACTTTTGGGAGTTGTTCACATTGGAGTGGAATTTTTGTAATATTGTATTCATTTTACATTTGGGTATAGTTTACGTTTTGTAGCCTCTATATATAGAGGAACTAGTCAACATTTTGGGGATGGATCATTCTAGATAGTTAACAGAATTTTGATATCGAGCGAGAACTTTCTTTCTCTCTCTAATTTTCTCTCACTAGTATTTTCTCTCTCTAGAAATTGTTCTCCGATTTTGATTCTGATCAGGGCTTTGGACTGGAAACTGCTTCCTTATTCTCAAACAAAGGAATTGACAATTCTCTGTACTTTAACTGGTAAAATCCTCCAATTGAATGGAAATGAATTTGTTAATGTTGCAAATTGATGAAATTGAGACGAGGAAGGAGTTTTAGGCCTAATCGAGTGATGACCTAGGGTTCCAATGGATGAATGTACATTTTAGTTGCTTGATTCGGTGTAATAAACCTAATATTTGAATAAATGATTCATATTTGATTGATTGTGAAAATTAAGTTTCATGTATTCGGTCTAGAGTAGTTGAATTGAGCTTGAACTGCGTCATACTGAGTCTGAGCTTAATACATCTATTCTTGGTATGAATTCTGTGGAATGAGAACATGAATCGAGTCTTTTCACTTGTTTTGCATGCTCATCTTCTCGGATGCGGTCGTCATGCCGATCGTAGATTATGAGATCATAAGGTTGGAGTGAAAAAGAAGTCCTCTATTGTTAACGAGCACATTAGACCTTAGTTTCAGGCCTCGACATGGGAAGTTTCTAAGAGTCGAGTGTTTAACTTGTTAGGAATAGTGGATTGGGATGTTGCGGGATGAAATCACCGTCCTCAAGCCTCGCGCCATGTCATAGGAAGGTGTCAGGAGGATTAAGACATAGTGTGGTCGACATGCCAGTTGTGGCTTAAGACTCTAGGCAACGAAGTTCCCCTCTAGATTAGCATGTATGTTTAGTTGCACCGAGTGATCTAAATGTGTATTTCTCCAGCTACGGAACTCTAGGACATCACCTTTCCTATTGATTGCACTCATACATTATTTATTGTGTTTCGAGTTCTAGTTATCTTAGTTCTCGCTAGTACAAATTTCATTTGTGTGAGATTTAATAGAGCAACACTCTCAAATTCTTGAAGCTCTCCCCTTCCCTCTCACTACTACTACAGTAGTTTAGGGTGAAATTGGAGCGATGCGACTACAGCTTATCGGTGGCTATGAAAGAAGTATTTTGTGAAAATAAGTTGTACTTTAACAATTTTCTTTGATAAAGTTTTAGCCCATATCTATCTTGTATCCTACCTTAACCTTAGCCCCATTACAACAAAAGAAGACCTTTTTGATTTATGTATATGGTTATTGGATTACGTGGAGATGTGAATAATTGGCAAGCTTATGATAATACCTTGCTTGAGTGATGTACATTGCCTTATTAATTAGTATGCCCTTATTAAGTGGAAACTGTGAGTTTAATTTCATTTTTGCAATTTTTAACTTAAATGAAGGGGCATGTTTGCATTATTTGGTACAAGGATTGATTAGTGGTAAGATGGTTGAGTTTCAATTTATATCTTGTTGGTTATTTAGTAAAGGGCATTATGATGTTGAGTCCAAGTGTTTTGTTTTTTTAGTGTCTTATTGTAATAAACAATACTTGGGGCAAGAAAGGTCCAAGTATAGGGGAGTTGATAGAGTCAATATTTTACATTTATTTATTATAAATTTATGCATTTTTATTAGCATTCATGTGTTGGAATTCATTGTTTTGTTATATTTTCAGGATTATGTGGAAAATGAATGGAATGGTAACAAAAGAGCTAAATTGATGCAAGAAGTTGAGAAGATGTTGAGAAGATTTGATGGAAGGATTTTTACTAGAAGAAGAAGATTTTACCAAGGAGGATTTTTACTAAAGGGAAGATTGTTTATTGGAATATTTGGTTATGTTAGTTGGGGAGGAATATTTTTTTAATAATCAAATTCCTAATTTTGTGGGGATTGAGATATTGTGGGGGATTGAGATATTGTGGAGATTGAGATTTTAGAGTTGTTAGGAATTATTTTATGTTAGGAATTTTAGCTTGGGGGGAAGTTTATAAATAAGTGGGTTTTTAGAATAGTTAGCTGTTAGCATCTATCCCATCCTAGCCTAGCTTTGTTTTGATTAGTAGTTAGCATCATAGTGTTCTTAATAAGCAGGATAGTTTAGTAGTTTTCACGTAATTTTTATTCAAGTCATTTGTTTTGAATTTGATAGGCTTTTTATTATTCAAGAATTCAAATTTTAGCAATTTTAGTTAAGACAACTTATTGGATAAGTTTTGGACAAGCATTATCTATTTTCTTTGCATTTTGGATTGGATTGGATCATCTTCAATCATAACTACTTCCAAGTGATTGTCAAATACAAGTTTTTCTTTCTAATACATTATGAATCTGTTTTTATTCACTTCTTTGATGTATTGTTTGATTATGTCTTCATTCTAAATTAATATTCCAATTAATGAATTGATGAAGCACTAATTAACAACTTGTGAGATCTACTTGGACTTAAATAAATATGTAATTTAACTACCTTTTTATGTCCTGTGATAGAGGGTTTATGAATTACCTCTGATTGTTGAATAGTGCGCAATATTTAATTAATTGTAGAAAATTCTATTGCCAATTAAAACAATAGATCCGTAATTGTCTATTTAGTTTTAATAGGTGTTAAGACTGTTGTTCATCGACAGTGGGTATATGGGGATGGTATGGGCATATGGCATCCATATGGGCATATCATAATTAGGTTTCTCTCATTTTAATGCTGTTAATGAATTAAATTTAATGAGGCGTCATCTTAGGTTATTTATTAATTAGAGAGCAATTAATAAGGCATCCTTTTAATTACCAAATAGTAAGGAGAAATGAGGTTATGTCAGTGGCGTTCCAGTAACTATAACTGGTTTATTTAAATTACATGTTTAATATTTGCATCAAGGATCAAGTAATTAATTAGTGTGGATTCAATGAATTAACTGGATTATCTTTATTATTGATTAAATTCTTTAGTACTTTATTTTGTTTATTTGTTTCTAATAGCTGTTTGTGACGAGTTTTGAAGGAAAGGATATACCCGTTCCCTTGGGAGATGACCTCGCTCCATTACTATAATAGTAAAGAGTAGGTTTTAATTTTGGTGGTAACGACTCAACCAAGTGATACGAATGGCCTCGGATGAAGATCCTCAACCACTCGAGACCCTCTCCTTTGGATCGTTGTTACACCAAGAATCACGATCAAGCAAGAAAAACACAATGACAATACGGAAACAAACACAAAACAAGAAAAGATATTGAACGGGCGGAATTGATTGAAGGCAATCAAACCCACACATTATTACAAAAAGAATCCAATCCAAACTATGTAAATCAAGAGTTAAAAAGTTTTCAGTTTGGCTTGTTCTTTAAATTAAGAACGGGTAAGTTCTCTCTAAGGTCTTAGCTTAAAGATCACAGTTCTTATGAATCTTCAACTTAAATCAATTGAACATTCACATTTTTCTTAACAACTTTCACGACTGAAAGAAGCTTTTAAGCAAAGCTTAATTTATCAAGATTCAACTTATTATTTCATGTGAAAAACTCACCTATAAATAGGCTACAAAAACATGAAACCCTAACTAAATCCTTTATGGAAAGGGATTCTAAACACGGTTAAAGGAAAGCAAAACACGTATTTGTTAACTACTTTCCTAAACTTCTTAAGAAGCAAAAACCAATTTGACTTTTTATGTTTCCTAAACTTTTACTTGCCATTATCATGCAAGATAATTGGGCCAAGTAATTATCTTAAACACTTAAATAAAACGCCACATTAAGCCCATGATAATGTTAAGTGGACTTAATTAAAACAACACAATAAATCCTAAACACAAAGAATAGGCGTGATCCATTGTCAAGCCCAAAACACGCCTTATTCTTGGACATTATAGTTTCGGCCATGCAAGCTTCTTCAAGGTGGAATTTCCTTAAGTTCCAATGTAGAACTTTGAGGAACATCTTCATGAATTGTTATTGAAGAAACATGCCAAAGGACTTCATGTTGAGATGGCTCGGCCTCC
This sequence comes from Ophiorrhiza pumila, assembly GCA_016586305.1. Classification (NCBI taxonomy): domain Eukaryota; kingdom Viridiplantae; phylum Streptophyta; class Magnoliopsida; order Gentianales; family Rubiaceae; genus Ophiorrhiza; species Ophiorrhiza pumila. The sequence goes on along the minus strand of BLIW01000005.1, from coordinate 11,364,805 downwards.
AAGTGATAAGAATCTCCAAGAACTTCACAATGTGTTGATAACAAGCTTTGCAAGGCTTGTTTCATCCTTTTGCTCCTTAGTCTTGTCATTGGACCATCAAAATTCTCCAATGGATCGTGCAAGCTTGGCTTTGGCACCATGGACATGGATGGATTGCTATCACCAAGGTTCTATAATTCTCTTCCTCTACCTATATAGAGGAATAGATATCTCGATGGAACATCACAAATAAAGCCACGTGATACGCAAATGTTGTTATATTTGATACGATAATTTTTTTATATTTGATACACTAATATTATATTTGATACGATAACTTTTGTATGTTTGATAGAGAAATTTTTAACACTTGATACGTTAATGGTTCGTAATCGACACCTGATATGCTAATTTTTTTTATAGTTGATATGCTAATTTTATATACTTAATACACTATTTTTTATACTTGATAAGCTAATTTTTTATACTCAATACACTACATTTAAAATTTAATGCTTTCTACGCTAATTTTTTTATTGTTACACAAGTCGCAAATATGAACAAGTTTGACATGAGAATGCCCCAAAACAAAAACCAAGAAAAGAAGAAAGAATAAAGAAAGAGGACAGAAATAAATCTCTATAAGCAAGATATTTTGTACCATTAACTATCTATGGCTATTCTTGGTTCATGGAGAGAAATGGTAATGACAATGATAATGATAATAGTGATTAATGGATATGATAATCACATCCATTTCTCCCAAAGTATAAGGGTATAGAGTATTACCCAAAAGTGGGATATAGAAATAATTTTAGGGTAATGATTATATCTTATCAAGCACACAAAATATATTTTAATGGCATAAGCATGTAAAAAAAATTTAAAATTATGTTTCGAAAAATAATTAAGAGAATAAGATTAAGAAATACACATTAAAGGTCTCTATGCACAATTGTTTGAATAATTTCATTCTAGCAAAATCTATTCAACAAAAGAGTGTGAATACGAACACATTTATGATGCACCATCTTGTCATGTGATGAGAGAAATTTCTCAGCTTGGAATAGCAATGCTTATTTGCTTCAACTATGATGAAGCTCACATAGTCATATCTGCATTATTGTTCTTTAGCATCTTTAGAAACCTTGGCATATGGTGGGAGGTTAAACCTCATAACTCTGTTTGTGTTAGTTGCTTGAAAAACTGATCAGAATCACGCCTACTTACGATAATATTGCTATTTATTGTGTTAACATTGTTAAGGTTGATAAAGTTTATTTTGAATAGTAACTTCGCTTATAATATATGAAAAGGCTAAAGAAAATCACAAAAAAAGGATTAAGTATTCATTTATTTATTAATAAACAAAAAGGAAAAGTTTCAATAAAAAATAAATAATAACCTTAACAATGTTAACACAAGAAATAGTAGTCCATATAGATATGATTTTGATTAGTTTGTGTCGGAAACTAATATAAATTGAACAACAAAACTACCATGAAACCAATTTATATATAAGATGTGGTTAATATATAAAATACACAATTAATCACATTTGAAATCATTATTCTAATTTTCTACGGCTTTTATCGCGAATTGAAATCACGATTAACTCGCCATTATATATATAAATCCCCTTCACAAGAAACCAGCAGTAAATTTGAATCATGAGGCATATCCTTACACCACATGCCAAGATTTGTGAAGATTCTAAAGAATTAATTCAAGAATGCATATCTGAGTAATACCATCAGAATCAGAGTCAACATTTTCTTCTATGATAGGAATTTCAGGCTCCATCTCAGACTCTTCAAAAACAGAAGACAAGTTTTGAGGAATTCCTTCTGTAATATCATGAGTGACATCAGGTGGAACATCTGAGGAACCAGCTACATCATCCGCTATAGTCTTAGTCATTTCATAAAAGTGCTTCTTCATTTCAGTAGCATCAGTAGCAACATCTTTAGCTGACCTTACAGTTACAAGGTCATTAAGCAATGAAGAGACTTCTTTCCTTCTCTTCTCAATATCAGACTGCTGAGTAATCAGAGACTTCAGTTCATCTTTCAGCACCATAATAGTACGCGACAGTCAGAAACTTATAGCAAATTCTGATATTGAGAAACATCCTCCTTGTCAGAGTCAGAAACATCCTCCATATCCTTGATGTGATCACCCTTCAGAAGCTTATAGCTAATTCTGATCTCCTCCTTGTCCATCTCAAGAATCTCTCTAGCTCGAATTACAGTGTATTGTGAGGAGAGAATGCGATATATCAAACATGGAAAAGGATAAGCTATCATTTCATTGTTACAATCAGCATACTTCACAATATGATCAAACAAGAACTGCCCAATGTCAAACTCAATGAAATTCCCAATTTGTCTCGTGTCACTTGAAGAGCTGAATACCAAGATTCACAAAACGAAATCGACAACTACAAAACTGCCTAAAAACATGAGGCCGGAAACTAGAAAAAAACAAAAAATATTCTACTATTTTTATTTTGTTTTTGATATTTTTTTATTATTTTTTTTATTGTTATAAATACAAATACAATACAAAAAAAAACTTACAACACTGAAGAACTTCTTCACATAACACAAAGGCCTAGGGCATACCTTAGTTCTTCAAATCTCACACCATCCAAAGCTTTGGTGAAAATATCAGCAATTTGCTTTTCTGTTACCATATGTTCCAAAGCAATAATCTTGTCTTCCACAAGAGATTGAATGAAATGATGTCGAATATCAATATGCTTGGTCCGAGAATGCTGAACAGGATTCTTGAAAATATTGATAGCACTCATATTGTGGTAATAGAGTGTCATAACATCCTGTGTGACACCATAGTCTTTCAGCATTTGCTTCATCCTGAGAAGCTGAGTATAGCTACTACAAGCTACGATGTATTCTGCCTCGGAAGTAGACAAAGAAATGGAATTTTGTTTCTTGCTGAACCATGACACCTAGTTAATTTCCAAGTAAAAACATCCACCAGAAGTACTTTTTCGATCATCTAATACCAGCGCAATTAGCATCACAATATCCAATTAAATTGGTTTTTGTATCAAACGAATACCAGATCCCATAGTCAGTTGTCCCACTAATATAATTGAGAATTCGCTTAACTGAAACCAGGTGTGACTCTCGAGGATTTGCTTGAAATCGAGCACATAAACCTACACTATAGCAGATATCTGGTCGACTAGCAGTTAGGTACAAGAGACTACCAATCATACTCCTATATATGCTTGCATCAATAAGAATCCCCTTCTCATATTTGAATATCTTCTCATGAGTCCCAATCGGTGTTCTCCTCGAACGAGCATTCTCCAACTCAAACTTCTTCAACAAACTCTTGGCATACTTGCTTTGAGAAATGAAAATCTCATCCTTTCTTTGCTGAATCTGAAGCCCAAGGAAATAATTAAGCTCACCAACCATACTCATCTCAAATTCCTCAGTCATTTGAGAAACAAATTCATCCACCATCACCTGTGACACCGAGCCAAATACTATGTCATCAACATAAATTTGAGCGAGTAAAAATTGACCTTTATCACAGCGAATGAAAAAGGTTTTATCTACTCCCTCTCGCTCATATCCCTTGGACAATAAGTACTCCGTGAGCCTTTCCTACCAGACCCGAGGAGCTTGTTTAAGCCTGTATAATGCCTTCTTCAACTTGTAGATATATCGGGATGATGAGGGTCTTCAAAACCCTTTGGTTGAGCAATATACACCTCCTCATGAAGAAAACCATTGAGGAAAGCACTCTTCGCATCCATTTGATACACCTTGAATTGCATCATACATGAAGTAGCTAACAAAAGACGAATGGACTCAAGACGAGCAACTGGAGCAAATGTCTCATCAAAATCAACACCTTCAATTTGTGTGTACCTGTTGGTAACTGACCGAGCCTTGTTGCTAGTGATGTTGCCATGTTCATCGCTCTTGTTCTTATATATCCACATGGTTCCAATGACATTCACATTAAGAGGGCACGGTACTAACTCCCAAACTTGATTTCGAGTGAATTGACTAAGTTCTTCTTGTATAGCACCAATCCAATATTCATCTAGCAAGGCTTCTTTCACATTTTTGGGCTCAATGGATGAAGTAAAGCATGCCATTTGGATCATTTCTATATAGTTCACTCTTGGCTTATCTCTTGTTCGAATACCATCATTCAGATTTCCAATAACTTTATCAGCAGGATGATTATTCTAAACACGAGTGGATGGTTGTCTGTTAGTCGAGGTGACGTTATCCACATTATCAATCACTGCACCCTGATATGTAAAACCACTTGTGACATTGGTTGAAACATTGACTGGAACACTAGAGCTTACTTCATTTAGGGATTCTATCACGTCTTTTTTAGAAACATCAGCTATTTCCAGTGAATCATCGACTTGAACATTCATAGATTCTATGCCAGTTTGGGTTCTTTTATTGTAGAAATGATAAGCTCGATTATTGATAGCATACACAAGAAAAATAGCTTCATCACTCTTGCGATCGAGCTTCCCTTTATGTTCCCTGCCATTCAACACATCACAAGTACTACCGAAATGATGGAAATAGATAAGATTTGGAGTTTTACCTTTCCATATCTCATAGGGTGTCATTTCAGTTCCTCCTCGAAGATACACTCGATTTATAGTGTACCATGATGTGTTCACAGCTTCTGCCTAGAATTTCTGTGGAACATTTCTTTCGTGTAACATTACACATGACATCTCTACTATAGTCCGATTCTTTGTCTCAACGACTACATTTTGCTGAGGAGTTATAGGTGCAGAGAATTCATGAGCTATACCATGTTGATTACAGAAATTCAAGAATTCTGAGTTTTCAAACTCTCTTCCATGGTCACTGCGAATACGGATAATCTTCACTATGGCAAAATCCTTCTCACGTTGAAGATGAATACACAATGATTTGAAAGCATTAAATGTGTAGGACTTTTCTCGAAGAAATTCCACCCATGTATATCGAGAGAAATCATCAACAGTCATATAGGATACCGTTTTCCTCCAATACTCTCCACGGGCATAGGACCCATTAAATCCATATGAAGCAGCTCAAGCACACGAGTTGTTCCTGGTGTTTGAGACTTGGTATGTGACACCTTTGTTTGCTTTCTAATTTGGCATGGCCCACACACTCTATCTTCATTAAACTTCAGTATGGGAATCCCACGGACAGCTCCCTTTTTTTTTTTTGAAAAATAAAAGCTTTATTCCATCATGAGCAAAACAAGGTGCCGGATATACCCGACCATACCCGTTACAAGTATATGAAACCATAGAGTTGGAGTACTACTCCATTACATGAAACCACGGACAGCTCCCTTAGAGACAATATTCTGCAGCATTCTTACATTCACATGACCCACTTTTTGGTGCCATAGGAAAGAATCTTCCATGCTTGAACGAAGACAAGTAGACAAAGCAGAGATGAGATAACAATTGTTATAAGATCTTACTCTTTCCATGATGCACGTATTGTTTTGATCAAACACCTTGCACTTCCCACGAGTTAAGTTCACATTCAAATCTTGATCACACAAATGGCTAATGCTGATCAAATTCACCTTTAGACCATTTACTAGAAGAACATGATCCAACTTTGGTAATCATAGCACATCTAGTGTACCTTTTCCAATAACACGCGCTATGACACCATTGCCAAAAGTCACTTTTTCCATACTTCCGGACACAATGTTCTTCAAAAACTACTCGTCACCAGTCATTTGTCTAGAACACCCACTGTCAAAGTACCACTCATCAGTTGTGGCAGCTTTTAGTGAAGGATATGTAAAGTTGCACTTCAAATTCAGCTTAATTTACCAACTCTGTTGTGAATCTCTGGGAGAAAAAGACTTTCTAGCAGTAACTTGTCTCAATTCAACAAGATAAATAAAACATCTAGGGCGAATATGACCATGACGATTGCAATAATGGCAAATAGGAATAAATTTGTTACATTTGCCTCTAGGAGCATGATAAGAATAATGAGGATTTGATTTTTTCATGTTCTTTGTAGTATACACAGCAACTTGCTTCACTTTGTAATTGCCAACTTTTAGTGACACTAGCTGTGACACGAAACTTTCTCCTTTATAACCCAGACCAGAATGATCACCATTGGGTTTACTAGTCTTGAGAATATCATCCAGCTTGGAAGAACCTGAATTTAACATTTTGACACTTTTCTTTATGTGGTTTAGCTCGTTGGTCATATTCTTCACTTCCTCCTGACTTACTCACTGTTTGGCTTCCAAATCTGCAGCAGAGTTTTGAAGATTGAGCTTCTCATCTCGTAAATCTCAAATTTCAGTATGAAGATGTTGATTTACTTTAACAAGTTCAGTCTATTTATTATGAAGATTCTTGTACTCAACGACGATATCTTCTTCAGTGACTTCATCTTCATCTTCGTCAATATACGCCAACATATTTCCAGTAATACTTCGTGTAACATTCTTGACCCACCATTGTCTGATTGTTCAGTCCTACAAGCAAGAACCACATGATTATTCCGAAATTCATCTTCTTTATCTGAATCATCTTCACTCTAGATTGTGTTAAGAGAATTCCTCTTCTTTTTCAATGTATTGGCACAATCTGCCTGAACTTGCCCAAACCATCACATTCTCTACACTGAATTCCCTTGTTCTTGAAAGACTGATCATATGTATGATTTTCTTCCCTGTACTTTTTATTACTTGCCAATTTATTCTTGGTGTTGCTGACACTGGCCTTGACACCTTGATTGTTTCTGCCTAATCTCTTCATGACTCTACTAAGATTCTTAGATAGGAATGCGAGAGAGTCCTCAAAGTTAACTTCATCAGGATCATCCGACTACTGCATCATTGCTTTTAAGGCCATCCCTTTAACCTTCTTTGCTTCCGAGTCTACTCCAAGATTCATTTCAAATGTTCTAAGAGATCCCATCAGTTCTTCTAGCTTCATCTTTGAGACATCTTTTACTTTTTCAATGGCAGCAACTTTATAAGCAAATCGTTGAGATCAAGGTTAGATACGCGGTGTCCTAGTGGGTGGGAACACTAGATGTGACACCGATAATAAAAGCGATAATTGACAGTATTAAAATGAGGAAAATAAAGAGACAGGAGGTTGGTAACACAGTTCGGCAATTGCCTACATTTGCGGGGCCACACCCAGATAAAAACAATTCACTAGGTTCTCAAAGTTACAAGACACCTAGTCTAACACAAAGTAAGACTCTCTCTTTTCTTTGTCGCCGTCTCTATCTAACTTCCCAAGTGAATCTATTGTTGCGAGCTCCCATCGACTTGTGCGATTCTTCCAAGAATCTTTAAGAGACAAGATCCCCTTGTCAATTGAGACTCTTCCCAGAATCCGCGTATGACAAGATCTCCTTGCACACGATTAGAACTCTCCCGAGTTCCAGGCAGCCTCCTCCTGAGACTAAGTTTCAACAAATATTACAAGGAATGTACCTTCTACACTTTTGAATTTAGATGCGAACAGCTAATACACTTAATCAAAGAATTCCAACCAAAAGTGTGTTCATAGTCTTTCTAAGACCGAAAGAATAAAACCAATTCTCCACACCGAAATCGTGTGAGAAGAACGATCCTTATAGTGCACACCAAATCTTTCTATGTCTATCTCCAAGATTATTTGCAAATAAATCGCATAGAAAGATGGAAACCATGTACATTCCATGCTTATCTTACCAAAGATAGTCTCCAAAGATAATCACCAAAAATACCAAGATAATCAGCAAGAATACCAAGATAATTACCAAATATATCAAGATAGCATAATCTCCAAAATCAACCTTCTTTGCATATATTGATTCAGTTGATTTCTGCAACCAATCGCGATCATTCCTTATTTGCCAAAAAATCGATGCAAACTCATCAAAATAAATGCCAACTCATAAAAATAAATGCCAACTCATCTTTAGCATTAACACATTGCCAAATGAAAATCATGACAATGTAACTGCACAAGATCTTTGCTTTGGTACTCTTACACTCCTTTTTGGAAAAAATATACAAATAGTGAATCTGCTCAAACTGCTATGCACAGGGATCCTTCTATGATAGCACAACATATTGTTTAGATGCAGTGTAGGCATATGGTCTATCATATTTAAAAATAAACAAAATAAGAAATTTTTTAAACAATATAAAGAAAGTAGAATCGTGAATGATAGAACTTCAAAATTGCAGAAGTTAAATATATTCGCACACAAAAATATGTGTGGGAGGAGAGGAATAATACCATAGCAATTCTCATAACAATTTCGTTTGTTTTAAAATCTCACTAAACATAGCTCTTGATTTCGCTATTCACTCTTCTTCAATCATAAAGTTGATGGTTCTATTTATAATACCACAACTCAAAGAGAATGAAATATTAAATTAGGAATATAATCAATGATATTCTTAAAAATAGAATATTTTAAGTTAAAACTTAATTTAACTTGGGAAAAAGACGTAATATATATGCTTTTAATTCTTATATTCATTTTATTAACTTTGTACGGTAGAAGTGTTTAAATATATACTATAATCAAATTATAATATGTCTTTTGTTTTAGAAGTATTACCACTTATTACCTTCTCCATTATATTACATGTAGTTTTTACACATGCATAAATAAAATTTCTAGTCAAAAAACCTTAGAACAAGAATAATCAATAGTGAAAAAAATTAAAACTTTGATTACACATATTTTTAAAATAATATATTTATTTATGCCACAAAGAATTAATCACGATTTCAATGCATGATAAAAGCGATAGAAAATTACTGATGAGAATGAGCCCGTGTCCATGTCCATGGTGTTAAAGTCAATTATTCATCCTGAAAGTTTCTGTCACGTTTTGGTATTCTGGACATATCTCATTCGATATAACTCCGAATTGCGTGATTCAAGAAGCCCCAGAACGATAACCGATAGGGCTACAACGTTTATGTTTTACATTTGACGAGTTTCGGAAGTTAGCATCGTCAAAAGTGCCTACCAATATGCGTGACGTGATTCTGGCAGATTACCGTCGCGAATCCATGGACTACATTGAAGACCAAGTAATGGCGTATTGGGCTTCATTAATTGTTCACGCCACTTTTAATGTTTTAATTGGGCTTATTTAAGTTGTAATAATTAAAGTCCATTAACATTAATTAATTGGGCTTTACTTTTGGTTTTTAGGAAACTTACTTGTCCAATTGCCTTGCATGGTAATTTGGAAAGTAGTATTTTAGGGAACTTTCTTGTTAGTCAAGAAGTCAAATCGTAATTTGCTTCTTGTTTTCTTTTCCTGTTTGGGTATGGCCAAATTCTTCCCTATTTAAGGGTGGTCATTGTAACATTTTTCACAGACATGAAATTTGATAAAGTTTAGCTTTGCTAAAACCTTCTTCCAGCTGTGATAAGTTGAGGGAAAACGTGAGAGTTCTTCTATGTTTAGTTGAACAATCATAAGACCAGTGAAAACCTTAAGTGAGGAGCTTTAGGTTGAAATTACACGTTCTAGATTTATAGAACACGCCGAACTGAGGAAGTTTAACTTTTGATTTACATTAGTTGGGCTGAATCTATTCGTCTTAACGTTGGGGTTTGGTTGATTTCTTCCAATCCTTCTCGTTCAATATCCTTTATTGTTTTGTTGTCTTGTTTTCGCATTGTTCTTCTGTGATTCGTGCTTGTTCGGATTAATTGGGAAACAACGATCTAAAGGTTGTGGAAAACGTGTGGAATAGAATTCAAAAGCTACTCCATTCGTATCAAGTGGTATTAGAGCAAAGGTGGTTGTTTCTAAACTCAAGGTAATCCGTTTTCGTTCTTTTGTGTTCTTTTGGTGTCTACATTCTACACTTTTGAATTGTCGTCATAGTGTTGAATTCCTTGGGTTTTCGTTGTTGAGTTGCACGTCAAAAGCATTCTTGGGTTTTTGTTTCCAAAAAGTGTTTGAAAATTTTCGTCAAAAAAAATCAGAATTTTTCGCCCAGTCGCGACAGTTCGGCCGTCCGAAACTCAGACAGGCTTCCGAAACTAGCGTCCGAAACTCAACAGAAAAGTCGTCGTCCCAGGAATTTTAAGTTTCGGCCGTCCGAAACTAAGGCAGTCGTCCGAAACTAGCGTCCGAAACTCGGCAGAAAAAAAAAAATCAAAACAAAAAGATCAAAAAAAAATATATATATCTTCGGACTTGTCATTATCTGCTGCTTTAATTTCTATTTGAAAGAATTAAGTGTGCTTAAGATGAGTTTGAAAATCATCAATTTTGATCGTGACAAATCTTGCTTGGGTGAAATCAAAATCATTCATCTTGATTTCTTGCCTAGTTGCTACTTTCGTAGTTTTCTGAAATAAACCAAGTTATACCCCATACGTGATCTTTGAAATACTCTTGTGACGTGTTTCTTTTCAAACTTCTTTGGTTTAACTTGTGTGAATTGACTTGTTGAACTAAATTGGTTGAGATTTGTTATATAAATTGTTAAACGGTAAGTTTCAATTAGTCTGAGAGAAACATTGTTGAGAGATTAGTTAGGGTATACACGAGAAAAGCCTTTACACTAGAGAGGAGAGCATTTACTCACCATATAGTGAGAACCTGTGAGGATTACATTTGTTTTCTTCTTGTTTTTACTAACTTGCAGGTACAAATGGAGGAGTTTAAAACCACTTCTACATCATGTGAAAAGGTGTTTCATACCAGGTGCAATGTTCAAAGTACAGTGTGTGCTATAGTGATTGAAAGTGGGAAAAGCTCTAACTTTGCTAATGAGCTCATGGTAGAAAGGTTGAATTTACAAACCACTCCACATCCAAATCCTTACTTGCTGCAATATTCGATAATTGTGGAGAAGTATGGGTGTCAATGCAAGTCAAGATTGCACTCTCAATTGGAAGGTACAACGATGAGGTACTATGTGATATATGTCCTATGCAAACATCATGTCTTTTCTTGGGAAAACCGTGGCAGCTTGATTACAATGGTGCTTATAATGATCTCAAAAATTGTCATTCACTCATGAAGGATGGCACAAAGTTTAATCTCCGAGCTTCAACACCTTGTGAAATTTCTGAAGATCAAGCACGAATTGCTAAATCTTGTGCTGAAATGAGAGAAAAACAAAAGAGAGAAAAACAAAAGAGAGAAAAACAAAATAGGGGAAAAGAATTGAAAGAAAAAAATGAAAAAGAAAGTCAAAAGAGAGACTTAGTTAGCATAGGCTGTGAGCAAAATAAGTGTAATAGAAAGAGTGAGCATGAGAGTTCATTGAGAGCTAAACAACAACATCTTGTACTTATAAATTCTAGTGATCACGATTTGTGTTGTTTGTTGCCTAGTTCTTTTGTTTTGCAGTTTTATGGAGTTCCTAGACATTTAATGGAGTTGCAAACAACTCATTTTCCATTGGAAGGAGTCCAATCTGCCTTAGCTTGTTTGCCACAAGGTAAGCAAGGTAAGTTAGGTAAGTATGAAAGCTTTTTGAATGATTTCAATGGTTTATATGACAAGAGCTTTGATAACGTCATTCATATTGATTTTCAAAGTTTAAATCCTGTTTTGAATCAATTTCAATGTCTTTCACCTACCTTTGAAACATTAGTTCGAAAGTTTTTACCATGTGAATTAAAGTCTGATGGTTTGTGTTTTAGTAAGCAAATTCTTTCACATAATTCTTCAATTATGAAATCTAACTATTTTGTATTGAATGAGTTTATGTACAGTTTCTTAACATTCTATGTTGCTTATCTAATACATGAATTATATTTTGATCTTAATGTTTATCATTTAGAGCTTAATCCATTCCTTGTGTATAAAGGTGTTAAATATATTGATTATACCTATTGGAATGATTTTTCCTTTGAATTTTTGGTTCGTGAGTTTGCACTAGTCATTGTCAATCCGTTCCTTAGCCAAAATCATCAAATTCCAAGAGGTAATCAGGTAGTTCAACACTTGTCTGGTAAGTTATCTACATTCTTAAGTTCTTTTCAATTCCAAAAGGTAAAGTATGGTGTTAACATCTACTTATTAGATTGTTTACATTCTGTTTTTAATCTAAAAAATTGTATTTTTATAATTGATAACTTTCACATGTTTGAAAATTATGTCCAACGATTTTGTGATTTACATTCTATCCGAGATGCATATATGTTTAATTGCTATGAATATTCTTATGTATCTTTGGATAATCCTTGTAATTCCATTCATATATATATATGTTATTTTCTTACTTTACATGATAATACTGCAATTGTTTTCTTTGTTAGTGTTAATGTGTCCATACATATTATTACTAAGTTTATCTTAAATACTTCCATATTGACAAAATTGCTAAATTCGTTTTTCCATGAAGTATTAATATTGTTTCGTGATGCAAATCAGAATAACTTGTTGCATTTGCTACATGATGTTTATTTGCATAATTGTTATGAATTTTCTTTAATAATATCGTGTTTATATGCTTCATGCATACATAAATATTCTGCGAGAGAAAGTTTATCTTATCCACTTGTTTTGATCTCGCAGAATATTAAGCATTGTTGGCTGAGAATTGTTTCATTCCAACTCGACTTGATTCTTATGGAGTTCGTCATATTGGTGTTTGACCCTGGAGCTCAATTTCAAGATTCGAGGACGAATCCTTTCGAGGAGGAAGGGAATGATGAGAATGAGCCCGTGTCCATGTCCATGGTATTAAAGTTAATTATTCATCCTGAAAGTTTCTGTCACATTTTGGTATTCTGGACGTATCTCATTCGATATAACTCCGAATTGAGTGATTCAAGAAGCCCCAGAACGATAACAGATAGGGCTACAACTGTTATGTTTTACCTTTTACGAGATTCGGAAGTTCGCATTGTCAAAAGTACCTACCAAGATGAGTGACGTGATTCTGGCAGATTACCTTCGCGAATCCATGGAGTACATTGAAGACCAAGTAATGGCGTATTGGGCTTCATAAATTGTTCACGCCACATTTAATGTTTTAATTGGGTTTATTTAAGTTGTAATAATTAAAGTCCATTAACATTAATTAATTGGGCTTTAGTTTCGGTTTTTAGGAAACTTACTTGTCTAATTGCCTTGCATGGTAATTTGGAAAGTAGTCTTTTAGTGAACTTTCTTGTTAGTCCAGAAGTCAAATCGTAATTTGCTTCTTGTTTTCTTTTCCTGTTTAGGTATGGCCGAATTCTTCCCTATTTAAGGGTGGCCATTGTAACGTTTGTCACAGACATGAAATTTGATAAAGTTTAACTTTGCTAAAACCTTCTTCCAGCTGTGATAAGTTGAGAGAAAACGTGAGAGTTCTTCTAAGTTTAGTTGAACAATCATAAGACCCGCGAAAACCTTAAGTGAGGAGCTTTAGGTTGAGCTTACCCGTTCTAGATTTATAGAACACGCCTAACTGAGGAAGTTTAACTTTTGATTTACATTAGTTGGGCTGAATCTATTCGTGTTAACGTTGGGGTTTGGTTGATTTCTTCCAATCCTTCTCGTTCAATATCCTTTATTGTTTTGTTGTCTTGTTTTCGCATTGTTCTTCTGTGATTCGTGCTTGTTAGGATTAATTGGGAAACAACCATCCAAAGGTTGTGGAAAACATGTGGAATAGAATTCAAAAGCTACTCCATTCGTATCAATTACAATCATGATTTCAGTGGTGATTAATTATCCGTTTTATTTACGAATTATGTCTTATATATGAACTAGTTTCACATGCGTTTTTGTGTTGATGCGTGAAATGAATTTAGACAAGATTATATTTATAAAGGAATTCTTCAAAAGCATGATAATGTCAGCCCACAGGATAATAATTTGTTTACCATGTGTTTTACTTGAATGGCTACATAGTGTGAGCAACACAATAAATACGTTTATCTTCAAAAGAGACAAAGAAATAAAACAGGTTTTGACTACACGTTTGTCCAATACTGTTTTATCATCAATTATAAAATTAAAAACTTAAAATCAAGTAAAAATACAATTAGTAACGGTTGCTCTTGGATTAAGAGTCTAACGTTAAGCAAGAAAAATTGAAAACACAGAAATGGAGTCTAAGTTTGAGTAAAAATGTGACTACTATATAGTAATGAAAAGATTATTCACATAATCCAAAGCATAATAAATGTCACACAAGTGTATCAAAAAGGTTCTATACTTGTCATCATCTACCTATCTAGAGACTAGAGGAATAGAAATCTCAAGGGATCGAACATAAAAAACAAAGCCTAAAAAAAATAAAAAAATAAAAGAAAGAAAGAAGAAAGAGGAGGAAAATTCAAACCTATAAGCAAGATATTTTATACCATTAACTATCTATAATTCTATCAAGGTTGTAACATTTATATATCATGAACATCCTAATAAACCATTTATCAGGTGCCAATCATCGAATGTCATGATAGCTTTTTTTTAGTATTTCATCATAATAATAATACACCCCCACTTATACAATATAATTAACTAAAACCTTAAAATACTAAATTTGTAAAAAACATTTATTGCAATAAGATAATAAGTTCTTCAATAACTCATTCATATTATTTGTTTAAAATTATCATGTCTTTATTCTGTCCATTGTTAAAGTCACTAAAACCAAAGATTAAAAAAATATCACTAAAATTAAATCTACAATTATTAATCCCTAACACAAATGTGATTCAACCCTACGACATTGTTTCATTAAAACTAAGAATTGAAAAAATAAAATATCACAAAAATAGAATATACAATTATTAATCCCTAATTCAGATGTGAGTGAACACTACGACACTATTTTACAAAAATTAGGAATTAAAAGAATACAATAACACAAAAATTAAATTTACAATTATTAAGCCCTAATTACCCAAATGTGAGTGAATCTTACGACGTGATTTTAATAACACAATATTATATGATTATCTTAGATAAAGGATTCCATCTATCTTCTTATGACAATGTTATGTTAAAGTGGGGAATTTTTTATTTTGTATTTAAAGAAAATATTGATTTCTTGAGGTTTGAAAAAAGATCAAAGATATTGAGACCTATGTCTTTAATTTTTTTTAATGCTTAATTTAGTGTTTAAAGGGTTAAGGGTTTTATAATTAATTATATGTTATAGGTAGGGTGCATTTTTATTACAGTGTGACTTTAAAAAAAATACTTACAAAGCACGAAATAATTAGTGCGCGCAAGGTTAGGGATTTATTTCCCAATTAGGCGAATATGTTTAATTTCTCAATGTTGCCATTCAATCTTTTTCCGAACAATTATTTCCCACAAAGCGAAAAAGCTTCGAGATATTCATGAAAAAGTAATATTATTATTATTCTTTTTTTAGGGTTACACGATTTAATTTTAACAAGCATATAACTGCAAATATTTATTTTTATTAAAAATAAATTTTCATTGCTAAATATTTGGTATCTAGCCATGCTTATATAGCATAAATATGGTTAACAATTATAATTTTACGTTTTTTGGTATTGCAAATTCTATATTTTGAAATGCATATGTAACGAATTCTATGAAACTAAAGACTTTCCACAGTGATAAACTAGATATGTAAAATGACGAGAACAAGAATTTGTTTCCATTTTAAATTAATAAATCAAAATATTTTTTGAACCTTCAATAAGAATTTGTGGAAAATTTTTTATGTGCATATATTGAATTTCATCACATTAAACCATTTAAGATTTTACATTTATATGTGATATACAATATGAATAATGAAATGAGTAATGATACACATAGTAAAAAAGGAGAGTGAAAATACAAAGTAAATAATGTAGACCAAAATCGTTCACATTTTTTGTAATAAATATTGATAAGTTGGTTTTATACCAACTTATATGTCTTATTTCACTGTGTGTAGTGTTTTGTGCCATTGTGTGCATTTATGTGGTTTGCAACTTAGAAGTGCTAAATTGGTGAAAAAGACAAAAAATGATGATTAAATGAGGCAAATGTGTATTTGATGTTAAAGAACAAGGAAAGAGTTAAAAAGGGCTTAAATGGTGTGTGAAGAATTTGAGGAAAACCTAAACATGCCTATTTTGCTTCGTTTGAAGTTGGGCAGTTTTGGTAGTGTAATTTCATTTTTGAGTGTACCTTTCTCAATACTAATCCAAATGATGAGATCTTGGATGTTCTTGAAAGCTCTTTGAGTGTACTTAAATTATTATGTTTTAACTTTATTCTAATTCTGTGTGCAAGTATGAGAAACGGGGGCAAGTTTGAAATCAATACTCTAGGGTTTTCGTTGTAGACTTCACTGCCACAGTTTGGTAGATTGTTATATCTTGAGCTACAGACTTCCAATAATGCTGATTCTTGATCCTATGGAAACCTAAGAGGACGTGCTACAACTCTCATGTTGACTCAGAGCTCTAATTAGGAATAAAGAATCTGCGACGCGTCTCAGCCTTGCGAGAAGTTGGCTTGCGACGCGTCGCAACGTACATATTTTTTGCGCTAGCGACGCTTCGCAAGCCAATTTTTTTTCCTCACCACACTTCCGTGTTTTGGCCATAACTCTCTCGTCCGAGCTCCGATTTGTGTGATTCAAAAGGCTGTGGAAAGTAAGACATAGGGCTACAACTTTCATGTTTTAAGGTTTTCCAATTACGCAACGCATCAGGGCAAGATTTGAGGTTGGAAGTTGTGCACATTTGCACATTTGCGCACAACACTTACTGCCCACCATTTCACATCGCCGTACAAGCTGATAACATTGCCGCACAAGAGCTGCACAAGAGCATGGGATCGCCGCATCAATCATCAATCACTTGCAGCACACTTGTGCACTTGTTTGCACATAGTCACAGCACTTCATGCACACATTTAGGCACTTCACAGTATCACTTGTGCACACACATAGGCACTTAACAGCAACATTTGTGCACACACATGTGCACCTCACAGCACTGCTTGTTCAATTGCTGCACACACTCATGCTCATGCGTGCATGCACTTCAGCATATCTCGTGCACTCACCTTGCACATTCTTCGGCCATGCTCGCACAAACTCTCGGCCGTAGCAGACACACCTTATAGCACATTCGTTTCTCATGTCCATTCTTTAGCGTAATACATCACTCATGGAAATCCTTTAACATATTATGCACAAGAACATGAAAAATGGCTTGTGACGCATCGCAAGCTTGTGTGGAAATGGCTTGGGAAGCGTCGCTGCTGTAATCTAAGAATTCGGCTGGAAATTTGGCTAAGTATGGAATTTGCACCTTATGCAGTTGATAATGATGGCGTGATCAATGGAGGCTCAGAGGCGTGCTGCTGGTGATGAAGGTGTCGAGAACAAGGCTCAAAAGCGTGGAATGCAGCATAAGGTGTGGGAACTTGCGCTGAAGACGTGAAGCTGGGGGTTGGACTTGATTTGGTCACATGCACAATAATTGAGTCATTCGATATTTGTAGTGGCATTTTTGTAATATCTTAGTCATTTTATGTTTACGTAGTGATTACATTTTGTAACCTCTATATATAGAGGATTATGTCATTAGATTAAGGGGACTTTTTGAGATCGATAATTCTAGACTCTTAACAGACTTTTGATTTTCGGAGCAGGAATTTTTCTCTCTCTAATTTTTTTTTCACAAAAACTTTCTCTCTCTACAAATTGAACTCCGATCTTGATTCTGATCGCTGTTTTGGACTGGAACTTGCTTCCTTATTCTGAATTGACAAAGGAATTGACAAATCTCTGTACTCTAATCGGTAAAATCCTCCAATTGAATGGAAATGAGTTTGTTAGTGTTACAATTTGATGAAATTGAGATGAAGGAAGAGTTTTCTGGCTAACCGTGTGATGACCTAGGGTTCCAATGGATGAATGTACAATTTAGATGCTTGCTTCGGTGCAATAAACGTAACCTTTTAAAGAAATGATTCATATCTTGCTTTGATTGAGAATAATTAGTTAAGTTTCACATATTTGCTCTGGAATGGTTGAAATGAACTTGTACTGCGGCCGTCATACTGAGTCTGTGCTTATTTCATCTAGTCTTCTTGTGAAATCTGTGGAATGAGAACATATAACATGAATCGAGTCTTTTCACTCGTTTTGCATGCTTTGTTTTCTAGGATGCGGTCGCCATGCCAGTCATAGATTATGAGGTATTAAGATTGGGGTGCAAAAAAAATTCTCTGTTGTTAACAAGCACATTAGACCTTAGTTTCAGGCCTCGCCTTGGGAAGTTTCTGAGGGTTGAGTGGTTAACTTGTTAGGAATAGTGGATTGCGATGTTGTGGGATGAAATCACCGACCTCAGGCCTTGCCATGGAATAGGAAGGTGTCAAGATGATTAAGACATTGTGTGGTCGACATGCCAGTTGTGGCTTAAGACTCTAGGCAACGAAGTTCCCCTCTTGTTTAGCATGTACGTTTAGCTGCTCCGAAAGAGTGATCTAAATGTGTATTCATCCAGCTATGGAACTCTAGGGCATCACATTTTCTGTTGTTGCATTGAGACTTTATTTGTTGTGAATTTCTCGTGTCTTGAGTTATGGTCATTTTAGTTCTTGTCTGTGCAATTTTATTTCCGTGACAATTAGCAGAACAAACATTCGAATTCTTGAACCATCCCCTTCCCTATGGATACGATCCCTCTCATCACATCTACATTAGTGAATAGGGTAAAATTGCAAGGTACACGACACGCCTGTCAAATATGCGTGGGTAATAAAAAAAACATTTAATTCTACTTCTATATAGTTTGACAAAATCTATGTAAAGCCAAAATCTTTTCATGATTCAAAAATTTGAATTGCATAACTCATATTTATCATAACAAATAAATATAGGACAATTATTTTCAACTAAACAACATATATATATATATTTTGAGATGATCATATCTCAATTTATGTTCTTAAAGAGACAATCTCCATCCACTAGAAGAAAAAAATAAAGAGCATTTTATAAGATCTAGTACACTTCAAAATGAAATAGAAAATAAACGGCTAATATGTTGCAACAGCAACAATTAACCATTTTTCTCGCTGAATGAATGTGATCTGTTATATGAATCACAACCCTTTTAATGATGTCAGTTATATATATGAATTACATTTCTCCAATGTTCTTGGTTTAAACGGCTGATGCGCATGGAAAATTATTTCATTGATGGTCGTGGTTTTTTCTCCAAATA
Organism: Ophiorrhiza pumila; assembly: GCA_016586305.1. Classification (NCBI taxonomy): domain Eukaryota; kingdom Viridiplantae; phylum Streptophyta; class Magnoliopsida; order Gentianales; family Rubiaceae; genus Ophiorrhiza; species Ophiorrhiza pumila. The sequence goes on along the minus strand of BLIW01000005.1, from coordinate 11,345,627 downwards.
CTCCACAAACTTGTGCAGGTATCCATCATGTAGTTCTGTGTTTCCAAACACCGCACTGATTTCTTTTGCCTTGACCCTGAATTTATTTCCCTCATCTTCCACCATTACCAAATTCACTGGCTGGGCAACTGGGTTTCTTTTGTACGATCCATCATGCTCATCCCTTGGCACTTCTATCCCCACCTGTTTGTCCACAAGAACCCGAGCATTCAACCCTTGATCTGCCAAAAAGGGCAACATAATTAGTGGATGACCAAGCATGAGTGCCTATATAGTTGAATCCCAAACACAATGAGTCAAGAAACCACCCGCAGAATCATGGCTGAGTATCTTCATTTGTGGTGCCCAACCTTTCCAAACTATTCCCCTTCCCTTGACTCTCCCTTCAAAACCAAAAAGCGCCTTGAATGGCTTAGACTCATCCAATCCAGATGGCTTCCTTAGAACCCAAAAGAAAGGCACCATAGACAGCTCCAATCCCAGAGCCAGTTCAGTGATTTCTGTTTGACTTAATAGCACCTCAGTCCCTAATGCAACATACACCACTGAGCCTTTCTTTTGACTATCAAGCCATTCTTTAATTGAAAACCATTCTTTGTTGATTTCATCGCTGCCATTGTCCAGTTGCGGTGGCATTAAGCCTAGCGGCATCACTGTACTTGGGTATATCTCCTTCAGTAGCTTCAACCAATCACCTTCAAACTCATTGCAGCATCTAAAAGTAACAACAATCAGCAACCCTTTGATACCATTCCAACCCGGTACGCATCCGAGGTGCCTGATACGTTCTCGGTTACAGCTCCCAGAATAAAGTTGACCTCGTGCATTTTATAAGCCACTTTTGTCTCAAATGGTACCCACTTTGGTGGAACTACAAAATCCTTGGCCTTGGTCCTCGGATCTATACCATTGATTAACATATCTGATGGTCCGAAAAATACCAAAGTCCAGACAGTGATAATACAGAAAAAAGATGTTGAAATGCCAAGCTTGGCAGCAACTGGTTGTATCCAATGTGAAGCAAAATTTTGAATGATCTCGTCAGAAACTGAGTTCTCCAAGAAATGTGTTAATTCGGGTTCAAGACCATCGTAGCCTTTTTTAAGAAATCACATTTCATCAGTGCGGATGTCCATTGTTGCCTCGGCATTTCTGGGAAGTCCATCAACTTGGGGTAATGTAATCTTTAACACGGTTATAGAAGCAACAAGATTTGTGGGGATTTCAGGTAGGCGATCAATGTTTTATGGGTGGATATGAATGTGATCTTGTGACCCTTTTGAGCTATGAATTTGGAGAGTTCAAGAAATGGGATGATATGCCCAAAGGCTAACCATGGAAGGACCACAACATGTAACTTGAACTCGTTTTCCATGGACAAAATTTGGAGCTTCAGAGGCCAAACTTGTGTTTTTTCTTTGTGATTTTATGCTTTGTATGCTTCCATAATGAGCAAAATGTATGGGTTTGAAAGTTTGGAAATGGAAACGCCATGATTCATATTGCATTTAATTTGGTAGACATCATGAATCACATTATGCTTACAGTAGCAATAATCAACTAAACAACATTGCTTACACATGTTACAAAAAAAGTATCAATGTTAACTTTAGATGACAAGATGTAATTCTACTACCACTACAATAAATATTAAGCTGAGTAACAAAATAAGTTGCCACATTTGAAGTAAATCAAACCCCACGTTTTATTACAAATAGACTCGACTCAACTCATGAAAATTCATGAATTAAACTTTGTCAATTTGGCCTGCTCTCGAAATCAAGAACAATGGTGAAGTCACCTACAGGTCACGCTAAAGGATAAACTTCTACAATGTTGAATTAAATAATTCTCCAAGGCTTTGACAACACAAAGTGTTAATCGCAATTTCAGCAAAGCTAAAACTTTCATTCATTAATCTATCAAAAACGTTACAATGCTTTCTCTTTATATAGAGAATAGTTTCGGCCTTGCTAAAGGAAAGGAAATAAAACCCTAGAAGTTGCAAAGTACAACTTGAATGCTTAGCTAATTAACTAACTAACTAACTAGTTTCCTTAATTTTGAAGAAGCAAAACACATTTTGACTTCTTAAGTTTCCTAAACTTTTACTTGCCTTTATCATGTAAGTTAATTGGGCCAAGTAACTTATTAACAACCAATTAATTAAAGCCCACATTAAGTGTTTTGGACTTAATTAATTAACAACAAAAATAAATCCTAAAAATTACACAATGGCGTGATCCATTCCAAAGCCCAAATACACGCCTCTTCTTTGGACTTCAATTTCGGCCTTATGTTTTCTTCAAGGTGGAATTTCCTTAAGCTCCAATGTAGAACTCCTAGAAACGTCATCATGAATGGTTATTGAAGAAATATACCAAAGGACTTGATGTTGAGATGGTAGAGAAGGTTCGGCCTCCAAGTCTTCACAATGTGATGAAAATAAAGTGTACAAAGTTCTTTCATCCTTTTGCTCCTTGATCTTGTCATTGAATCATCAAGATTCTTTAATGGATCATGCAATGAGGGCTTTGGCACCATGGATGTGGACTGATTGCTATCATTCCCTCCCTTCTCGAAAAGATTCATCCTCGAATCACCTACATGATACAAAGATAAATCAGAAACATTGAATGTAGATGAAACATTGCAATACTCACTTGGAAGTTCGACTTTGTAAGCATTGTCTGCTATCCTTTCCAAAACACGAAAAGGACCATCTCCTCTTGGATGAAGTTTAGATTTCCTCTTTTCAGGAGACCTTTCCTTTCTTAAGTGAATCCAAACCCAATCTCCTGGTTCGAAAATCACTGTCTTCCTTCCTTTATTGGCTTGCTTAGCAAACTGTTCATTACGCCTCTCAATGGTTTTTCGAACCCTTTCATGTAACCCCTTAACAAATTCAGCTTTCTTTTTACCTTCAACTTTAACAAACTCATTAATAGGCAAAGGCAAAATATCAAGTGGAGTCAAAGGATTGAACCCATACACAATCTCAAATGGCGAACATGATGTCGAACTATGAAAAGTCCTATTATATGCAAACTCAATATGTGGAAGACAACTTTCCCAATTCTTTAAGTTTCTTTGGATAATGGCTCGAAGCAAGGTAGATAAAGTGCGGTTAACTACTTCAGTTTGTCCATCAGTTTGTGGATGTGCAACTGTAGAAAACAATAATTTAGTGCCTAACTTATTCCATAAAGTACGCCAAAAGTGAGACAAAAATTTTACATCCCTATCACTAACAATACTTTGTGGAATGCTATGCAATCTAACAATTTCCTTAAAGAACAAATCAGCAATATGTGTAGCATCATTAGTCTTGGAACATGCAATAGAATGTGCCATTTTACTAAATCGATCTACTACTACAAATATGCTATCTTTACCATTGCGAGACCTAGGTAATCCAAGTACAAAATCCATAGAAATATCAATCCAAGGATGACTAGGAACAGGCAAAGGTGTATACAAACCATGAGGCATAATTTTCGATTTTGCTTGCTTACACACAATACATTTATCACAAACACTTTTCACATCTTTAATCATATTAGGCCAATAAAATTGTTTATTCAAAAATAGCAAGTGTCTTAGCAATACCAAAATGCCCCATTAACCCTCCCCCATGGGTTTCCTTAACAAGTAACTCACGAATGGAACAAAGGGGTATGCAAAATTTATCTTTTCGAAACAAAAACCCATCATGCAAATAATAGTCACCATTCGATTTTAACACACATTCATTAAAGGCGGCATTGAAATCATTATCATCTTTGTAAAAATCTTTTATCATTTCAAATCCAAGTAACTTAGCATGCATATAGGTAAATAATGTATATCTCCTAGATAATGCATCAGCTACAATATTTTCTTTGCCAGATTTATACTTAATCACATATGGAAAAGTTTCAATAAATTCTAACCATTTAGCATGCCTCTTATTCAATTTACCTTGAGTCTTCAAGAATTTAAGGCTTTCATGATCAGAATGAATTATAAACTCTTTAGGCCATAAGTAATGTTGCCAAACCTGTAATGACCTTACCAAAGCATACAACTCCTTGTCATAAGTTGCATACTTTAAAGCTGCCCCATTAAGCTTTTCATTAAAGTAAGACACGGGTCTTGATTCCTTTATCAAAACAGCACCAATACCAATCCCGGAGGCATCACAGTGTATCTCAAAAGCTTTATGAAAATTTGGCAATGCAAGAAGAGGGGCGTGAGTCAACTTTTCTTTAAGGATGTTAAAAGCGTTTTCATGTTCAGTTTTCCATTCAAACACAACATTCTTTTTAACAAGTTCATTTAAAGGTGCAGCTATAAAACTAAAATCTTTAACAAACCTTCTATAGAAACATGCCAAACCATGAAAACTCCTAACATCACTAGCGCATGTAGGCATGACTAACCATTCATTGTTTGGCAAGTTAGACCAAAAGGCATGACTAACCATTCATACAATCCATACTTTGTTTTAAAGGCTGTTTTCCATTCATCACCCTCTTTCATTCGAATTTGATAGTAGCCACTTTTCAAATCAATCTTGGTGAAAATACACCAACCATACAATTCATCAAGCATATCATCTAATCTAGAGATTGGATGTCTATACTTAATGGTGATTTTTTTATGGAATGACAATCAACACACATTCTCCAAGATTCATCCTTTTTAGGTACAAGAATAACTGGAACAGAACAAGGACTTAGAGATTCACTCACAGTACCTTTGTCAAGGAGTTCATCCACTTGACGTTGAATCTCTTTTGTTTTCTTCGGATTTGCTCTATAGGCTGGACGATTTGGAATTTGAGCTCCTGGTATAAAATCAATTTGATGTTCAATACCTCGAATAGGTCGCAAACCTATTGGTAAGTCCTCGGGAAACACGTCACTAAATTCCTGCAAAAGAGATAAAACAACACTAGGTGAGGAAGCAAGATTATCACTATCAACAATAAGTACAAAGTTCTTTCGAATTATTAAATACAGTGATTGCCTATCTAGTATTGCTCTCTTAACATCACTCTTAGAAGCAAAATAACAAGACTTTGAACTATCTAACTTTCGGCTATTACAAGTTTTATCAACATGATCAATGCCTAAACTAGATACATTCTTTTTATGATCTTGTTCCTTATTTTCCTTTGCTTCTTGGTCGATCATCTCATGAAAAGCTTGTACAATCCTTGATTGATCTTCAAAAGCTTGAAACGGACTCAATGCTCTAAGGTTGTACTTTCGGCCTTCGTAATCAAAAGAATAATAATTCTTCTTTGCATGATACGTGACATCCCGATGAAATTGCCACGATCTACCAAGTAAAATATGACTAGCTTCCATTGGAACAACATCACACACAATCTCATCAACATACTTCCCAATGCTGAATGAAAATTTAACTTGTTTAGTCACTTTACTTTTGGCAGTGATATTTAACCATTGAAGCTTATATGGTTTTGGATGTTTCATGCAAGTCAAGTTCAACTTCTTAACAAGTAATGTGCTTGCCACATTTGTAAAACTACCACTATCAATAATCACACTACAAATCTTTCCATGAACTATGCATCGTGTGTGAAATATGTTATCTCTTTGAGACAAATCATCTTCAATTCGTGGTTATGAACTAAGAACACGTCGAGTAACTAAGGAGAATTCACCAACCTCATATGTAGTAAGATCTTCACTACCTTCATCACTTTGGTGCTTCTCTTCAAGTAGTGGCATGTCGGCACATTCTTCATCACTTTCAACCTCTCCATTATCACGGATGATCATTAATTTGCCAGTTGTGCAGTCGGATTGATAATGACCATAACCTTGATACTTGTAACATCTAATGTCCCTTAACCTCTCATTAGGTTTTGACGTCGACTTGGTGGTAGATTCAGCAAGTTGGTGGACTGTTTTGGGAGCATTATTTGAAGTGTTTGAGGGCTGATTTGATGTGAAGGACTTCGGCTTTGTGGAAGGCGTGAATGGAGTTGAGTTTTGTTTTTGATCTCTTCTCCAAGGCGGCAATGGTTGTTGGAAGTTTCGACCCTTTCCCTTTATATGTTTCTTAATTTTGATAGCTTTGTGAACATGTTCATTAAGATCAATGTAACTTTGAAGATCAACTTGATAAGCCAATTCAGAATTCATACCTCTAAGGAACCTCTGAATGGTTGAGTGGAGATCCTCTTGAACACTGGCCTTTATCATTAAAGCTTCCATCTCATGGTAATAATCTTCAACTATTCGGCTACCTTGTACAAGGGAGTTCAACTTTCGGTTGAGCTCTCTATTATAATGGGAAGGAACATACTTCTTTCTCATGATTGTTTTCATTTGGTTCCAAGTCTTGACTGGCCTTTCACCATCTTGGAGTCTAGTTCGAACAACTTCATCCCACCAAAGACTAGCATAATCTTTAAGGTGCATAAAAGCAAGATGATATTGCTTTTTCTAGGGAACTTCATTACCTTTAAAGAAGTGTTCTAACTCTCGAACCCAATCTAGATAAGCTTCGGGATCTGATTTGCCATGAAAGGTAGAGATGGTGAGTTTAACAGAATCAATTGAAATCTTAGACTTTTCACCTTTGTTAGAAGAACTCGTGTTCTCCTCCTCCTCCTCATTATCATTATCGGACTCATCATCATCAAGCTTATGCTTCTTTGAAGTATAACTTTTAGAAGCCGATTCCAAGTTATCAAGTCAGATGTTGATCTTTTGAAGCATATTGAAATGTACTACATTGGTGAACTTTTGTTCGGCTGTGGTGATCTTTTTATCACCGGTTTCTCCCTCCATTGGTACCTGCATGTTAGTAAAGAAAACACTAGAATATATATAGATAAATTCTCACAGGTTCCTCACTAATGGGTAGTAGGTACTCTCCATTCTATTTAGGTAGTGTTCTCTCTTGTTTATCCTATCTAATGCTCTTAAGTAAAGAATTTGTTTGGACTATTGAGAATTACCAAGTTCAATAATTTAGATAACAAGTCTCAATCAACAAGTTCCACACAATAAATTTTCACAAGTAAAATCAAGAGAATTATCAAAGAAAAACACGTCACAAGAGATTTAAGAACATGTGTGGGTTGAAACTGATTTAACTTTAGAAACTAAGGGAAACAGAAAGTAGACTCTAAGTCGAAGAGAATGCAATTTGAATCACCTAATTCCAAGTTTTATTGAGCAAGATATGGCACTTTCAATATATGGTGGATTTCAAGTAATACTTCAAGAACAATTTGTTCATTTCAAATAGAAATATAAATAAATAAAATAAAATAACAGAAATAATTGAAGAAGTCCGAATATATATATATATATATTTTGAATTTGACCGTTTTTTTTTAATCGGTCACTTTTTTTTTGTTCGGACAACTTAGTACAAAACAAAAATTTTAAGGTTTGGACACAAACCTTGGACAAAACAAACTTTTAAGGTTCGGACAAGAACCTTTGACAAAACAAAATTTAAGGTTGTTAAGACACAATCCTAGGATTTAAGGTTGTTTGTCTTATATTGTTCAAACAAACCTAGGATTAAGGTTATTGTCTTAACCTTATTTTCCTCAAAACTTCAGCCAACAAGAAATTTAAGTATCTCACCAAATATTATGAATTTGATAACAAGATATTCAAGATTTAAGATGAGGTTCAAGAATATGGCTCAAGAATCAAATTTTAGCATTTTTGGATTTTCAAAAAAATCAAGAAGTTCAAGAAAGTGTTCAAGAACTTGTCTTTTTCGGATGTGATAAAAGTTTGATCGAAACACACTATAATGTAGACAAAATGATGAAACTAACACAAAAGAAAGATCAAGAATCAGATAAGAAACAAGGAAGTTATGTATCTTAAGACCGAAACTAGGGTTTTGAAGAAACCCTAATTTGACAACCCTAATGTTTGGACGTGACAATCAGCAATAAAGACTCAAGAATTCCACACTATGATGATGAACAAGACAATGCAAAATATAGACACCAAAAAAACAGCAGCAAAACGCGAAGAAAAACAACACCACAAAGACGCTAAAACGCAAAACGGTAAGAAGAACAAAATCGGGCAGAATGTAAGCAACTAATTTGCATGCGATTTGGACAAAATTAATGACTGATCCAAACACGAATTAAGACAACAAGAAAGACTCAAAAACAGCAGCAAAAGATGATGGAAATCAACTCAAGTTCATCTTGCCAAAACCAACTTCGCAAGATCCCTTGTCAAATCTTGATGGTCCAATGACAAGATCAAGGAGTTCAAAGATGAAGGCAGCTTTGCAATCATTAATGGCGTCGACTTGTGAAGGATTTGAGGAAGCTCTTACAACATCTCAATCACATGAAGTCATTTGGCATATTTCTTCAATAACAATTAATGATCCACCTTGAAGAAATAATGAAGGCCGAAAATATAAAGTCCTGAAGAAGGCGTGTTTTGGGCTTAGCAAATGGATCACGCCAATTCTTTGTGTTTCAGATTTATTGTGTTGTTTTTTAGTTAAATCCACTTAACATTATAATGGGCTTAATGTGGCATTTTTATTTAAGTATTTAAGTTAATTACTTGGTCCAATTATCTTGCATGATAATGGCAAGTAAAAGTTTAGGAAACTTAAGAAGTCAAGTTGGTTTTTGCTTCTTAAGAGTTTAGGAAAGTAATTAAAGAAAGCAAAAACGTGTTTTTCTTTCCTCTTAGCCGTGTTTAGAGTCCTTTTCCATAAAGGATTTAGTTAGCTTGTTACTTCTTTTACAAGTTAGGGTTTCATGTTTTTGTAGCCTATTTATAGGTGAGTTTTTCACATGAAATAATAAGTTGAATTTTGATAAATTAAGAATTGCTTAAAACCTTCTTTCAGCAGTGAAAGCAAGTAGGAAAAATGTGAGGATCCAACTGATTTCAATTGAGTTTTCATAAGACCTGCGAAACCTTAGTGAAGAACTATAGGTTAGCTTACCGTTCTTGATTTAAAGAATACGCCAAACTGAAGAGATTTAACTTTTGATATACATTAGTTAAGTTAATTCTATTTGTTATAACGTTGGGGTGTAGATTGCTTCAATCTTTGCCTTTGCGTTTCATCTTGTTTCCTTCCGCTTTGTGTTGTTTTGTTGAATTCGAGTCTTGAGGAGTACAACCGGTCCAAAGGTGAGGGTGTGATCGTGTGGTTGAGGTCTCAAATCCAAGGCCATCCGTATCAGTTGGTATCAGAGCAAAACCAGGTTGTTGTTTGTCCAAATTCAGGTTTTCATGTTCTCGATTTTTGTTTTTCTTTTGGTGTCGTTCTTGCTGCTCTTTGTTGCGTCAATTTTCTGCAGTTTTTGTTATGTTTTTCCTTGCTGTTCTCCGTGTCATTCTTTATGCCTTAGGTCGTGATAAATTCAGGTCTTAATTTCGTTAAAATTCTGTCCAAAATCGCATGCAATTTTGTTGCTAAAATCTGTCCAAAATCGTGTTCATCATTCTCGGATTTTTGCGTTTTTGTTGTGTTGCATGCTTGCTGTTTTCTTTCGATCCTTGCAGCTGTTCTTTGAGTTTAAATTCTACATTGTTTTGTTCATCATCATAGTGTGGAATTCTTGAGTCATTATTGCTGTGTTCACGTCCAAACATTTAGGGTTTGTCAAACTAGGATTTGTGAAATTAGGGTTTCTAGGTAGAAATTTCATAACTTCCTTGTTTCTTATCTGATTCTTGATCTTTCTTTTGTGTTAGTTTCATTGATTCATTATTGTCATAGTGTGTTTTGATCAAACTTTTATCACACTCGAAAAAGATAAGTTCTTGAACACTTTCTTGAACTTCTTGAAATTCTTGAAATTCTGAAAGCACTAAATTTGAAATCTTGAGCTTGATTCTTGTTCTTTACATTGAATCTTGAATATTTTGTGGAATTGACATTTGCAAATTTGAAATTCTTGGAGACATATTGAGGTTTGGACAAAAAGAAAAAAAAGAGGCAAAATTAAAAAAAAAGGGGGCCAAATTAAAAAAAAAATTGTGCTTCCTAAAAAATTGGTTCGGACGGTGTGAGGCGTCCGAAAGGTGCTTCCGAAACTTTGCAAAAAAATTTTCGTTCCAGTAGTTTAGGATCGAACGGTGTGAGGCGTCCGAAAGGTGCGTCCGAAACTTAAAAGTGCTATAACTTGTTCAATACAACTCGGAATTCAGTGATTCAAATTGCATTCTCTTTGTCTTAGAGTCAACTTTCTGTTTTCGTAGTGTTTTGGAGCTAATCTGTTTATACCCTATATGTGATCTTAAATTGTTCTAGTGACGTGATTTGTCTTCAAACTTCATTGGCTTTACTTGTGTGAATTGACTTGCTGAATTATTCGGCTGAGACTTGTTCTTATAATCAACGAAACAGTAAGCTAAATTAGTTTGAGAGAGATTCATTATTGAGAGATTAGATAGGGTATACATGATGGGGGCAAATATGTATGTAAAATATGATCGTGGTTGCTATCCACCCCTACTCAAAAATAAGCTTAAACAACCCCAATGAAGGTGATAGTAAAGCGAGTTCGTTCTCTCAGAGAAAGGACTATGTTGAAGTTCTAAAGTAAATATTTTTGTGTTCTTATAATTGACAAACTGAAAGTAACAGAAGGAACAACAATTAACTAAAATAAAGATGGTGATATGATTTAAAACGCAATTCAAGCAAGTGTACTCCCGAGATTATATGATAGGGTTACATAAAGACATACACATTCATTCTATCTATGGTCATGCAAAATAAGGATAAACACACATACTCACACCCTCCTATATAGCGATAAGAAAAGAGTGATTGATGCACTTACCTACTTAGATATTAACTAATTCATTGAACACTCCTATATGGCGGTAGGCAAAGTTCACTTCCTTAATTAACCGGAATCTATTGCAACTACCAACTTAACCAAACCCTCAAGTTCAACCGCTCCTTTATGGCCGAGGCAACACCGGAACCAGTCACGCTAATGCCAAACTAACCAACCAAATTCCTCCTATATAGCGGTAGGTGAGAATTAATGTAAATCAATCAAACAAATTCACAACCAACCCACAATAGATTCCAAACAACTTACTCTAACCCTCCTATATAGTGGTAGGACAAATTAAAACAAGTTATCTCTAAGCAATTTACTGCACTTTATGAGGATATTCATCATACATAATTAAGGCCTTAAATCATGCATAATTATGAAGAACACAGTAAAACTCATTTACAAAGACCATAGAATAGAACTTAGAAGGTAGATTAAGCACAAAAACCCTTATTCATAATCTCGGGAGCACATAAGATTTAGCCTAGCATGGCTAGATCAATCATCTTATTATTAACAATTAAGCACAATATTGAAAACATGATTATAAGGAAAGAAGACACCTTAGAAGTGATCTTGACTTGTAAAAATATGAATCCAATAAGGGATGATGTTATTCTCCAAGTAATAGAAGAGGTAGAAAAACCCTAGCTATTACAAAGGATTTGAAATCTCCCAATAATATCACACCAAAAATCTGTAAACCCTAGCCCTATATATAGTAATTCTATGAAAGTATTTGCAACTAAGTCCTTTACAAAAGTCTTGTCGGAAAAGGAAACACAAAGTGGGCCAAAATCGCAAGTTTCCAAAATTAAGTCAAAAATCAACGTATTACGTCGATTCGAGACGTCGCGACGTGCGACCGTGCACGTCGCGTCGCGACGGGGAAGAGATCCCCACGTCGCGACGTGCTTGGGTGTTACTTTCTCAAAATCTGCTGAATCTGGACGTCGCGACGTGGAAGGGGTCCCCACGTCGCGACGTGGGCAGCTGTCTTGACGATTTTCTCAACTTTTCCTCCACTTTTGCATCCAATTCAACTTTTGCATGATTTCTTCCTTCCCAGAACACCATGGTTGACAAACCTATAAATGAAACATTAAAACAACTCAAAAAGAACAAGAACGAGCAAGGAATCAAGTATAAAACCCCAGATAAAAGGTGAATAAATTCACCTCATCAATTTCCCCCATACTTAACCTTTGTTCGTCCCGAACAAACTAAGCCAAAAACGATAATACTAAAAACAAAAACTTAACACAACAACTCTTAACAAATGGAACTAGCACATAACAACAAATGCATCCAATTTATCAAACCAATCTAAGAACAACCATGTATTATCCTCATAATCGCAAGTATTCAAATGCCAAGTACACATAATATGAGTCCCCAAAAGTTATCAAAGTGCATTGACATACTCATTTAGACACGTTGAGCCAACCATGTGTGTGTGTGCGATAGGTTCCACCTTAGTTCATAAATCATCCACAACCACGCCATAAGCCAGGGCTCCAACAACTAAGTCCTTGTCTCAACTCTTTCTCACTAATCATATTAAAGATTCATTATTCAGCTCATATTAATGAGAATTCACTCAGCAAACCTTTAGGTTTAAATATAACACTCGTTCCCCCAGATTGTCACACTTAATTAGGGTATTTCATTGGAATTCCCGTGACATCCACCTGGAGTACTGTCTCAACTTCGGGTTTTAGACCCATTCCCACTCATGCAAGTTCTCCATTGACTTTTCGTTTAAGAGCAGTCTCGCAGAGGAGTGACAATATGAAGCCAGAGTCTTATGGCTTCTAATCTCCGTTACCATCCATATGAGTTCTCTTAGGGTTATTATTAAAAGCAATCTCATAGAGGGAGACAATAGTATGAGCATAACAAGCTTAAAAATGCAAAAGCATTAAGTGCAAACAAATATACAAGCACATTTATTATAGAGCACATTATAAGCGAGTAATATGAGTTTTAACTAAACAAAGTGTTAAAAACACTCCAACCACTTAATGATTACGAACTCATCAATCCCCTCAGTAGTTCCCCTAAGTGCATAAATATGGTAAACTCAAAATGCTAAAATTTCTATCAAAGACCCGACTTCCTCTAGATAGCATATTATTTTCCTATCCCACATTGAATCTTTCGATAAAATCAAATCATTGGCAACATGACACTCATCATAACAAGATCAAAATTGTTCAAAAATTGGATACCACACAAAAACAACACAAAAACATGTAAAAACATATAAAAAAACATGGTTTAACTATGAAAAGAATTATCATTTACTAAATTACTTATATTCAGGCTAAGATCATAAGAATGGAACACAACATAAAAATAAAATAGTAAAAACTACTAAGGAGAACTAATTAACCATTAATCAAAGCATAACATCCACACATCAACTCCCAGGAATTTAAGCATAACGACATACAAAACAACATGAATTGAATAACATGACTTTCATCCCCCCACACTTAAAATACACATTGTCCCTCAATGTGCTGAGAAAGGAAAGAATTCACCTATTATTCCATGTCATTCCCGGTAAGCTTGTTGTGCGGTTGAATCCTTGTCAATGTCTCAAGTAGCCTTCTTCTTTATTCAAACTTAAAAAACTAAAAACAAAAACATAAAATAATTACTTTAAAAGAAGCGTAAGAAGGTAGTTCTAGGTTTATTTGGTCCCTAGCTAGACCTTATTATCATGGCCCTCTCCTTCAATACCGGAATATCCATCCTATATACCAGAAGAAAACCTCTCTCACGAGCACTCTGCCTTCTTGCATAATGCTTCTTGGTGCAGCCCTTTAAAGAGGAACTTGAGCTCATGCATTTGATGGAGCCAAGTTCAATTGAAATCAACAGTGTACCACTCTTGCACCTCCCAAGGTAGATTCCCCTTGTCTTCTTGCACCATTATCCATTGGATTTCCCAGGACTCTTCATTATTTGACATCACCTTTTCTTCCACCCTGTTAGAAATATAAGAATCCACCAACGGCTTTGCTTCCATGGTCTCAATAAAATCATCAGTAATTTCAAAGATGGATGTATCAATAAAACAGTTCTCTACCATATTAGTTATTTCATGAAAAAATCTTCCTTATCTAAACTAACATTGTATTCCGTTTTAGGCATCTCCACATCGTCAGTTATCTCTAAAATGGAAGTATCTATGAAAACATTTTCAATCAAATTTTCTTAACTCTAATGCTATACTCTCATCTATCTTATGCACTTCAGAATTAGATATATGCATTAAAGAGTCATTATCATTCACAGTACATGTTTTCGTAGGACTGCATGTAACAACTGAATTTTCAACCACATCTATGTAAAAGCAAATATTAATGTCCTTCTGATGCTTCTTATCATAATCGACATTAAATATTACCTCTTTGCCATTGACACGAAAAGTTATGGTCTTGCTGCGGACGCCAATTAAAGCATCTCTAGTTGCCAAGAAAGGTCTTCCAAATATGAGAGGAACTGCCTAATCCTCCTCCATGTCTAAGATAATAAAATCCACAGGAATTGTGAACTTATCAACAACCACCAAGACATCCTCAATTATGCCTATAGGAGTAATAATGGATCTATCATCCAACTGGAGAGTTATCGCCACCGGTTTCACTTGCTCACCCATGCCCAAACTGACAGCAATAGAATAAGGCATTAAATTAATACCAGCTCCTAAATCACATAATGCCTTCGCAAAGTATCTCGCACCAATCTTGCATGGGATTGTGCAGCTTCCTGGATCCTTGAGCTTAGGTGGAAGATTTGATTTCATTAAGCATTTGCCAACCTCATTCAATTGGATCACCTCCTCACATTACAAAATTTGCTCCTTATTAGAGATAAGATCCTTTAAGAATTTCGAGCAAGTAGGCGCTAACTTTACCAAATCCAGCAAAGGTATTTCCACGTGGAGCTGCTTAATCTTTTCTGCAAATTTGCTGAATAAAATCTTCTTCTTTGATGGATGCAACCTTTGAGGAAAAGGTGGTGGTGGAGCATATTTTGGAAAATTAAAAGCACTTGGAGGATTTTTCTTCCTCCCTTTGCTAACACTATCGCCATTGTGTTCTACTTGCTTGGGAGCATTTTCCTTCTCAATTTGAACCTTGACAACCTCTTGATCATCCTTTGGAGAATCCTCTTCAGTAATAATTGGAGATTGCAATTCCTTACCACTTCTTAATGTCACAGCATTACAATGCTCTCTTCCCTTGGGATTGGAAAGAGTGTCACTGGGTAAAGATCCATCTAGTCCATTGTAAACTTCATTCACCAGTTGGCCTAATTGAATCTCCACATTCTTAAGAATAACACTGTGCTCCCTTAACATGCCTCCTTGAAGCTCCACTGTTTTCTCCAGATTGGCTGTTCTTTGTTGACATTCTCCAAAAAGCTTGTCCATCTTACCCCCCAACACTGTGATAACATCCTCCAGTGATGCTTGTGGCATACCATTTTGCGTGCTCTGTTGGGTACCATAACAGGTGGATAAGTTGGTATTGACGTATTATATAGTGGGCGATTCTGTCGTCCTTGATATCCTTGGTTCCCACCGGATGGCTTCCAATGATTTGAACTCCCATTATAGTTGACATACTGCACTTGCTCATTGCTTACTTGAGGACACTGATCCTTGTGATGTTCTCCTTGACATAAACCACAAGTTGGCGTGGTTTTGTTTGTCAATGCTGCTTGAATAATAGCCAGTTGGCTCAGCATGGCTATCATCTGTGCTTCCCAGTTTGTGGTTTTATCCAACTCTAACATCCCAATTTGACGTCTTCCAAGGTTGCTCCTCCCAGTGGGTAACATCAGTTCATTGCTTACTATACGCTAAAAAATCTCTTCAACTTCTTCTGGGGTTTTATCTCGCAAGTTTCTGCCAGCTGAAAGATTTACTAAATGCATAGTATCCACATTAAATCCATTGCAAAAGAAATTCAACTCTCGTCCCGGCTCCAACCACTGTTTGGGCATTTATTGAATAGTTCCCGAAATCTATCCCAAGCTTCTGTGAATGACTCACCATCACTTGACGAAACTGCATGAAATCCATTCTGATCTTATCCATTCGGGAAGGAGGGAAGTATTTGGTCATGATTCTCTTTGCAACCTCATCAAAAGTTTCAATCCTCGCCCCATTAATAGAGTCATACCATCTCTCAGCTGCTCCTTGAAGAGAGAAAGGGAACAACATTCTCTTCAAAACATCATGGGGGATATGTGGGAGATTACTTGTGTTACACACTTTAAGGAATGTCCTTAAATGTGCATGTGGATCTTCAGAACTCATCCCATGAAAAATCTGGCCATTTTGAACCAAATTAATGAAAGCCGGCGGGATTTGAAAATGCTTTCCAGTGTTAATGAATGGTGAATCCAAGTTGTCCATTTGAGGCTCATAATGATCACCATATCGACGACGAGGTGCTTCTGGTTGGGCCGGTGGAATAATAATAGGGTCCCTTGGAGGATCACCCACATTTTGCTGATTTTCTTGACCAGCCATTGCTGCAGAATCCAACTTCTTCTTATCACGTAACGTCCTAGCAAGTTCCGGATCAAATTCGTATTCTGGCAATCCACAAGATCTTGTCCTGTGCATGTAAGGAGTAAAAAGAAAGGGTGAAAAGAATACAAAAAATAAATAAAAAATAAAATAAATAAAAACAAAAACTCCAACACGACTGCTTTCCCCGGCAACGGCGCCAAAATTTGATGGGGGCAAATATGTATGTAAAATGTGATCGTGGTTGCTATACACCCCTACTCAAAAATAAGCTTAAACAACCCCAATGAAGGTGATAGTAAAGCGAGTTCGTTCTCTCAGGGAAAGGACTAGGTTAAAGTTCTAAAGTAAATATTTTTGTGTTCTTATAATTGACAAAATGAAAGTAACAAAAGGAACAACAATTAACTAAAATAAAGATGCTGATATGATTTAAAACGTAATTCAAGCAAGTGTACTCCCGAGAAAATATGATAGGGTTACATAAAGACATACACATTCATTCTATCTATGGTCATGCAAAATAAGGATAAACACACATACTCACACCCTCCTATATAGCGGTAGGAAATGAGTCATTGATGCACTTACCTACTTAGATATTAACTAATTCATTGAACACTCCTATATGGCGGTAGGCACAGTTCACTTCCTTAATTAACCCGGAATCTGTTGCAACTACCAACTCAACTAAACCCTCAAGTTCAACCGCTCCTTTATGGCCCGAGGCAACGACGGAACCCATCACGCTAATGCCAAACTAACACCCCCATTTCCTCCTATATAGCGGTAGGTGAGAATTAAGGTAAATCAATCTAACAAATTCACAACCAACCCACAATAGATTCCAAACAACTTACTCTAACCTTCCTATATAGCGGTAGGACAGATTAAAACAAGTTATCTCTAAGCAATTTACTGCACTTTATGAAGATATTCATCATACATAATTAAGACCTTAAATCATGCATAATTATGAAGAACACAGTAGAACTCATTTACAAAGACCATAGAATAGAACTTAGAATGTAGATTAAGCAATAAAACCCTTATTCATAATCTCGGGAGCACATAAGATTTAGCCTAGCATGGCTAGATCAATCATCTTATTATTAACAATTAAGCGCAATATTGAAAACATGAATATAAGGAAAGAAGACACCTTAGATGTCATCTCGACTTGTAAAAACATGAATCCAATAAGAGATGATGTTATTCTCGAAGTAATAAAAGAGGTAGAAAAACCCTAGCTATTACAAAGGAAAACCCTAGCTTGAAATCTCCCAATAATGTCACCCCCAAAATCTGTAAACCCTATCCCTATATATAGTAATTCTATGAAAGTATTTGCAACTAAGTCCTTTACAAAAGTCTTGTCGGAAAAGGAAACTCAAAGTGGGCCAAAATCGCAAGTTTCCAAAATTAAGTCAAAAATCAGCGTATTACGTCGATTCCCGACGTCGCGACGGGGAAAAGATCCCCACGTCGCGACGTGCGTGGCTGTTACTTTCTCAAAATCTGCTGAATCTGGACGTCGCGACGTGGAAGGGGTACCCACGTCGCGACGTGGGCAGCTGTCTTGACGATTTTCTCAACTTTTCCTCCACTTTTGCATCCAATTCAGCTTTTGCATGATTTCTTCCTTCCCAGAACACCATGGTTGACAAACCTACAAATGAAACACTAAAATAACTAAAAAATAACAAGAACGAGCAAGGAATCAAGTATAAAAGCACAGATAAAAGGTGAATAAATTCACCTCATCAATACACGAGAAAAAAAACCTCTACACTAGAGAGGAGAGCATATACTCCCCATATTGTGAGAACCAGTAAGGTATATTTCTTTATATATTTCTTGTGTTTTTACTAACTTGCAGGTACAAATGGAGGGTGAGGAATCTAAATCACTAAAGATAGTGGACCAAAAGTTCACTAATGATGTCCTCTTTGACATGATCCGAAAACTCACACTCAAAGTTGATAGTTTGTCTTTACCACCACCCAAGGGTCCTAAATCCCGAAGAGTTGAGTTTGAGTCCGACTATGGCTCTAGTCATGATGAGGAAGAGGAAGAGGAGGACACGAGTTCTTCTAAGAAAGGTGACAAGTCTAAGATTTTAATTGCTTCTGTTAAACTAACTATCCCAACTTTCCATGGTAAAGCAGATCTCGAGGCTTATTTTGATTGGGTTCGTGAGCTTGAGCACTTCTTTGAAGGCCATGATTATCCCGAAAAGGAAAAGTATCGACTTGCCTTTATGCACCTTAAGGATTATGCTAGTTTATGGTGGGATGAAGTTATAAGGTCTAGACGTCAAGATGGAGAGAGGCCAATCAAGATTTGGAGCCAAATGAAAGTGCTTATGAGGAATAAATATGTCCCTTCTCATTACAACCGTGAATTGAACAGAAAATTACACTCCCTTGTGCAAGGTAATAAATCGGTTGAGGAGTATTATCATGAGATGGAAGCTTTGATGATTAAAGCTAATGTTCAAGAGGATCCCGACTCTACAATTGAAAGGTTTTTGAGAGGTATGCATTCTGATTTGGCTTATCATGTGGATTTGTAAAGTTATGTAGATATTAATGAACTTGTCCACAAAGCAATCAAGATTGAAAGGCACATGAAAGGGAAGAGTAAGTTCTCACAACCGCCACCACCTTGGCGAAGGGAACAAAAGCTGAATGTCACCCATTTTACACCACCATCAAAGTCACGTCAATTCACCTCCAATCCGACATTAAGTGTATCACCCTAAGTCCCAAAATCAGTCCCTAAAGCTGTGGAGAATACACCAAAATTGGCGTCAACTCCTAGTCCAAGATTGAGGGATATTCGATGTTATAAATGTCAAGGGTATGGACATATGCAATCTGATTGTCCAACTCGAAAATTGATGATAACTCTTGATAGTGGAGAAGTGGTAAGTGATGATGATTGTGCCGACATGCCACCTCTTGAAGAGAAGTTTTCAACAAGTCATATTTTACTTGGGCGTCCTTGGCAATTTGATTGTGATGTGATTTATCATGCCAAGAAAAATTTCTATAGCTTTGTTGATACGAATGGAGTAGGATGAAGTCCCAATCCACACGAATTTTCCACAAGTTCGGATCGTTGTGCACCAAAAACTCAATTCAAGAAACAAGAACACAATTTGCGGAAAAGAGATATGGAACGAAAAGGCAAGATTAAAATTAACCTAACCCCAATGTTAACACAAATTGATTCAGTTTAACAATTGTAAATCAATTAATTAAACCTATCAGTTTGGCCGGTTCTATAAATCTAGAACTTGTAAGCTTTACCTAAAGTTCCTCACTTAAGGTTTGGCGGGTCTTATGAATTACTCAAGAATAATTCACGTTGGTGATGTCAAATTTAATTTAGCAAAGCCAAAATTCTTTCAATTCAACATGTGTAAAAACGTTACATAGCTTTCCCTTTTATAGGGAGTAATTCGGCTTTCCTAAGAGAAAAAGGAAATAAAACCCTAACTTGACTCCTAAACTAACTAACATACTAATCCTTTTCCAAAAAGGATTTGTGACACACATAAGCTAATCCTTTTCCAAAAAGGATTGGTGTCTCACGTTTTCTTCTTAAAGGTGGCCAAACACAATTTGGCTTCCTTTGTTTTCTAAACTTAAACAAAGACTAAAATCGGTTTTGCCTTGAAGAAGCAAAATTCGATTTTACTTTCTAAAACTTTACTTTCCTAATTATCATGCAAGATAATTGGATCAAGTAATTACTTGGCCCATATTTAAAACATAAAGACTTAAGCCCATAATTAAACGTTTTAATGGACTTAATTATTAAAACAACATAAATAAATCCTATGACTTAAATAGATAATGGCGTGATCCATTAATGGCAAAGCCCAAGCACGCCATATTGGTCTTCAATGTAATCCATGAAATTCGAGATGAAAATTCGGCCAGAATCCCGTCATCAACTTGGCAAGGCACTTTCAACGGTGATAACCTCAGAATCTTGGAAAACGTAAAACACGAAAGTTGTAACTCTATCTCTTATCGTTCCAGAGCTTCTTGACTGGTGCAATTTCGAGTTATATCGAAAGAGTTATGTCAAGAATACCAAAATGTGACAGAAACTTTCAGGATGAAGAATTGACTTAATACCTAGGACATGAACCGGGCTCATTCTCATCATTCCCTCCCTCCTCGAAAGGATTCGTCCTCGAATCTTGAATTTGAGTTCCTGGATCAAACACCAATATGATGAACTCAATGCAAACTCGAGCCAAATAAAATTGGGAAGATGCACATCTCGAGCAACAAGAAATTATATCCTGCCGAAACAAGACAAATGTATAAGGTAAAAGAAAGCACAATAATCTAAAACAATACTTAGAATAATTTCCTTTCACCAAAAGAATAGGACGGGCAGAATATGTATGCAAAATCGAAATACATATAACATGATTAGTCGTAACAAATTTTGCATGAGTCAGAATGTTGAAGTCAATGAATTCAAAACAAGTATGCAAATAACTATCATATAGTTTATGCAAATCAGAAAATCGAATGTTCTTAATTAAAGAACTAATCAATATGAATTCACTAACAACATTCATGAACACATTATTTACGTTATTAACATGTAATTTAAGCAAAGGATGTAAATATATATGAATAGAATCACAAAGACACGAAAATTCATAACAAGAAAACATATATGCATCCTTGAGAAAGTGCAAATTACATGAACGTATTAAGACCTCTAAAAACATGCAAAAGTTATCAAATATGAGAGTGTAATTCCAAAGACTAGAATGTAAACAATCTATAGAATAGTTGTAAACAGAAAATTTTACCTCTTGGAATTCAAAGGAAATTTGGAACATAGATAACTTACCATACAAGTGTTGAATTACCCATGGACCTCTTTGAACTTGATGAATGTGAGCAAAATCACGAAATAAATAATCAAAAGAATCATTAACCCAACAAGTAGAGTCAATATAATTAACACTTGAATGAGTGCATACAAAGGTTTGATGTAGTTCGAAATTATCAATATTAAGCTCAAAATATAATTCATGTATTAGATAAGCAAGATAGCATGTTAAGAAACTATACATAAACTCATTCAATACAAAATAGTTAGATTTCATAATTGAAGAATTATGTGAAAGAATTTGCTTACTAAAACACAAACCATGAAACTTTAAAACACATGGTATAAATTTTCGAACTAAAACATCAAAGGTAGGTGAAAGACATTGAAATTGATTCAAAACAGAATTCAAACTTTGAAAATCAATAGCATCGACATTAACAAAGTTCTTAACATTCAAACCATTAAAATCAACCAATAAACTTTCATACTTACCTAACTTACCTTGCTTACCTTGTGGAAAATAAGCTAAGGCAGATTGGACTCCTTCCAATTGATAATGAGTTGTTTGCAACTCCATTAAATGCTTAGGAACTCCAAAAACCTGCAAAACAAAAGAACTAGGCAGCAAACAAGAAAATTTGTGAACACTATCACCAAGTAAGTACATTGATTGCCTAGCTAGTAATGCTCTCTCAACCTCACTAGAAGAATCAAAATTACAAGATTTTGAAACAACTAACTCTCGGCTATTACAAGATGAAGAATCACTCTCTCGGCCTAAGCTAGCTGTTTCCTTCTTTTGTTTCTCTTGTTCAATCTTTTCCTTTGCTTCTTGATCTCTTAAATCACTCCAAGCTTTTGCAAGTCTTACTTGGTCTTCAATGACTTGTGCGGGAGTTAAGGCATGAAGCCTAAACTTTTTACCTTTATGTACAAAGCTGTAGTAATTCTTCTTGGCATGACAAAAAGCATTTCTATCAAATTGCCAAGGTCTTCCAAGAAGGATGTGACCAGCCTCCATTGAAGTTGATATGGCTTTGGATGTTTCATACACGTTAAGTTCAACCTCTTGACAAGTAGAGTTCTTGCCAAATTAGACCAACTCTCACCATCAATGATGACACAACAAATTTTATCTTGAACCATACAACGTGCACGAGAAATATTCTCCTCCATGGTACCTGCAAGTTAGTAAGAAAACAAGAAGAACACAATTGAAGTCCTCTCGGGTTCTCACTATATGGTGAGTTGGTACACTCCTCTCTAGTGTAATGGCTTTTCTCGTGTATACCCTATCTAAACACTCAACAATGAATCTCTCAAACTAATTGAAGCTTACTGTTTGTCGATTTTAAGAACAAGTCTCAACCAATTAGTTCAAACAAATCAATTCACAAAAGCAAAACCAAAGAAGTTTGAAAAATATTCACGTCACTAGATTAATTTAGAGATCACGTATGGGGTATAAACAGATTAATTTCAGAAAGCTACGAATTCAGAAACTAGAGAAGATAACAAGAAAATGTGTTTTTGAATCACTCAATTCCGATTTAAAATGAGCAAGTTATGGTACTTTCAATATTGGTGATTTTCAAGAGCAAATAAGAACGAAAATTAGTTCTTTTCTTGGGCTGTCTTTAATTTTTTTTTTATATATATAGTCCGACTTTTCTTTTCTTTTCTTTTTTTTTTTTTTTTGTTCGGACAACCTTGTACAATCAAAACTTTAAGGTTTTAAGACAAGAACCTAGTACAAGTACTTAGGTTTAAGATTGTTGTCTTGTCTTATGTTGTTCAAACCATAATTTCTTAAAAAAAATTTCAGCCAACAAGAATTTCAAATAACTCAACAAATATAAGGAATTTCAATATGCTTCTTTAACAAGATAATCAAGATTTGCAACAAGAAGCAAGAATCAAGCTCAAGATTCAAATTTTGACACTTTCGGATTTTCAAGAAAATCAAGATTTTCAAGAAAGTCGTCAAGAACTCGTCTTTTTGAGATGGTGAAAAAGTTTGATCAAAACACACTTTGATGGCAATAGAATGATGAAACTAGCACCGAAGAAAGATCAAGAAAAGGATGAGAAACAAGGAAGTTATGAAATTTTGAATAAGAAACCCTAATTTCACAAACCCTAGTTTGACAAACCCTAATTCTTTGGACGTGATTTCAGCAAGAATGACTCAAGAATTCCACACTATGATGATGAACAAAAACAATGCAGAATTATGAAGAAAAACAGCAGCAAAACACGACACAAAACAGCAAGATCAACACAACAAAAAAATTAGCAAAAATCCATGCAAGATGAACACGAATTGGACAGATTTTTAGCAAACAAATTGCATGCGATTTTGACGTAATTTAAAAGCTGAACTATGACGACCTTGGACAGCAATAAAGACACGAAAACAGCAACAAAAAGACACCACAAAATCTGCAGAAATTAAAGCAACAAAACAGCAAGAAGGACGCCAAAAGAAGGACAAGATTCGAGAAGAGAAAAACAAGAACAAGACTCAAATAAAAAGATTAATTACCGAATTTGATGAACAACCTGGATTGCTCTGATACCAATTGATACGAATGGAGTAGGATGATGTCCCAATCCACACGAATTTTCCGCAAATTGTGTTCTTGTTTCTTCAATTGAGTTTTTGGTGCACAACGATCCGAACTTGTGGAAAATTCGTGTGGATTGGGACTTCATCCTACTCCATTCGTATCATTTGTACATGAAGGAAAGAAGTTTAATCTTCACGCTTTGACTCCTGCACAAGTCTTTGAAGATTAAACAAGAATCATTCAAGCTAGTAGAGATATGAACGCCGCAAAGGAAAAGAAATTGCAAGAGAAACAATGTAATAGTGGATCAAAATCTTGTAATAGTCATTATATAGTTGTTTCTAAATCTTGTAATTTTGCTTCTTCTAGTGAGATTAAGAGAGCATTAGTAAATAGGCAGCCTTTATAATTAATGTATCGCAAGGATTTTGTACTTATTGTTGATAGTGATAACCTTGCTTCTTTGTCTAGTGCTGTTTACTCTCCCTTGCAGGAATATCAAGACGTGTTTCCCAAGAAACTACCAATTGGTTTGTCGCCAATTAGAGGTATTGAACATCAAATTGATTTCATACCTGGAGCACAAATTCCAAATCGGTCAGCTTATAGAGCTAACACTGAGGAAACAAAAGAGATTCAACGTCAAGTTGATGAACTCCTTAACAAAGGTATTGTGCGTGAATCTCTTAGTCCATGTTCCGTTCCTATCATATTAGTTCCTAAAAAGGATGAGTCTTGGCGTATGTGTGTTGACTGTCGTGCCATAAATAAAATAACTATTAAGTATAGGCATCCAATTCCTAGATTAGATGACATGCTTGATGAGTTATATGGTTCATGCATATTTACCAAGATAGATCTTAAAAGTGGATATTATGAAATTCGCATGAAAGAAGGTGATGAATGAAAAACTGCTTTTAAAAAAAAGTATGGTCTTTATGAATGGTTAGTTATGCCTTTTGGATTATCTAACGCCCCAAGTACTTTCATGAGACTTATGAATCATGTTTTTCGTCACTTTATTGGCAAATTTGTTGTAGTCTATTTTGATGATATCCTTGTGTATAGCAAAACACTTGATGAGCATGTTGAACATTTAAAACAAGTGTTTGTTGTTTTGTGTGAGCACAAATTGTATGCTAATCTCAAAAAGTGTTCTTTTTGCATGGAGTCAATTATCTTTTTGGGATATGTTGTAAGTTCTCAAGGCATTTCTGTTGATGAGCCTAAACTCAAGGCAATCATGGATTGGCCAAGACCTACATGTACTAGTCAAGTTAGGAGTTTTCATGGACTTGCAAGTTTTTATAGGAGATTTGTTAAAGACTTTTGTTCTATAGCAGCCCCTTTAAATGAACTTGAAAAGAAAAATGTTACATTTGTTTGGAATGAAGAGCATGAAAACGCCTTTAACAAATTGAAATAAATGTTGACTCACGCCCATTTACTTGCTTTGCCTAATTTTAATAAAGCTTTTGAGATATACTGTGATGCCTCTGGGATTGGTATTGGTGCTGTTTTGATGCAGGAATCAAGACCCGTGGCTTATTTTAGTGAAAAGCTCAATGGGGCAGCTTTGAAGTATGCAACTTATGACAAGGAGTTGTATGCTTTGGTAAGGTCATTACAAGTTTTGCAACATTATTTATGGCCAAAGGAATTCATTATACATTCAGATCACGAAAGTCTTAAATTTTTGAAGACTCAAGGTAAATTGAATAAAAGACATGCTAAGTGGTTAAAATTTATTGAAACCTTTCCATATGTTGTTAAGTACAAATCTGGTCATGAGAATGTGGTAGCCAATGCATTTTCTAGGAAATACAACTTATTTACGTATTTGCATGCTAAGTTACTTGGTTTTGAAATGATTAAGGATTTGTATAAAGATGATCATGATTTTCACGCAACCTTTGATCTTTGCTTGAAAAAACCGAATGGTGACTACTATGTTTATGATGGTTTCTTGTTTAAGAAAGAAAAACTTTGTATTCCCCAATGTTCCATTCGTGATTTGCTTGTTAAGGAAACCCATGGGGGAGGGTTAATGGGGCACTTTGGTATTGCTAAAACACTTGCTGTTTTGAATGAGCACTTTTATTGGCCTAACATGACTAAATATGTTAAAAGTGTTTGTGATAAATGCATTGTGTGTAAACAATCGAAATCTAAAGTAATGCCTCATGGATTGTATCAACCTTTGCCTGTTCCTAGTCATCCTTGGATTGATATTTCTATGGATTTTGTGCTTGGTTTGCCTAGGTCACGCAATGGTCATGACAGCATATTTATTGTAGTTGATAGATTTAGCAAAATGTCACATTTTATTGCTTGTTCTAAGTCTAATGATGCTACTAGAATTGCTGATTTGTTCTTTAAGGAAATGGTAAGGTTGCATGGAATGCATAAGAGTATTGTTAGTGATAGAGATGTCAAGTTTTTCTCACACTTTTGGCATACTCTTTGGAATAAGTTGGGTACTAAATTGCTTTTTTCTACTGTTACACACCCACAAACTGAAAGGCAAACTGATGTAGTTAATAGAACTTTGTCTAGCTTACTTCGTGCACTTATTCAGAAAAACTTAAAGAATTGGGAAGGGTGTTTACCACATATTGAGTTTGCTTACAATCGAACTGTGCATAGCTCTACTAATTTTCACCTTTTGAGATTGTATATGGTGTTAATCCTTTAACTCATTTGGATATTTTGCCTTCACCTGTTAATGAGTTTATTAATGCTGAAGGTAAAAAGAAAGCTGATTTTGTAAGGGAGTTACATGATAGGGTTCGAACTAACATAGAGAGACGAAATGAACAATTCGCTAAGCAAGCCAATAAGGGTAGACGACAAGTGATTTTCGAACCAGGAGATTGGGTTTGGATTCACTTGAGGAAAGAGAGGTTTTCTGAAAAGAGGAAATCTAAACTTCATCCAAGAGGCGATGGTCCTTTTCGAGTCTTTGAAAGGATTGGAGATAATGCTTTCAAGATTGAACTTCCAAGTGAGTATGGCAATGTCTCATCTACTTTCAATGTTACTGATTTATCTTTGTTTGATGTAGGTGATTCGAGGATGAATCCTTTCGAGGAGGGAGGGAATGATGGAAATCAACCCAAGTCCATCTTGACAAAACCAACTACACAAGATCCCTTGTCAAATATTGATGGTCCAATGACAAGATCAAGGAGTTCAAAGATGAAGGCAGCTTTACAATCATTAATGGCGTCAACTTGTGAAGGACTTGAGGAAGCTCTTACAACATCTCAATCACATGAAGTCATTTGGCATATTCCTTCAATAATAATTCATGATCCACCTTGAAGAAATAATGAAGGCTGAAAATATAAAGTCCAAGAAGAAGGCGTGTTTTGGGCTTAACAAATAGATCACGTCAATTCTTTGTGTTTCGGATTTATTGTGTTGTTTTTTAGTTAAGTCCACTTAACATTATAATGGGCTTAATGTGGCATTTTTTATTTAAGTATTTAAGTTAATTACTTGGCCCAATTATCTTGCATGATAATGGCAAGTAAAAGTTTAGGAAACTTAAGAAGTCAAATTGGTTTTTGCTTCTTAAGAGTTTAGGAAAGTAATTGAAGAAAGCAAAAACGTGTTTTGATTTCCTCTTAGCCGTGTTTAGAGTCATTTTCCATAAAGGATTTAGTTAGCTTGTTACTTGTTTTACAAGTTAGGGTTTCATATTTTTGTAGCCTATATATAGGTGAGTTTTTCACATGAAATAATAAGTTGAATTTTGATAAATTAAGCATTGCTTAAAACCTTCTTGCAGCCGTGAAAGCTATTAGGAAAAATGTGAGGATCCAATTGATTTCAATTGAGTTTTCATAAGACCCGTGAAACCTTAGTGAGGAACTATAGGTTAGCTTACCCGTTCTTGATTTAAAGAACACGCCAAACTGAAGAGATTTAACTTTTGATTTACATTAGTTAAGTTAATTCTATTTGTTATAACGTTGGGGTGTAGATTGCTCCAATCTTTGCCTTTGTGTTTCATCTTGTTTCCTTCCGCTTTGTTTGTTGAATTGGAGTCTTGAGGAGTACAACCGGTCCAAAGGTGAGGGTGTGATCGTGTGGTTGAGGTCTCAAATCCAAGGCCATCCGTATAGAGACGCAAAAATTGCAGTAAAAAGAACGACACAACAACAAGAAAGTTGAGAGAAAACAGCAAGAATGCGGAAGACAATAATAATGGATTAACCTGAAATTTTAGGGCAACAACTTGTTCTCTGATACCAATTGATGCGAATGTATGGCCGAGGCTCTAACTCCTGGACCTAATTCAATCTCCACAATTTAGGACCGTGCTGCACAATCAAGTTATTCCACGAATTCAAACAACCAAACTCGGCAGAAAGGAAAATCAAAGGAAAAACGCCAAGTATTGAAGTAAATCAAACCCCACGTTTTATTACAAATAGACTCGACTAAACTCATGAAAATTCATGAATTAAACTTTGTCAATTTGGCCTGCTCTCGAAATCAAGAACAATGGTGAAGTCACCTAAAGGTCACTCTAAAGGCTAAAATTTTACAATGTTGAATTAAATAATTCTCCAAGGCTTTGACAACACAAAGTGTTTATCGCAATTTCAGGAAAGCTTAAACTTTCATTCATCAATCTATCAAAAACGTTACAATGCTTTCCCTTTATATAGAGAATAGTTTCGGCCTTGCTAAAGGAAAGGAAATAAAATCCTAGAAGTTGCAAAGTACAACTTGAATGCTTAGCTAATTAACTAACTAACTAACTAGTTTCCTTACTTTGAAGAAGCAAAACACGTTTTGACTTCTTAAGTTTCCTAAACTTTTACTTGCCTTTATCATATAAGATAATTGGGCCAAGTAACTTATTAACAACCAATTAATTAAAGCCCATATTAAGTGTTTTGGACTGATAAGGTGAACCCTAACTCAACCTGAAAACCATGGTGTCCAAGTGAGGTTTGACCAAACCTTATATACTAGCCTAGACCTCCTTGTGGAACCAATGTAGGATTCACATCATTCACCCACTCTTAAAGAGCCGACTGCCTCAGTCGGTGATCTAACGGACCCCCAGGGCCTCACTTGCCTCCGTCGGCGTTCTGTCAGTCGTAGCCCAAGGAGTAGGGTGTGGTTCGCACAAGTGGCTCTGATACCAAAAGATAAGGTGAACCCTAACTCAACCTGAAAACCATGGTGTCCAAGTGAGGTTTGACCGAACCTTATATACTAGCCTAGACCTCCTTGTGGAACCGATGTGGGATTCACATCATGAACTTAATTAATTAGCAACAAAAATAAATCCTAAAATTACACAATGGCGTGATCCATTCCAAAGCCCAAATACACGCCTCTTCTTTGGACTTCAATTTCGGCATTATGTTTTCTTCAAGGTGGAATTTCCTTAAACTCCAATGTAGAACTCCTAGGAACTTCATCATGAATGGTTATTGAAGAGATATGCCAAAGGACTTGATGTTGAGATGGTAGAGAAGGTTCGGCCTCCAAGTCTTCACAATGTGATGACAATAAAGTGTGCAAAGCTTCTTTCATCCTTTTGCTCCTTGATCTTGTCATTGGACCATCAAGATTCTTTAATGGATCATGCAAGCTCGGCTTTGGCACCATGGATGTGGACTGATTGCTATTAGTGGATGCGTCCGAACCTATCTTTCGGACAGCAGAAAGTCTATGAGGTCGTCCGAACCTATATGTTTTTCATCTCTTCTTCCTTCCAACGCCTCATTTCGATCCACCGAAACATTAAACTCCATCCTAGTCACTTCCAAGCAAGAAATGATTGTTGTGTCCTCCTCACGAGCTTCACGAACAAGTTCACACTCAAATATGTCCTTGATCAATGCGTGTAGTGCACTCCTCATACGCTTAGTCCTCGAACGCGTCAAAGGTCCTCCTACTCTTGCAATGGATCATCCACAAAGCGCTTCCTCATCAATTAGTTTCCTAAAACATGACAAAGCAAAACACGGTTTTGCTACCCTAAACACACTTAATCCCCTAAAAAGTAGGATATTAGTTTTCTAAAAATTAAAGCACACGGTTTTATCCTTTAAGAGGCAAAAAACTGAATTGTCTTCTTAAGTTTCCTAATCTTTTACTTGCCATTATTATGCAAGATAATTGGGCTAATTAATCAACTTATTAACGAATTGATTAAAGCCCAAATTAAAGAGTTTCGGACCTAATTAATTAACATCAAAATAAATCCTCTAAATTGAAAATGGCGTGATCCAATGCAAAGCCGAAGTACACGCCTTCTTCTTGGTCTTCATTTGGCCATGTGAATTTCTTCAAGGTGGAATTTCCTTAAGTTCCAATGTAGAACTCTTAGAAACATCTTCATGAATTGTTATTGAAAAACATGCAATAGAACTTCATGTTGAGATGGTTCGGCCTCCAAGTGATGAAAATAACCAAAAGCTTCGCAATGTGTTGATAATAAGTTGTGCAAAGCTTCCTTCATCCTTTTACTCCTTAATCTTGTTATTGGTCCATCAAGATTCTCCAATGGATCATGCAAGCTTGGCCTTGGCACCATGGACATGGGTGGATTGCTATCACTCCCTTCCTCCTCGAAAGGGTTCATCCTCAAATCACCTACATCAAACAAAGATAAATCAAAAACATTAAATGTAGATGAGACATTGCCATACTTGGAAGTTCGATTTTATAAGCATTATCGCCAATCCTTTCTAAAACTCGAAAAGGACCATCTCCACTTGGATGAAGTATTGATGCGAATGGTTGGCCGAGGCTCCAACTCCTGGACCAAATTCGATCTCCAATGCTTAGGACCGTACTGCACAATCAAGGTATTCCACGAAACAAAACAGCAAACCGGGCGGATGAAATTCGAGGGAAAAACGCAAGTATTAAGGATAAATCAAACCCCACGTTTTTAATACAAAAGAACTTAATTTAACTTATGAAAATTCAATTAGTTAAACAAGTTAATTTCGCCTGCTCTTTAAATAAAGAACAATGGTGAAGTCACATATAGGTTAAGCTAAAGGCAAGCTTCTACAATGGACAATTAAATAATTCTCCAATGCTTGGACAACACAAAGTGTTAATCACAATTTTTAGCAAGCTAAAAATCTCGAAATTCTTCTTCTTATTTCTTAATGAATAAAAACGTTATTGACCTCCTTAAATAAGGATTAAAGTCGGTCATACAAGGAAGAAACCCTAGTAGTTGCCAAATACAACTTGACTTCTTAGCTAGCTAACTAACTAACTAACTAACTAATCCTTTTCCAAAAAGGATTAAGGAACACTGTTTCAAAAGTGGCCAAATTCAATTTGACTTCCTTTGTTTCCTAAACTATTACTTGCCATTATCATATAAGATAATTGGGCCAAGTAATTTATTAAACAACCAATTAATTAAAGCCCACATTAAGTGTTTTGGACTTAATTAATTAACATAAAATTAAAACCCTAAAATTACTTGAGGGCGTGATCCACATAAAAGCACAAGGACACGCCTCTTCTTTGGACTTCAACTCTCGACCTTTGCAAGCTTCTTCAAGGTGGAATTTCCTTAAGCTCCAATGTAAAACTTCTAGAAACTTCATCATGAATGGTTATTGAAGAAACATGCCAAAGAACTCCATGTTGAGATGGTAAAGAACTCTGGGCCTCCAAGTCTTCAAAGTGTGATGACAACAAAGTGTGCAAAGCTTCTTTCATCCTTTTGCTCCTTGATCTAGTCATTGGTCCATCAAGATTCTTCAAAGGATCATGTAAGCTCGGCTTTGGCACCAAGGATGTGGATCGATTGCTATCATTCCCTCTCTCCTCGAAAAGATTCGTCCTCGAATCACCTACATCAAACAAAGATAAATCAGAAACATTGAATGTAGATGAAACATTGCCATACTCACTTGGAAGCTCGACTTTGTAAGCATTATCTCCAATCTTTTCCAAAATTCGAAAAGGACCATCTCCTCTTGGATGAAGCTTAGATTTCCTCTTTTCATGAAACCTTTCCTTCCTCAAGTGAATCCAAACCCAATCTCCTGGTTCGAAAATCACTCTCTTCCTTCCTTTATTGCCTTGCTTGGCATATTGTTCATTTCGCCTTTCAATGGTATTTCGAACCCTTTCATGTAACCCCTTAATAAATTCAGCTTTCTTTCTACCTTCAACATTAACAAACTCATTAATAGGCAAAGGCAAAATATCAAGTGGCGTTAAAGGATTCAAACCATATACAATCTCAAATGGAGAACAAGATGTCGAACTATGAAAAGTTCTATTATATGCAAACTCAATATGTGGAAGACAACTTTCCCAATTCTTTAAGTTTCTTTGGATGATAGCTCAAAGTAAGGTAGATAAAGTGCGGTTAACTACTTCAGTTTGTCCATCAGTTTGTGGATGTGCAACAGTAGAAAACAACAATTTAGTGCCTAACTTATTCCATAAAGTACGCCAAAAGTGAGACAAGAACTTAACATCCCTATCACTAACAATACTTTGTGGAATGCCATGCAATCTAACAATTTCCTTAAAGAACAAATCAGCAATATGTGTAGCATTATTAGTTTTGGAACATGCAATAAAATGTGCCATTTTACTAAATCGATCCACTACTACAAATATGCTATCTGTACCATTGCGTGATCTAGGCAATCCAAGAACAAAATCCATAGAAATATCAACCCAAGGATGACTAGGAACAGGCAAAGGTGTATACAATCCATGAGGCAATATTTTCGATTTGGCTTGTTTACACACAATACATTTATCACAAACACTTTTCACATCTTTAATCATGTTAGGCCAATAAAAGTGTTCATTCAAAACAGTAAGTGTTTTAGCAATACCAAAGTGCCCCATTAACCCTCCCACATGGGTTTTCTTAACAAGTAATTCACGAATGGAACAAAGGGGTATGCACAATTTAGCCTTTCGAAACATGAAACCATCATGCAAGTAGTAGTCACCATTCGGTTTTGAAACACAATCATTATAGGGGGCATTGAAATCACTATCATCTTTGTACAAATCTTTTATCAATTCAAATCAAAGTAACTTAGCATGCATATAGGTGAATAATGAATAACGCCTAGATAATGCATCAGCTACAATGTTTTCTTGACCAGATTTATACTTAATCACATATGGAAAAGTTTCAATAAATTCTAACCATTTAGCATGCCTCTTATTCAATTTACCTTGAGTTTTCAAGATTTTAAGGCTTTCATGATCAGAATGAATTATAAACTCTTTAGGCCATAAGAAATGTTGTCAAACGTGTAATGACCTTACCAAAGCATACAACTCCTTGTCATAAGTTGCATACTTTAAAGCAGCCCCATTAAGCTTTTCACTAAAGTAAGCCACGGGTCTTGATTCCTGCATCAAAATAGCACCAATACCAATCCTGGAGGCATCACAGTGTATCTCAAAAGCTTTATGAAATTTAGGCAATGCAAGTAAAGGGGCGTGAGTCAACATATACTTTAGTTTAGTGAAGACGTTTTCATGCTCTTCTTTCCATTCAAAAGCAATGTTCTTTTTAACAAGTTCATTCAAAGGTGCAGCTATAGAACTAAAGTCTTTAACAAACCTTCTATAAAAACTTGCTAAACCATGAAAACTCCTAACTTCACTAGCATTCTTAGGTCTCGGCCACTCCTCTATAGCCTTGACTTTTGACTCATCAACAGAAATACCTTGAGAACTAACAACATAACCCAAATGACAATTGATTCCATGCAAAAAGTACACTTTTTAAGGTTAGCATACAATCGGTTCTCATGTAATATAACAAACACTTGTTTTAAATGTTCAACATGCTCATCAAGTGATTTGCTATAAATAAGGATGTCATCAAAATAGACCACAACAAATTTACCAATGAAAGACCTAAATACGTGATTCATTAGCCTCATAAAAGTACTAGGTGCATTAGTTAGACCAAAAGGCATGACTAACCATTCATACAAACCATACTTTGTTTTAAAGGCTGTTTTCCATTCATCACCTTCTTTCATTCTAATTTGATAGTAGTCACTTTTTAAATCAATCTTGGTGAAAATACACGAACCATACAATTCATCAAACATATCATCTAATTTAGGAATTGGATGTCTATACTTAATGGTGATTTTGTTTATGGCACGACAATCAACACCCATTCTCCAAGATTCATCCTTTTTAGGGACTAAAATTACTGGAACAGAACAAGGACTTAGAGATTCATGCACAATACCTTTGTCAAGGAGTTCATCCACTTGACGTTGAATCTCTTTTGTTTCCTCATGATTTGCTCTATATGCTGGACGATTTGGAATTTGTGCTCAAGGAATGAAATCAATTTGATGTTCAATTCCTCTTATTGGCGGCAATCCAATGGGTAAGTCCTCGGGAAACACATCACTAAATTCTTGCAAAAGAGATAAAACAACACTAGGCAAAGAAGCAAGGTGATCACTATCAACAACAAGTACAAAATCCTTGCGGATCATCAAATACAATGATTGCCTATCTAGTATTGCTCTCTTAACCTCACTCTTAGAAGCAAAATAACAAGACTTAGAAGGAACACTATTTCGGCTATTATAAGATTTAGAATCAATGTTTCGGCCTACACTAGTTACATTCTTTTTATCTTCTTGTTCTTTATTCTACTTTGGTTCTCCAGACGTAGATGATGCCGACGAAGACCTAGGTCCCTACTTTATTAGTGCAGTATGCTGGAAGAGTGAGAGCCCAACAATGTTAGCTGCTAACAGCCAGGGCACAATTAAAGTATTACTACTTGCTGCTTGAGTGAATTTTTTTTTTTTGGGTATCTTTCAGTTGGATGATTATTTGTATAGTGTCAATGAAATTGAGGTTGATAGATAAGCTATTGGCTCCAGAAATTTGTAACCAATATTCAAAGACAAAGTTGTAGAAAAACTAATTATGACTTCAGATAAAAAGAATAATGGATAGTTTTGGTTAATTCTCTTTTTGTTTTCTTGCCATAAAATGCTTGGATGTTGAAGAAATGGAACAGATCTTTCTGTTTTTGGTATAGTTGAAAGTGACCAATAAAGTAGAAAACCATTGTTGGAATCATCCTTCTGCAGTTTCAAATTATCATCATTTCTTGCCTATTATATTTTCTTATAGTATGGCAACTCCCTTTATGCCAAGCAGAAAGTTTTTTAAAAAAAGTAGGGAACACGGGTTTATTTTCAAAACTGACTAACTACTTTGTAGTTCTTTTTCAATTTTGTTGGAATTTTTGTTGCACATGCGATGTTATGGTGCATGAGTATAAAAGAAAAAGTTTAAAAACAGTTTTTGGTAGAATTTTTCTTTTTATAGCTTTTTGTAAAAGTTGATTTTAGAGTTATAATTATGGATAAGTGACACGAATAATCCCTTCGTTTGGGGATAATTATCATTTTGATCTCTAATAAAAAGTTATATTTTGATCATTTAAATTGAATTTTGTCACACTAGCAGCATAACACAATGAGTTGGTCATTGCTCTTGAAAGTGATTTGTCCTCAAATCTTTTTTGTACTGAATGACATTAGGAAATGTCTCAATGAACTCCATCCACCTAGCATGTCTTTTGTTCAACTTGTGTTGTCCTCTTAAGAACTTCAAGGACTCATGATCAGTGTGTATCACAAACTCTTTTGCCCACAAGTAGTGCTGCTACGTTTTCAATGCTCGTACCAAGGCATACAATTCTTTGTCGTATGTGGGGTAATTCAAAGTGGCCCCATTCAACTTCTCACTAAAATATGCCAAGGGCTTTCCATCCTGCATCAAAACTGCACCAATTCCAACACCTGAAGCATCACACTCAGTCTCAAAAGTTTTGTTAAAGTTAGGCAAAGATAGTAAAGGAGCATGAGTTAGTTCAATTTTCAATTTGTTAAAAGATTGCTCTTGTTCTTCTCCCCATTTGAAACCTACACTCTTTTTAATCATCAGTGAGTGGTGCCGCCAAGGTGCTAAAATTCTTCACAAACCTGCGATAGAAACTTGCAAGACCATGAAAACTCCTTACCTCGCTTACACTTCTAGGCATAGACCAATCTTGGATGGCTTTTACCTTTTCCATGTCAACGGAAATTCCCTGTGCACTTACAACATAGCCAAGGAAAACTATGCTATTGGTACAAAAGGTGCACTTCTTTAAATTTGCATATAGCTTTTCTGATGCGTGTGGTCTAGGCTCCAAGAATCTGGACCAAACAAGCTCCACAAATTCAGATCGTTGTTCAAACAAAAACACTCGAACAAACACACAAGAACCGGCGGAATTGCAATCAAAGGAAACGGCAAGAAAGATTCAAGATAGAATCAAACCCTCATGTTATCACAAATCGATTCAGTTTAACAAGTGATAAATTCAGTTGCTAATTTTAATTGATTTGGCTCGTTCTTTAACTAAAGAACTATGACGAAGTCTCCTAAAGGTCACGCTAAAGGGGAAGCTTCTTACAATAAAAATCAAACTTGATTCTTAAGGTTTGAACTACACAAAGTGTAAATTCGGATTTTAGCAATGCTAAAACTTTCTTTCATTCATCAACTTATGTAAAACGTTACAACCATCTCTCTATTTATAGAGATGAATTTCGGCCATGCTTGGGAAACAAGGAAAGAAAACCCTAAAAGTTGCAAAGTAGAACTTGACTTCTAAACTAACTACTTTCCAAATTGGAATAGGAAACTAACAACTAACAAACTAATCCTTTTCCAAAAAGGATTAAGGAACACGGTTTCAAAGGTGGCCAAATTCAATTTGACTTCCTTTGTTTCCTAAACTATTACTTGCCATTATCATGCAAGATAATTGGGCCAAGTAATTTATTAAACAACCAATTAATTAAAGCCCACATTAACTGTTTTGGACTTAATTAATTAACAACAAAATAAATCCCTAAATTACTTAAATGGCGTGATCCATATTCAAGCCCAAATACAAGCCTCTTCATGGACTTGAACAGTTCGGCTATGCAAGCTTCTTCAAGGTGGAATTTCCTTAAGCTCCAATGTAGAACTTCTAGAAACTTCATCATGAATGATTATTGAAGAAACATGCCAAAGAACTCCATGTTGAGATGGTAATGAACTCTCGGCCTCCAAGTCTTGAAAGTGTGATGACAACAAAGTGTGCAAATCTTCTTCCATCCTTTTGCTCCTTGATCTTGTCATTGGTCCATCAAGATTCTTCAAGGGATCATGATACGAATGGAGTAGGATGAAGAACAAATTTTCCATCCTACTCGAGATCGTTGTGCACCAAATTCAATCACGACAAGAACAAATTGGCGGAAAAGAAAGTATGAAACGCAAAGGCAAGATTAAAGTTAACCTAACCCCAACGTTATCACAAATTGATTCAGTCTAACAATTGTAAATCAATTAGTTAAACCTATCAGTTTGGCCGGTTCTATAAATCTAGAACTTGTAAGATTTACCTAAAGTTCCTCACTAAAGTTTTGGCGGGTCTTATGAATTACTCAAGAATAACTCACGTTGATGATGTCAAATTTAATTTAGCAAAGCCAAAATTCTTTCAATTCAACATACTTAAAAACGTTACATAGCTTTCCCTTTTATAGGGAGTAGTTTCGGCTTTTCTAAAAGGAAAAGGAAATAAATCCCTAACTTGACTCCTAAACTAACTAACATACTAATCCTTTTCCAAAAAGGATTTGTGACACACATAAGCTAATCCTTTTCCAAAAAGGATTGGTGTCTCACGTTTTCTTCCTAAAGGTGGCCAAACACAATTTGGCTTCCTTTGTTTCCTAAACTTAAACAAAGACTAAAATCGGTTTTGCCTTGAAGAAGCAAAATTCGATTTTACTTTCTAAAACTTTACTTTCCTAATTATCATGCAAGATAATTGGGCCAAGTAATACCTTATTAACACTTAATAAAAAACGCCAATTAAGCCCATAAAATCGTTAAGTGGACTTAATTAAAAACAACATAATAAACCCTAAAATATATTAAAAAGGGCGTGATCCATTTCAAAGCCCAAAACACGCCTTCTTCTTGGACTTTAATATTTCGGCCTTCACATTATTTCTTCAAGGTGGATCATAAAATGTTATTGAAGAAATATGCCAAAGTACTTCATCTTGAGATGGTTGTGTCGAACTCCTTTGAACATTGGCCATCAACTCACAATGTGTTGATAACAATGCTTGTAGTGCTTCCTTCATCCTCTTGCTCCTTGATCTTGTCATTGGACCACCAAGATTTGCTAATGCATCATGGGAAGCTGGATTTGGCAATGTGGACTCGGGCTCATTCCTATCATTCCCTCCCTCCTCGAAAGGATTCGTCCTCGAATCACCTACATCATATAAACTCAAATCATAAACATTGAAAGTAGATGAAACATTACCATACTCACTAGGTAGTTCGATTTCTATATGCATTGTCTCCAATCCTTTCCAAGACTTGAAAAGGACCATCTCCTATTGGATCAAGTTTAGATTTCCTCTTTTCAGGAAACCTTTCCTTCCTCAAGTGAATCCAAACCCAATCTCCAGGTTCGAAAATCACTTGTCTTCTGCCCTTATTAGCCTGTTTTGCATATTGCTCATTACGCCTTTGAAAATTTTTGTAAACCTTTTCATGCAACACCCTTACAAAATCAGCTTTAGCTTTACCTTCCACATTAACAAACTCATTAATAGGAAGAGGCAAAATATCAAGGGGAGTTAAAGGATTAAATCCATACACAACTTCAAAAGGCGAATAACCAGTAGAACTATGAACAGTTCGGTTATATGCAAATTCAATGTGTGGCAAACAATTCTCCCAATTCTTTAAGTTTTTCTGAATGATAGCACGAAGCAAATTAGACAATGTACGATTTACTACTTCTGTTTGACCATCAGTCTGTGGATGTGCAACAGTAGAAAACAATAA
Source organism: Ophiorrhiza pumila (assembly GCA_016586305.1). NCBI lineage: Eukaryota > Viridiplantae > Streptophyta > Magnoliopsida > Gentianales > Rubiaceae > Ophiorrhiza > Ophiorrhiza pumila. The sequence goes on along the minus strand of BLIW01000005.1, from coordinate 11,306,863 downwards.
TTTTGTGCCTAATTTATTCCAAAGTGTACGCAAAAAATGTGACAAAAACTTGACATCTCTATCACTGACAATACTCTTAGGAATTCCATGCAAACGTACAATATCCTTAAAGAAAAGGTCAGCAATTTTGGTAGCATCATTAGAATTAGAACATGCAAGGAAGTGAGCCATTTTACTAAATCTATCAACCACAACAAAAATGCTATCATTACCAGTGCGTGATCTAGGTAACCCTAACACAAAATCCATAGATATGTCAATCCAAGGGTTGCTAGGAACAGGCAGAGGTTGATACAAACCATGAGGCAATACTTTGGACTTAGCATGCTTACACACAATACATTTTTCACAAACACTTTTAACATCTTTAATCATGTTAGGCCAATAAAAGTGCTCATTCAAAACAGAAAGTGTTTTAACAATACGAAAATGCCCCATTAACCCTCTCCCATGGGTTTCCTTAACAAGTAAATCACTAATGGAACATGAGGGAATGCACAATTTATCCTTGCGAAACAAGAAACCATCATGCACAAAATAATCACCATTCGGCTTTATTGAATAAAGATCATAAGATTCGGCAAAGTCAACATCTTCCTTATACAAGTCTTTAATCAATTCAAATCCAAGTAGCTTTGTATGTAGATAGGTAAATAAAGCATATCTCCTAGATAAAGCATCAGCTACCACATTCTCTTGACCAGATTTATATTTAATCACATAAGGAAAAGTTTCAATGAATTCCAACCATTTTGCATGTCTCTTATTCAACTTACCTTGAGTCTTTATGAATTTGAGACTTTCATGATCAGAATGGATTTTGAATTCTTTTGGCCATAAGTAGTGTTGCCAAACCTGCAATGACCTTACCAATGCATACAACTCCTTGTCATAAGTTGCATACTTTAAAGATGCCCCATTAAGCTTTTAACTGAAATAAGCCACGGGCCTTGATTCCTGCATAAGAACAGCACCAATACCAATCCCGGAGGCATCACAGTGTATCTCAAAAGCCTTATTGAAATTCGGCAAAGCAAGCAAAGGGGCATGAGTTAATTTATACTTCAAAGTGTTAAAGGCGTTTTCATGTTCTTTATTCCATGCAAAGGTGACATTCTTTTTAACAAGTTCATTTAAAGGTGCAGCAATGGAACTAAAGTCTTTAACAAATCTCCTATAGAAACTTGCTAATCCATGAAAACTTCTTACCTCACTAGCATTTTGTGGTCTCGGCCAATCTATGATTGCCTTGACTTTGGACTCATCAACAGCAATGCCTTGAGAACTTATAACATAACCCAAAAATATAATAGATTCCAAACTGAAAGAACACTTTAGCATATAATTGGTTCTCACGCAATATAGCAAACACGAGTTTTCAATGTTCAACATGCTCATCAAGTGATTTGCTATATATCAAGATATCATCAAAGTAGACTACCACAAACTTTCCAATGAAATGACGAAAAACATGATTCATAAGCCTCATGAAAGTACTAGGTGCATTAGATAAACCAAAAGGCATAACTAACCATTCATACAACCCATACTTTGTTTTAAAAGCAGTTTTCCATTCATCTCCTTCTTTCATTCGTATTTGGTAGTACCCACTTTTCAAATCAACTTTGGAAAATATGGAAGATCCATGCAATTCATCAAGCATATCATCTAATCTAGGAATTGGATTTCTATACTTAATGGTAATCTTATTAACAGCACGACAATCTACACACATTCGCCAAGTATCATCCTTTTTAGGAACTAAGATAACAGGAACTGAACATGTACTAAGAGACTCACGCACAATACCTTTGTCAAGGAGTTCATTCACTTGACGTTGAATCTCTTTTGTTTCCTCCGGACTTGCTCTATAAGCTGGTCGGTTTGGAATTTGAGCTCCTGGGATGAAATCAATTTGGTGCTCAATGCCACGAATAGGTGGTAAACCTATTGGTAACTCCTCGAGAAACACATCACTATATTCCTGCAAAAGAGAGTACACGGCACTAGGCAAAGAAGCAAGGTTATTACTGTCAACAACAAGTATAAGTTCCTTGCTAAACATTAAGTATAAGGACTGCCTATTAATCAATGCTCTCTTAATCTTATTAGAAGAAGCAAAACAACAAGATTTCTTATTAACTACCTCTCGGCCTAAATTAGATTTTTCGTTTTGTTGTTTTTCTAGTTCCTTCTTCTTCTTAGCTTCATTTATATCTTTACAAGCTTGTGCAATAAACTTGAGCAGGAGTTAAAGCATGAAGACTATACTTTTTACCATTATGCACAAAACTGTAAAAAAATTTCTTGGCATGATAAAGCACATCACAATCAAATTGCCAAGGTCTACCAAGTAAAATATGACTAGCCTCCATTGGAACAACATCACATAAAACAGTATCAACATATTTACCAATGGTGAAAGAAAACTTTACTTGTTTAGTGACACGAGTTTCAACTGAATTATTTAACCATTGAAGCTTATATGATTTTGGATGTTTCATGCAATTCAAATTCAGTTTGTTAACAAGTAAGGTGCTCGCCACATTTGTGCAACTACCACTATCAATAATCACACTACAAACCATGTTTTTCACTAAACAGCGTGTGTGAAATATGTTATATCATTGCATCAAATCATTATCTTCCAAAGGTTGAACATTAAGAACACGGCGAGAAACTAAAGAAAAGTTACCAACTGAATAGGTCGGCTCATCAAGCTTTTCACCCTCATCACTTTGATCATCTTGATACTTTTCTTCAAGAGGTGGCATGTCGGCACAATCATCATTACTTACCACTTCTCCAGTATCTAAAGTAATCATGATCCGGGCAGTAGGACAATTGGCTTGCAAGTGACCATAGCTTTGACATTTAAAACATCTAATTAATATCCCTCAATCTTTGGGGTGGAGTTGACGCCGGTTTAGGGGCTGGATCAACAGCTTTAGGGACTGATTTTGGGACATAAGGGGCCGCACTAGATGGCTGGTTTGAGGTAAATTGCCTCAGTTTTGTTGGTGGAGTGAAAGGGGCTGATTTAGGTTTCAAATCCCTTTGCCATGGTGGATTCTGTTGTGTGAACCTGTTCTTACCTTTCATGTGCCTTTCAATCTTAATAGCTCTAAGAAATCTTTCAATTGTTGAATCGGGATCTTCACGAACATTGGCCTTGATCATGAGAGCTTTCATCTCATGGTAGTATTCCTCCACGGTTTTGTTTCCTTGCACAAGGGAGTGCAATTTTTTGTTGAGCTCTCGGCTATAATGTGATGGAACATACTTATTCCTCATAAGCGCTTTCATTTGCTTCCAAGTTTGAATAGCTGGTTCGTCATCTTCACGTCTAGATCTCATTACCTTATCCCACCACAAACTTGCATAATCCTTGAGGTGCATGAAGGCTAGGCGATACCTCTTATGTTCGGGATAGCTATTACCTTCAAAGAAGTGCTCAAGCTCACGAACCCAATCAAAATAAGCTTCTGGATCTGCTTTACCATGGAAAGTAGGCAATGTTAGTTTAACTCCACTAATTGACAAATCAGATTTCTTACCATCTTTAGGAGAATCCATGAACTCCTCATTCTCCGCATCACTAGGCTCGGCTTCTTCATGTTTATTCTGTCGAGAAGTAGAACCTTTTTTTGGTGAAGGAAAAATGGTTAAATTATCAATCTTTAGATTGAGTTTTCGGATCATGTCAAATAGAACATCATTAACATATTTTTGATCCGTTTGGGGTTGTCCTTGAGGTGTTTTATCATCTCCCTCCATTGTTCCTGCAAGCTAGTAAAAACAACAAAAGATAGCAAAATAAAAAACCTCTCGGGTTCTCACTTTTGGTGAGTAATACTCTCCTCTCTAGTGTGATGGCTTTTCTCGTGTATACCCTATCTAAACACTCAACAATGAATCTCTCAAACTAATTGAAGCTTACAGTTTGTCGATTTTAAGAACAAGTCTCAACCAATTAGTTCAAACAAATCAATTCACAAACGCAAAACCAAAGAAGTTTGAAAAGAAAATTTCACGTCACAAGAAGATTTTAAGATCACGTATGGGGTAAAAACAGATTAACTTCAGAAAGCTACGAATTCAGAAACTAGAGAAGATAACAAGAAGATGTGTTTTTGAATCACTCAATTCCAATTAAAAATGAGAAAGTTATGAAGGTTTGAAGTTATAGTGTATATAACCTCTCTGCCGAGTTTCGGACGGTAGATCAAAGGTTCGGACGGCCGAAAGTGGCGTCCGAAACTTTGTTAAAAAAATTTCAAATCTCAGTCGAGGATCGGACGGTAGTTTCGGACGGGTCAGTGGTCCGAAAGTGGCGTCCGAAACTTTTGTGAAAATTTGTGACTTCCCTGTCGAGGTTCGGACGGTAGTTTCGGACGGTTAAGGGGTCCGAAAGTGGTGTCCGAAACTAGAAAATTAAATACGAAAAAAATAAAAAATTATTTTGTTTTTTTGTTTTTTTGTTTTTTTTTTCACTTTAGACCAAATGCCTTTGGGCTGATTTTTACTTGGTCTTTTTTTTTTGTAATGGCCTTTTTTTTTTTTTGTAGGCCCCTTTTTTTTTTATTTTTTTAACAAAAAGCTTAACTACGGTTTTTGAGGTTGTTGATAAACCCTAAATTTTCAACCACTTCAATGTATCAAGAAGTCAACAAAATTTCGGATTTTGAAGATACCACTTTTACCAAAGATTCAAGAAATATCACAAAGAGCAAGAATATGTCTTCAACATTCAAATTTGAGCACTTTTAGATTTTGAAGAAAGTGGTCAAGAACTCGTCTTTCTGAGATGGTGAAAAAGTTTGATCAAAACACACTTTGATTGCAATAGAATGATGAAACTAACACAAAAGAAAGATCAAGAAAAGGATGAGAAACAAGGAAGTTATGAAATTTTGAATAAGAACCCTAATTTCACAAACCCTAGTTTGACAAACCCTAATAGTTTGGACGTGAAAATAGCAATAATGACTCAAGAATTCCACACTATGATGATGAACACAACAATGCAGAATTTATGAAAAGAAAACAACAGCAAAACACGACACAAAACAGCAAGATCAACACAACAAAAATCGCAAAAAAAAATCCGAGCAAGATGAACACGAATTGGACAGATTTTTAGCAAACAAATTGCATGCGATTTTGACGTAATTTAAAAGCTGAACTATGACAACCTTGGACAGCAATAAAGACACGAAAACAGCAACAAAAAGACACCCCAAAAACTGCAGAAATTGACGCAACAAAACAGCAAGAAGGACGCCAAAAGAAGGACAAGATCCGAGAAGAGAAAACAAGAACAAAACTCAAATAAAAAGATTTGATTACCGAATTTGATGAACAACCTGGCTGCTCTGATACCAATTGATACGAATGGAGTAGGATGAAGTCCCAATCCACACGAATTTTCCACTAATACTTGAGATCGTTGTGCACCAAATTCAATCACGACAAGAACAAATTGGCGGAAAAGAAAGTATGAAACGCAAAGGCAAGATTAAAGTTAACCTAACCCCAGCGTTATCACAAATTGATTCAGTCTAACAATTGTAAATCAATTAGTTAAACCTATCAGTTTAGCCGGTTCTATAAATCTAGAACTTGTAAGCTTCACCTAAAGTTCCTCACTTAAGGTTTGGCGGGTCTTATGAATTACTCAAGAATAACTCACGTTGATGATGTCAAATTTAATTTAGCAAAGCCAAAATTCTTTCAATTCAACATCCTTAAAAACGTTACATAGCTTTCCCTTTTATAGGGAGTAGTTTCAGCTTTTCTAAAAGGAAAAGGAAATAAAACCCTAACTTGACTCCTAAACTAACTAACATACTAATCCTTTTCCAAAAAGGATTTGTGACACACATAAGCTAATCCTTTTCCAAAAAGGATTGGTGTCTCACGTTTTCTTCCTAAAGGTGGCTAAACACAATTTGGCTTCCTTTGTTTCCTAAACTTAAACAAAGACTAAAATCGGTTTTGCCTTGAAGAAGCAAAATTCGATTTTACTTTCTAAAACTTTACTTTCCTAATTATCATGCAAGATAATTGGGCCAAGTAATACCTTATTAACACTTAATAAAAAACGCCAATTAAGCCCATAAAATCGTTAAGTGGACTTAATTAAAAACAACATAATAAACCCTAAAATATATTAAAAAGGGCGTGATCCATTTCAAAGCCCAAAACACGCCTTCTTCTTGGACTTTAATATTTCGGCCTTCACATTATTTCTTCAAGGTGGATCATAAAATGTTATTGAAGAAATATGCCAAAGTACTTCATCTTGAGATGGTTGTGTCGAACTCCTTTGAACATTGGCCATCAACTCACAATGTGTTGATAACAATGCCTGTAGTGCTTCCTTCATCCTCTTGCTCCTTGATCTTGTCATTGGACCACCAAGATTTGCTAATGGATCATGGGAAGCTGGATTTGGCAATGTGGACTCGGGCTCATTCCTATCAGATCATGGAAACTCGGCTTTGTCACCAAGGATGTGGATGGATTGCTATCATTCCCTCCTTCCTCGAAAAGATTCGTCCTCGAATCACCTACATCAAACAAAGATAAATCAGAAACATTGAATGTAGATGAAACATTGCCATACTCACTTGGAAGCTCGACTTTGTAGGCATTATCTCCAATCCTTTCCAAAACACGAAAAGGACCATCTCCTCGTGGATGAAGTTTAGATTTCCTCTTTTCAGGAAACCTTTCCTTCCTCAAGTGAATCCCAACCTAATCTCCAGGTTCGAAAATCACTCTCCTGCTTCCTTTATTGGTTTGCTGAGCATATTGTTCATTACGCCTTTCAATGGTATTTCGAACCCTTTCATGTAACCCCTTAATAAATTCAGCTTTCTTTTTACCTTCAACATTAACAAACTCATTAATAGGCAAAGGCAAAATATCAAGTGGAGTTAAAGGATTGAAACCATAATCTCAAATGGTGAACAAGATGTCGAACTATGAAAAGTTCTATTATATGCAAACTCAATATGTGGAAGACAACTTTCCCAATTCTTTATGTTTTTTTGGATGATGGCTCGAAGCAAGATAGATAAAGTGCGGTTAACCACTTCAGTTTGTCCATCAGTTTGTGGATGTGCAACAGTAGAAAACAACAATTTAGTTCCTAACTTATACCATAAAGTACACCAAAAGTGAGACAAGAACTTAACATCCCTATCACTAACAATACTTTGTGGAATGCCATGCAATCTAACAATTTCCTTAAAGAACAAATCAGCAATATATGTAGCATCATTAGTTTTGGAACATGCAATAAAATGTGCCATTTTACTAAATCGATCCACTACTACAAATATGCTATCTTTACCATTGCGTGATCTTGGCAATCCAAGCTCAAAATCCATAGAAATATCAACCCAAGGATGACTAGGAACTGGCAAAGGTGTATACAATCCATGAGGCAATATTTTTGATTTGGCTTGTTTACACACAATACATTTATCACAAACACTTTTCACATCTTTAATCATGTTAGGCCAATAAAAGTGTTCATTCAAAACAGTAAGTGTTTCAGCAATACCAAAATGCCCCATTAACCCTCCCCATGGGTTTCCTTAATAAGCAACTCACGAATGGAACAAAGGGGTATGCATATTTTATCCTTACGAAATAAGAAACCATCATGCAAATAATAGTCACCATTCGGCTTTGAAACACAATCACTATAGGCGGCATTAAAATCATGATCATCTTTGTACAAATCTTTTATCAATTCAAATCCAAGTAACTTAGCATGCATATAGGTGAACAATGAATAACGCCTAGATAATGCACCAGCTACAATGTTTTCTTGACAAGATTTATACTTAATCACATGTGGAAAAGTTTCAATAAATTCTAACCATTTAGCATGCCTCTTATTCAATTTACCTTGAGTCTTCAAGAATTTAAGGCTTTCATGATCAGAATGAATTATAAACTCTTTAGGCCATAAATAATGTTGCCAAACCTGTAATGACCTTACCAAAGCATACAACTCTTTGTCATAAGTTGCATACTTTAAAGCTGCCCCATTAAGCTTTTCACTAAAGTAAGCTACGGGTCTTGATTCCTGCATCAAAACAGCACCAATACCAATTCCGGAAGCATCACAGTGTATCTCAAAAGCTTTATGAAAATTAGGCAAAGCAAGTAAAGGGTCGTGAGTCAACATATACTTTAACTTAGTGAAGGCTATTTCATACTCCTCTTTCCATTCAAAGGTAATGTTCTTTTTAACAAGTTCATTCAAAGGTGCAGCTATAGAACTAAAGTCTTTAACAAACCTTCTATAAAAACTTGCTAAACCATGAAAACTCCTAACTTCACTAGCATTCTTAGGTCTCGGCTATTCCTCTATAGCCTTGACTTTTGACTCATCAACAGAAATTCGTTGAGAACTAACAACATAACCCAAAAAGACAATTGATTCCATGCAAAAAGAACACTTTTTAAGGTTAGCATACAATCGGTTCTCACGTAATACAATAAACACTTGTTTTAAATGTTCAACATGCTCATCAAGTGATTTGCTATAAATAAGGATGTCATCAAAATAGACCACAACAAAATTACCAATGAAAGACCTAAACACGTGATTCATTAGCCTCATAAAAGTACTAGGTGCATTAGTTAGTCCAAAAGGCATGACTAACCATTCATACAAACCATACTTTGTTTTAAAGGCTGTTTTCCATTCATCATCTTCTTTCATTCTAATTTGATAGTAGCCACTTTTTAAATCAATCTTGGTGAAAATACACGAACCATACAATTCATCAAGCATATCATCTAATCTAGGAATTAGATGTCTATACTTAATGGTGATTCTGGTTTTGGCACGACAATCAACACACATTCTCCAAGATTCATCCTTTTTAGGGACTAAAATTATTGGAACAGAACAAGGACATAGAGATTCACATACAATACCTTTGTCAAGGAGTTCATCCACTTGACGTTGAATCTCTTTGGTTTCCTCAGGATTTGCTCTATAAGCTGGACGATTTGGAATTTGTGCACCAGGAATGAATTCAATTTGATGTTCAATTCCTCGTATTGGCGGCAATCCAATTGGTAAGTCCTCAGGAAACACATCTTGATATTCCTGCAAAAGAGATAAGACAATACTAGGCAAAGTCTTAAGGTTATCACTATCCATGATAAGTACAATATCCTTTCGGATCATTACATATAGTGACTGCCTATCTAGAATTGCTCTCTTAACATCACTATTAGAAGCAAAATAACAAAAACTACTATTTCGGCTATTACAAGTTCTAGGAACAATGCTTCGGCCTACACTAGTGTTTACATCATTTTTCTTCTCTTGTTCGATTTTCTCCTTAGCTTCTTGTTCATGTAGTTCACGCAAAGATTGAACAATCCGTGATTGATCTTCGAAGGCTTGGAGCGGACTCAATGCTCTAAGATTACACTTTCGGCCTTCAAAATCAAATGAGTAGTAATTCTTCTTACCATGATATATAACATCTCTATCATAATGCCATGGTCTTCCAAGAAGAATATGACTAGCTTCCATGGGAACCACATCATATAAAATCTCATCCACATACTTACCAATTGTTAATGTGAATTTCACTTGCTTAGTTACTTTGCTTTCAGCAGTATTATTAAACCATTGAAGTTTATACGGTTTTGGATGCTTCATGCAATTCAACTTCAATTTATTAACAAGCAAAAGACTAGCCACATTGGTACAACTACCATTATCAATGATCACACTACAAATTTTTCCTTGAACCATGGATCGAGTGTGAAAAATATTATCTCTTTGAGACAAATCATCAATTTGTGGTTGTGTACTAAGGACTTGACGAGTAACTAATGAAAATTGACCATCACCAACCTCATAAGTTTCTAGTTCATCTTCACCTTCACTTTGGGCATATTGACACTTCTCTTCAAGTGGTGGCATGTCGGCACACTCCTCATCACTTTCCACTTCTCCATTATCATGAAAGATCATTAATTTTCGAGTTGGACAGTAGGATTGATAATGACCATAACCTTGACACTTGTAACATCGAATATCCCTTAACCTCTCACTAGGTTTAGGCGCCGATTTTCGAGTGGATTCAGCAGCAGGACGGACTGTTTTTGGAGCATTAGCCGAGGTGTTTGAGGGCTGATTTGGTGTGAAGCTCCTCGGTTTTGTTGGTGGATTGAATGGAGTTGAGTTCGGCTTTTGATCTCTTCTCCATGGTGGACTTGGTTGAGTGAAATTTCGAGAGTTGGATTGAGTGAAATTTCGGCCTCCCTTTCCTTTCATGTGTTTCTCAATTTTGATGGCTTTGTGAACAAGTTCAGTAATATCAACATAACTTTGAAGATCAACATGGTAAGCCAATTCGAAATTCAAACCTCTAAGGAACCTTTCAATGGTAGAGTCGGGATCCTCTTGAACATTGGCTTTAATCATCAAAGCTTCCATCTCATGATAATACTCAACCGTTGTAGTACCTTGCACAAGGGAGTGCAATTTTCTGTTCAATTCACGGTTGTAATGAGAAAGGACATACTTTTTCCTCATCATTGCTTTCATTCGGCTCCAAGACTTGATAGGTCTCTCACCATCTTGACGTCGAGATCTAGTAACTTCATCCCACCATAAACTAGCATAATCCTTAAGATGTACAAAGACAAGTCTATACTTTTCTTTCTCAGAGTAATCATGGCCTTCAAAGAAGTGCTCAAGCTCACGTACCCAATCAAAATATGCCTCAGGATCTGCCTTTCCATGAAAAGTAGGAATAGTTAGCTTAACAGAAGCAATTGAAATCTTTGACTTTTCACCTTTCTTAGAAGAACTCGTGTGCTCGTCTTCCTCCTTCTCCTCTTCATCACTACTTGATTCACTTTCATCTTTGAACTCAAGTTTTCGTGAACCTTTGGATTTATGAGGCGGTTTTTGAGATGATGATGACGACTCCAAGAAATCAAGTCAGAGGTTGATCTTTTGCAAGATTGTTGAAAGAGATTCTTGGGCGAACTTCTCCTTTAGTTCATCTTGGGATGTTTTGGTTTTGTCCTCCATTTGTACCTACAAAATTAGTAGAAACAAACGCAAGAATATATATAATACCTCACGGGTTCCTCACTTTGGACAGTAGGTACTCTCCTCTCTATTTGGGTAGTGTTCTCTCTTGTTTATCCTAGCTAATATCCTCAAGTAATAATTTTGTGTAAGACTATCTATTAAGACTGCCCAAGTTCAATTATGTCAAAGAATTTGACTCAATCAACAAGTTCTACAACATAAATTACCACAAGTATAAACCAAAGAATTTGAACAAGAAATCACGTCACGAGAGGTTTTAAGAACACGTGTAGAGTATAACTTGATTCAATCTCAGAAACTACAAAATTCTAAAAGTATAATTCTAGACGAAAAGAATGCAACTTGAATCACCTAATTCCGAGTTGTATTGAGAAAGTTATGACACTTTTAATCCAAGGTGGTTTTCAAGTAACAAACTCAAGAACAATATGTTCTTCAACTAAAATAAAATAATTAAAAGAAAATAAATAAAAAAAAATAAATAATGCAAAGTCCGAATTAATATTTTTTTGTTCTTTTTTTTTCTGTTTTTTTTTTTGAATTGACCGTTTTTTTTATACGGTCTCTTTTTTTTTTTTTGTTCGGACAACTACAAGACAAACTCTAACTTTAAGGTTTTGAACACAAACCTTGGACAAACAAAACTACTAGGTTCGGACAAGAACCTTAAACAATGCAAACTTTAAGGTTTTAAGACAAGAACCTAGTACAAAGTACTTAGGTTTAATGTTTGAAGACAACAACCTAGGATTTAAGGTTTATAATGTTTTGTCTTCTTGTCTTAACCTTTACAACCTTAAAATTTTCAAACTTGAATATCTCACCAAGGAAAAGGAATTTGAATGTGCCACTTTCACAAAATAATCAAGATTTTCAACAAGGAACAAGAATATGGCTCAAGATTCAAATTTGGACAACTTTGGATTTTCAAGAAAATCAAGAAGTTCAAGAAAGTGTTCAAGAACTTATCTTTTTGAAGTGGTGAAAAAGTTTGATTAAAACTCAAAGTGATATAGAGACAATAAGCAAGAAAACGCAAAAGAAAGAATACAATTCGGATCAATAACAAGAAAGTTATGAATTAAGAACCGAATTGAAATCCTAGAAACCCTAATTTTGACACAAACCCTAGTTATAATTTAGACGTGTTGGACAGCAAGGAAAACACAATGAATTCAGCACTATGAAGATAAGGAACAATGCAGAATTTAAAGACACGAAGAACAACAGCAAGACGTAAGGAAATCAGCAAGAAAACAACACAAAAACGCTAAAACTCAAACAAGAACAATTGACGTTTTTGGGCAGATTTCAGCCAAGGTGTTCATGCGATTTTTACCCAACAATTACTACTGAATTTAGAGCAGAATTAAACACTAAATAACAGCAGCAAGATGACCCAAGAAACTGCAGTAATTAGAACGCAACTACAGCACAAGAAAGACGCAAATCGCAACACAAAGATTAGAGCAATTCGGGCTGAATTTCAGTACCAATTTGGCATGCAATTTTGACGGACTTAAGGACTGAATTGAACACGAATTATACAGCAAGAAGGACTCAAAAACAGCAGCAAAATAGACGCAAAAACACAGCAGAAATTGACGCAAAAAAAGCAAGAAGAACGACAATAAAACAGCAAGAAACGAAACCGGATTAACCTGAATTTTTGAGACAACAACCTATGCTCTGATACCAGTTGATGCGTGTGGTCTAGGCTCCAAGAATCTGGACCAAACAAGCTCCACAAATTCAGATCGTTGTTGAAACAAAAACACTCGAACAAACACACAAGAACAGGCAGAATTGCAATCAAAGGAAACGGCAAGAAAGATTCAAGATAGAATCAAACCCTCACGTTATCACAAATCGATTCAGTTTAACAAGTGATAAATTCAGTTGCTAATCTTAATTGATTTGGCTCGTTCTTTAACTAAAGAACTATGGCGAAGTCTCCTAAAGGTCACACTAAAGGGGAAGCTTCTTACAATAAAAATCAAACTTGATTCTTAAGGTTTGAACTACACAAAGTGTAAATTCGGATTTTAGCAGGGCTAAAACTTTCTTTCATTCATCAACTTATTTAAAACGTTACAACCATCTCTCTATTTATAGAGATGAATTTCGGCCATGCTAGGGAAACAAGGAAAGAAAACCCTAAAAGTTGCAAAGTACAACTTGACTTCTAAACTAACTACTTTCCAAATTGGAATAGGAAACTAACAAGTAACAAACTAATCCTTTTCCAAAAAGGATTAAGGAACACGGTTTCAAAGGTGGCCAAATTCAATTTGACTTCCTTTGTTTCCTAAACTATTACTTGCTATTATCATGCAAGATAATTGGGCCAAGTAATTTATCAAACAACCAATTAATTAAAGCCCACATTAAGTGTTTTGGACTTAATTAATTAACAACAAAATAAATCCCTAAATTACTTAAATGGCGTGATCCATATTCAAGCCCAAATACACGCCTCTTCATGGACTTGAACAATTCGGCCGTGCAAGCTTCTTCAAGTGGAATTTCCTTAAGCTCCAATGTAGAACTTCTAGAAACTTCATCATGAATGATTATTGAAGAAACATGCCAAAGAACTCCATGTTGAGATGGTAATGAACTCTCGGCCTCCAAGTCTTCAAAGTGTGATGACAACAAAGTGTGCAAAGCTTCTTTCATCCTTTTGCTCCTTGATCTTGTCATTGGTCCATCAAGATTCTTCAAGGGATCATGGAAACTCGGCTTTGGCACCAAGGATGTGGATGGATTGCTATCATTTTCCTTCCTGAGAATACTCAAAACACACGTTAGATGTTCAAGATGATAATTCAAATTCTTGGAATAAATAAGAGTATCATGAAAGTAAACAACCACAAATTTCCCAATAAACTCCCTCAAAACATGATGCGTAAGTCTCATGAAAGTACTTGGAGCGTTAGTTAGGCCAAAAGGCATTACTAACCACTCATACAAACCATGCATTGTCTTGAAAGCAGTTTTCCACTCATCACCCTCTTTCATGCGAATTTGGTGATATCCACTTTTCAAATCTATTTTAGAAAAGATGATTGCCCCAAAGAGTTCATCTAGTAAATCATCCAATCGTGGAATGGGATGAGGATACTTTACCGTTATGTTGTTGATGGCGCGACAATCAATACATATCCTCCAAGATTTGTCCCTCTTTGGTACCAACAAAATAGGCACAGCACAAGGAATCATGCTTTCTCAAATCCATCCTTTGCCAAGCAACTCTTCAACTTTCTTTTGCAACTCTTTGGCTTCCTCGGGACTAGTCCTGTAGGCTGGCTTGTTTGGAATTGACGCCCCTGGAACAAAGTCAATCTGGTGTTCAATCCCTCGAATGGGTGGCAATCCTTCGGGTACTTCTTCTGGGAATATGTCTTCAAATTCCTGTAAGAGAGAAATAAGACTACTCGGTAGCGTACCGGCCAAATCATTAGTGGATAAATGGGCTTTTTTTAACAAAAGAAGCACAAAAGGCATTTCAGAATTTAAAGCCTCTTATCTCACTTTTTTTGCAAACACACAAATTTTTTCATCTTTTTCACTCACAACAAGTGTTTCTTTTCTCTCTTTTTTTGTTCTTTCTCAACTCGCCCTGTTTTTCACTCTCGACTTCTTTTTTTTCACTTTCACTCTTTTGCTCTCTCATTTTTTTTGCATCTTCTTGCATCTTTACTTGATCTGCTTAAATTTGACAAGGCAACATAGGAACAAGAGTTACAGTTTTAGCTTTATACATAAAGGAATACTTGTTAGTAAAGCCATCATGCTTTACTTGTCGATCGAACTGCCAAGGTCTTCCCAACAACAAGTGACTTGCTTGAACGGGCACAACATCACATAGAACTTCATCCTTATACTTGCCGATGGGAAAAGGCACCATGAATTGCTTGCCAACACGAATCTCGCTAATGAGGTGAATTTATTCACCTTTTATCTGTGGTTTTATACTTGATTCATTGCTCGTTCTTGTTTTTTTTGAGTTGTTTTAGTGTTTCATTCGTAGGTTTGTCAACCATGGTATATTGGGCAGGAAGAAATCATGCAAAAGTTGAATTGGATGCAAAAGTGGAGGAAAAGTTGAGAAAATTGTCAAGACAGCCGCCCACGCCCCATGTCGGGACCCATCCCAAGTCGCGACGTCCAGAATGCATTGGATTATGAGAATGTGACAGTTATGCACGTCGTGACATGCACGTTCGCACGTCGCGACGTTTGGGAGCGACATAAAGCGCTGATTTTCGTCTCATTTTTGGAAACTTGCGATTTTGGCCCACTTTGAGTTGCCTTTTTCAACAAAACTTTTGTTAAGGACTTATTTGCAAATAGTTTCATAGAATTACCATATATAGGGCGAAGGTTTACAGTTTTAAAGGGTGTGTTGATTATCTTTTGAGAAGTAAGAATTCTTCCTTGTAACAGCTAGGGTTCTTCTTTAGTTATTGCGCAAGGAGAATTTGTTCGGGAACATCATTAACATTTGATCTATTTATTTAAGAGTAAAGATTTTTTCCAAGGATTTTTTGATTCAAGGTGTTATCTTTCTTTTACTTGATGAATTCAATATTGTGCTTTAATATATATATCATGATATGCGATTTAGCCATGCTTGGCTAAATCTATTGTGCTCCCGAGATTATGAATAAGGGTTTTTGTGCTTCATTTATATTCTAAGTTCTATTCTATGGTATTTGTAAAAGAGTTTTACTGTGTACTTCATAATTATGCATGATTTAAGGCCTTAATTATGTATGATGAATATCTTCACAAAGTGTAGTAAATTGCTTAGAGATAACTTGTTTTAATCTGTCCTACCGCTATATAGGAGGGTTAGAGTAAGTTGTCTGGAATCTATTGTGGGTTGGTTGTGAATTTGTTAGATTAATTTACCTTAATTCTCACCTACCGCTATATAGGAGGAATTTGGGGGGTTAGTTTGGCATTAGCGTGACTGGTTCTGGCGTTCCCTCAGCCATAAAGGAGCGGTTGAACTTGAGGGTTTGGTTGAGTTGATAGTTGCAACAGGTTCCGGGTTAATTAAGGACGTGGACTGTGCCTACCGCCATATAGGAGTGTTCAGTGAATTAGTTAATATCTAAATAGGTAAGTGCATCAATCACTCCTTTCCTACCGTTATATAGGAGGGTGTGAGTACGTGTAGTTATCTTTATTTTGCATGACCATAGATATAATGAATGTGTTGTCTTTTATGTAACCCTATCATATAATCTCGGGAGTACGCTTGCTTAGTTTGAATTTTAATCAAATCACCATTTCAGTTTTAGTTATTTGTTATTTACTTACTTATCTTCAGTTTGATAATATAAAAACACAAAAATATTTTCTTTAGAATTTCAACACAGTCCTTTCCTCGTGGGAACGAACTTGCTATACTAATACCTTTTAGGGGTTGTTTATCTTGATTTTTGATTAGGGGTGAATAGCAACCACGATCGCATTTACACAATTTTCATAAACATATTTGCCTTCATCAAATTTTAGCGCCGTTGCCGGGGAAAGCAATCGTGTTGAAATTTTAGTTTTTTTGTGAATACTAGTTGTAAATATTTTATTCATTTTTTTGGTGTTTTTATTTTTTGTGGTTTATTTATTTATTTATAATTTTAATTTCTATCTAAGTATGTCTAGGAGGTTTGGTGAATCCTTTGAAATTAATTGTGACCCACCACATAGAGTGGATGATGAACAACCGAACTCTAGATTATTTGGTGAATTCTTTCCATTGGAGCATTGGAAATCTCTGGAGGCTAACCTGGCAGTATTGACCAATGTATTGGAAGGCATTCAAACTTCTTGGGGATATATTATTGCTCACTGCAGGAGCTATGTTTAAAGGGAGTTT
This sequence comes from Ophiorrhiza pumila, assembly GCA_016586305.1. NCBI lineage: Eukaryota > Viridiplantae > Streptophyta > Magnoliopsida > Gentianales > Rubiaceae > Ophiorrhiza > Ophiorrhiza pumila. Next base: position 11,289,860 of record BLIW01000005.1, on the reverse strand, counting down.
GAACCTCGACTTATTTGCCAGGAGCCATGGTCAACAAGAAAACATAGCATATCTTTAAGAATATTTGAAGCTCTTATTGAAAAAAGGCAAGCAAGGTTAGATTTATTCAATGCAACTGGGAACCAAAGTGAGGTAAAACATGATAAATTTGTCTCTCCTACATGCATGAATATTGAACACTTGCAATGTGATGCTCCTTTTAGAGATAACATGAATGAGAAGCACTATTCTAATATTTTCTTTGACAATATTGAATTTTCTTTCTATGATGACTTAATAAACATAATGGGTAGTTTTGATGCAGCAATATCTTTCATGAATTCCTTTGGTTTAAAGGTAACCCCATGTGTAGTAGGTTCCCATTTTGATTGCCTTGCATATGAAAAAAATATTCCAAATGACCATGTTAGCTTAGATGATGAGAACTTGTTGATTTGTAAAGAAATAGCTAACATAGTGAGATCATGCATTGTGGATTCATACATTGATAATTCTATTGACGACTGTCTTAAGTCTTTGTATGCAAAGCCATTATTGGAGCCTTGTAGGGAGGAATGGCAAATCATGGAACAATTGGAGATTTCTTCATGTGATGTTAAGTCATTACAAATCCCAATGTTAATGGTGGAAGAAGAAAAGGAGGAGCCTACCTTGGAGGAGCAAGAATGGTACAAAATTGAGTTCATTGAACTTACTCCTCACATGCATGAGCTCAAGTTCCTCCTCAAATGGTTGCACAAGAAGCAATATGCTATAAGACAAAGTGCTTGTGATAGAGCATTCTTTTGGTATAAGGATGGGTATTCCGAATCTTGAAGGAGAAGACCACAATAATAAGGTCTAGCTAGGGACCAAATAAACCTATAACTACCTTCTCACCTTTCTTTTAAATTAATAGTTTTTATGTTTTTATTTTTAGTTGTTAGTTTGAATAAAAAAAGAAGGCTACTTGAGACATTGGCAAGGCCTCAACCGTACAACAAGGTTGCTAGGAGTGACATGGATAATAGGTGAATTCTTTCCTTTTCTCACACATTGAGAACAATGTGTATTTTAAGTGTGGGGGGGGGATGAAATTCATGTTATTTATTTCATGTTGTTTTGTATGTCTTTATGCTTAATTTCCTGGGAGTTGAAGTGTGGATGTTATGCTTTGATTAATGGTTAATTATCTTTTCTTAGTAGTTTTTATTAGTTTTTTTCATTATTAATTTTGAATAAATTCTTGACGTGAACTCCTTTTAGCTATAAGGGTGAGCCTTATAATAGGTAAATGCGAAGTTTTTTTATTTTTATTTTTAATTATTTTATTTTTTTAGTGTTCCTTTTTGTGTTTTTGTGTTTTTGTGTTTTTTTGGTCAAAATTTGTTTGTGTCTTGATAGGCAACTAATAATAATGAAGGGGTATCCAAAATAAAATTTTAAATGTTTTGTGATAAGTGTTATGTGGCCAGTGATGAGATTTTATCAAAAGATTCGATGTGGGATAGGAAAATAATATGCTATCTAGAGGAAGTCAGGTCTTTGATAGAAATTTTAACATTTTGAGTCGACCATATTCATGCACTTAGGGGAACTACTGAGGGGATTGATGAGTTCGTAATCATTAAGTGGTTGGAGTATTTTTAACATTTTGATTAGTTGAAACTCATATAACTCGCTTATGATGTGCTCATAATAAATGTGCTTGCAAAATTATTCGCACTTAATGCTTTTGCATTGTTAAGCTTGTTATGCTCGTACTATCATCCCTCTATGAGATTTCTTTTAATGATAATCATAAGAGAACTCATATGGATGGTAACGGAGACTAGAAGCCATAAGACTCTGGCTTCATATTGTCACTCCTCTGCGAGACTGCTCTTAAACGAAAAGTCCATGGAGAACTTGCATGAGTGGGAATGGGTCTAAAACCCGAAGGTGAGACAGTACTCCAGGTGGATGTCACGGGAATTCTAATGAAATACCCTAATTAAGTGTGACAGCCTGGGAGAACGAGTGTTATATATAAACCTAAGGGTTTGCTGAGTGAATTCTCATTAATATGAGCTGAATAATGAATCTTTAATAGGATTAGTGAGAAAAAGTTGAGACGAAGACTTAGTTGTTGGAACCCTGGCTTATGGCGTGATTGTAGATGAGTTATGAACTGAGGTGGAACCTATCGCACACACACACATGGTTGACTCAACGTGTCTAAATGAGTATGTCAATGCACTTTGATAACTTTTGGGGACACATATTATGTGTACTTGGCATTTGAATACTTGCGATTATGAGGATAATACATGGCACTTGTTCTTAGATCGGATTGATGAATTGGATGGATTTCTTGTTATGTGTTAGTTCTATTTGTTTAGAGTTTTTGTGTTAAGTTTTGTTTTTAGTATTATCGTGTTTGGCTTAGTTTGTTCGGGACGAACAAAGGTTAAGTGTGGGGGAATTTGATGCGGTGAATTTATTCACCTTTTATCTGTGGTTTTATACTTGATTCATTGCTCATTCTTGTTCTTTTTGAGTTGTTTTAGTGTTTCATTCGTAGGTTTGTCAACCATGGTATATTCGGAAGGAAGAAATCATGCAAAAGTTGAATTGGATGCAAAAGTGGAGGAAAAGTTGAGAAAATCGTCAAGACAGCCGTCCACGTCATCGCACTTCGCGACGTCCAGAATGCATTGGATTGTGAGAACGTGACAGTTACGCACGTCGCGACGTGCACGTTCGCACGTCGCGACGTTGGGGAGCGACATAAAGCGCTGATTTTCGTCTCATTTTTGGAAACTTGCGATTTTGGCCCACTTTGAGTTACCTTTTTCAACAAGACTTTTGTTAAGGACTTATTTGCAAATAGTTTCATAGAATTACCATATATAGGGCGAAGGTTTACAGTTTTAAAGGGTGTGTTGATTATCTTTTGAGAAGTAAGAATTCTTCCTTGTAACAGCTAGGGTTCTTCTTTGGTTATTGCGCAAGGAGAATTTGTTCGGGAACATCATTAACATTGGATCTATTTATTTAAGAGTGAAGATTTCTTCCGAGGATTTTTCAATTCAAGGTGTTATCTTTCTTTTACTTGATGAATTCAATATTGTGCTTTAATAAACATATATCATGATGTGCAGTTTAGCCATGCTTGGCTAAATCTATTGTGCTCACGAGATTATGAATAAGGGTTTTTATGCTTCATTTACATCCTAAGTTCTATTCTATGGTCTTTGTAAATGAGTTTTACTGTGTACTTCATAATTATGCATGATTTAAGGCCTTAATTATATATGATGAATATCTTCACAAAGTGCAGTAAATTGCTTAGAGATAACTTGTTTTAATCTGTCCTACCGCTATATAGGAGGGTTAGAGTAAGATGTCTGGAATCTATTGTGGGTTGGTTGTGAATTTGTTAGATTAATTTACCTTAATTCTCACCTACCGCTATATAGGAGGAATTTGGGGGGTTAGTTTGGCATTAGCGTGACTGGTTACTCCATTGCCTCGGCCATAAAAGAGCGGTTGAACTTGAGAGTTTGGTTGAGTTGTTAGTTTCAATAGTTTCCAGGATAATTAAGGACGTGGACTGTGCCTACCGCCATATAGGAGTGTTCAGTGAATTAGTTAATATCTAAATAGGTAAGTGCATCAATCACTGCTTTCCTACCGCTATATAGGAGGGTGTGAGTAACTGTAGTTATCCTTATTTTGCATGACCATAGATAGAATGAATGTGTTGTCTTTTATGTAACCCTATCATATAATCTCGGGAGTACACTTGCTTAATTTGAATTTTAATCAAATCACCATTTCTGTTTTAGTTATTTGTTATTTACTTATCTTCAGTTTGATAATATAAAAACACAAAAATATTTTCTTTAGAATTTCAACACAGTCCTTTCCTCGTGGGAACGAACTTGCTATACTAATACCTTTTAGGGGTTGTTTAGCTTAATTTTTGATTAGGGGTGAATAGCAACCACGGTCGCATTTACACAATTTTCATATACATATTTGCCTCCATCACTCGCCACTGTCATTAAGCCATTGAAGTTTGTATGGCCTTGGATGCTTCATCGTGGGTAACCCTATCTTTTCAACCGTAGAAGCACTAGCAACATTAGCACAACTCCCACCATCAATAATGACATCACATACCTTTCCATTCACAAAACACCGAGTGTGAAAGATGTTCTCTCGTTGGGCATTGTCATCTTCTTTGTGTTGTTCACTAAGGGCTAGCCTTGCAACCAACAATTCCCCTTGAACAGCCAACTTATCATCATCATCAGAACCCTCCAAGGATGGCAGAGATTCAGCATCTTCATCCGTCTCGATCTCACCATCATCTCGAACCACCATTGCAAGCTTATTTGGACATTGACTTGCAATATGTCCCCTGCCTTGACACTTAAAACATTTAATATCACGATTCTTAGGAGTAGAAGAATCAGTATTACCCTTTGGAACATTGTCAAGCTTAGGTCCAAATTTAGGTGGATTAGATGTAGAGGAAGAAGGTGGTTTCTCCATTTTTTTGACGTGCTTGCCTTCCAAGGACTTGCTCGAGAGCCTCCCCCCTTTTGAGTTGTTGTTCAATCTTCACTGCCATATGCACCATTTCTTCAAGTTCAATATAATGGTACATCTCAACACGATATCTAATCTCATAGTTCAAGCCATGCAAGAATCTGGCCATGGTGGCTTCTCTTTCCTCCTCAATATTTGCCCGGATCATAGCGACCTCCATCTCCTTGAAGTAGTCATCTACGCACTTGCTACCTTGCCGAAGGCTCTGGAGCTTATTGTGAAGCTCTCAATAATAGTGGCTTGGTACGAATCTCTTTCTTCATGGTGGTTTTCATTTCCTCCCAAGTTTGAATAGGCCTATCTCCAGATCTTCACCTACTTACCACAAGTTCATCCCACCATGTTATTGCATAATCAGAACACTCAGTGACAGCGAGTTTTACCTTTTTGAGATCGGAGTACTCATGACTATCATAGATGAATTCCATCTTTTTCTCCCATTTGATGTACGCCTCCGGATCTGACTTCCCTTGGAAGGATGGGATTTTCATCGTTATGGAACTCGAATTGTTGTCCTCTCGTGGCCTTCTCCACGTTGGTCTCCTATTATTTTCAGAACATCTCGATTCACTCATTCTGTCATCATCATCGTCGTCGTCTTGATCTTGATGAGACTGAGACTTTTGTGAGCCTTCCACTCGATCTTATCTTTCATGGACCTGGTCAAATTCATTCCTCATCAATCGCCTCATTTCATCCACCATGGCTTGGATTTGAAGATTCGATTTTTGAAAAACTCCTTCGTGTTCTTGATCTTGAGACATTTTCAAATCTGTACAAAACAAAGTTAGTTCCTCACTCAATCCCTCGCGCGTGTTTTCACTCAATAGAGGTCACTCTTCTCTCGTGTATCACAAAGATAGGCTTTTTCCCTCTACTAGTCTCACCACACTGCCTTTTACCACTCTTTTTCGTCTCAAAGTTCTTATCAAACTAATGAAACAATCATCAAGCTTTACTTGTGGCCTTGAGGAATTCACACTTAACAACCTTGTTAAAAAAAATTAGATATAGAGAAGAATTCAAGCCGAGAGAATTTTGAAGTCTTGGCTTCCAAACTTGCTTCCTGGATCAAATGCAAACAGGTTAGTACAAAGAGATGAAACTTGACTTTTCGTCTTCTTTTTTTTCTTTTTTTTTCTTTTTTTTTCGCATCCTTTTTTTGAACTAATTCAAAGAAAAAAAAAAGTATTGAATCCTTAAACCCCAAAACCCACTGATAAGAACCTTGCCGAACCTTTGATAAGACCCGCTATCAATATGTGACTCTTGAATTTCAAGAAACCCAACTAAAAGAATATAGATGAGAAGCCGACTACTTGGAATACCAATAATCACTAATAAGAACCTTGCCGAATCTGTGACAAGACCCGTTACCAATACGTGATTCTTGGACTTCGAGGAATCAAGAATAAGAAAGTATAAATCAAAAGATAAAAAAAAGGACATGCAACCGGTAGAACTGGCTCTGATACTAAATGATGTGATCTCGCCCCGAAGGTTAGGTTTGAACATTGTTTTCCCAATCATTCTAAGGGTTGCTAGATTGGTGTAACCGCGACCCACTAACTTACTAGAGTTAGGAACCTTGGTATGCTCACGCCACAATCAACACACTAAGAGTTGATTGATAAGTGTTGAACGCCACAAGTTAGAAAACTTGATAAGTTCTAAAAGTTCATCAAAGAACTAAGAGTTGAAAAACTCACAATTTTCATTCATCTAAATCTCTCCTTTAAAGCTTACATGAGTGGCCTATTTATAGGCATAATTATAAGAACAAGTACTTATCAAAATAGGCTAAACTACTTATCTAGTAAGCTATCAAAGATAAATCATTCTACTTATTAAGACTCTTGAATTCTAGGGCATATGTCATGGATGATGTCACGAGGACAGTCTTGTCATTTCATCACTAAAGAATAGGTCATCCATGATGTCATCAATGGCAAATTTGTCATTTCTCCACTTAAAAGCTTCTAAACTTGTCTTTATGCATTGTACTTCATTTAAAGACTTCTTTGACCAATTAATCAGCCCTTGAACGAAATAAATATGTAGAAAAACCTTCAAACTTCTTCATTTAACACATTGGAAGACTTGGAGAAGATTCAATATATTTGGACCCTTTTTGACAAATTCTGGCAGAAACTTTGAGGCTGCCTTTGGACGACTTTTATTGATCTTTTGGGCTTGATTTCTTTCATGGAAATACTAGAAAGGCTGAACTTTAAGTGGGGTTTGACTTCACTCCATTTGCACTTGAAATGAAAGAGTTATGGCCAAAACATTCTGATAAGTTGGTTTTATACCAACTAATATGTGTTAAATAACTTGGCTTTTGTTGTGTGTTTTATGTACATATGTGATGATTTGAGAGGTTTTATGCAGTTATATGTTTGCAATGTGAAAATGATCAAATGGTGTAAAACGAGCAAAAATGATGGTAAATGAAGTGAAAAATGTTAAAAGGCAAATAAAGGAACCAAGAATGCATATTTGGCCATTTTAGGGTTTTGGGCAGCTTGGTTGTGCAAATTCATTTGAGCATAACTTCTTCAATAGTAATCCAAATGATGAGTTCTTGGATGTTCTAGAAAGCTCTTTGAGTTGTCTTCAATTCTTATGTTTTAACGTTCTTCTAATTCTGTGTGTAAATATGAGAAACGAAAGTATCTTGATGATTGCTACTTCATGATTTAGTTATTGAATTCATATTGCCACAGTTTGGTAGATTGTTAATAACTTGAGTTACAAACCTCCGATTAAGGTGATTCTTGATCCCTTGGAAAGCCATGAGATAGACCAAGAACTCTTATGTTTACCATCAAGTCCAATGCAGGAGTTAAGTCACACGAATTTGGTGTAGAAGTTGGGTTCTAAGCTGAAATGAACACTTAGCTATTCTAAAGGCTCACACTCACGTTACATCTCACAAGCACTCACACAAACACCTCACGGTCACTCACTTCACACTACACTCTCGCACAGCCTCACTGCACACTCGAGCATCCACCTCGCACTACACTCACAACACTCGCACACACCTCACATGCGGCGAGGTCACCTCGCCGCACAACACTCTCGCACACACTCGCACCATCGCTGCACCACACCCATGCGGCGAGGCTACCTCCCCGCATGCATCTCACCACAACACTCACACACCAGTATTTGCACACTCATGCAGCACTTGCACACACGTTGCGGCGAGGTCACCTCGCCGCAACACTTTCACAGCACACACTCACAACATCACTCGCACGGCTCACACATCACTCTTGCACATATTCCACCACACTCGCACATTATCACTCACATTCCTCACTACACTACAACACATCCACTCTTGCACAACACATTCTTCATAACATCCTTCAACAATCAAACATTGCACTTCACATTTGTTTTGAAAAATTTCACAACACTCACCCACAACACTTCCCACTCATTTCATAACATTGACATGCTATGATTTCACCATTTCATACTCTATCAATTCCTTTCATGGGTTTTCAGTTTACATTTTTTCATTTTGTATGAATGCACACCATTTCATAACATCCATTATATCACACAAATCTAACAACATTATTATTTCATAATTTCAGATTTCCATCTTCATTCTTCACTCTATTTCATCACTCAAAATTTACCTAACAATACTTCACTACAGCTCACTCTACTTCACGACATTCATCTCAGTTTTATTCACAACATTCCTCACCAAAACACTCTCACACTCGCACATTGGCTGGCGAGATCTCGCCTCGCACATTGGCTGGCGAGATCTCGCCGGAAAAAGCTTTACACGGCGAGACCTCGCCGCGAGGTCTCGCCACACACACACACTACCGGGCGAGGTCTGGCCGTGAGACCTCGCCAGTTCAATGCTTTTGGAGGTTTTCTTTCCGGAAATTGGCTAAGTATTAAGGATATTCCATGAACTTTCAGCTTTAACACACTTCAATAACTGGGTCACAACTCTTTCATCTTAGCTCCGAATTGGGTGTTTTAAGTAGCTATGGAGAGCTAAGACAAAGTGTTTTGTGCTTGATTTTCCAGAAAAATGGCTAAGTGTTTAACTTCTGATTTTCTGAAATTTCAGACAGCTGAAGGCGTGGTCTGCTTTGGCGGAAAGGCGTGGATTTTGAAACGCTAGATTCTTGAAGGCTCACTGAGTAGCTGAAGGCGTGAAGGCTCCAGGCTCGAAGGCGTGGTTTGGCTCTGATTCTTCAGCTGGATTTCCAAGCGGTGAAGGCGTGTAGCGAGGAAGCTGGAAGACGTGCTATGGACGTCGACGGCGCTGAAGGCGTGTTCCGAGGAAGACTAAAAGCGCTGGGTTGCTGAAGGAAGTTTTCAAGCTTCGAATTTTCATAACTTGGCCTGATTTTTAGTCATTTTCTTTGGAAGACACTTTTGTAACACTTTATACATTTTATCTTGCGTATTAGTTACGTTTTCCCAACTCTATATATAGGGAAGGTAGCTAGCAAGTAAAAGGGGATTCTAGATTTGAGAACCATCATTTGAATTTTAGCGGGAGCTTTTCTCCCTCTCATTTTCACTCTCTAGATCTATTTTCTCTCACTAAACATTTCTTCTCCGATCTCAACTCCGATTGTGAATTTGGACTGGATTCTTCTTGCTTATTCTCAATTGACAAAGGAATCGACAATTCTCTCGAATAAATTGGTAAATTCTTCCAATTAAGTGAGAATGAGCTTATCAATGTTGCAATTTGTTGATGTTGAGATGAGAAAGATGATTTCTGGCTAAATCTATGATATCTTAGGATTCTAGATGGATGAATACATGAATTAGTAGATTATATGCTATGCAATTGATCTAATTGTTGAATCTTGAAATCACTTTGGAATTAATCATAGAAATCTACGAAACTTCATATTTCTATCTAATTTTGAGTCGATCAAGCTTCAATTGTGGTCGACATGCTAAATTGAGGAGTGATTCACGGATGTCAATGGAGAGATATACGAAGTGAGAACTAAATTGTGATTGCTTTAGTCTTCACACTTACTCTATTTGATCATTTCAATTCTAAGACTCAGGCCTCGCCATAGGAAGTTTTGAAGAATCGAAACAGTAGGAATAGTGACGAAGAAGCTCTCGATGTTAACAACGAAGGCATCTAAACCCTAGGTTGGGCCTCGCCATAGGAGTACTTAGGATTTTGGATGTTAGAGAAGTTAGCTAAGAGAGTTGAGACATTGCGGAGCTTAATCCACCATTCTCAGGCCTAGCCATGGGAGAGGATGGTGATTGGGGGTACAGGAGGTGGTGTGGTCGCCATGCTAACCACAGCTTGAACTTCTAGGCAATTTAGGTCTCCAACGCATTTACGTGTTTACTGATTGCATAGCATAGATTTACTAAGCATGTGTTAGTCCAATTCAAGAATCCTGAGATATCTGTTTCATCCTTGCCTGTCATTTTCTTTTGTATTTCTGTCCTCGTTCTTTTGTGTTGAAATTACATTCTCTCTAGTACTTAGATTCTGAGACAAGACTTTTAGAACAATTTGCTCAATATTCTTGACCTAATCCTTCCCTGTGGATACGATCTCTTCTTCCACTACTACATTAGTGTTTAGAGTTAAAATTGACGAGGTGCGACACTAGCTATCAATTTTTGGCGCCGTTGCCGGGGAAGGCAATCGGTTCTGGAATTTGTTGAATTGTTCTTTATTTTTACTTGTTCTACTTTGTGTTTTTGTTTGTGGCATTTACCTTAGCTTTCATTTTGTGTTGTTTTCTGTTCGTGTTGAGAATTGTGATCTATTTCTTTGTTGCATATTTGAAGTTCTTGTTTCTTTGTTATTATACTCCACAACTGTGTGTTGTGTATGCCAAGGTCTAGCAGGTTTGCTGGAGAACCACAATTCTTATTGGATCTTGAGTTGGAGAAAACTTTAAGAGCACACTTGAAGCAACAGAGAGAAATGGCAGCTCAAGGAGCACAAGCACCGAGGTTTGGAGACCATTATGCAGTAAATTTTGACAATCGATTTGGTCATCAGGACATCGATGTGGAAGTTACCACATTCCTCCACAAATTGTTTCCATGATCACCCAGGGCCAATTCTTCCAAGGTCTTGACAATGAGGATCCCAACGTCCACCTCGATTGGTTTCTCGGCCTATGTAGCACTTTCAAGTTGCCAAGGGTTGATAGGGGTGAGGTTCACAGGATTTTGTTTCCTATATCTTTGCGTGGAAAGGCTAAACATTGGTTCAAGAGCATTGGAGGAGCCAACGCAGCTATGTCATTTGATGATCTACAGAAGAGGTTCTTGTCCAAATATTTCCCTCCAGCTAAGCTTGAAAAGAGAAGGTTGGAAATTATGAACTTTCAACAACAAGAAGGTGAGACATTTAGAGAAGCTTGGGAGACATTCAACGACCTAATCAGACAATGCCCCAATCATGACTTGGGAGAGATCAGGGAACTAAACACTTTCTTCAAAGGCTTAACTCCTGAATCCTCGTTGATGGTTAAGGCATGTGCTAACGGGGCACTCAACGACAAGTCTGTGCCTGAAGTACGGGAGCTATTTAATCAAATTGCTGAGGATGAGTATATCTTCCAAGAGACCCGAAAGCCACATGCCAGAAGACAAAGAGGAGTACTTGATGTAGATGAGGAAACATCACTCAGTGCAAAATTTGAAGCACTGGCTAAGCAAGTGCAAACTCTAAAGGCAACTCAAGCCAAGACACCTGTGTTGTCTTGTGGATTATGCAAGGGTGAACACTATACTGATGAGTGCTCTGTCACTACTGAATCCATTCAATATGTGAATAATTATGGCAACAGGCCACAGTATTCTGGAAATTACTCAGGATGGAACAACAGAGGATATGGAGGCAATCAAGGAACTTAGGGACAACAAAACCAAAGCCAGTGAAGCCAATATACTCAAGGGAATGATCAAAGGAGAACAACCAATCCTCCACCGGGTTTTGATCACCAAGCTAGTACATCAGCGCGAGAACAAGGGAAGCCATCTGTGGAAGTTATGTTTCAAAAGTTGTTGGAGAGGTTGGACAAGAATGAGCAGAGGTCTGAGTAAAGGTTTGGAAGCTTGGAATCAAGTGTTAAACATCATAAAGCCATTTGGAAGAATATTGAGATGCAGCTTGGTCAATTGGCTAATGATGTGCATCAGAGGCAAAAAAGGAGCACTACTAAGTGACACTGTTCCGAATCCAAAAGGAAGGGAAGCATGCAATGCCATCACTTTGAGGAGTGGAAAACTTTTGCCAGGAAATAAGAAGTCAGAAGATAAGGGTGATTGATTGGAAGAGGACCAAAAAGATGAAGCTGAGGAAATTCTTGAACTTGAAAAGGATGGTGAGCAAGAGGGTGATAGAGCTGTGAAGAAGGAGATACCAGCTAGGGTAGGAAATGAAATCACTAACAATTCCAATCCTTACAACTACCCTGAGTATGCTCCTAAACCTCCTTTTCCAGAGAGGAAGAAACCACCTCCTCAAAAAAGCGCTCAGTTGAAGAGGTTCCTGGATGTACTCAAGCAAGTGAACGTGAATCTTCCTTTGATGGATTTAGTGACATCAATGCCAAAATATGCCAAATATCTCAAGGATCTCATCTCCGACAAAGAGCAAATCTTGAGATGTGATGTTCCCATGATGGTTTCTGAGTGCACTCAAGCTTGGATGGTTCATGATCTTCCTCCGAAGCTTAAGGATCCTGGGAGTTGCACTATCCCATGCAAAATAGGCACAAGGCATTTTGCAAAGGAGTTGTGTGACTTGGGTGCTGGAATCAACTTAATGCCATTATCCATTGCTATCAATGTTGGATTGGAAAGCCGAATTCGCCCTGTTGCAGTAACTCTCCAATTGGCAGATAGATCATTAGTAACTCCCACTGGCTTGGTAGAAGATGTTTTGGTAAGAATAGATAAATTTACATTACCGGTTGATTTTATTGTGCTTGACATGGAAGAGGACCCTGAGGTTCCTCTCATTTTTGGTCGTCCTTTCTTAGCCACTGGTGATGTATTAATTGGTGTTCGAAACAAAACTGTCACCTTTAGGATTAATAATGAGGAAGTAGTTTTTGATGTGAACTATGCCATGAAACAACCCATGTACACAGAGTTTTTGTGTTCTTTTCAAGTTGTTGATTGTTCTACAACGTTAGTTGATGAAGGTGTTAAACATGACTACATTTCTGTTGATAAATTTTTTGATGATGAAGCAATTGATTTAGAAGAGCATGATTTAGAAGATTGCACGATTTTACCTGACAATGCATCTGTGGTAGAATGTTATTCATTTGTTCCAATAAAAGAGTCAAGCTTGGAATTGTCAACCAAACTTTGGTAGATCATACGTTACAGGAAGCATGTGGTTAAGAATTGTGCAAATGATAATAAGAGCCATGCTAATGCTTGTTGATGATGATGGTTGTTCTTTCTGATACCTTAATAAATTGCATAGAGTCTCATCTGGAAGAAACATTGCATACACAATGAATGAAGATAATGTGGAAATTGTTGAAATCTCTTTTGTGAAAACCAAATTCTTGAAACTATGAAATGAATCTATGATGTGTAATTGGTAACTCACCACAAGTGCTACGAAGAGGCGATTTTTGTAAAAAGAAAACAATCTGTTTTTGTTTTGGTGAGAAAATTGGGGAAAATTTGGGGTGATCACCATTTTACTGTGGATGATGAGATGAGAAAACTTTTTATTGACAGAACTAACATGGTATCAACTTGCTTATTTGGATCATCTATGTTTGAACGTACTGAAGGCTTTGTTGAGAACCAAGGATGAAAAAGCCTTTGGTTGAGCCTTGTAGGATTCAAATGGTGGATGTGGTGGAAGGGTTGGTTAATGTGTTTCCAACAAGAGAAGATTCACTGAACGGTGTTAAGTGTGGGGGAGTCCCAATGGTTTAAGGTGCATTTTGTGGAGGATGTTCCTAATATCCACTGGAGCTTGAGAGTGTACTTGATGTTACTCCTCCAGTGTCCTACAAAAGGAATACGAATGCTTATGAATTCTCATCTTTCGTTTGGTGGGGAGATGGGTTCACCGAGTTCATTTCATGAAGAAAGCTTCATAAATAAAGTCTAGCTGGAGACTATCTAAAATCCAGAGCTACTTATTTTCCGTTAGCTTTAATAAGTAGTTTGTTTTCTTCTTTTCGTTTTGTCTTTACTTTTCTTCATTTTGGAATTCACTCATCAAAACCACTCATGTTAAAGGTGTTTGCCCAGGAAGGACATTGCAAGAGATTAGCCATGCACTCAAAAGGAAAAGTGTGGGGGAGTGATGCCATGGAATTTTTCATATGAGGAAGTTGGACCAGGACATCTCCACAAAGCAACATTGGAATTCATGACAAAATTAATACCAGGGAGCTCCTGAACCTATCTTTTCTTTACATTGAGGACAATGTATGTTTTAAGTGTGGGGGAGTGTATGTTTGCTATGGTTTGTATCTCTTGGACTTTAGATGCTTATTTGTCTTGTATTTGACTTGCATGACTTGCATGGGTGATGAAATTTTTTGTGATGAAATTTTTTGTGAACAAGTATGCTATTTTTCTAGTTTGTTGGGTAAAGTTGTGTCGTTTGCATATTATTTCCTGTTACATGTTGTGTTTTTCATTGTTGTGCAAAATTTTAAAGTTTTTGGTGAAAAATTTGAACTTTTTGAATAAGTGATGGAGTTGATGTGTTTCAATGAAATATGGTGTTAGTATTGGTGAGTGTTGTTGTGGAAAAGGTGTCAAGAGCTTGAGTGTTGGACTGGAAAGTGAATAGCACACACGTATTTGAAACTTTGTTCCTAGTTCACTATGGCTTAATTCAAGTTCATCACTTAAATCTTTTTGAGCTTGCCTGTGAAAATTTTTTGTTCTTAGTACTAAGTTTGAAGAAATTGGCATATTTTGCTGGCTAAAGCCCGATGTTAAGGTAAGATAGATATGCCATGCAAAAAACTAAATGACACAGGAGGTATGTGTATGGAAGCTTACTCTTCTTGCTATGAATTTGTCCGGATGTTTCCAGAGTTCGGGCAAGTTAATCAACTTGAAACTCTTATGAACATGTGCATGCATAAGAGAAGACATGGAAGAAAAAGCCTTTTGACATAAGATAATTTGTGCTGAAATCTGAAGGCTTGGTGCCAGGAACTTTGGAATAAATTATTGTGTGGAGAATGTTTTGATGGACTTGGATTTGGCAATTGTGGATGAATGAACAAATGTGTTAGATACGGTTGATAAAAATGAGTTTTGAGTGTACAATTTGCTTGAGGCCAAGCTATTATGAATGGTGTTGAAATGGATAGGGAAGTGTTCTTTTCCCTATCAGGAGTTCAAAGCATGGTGTGTGTGTGGCATAGTTTTGTGATTGAGTTAAATGGTTTCATTTTGTGTCTTTGCTTCAGGACAAGCAAAAGTTCAAGTGTGGGGGAATTTGATAAGTTGGTTTTATACCAACTAATATGTGTTAAATAACTTGGCTTTTGTTGTGTGTTTTATGTACATATGTGATGATTTGAGAGGTTTTATGCAGTTATATGTTTGCAATGTGAAAATGATCAAATGGTGTAAAACGAGCAAAAATGATGGTAAATAAAGTGAAAAATGTTAAAAGGCAAATGAAGGAACCAAGAATGCATATTTGGCCATTTTAGGGTTTTGGGTAGCTTGGTTGTGCAAATTCATTTGAGCATAACTTCTTCAATCGTAATCCAAATGATGAGTTCTTGGATGTTCTGGAAAGCTCTTTGAGTTGTCTTCACTTCTTATGTTATAACTTTCTTCTAATGCTGTGTGTAAATATGAGAAACGAAAGCATCTTGATGATTGATACTTCATGATTTAGTTATTGAATTCATATTGCCACAGTTTGGTAGATTGTTAATAAATTGAGCTACGGACCTCCAATTAAGGTGATTCTTGATCCCTTGGAAAGCCATGAGATAGACCTAGAACTCTTATGCTTACCATCAAGTACAATTCAGGAGTTAAGGCACACGAATTTTGTGTAGAAGTTGGGTTCTAAGCTGAAATGAACACTTAGCTATTCTAAAGGCTCACACTCACGTTACATCTCACAAGCACTCACAGAAACACCTCACGGGCACTCACTTTACACTACACTCTCGCATAGCCTGACTGCACACTCGAGCATCCACCTTGCACTACACTCACAACACTCGCACACACCTCACATGCGGCGAGGTCACCTTGCCGCACAACACTCTCGCACACACACGCACCATCGCTGCACCACACTCATGCGGCGAGGCTACCTCGCCGCATGCATCTCACCACAACACTCACACACCAGCATTTGCACACTCATGCAGCACTTGCACACACGTTGCGGCGAGGTCACCTCGCCGCAACACTTTCACAGCACACACTCACAACATCACTCGCACGGCTCGCACATCACTCTCGCAAATATTCCACCACACTCGCACATTATCACTCACATTCCTCACTACACTACAACACATCCACTCTTGCAAAACACATTCTTCATATCATCCTTCAACAATCAAACATTGCACTTCACATTTGTTTTGAAAAATTTCACAACACTCACCCACAACACTTCCCACTCATTTCATAACATTGACATGCTATGATTTCACCATTTCATACTCTATCAATTCCTTTCATGGGTTTTCAGTTTACATTTTTTCATTTTGTATGAATGCACACCATTTCATAACATCCATTATATCACACAAATCTAACAACATTATTCATTCATAATTTCAGATTTCAATCTTCATTCTTCACTCAATTTCATCAATCAATATTCACCTCACAATACTTCACTACAGCTCACTCTACTTCACAACATTCATCTCAGTTTTCAACTTTATTCACAACATTCCTCACCAAAACACTCTCACACTCGCACATTGGCTGGGGAGATCTCGCCGCGAGATCTCGCCGGAAAAAGCTTTACACGGTGAGACCTCGCCGCGAGGTCTCGCCACACACACACACTACACGGCGAGGTCTCGCTGTGAGACCTCGCCAGTTCAATGCTTTTGGAGGTTTTCTTTCCGGAAATTGGCTAAGTATTAAGGATGTTCCATGAACTTTCAGCTTTAACACACTTCAATAACTGGGTCACAACTCTTTCATCTTAGCTCCGAATTGGGTGTTATAAGTAGCTATGGAGAGCTAAGACAAAGTGTTACGACTTTCATGTTTTAAGTTTTTCCTAATTCACAGTGCATCGTGATCAAATCTTGGTGGGAATTTGCGGTCATGAAGTGTTTTGTGCTTGAGTTTCCAGAAAAATGGCTAAGTGTTTAACTTCTGATTTTCTGAAATTTCAGACAGCTGAATGCGTGGTTTGCTTTGGCGGAAAGGCGTGGATTTTGAAACGCTGGATTCTTGAAGGCTAACTGAGTAGCTGAAGGCGTGGAGGCTCCAGGCTCGAAGGCGTGGTTTGGCTCTGATTCTTCAGCTGGATTTCCAAGCGGTGAAGGCGTGTAGCGAGGAAGCTGGAAGGCGTGCTGTGGACGTCGAGGGCGCTGAAGGCATGTTCCGAGGAAGACTAAAAGCGCTGGGTTGCTGAAGGAAGTTTTCAAGCTTCGAATTTTCATAACTTGGGCTGATTTTTAGTCATTTTCTTTGGAAGACACTTTTGTAACACTTTATACATTTTATGTTGTGTATTAGTTACATTTTCCAATCTCTATATATAGGGAAGGTAGCTCGCATGTGAAAAGGGATTCTAGATTTGAGAACCATCGTTTGAATTTTAGCGGGAGCTTTTCTCCCTCTCATTTTCTCTCTCTAGATCTATTTTCTCTCACTAAACATTTCTTCTTCGATCTCAACTCTGATTGTGAATTTGGACTGGATTCTTCTTGCTTATTCTCAATTGACAAAGGAATCGACAATTCTCTCGACTAAATTGGTAAATTCTTCCAATTAAGTGAGAATGAGCTTATCAATGTTGCAATTTGTTGATGTTGAGATGAGAAAGATGATTTCTGGCTAAATCTATGATATCTTAGGATTCTAGATGGATGAATACATGAATTAGTAGATTATATGCTATGCAATTGATCTAATTGTTGAATCTTGAAATCACTTTGGAATTAATCATAGAAATCTGTGAAACTTCATATTTCTATCTAATTTTGAGTGGATCAAGCTTCAATTGTGGTCGACATGCTAAATTGAGGATTGATTCACCGATGTCAGTGGAGAAATATACGAAGTGAGAACTAAATTGTGATTGCTTTAGTCTTTACACTTACTCTATTTGATCATTTCAATTCTGAGACTCAGGCCTCGCCATAGGAAGTTTTGAAGAATCGAAACAGTAGGAATAGTGATGAAGAAGCTCTCGATGTTAAGAACGAAGGCATCTAAACCCTATGTTGGGCCTCACCATAGAAGTACTTAGGATTTTGGATGTTAGAGAAGTAAGCTAAGAGAGTTGAGACATTGCGGAGCTTAATCCACCATTCTCAGGCCTCGCCATGGGAGATGATGGTGATTGGGGGTACAGGAGGTGGTGTGGTCGCCATGCTAACCACAGCTTGAACTTCTAGGCAATTTAGGTCTCCAACGCATTTACGTGTTTACTGATTGCATAGCATAGATTTACTAAGCATGTGTTCGTCCAATTCAAGAATCCTGAGATATCTGTTTCATCCTTGCTTGTCATTTTCTTTTGTATTTCTGTCCTCGTTCTTTTTTGTTGAAATTACATTCCCTTTAGTACTTAGATTCTGAGACAAGACTTTTAGAACAATTTGCTCAATATTCTTGACCTAATCCTTCCCTGTGGATACGATCTCTTCTTCCACTACTACATTAGTGTTTAGAGTTAAAATTGACGAGGTGCGACACTCGCTATCACATTCCTCTTGGGCTGAAGTCTTCAAAGCTGAATTTTTCCTTGGGCTAAAATAAAATAACACATAATTACTACTTGGGCTTAAACTAAAAATAATAACAACATTAAATAAGAAATACTTGGACGAAAATAAAAATAGAAAAGATAGTTCCCTCCGTGGGTTCTGTAAGATCATACGGAACCCAACTATTCTTGATTTTCAACTTCAATCAAAAGGACTTTACTTGTTGAGATGTTAGAAGAAGAACGAAGAGATTGTTCCCAACAAGTTGACACCAATCCATTCAAAGTGTCTTTGAACAACTTTGCTCGTGACCTTGTGATAGGGACGACGTGACATCTTAATGGGTCTTCGATTCCTACGCTTGAGTACTTGGATGAGTTTGCATCACATATCACTAACAATACTTTGTGGAATGCCATGCAATCTAACAACTTCCTTAAAGAACAAATCAGCAATATGTGTAGCATCATTAGTTTTGGAACATGCAATAAAATGTGGCATTTTACTAAATCGATCAACAACTACAAATATGCTATCTTTACCATTGCGTGACCTAGGTAATCCAAGTACAAAATCCATTGAAATATCAACCCAAGGATGACTAGGAACATGCAAAGGTGTGTACAAACCATGAGGCATTATTTTCGATTTTTCTTGCTTACATACAATGCATTTATCACAAACACTTTTCACATCTTTAATCATGTTAGGCCAATAAAAGTGTTCATTCAAAACAGCAAGAGTCTTAGCAATACCAAAATGCCCCATTAACCCTCCCCCATAGGTTTCCTTAACAAGTAATTTATGAATGGAACAAGAGGGTATGCATAACTTATCTTTTCGAAAAAAACATCCATCATGCACATAATAATCTCCATTTGGCTTTTTCAAACTTTGATCATAGGTGGCAGAAATATCAATATCATCTTTATACAAATCTTTAATCAAATCAAAACCAAGTAACTTAGCATTCAAAAGGTGAATAACGTGTATTTCGTTGATAATGCATCAGCTACAACATTGTCCTTACCAGATTTGTATTTGAACACGTATGGAAAAGATTCAATAAAATCTAACCATTTAGCATGCCTTTTATTCAATTTACCTTGAGTTTTCAAAAATTTAAGGCTTTCATGATCAGAATGAATAATGAATTCTTTAGGCCATAAGTAATGTTGCCAAACCTGTAATTATCTTACCAAAGCATACAACTCCTTGTCATAAGTTGCGTACTTCATGGCTGCCCCATTAAGCTTTTCACTAAAGTAAGCCACGGGGTCTTGATTCTTGCATTAAAACAACACCAATACCTATCCCGGAGGCATCACAGTGTATCTCAAAAGCTTTATGAAAATTCGGCAAAGTAAGAAGAGGGGCATGAGTCAACATATATTTCAATTTGTTAAAAGCGTTTTCATGTTCATCTTTCCATTCAAAATTGATATTCTTTTTAACAAGTTCATTTAAAGGTGCAGCTATAGAACTAAAGTCTTTAACAAACCTTCTATAAAAACTTGCCAAACCATGAAAACTTCTAACATCACTAGCATTCTTAGGTC
The DNA here is from genome assembly GCA_016586305.1 of Ophiorrhiza pumila. Lineage (NCBI taxonomy): Eukaryota > Viridiplantae > Streptophyta > Magnoliopsida > Gentianales > Rubiaceae > Ophiorrhiza > Ophiorrhiza pumila. Next base: position 11,269,804 of record BLIW01000005.1, on the reverse strand, counting down.
TCGGCCAATCCATGATTGCCTTGACTTTTGAGTCATCAACAGAAATTCCTTGAGAACTAACAACATAACCCAAAAAGATAATTGATTCCATGCAAAAAGAACACTTTTTAAGGTTAGCATATAACTTGTTCTCACACAAAACAACAAACACTTGCATAAGATGTTCAACATGTACATCAAGTGATTTTCTATATATAAGGATGTCATCAAAGTAACCCACAACAAATTTTGCAATTAAAGATCGAAAAATATGATTCATTAGCCTCATAAAAGTACTAGGTGCATTAGTTACACCAAAAGGCATGACTAACCATTCATACAAACCATACTTTGTTTTAAAGGCTGTTTTCCATTCATCACCTTCTTTCATTCTAATTTGATAGTAGCCAATTTTTAAATCAATCTTGGTGAAAATACAAGAACCATATAATTCATCAAGCATATCATCTAATCTAGGAATTGGATGTATATACTTAATTGTGATTTTGTTTATGGCACGACAATCAATACACATTCTCCAAGATTCATCCTTTTTAGGTACTAAAATAACAGGAACTGAACCTGGACTAAGAGACTCACGAACTATACTTTTGTCAAGGAGTTCATCAACTTGACGTTGAATCTCTTTTGTTTCCAAAGGGTTAGCTCTATAAGCTGGGCGATTTGGGATTTGAGCTCCTGGTATGAAATCAATTTGATGTTCAATACCTCGAATAGGTGGCAAACCTACTGGCAAGTCCTCGGGAAACATGTCTTCATATTCCTGTAAAAGAGATAAAACAACACTAGGCAAACAAGCAAGGTGATCACTATCAGCAATAAGTACAAGATCCTTGCGAATCATCAAATACAAAGGTTGCCTATCTAGTATTGCTCTCTTAATCTCACTCTTAGTAGCAAAATATTAAGGTTTAGAATGATCACTATTTCGGCCATTACAAGCTTTAGAAACAATGTCTCGGCCAACACTAGCTATTACACTCTTTTTATACTCTTGTTCATCTCTTTCCTTTGCTTCTTGTTCATTCATCTCACGCTGAACTTGTACAATCTTTGATTGTTCTTTCACCATATTGGCGTCTAGTTTTAATAACTTCATCACACCATAAACTAGCATAATAATTGAGGTGCAAAAAGGCTAGGCGGTACCTCTTACTTTAGGATACATTATTGCCTTCAAAGAAGTGACCTAGGTCTCTAACCCAATCAAAATAAGCCTCGGGATCTGCCTTTCCATGAAAAGTAGAAATTTTTAGTTTAATAGAACCAATTGAAATTTTAGAATTGTCACCCTTTTTAGAAGATTCCGTGACCTCCTCCTTCTCCTTATCATTATCATCGTCGGATGCAAACTCATCGAAATTGAGTTTCTTGCAGTGGAGCCTTTAGAAGCCGATTCCAAGTTATCAAGTCAGAGATTGATCTTTTGAAGCATATTGAAAAGTACCTCATTGGCGTACTTTTGTTCGGCTTGGGTGACTTGTTTATCACCTCCCTCCATTAGTACCTGCAAGATTAGTGACAACGTTAACAAAAATAGTAATGGACAATAATAAAATACGGAAAGTAAAGAGACAGGAGGTTGATAATGCAGTTCGGCAATTGCCTACGTCTGCGGGGCCACGCCCAGAAAAACAATCCACTAAGTTCACAAGTTACAAGACACTCGGTCTGACACAAAGTAAGACTCCCTCTTATATTTGGCGCCGCCTCTTCCTAACTCTACAGTGAACGTGATTGTGCGAGCTCCCATCGACTTGTGTTGATTCCTCCTGGAATCCGTGGTTCAGCAAGATCCCCTTGCCCACGATGAATACAAGCTCCCCTTATCAATGGTGACTCCTCCTGGAATCCGTGGTTAATGCAAGATCCCCTTGCCCACGATTGAACTCCTCCCGAGGCTGAATTATATCAAAGAACACAAGGATTGCATCTTCAATACTATGACATTAAGATGCTTTAGCTAACACAATTTCATCAAAGACCTCCAAGAAAGAAGTGTGTTCACAGTCTTGTAAAAGATCGAAAGAATAATCAACTCTCCACACAGAAAATACGTGTGGTTGGAAAGATCATATAGTCCTTCCATGTTTATCTCAAGTTTATTTTCAAATAATTCAAATTGAAAGATAGAAAAACACGTCCCTTCAATACTTATCTTTTTCAAAGATAGCTCTCCAATGATAACTTCCAAGAATACCAAGATAAGCTACCATAAATATCGAGATAGCATTAATCTTTGAATCAATCTTCCTTGCATAGATTGATTTAATTTGATTTATGCCTTCAATAAGATCTTTCCTTATCTTGCCAAAAAATCAATGCCGATTAAAAATAAATGCTACGCCACGTGTGCATTAACACAACGTATAGTTGTTGAGTTAGAAGGATACCATATATGCATGACAACAAACACATGACATTCATGTTATGGTCAAGCATATGTAGGGGTGTCAAATTCTAAAGAAAAACTCATTGAAACAATCAAGAGTTGGTTTTAAGTCAATACCATAGAAGAATTATAACAAGCACATGACATGCATGTTATGTTTAAGCATATTCAAGTGCTTCAAATGCACACATGACTAGTTGAGGCACTATATCAAACACTTAGAGTGCATTAACCATTTCATCCTGTCCAGACCAACATTCAAAACTGATTTCCCAACAAAAACCACAAAAAAATTCCAAAATAATCACAATGAATCATTCTATCATAATTACACAATACGTGTGAATAAAATTGAATCTCCAAGAATCAAAAACGGTCCAAAACCGTGGTATCTAATCCAAAAATTCCACCATTCAATTCTAGCATCCATTCATCATAACAATTCACTCAATAGTGTAAATAGAACATGTAACGCACGATTAAACACAAGATTAAAACAAAAATAAGAGGAAAAATTCAAAATTTACCTCTTGAGGAGCAAAAATCAAAGTCGACTAATCGTGTGCTATTTGATGAGAGAGCGGGCTCTACACCTTCCCAATGTATCCTAGAACAGATTGGAATCACATAAAACTAACGAATTTCACTAGAAATTCGAAGTTTTGAATTTTTTGGTTTTGAGAAAAGTTTCAAAATTTGGGCAATTTTTGGAAATTTAATTGGTGAATCTGTGCGGTGTTGATGTTAATTTGGAGTGAAATTTCAAAAAAATGGGAGAAAGAAAGATGGATTAGAGAGGATTGTTTTGAGTTTTTTTTTTATTTTCGTTAAAAAAAAGTAAATCTGTTCTTTAGTTTAAAGCCAATTTTTACCCAACATCGCGACGTAGAGCACTTGGACGTCGCAACGTGGAGGAATCCTAGGGTTTTTTTATTAAACATACCTGGACGTCGCGACGTGGGATCTTACACGTCGTGCGACGTTGGAAAATTTTTCCACGTTTGTGCTGATGGTCATGTACGTCGCGACATGCGATCGTGCACGTCGTGACGTTGGTGAATTTTGCTACGCTTTTGCACATTTGATCCTCCAAATTTCCCTTAATCCTTTCTCCAACCTACAAAACAAAACATTTGCACAAAAAGACTATTAGTTAATGGAATTTTTAGCCAAACCTCTAAATAAACTTAAATGAAACTTAAAAATATAAAATATAAAATTGGGTTGCCTCCCAAGAAGCGCTTTATTTATCGTCGAAAGCTCGACGCCTGTTGCTTATTCTTCCCTCGGTGACTCTTCAAGAGTCACCTTTTCAACAATTCGAAAAATCTTTTCGCCTTGAGAAAAATAAATCTTCAATCTATGCCCATTGAATATGAAAGAATTTCCCGTCTTTTCATTTAGGAGATCAACTGTTCAATACGGAAACACTGTCTTCACCCTAAAGGGTCCATTCCATCTTGACTTCAGCTTTCCTAGAAAAAGACTTAACCTTGAATTACAGAGTAAAACCAGCTGCCCGGGTTCGAACTTTTTATGTAGGATGCGCTTATCATGCCACTTCTTAGTTCTCTATTTATAGACAGATGCACTTTGGTATGCATCAAATCTAAACTCATCCAAATCATTGAATTCCAACAACCGTTGCTCAGCTACCTTCCCATAATCCATTTTCAACTCCTTTAATGCCCAAAAAGTCTTGTACTCCAGCTCAATTGGTAAATGACAAGCCTTGCCAAAAACCATGCGCGATATGGAGATGTACCAATAGGGGCTTTAAAAGCTGTGCGATATGACTATAGAGAATCATCCAATTTTGTTACCCAATCCTTCCGAGAAGGTTTCACAACCTTTTCTAAAATTCTCTTGATCTCCCGATTTGATATCTCCACTTGTCCACTTGTTTGAGGATGGTAAGGGTTTGCCACTATATGTCGGACTCCATATTTGGTCAATAAGGCTTGAAAAGCTTTGTTACAAAAATGTGTGCCTCCATCACTGATAATAGCCTTTGGGGTTCCATAACGAGTGAAATGTACTTCTTGATGAACCCCACCACACTTTTTGCATCACAAGTTGGCAAAGCACTTCCTTCTATTCATTTAGAAACATAATCCACAGCCACAAGAATGTAAGATTGACCATTAGATTTTGGGAATGGTCACATGAAGTCTATGCCCCAAATGTCGAAAATTTCCACCTCCATAATATTGTTTAAAGGCATCTCATTCTTCCATGAAATATTTCTTGTCTGTTGACATTCATCACAATGTTTGATCCACTCTTGAGTGTCATGGAATAGTTTGGGCCAATAATACTGACAGCTTAAAGTCGTATCACCTCAATTTTACCCTAAATACTAATGTAGTAGCGTAAGTAGGGATCGTATCCACAGTGAAGGTATTGGTTACCAAAATATTAATGAAATGTTCCAGAAAATTCACAAGTACAGTTTCACAAGTTTTTAAGGACAATAGAAACACTCGATAACAATTGAAGACTGAAATATTAAACTACAATTATCACAGAAATGAGATATCAAATGTAAGGAAAATGTCCTAGGGTTTCTTTCCGGATAATCATGTAAATTAACTACGTAATTGCAATACAATTGACTCTAATGACAAACGAGAGGGGATCAAACTGCCTGAGAACCTAGATTATGACCAGCATGGCGACCGCATTATTCTCTATGTTCTCTGACTCCACAATTTCCCTTGGCGAGGCCTAGAGTGAAGAATTAATCCCGCAGAATCCCAACCTTCTGAGTTTAGCTACTATTTCATGCAAAACTTAGGTTTTCCTATGGAGATGCCCAACCTAATTCCAAATGTCTTCACAAATCTCCAGAGTTCTCCTCTCACTTATTTCTTAATTCTCATTAAACCTCCACCGGCATGTCGACCGCGTTTTGGTTCATGATCACACAAATCAAGTAAGAGGACTCATTTACCATACTGTATGTTCTCAATTCATGCATTATAACTCCTATTGTGGAATTAAACTCCGACCTAACATGGCAATTACAATCGAAGGGTGATTCAGACAACAAGAGCTCCAATGAATGAATTTTAACAAGTTTCAAACAGTATTTACCAGTATGAATTCATTATGAATGAATTAAAACAAGTGCAAGGCAATACGTAGTCTAATTACACTACATCCGGATCAATTCCCTAGAACATAGCAAATTTAGCCACAAAGTTCCATTTCCAATCCACGATCTTCAAAAAATTCAACAAATAGCAAATCATATTCATCAATTAGGAAGAATTTACCAATTACTCTACTTCAATTGCTTCTAGTTCAAAAAGAATCCGTAAAAGCTTCCTTGATTGAGAATAGAACTACAATGATCGATTTCAATTCTCAATCGTAAATGAAAATGGAGATCAAATTTGTAGAGAGAGAAAGTAGAGAGAGAAAGTAAATCTCAAACAAGAACACTTCCCGCTCTAAAAATCAAAAGTCGGTTATCAATCTCGAATATTCTAAAATCGATCCCCCTACATGTTAGCTACCTTCCCTATATATAGAGTTGGGAAAATGTAACTAATGCGCAACATAAAATGTATCAAGTATTACAAAAGTGTCTTCCAAAGAAAATGACTAAAAATCAGTCTTTCTTATGAAAAATTCGAAGTTTGAAGGTACATTCAGCAATCCAGCGCCTTCAATTCAGCAGCTCCGCGCCTTCATCGCAATCTCAGCGCCTTTAAGCCATCAGGATTCACGCCTTCACTCGGATCTAGTGCCTTTGGGCCAGAAGCTTCCACGCCTTCACGAGCACGCTGAAACCCACTCTTGGTCCAGCAACTTCACGCCTTCATAAGCACGACTGAACACGCCTTTGTCATCCCTTCATGCTCCCATCAGCTTCCTCCACGCCTTTGAGCCAGAAAACAACACGCCTTTAGCCTCCCTGCACAAGATCAAAGCAGCTTAACACTTAACCGATTTTCACAGCTACAAAACCATACAATTACACTACGAGATCTCGTAGTGAAATTTTTTCTTGTTTTTTACTCTACGAAATTTCGTAGTGCAATTTCTGCACTTTTCAGTTTTGCCAGCGAAATTTCGCATGTAAAATTTGGTGTCATTTTATTGGCTTGCGAATTTTCGCAAGCCAATTTTCTTGCCTTTTTCCTCCCACGAAATCTCGTGGGCTAAAGCTGGCCTGGTTGCTCTTTTTTTCCTATGCCAAAAAAATGTGCCTAAGTGTGAAGTTTGTTGTGCAAAGAATGGTGTGTGATGCATTCAGCTAAGTGGCTAGGTAAGTGCATTAATATGACAAAGTGTGGCAAATGAATGGCAAGGTATTGCCACGGCTAACGTGAATCAAGCGTGACACGTGAGTGAACGTGCAATGCACAAACAATGTGCATGTGAGTGAATTTTGTGTGTTGTGTGTTGTGAATGCTTGGCAGAAATGAGTGCATGAGTATGGCAAAAATGTAGCCAATGCTTGGCATAGTTTGTGGCAAGGCTCGGCACTGTGCTTGGCAAGGTTGATGTGCCGAGTTGTTAAAGTATTGGCAAGCTTTGGCAAAGCTTGGCAAGGTTGGAAAAGTGTTGGCAAGCTTTGGCAAGGTAGATTAGCCGAATTGGCAAAGTGTTTATTCCAGCATAACACCCTACTTCCATGCCAAATAAATGTGTCTTAGCCTCTGAGTCAGATTTGGTGGTGAACTTAAGAGTTCTAGATCTATCTCTTAGCTTTCCATAGGATCACGAATCAGCTTCATCAGGTACCTAAATCTCAAGATATCATCAAAATACCATACTGTGGCAGAAAGATAAAACCCTAAAACCCTAAAATGACATTTCGCAAAGAAACTCTTATTTCATACTCTTTCACACAAAATTGGAAAATAGTTAAAACATAAGAATTGTAGTGTATTCAAAGAACGTTTCAGAACACCAAAGAACTCACCAATTAGATTAGTATCAAGATAGTTATGCCCAGATGAATTTTCCTAACCAAATCTTTCAAAACCCTAAATCAAGTCTACCAGGTACATTTCTGTTTCATTCACCTTCCTAGATGTTTTGACCTCTCAACCTTGCCAATTACCATCAAACACACAATTGCCTAAGTTTATCATCATTTTTTGTCCGTTTTAACCAATTAAGCACAATCAATTGCAAACCACATAAATGCACAACGTCACACAAAACACCACACTAACTCATGAACATCAAGTCAAAAGCTAAGTGAATTAATCCATTTAAGTTGGTATAAAACCAACTTATCAAATTCCCTCACACTTGGACTCTTGCTTGCCCTCAAGCAAAGACACACACAAATTAACCCTTTTTATCACCCGTATGCAAACACATTGTTCATTCATCCACAATGACCACATCCAAATTCATCAAAGCATTTTTCACACAAAACTTAATACTTTGATGGTTCATGATGCCTAGCTCTCAGATTTCAATACAAATTATCAACTAAGGCACAATGAATAAAGACCAAAAATGTCATGCGTGCCAGTGTGTGCTGAGGAACATGAACTTCATCTATTCCTTTGTTATACACCCTCTAGCTGGTCTCACATACCATTCAATACATGCCAATCTCTTTGTCCACTCTTATGAACATGCAATCACAAGATCAATGGTACCTATGCGTACATTGGTACTCTATGGGACATTGCCCTTATTTTGCACATTAGTGCTGCACATTGGTGCACAATTGCTTCACATATTGATGATTGAAATAATGCCTGGGTTTTATGGGTTTTTTCTCCAAATTTGATTGCCCAGGTTCTTATGGCTTTTTCCTTCCCAGTTGCCAATATGGCTTTTTCTCCCATATCATTTCTTGTGCCAGCACATGTTCATAAGAATCCTAAATTGACTAAAAATGCACGAATTTTGGAGACACCAGATAAATGCATAACAAAAAGAAACAAATCCATACACATTACCTCCTATGTCAATTGAGTTTTTGCATGGCATATCTATCTTACATTAACATCGGGCCTTAGTCAGCAAAATGTACCAATTTCTTCAAACTTAGCACCACAAACCCAAAAGTTTTCACATGCAAGATTCAAAACAAGTAATAGTGATGAACTTGGAATAAGCCAAAATGAACTAAGAACAAAGGTTCACATACAAGGTGTTCAAAAGTGGTTCATGAGCATATGTCCTTGTTCACTTTCTTTTTGTTCCAATCCACGTTTTGCATTCATTCATTTCACTCTTAGCTTCGTTTTTCTCTTTCACACAAATTCACATCACAATTCACACCTTGCACACAAGACTACACACTCTAATTTCATTAATGCCAAATAGTAAACACAAAGAATTACAGACTTCCACATGGCTTAGTATATTCCATTCCACAACAATAAGAAAAAACAAACTACATACTAACTCTAAACATTCAAACAACACTTAGCACACAAAGCGATTCACGGCATTTCTTCATTCTTCATTTTCTTCAAAGTAAGACAGCTTGACTTCACCCTATCAAGGCCACTTCTACAACCTTCTCGACATAGAATAATGTAACATGCTTGACATATTGGCTTCTCCATTCCAACAATACTTCATCAGTATGAAAGAAACATATAAACACAACTTCACAATCAATCAACCACTTCATCACCACAATCTGATATGTCAAAGCAGAGCACCATAATAATTTCACACATAGCATCAAGAAAAAATTTCACCATAATTTCTCCCCCCCTCCACACTTAAAATGAACATTGTCCCCAATGTAAAAGGCTAAGATGAAGGGGGCACTCCCTGAGAAAACGATGATGGAGCTGAAGAAGAAGGAGATCCAAATGCAGCTGCTGTGGAGAAAGATTGTCCATCCAAAGAAGCCGTGGCAAATGAGGGAACTCCAATTGACTGTGGCACATAGTGAAAAGGGCCGTGGACAGGGCCTTCGAGAGGTTGGCCAGATTCAATTAATGGAAACCGTGTTGCTGGCATGAATTCAGCATTCGGGAGAATTTTCGGAGTTGGAGGCATAGAAGGGATTCTTCCAAATGTAGGCAGTGGTGAAAGAGAGGGCATTGCCGACACCCCTGCTGGAAGCTCATGAACAATACCACTAATCACATCCATTGATAGATTCGGAATCCGATAACCAGCTAATTGTGCGGATGTTGGTGTTGGCTTTGGGGGACCAGCATCACTGTGGTAGTAGACCGCCATCTTATTGAATCTATCCAATTCTAATTGCATCATCTTCTGCATGTGATATAAAACCTCAAACTGCTGTTGAGCCACTGTGGTCATATCGTCCAATTTATGGTCCATCTTTGAAGCATGAGCTGTCCACTCTTGATGCATATTATCCACACTTTCATGCATCCTTTCCCATCTCTCCTCCAAGTTCATGAACCTATGATCAACTGATTGTTCGAAACTCTAGAAACGATTCTCCACTGAATGCTGAAAATCCCGAATTGCTCCATGAAGGGATGTGAAATTAAAAGAATGCTGCCCTTGATCCGCAACATAAGTCGAATTTTCACTCTCAACCAGAGATGCCTCTGCACTCGAAATCCTCGCCTGCTCCATTTCCTTGTCCATCTCATATACTTCATATAAAGTTCGTCAGTAATTGGAGGCTTAATCTTCTGCCAGTCACCAAACTCATCATCCACACCTTGTTCTACGCAAATCTCCTGAATTAGTAACGGAAAATAAAGTCCCTTACTGCGCGGGGATATTCCCTCTTGGATGTTTGAAAGGACTAAACGACCCACGTCGATCTGCCGCTTCATTCGAATTGCAAAAATCAGAAACAACCGATTACGAATCACCTCGGTAGTTTGTGAACTTGGCATGAGGCGAGACAACACGAACAACAGCCACATTTTCACATCACTTTTCAAGAATTCATTTCGAATATGCTTATTCCTTCCTTGCGAGTTAAGCACACAAGTTGCTCCAGGATGAGCCAACTCCTCTGTCAAAGCTTGATCCAACTCTTCATCAGCTGGGAACTGTATAGGGTCAGAGGAATAACTGGTTGTACGCAAGTGAGAGTTAATAATTTTGCTTGTGATTCGAATCCATTTTCCTCTCACATAGACAGCTCCATCCTTAGGAAGCGCTGCATTGGCATAATATTCCCTTGCAATGCTCAAATTACAAAAACCAGGTGCAACAGTAAGCTTCTCATGAAATTTGTAGAACTTCATTATCTTTTTAAACGGCCCTTTTACCACATCGAAAGCTCGTTCAAGGTGTATGTACTTCACATTGATGCCTTGCTCCCAACGTTGCCCAGCTTCGTCATTAACGAACAAAGATAATTCAGGAGTTCCTTTCCTCTTCTTGGGTTCCGGGGCTTGCATCGCATATCGAGGGGGTTCCTCAAACATCCGCATATCATCTGGGAAGTACTCTGGGTCAGACTCAGATTCATCAACAGGTGGTTCCTGAGCTTTTCCTTTCCCTCTTCGTGAAGTGGAAATTTTGTTAGGAGTAGTGTCCTTCTTTGGGGCCATTCTGTGAAGTTCAATTGCAACCAATGTTTAAACAAAAATGATAGTCATTATGATAACCCATAATCCATTAAGCACATGCCAAGCATTTACAATATAGCATTTCATCCACAAATTCAAAATTCAGAACACGAACACACATTGTCCTCACAATTAGACCATGTTCAAGGCAAAACCAACAACAGTGTATAACATAAGAAATGTAGCCCTCCCTCTTAGCTGAATTTCCCAACTTGAATCAACAAAATTGGACATGCCCAGCTCAAGTTATGACTGTTTTACAGAAGTGTGGTAAATCTGGCAGCTTTCGCGAATTCCAAAAATCTTAACAAAGTAAGCTTCACCTTTCCATCCATTTTAGACTACATTCCAGTCAAAATTAGCAAAAATGACAAATTTAAACTTTGTAGCTTACAGTCTTTAGCTAAAATCTACCACTGGAATCAACATATTTGGTCATGCCATTTGCAAGTTCTACCCAAAATACCGAGACATGTCAAGCTGGGCAGATTCATCAAATTCAAATCCCGATTTCAACATGTACTTCACATTCTAAGCCTTTTTAGCCTATGTACCAGCCACAATTATCAAAAGTGTACAAAATAAACGTTGAAGGCTATCATGTTGGCTAAAAGATGCAACTGGAAGCACTCCATTTCCACATACCTAACTCATGTTATGCTCTAAAAACAGAAACGTGGCAAAGCTGGAATTCTTGAAAATTAAAATTTTTAATCATTCCACCTCCACACTTAACATGCATTGTCATTTGGCTATCAAAGTCATGTTTACTAATTATTTCCGTGAACAATTGAACAAGAAGACATACCTTATTGAAAAGTCTAAACACTCCTGAAGGAAATGAAAATTGAAAAATGATGAATACGGCACAAGCTTCCACAAGTGATACTTAGCTCAACAAGATGATTTTTGTTCTTCTTGGCCTTACATGTTATACAAATGGTAAATGGCATTTATAGACCCGGACCAACAATTAAACCAACCAAAACGTAAAATGAAAACAACCTGTCACTCAATTGCATCGGTCAACCATCCACATTAAAGTACCCCACCAAACACTCCAAACAAGTAAGTCATTCAAAATGCGAGACCCATGCCTTATCAAAGCATTTGAATTCTTTTAAGCCTACTCACTGCCCAACACTACTAACTTCACATGTCACTACACAACAAGCATAACAAATAAGCATTATTTCGGTCATCCTCCCAAGTGCACTCCAAATCACATAAAAACTTCAAGACTTAAATGGAACCATTTCACTTTAATGCATGCAACGATTTCTTCTGCCAACTAAAGATAAAATTTATGACCTCCAAGGCAAAGATGTAAGACTTTGTTCATTCTTATCATGCATTTATGACCGAACAATGACAATATCAGCTTTCTCAGAATATCAAATCATGAATAGAAGAGAATTGCTTTCTTTCAATTTTACCACATTTAAACAAGCTACTAAAACTCTACTAGCTAATGACTCACACATAACCGAAACTACCTTAACACATAACCTCTAAACTAACACGCTAACTTTATGAAAATATCATTACTCAAAACGCTTACTACCACACTAAATACATCAACACACATTAACAAAACGAGAATAGCAACATGGTACAATCTTCTTTTGTTTGCACAGTTAAGCTTCAATTTTAAATTTATGCACTCCTCCCACACTGAAATGAAGACACGGTCCCCGTGAGAGAAGAAAGAACAACACGAAAAAAGGAACCTGGCCTTCCACTGTTTTACAAGCCACGAGAAAGTCTTGCAAGTCTTTCCTCCTCTTGTAACGTCAACCATTGAGGAGGCCCCAACAGACCAAGAGGATTTTGAGGATTTTCAGCTGTAGTGATATTAACTCCTTTCGCACGAGCCATGGCTGTTATCAGAGCTAGAAAATACATCGGTACAAACTCACATCTTTGTGCCCGCCTGATAAACTTTAATATCAACTTCCCAACATCAATACAGAAATCATGTAAAATAGCAGAAATCAACAGAACTCGGTCGCTAGATGCTATATTGGTACGATTAGTTGGAAGAATTCTGGAATTGATAAACATTAACCATGTTTTGGCCTCGGCTGTGAGTTCACTGGTATGCACATATAAAGCCTCTCGTCGAGCATTCCTCACCCATGTAGCACCAGGTAAAGTCACTGAAGCCAACAAGTGATCCGTATTGTCGGCTCTCAACAACCTACAATAAGTGTTACGTTGAAAATCATCAAGAAGATAAAGCCTATTGATACTATGTCAGGTGACCCTCAAATATTTCCCCCTCACAAACACTGAGTGAACACCATTAGCTCGTGAATTAGCATAAAATTCTCTAACTATGTCCATATTCACTACTACTGAAGCTCGTACAAAATGAACCCATGATTGCCTGAAGATTATATCCTCAAATCTCCTGGAAGGGTCCTCGAATGGTCTCTCAATTCTCACTGACCTGTTGAAAAAACTATGATAATAGCTCTCAGCATTTGCATTAACAAAGTGAGGAAAGTTAGCTGGTTCAACATCAAGCACCACCTCTTCATCATTAGAAGAGGAAGAAGAAGAAGATGTAGTTCCTGGATCTTCACTAAAGATGGCATACTCATAAGGATTTTGATGAGGATAATTATTAGCCATGACGTCAATAGAAGATTGAGTTTGCAAAAGAAAGATGTTCAAGATATAGAGTGCAATGCAAACTATCAGACAAACACATGTGAATGATTCTAAAAAAATGAGAGCAGACATGTCATAGCTTGTTTGTCCTCACTACTCAATTATTGAAATCATCCAAATCAATCATGCACTCAAGGTCACGGGATTAGAATCAATTCTTAACATCAGAGCTTTTACCTGAAGTGTAGACCATGTGAAACTCAAGTACCCAGATGAATAGAAAATAACAAAGACTCACTCTGTCTTTTAGCAATAATGATGAGAATGAGCCCGTGTTCACGTCCATGGTGTTAAGTCAATTTTTCATCCTGAAAGTTTCTATCACGTTTTGGTATTCTTGGCATAACTCTTTCGATATAACTCGGAATTGCACCGTTCTTGAAGCCCTGGAACGGTAAGAGATAGAGCTACAACTTTCATGTTTTACGTTTTCCAAGATCTGAATTTATCACCGTCGCAAATACCTTCCAAAATTGATGACGGGATTCTAGCCGGATTTTCATCTCGAATTTCATGGACTACATTGAAGACCAAGATGGCGTGCTTGGGCTTTGCTATGTTGGATCACGCCATTTGATAATTATTTAGTTTCCTTTTTGAGTTGTAATAATTAAGTCCATTAAACTTTTAATTATGGGCTTAAGTCTTTATGTTTGAATTGTGGGCTAAGTAATTACTTGATCCAATATCTTGAATGATAATGGCAAGTAATAGTTTAGGAAACAAAGGAAGTCAAATTGAATTTGGCCACCTTTGAAACCGTGTTCCTTAATCCTTTTTGGAAAAGGATTAGTTTGTTAGTTGTTAGTTTCCTATTCCAATTTGGAAAGTAGTTAGTTTAGAAGTCAAGTTGTACTTTGCAACTTTTAGGGTTTTCTTTCCTTGTTTCCCAAGCATTGCCGAAATTCATCTCTATAAATAGAGAGATGGTTGTAACGTTTTACACAAGTTGATGAATGAAAGAAAGTTTTAGCCTTGCTAAAATCCGAATTTACACTTTGTGTAGTTCAAACCTTAAGAATCAAGTTTGATTTTTATTGTAAGAAGCTTCCCCTTTAGCGTGACCTTTAGGAGACTTCGCCATTGTTCTTTAGTTAAAGAACGAGCCAAATCAATTAAGATTAGCAACTGAATTTATCACTTGTTAAACTGAATCGATTTGTGATAACGTGAGGGTTTGATTCTATCTTGAATCTTTCTTGCCGTTTCCTTTGATTGCAATTCCGCCGGTTCTTGTGTGTTTGTTCGAGTGTTTTGTTTCAACAACGATCCGAATTTGTGGAGCTTGTTTGGTCCAGATTCTTGGAGCCTAGACCACACGTATCAATTGGTATCAGAGAATAAGTTGTTGTCTCAAAAATTCAGGTTAATCCGGTTTCGTTACTCGCTATTTTATTGTCGTTCTTCGTGCTGTTTGTAGCGTCAATTTTCTGCAGTTTTGTTGCGTCTTTATTTGTTGTTTTTTGAGTCCTTCTTTCTTTCTAAATTCGTGTTCAATTCAGTCCTTAAGTCCGTCGAAATTGCATGCCAAATTGGTACTGAAATTCAGCCCGAATTGCTCTAATCTTTGTGTTGCGATTTGCGTCTTTCTTGTGCTGTAGTTACGTTCTAATTACTGCAGTTTCTTGGGTCATCTTGCTGCTGTTATTTAGTGTTTAATTCTGCTCTAAATTCAGTAGTAATTGTTGGGTAAAAATCGCATGAACACCTTGGCTGAAATCTGCCCAAAAACGTCAATTGTTCTTGTTTGAGTTTTAGAGTTTTTGCGTTGTTTTCTTGCTGATTTCCTTATGTCTTGCTGCTGTTCTTCGTGTCTTTAAATTCTGCATTGTTCCTTATCTTCATAGTGCTGAATTCATTGTGTTTTCCTTGCTGTCCAACACGTCTAAACTATAACTAGGGTTTGTGTCAAAATTAGGGTTTCTAGGGTTTCAATTCGGTTCTTAATTCATAACTTTCTTGTTATTGATCCGAATTGCATTCTTTCTTTTGCGTCTTCTTGCTTATTGTCTCTATATCACTTTGAGTTTTCATCAAACTTTTTCACCACTTCAAAAAGAATAGTTCTTGAACACTTTCTTGAACTTCTTGATTTTCTTGAAAATCCAAAGTTGTCCAAATTTGAATCTTGAGCCATATTCTTGTTCCTTGTTGAAAATCTTGATTATTTTGTGAAAGTGGCACATTCAAATTCCTTTTCCTTGGTGAGATATTAAAGTTTGAAAATTTTAAGGTTGTAAAGGTTAAGACAAGAAGACAAAACATTATAAACCTTAAATCCTAGGTTGTTGTCTTCAAACATTAAACCTAAGTACTTAGTACTAGGTTCTTGTCTTAAAACCTTAAAGTTTGCATTGTTTAAGGTTCTTGTCCGAACCTAGTAGTTTTGTTTGTCCAAGGTTTGTGTTCAAAACCTTAATGTTAGAGTTTGTCTTGTAGTTGTCCGAACAAAAAAAAAAAGAGAGACCGTATAAAAAAAACTGTCAATTAAAAAAAAACAGAAAAAAAAAGAACAAAAAAATATTAATTCGGACTTTGCATTATTTATTTCTTTTATTTATTTTCTTTTAATTATTTAATTTTAGTTGAAGAACACATTGTTCTTGAGTTTGTTACTTGAAAACCACCTTGGATTAAAAGTGCCATAACTTTCTCAATACAACTCGGAATTAGGTGATTCAAGTTGCATTATTTTCGTCTTGAATTCTACTTTTAGAATTTCGTAGTTTCTGAGATTGAATCAAGTTATACGCTGCACGTGTTCTTAAACCTCTTGTGACGTGATTTCTTGTTCAAAATTCTTCGGTTTATACTTGTGGTAATTTGTGTTGTAGAACTTATTGATTGAGTCAAATTCTTTGACATAATTGAACTTGGCCAGTCTTAATAGATAGTCTTACACAAATTATTACTTGAGGGCATTAGCTAGGATAAACAAGAGAGAACACTACCTAAATAGAGAGGAGAGTACCTACTGCCCAAAGTGAGGAACCCGTGAGGTATTATATATTCTTGCATTTTTCCTTACTAATCTTGCAGGTACAAATGGAGGACAAAACCAAAGCATCCCAAGACGAACAAAAAGAGAAGTTCGCCCAAGAATCTCTTGCAACAATCTTGCAAAAGATGAACCTTCAACTTGAATTCTTGTAGTCGTCATCATCGTCTCAAAAACCGTCTCATAAATCCAAAGGTTCACGAAAACTTGAGTTCAAAAATGAAAGTGAATCAAGTAGTGATGAAGAGGAGGAGGAGGAAGAAGAGCACACGAGTTCTTCTAAGAAAGGTGAAAAGTCAAAGATCTCAATTGCTTCTGTTAAGCTAACTATTCCTACTTTTCATGGAAAGGCAGATCCAGAGGCATATTTTGATTGGGTACGTGAGTTTGAGAACTTCTTTGAAGGCCATGATTACTCTGAGAAAGAAAATTATAGAATTGCCTTTGTACATCTTAAGAATTATGCTAGCCTATGGTGGGATGAAGTTACTAGATCTCGACGTCAAGATGGTGAGAGACCTATCAAGTCTTGGAGCCGAATGAAAGCAATGATGAGGAAAAAGTATGTCCCTTCTCATTACAACTGTGAATTGAACAGAAAATTGCACTACCTTGTTCAAGGTACTACAACGGTTGAGGAGTATTATCATGAGATGGAAGCTTTGATGATTAAAGCCAATGTTCAAGAGGATCCCGACTCTACCATTGAAAGGTTCCTTAGAGGTATGAATTCCAAATCGGCTTACCATGTTGATATTCAAAGTTATGTTGAAATTACTGAACTTGTTCACAAAGCCATCAAAATTGAGAAACACATGAAGGGAAAGGGAGGCCGAAATTTCGCTCAATCCAATCCTCAAAATTTCACTCAACCAAGTCCACCATGGAGAAGAGATCAAAAGCCAAACTCAACTCCATTCACCCCACCAACAAAATCGAGGAGCTTCACACCAAATCAGCCCTCAAACACCTCAGCTAATGCATTTGCACACAACATCTTCCTTTGCATTTCATTTCAATTCTTGAGCATAAGTTTCACACTACAAAATATATGCACAACACATTCATTTACATTCCACTCATGATTTTTCATATGACAACTACACATGTTTAACACACAACTCACAAACATTCCAATTCAGGATTTGCACTTTCTGTTGCTAAACTTCTCCCACATCTTCACTACACAATTCACTTGAACTTTCACTTCTCACTTTTCACTCCACATCACACTCATAATTCACAACTCCCACAATATATTCTCACTCGAATCTCAGGAGGTCAACACCTATCTCACACACTTCATTCTTGGTTGTTTGAACGCATTTCATTATTCATCCATTCACTTCACACATTCATGATCACTCACTCAAGTTGGTATTCAGATTGCACATAACCCATTTCATTTCGTCATTTTACTTCTTACACTTCACCTCACTCACAACACTTCACATTTTTAATCACTCAAAGTACTCATAACACTCAACACATTTCATTCACTCAAACTCACACATTCACACTTTAGCAGGCGAGACCTCGCCGCGAGGTCTCGCCGGCCAACACTTCATATGGCGAGGTCTCGCCGCGAGACCTCGCCAGCTGAAGGCCTTTGAGTTTTGTTTTTCTTAGCTGGAAAAAATGTAAAGTGTTGAGTCGAATGTTTGAGTGTGCAGGTAGCATTGGAAGGCGTGGACATGATTGAACAGAAGGCGCACGGTTGCTGAGTTCAGAAAGAAAGGCTGAAGTTGAGTTGTCAAAGGAGTGTTCTGCCTACGTTATAAAGACGTGATGTTGCTGGGTTTTGAAGCAAAGTGGGAAGAAGTTGGAAGGCGTGATCCAGAAGAGCCTGAAGGCGCGAAGAAGCAACTGAAGGCGCGACATCACAAGCTTGAAGGCGCGGTACTTGCTGAACGAGAAGGGATTTTGGATTAAAATTGGAGGCGTGATTCTGTCTGGCCTGAAGGCGCTGGAAGACAGCTTGGGCAGCTGAAGGCGCTGGAAATGAACATTGAAGCCACTGGAATGCTGAACTTTTCTCCAAACTCTGAATTTTCATTTCTTGGGCTGATTTTAGTCATTCTCTTTGAAAGACACTTATGTAATACTTTGTACATTTTATGTTGCGTATTAGTTACGTTTTCCCAACTCTATATATAGGAAAGGTAGCTAGAATGTAAAGAGAGGATTCTAGACTGGACGGGAGACGGGAGAGGATTCTAGATTTTAGAACTATCGTTTTGAATTTTAGCGGAAGCTTTTCTCTCTCTCATTTTCTCTCTCTAGATCTATTTTCTCTCACTAAACATTTCTTCTCGGATCACAATTTCGATTGTGAATTTGGACTGGATTTATCTTTCTTATTCTCAATTGACAAAGGAATCGACAATTCTCTTGATTTAATCGGTAAATTCTTCCAATTAAATGAGAATGAGCTTATCAATATTGGAATTTGTTGATTTTGAAATGAGAAAGATGTTTTCTGGCTAAATCTATGATATCTTAGGATTCTTAATGGATGAATACGTGTTTTAGTAGATTGTATGCTATGCAATTGATCTAATTGTTGAGTATTGAAATCACATTTGAATTGAGCATAAACATATGTTGAATTTCATAATTCCTAGCTAATCTTGAATAGATCAAGCTTCAATTGTGGTCGACATGCTAAATTGAGGAGTGATTAATCAAAGTTAGAGAAGTTGCATGAATTGAGAACTAAATTGTGATTATTTAAGTCTTTGCATTTGTTTTCTGTAATCAAATCAATTCTGAGACTCAGGCCTCGCCATAGGAAGTGTTAATGAATTGAAACATTAGGAAAAGTGTTAAAGAAGCTTTCTGTGTTAACAACAATGATATGTGAACCCTAGGATGGGCCTCGCCATGGGAGTTTTTAGGACTTTGCATGTTAGAGTAGTTAGCTGGGAGAGTTGAGACTTTGCGGAGCTTATTCCACCATTCTCGGGCCTCGCCATGGGAGAGGATGGTGATTTGGGGGGCACAAGCAGTGGTGTGGTCGCCATGCTAACCACAGCTTGGACTTCTAGGCAATTTAGGTCTCATTTGCATTTAATTGTTTACTGATTGCATAGCATAGATTTACTAAGCCTGTGTTCATCCAATACAAGAATCCTGAGATATCTGTTTCATCCTTTCTTGTTGCTATATTTTGCATCTTTATTTTCGTTCGTTTGAGTTGAATTTTCCTCTTTCTAGTACTTAGATTTTGTGACAGGACTTTTAGAACAATTTACTCAATTTTCTTGACCTACGCCTTCCCTGTGGATTACGATCCCTGCTTCCATTTCTACAGTAGTTGTTAGGGTAAAATTGACGAGGTGCGACAACTCGATATCAATTTTTGGCGCCGTTGTCGGGGAAGGCAATCGGTTCTGGAATTTGTTGAATTGTTCTTGATTTTTACTGGTTCTACTTTTTATTTTTTTTTGTGACATTTACCTTAGCTTTCATTTTGTGTTGTTTTCTGTTGGTGTTGAGAATTGTGATCTGTTTCTGTGTTGCATATTTGAAGTTCTTGTTCTTTTGTTATTACACTCCACAACTGTGTGTTGTGTATGCCAAGGTCTAGCAGGTTTGTAGGAGAACCACAATTATTATTGGATCTTGAGTTGGAGAAAACTTTGAGAGCACATTTGAAGCAACAGAGAGAAATGGCTGCACAAGGAGCACAAGCACTTAGGTTTGGAGATCAATACGCAGTAAATTTTGACAATCGATTTGGTCATTAGGACATCGATGTGGAAAGTTACCACATTCCTCCACAAATTGTTTCCATGATTACCCAGGGCCAATTCTTCCAAGGTCTTGACAATAAGGATCCTAATGACCACCTTGATTGGTTTCTCGGGTTATGTAGCACTTTTAAGTTGCCAAGAGTTGACAGGGTTGAAGTTCACAGGATTTTGTTTCCTTATCTTTGCGTGGAAAGGCTAAACATTGGTTCAAGAGCATTGGGAGAACAAATACTGGAATGTCATTTGATGATTTACAGAAGAGGTTCTTGTCCAAATACTTCCCTCCAGCTAAGCTTGAAAAGAGAAAGTTGGAAATTATGAACTTTCAGCAGCAAGAAGGTGAGACATTTAGAGAAGCTTGGGAAAGATTCAACGATCTAATTAGACAATGCCCCAATCATGACTTGGGAGAGATCAGGGAACTAAACACTTTCTTCAAAGGCTTAACTCCTGAATCTTCTTTGATGGTTAAGGCATGTGCTAACGGGGCACACAAAGACAAGTCTGTGCCTGAAGTACAGGAGCTATTTAATCAAATTGCTGAGGATGAGTATATCTTCCCAGAGACCCGAAAGCCACATGCCAGAAGACAGAGAGGAGTACTCGATGTAGATGAGGAAATATCACTCAGTGCAAAGTTTGAGGCATTGGCTAAGCAAGTGTAAACTCTAAAGGCAACTCAAGCCAAGACACCTGTGTTGTCTTGTGGATTATGTAAGGGTGAACACTATACTGATGAGTGCTCTGTCACTACTGAATCCATTCAATATGTGAATAATTATGGCAACAGGCCACAGTACTCTAGAAATTACTCAGGAGGGAACAACAGAGGATATGGAGGCAATCAAGGAACTTGGGGACAACAAAACCAAAGCCAGGGAAGCCAATATACTCAAGGGAATGATCGAAGGAGAACTACCAATCCTCCACCAGGTTTTGATCACCAAGCTAGTACATCAGCGCAAGAACAAGGAAAGCCATCTGTGGAAGGTATGTTTCAAAAGTTGTTGGAGAGGTTGGACAAGAATGAGCAGAGGTCTGAGCAAAGGTTTGGAAGCTTGGAGTCAAGTGTTAAACATCATGTAGCCATTTGGAAGAATATTGAGATGCAGATTGGTCAATTGGCTAATGATGTGCATCAGAGGCAAAAAGGAGCACTACCAAGTGACACTGTTCTGAATCCAAAAGGAAGGGAAGCATGCAATGTAATCACCTTGAGGAATGGAAAAATTTTGCCTGGGAATAAACCGTCAGAACTTAAGAGTGATTGTGCAGAAGAAGACCAAGAAGATGAAGCTGAGGAAGTTTTGGAACTTAAGAAGGACAATGAGCAAGAGGATGATAAGACTGTGCAAAAGGACATACCAACTAGAGTGGGTAATGAGATCACCAAGAACTCCAATCCTTTCAACTTCCCTGAGTATGCTCCTAAACCTCCTTTTCTAGAGAGGAAGAAACCACCTCCTCAAAAAGGTCCTCAGTTCAATAGGTTTCTGGAAGTACTCAAGCAAGTGAATGTGAATCTTCCCCTGATAGATTTAGTGACTTCAATGCCAAAATATGCTAAGTATCTCAAGGATCTCAACTCCAACAAAGAGCAAATCTTGAGATGTGAGGTTCCCATGATGGTTTCTGAGTGCACTCAAGCTTGGATGGTTCATGATATTCCTCCGAAGCTTAAGGATCCCGGGAGCTGTACTATCCCATGCAAAATAGGCACAAGGCATTTTGCAAAGGCTTTATGTGATTTGGGTGCTGGGATCAACTTAATGCCATTGTCCATAGCTATCAGTGTTGGATTGGAAAGCAGGATTCGCCCAGTGGCGGTAACTCTACAATTGGCAAATAGGTCTTTGGTAACTCCTACAGGTTTGGTTGAAGATGTTCTGGTGAGAGTTGATAAATTCACATTGCCTGTTGATTTTATTGTTCTTGATATGGAGGAGGACCCCGAGGTACCACTCATTTTTGGTAGGCCATTTTTAGCTACTGGTGATGCTTTAATTGGAGTTTGAAACAAAACTGTTACATTTAGAATTAATAACGAGGAAGTAGTTTTTGATGTGAATTATGCAATGAAGCAACTTATGCATTTAGAATCTTGTTGTTCTATTCAGGTTGTTGAATGTTCTCCAACTTTCGTTGATGAGGGTGTTAAGCATGACTATATTTCTGTTGATGAAATTGTGGACGATGAAGAAATTGATTGTGATGAGCTTGATGTAGAAGATTGCATGAATTCACTAGAGAGTGCACATATAGAAGAATGTGGTTTTATAAATATATCAGACTTTGAAATGCCATGTCAATCTTTGGTAGATCATACCTCACAGGAAGCATGTGTTAAGAATTGTTCAAATGATAGTGATGAACATGTTTTACTTGATGATGATGATGACTGTTCTTTTCTTGATACTTTGATAAATTGCATAGAGTCAAATCTGGAAGGACATTGTAGTACCATAAATCAAGATAAGGTGGAAATTGGTACTTTTGAAACTGAGAAGGAATCTGAGTGTGTAATTGGTACTTCACGTCCAGTGCATAATGAGAAATTCTTGTTACACAATGACAATGTTTGTCGTGATGATAATGTTGAGAAAATTTGTAGAGTCAAAAATGCTCGTTTTGATGATGAAAATGTTAACATTTTTAATGACAATGATAACATGGTGAACAAGTGTGAATTTGAGACATTTACTTTTGAAATTTCTGAAGAAATTGTTGAGACCATGGATGTGCATTCCTTGGTTGTGCCTTGCAGGACAACTGTGGATAGTGTGGTAAAAGAGGGCTATGATGTAGTTCGAATGA
Source organism: Ophiorrhiza pumila (assembly GCA_016586305.1). NCBI lineage: Eukaryota > Viridiplantae > Streptophyta > Magnoliopsida > Gentianales > Rubiaceae > Ophiorrhiza > Ophiorrhiza pumila. Next base: position 11,246,665 of record BLIW01000005.1, on the reverse strand, counting down.
ATTTGAAATTTGGAGAAAGTTTTTCTCATGATCCTGTGCTTACACATCTCCTCAATACTCCAATGTCTTCTGGGAAGAAGGAGCATGCCTATGAGAGTTCATCTTTTGTGTGGTGCAGAGATGGATTTACTGAGTTCTTTTCATGACCAAGACATACGTTGTGGATGAATAAAGTCTAGCTGGATACTATCTAAATCCAGAACTATTTTTTTTCTTTTAGCCTTAATAAGTAGTTTGTTTTCTTCTTTTTCGTTTTGTTTTTACATTTCTTTCATTTTGGAATTCATTCATCAAAACCACTCATGTTAAAGGTGTTTGATCAGGAAGGACATTGCAAGAGATTAGCCATGCACTCAAGAGGCTAAGTGTGGCGGAGTGATGCCATGGAATTTTTCATATGAGGAAGATGGATCAAGAAATCTCCACAATGCAAACATTGGAATTCATGACAATATCAATACCAGGGAGTGTATGTTTGCTATGGTTTGTATCTCTTGAATTTTGGATGCTTATTTGTCTTGCATGAGTGATGAACTTGCATGAGTGATGAAATTTTAATGAAATGTTTTGTGAATATTATGTCTAGTTATATGTGGTGTTTGTATTGTTGTGCAATTTTTCATGTTTTGTGCAAAGTTTAAGTTCTTTGTGACATTTGACATGTTGAAATTGTTTTGTGAAATTTTTGGTGAAATTTTGAACTTTTTGTGAATAAAGTGATGGTGTTAAACGTAGGTTGTGTGTTGGTGGTTTCAATCCTTTAAATGTGAGTTGAGCTGAAATGAGAAAAATGAGTGTGGGTAAAGTAATGAGAAGGAAATTCGTGAAAGTGAGAGTAAAGTGGTGAAATGGATAGAATGGAGAAACACTTTGTACTATGTTTTTACTCTATTGTTAAGCTATGTTCAAAATTTGATGTTCATCCATCTTACTTTTGTATTGCATGCGAAAATTGTTTTGAAGTCTTTAATTCCAATCTTGATGAAATTGGTACATTTTGCTGACTAAGGCCCGATGTTAATGTAAGATAGATGTGCCATGCAAAATTCAATTGACATAGGAGGTAATGTGTATGGATTCGTTTCTTTTTGTTATGCATTTATCTGGTGTCTCCAAAATTCGTGCATGTTTAGTCAATTTGGGATTCTTATGAACATGTGCTTGCACAAGAAATGATATGGAGAAAAAGCCATATTGGCAACTGGGAAGGAAAAAGCCATAAGAACTTGGCATACAAATTTGGAGAAAAAACCCATAAAACCCAGGCATTATTTTAGTCATCAATATGTGCACCAATGTGCAGCACTAATGTGCAGAATAAGGGCAATGTCCCATAGAGTACCAATGTACGCATAGGTACCATTGATCATGTGATTGCATGCTCATAAGGGTGTACAAAAAGATTGGCATGTATTGAATGGGTGTGAGACCAGCTAGATGGTGTATAGCAAAGGAATAGATGAAGTGCATGTTCCTCAGCACACACTTGCACGCATGACATTTTGGTCTTTATTCATTGTGCCTTGGTTGAAAAATTTGTGCTGAAAGTTGATAGGTTGGAATTGAGGATATGTTAAGAGTTTTGATATTGCATGAAAAATCTGTTTTGATGAACTCAAATGAGAACAAGTTTTACAGAAGAGTGAGGTATAGTGCAAAGTGGTTTTAAAATGTGAGTTTTGTGTTGTGTCTTTGCTTGAGGACAAGCAAAAGTTCAAGTGTGGGGGAATTTGATAAGTTGGTTTTATACCAACTTATATGTGTTAATTTACTTGGCTTTTGCTTTGATTTTCATGTGATTGTGTGGTGTTTTACGTGTATTGTGCATATTTGAGATGAGCTAGCTGATAATGAAGAAATGGTGGAAAACGTATGAAAATGATGGTAAATACAAAGTGTAGAGGTTGAGAATTGAGAAATCAAAAGTACATATATGGCCAAATTAGGGTTTGGACAGTTTTGATATGCAACTTCATTTGAGCATAACTTCTTTAACACTAGTCCAAAGGATGAGTTCTTGGATGTTCTGGAAAGATCTTTGAGTTTTCTTCAATTCTTATGTTTTAACTTTCTTCTAATTCTGTGTGTAAATATGAGTATCGAAAGCATCTTGATGATAGCTTCATCAGAATTTAGTTATGAAGTTCATATTCCCATAGTTTGGTAGATTGTTAATAACTTGAGCTACAGACATCCAAGTAAGGTGATTCGTGATCCATTGTAAAGCCATGAGATAGCCCTAGAACTCTTATGTTTACCATGGAGCCCAATTCAGATTTTAAGACACACGAATGTTGCTTGGAAGTTGCATGTTGTTCTGAAATGGTGTCATCACACAGTAAGCACTCTCAAAGACTTCACGAGCATTTTCACAAACACCTCAGGGCACTCACTTCACACTACACTCTCGCACACACACTCACATGCGGCGAGGTCACCTCGCCGCAACACTCCTGCACACACGCTGTGCGACGAACTCACCTCGTCGCACGCATCACTCGCACACACCTCACAAGCACTCCGCACACCTCCGCACTCACAATGCACCACACTCATGCGGCGAGCTCACCTCGCCGCATGAACCACGCACACACCTCACTACACTCATGCGCACACGGGCACTTCACCCTCGCACACTACTCTCGCACCACACTCGTACTTACTGCATAAGTACACACGTACACACTCGCACTAGCACTGCACCACACTAATGCGGCGAGGTCTCGTACACACTCACTACAACACACACACATAATCAGCACTACACTAACACTACACAGGCGTACATATCTTGCGGCGAGGTCACCTCGCCGCATGAACTTCACACACCTGCTGCACTTGCACCACAATCACATCACACACTCACACCATCCATTTTAGTTTTCATGCATTTGCACACAACATCTTCCTTTGCATTTCATTTCAATTCTTGAGCATAAGTTTCACACTACAAAATATATGCACAACACATTCATTTACATTCCACTCATGATTTTTCATATGATAACTACACATGTTTAACACACAACTCACAAACATTCCAATTCAGGATTTGCACCTTCTGTTGCTAAACTTCTCCCACATCTTCACTACACAATTCACTTGAACTTTCACTTCTCACATTTCACTCCACATCACACTCATAATTCACAACTCCCACAACATATTCTCACTCGAATCTCAGGAGGTCAACACCTATCTCACACACTTCATTCTTGGTTGTTTGAACGCATTTCATTATTCATCCATTCACTTCACACATTCATGATCACTCACTCAAGTTGGTATTCAGATTGCACATAACCCATTTCATTTCGTCATTTTACTTCTTACACTTCACCTCACTCACAACACTTCTCATTTTTAATCACTCAAACTACTCACAACACTCAACACATTTCATTCACTCAAACTCACACACTCACACTTTAGCTGCGAGGTCTCGCCGGTCAACACTTCAAATGTCGAGGTCTCGCCACGAGACCTCGCCATCAAATGCACAAAGCGGCGAGGTCTCGCCGCGAGACCTCGCCAGCTGAAGGCCTTTGAGTTTTTTTTTTCTTAGCTGGAAAAAATGTAAAGTGTTGAGTCGATTGTTTGAGTGTGCAGGTATCATTGGAAGGCGTGGACATGATTGAACTGAAGGCGCACGGTTGCTGAGTTCAGAAAGAAAGGCTGAAGTTGAGTTGTCAAAGGTGTGTTCTGCCTACGTTATAAAGGCGTGATGTTGCTGGGTTTTGAAGCAAAGTGGGCAGAAGTTGGAAGGCGTGATCCAAAAGAGCCTGAAGGCGCGAAGAAGCAACTGAAGGCGCGACATCACAAGCTTGAAGGCGCGGTACTTGCTGAACGAGAAGGGATTTTGGATTAAAATTGGAGGCGTGATTCTGTCTGGCCTGAAGGCGCTGGAAGACTGCTTGGGCAGCTGAAGGCGCTGGAAATGAACATTGAAGGCGCTGGAATGCTGAACTTTTCTCCAAACTCTGAATTTTCATTTCTTGGGCTGATTTTAGTCATTCTTTTTGAAAGACACTTATGTAATACTTTGTACATTTCATGTTGCGTATTAGTTACGTTTTCCCAACTCTCTATATAGGGAAGTAGCTAGCATGTAAAGAGAGGAGTCAAGACTAGACGGGAGAAGGGAGACGATTCTAGATTTTAGAACCATCGTTTTGAATTTTAGCTGGAGCTTTTCTCCCACTCATTTTCTCTCTCTAGATCTATTTTCTCTCACTAAAAATTTCTTCTCGGATCTCAATTCCGATTGTGAATTTGGACTGGATTTATCTTTCTTATTCTCAATTGACAAATGAATCGACAATTCTCTTGATTTAATCGGTAAATTCTTCCAATTAAATGAGAATAAGCTTTTCAATGTTGGAATTTGTTGATTTTGTAATGAGAAAGATGTTTTCTGGCTAAATCTATGATATCTTAGGATTCTTAATGGATGAATATGTGTTTTAGTAGATTGTATGCTATGCAATTGATCTAATTGTTGAGTATTGAAATCACATTTGAATTGAGCATAAACATATGTTGAATTTCATAATTTCTAGCTAATCATGAATAGATCAAGCTTCAATTGTGGTCGTCATGCTAAATTGAGGAGTGATTAATCAAAGTTAGCGAAGTTGCATGAATTGAGAACTAAATTGTGATTGTTTTAAGTCTTCGCACTTGTTTTCTGTAATCAAATCAATTCTGAGACTCAGGCCTCGCCATAGGAAGTGTTAATGAATTGAAACATTAGGAAAAGTGTTAAAGAAGCTTTCTGTGTTAACAACAATGATATGTGAACCCTATGATGGGCCTCGCCATGGGAGTTCTTAGGACTTTGCATGTTAGAGTAGTTAGCTGGGAGAGTTGAGACTTTGCGGAGCTTATTCCACCATTCTCAGGCCTCGCCATGGGAGAGGATGGTGATTTGGGGGGCACAAGCAGTGGTGTGGTCGCCATGCTAACCACTGCTTGGACTTCTAGGCAATTTAGGTCTCCATTGCATTTAATTGTTTACTGATTGCATAGCATAGATTTACTAAGCCTGTGTTCATCCAATACAAGAATCCTGAGATATCTGTTTCATCCTTGCTTGTTGCTATATTTTGCATCTTTGTTTTCGTTCGTTTGAGTTGAATTTTCCTCTTTCTAGTACTTAAATTCTGTGACAGGACTTTTGGAACAATTTACTCAATTTTATTGACCTACGCCTTCCCTGTGGATTACGATCCCTGCTTCCACTTCTACAGTAGTTGTTAGGGTAAAATTGACGAGGTGCGACAACTCGATCTCATTGGATCATCAAGGTATAGCTCATGTGGATGTCGTCCTACATTAGTGCTATCCTTGTCCTGAGAAGTTAAGTAAGGCTTGAGACGATGGCCATTCACTTTCCACACATTGCCATTCTTTTCATTCTTGATTTCCACCACCCCATAAGGATTGACATCAACAACTCTAAAAGGACCACTCCACCTGGATTTCAATTTTCCCGGAAACAATCTAAGTTTAGAGTTATAAAGCAGTACCAATTGCCCTGGAGCAAAATTCTTGGATTGAATCTTTGCATCATGAATTCTTTTAGTCCTTTCCTTATACATCTTGGCACTCATGTAAGCATTGAATCTGAATTCATCCAGTTCATTCAACTCCAACATTCTTTTTGATTGAGCCTCAGACAGATTCATGTTCAATGTTTGAATCGCCCAATACGCCTTATGTTCAAGTTCCACTGGCAAGTGACACTCTTTACCAAAAACCAATCGAAAAGGAGAAGCTCCAATTGGGGTCTTGTAGTCTGTTCTGTATGCCAACAATGCATCATCTAACTTCAAAGACCAATCTTTCCTACCTGGATTTACCACTTTTTCAAGAACCCTCAAGAACCATCACTTATTATAGCCCTGGGAGCTCCAAACCTATTAAAGATGTATTTATTCAAGAAGGCAGTTACACTTTTTGCATCGTTATGAGCCAAAGCCACAGCTTCCAACCATTTAGAAACGTAATCCACTGCCACCAGGATGTACTCCATTCCTCTGGACTTAGGGAATGGCCCCATGGAAAAGCAATTGCAAGGTAATACGTAGTCTAATTACACTACATCCGGATCAATTCCCTAGAACATAGCAAATTTAGCCACAAAGTTCCATTTCCAATCCACGATCTTCAAAATTCAACAAATAGCAAATCATATTAATCAATTAGGAAGAATTTACCAATTACTCTGCTTCAATTGCTTCTGGTTCAAAAAGAATCCGTAAAAGCTTCCTTGATTGAGAATAGAACTACAATGATCGATTCCAATTCTCGATCGTAAATGAAAAAGGAGATCAAATTTGTAGAGAGAGAAAGTAAATCTCAAACAAGAACACTTCCCGCTCTAAAAATCAAAAGTCAGTTATCAATCTCGAATATTCTAAAATCGATCCCCCTACATGTTAGCTACCTTCCCTATATATAGAGTTGGGAAAACGTAACTAATACGCAACATAAAATGTATCAAGTATTACAAAAGTGTCTTCCAAAGAAAATGACTAAAAATCAGCCTTTCTTATGAAAAATTCGAAGTTTGAAGGTACATTCAGCAATCCAGCGCCTTCAATTCAGCAGCTCTGCGCCTTCATTGCAATCTCAGCGCCTTTAAGCCATCAGGATTCACGCCTTCGCTCAGATCTAGCGCCTTTGGGCCAGAAGCTTCCACGCCTTCACGAGCACGCTGAAACCCACTCTTGGTCCAGCAACTTCATGCCTTCATAAGCACGACTGAACACGCCTTTGTCATCCCTTCATGCTCCCATCAGCTTCCTCCACGCATTTGAGCCAGAAAACAACACGCCTTTAGCCTCCCTGCACAAGATCAAAGCAGCTCAACACTTAACCGATTTTCACTGCTACAAAACCATACAATTACACGACGAGATCTCGTAGTGAAATTTTTTCTTGTTTTTTACACTACGAAATTTCGTAGTGCAATTTTTGCACTTTTCAGTTTTGCCTGCGAAATTTCGCCGGCAAAATTTGATGTCATTTTATTGGCTTGCGAAATTTCGCAAGCCAATTTTCTTGCCTTTTTCCTCCTACGAAATCTCGTGGGCTAAAGCTGGCCTGGTTGCTCGTTTTTTCCTATGCCAAAAAAATGTGCCTAAGTGTGAAGTTTGTTGTGCAAAGAATGGTGTGTGATGCATTCGGCTAAGTGGCTAGGTAAGTGCATTAATATGACAAAGTGTGGCAAATCAATGGCAAGGTATTGTCACGGCTAACATGAATCAAGCGTGACACATGAGTGAACGTGCCATGCACAAACCGTGTGCATGTGAGCGAATTTTGTGTGTTGTGTGTTGTGAATGCTTGGCTGAAATGAGTGCATGAGTGTGGCAAAAATGTAGCCAATGCTTGGTATAGTTTGTGGCAAGGCTCGGCACTGTGCTTGGCAAGGTTGATGTGCCGAGTTGTTAAAGTATTGGCAAGCTTTGGCAAAGCTTGGCAAGGTTGGCAAAGTGTTGGCAAGCTTTGCCAAGGTAGATTAGCCGAGTTGGCAAAGTGTTTATTCCAGCACAACACCCTACTTCCATGCCAAATAAATATGTCTTAGCCTCTGATTCAGACTTGGTGGTAAACTTAAGAGTTCTAAATCTATCTCTTAGCCTTCCATAGGATCACGAATAAGCTTCATCAGGTACCTGAATCTCAAGATATCATCAAAATACCAAACTGTGGCAGAAAGATAAAACCCTAAAATGACATTTCGCAAAGAAACTCATATTTCATAATCTTACGCACAAAATTGGAAAATAGTTAAAACATAAGAATTGTAGTGTATTCAAAGCGCTTTTAAGAACTCACCAATTAGATTAGTATCAAGAAAGTTATGCCCAGATGAATTTTGCTAACCAAATCTGTCAAAACCCTAAATCAAGTCTATCAAGTACATTTCGGTTTCATTCACCTTCCTAGATGTTTTGACCTCTCAACCTGCCAATTACCATCAAACACACAATTGCCTAAGTTCATCATCATTTTTGGTCCGTTTTAACCAATTAAGCACAATCAATTGCAAACCACATAAATGCACAACATCACACAAAACACCACACTAACTCATGAACATCAAGTCAAAAGCTAAGTGAATTATTACATTTAAGTTGGTATAAAACCAACTTATCAAATACCCCGACTGCAACACTTTGTAAGCTGTTCTTCGCCTCCCAAAATGTCCTCCATAATTAGATTCATGGCATGATTGAATAATTTCTTTTTGATACTCCTCAGGAACACATCTTCTAATAGCTTGGTCACTGCATACCTTGAAAAGATAAGGCTCATCCCAATAGTAGTAGCTTGCATTGTGGATGAGTTTTTTTCTTTGTTGGACAGACAAATTGGGTGGAATTTGTTGTGAAACCACATAATTTGCAATGTCGGCATACCATGGAACCTTTTCAACTTCTTCCACTTGAAACAATTGCTCATCCGGGAATATCTCTTTAATTTGAACATTACTGTCTTCTTCCAAATGCTCATGCTTTTCCAAACCAGAAAGGTGGTCGGCAACATGATTTTCAGCTCCATTCTTATCACGGATTTCCAAGTCAAACTCTTGTAGAAGTAGAACCCATCCAATCAACCTCGGTTTTGCATCCTTCTTGGCCATTAAGTAACGAATTGCTACATGATCAGTGTAAATAATCACTTTTGCTCCCAGCAAATAAGAACGGAATTTATCCACAACAAATACAACTGCCAGCATCTCCTTTTCTGTTATAGTGTAATTTCACTGAGCTGGATCGAGTAGACGGCTGGCATAATGAATAGTATGAAAAATTCTATCTGTCCTTTGACCAAGGACTGCCCCCACAGTAAAATCACTCGCATCGCACATAATCTCGAAAGGGGCTCCCCAATAGGGAGGTTTACTGACCGGAGCTGCTACAAGTTGACTTTTGAGAAAATCAAATGCTTTACAGTCATCATTAAAGTTGAATACCGCATCTTTCTCCAAGAGATGACACAAGGGCTTGGTGATTTTAGAGAAATCCCTACTTAATCTGCGGTAGAACCCGGCAATGCCCAAAAAACTTCTTACTCCCTTGACATTTACAGGATATGGTAACTTCGCAATGAGATCAAATTTTGCTTTACCCACTTCCATGCCTTTAGCTGAGATTTTCTGGCACCAATGACAATTCCTTCTTGCACCATAAATTGGCATTTCTCCCAATTCAAAACTAGATTAGTCTCTACGCATCTTTCAAGAACCTTGGCCAAATTATCCAAGCACCGATCAAAAGAATGGCCAAAAACTAAGAAATCATCCATGAATACCTCAATAATATCTTCTACCATATCATGGAAGATAGCCATCATACACGTTTGAAATATTGCGGGTGCATTGCATAACCCAAAAGGCATCTTCTTAAATGCGAAAGTACCAAACGGGCAAGTGAATGTTGTCTTATCCTGATCTTTTGGGTCAATAGTGATCTGATTATACCCGGAGTAACTATCCAAGAAGCAATAAAATAGATAACCAGCAATTCTGTCCAAAACATTATCAAGGAATGGTAGAGAAAAATGGTCTTTGCAGGTTGCCTTGTTGAGCTTGCGATAATCCAAACAAACTCGCTATGCATTAATGATACGGGTTGCCAACAACTCGTCATTATCAGTCTTGACCACTGTCACCCCACTCTTCTTTGGCACACATTGGACTGGACTTACCCATTCGCTATCAGATATAGCATAAATCATTCCAAAGTCCAAAAGTTTGATCACCTCATTTTTTACCACATCCATCATTGCTGGATTTAAGCGACGTTGCCTATCACGTACTGGAATTGCATCATCTTCCTCAAAATTTTATGCATGCAAATTGATGGACTAATTCCCTTAATGTCAGCAATAGTCCACCCAATTGCTCCTTGATACATTTTCAGCACCATAATAAGCTTCTCTTCTTGCCATGGTTCCAATGTAGCTGAAATCACTACTGGCAAAGCGTTATTTCCCCAAAGAAGACATATTTGAGATGTGAAGGGAGTGGCTTGAACTCCAATTTTGGAGGTTCTTCAACTGAAGGTTTCAACCTATTTTCAATGTAATCAATAACTTCAATTGGCCTCACCTCAATGGGCTCCTCACAAACAGTATCAGTTAGTTCATAAATAGAAGCATCAAGATAAACATTTTAAACCATTCTTTGTAACTCTAATGCTATATTTTCATCAATCAAAAGTAACTCATAATTAGACATATGCATTAAAGAGTCATTATCATTAATACTACATGTTTTAATGGGATTACATGCAACACATCCATGAAAAATTAAGTATTAATATCCCTAGGATGCTTCATAGCGTAATTCACATTAAATGTTACCTCTTCGCCATTGACATGAAAAGTGATTGTTTTGCTGCGTACGCCTATTAAAGCTTCTCCAGTTGCCAAGAATGGTCTTCCAAATATGAGAGGAACCTCTTCATCCTCCTTCATGTCCAAGATAATAAAGTCCACCGGAATTGTGAACTTATCAACTACTACCGAAACATCTTTAATTATACCCATAGGAGTGATGATGGATCTATCAGCTAATTGAAGAGTTATAGCCACTGGTTTGATTTGCTCACCAATTCCCACACTGAAAGCAATGGAATAAGGCATCAAGTTAATACCAGCCCCCAAATCACACAATGCCTTAGCAAAATGTCTTGCGCCAATTCTACATGGGATTTTGCAGCTTCCTGGATCTTTAAGCTTAGGGGGAAGATTTTTCTTCATTAAGCATTGCCCAACCTCATTCAATTGGATTACCTCCTCACATTGCAAAATCTGGTCCTTATTTGAAATTAGATCTTTCAAGAATTTTGTATAAGTAGGCACTGTCTTCACCAAATCCAACAAAGGTATTTCCACATGGAGCAGCTTAATCATCTCAGCAAATTTACTAAACATGATCTTCTTCTTTGATGGATGAATCCTTTGAGGAAAAGGTAATGGTGGAGCACATTCTGGAAAATTGAATGCACTGGGAGGATTTTTCTTTCTCCCTTTACTTACACTAACTTCCTTATGTTCATCTTGCTTGGGTAAATCTTCCTCCTCAATTTGAACCTTGACAGCTTCTTGGTCATCTTTTGGAGATTCTTCTTCATTAAGAATTGGAAATGACAATTCCTTACCACTTCGAAGTGTAACCGTATGGCATTGCTCTTTCTCATTTGGATTGGGAAAAGTATCACTTGGTAAAGTTCCTGCTGGTCTATTATGCACTTTATTTGTGAGTTGGCCTATTTGAGTCTCCATATTCTGAAGGAGAGCTTTATGCTCTCTGAGCATTCCATCATATACCTCCATTCTTTTCTCCGCATTGGCTTGTTGCTGTTGACATTCTCCAGAAAGCTTTTCCATCTTCGCCCCCAACACAGTTATAACATCATCAATTGTTGCTTGTGAATTACCACCTTGTGTGTGTTGTTGATTTCCATAGCCAGGCGGATAAGTTGGTCTTGATGAATTATACTATGGGCAATTTTATCCTCCTTGAGACCACTGATTTCCACCGAATGGTTTGTATTGATTTGAATTAGTATTCCGGTTGTAATTGACCTACTGGACTGGCTCATTAGTGACTTGAGGGTATTCATCCATATGATGCGCTCCTTGGCATAATCCCCAAGATGGTGTGACTTTGTTTGTCAAGGATGCATGAATACTAGCAAGCTGGCTCTACATGGCTGTCATATGTGCTTCTATGTTGGCTGTTTTATCCAACTCTAACATTCCAATTTGCCGTCTTCCATGGTTACTTCTTGCAATGGGCAACATCAGCTCATTACTTACGATACGTTCAAAAATCTCTTCAACTTCTTCTGGTGATTTATCACGCAAATTTCCTCCAGCTGAAAGATTTACCAAATGCATAGTATCAAAATTGAGTTCATTGCAAAAGAAATTTAGCTCTCTTCCCGGCTCCAACCCACTATTTGGGCATTTATTAAAAAGTTCCCGAAATCTATCCCATGCTTCAGTGAATGACTCATTTTCTCCATGACGAAACAGCATGAAATCCATCCGGATCTTGTCCATTTGGGATGGAGAAAAGTATTTAGTCATGAACCTCTTCGCAACTTCATCAAAAGTTTCAATTCGTGCCCCATTAATAGAGTCATACAATCTCTCAGTTGCTCCTTGAAGAGAAAAAGGAAACAACATTCACTTTAAACCATCATGTTGGATATGTGGAAGATTGCTCGTGTTACACACTTTAAGGAATGTCCTTAAATGAGCATGTGGATCCTCAGTACTCAATCCATGGAAAACCTGGCCATTTTGAATCAAATTTATGAAAGCTGACTGGATTTGAAAGTGTTCTCCAGTGTCAATAAAAGACGAATCCAAGTTATCTATTCGAGGCTCATAATGATCACCATATCGACGAAGCGGTACCATTGGTTGTGCTTTTGGAATTCCGGGAGGGTCCCCCGCTGGAGGAATAACCATATTGGGCTGATTACCATGTGCAGCCATTGCTTCAAACTCTAAATTTTTCTTAACACGCAAGGTCCGTGCAAGTTCCGGGTCGTATGTATATTCCGCTAGACCAAGAGATCTTGTCCTGGTCATGCAAAGAAAAGAATAGCAACAGTACTAAAAGGATGTAAGAAAATTAAAACTAAAACTAAAACAATAAAATAAAATTTCAACACGACTTCTTTCCCAGGTAATGGCGCCAAAATTTGATGGGGGCAAATATGTGTTTAAATGCGATCGTGGTTGATATTTACCCCTACTAAAAAATAATGCTAAACAACCCCCATGAAGGTGATAGTATAGCAAGTTCGGTCCCACGAGGAAATGATGGGAAGCTAGTCGTATCACCTCATCAAATACCCTAACACTACTGTAGTAGTGGTGAGAGGGATCGTATCCACAGAGAAGATTTGGTTGTTTAGAGACATGTTCACTTGACACTACAGAAACATGAAATGACAGGAAATGAAGACAACAAGATAGATGCAAGCTACTATGAATGAATGCAAGTTAGTATGCAAGCACTGCCTTGAGCGATTTCGACATGTATCGATCTCTCCCTAAAATCATCGACTTGTGTAAACATATGTGAGGGGACTTTAAACTGCTAGTGAACTGGGCTTGATCAACTTGGTAGTTCTCACAACCCAGATTCACAATACTCCCCCACACTTGAATCTTTGCTAGTCCCAAGCAAAGTAAAGAAATAGATAACGTCTTGTCCACTCCACATTCAAACACTCACAACATCATCGACAGTCCATTTTCGAAATTTTCGCATGCAACAAGAAAACATGTGTTCGGGCAAGTTCACAGTTCATCTGACTTACACAATTTGTCAAGTAAGGTGCAACGAATAAAGACCAAACCGTCAGCGTGCAGTGTGTGCTGAGAGTTTCTTATGTTCCCTCACATTGTCTATGCAGAGTACTCAAGTAGACACTTAAACAAAATTCTTGCACTACAGTCCTTTTTTCCACACACACAAACACTTATTACTAAAGATAAAAGATAGAACTTTTCCTCACTAACTTACTGGGGTTTTCCCCTTATTCAATGCACATTGGTGTTTATTATTGATGCTGCACTTTGGTGCTTGGCTGCCAGGGTTTTGTGGCTCTTTTTTCCCTTTATTTGCATAATTCTGCACAACTTTGTGTTCATGTGTGTCTTCAATAGACTATATATTCACAATGCAAGAATAAGTGTTTACGAGTAGAAAGCACATACAAGTAAGGAATCATAAGCTCTCTCCTATGTCAAAATTGGTACTGGCGTTTCTATCTTACTTTGACATCGCACTTTACCCAGCAAACTGTATGCATCAAATGTATACTGTAAAGCTCAAAAACTTTGCACGCATGAATCATTGAATAACGTTTATGAGTTTGTCAATGGTGTTGGGAGTGCGAGTGTTCTTTTGAGCGTGCAGGTGTGCTGGATGGACTAGCCAGTGGAATATTTCACAACACAACAATAACCAATCACATTTATCTCACAACAAGGAAATCAAAGCACATTACAAGGTCAGTGCTAATCACTGACTTGTTTCTTTTCTCCACACAACAATCACACCACCTAAAATGCTACTAATATAATGAACACCACCTCCTTTCCCCGTACCAATAGCAACACACATAAGAAAATTTTAAACAAAGGCTCGAAGGCCTTACAACACACAGCATAATATGAGAGCATCACCAAACATCACCAATCAAGCAGCACATAAAAAAAATTTCATGAAGGAAAATAAGCATGTGAATCCTCAAAGGCATAAACCACAGCAAACATTCCCTCCCCCACACTTAAAATTTACATTGTCCTCAATGTAAAATAAAAGAATAGGTTCAGGAACTCCCTTTTTGTTTGTGACCTATAGGCTCCAATGTTTGCTGGGTTGAGTGCCGTTGTCCTCAACTCTTCCCTTTCATGACTGTAGTTCTTTAAAGTCCACATGCGCTTGGCTCTCCTTTTTACAGCTTTTGCACTTGCAACTCCCACACACTTGAGCTCATGAACTCTTGCACCAAAAGAAGACAAATCACTATACATATAAAGCATATATTCATGTAGCACACTAACCATGCTTCCCATCCTAAAGTAGAACTCCATGCAATAAAGGCGTCCCCATAATGCACTATGTTCATGGAAATTTAAAATTTCACACATGGTCACCACTTCACATTTTCTATGATATGCATGAAAGCCCAACCGACTGGACAACATTCATCTCATTTAAATCATGAAAGTTTTAAAAAGGTATTTCCCACAAATAATAGAGTCCAATAAATCACAAGGGAATGAGCTCATACCTTATACTGTGCAATTATGAGTGAATAGTGACTTGTTGGAAACTTGGTGTTAAAGTGGTGGTGCTACATAACCTATTGTGCGAGAGTGTGAGTTATGACTTGTGATGTACAAGAGAGTAGAGAAAAAATGTGGTGTGCAAGTGAGTGCCACACCATGACCTTGGGTCATGGTGGTGTATAATATGTCCAGTTAATAGCACTTTGCCAACACCCCCACACTTGGCATTTAAGAGGCCCTTGCTTGAGGCTCCTGCACACAAGAGACGACTAACTACATAAACAAAACAAAAGCAAAAGTGACTAAAAACTCAAACATCAATTATTCAATAGAAGTGGATTAAGTAGTTCTGGATTTATTCAGTCTCCAGCTAGACTTTATTCATGAAGCCTCCTTCTTCAAGATTCAGAGTATCCATCTCTGTACCAGAAGAATCCTGTTTCATGAGCACTCTTTTTTCTCCAGTATGGAACTGGACAAATGTTTTTTAGAAAGAGGTGATGGAGCTCATACGCATGGGGAACATTTTCAATAAACTCCACTTTATGCCATGTATGTTCTCCCGTAGGAAACACCTCTTTCAGTTCTTCCACCAACTTTTGCTCTGAAACCCTGCAAGGCTCAACCACAGATTTTGCATCCATAGTCTCAAAAGATTCATCACTAATTTCAAAAATAGATGCATCCATAAAGCAATTCTCTTCCATGTTAGCAATTTCCTTACAAAGAATTAAATCATCATCACATAGACTAACATGGGCATTCTGTTGGGTCTCTCCTTTGCTAAAAAAATTTGGTTCACTTTGCACATCAAGCAAAGGTGTCTCGTCCTTCTCTATTTATTGGTCACTAGTTACAGTTTCAAATTCTTTCACAATTTCATGATTTGGTGTCTCAACAAAATATTCAATGGTCAAGTTGTCATTTTCATTAACAAGTGTAGTATCATTTTCATTCAGGCTCACAAATGGTTTAATGAGAGTCTCTACACATGTTATAGGGCATACCAGTGAAGGAGAATTGTCTAAAGGAAGTCCAACAGCATAATTTTGCTCATGAAAGTATCTCCCCATTTTGGCTGTGAGAAACCAAAAGGCCCTAAATTCTTCATATGTAAACTCATCACAAGAGACACCATTCTCATCAGACGGACTCAAATGTTCATGCACAAGAGATTAATCAATAGAGCATTCAGGTATGACATCTCTAACATTTGTAGACTCCAACTCATTTGGACAGTTTAAACCACAATCAACATTGGCATTTATATCAAAAAAAATTTCCTCAAGAGTTGATGTTTCAGTAATGTGAGATATACCTTCTGAGTGGCCTTGAGCTTCTTCAACTGGTGTCTCAAGGTTTTCCAACATGTCACTCATTGAGGCACTGATTTGTTCACATCTCTGTTGTGCTTCTTGAGCCTTCTCTTCCAATTGAGCCATCCTTGCTTCCTCTCTATCCAGTCTGTCCAAAATCTGGTACAAAATGTTTCGCACTTTTTCATCTTCTTCAACATAAGCCTCATTGCTTTGTTGGTGGTCATGCCATGCCTCATAATATCTTGGTGGAGAGAAGTTGCCAAATACTCCAGGTGTTGGTCGTGTGTCATCCATCCAATCTGGTGTGTAATCATAATAAGGATCAACAGAGTCCCCAAACCACCTAGGCATACTTGATCTATTGTGGTGTGCACAATTTAATTTCAATGAAATCCAAAATCCCTAGCACTTACCACAACGTGAATACAACCGACTAGAACACAGAACAACAAAACCCGAAATTTACTAACACAAAAACTAACACACAAAAAATGAGAAACTCACACAAAAGCAGAATGACAAAAACACCAAAAAAATCAACAAGTCAAGAGAACAACTGATCTCCAACAACCGTGCCTTCCCCGGCAACGGCACCAATTTGATGGGAAGCTAGTCGTATCACCTCATCAAATACCCTAACACTACTGTAGTAGTGGTGAGAGGGATCGTATCCACAGAGAAGGATTGGATGTTTAGAGACATGTTCACTTGACACTACAGAAACATGAAATGACAGGAAATGAAGACAACAAGATAGATGCAAGCTACTATGAATGAATGCAAGTTAGTATGCAAGCACTGCCTTGAGGGATTTCGACATGTATCGATATCTCCCTAAAATCATAGACTTGTGTAAACATATGCGAGGGGACTTTAAACTGCTAGTGAACTGGGATTGATCAACTTGGTAGTTCTCACAACCCAGATTCACAATACTCCCCGAACTTCCCTTGGCAGGGCAAATCCTTGGCACGAGTCAGACTCTTCCAGATCCCTATTCTAAGACAAGAACACTCTTAGACCTTCGCTAAAAATTGATATTAACTGTCAGTGGGTACCGCACAGTCAAGATCGCAAAGTCTCACAAGACCTAAGAACTCACATAAGCCATGTTCACAATCAGATCATGTTATGGTCGATTGCCAATGGAATATTCACACCGACCTCAATGGGTACCCAGACCTAAATGTGAAGTTAATCTAGAGTGCAAATCATCAAACATAACAAGTGCAGAAATATGGACATAATTGGACACAGATAAATTTCATAACAAATGTCTCAAATAAGTCGAGATCTGTACAGTCGAGCCCTCAAGACAGCAAAATGTGAGAAAAGGAAAAGAAAGAGAAATACCTAATCTAAACTATGAAACCTAAACTAAGAAAATGCTACTGCTTCTGTTGTGCCGCCTCATTCTCTCCTCGATTCTCTTTCTCTTTGCCTCTTCTCTTCCTTTTATACTTTTGCCCAGATGTCTCGGCCTAGTGAGGTTCCTGGAACTTTCCTTCCTTGACAGAGATGCCGACACGTGCCTGCAAATATTAATCAAAACTGAGGTGAAGACACGTGTCTAGCACTAAACTTAATGACCAAGAATTCTCAATGCAAGATATCAAACATTTGGTGTCCATGAGAAAGATGTATCACTTGTGCTTTGTGTGAGTTAAAGCTAGTGTGTGCTTAGTGTGAAGTAGGAAGATGTGAGTGTTCATGCATGAATTGTGCAAGTGTGCAAGTGTATGCATGAGAAAGTGCATGAGAATGTGAGAAATTGCACAGGCTTCATCTTTATCCCACATGTTTCCCCTGATTCATGCCGATTCTGAACAAATATAAAGGAACAAAGTTGTAGCCAAGACTCTTAGCTACACATGGCCTTTTGAATCACTCAATTCGGAGATAAAATGAGAAAGTTATGATCGTTTTACCAAACCCTGGCAATGCTGAGAGAATATGCGGCCGCACTGTGAAAAGTGCTTGACCATGCGGCCGCACCGTGTTATGTGTGTGTTGGTGCGCCCGCACCGTGAAATGTGTGTGTGTGTTTGTGAGGTGTGTGATTGTGAGGTAGTGTGCTTGTGAGGTCGTGTGCTTGTGAGGTCGTGTGCTTGTGAGGTGTTAGTGTGTTTGTGAGGTCGTGTGCTTGTGAGCTCAAGAGTAAATGTGAGTGTGAGTTGTGTGCCTTGACTTTCATGAATTGTGACTTGTGAGTGGTGAGTTGTGACTTGAGTGAATAGTGATTTGTGAGGTTCACGGGTCAAGTGTGTGTGCATGAGCCCAATTTCATCTTTTCAGACCAATTTCATCACATTTCACCCACACTTATCCATTTTCCTCTATAGTGAGATCAATAACATTTATGTACAAAATCCATTCACCCAGCACTCTTTTCATTAGATTTTCACACAAAGTCTCAAAGAATAACTCGCAAATAAGTCGGCACAATACCGACTTATCAAATGACTGTGCTGAAATTCTAAAGAAAATAATTTTGTGTTTTTGTAATTATGAAACTAAATAATAAGAAAGCAAATAACAAATAACTAAAACAATGTCGGTGATTTGATTAAAACTCAAGTTAAGCAAGTGTACTTCTGAGATTATAATTTAGGGTTACATAAAAAGCACATACATACGTCCTATCTATGGTCATGCAAAACAATGGTAAATAACATAACTCACACCCCCTATTAGGGTAAAGGAAATGAATGATTTATGCACTTACCTACTTAGATATTAACTAATTCGTTAAACCCTCATATATGGCTAAAGGTATGGTTTACTTTCTCAATTAACTTGGAATCTAGTGCAACTACCAACTCAACCAAACTCTCAAGTTCAACCGTTCCATTAGGCTAAGGCAACATCCGGACCAGTCACGCTAATGTTAAACTAATCCCATTAATTCCTCCTATTCGGCTAAAGGTAACAATTAAGGTAAATCAATTTAACAAATTCACAACCAACCCACAATAGATCCCAAACAACCCACTCTAATCCTCCTATTAGGCTAAAGGTAAGATTAAAGCAAGTTATCTCTAAGCAATTTACTGCACTTTAAGAAAATATTCATCATACATAATACTCGCGCGACGTATCATGCATAATTATGAAGAACACAGCAAAACATATTCTACAAAGACCATAAGATAGAACTTAGCATGTAAATTAAGCACAAAAACCCTTATTCATAATCCCTGGAGCACAATAAATTTAGCCTAGTATGGCTAAATCAAACATCATCATCATATTAATAATTAAGCACAATATTGACAACATAAATTAAAAAGAAAGATAACACCTTGAATTGAGAATCCTTGGAAGAAATCTTTTTCTATAAATTAATGAAATCAATACTCAACGATGTTCCAAATCCGTACAGCTTCAATTCTCCGTAAAATAGCTAAAAGAATGAAACCCTAGCTATAACAAAGAAGAAAAATCCTTGCTTGAAATCTCTCAAAGTTGTCACCCCATTTCAAAAGCTGTAACCCTAGACCTATTTATAGTTATCCTATGAAAATATTCGCACAGAAGTCCTTATGAAAGCCTTGTCGGAAAAGAAAACTCAAAGTGGGCCAAAATCGCAAATTTCCAAAATTAAGTCATAAATTTGCACTTTTTCCCGACCTCGGGACGTCCCTGATCGCGCGTCAAAACATCCACGCACGTCGCGACGTCCAGGGTCTGACATCCCGACGTCGCGCGGCACGTCACGATTTGGAAGGGGTCCTGACGTCGACGTAACTCTCTGGAAATTTCATAAAATTTGTCCAAAAATTCAACCAAAAATCAAATTTTTAACGTCGCGACGTGGAGGGTCTACATCATGACGTGCGCCCACATCACGACTTGAAAGGTACATACGTCGCGACGTGGAGGTTGCTCTTCAATAATTTTGCGATCTTTCTTCCATTTTTCCTCCACTTTGCTTCCCGATTTGACTCTCGTATGATTTCCCTCTTCCAAGAATACACCATGGTCAACAAACCTACAATTAAAACACTAAAACAAGTAAAAATGAACAAGAACGTCCAAAGAATTAAGTATAAACACTACATAAAAGGTGAATACATTCACCTCATCAATATCGGGAGAAGCTCTAACTTTGCTAGTGAGCTAATGGTAGAAATGTTGATTATGCAAATCATCCACATCCAAATCCTTACTTGCTGCAATGGAGTGATAATTGTGGTTAAGTATGGGTGTCAATGCAAGTCAAGTTTGCATTCTCAATTGGAAAGTACAATGATGAGGTACTATGTGACATATTTCCTATGCAAACAGCCATATTTTATTGGGAAATCCGTAGCAACTTGCTTACAAGGGTGTTCATAATGATCTCAAAAATTCCTATTCATTCATGAGGGATGGTAAAAAGTTTAATCTCCGAGCTTCGACACCTTTTGAAATTTTTGAAGATCAAGCAAGGATTGCTAAAGCTTGTAGTGATATGACAGATGAAAAAGAGAAACAAAAGATTGTAAATATTAGCATAGGCTGTGAACTTGTAAATAAAAGTGATGAGCTGAAAAATTCAGAAAGTGAGATGAGTGTTCAAACTCAAAAGAGAGAGAAGAGTTCATTGAAAGTTGAACAACCATATCTTCTCAATGTAAGGTAAGTTAGGTAAGTTTTCAATTGATTTTGATCTTAAAACTGTTAATAATTTTGTTGTTATCAATTCGGTTGAGCTTCAAAGTTTTCAATTTGTTTTTAATCAATTTCAAAAGCTTTCCTACACTTGTCAACAATTCTTTCGAAATTTTGTAAGTTGTGTTTTAAAGTTTAACGTCTTGTATATTAATAAGCAAAGTGAGTTACATAGTTCTTCAATGGTTACATCAAAATACTTTGAATTGAATGAATCTATGTATAGCATGATAGTGTGTTATGTTGCTTATTTACTACATGAGTTACAATCTGAATTTCATAAATATAATTTCGAACAAATCCAAACATTTGTGAAAGCTAATCAAAGTGTTAATTATGTTGACTATACTTGCTGGAATAACATTTGTTTTGATTATTTGGTTCGTGAAATCCATCAAGTTCAAAGAGGCACTTTGGTAGTTCAACACTTGGTTGGTAAGGTATTTTTTTCTTTAATGAATTTTTTGTCACAAAAGGTAATTTATGATGTTATTTTCTATTATTTAGATTATTTGCATTCTGATTTTTCTTTAAGTGTTGTTACTCTAAAGAATGATAACTTTTTAAGACTAACCATATCTTCTCAATGTAAATATAATTCAAGTTAGTTAATTGACAAGTTTTGGTAACATAAGTTAACCCTGGAATTTGTTTGTTCATGTGAATTCATCATACCAAATTGGTTAACTAAATTGTTTCAAATTGAAATACAAGAATGATAACTTTTTAAGACTAACCATATCTTCTCAATGTAAATATAATTCAAGTTAGTTAATTGACGAGTTTTGGTAACATAAGTTAACCCTAGAATTTGTTTGTTCATGTGAATTCATCATACCAAATTGGTTAACTACATTGTTTCAAATTGAAATACATTTTCGTCATAGTGCATTTAGAGATAGCTATTATGATACAATGTATGCATTATCCATACTTCTGAATTATTTTGACATTGATGCACCTATTTCTTATATAAAAGCATATATTAGTCCCTATACATTTATATTCCTTATTAATAATTTTGTTCCTTGGACTAATAGATTTATTATGTTCTTTAGGGAAATAAAGTATTATTGCCCGCGAGGTGTTACAATCCAAATTGACTTGGGTCTTGAAGAGTTCATCATATTGCTGTTTGATCTAGGAGCTCAACTTCAAGATTCGAGGGTGAATCCTTTCGAGGAGGGAGGGAATGATAGCAATCTGCTTGTGTCCATGTACATGGTGCCAAAGTCAACACATTATGGAGACTTGGACGATTTTTTAGAAGATCTTAACAAGGCGTCAAACAATAAATGCTGAAAGATTCTGTCACGTTTTGGTATTCTTGATATATCTCTTTCAGTATACCTTGGCATTTTGTGATTCAAGCGACCTGGAAAGCTAAGGGATAGAGTTACAACTTTTATGTTTTCAGTTTTATGAGGTTCTAACGTTATCATCATTAAACGTGCCTACCAAGACGAATGACGTGATTCTGGCAGATTACCGTCGCGAATTTCATGGACCTTCTGAAGACCAAGAAGGCGTGCTTGGACTTTACCATTTATGGACCACGCCATTATTAATTCTTAGGATTTATTTGTTTTGTAATAAATTAAGTCCATTAAACATTAATTTGGGCTTATATTTTGTTTAAGTAGTTCAGTAATTACTTGGCCCAATTATCTTGCATGATGATGGAAAGTAATTCCTTTTAGTAATCTCCTACTTTTTAGAAGGAATGCTATTTTGTAGGAGCATAGGAAGCAAAAACATGTTTTGCCTCTTAAAGGTCAAAACCATGTCCTTGTCCTTCTTTTTAGGAGTATTTCTACATTTTAGGAGTTTCCTATCTTTTAGGAAAATAAGTTAGTTATTAGTTTCCAATTCCAATTTGGAAAGTTTCCTCAATTGGATTGGTTGGTTAGTGAAGTTCAATTCCAAATTGACTTCTTCACTCGGGTTTGTTATTTTCACGTTTTTGAGCATATTTGAAGGCATGATTTGTAACGTTTTTGCTAGAATTAATTGAATGATAATTATTTTTGCCTTGCAAAAGTTGAAAACACTTTGTGTTTTAAAAATCCCGCGAAGCCTTTAGTGAGGGGCTATAGGATTAGCCTACACGTTCTTGATTTCAGGAACAAGCCGAACTAGGTAGTTGGTCTCTTGATTTACATGAGATTGATTAATCTTGTTTGTAATAATATAAGGGGATTGATTTGGTTAACATCAAATCTTGTGCGTTTCCTTTGTTTCTATTCCGCCAATTTGTTGTGTTTTTTGTCTTTGTTGTATTGATTCTTGCAACACGGTCCAAAAGAGTGTGGAGATTCGGTGGTCCAGGATTCCAAGCCTCGCCCATTCGTATCAAAATCCTAATGAATAATGTTTTATTATTTATTTTTTTTAAGGCAATATCCCTCTCAGCGTGTTGGGGATGCCAGCCCCTCATTTTATTAAAAGAATCATGAGTTGTAAAAAGCCTGTTACATAATCTATAAAATCTTCCCTATACATATAAACATTATTTAACATGACAATTAGATAAATCATGCAAACTTCCGCAAATGAAAACTTGGAACTTTAAGGTGATCCATATTAATGCAGCAGCGCACCTCCCTTGGTAGTTCGAGAAAAGAATTATATTGAGTGTATCTTTGCATATCACATCCCACATTAGCCAATATATCCGCCTGTTGATTTGCTTCACGATAGATATGTGTAATGTTCACCATACAAAGAAACCCGCGAATCTGTTCCACCATCTTTAAGAGTTTCCAAGGGGTGGCACACTCCCCTCTCACAATGCAGACTACCATAATAGAGTCCGTTTCCACCACCACCCGCAATCGGCTAATATCCATGCAAAGCTCTAACCCTAATAAATAAGTGATTGTAAACTTGTCATCTTTTCATAAAGTGACACACGAGAACCAAAGCAAATTTGAAATTACACCTAAAAATGTGCAATTTGAAACTGCAACTTTAAAGGTACAATTTAAAACTGTAATTTTTCTATTTTTGGAAGGATATTAAATATGACATTATTTTTTAAATTTTATTTTTTAGTAAGATTTTGATAAATATCCCAATCCAATGTTATACTAAATATTTGCTCCCTTATTGGTTCCATTTATGATTAGAGCCCTAATATTTATTGTAAGTTGTTTATTTATTTTCCTCACATTTTTTTAACTTCTATGCTCAAAGAAAATATAGAAAAAGTAGATCAATTCATTGGTTTATGCCGTCAGAAAATCTTTGGACACTACGCACTTGTTAAATACGAAAATAGTAGAAATTTCTATAATTATTAGTAACAAATTTGGTATTATAATTGTAAATGTTGTCATCAAATTATAGTTTGTGTGGCTAAGTTTTATATAAATTAACAACTTTTTTTAAGTTTTATGAAAATTGTAGTTGTAATTAAAAATATATTGCCACTGTTATAATTGTTTATTTTGTAAAGACACATTCACTGACAATTTTAATTAATTAGTGAAAAACAAATTTAGCGATTCTACTGTGACAACTATATCACAATATCTTTTTATAACTTTATATTTTTTGCGACAACTTCAAGATTTAATACTTGGCGTTTTTCCTTTGATTTTCCTTTCTGCTGAGTTTGGTTGTTTGAATTCGTGGAATAACTTGATTGTACAGCACGGTCCTAAATTGTGGAGATCGAATTAGGTCCAGGAGTTAGAGCCTCGGCCATACATTCGCATCAACCAGGAATGAATTAGATTTGGTGCTCTATCCCCCGCAATGGTGGAAGTCCTGTAGGCAACTCCTCGGAAAAAACATCCTCATACTCCTGCAATAAAAACACCGCTTCTCGAGGCAAAAGATCAAGCATCTTAGCATCAAGCAAAAACACATCTTTATACAACAAAATAAACACTCTCTCCCTCACTCAAAGTTTCTTTCACCTCTCTTTTTGTTGCAAAAACACTCAATTTCTTTTTTTCATTTTCTGATTTTTCTTCCTCACTTTTGATGATTTCCTCTCGGCTTTTACTCTCGCTAGATTCGCCTTTTTCTTTCTTTTCAAAATCTTTCACAATCCTAATCTGATAGTCATGCGCCTCCCAAGGTTTCAAAGGCACCAAAGTATGCTTGCGATTGTTCATCTCCAAAGTGTATCTATTAGTATACCCATCATAGACTACCCTTCAATCAAACTGCCAAGGACGTCCCAAAAAAATATGAGCAGCTTGCATAAGAACCACATCACACAACACCACATCCTTATACCGCCCTATCACAAACTCAACCTTCACTTGCTTATTCACCTTTCCCTCTCCACTAGTACTCAACCATTGTAGCTTATAGGGTTTAGGATGTTTAAGTGTCTTTAACCCAATTTCTCCACCAACAATGTACTAGCTATGTTAGTACAACTCCCACTATCTATGATCAAACTACACACCTTCCCCTGCACATGGCACCTAGTATGAAAAATGTTATCCCTTTGCACCAATTCCCCCTTTAACTTAGGTTGAACATTTAAAACCCTTAAGTTAACTAGTGCCTCTCCCCCCATTGGTAACTCTTCCTCTCCATCACTCTCCTTATCCAATGGTATATCTTCCTCGTTATCGGAATGCTCACTCTCATACTCCCCATTAGGTAACAATAACATGGTCCTTTTGTTAGGACATTGAGTTTGAATATGCCCTATCCCTTGGCATTTATAACACCTAATGTCCCGACTACTCCCAACTGCCTTCTCCTCAACCTTCTCCTTCCTGGTTCCTCATTTTTGTTCTACCTTAGGTTTGGAGTCAACCTTTGCATTTCCGAATTTTGTGTTTGACACTGGCTTGTTATCCTTCCAAGAACTCTTCCAAGTACTCTTCCCCCTAGCCTTAACAATCCTTTCAACTTTCAAGGCCTTATGCAACAATTCTTCCATGTCAACATATTGTTGCAACTCTACCATATTAGCTATCTCCCTATTCAAACCCGCTACAAATCTACCCATTGTAAATTCAGGATCCCCCTCTATAATAGCCCGGATTAATGCTAACTCCATTTCCTGAAAATACTCCTCTACGCTCTTACTACCTTGGGTTAAGGTTTGAAGTTTTCTCACAACATCTCGTTGGTAATGGTTAAGAACAAATCTCTTCCTTATTATCCTCTTAACCTCCTCACAAGTCCTAACTGGTCTCTCCCCATATCTCCTCCTATTGTGTACTAATTGGTCCCACCAAATTGAGGCATAATGGGTAAATTCTACAACAGCTAACTTCACCTTTTTCTCTTCCGAATAATTGTGACAATTGAATACATGATCTACCCTCCTTTCCCACTCTAGGTAAACCTCGAGATCATTATTCCCTTGTAATTCTGGAATCTTCATCTTAATGGACCCCATGTGATTGTCCCTTCTCCTATCATTTCTATCATTCCTACCATTCCTATCTCTATCCCATGTTCCCTCTTCTACCTCCTCCGACTCTTCCTCATGATTTCCCCTCTCAAACAATGGATTTCTACCCACTCTCTCCCTAGTTGGTTGTTCATTGGATTCCAAGACGTTAAGCCGAAGATTGATTTTATCAAATTGGGCTTGAATGGCTTTAAAGATAGTTTCAATGTTAAAAGAAGGACTACTTGTTCCCTCCCCACTCATGATGAATTTAGGAACAATAAATTTATCCTTTCCACTCCCTAAGTGTTTACACTTAAGCTCGTGTATCACTCAAAAGATTGAAACCCTCTAGCTTCCTTTACAAGTTCTTTGAGTTGAACAAACACTCACAAACCAACCAAGAATTCAATTGAATAAGAAATGTAAGGAAAACATAAAACACTAAGGAACAAGAATGATTATAAGACTCTTGAGCAATGGAATGATAATTAAGACTCTGAAGTTTAGGTTCGGATGCTGCAGGGGAGTTTCGGTCGTTCGAAACTTAGGCTCGGACGCTCCTCTTCAGGTTTGGCCGTCCGTAAATGTCGCAATGAGTTTTTACATGTTTCCAGTCAAATAGGTTCGGACGATCCCAGGAGTCCGAAGTACCGTCCGAAACTTCTGCTGAACATTATTTTTTAATTTTTGTAGACTTTTTCCTTAGGGTTTTTGGGAGCCTATAAAAGACGATCTTATGTACGTTAACTGCAGATTTTAGACATTTTGAAATTTTGTGAGTTTTGCTTAAAACTTTCCTTTTGTTCTTTGTGAAGAACATTCGATTCCAATCCATCAAATGGTTTGATTGTGTGGATTCTTAGATAGTGAAGGTTCTAAAGACAAGTTTTCTTAAGGTGTTCATTAATTATTTGATAGGTACGTTTCTAATTCTTGTTTGAATTTGGGGCTGCCTCCAATTGTTCTATTATTTTAAGTTCATCTTGTTGAATTCATTTCACGTAATTTTCCTCAATTGATCTTGGGCTTGCATTCTTAGAGTCCATACGGGTCTAGGATCGTATCAGTTTGGTATCAAAGCCAAATTGGGGAATTTTTACATCAAAGAATTGCATCTTTGATTGTTTTTCCTGTGAATTTGATATATTGTGTCATTGTTGAATTGTTGATTCCATTGTTTAATAGATTGTGGCCAATTGAAAAAAAAAGTGCAGAAAAAATTCGATAAAAAAACTGCAAAAATTGTGTCTTGCAATCTATATATGCTTAGGGGGCTGCTGCACTAAGTCAATTTTTGGAATAGTGCATAGTTTTGTTGTTTTGAGGAATTAATTCTATCTTGCAATCTACAGTCATTGTGTTGTAATTGTGAAAGGGTGATATTTGTGTCATATCATTGTGAACCATTGTCTTATTGCCTTTTCTTAAAGTTTGTGAGTCTTTATTGTTAGTATTGGGTAACATTCTTGTTCTTGTTGCCTAATTTTCATTCCATTGCTCAAGAGTCTTATAATCATTCTTGTTCCTTAGTGTTTTCTATTTTCCTTACATTTCTTACTCAATTGAATTCATGGTTGGTTTGGGAGTGTTTGTTCAACTCAAAGAACTTGTAAAGGAAGTTAGAGGGTTTCAATCTTTTGAGTGATACACGAGCGTGAGTGTAAACACTAGGGAGTGGAAAGGATAAATTTATTGTTCCTAAATTCATCATGAGTGGGGAGGGAACAAGTAGTCCTTCTTTTAACATTGAAACTATCTTTAAAGCCATTCAAGCCCAATTTGATAAAATCAATCTTCAGCTTAACTTCTTGGAATCCAATGAACAACCAACTAGGGAGAGAGCGGGTAGAAATCCATTGGTTAAGAGGATAATGAGGAAGAGATTTGTTCCAAACCATTACCAACGAGATGTTGTGAGGAAACTTCAAACCTTGACCCAAGGTAGTAAGAGTGTAGAAGAGTATTTTCAGGAAATGGAGACAGCATTAATCCGGGCTAATATAGAGGAGGATCCTGAATTTACAATGGGTAGGTTTGTAGCGGGGTTGAATACGGAGATAGTTGATGTGGTAGAGTTGCAACAATATGTTGACATGGAAGAATTGTTGCATAAGGCCCTGAAAGTTGAAAGGATTGTTAAGGCTAGGGGGAAGAGTACTTGGAAGAGTTCTTGGATGGATAACAAGCCAGTGTCAAACACTAAATTTGGAAATGCAAAGGTTGACTCCAAACCTAAGGTAGAACAAAAATGGGGAACTGGGAAGGAAAAGGTTGAGGAGAAGGCAGTTGGGAGGAGTCGGGACATTAGGTGTTATAAATGCCAAGAGATAGGGCATATTCAAACTCAATGTCCTAACAAAAGGACCATGTTCTTGTTACCTAATGGGGAGTATGAGACTGAGCATTCCGATGAAGAGGAAGATATACCATTGGGTGAGGAGAGTGATGGAGAGGAAGAGTTACCAATGGGGGGAGAGGCACTAGTTAACTTAAGGGTTCTACATGTTCAACCTAAGTTAGAAATGATAAGGTGAACCCTAACTCAACCTTAAAACTATAGTGTCCAAGTGAGGTTTGACCCAACCTTATATACTAGCCTGGATCTCCTTGTGGAACCGATGTGGGATTCACATCATTCACCCACTCTTAAAGAGCCGACTGCCTCAGTCGGTGATCTAAACCCCCGGGGCCTCAACTGCTTCTGTCGGTGTTCTGTCGTCGTAGCCCAAGGAGCGGGGTGTGGTTCGCACAAGTGACTCTGATACCAAATGATAAGGTGAACCCTAACTCAACCTGAAAAGCATGGTGTCCAAGTGAGGTTTGAACCAACCTTATATACTAGCCTGGACCTCCTTGTGGAACCGATGTGATACGAATGGTCTTGGATTGAGTCCTCAACCACACGAAACCCTCACCTTTGGATCGTTGTTCCACCAAGAATCACGAACAAGACATGAACAAGCACAATAATGCAGAAATAACAAAAAAGAAAACAAAGAGATATGGAACGGCAGTTTTGATTGAAAGCAACCAAACCCAACACATTATCACAAAAAGAATTCAATTCAACCAATGTAAATCAAAAGTTGAAAAGTTTTCAGTTTGGCTTGTTCTTTAAATCAAGAACGGGTAAGTTCTTCCTAAGGTCTTAGCTTAAGAATCACGGGTCTTATGAACATTCAACTGAACTCAATTGAATAATCACATTTTTCACAACTTTTCACAGCTGCAAATAAATTTAGCAAAGCTAAAGATTTCTCAAACTTCATATATCAAAAATCGTTTAAGGGGTTGCCTTTATATAGGCTACAAAAAGTCTTGATGATTGGTATTTTTCAAATGTGGGATAATTGCCAATCATGTTTCCTAATCCTTCTAAAAGAACACAAAACCAATTCAGTTCTGGCCTTCTAAAAACACGCCAATAAGACTCCTAAAATTTAGGGAATCACTTTCCTAAATTTTCCTAAAAAGTAGGAGATTACTTTCTTAAACTCCAAGAAGCAAAAACCAATTTGACTTCTTAAGTTTCCTAAACTTTTACTTGCCATTATCATGCAAGGTAATTGGGCCAAGCAACTTATTACAAAATCGAAAATATTAAGCCCAAAAATAATGTTCAATGGACTTAACAAATAAACACTAATTATTTAAAAATGGCCTGATCCATATGAAGCCCAAAAACACGCCTTCTTCATAGACTTGAACATTTGATCTTAAGCAAGTTCTTCAAGGTGGATCATGAATTGTTATTGAAGAAACATGCCAAAGTACTCCTTCTTGAGATGGTTCGGCCTCTATAGCTTCATAGTGTGATGACAATAAATTGTGCAAGGCTGCCTTCATTCTTTGACTCCTTTATCTTGTTATTGGTCTATCAAGATTCACCAATAGATCATGAGAACTCGGCCTTGGCACCATAGACATTGATGGATTGCTATCATTCCCTCCCTCATCGAAAGGATTCGTCCTCGAATCACCTACATCAAACAAAGATAAATCAGTAACATTGAATGTAGATGACACATTGCCATGCTCACTTGGAAGTTTAATCTTGTAAGCATTGTCGCCTATCCTTTCCAAGACACGAAAAGGACCATCTCCTCGTGGATGAAGTTTAGACTTCCTCTCGTCAGGAAACCTTTCCTTCCTCAAGTGAATCTAAACCCAATCTCCTGGTTCGAAAATCACTTGTTTTCGACCTTAGTAGCCTGCTTAGCATATTGCTCATTTCGCCTTTGTATGTTTTGGCGAACCCTTTCATGTAGCTCCCTAACAAAATCAGCTTTCTTTTTACCTTCATCATTAAAAAACTCATTAATAGGCAAAGACAAAATATCTAAAGGAGTTATAGGATTGAAACCGTATACAACTTCAAAAGGTTAAAGATTAGTAGCACTATGAACAGTCCTATTGTAAGCAAACACAATATGAGGTAAACAACTTTCCCAATTCTTTAAGTTTTTCTGAATGAGAGCACGAAGTAAAGTAGACAAAGTGCGATTAACTACTTCAGTTTGTCCATCAGTTTGTGGATGTGCAATAGTAGAAAATAACAACTTACTGCCTAACTTATTCCATAGAATACGCCAAAATGGGATAAAAATTTAACATCTCTATCACTAACAATACTCTTAGGAATCCCATGCAAACGAACAATTTCCTTAAAGAACAAATCAGCAATATGTGTAGCATCATTAGACTTAGAACAAGCAATAAAATGTGACATTTTTCTAAATCTATCAACTACAACAAATATGCTATCATGACCAGTGCGTGACCTAGGCAAACCAAGTACAAAGTCCATAGAAATATCAATCCAAGGATGACTAGGAACAGGCAAAGGTTGATACAAACCATGAGGCTTTACTTTAGATTTCGATTGTTTATACACAATGCATTTATCACAAACACTTTTAACATCTATAATCATGTTAGGCCAATAAAAGTGTTCATTCAAAACAGCAAGTGTTTTAGCAATACCAAAGTGCCCCATTAACCCTCCCCCATGGGTTTCTTTAACAATTAAATCTCGAATGGAACATTGGGGAATGCATAATTTATCTTTCTTAAATAAGAAATTATCATGCACATAGAACTCACCATTCGGTTTTGTCACACAAAGATCATAGGTGGCGGCAAAATCTCTATCTTCCTTATACAAGTCTTTAATCAATTCAAAACCAAGTAACTTAGCATGCAAATAAGTAAACAAAGTATACCTTCTAGACAATGCATCAGTTACAACATTTTCATGTCCAGACTTGTATTTAATCACATATGGGAAAGATTCAATGAATTCTAACCATTTAGCATGCCTTTTATTCAACTTACCTTGAGTCTTCAAAAATTTAAGGCTTTCATGATCAGAATGAATTATGAATTCTTTCGGCCATAAATAATGTTGCCAAACCTGTAATGACCTTACCAAAGCATACAACTCCTTGTCATTAGTTGCATACTTCAAAGCTGCCCCATTAAGCTTTTCACTGAAGTAAGCCACGGGTCTTGATTCCTGCATCAAAACAGCACTAATACCAATCCCGGAGGCATCACAGTGTATTTCAAAAGCTTTATTAAAATTCGGCAATGCAAGCAAGGGGGCGTGAGTCAATTTATCTTTTTGTGTGTTAAATGCATTTTCATGTTCCTTATTCCACACAAAAGTGACATTCTTTTTAACAAGTTCATTTAAAGGTGCAGCTATAGAACTAAAGTCCTTAACAAACCTCCTATAAAAACTTGCTAATCGATAAAAACTTCTAACATCACTAGCATTTTGTGGTCTCGGCCATTCTATAATAGCTTTGACATTTGACTCATCAATTGAAATTCCTTGAGAACTAACAACATAACCCAAAAAGATAATAGATTTAAACAAAAAAAACACTTTTTGAGGTTAGCATACAATTTGTTCTTGCGCAATATAGCAAACACATTCTTAAGATGTTCACCATGCTCTTCAAGTGATTTGCTATAAATAAGGATATCATCAAAGTATACTACAACAAATTTGCCAATAAAGTGACGAAAAACATGATTCATAAGCCTCATAAAAGTACTAGGTGCATTAGATAAACCAAAAGGCATAAATAACCATTCATATAACCCATACTTTGTTTTAAAAGCTGTTTTCCATTCATCACCTTCTTTCATGCGAATTTGGTAGTATCCACTTTTCAAATCAATCTTTGTAAGAATAGAAGAACCATGCAATTCATCAAGCATATCATCTAATCTAGAAATTGGATGTCTATACTTAATGGTGATCTTATTAATAGCACGGCAATCAACACAATTTCTCCAAGATTCATCCTTTTTAGGAACTAGAATAACAGGAACTGAACAAGGACTTAGAGACTCTCGAACAACACCTTTGTCAAGGAGTTCATCCACTTGACGTTGAATCTCTTTTGTTTCCTCAGGGTGTGCTCTATAAGCTGGACGATTTGGAATTTGCGCCCCAGGTATGAAATCAATTTGATGTTCAATACTTCGAATAGGTGGCAATCCATTTGGTAACTCCTCAGGAAACACGTCTTGATATTTCTGCAAAAGAGAGTAAACAACACTAGGCAAAGAAGCAAGGTTATCACTATCAACAATAAGTACAATGTCCTTGCGAAACATTGAATACAATGGCTGCTTATCTATTAATGCTCTCTTAATCTCGCTAGAAGAAGCAATAACAAGACTTCTTAACATCTAAGTCTCGGCTATTACAAGATGCACTAGCTATTACATTGTTTTTCTCTTGTTCTTTCTTCTCCTTTGCGGCATTCATATCTCTAGTAGCTTGTATGATTTTAGTTTGATCTTCAAAGACTTGTGCTGGGGTTAAAGCTCGAAGATTTAACTTTTTGCCTTCATGTACAAAGCTATAGAAATTCTTCTTGGCATGATAAAGTACATCACAATCAAATTGCCAAGGTCTACCAAGCAAGATATGACTTGTTTCCATTGGAACCATATCACATGTAACAGTATCAACATATTTTCAAATGGTAAAAGTGAACTTAACTTGTTTTGTGACTCGAGTATCAACTGAATTATTCAACAATTGAAGACGGTATGGTTTAGGATGTTTTATGCAATTCAAATTCAGCTTGTTCACAAACAAGGTGCTCGCCACATTTGTGCAATTACCACTGTCAATAATCACACAACAAATCTTATTTTGCACTAAACATCGTGTGTGAAATATGTTTTCTCGTTGCATCAAATCATCATCAACTAAAGGTTGAACATTAAGAACACGGCGAGAAACTAAAGAATAGTTACCAACATGATATGTATAGGGTTCAAGATCTTCACCATTATCACTTGATTCATGTTGGTACTTCTCCTCAAGAGGCGGCATGTCTTCACAATCATCATCACTTACCACTCCACCACTATCAAGAGTGATCATCAATTTTCGAGTGGGACAATCAGATTGCATATGTCCATACCCTTGACATTTATAACATCGAACATCTCTCAATCTTGGGGCTGAAGTTGACTCCGATTTTGAGGTGGTTTCAGCAGCCTTTGGGACTGATTTTGGGACGTTTGAAGGTGCTCTTGACGACTGGTTTGAGGTAATATGGCGCGGCTTTGTGGATGGAATAAAAGGGACAACATTCGGTTTTTGTTCCCTTCGCCAAGTTGGTGGTGGTTGTGAGAACTTATTCTTCCCTTTCATGTGCCTTTCAATCTTAATAGCTTTATGCACAAGTTCATTTATATCAACATAGCTTTGTAAATTCACAAGATATGCTAAATCATAATGCATACCTTTCAAAAACCTCTCAGTAGTAGAGTCGGGATCCTCTTGGACATTATCCTTGATCATCAAAGCTTCCATCTCATGGTAATACTCCTCAACTGATTTATTACCTTGCACAAGTGAGTGCAATTTTCTATTCAATTCACGGTTGTAATGAGAAGGGACATACTTTTTCTTCATAAGCATCTTCATTTAGTTCCAAGTCTTGACTGGCCTTTCACCATCTTGACGTCTAGACCTTATAACTTCATCCCACCATAAACTAGCATAATCCTTGAGGTGCATAAAAGCAAGTCGGTACTTCTCTTTTTCGGGGTAATCATGGCCTTCAAAGAAGTGCTCAAGCTCACGAACCCAATCAAAATAAGCCTCGGGATCTGCTTTACCATGGAAAGTAGGGATTGTTAATTTAACAGAACAAATTGAAATCTTAGTTTTGTCACATTTCTTTGGAGAATCCGAGACCTCCTCCTCATCAATCTCTTCCTCGGATGCTTCCTCATCAAGTTTAAGTTTCCTTGAGATAGATCCTTTAGAATTAGACTCCGAATTATCGAGCCTGAGATTGATCTTTTGCAACATATTAAAAAGTACTTCATTAGCAAACTTTTGCTCGGATTCGGTTATAGGTCTAACACCTTTAGGTGTTTTATCATCTTTCTCCATTGTACGTGAAAGTTAGTATAGAAAACAAGAAGAAAACAACAATATAGTCCTCTCGGGTTCTTACAATATGGGTGAGTAGGTACACTCCTCTCTAGTGTTAAGGCTTTTCTCGTGTATACCCTAAGCTAATACTCTCAAACTATGGAACTTACTGGTTCAATGATTATAAGAACACATCTCAACCAAAATATTCAACAGCAAGTTTCACACAAGTTAAATCAAAGAATTTTTATGCAAAAATCACGTCACAAGAGTATTTAAGAACACGTGTAGGTATAACTTAATAGCTTCAGAAACTAGGATATTTAGAAAGTAGACTCAAAGATTAAGAGAATGCAATTTGAATCACTGAATTCTGATTTAAAATGGGCAAGATATGCTACTTCAAAGTTTCGCACGCTGATGACCGTCCGAACCTAAACTTCTGGGGCTTGAATTTTTTTGCAAAGTTTCGGACGCCTGTTTCGGACGGTGATGACCGTTCGAACCTAAACTTCTGGGGCTTGAATTTTTTTGCAAAGTTTTGGACGCCTGTTTCGGACGTTGATGACCTTCCGAACCTAAACTTTTGGGGCTGGAATTTTTTTTGTAAAGTTTTGGACGCCTGTTTCGGACTCTGCTGAACGTCCAAACCTATTTTTTTCAGGAAGGACAATTTTTTTTTTAATTTGGCCTCATTTTTAAATTTTTTTTTTGAATTTGGCCTCTTTTTTTTTTGTTTTTATCCAAACCTCAATATGTCTCCAAGAATTTCAAATTTGCAAATGTCAATTCCACAAAATATTCAAGATTCAATGTGAAGAACAAGAATCAAGCTCAAGATTTTCAATTTTAGTGCCTTCGAAATTTCAAGAATTTCAAGAAGTTCAAGAAAGTGTTCAAGAACTTATCTTTTTCGAGTGTGATAAAAGTTTGATCAGAACACACTATGATGTTGACACAATGATGAAACTAACACAAATGAAAGATCAAGAATCGAATAAGAAACACGGAAGTTATGACCTAAGCACCGAAACTAGGGTTTTGAAGAACCCTAATTTGACACCCTAATGTTTTGGACGTGAAACAGCAACAAATACTCAAGAATTCCACACTATGATGATGAACAAAATAATGCAGAATGTTGACACCAAAAACAGTAGCAAGATGCAAAAAAAAATCAGTAAGAAAGCAACACAAGAATAACGCAAGAATAAGAGCTAAAACCAAGAAGAAGAAGAAAATGCAAAACCTGAATTTTTGTTGAACAACCTTGGGCTTTGATACCAATTTGATACGAATGGTCTTGGATTGAGTCCTCAACCACACGAAACCCTCAACTTTGGATCGTTGTTCCACCAAGAATCACGAACAAGACACAAACAAGCACAACAATGCGGAAATAACAACAAAGAAAACAAAGAGATATGGAACGGCAGTTTTGATTGAAAGCAACCAAACCCAACACGTTATCACAAAAAGAATTCAATTCAACCTATGTAAATCAAGAGTTGAAAAGTTTTCAGTTTGGCTTGTTCTTTAAATCAAGAATGGGTAAGTTCTTCCTAAGATCTTAGCTTAAGAATCACGGGTATTATGAACATTCAACTGAACTCAATTGAATAATCACGTTTTTCACAACTTTTCACAGCTGCAAATAAATTTAGCAAAGCTAAAGATTTCTCAAATTTCATGTATCAAAAATCGTTTAAGGGGTCGCCTTTATATAGGCTATAAAAAGTCTTGATGATTGGTATTTTTCCAATGTAGGATAATTGCCAATCATGTTTCCTAATCCTACAAAAAGAACACAAAACCAATTCGGTTTTGGCCTTCTAAAAACACGCCAATAAGACTCCTATAATTTAGGGAATCACTTTCCTAAATTTTCCTAAAAAGTAGGAGATTACTTTACTAAACTCCAAGAAGCAAAAACCAAATGGACTTCTTAAGTTTCTTAAACTTTTACTTGCCATTATCATGCAAGATAATTGGGCCAAGCAACTTATTACATAACAAAAAATATTAAGCCCAAAAATAATGTTCAATGGACTTAACAAATAAACCCTAATTATTTAAAAATGGCGTGATCCATATGAAGCCCAAAAGCACGCATTCTTCTTGGACTTGAACATTCGACCTTAAGCAAGTTCTTCAAGATGGATCATGAATTGTTATTGAAGAAACAGGCCAAAGTACTCCTTCTTGAGATGGTTCCCCCTCCATAGCTTCACAATGTGATGACAATAAATTGTGCAAGGCTGCCTTTATTCTTTGACTCTTGATCTTGTCATTGGTCCATCAAGATTCACCAATGGATCATGAGAACTCGGCCTTGGCACCATGGACATAGATGGATTGCTATCACAATGTGGGATTCATATCATTAGTTAACGTACATGAGATCACCTTTTATAGGCTCCCAAAAACCCTAAGGAAAAAGTCAACAAAAATTCAAAGATAACGTTCAGCAGAAGTTTCGGACGGTACTTCAGACATATAAAAACTCATCGCGACATTTTTGGATGGCCGAACCTCAAGAGGAGTGTCCGATCGTAAGTTTCGGACGGCCGAATCTCCCCTGCAGCGTTCGAACCTAAACTTCAGAGACTCATAATTTTTAGCAGAAGTTTCGGACGGTCTTCGAAACAAGGTGGATGCATCCGAACCTATATTTCGGATGGCTGAAAGTCTATGAGGTCGTCTGAACCTATCTGTTTTTCATCTCTTCTTCCTTACAACGCCTCATTTCGATCAATCGAAACATTAAACTCCATCCTAGTCACTTCCAAGCAAGAAATGATTGTTGTGTCCTCCTCACGAGCTTCACGAACAAGTTCACGCCCAAATATGTCCTTGATCAACGCGTGTAGTGCACTCCTCATACGCTTAGTCCTCGAACGCGTCTAAGGTCCTCCTACTCTTTTCAATGGATCATCCACAAGCTTCTTGGGTTAGCTTCCTCATCATTCACCCTTCCTCAAGAGGATTCATCCTCGAATCACGTAAGTCATACAAAAAAAAATCACCAACATTAAACGTGCTAGGAATATTACCAAAATCACTAGTCAAATCAATAATATATGCATTATAATTAATTTTTGCTAAAACGTGAAATGGACCATCTCCCCTTTGTTGAAGCTTTGATTTCCGTTGATGTGGAAATCGTTCTTTGTGCATATGAACCCACACCCAATCTCCGGGTTCAAAAGAAACCTTGATTCTCCCCTGACTTGCTCTCTTAGCAACTTGTTCATTTCAACGCTCAATGTTTGCTCGAACCTTGGCATGCATTTCCTTGATGTCATATGCCTTCTTCTTACCATCTAAATCCAAAATGTGACTTCGTGACAAAGTATCTGCCACTACATTTTCCTTACCCTTCTTGTGCTTGATGACGTAAGGAAAAGATTCAATGAATTCCATCCACCTAACATGTCTTCGGTGTAGCTTCCCTTGAGACTTCAAATGCTTGAGTGGTTCATGCTTGGAGTGGATAACGAACTCCTTTGGCCACAAATAATGTTGCCAAGTTTGCAACGCCCTCACGAGAGCATAAAGCTCTTTGTCATACGTTGGATAGTTCAGGACAGCCCTATGTATTTTCTCGGTGAAATACGCTATCGACTTCGAGTCTTGCATCAAACAGCTCCAATCCCAAGCCCAGAGGCATCACATTGAACTTCAAAAACTTTATTGAAATCAGGCAACATTAAAATAGGTGCTTGTGTGAGTTTGTCCTTCAACATGTTAAAAGCCTTTTCATGCACTTTTTCCCATTTAAATACAACATGCTTTTTAACAAGATCGTTCAATGGTGCGACAATAGTGCTAAAATTTTTAACAAACCTTCGATAAAATCCCGCCAAACCATGAAAGCTCCAGACCTCACTGGCATTCTTTGGCGTAGGCCACTCCTTGATTGCCCTAACCTTCTCTTCATCTACCTTAATGCCGTTAGCACTCACAACAAAACCAAGAAAAACAATAGATTCCATGCAAAAAGAACATTTCTTCAAATTAGCATATAATTTATGTTTTCTTAACACAATGAAAACTTCTCTTAAATGCAACACATGATCATCCAATGACTTACTATAAATTAATATGTCATCAAAGTAAACAACAACAAACTTCCCTATGAAAGATCTCAAAACATGGTTCATTAATCTCATGAATGTACTAGGTGCATTTGTTAAACCAAAAGGCATGACAAGCCACTCATATAAACCAAATTTTGTTTTGAATGCGGTTTTCCACTCATCTCCCTCTTTCATGCGAATTTGGAAATATCCACTTTTCAAATCGATCTTAGAAAATATGCATGAACCATGCAACTCATCCAACATGTCATCAAGTCGAGGAATAGGATGACGATACTTTACCATAATTTTGTTGACGGCTCGGCAGTCCATACACATCCTCCAACTTGCATCCTTCTGGGGCACCAAAATGACGGGCACCGCACACGGACTAAGACTTTCTCTCACAGCCCCCTTTTGCAACAGCTCCTCCACTTGAGCTTGAATATCCTTGGACTCCTCCGGATTTGCTCGATAGGCTGGATGCTTTGGTATAGAAGCACCGGGAATGAATTCGATTTGGTGCTCTATCCCCCACAAATGGTAGAAGTCCTGCAGGCAACTCCTCGGGAAAAAATCCTCGTACTCCTGCAATAAAAACACCACTTCTCGAGGCAAAAGATCAAGCATCTTAGCATCAAGCAAAAACACATCTTTATACAACAAAATAAACACACTCTCTCCCTCACTCAATGTTTCTTTCACCTCTCTTTTTGTTGCAAAAACACTCAATTTCTTTTTTTCATTTTCTAATTTTTCTTCCTCACTTTTGATGATTTCATCTCGATTTTTACTCTCGCTAGATTCGCCTTTTTCTTTCTTTTCAAAAACTTTCACAATTCTAATCTGATCGTCATACGCCTCCCAAGGTTTCAAAGGCACGAAAGTATGCTCGCGATTGTTCATCTCCAAAGTGTATCTATTAGTATACCCATCATAGACTACCTTTCTATCAAACTGCCAAGGACGTCCCAAAAGAATATGGACAGCTTGCATAGGCACCACATCACACAACACCACATCCTTATATCGCGCCCTATCACAAACTCAACCTTCACTTGCTTATTCACCTTTGCCTCCCCACTAGTACTCAACCATTGTAGCTTATAGGGTTTAGGATGTTTAAGTGTCTTTAACCCCAATTTCTCTACCAACAATGTATTAGCTATGTTAGTACAACTCCCACTATCTATGATCAATCTACACACCTTCCCTTGCACATGGCACCTAGTATGAAAAATGTTATCCCTTTGCACCAATTCCCCCTCTAACTTAGGTTGAACATTTAAAACCCTTAAGTTAACTAGTGCCTCTCTCCCCATTGGTAACTCTTCCTCTCCATCACTCTCCTCACAATGGTATATCTTCCTCATCATCGGAATGCTCACTCTCATACTCCCCATTAGGTAACAAGAACATGGCCCTTTTGTTAGAACATTGAGTTTGAATATGCCCTATCCCTTGGCATTTATAACACCTAACGTCCCAACTCCTCCCAACTGCCTTCTTCTCAAACTTCTCCTTCCCGGTTCCCCATTTTTGTTCTACCTTAGGTCTGGAGTCAACCTTTGCATTTCCGAATTTAGTGTTTGACACTGGCTTATTATCCTTGCAAGAACTCTTCCAAGTACTCTTCCCCCTAACCTTAACAATCCTCTCAACTTTCAAGGCCTTATGCAACAATTCTTCCATGTCAACATATTGTTGCAACTCTACCACATCAACTATCTCCCTATTCAAACCCGCTACAAATCTACCCATTGTAAATTCAGGATCCTCCTCTATATTAGCCCGGATTAATGATGTCTCTATTTCTTGAAATACTCATCTACACTCTTACTACCTTGGGTCAAGGTTTGAAGTTTTCTCACAACATCTCGTTGGTAATGGTTAGGAACAAATCTCTTCCTCATTATCCTCTTAACCTCCTCCCAAGTCCTAACTGGTCTCTCCCCATATCTCCTCCTATTGTGTACTAATTGGTCCCAGCAAATTGAGGCATAATTGGTAAACTCTACATCCGCTAACTTCACCTTTTTCTCTTTCGAATAATTGTGATAATCGAATACATGATCTACCCTCCTTTCCCACTCTAGTTAACCTCGGGATCATTCTTCTCTTGAAATTCTGGAATCTTTATCTTAATGGACCCCCATGTGATTGTCCCTTCTTGATATGATCCTAGACCCGTATGGATTCTAAGAACGCAAACCCAAGATCAATTGAGGAAAACAACGTGAAATGATTTCAACAAGATGAACTTAAAACAATAGAACAATAGGAGGTAGCCCCAAATTCAAACAAGAATTAGAAACGTACCTATCAAATAAGTAATGAACACCCTAAGAAAACCTGTCCTTAGAACCTTCACTATCCAAGAATCCACACAATCAAACCCTTTGATGGAATCGAATCGAATGTTCTTCACAAAGAACAAAAGGAAAGTTTTAAGCAAAACTCACAAAATTTCAAAATGTCTAAAATCTACAGTTAACGTACATGAGATTGCCTTTTATAGGCTCCCAAAAACCCTAAGGAAAAAGTCAACAAAAATTCAAAGATAACGTTCAGCAGAAGTTTCGGACGGTACTTCGGACTCCTAGAATTGTCCGAACCTATTTGACTGGAAACATGTAAAAACTCATCGCGCGACATTTTCTGACGGCTGAACCTTAAGAGTAGCGTCCGATCCTAAGTTTTGGGTGGCCGAAACTCCCCTGCAGCGTCCGAACCTAAACTTCAAAGACTCATCATTTTCAGCAGAAGTTTCGGACGGTCTTCGAAACAAGGTTGATGTGTCCGAACCTATCTTGATAGCAATCAGTCCACGTCCATGGTGCCAAAGCCGAGCTTGCATGATCCATTAAAGAATCTTGATGGTCCAATGACAAGATCAAGGAGCAAAAGGATGAAAGAAGCTTTGCACACTTTATTGTCATCACATTGTGAAGACTTGGAGGCCGAACCTTCTCTACCATCTCAACATCGAGTCCTTTGGCATATTTCTTCAATAACCATTCATGATGAAGTTCCTAGGAGTTCTACATCGGAGCTTAAGGAAATTCCTCCTTTAAGAAAACATATGGCCGAAATTGAAGTCCAAAGAAGAGGCGTGTATTTGGGCTTTGGAATGGATCACGCCATTGTGTAATTTTTAGGATT
Source organism: Ophiorrhiza pumila (assembly GCA_016586305.1). Lineage (NCBI taxonomy): Eukaryota > Viridiplantae > Streptophyta > Magnoliopsida > Gentianales > Rubiaceae > Ophiorrhiza > Ophiorrhiza pumila. The sequence continues at coordinate 11,204,827 of BLIW01000005.1, read as the reverse complement.
TAATTTGTTGTTAATTAATTAAGTCCAAAACACTTAATGTGGGCTTTAGTTAATTGGTTGTTAATAAGTTACTTGGCCCAATTATCCTACATGATAAAGGTCAGTAAAAGTTTAGGAAACTTAAGAAGTCAAAACGTGTTTTGCTTCTTCAAAGTTAAGGAAACTAGTTAATTAGTTAGTTAGTTAGTTAGTTAAGAAGTCAAGTTGTACTTTGCAACTTCTAGGGTTTTATTTCCTTTTCCTTTAAGCAAGGCCGAAGCTAATCTCTATATAAAGAGAAAGCATTGTAACGTTTTTCATATAGATTGATGAATGAAAGTTTTAGCTTTGCTGAAATTGTGATTAACACTTTGTGTTGTCAAAGCCTTGTTGAATTATTTAATTCACCATTGTAGAAGTTTAGCTTTTTTAGCGTGACCTTTAGGTGACTTCACCGTTGTTCTTGATTTCGAGAGCAGGCCAAATTGACAAAGTTTAATTCATGAATTTTCATGAGTTGAGTCGAGTCTTTTTGTATTAAAATGTGGGGTTTGATTTACTTCAATACTTGACGTTTTTCCTTTGATTTTCCTTCCTGCCGAGTTTGGTTGTTTGTGTTCGTGGAATAACTTGATTGTGCAGCACGGTCCTAAAGTGTGGAGATCGAACTTGGTCCAGGAGTTAGAGCCTCGGCCATACATTCGCATTAATTGGTATCATCAGAGCACAGGTTGTTGCCCAAAAAAAATTCAGGTTAATCTTTTTTATGTTCTTCTTTCTTATTGTTGCGAATTTTTGCTGTTTTTGCGTCAAATCTACTGCTGTTGTGTCGTCTATTTTGCTGCTGTTTTTGAGTCCTTCTTTCTGTCTTAATTCGTGTTCAATTCATCCATTTATTTAGTCAAACTCGCATGATCATTGCTTGCTGAAATTCTTCCCGAAATCGTCCTACTCCAGTTTTAGCGCTTTGCGTCTTTTGTGTTGTTTCCTTGCTGTTTTCTTTTGCGTTGTGCTGCTGTTTTTGGTGTCAATATTCTGCATTGTTTTGTTTATCATCATAGTGCTTAATTCTTGTGTTTTCATTAGTGTCACACATCAAAAAAATTGCTAGGAATTTCGTCCAAAACTAGGGTTTCAAATTAGGGTTTCTCAGTAAAAATTTCATAACTCCTTTGATTCTAATCCGATTCTTGATGTTTCTTTTGCGTTAGTTTCATTGTTTTATTCTTGTTATAGTGTGTTTTGATCAAAATTTTATCACACTCGAAAAAGATAAGTTCTTGAACAATTTCTTGAACTTCTTGATTTTCTTGAAAATTCGAAAATGTCAAAATTTGAATCTTGAGCCATATTCTTGATTTTCTTGATAAATCTTTAATATTTTGTGAAAGTGGCACCTCCAAATTCGAAATCCTTGGTGAGATATTAAAGTTTGAAAATTTTAAGGTTTTTAAGGTTAAGACAAAAAGACACAACATCCTTAAACCTTAATCCAAGGTTGTTGTCTTCAAACCTTAAACCTAAGTACTTGTACTAGGTTCTTGTCTTAAAACCTTAAACCTAGTATTGTCCTAGGTTCTTGTCCGAACCTTAACTCTTTGTTTTGTCCAAGGTTTGTGTTCAAACCTTAAACTTTTTGTTTTGTACTAGGTTGTTGTCCGAACAAAAAAAAAACCGTTTAATAAAAAAAATAGTACGGTCAATTAAAAAAAAAGAAAAAAAGAAATATATATATATATATATACAGATTCGGACTTTATTTTATTTTATTTCATTTTATTTTAATTTTGAAGAACACATTGTTCTTAAGTTGTTACTTGAAAACCACCTTGGATTAAAAGTGCCATATCTTGCTCAATACAACTCTGAATTAAGTGATTCAAATTTCATTCTCTTCGTCTTAGAGTCTACTTTCTGTTTCCCTTAGTTTCTAAAGTTAAATCAGTTTCAACCCACACGTTTTCTTAAACCTCTTGTGACGTGTTTTTCTTTGATAATTCTATTGATTTTACTTGTGAAAGTTTATTGTGTGGAACTTGTTGATTGAGACTTGTTATCTAAATTATTGAAATTGGTAAGTCTCAATAGTCCAAACAAATTCATTACTTGAGAGTATTAGATAGGATAAATAAGAGAGAACACTACCTAAATAGAGTGGAGAGTACCTACTACCCATTAGTGTGGAACCCGTGAGGATTTATCTACATATATTCTTGTGTTTTTCTTTACTAATTTGCAGGTACCAATTGAGGGAGAAACCGGTGATAGAAAGATCACCCCGGCCGAACAAAAGTTCACCAATGAAGTCTTTTCAATATGCTTCAAAAAATCAACATCCGACTTGATAACTTGGAATCGGCTTCTAAAAGTTCTACCTCAAAGAATCTTAAGTTTGATGATGATTATTCCGAGGATGATAATGAGGAGTAGGAGGAGAACACGAGTTCTTCTAACAATGGTGAAAAGTCTAAGATTTCAATTGATTCTATTAAACTCACCATCTCTACCTTTCATGGCAAATCAGATCCCGAAGCTTATCTAGATTGGGTTCGAGAGTTAGAACACTTCTTTGAAGGTAATGAAGTTCCTGAGAAAAAGCAATATCGTCTTGCTTTTATGCACCTTGAAGATTATGCTAGTCTTTGGTGGAATGAAGTTGTTCGAACTAGATGCCAAGATGGTGAAAGGCCAATCAAGACTTGGAACCAAATGAAAACAATCATGAGAAAGAAGTATGTTCCTTCCCATTATAATAGAGAGCTCAACCGAAAGTTGCACTATCTTGTATAAGGTAGCTGAATAGTTGAAGATTATTACCATGAGATGGAAGCTTTAATAATAAAGGCCAATGTTCAAGAGGATCCTGACTCAACCATTGAGAGGTTCCTTAGAGGTATGAATTCCGAATTGGCTTATCAAGTTGATCTTCAAAGTTACATTGATCTAAATGAACTTGTTCACAAAGCTATCAAAATTGAGAAGCATATAAAGGGAAAGGGTCGAAACTTCCAACAACCATTGCCGCCTTGGAGAAGAGATAAAAAGCCGAACTCAACTACATTCACGTCATCCACAAAGTCAAAGTCCTTAACATCAAATCAGCCCTCAAACAGTTCAAACAATGCTCCCAAAATAGTCCGCCAACTTGCTGAATCTTCCACCAAGTCGACGTCAAAACCTAATGAGAGGTTAAGGAACATTAGTTGTTACAAGTGCCAAGGATATGGTCATTATCAATCCGACAGCCCAACTCACAAATTAATGATCATTCGTGATAATGGAGAGGTGAAAGTGATGAAGAATGTGCCGACATGCCACCACTTGAAGAGAAGTACCAAAGTGATGAAGGTAGTGAAGATCTTACTACATAGTGGTTGGTGAATTCTCTTTAGTTACTCGACGTGTTCTTAGTGCACAACCACTAATTGAGAATGATTTGTCTCAAAGAGATAACATATTTCACACACGATGCATGGTTCATGGAAAGATTTGTAGTGTGATTGTTGATAGTGGTAGTTGTACAAATGTGGCAAGTACATTACTTGTTAAGAAGTTGAACTTGACTTGCATGAAACATCCAAAACCGTATAAGCTTCAATGGTTAAACAACACTGCCGAAAGTATAGTGACTAAACAAGTTAAATTTTCATTCACCATTGGGAAGTATATTGATGAGATTGTGTGTGATGTTGTTCTAATGGAAGCTAGTCATACTTTACTTGGTAGACCGTGGCAATTTGATTGGGATGTCACATATCATGCAAAGAAGAATTATTATTCTTTTGATTATGAAGGCCGAAAGTACAACCTTAGAGCATTGAGTCCGTTTCAAGCTTTTGAAGATCAATCAAGGATTGTACAAGCTTTTCGTTAGATGACCAACCAAGAAGCAAAGAAAAAGAAAGAACAAGACCATAAAAAAAATGTATCTAGTTTAGGCGTTTATCATGTTGATAAAACTTGTAATAGCCGAAAGTTAGATAGTTCAAAGTCTTGTTATTTTGCTTCTAAGAGTGATGTTAAGAGAGCAATACTAGATAGGCAATTTGATACGAATGGCCTTGGATGGAGATCCTCAACCACACGAAACCCTCACCTTTGGATCGGTTGTTTTCCAAGAATCACGAACAAGATAACAATGACAATGCGGAATAACACAAAACAAGACAACACAAAGGATATTGTACGGGCAGAATTGATTGAAGGCAATCAAACCCACACGTTATTACAAAAAGAATCCAATTCCAACCTATGTAAATCAAGAGTTGAAAAGTTTTCAGTTTGGCTTGCTCTTTAAATCAAGAACGGGTAAGTTCTTCCTAAGGTCTTAGCTTAAGAATCACGGTTCTTATGAATCTTCAACTTAAATCAATTTAATGTTCACGTTTTTCTCTTTTCACATCTGCAGATAAATTTAGCAAAGCTAAAGATTTCTCAAATTTCATATATCTAAAAACGTTACCAAGCTTGCCTTTTTATAGGCTACAAAAGGTGTTGATGACTTGTATTTTTTCAATGTGGGATAATTGCCAATCATGTTTCCTAATCCTACAGAAAGAACACAAAAACCACACGTTTTTGGGCTGCTAAAAAATACACGTGAAAGACTCCTAAAATTTAGGGAATTACTTTCCTAAATTTTCCTAAAAAGTAGGAGATTACATTCCTAAACTCCAAGAAGCAAAAACCAACTTGACTTCTTAAGTTTCCTAAACTTTTACTTGCCATTATCATGCAAGGTAATTGGGCCAAGCAACTTATTACATAACCGAAATTATTAAGCCCAAAAATAATTTTCAATGGACTTAACAAATAAACCTTAATTATTTAAAATGGCGTGATCCATATGAAGCCCAAAAGCATGCCTTCTTCATGGACATGAACATTCGTCCTTAAGCAAGTTCTTCAAGGTGGATCATGAATTGTTATTGAAGAAACATGCCAAAGTACTCCTTCTTGAGATGGTTCAGCCTCCATAGCTTCACAATGTGATGACAATAAATTGTGCAAGGCTGCCTTCATTCTCTGACTCCTTGATCTTGTCATTGGTCCATCAAGATTCACCAATGGATCATTAGAACTCGTCCTTGGCACCATGGGCATGGATGGATTGCTATCACGATGTGGGATTCACATCATTAGTTAACGTACATGAGATCGCAAACTCAATGTGTGGTAAACACCCTTCCTAGTTCTTTAAGTTTTTCTGTATAAGAGCACGCAATAAAGTAGACAAAGTCCTATTAACTACTTCAGTTTGCCCATCAGTTTGCGGATGTGCAACAGTAGAAAACAATAACTTAGTGCCTAACTTGTTCCAAAGAGTACGCCAAAAGTGTGACAAAAACTTAACATCTCTATCACTAACAATACTCTTAGGCAAACCATGCAACCTTACAATCTCCTTAAAGAACAAATCAGCAACATGTTGAGCATCATTAGATTTAGAACAAGCAATAAAGTGAGACATTTTACTAAATCAATCAACTACAACAAAAATACTGTCATGACATTGTGTGATCTAGGCAATCCAAGTACAAAATCAATAGAAATACCAATCCAAGGATGACTAGGAATAGGTAAAGGTTGATACAAACCATGAGGCTTTACTTTAGATTTCGATTGTTTACACACAATGCATTTATCACAAACACTTTTAACATCTTTAATCATGTTAGGCCAATAAAAGTGCTCATTCAAAACAGCAAGTGTTTTAGCAATACCAAAGTGCCCCATTGACCCTCCCCCATGGGTTTCCTTAACAAGTAAATCACGAATGGAACATTGGGGAATGCATAACTTATCTTTCTTAAACAAGAAACCGTCGTACATATAGAAATAACCATTCGGTTTATTCAAGAAACGATCAAAGTTGGCGTGAAAATCATGATCATCTTTATACAAATCCTTAATCAATTTAAAACCAAGCAACTTAGCATGCAAATAGGTAAACAAAGTGTATTTCCTAGATAATGCATCGGCTACCACATTTTCATTACCAGATTTGTATTTAACAACATATGGAAAGGTTTCAATAAACTCTAACCACTTAGCATGCCTTTTATTCAATTTACCTTGAGTCTTTAAAAATTTACGGCTTTCGTGATCAGAATGTATTATGAATTCCTTTGGCCATAAATAATATTGCCAAACTAGTAAAGACCTTACCAAAGCATACTTCAAAGCTGCCCTATTGAGCTTTTCACTAAAATAAGCCACGGGACTTGATTCCTGCATCAAAACAACACCAATACCAATCCCGGAGGCATCACAGTGTATCTCAAAAGCTTTATTAAAATTAGGCAAAGAAAGTAAAGGGGCGTGAGTCAACATGTATTTCAACTTGTTAAAGACGTTTTCATGCTCATCATTACATACAAATGTGACATTTTTCTTTACAAGTTCATTTAAAGGGGCTGCTATAGAACTAAAATCTTTAACAAATCTCCTATAAAAACTTGCAAGTCCATGAAAACTCCTAACTTGACTAGCACATGTAGATCTTGGCCAATCTATGATTGCCTTGACTTTAGACTCATCAACAGCAATGACTTGAGAACTTACAACATTTCCCAAAAAGATAATTGATTCCATGCAAAAAGAACACTTTTTGAGATTAGCATATAACTTGTTCTCACGCAAAACAACAAACACTTGTCTTCAATGTTCAACATGCTCATCAAGTGTTTTGCTATACACAAGGATGTCATCAAAATAGACCACAACAAATTTGCCAATAAAGTGACGAAAAACATGATTCATAAGCCTCATAAAAGTACTAGGTGCATTAGATAAACCAAAATGCATCACTAACCATTCATACAACCCATACTTTGTTTTAAAGGCAGTTTTCCATTCATCACCTTCTTTCATGCGAATTTGATAGTATCCACTTTTGAAATCAATCTTGGTAAATATGCATGAACCATATAACTCATCAAGCATGTCATATAATCTAGGAATTGGATGTCTATACTTAATAGTTATTTTATTGATGGCATGACAGTCAACACACATACGCCAAGACTCATCCTTTTTAGGAACTAAAATCACAGGAACTGAACAAGGACTAAGAGACTCACGTACAATACCTTTGTCAAGGAATTCATCCACTTGACGTTGAATCTCTTTTGTTTCCTTGGGGTTAGCTCTATAAGCTGGACTATTTGGAATTTGTGCTCCATGTATGAAATCAATTTGATGTTCAATACCTCTTATAGGCGGCAATCCATTTGGTAACTCCTCAGGAAACACATCTTGATATTCCTGCAAAAGAGATTAAACAAGACTAGGCAAAGAAGCAAGGTTATCACTATCAGCAACAAGTACAAAATCGTCGCGAATCATTAAGTACAAAGGCTGCCTATCCACTAATGCTCTCTTAATCTCAACAGAAGAAGCAAAATAACAAGACTTCTTAACACCTAACTCTTGGCCTACACTATTACAAGATTTCGAACCATGTTTTTGGCCTAAGCTAGCTATTACATTGTCTTTTCCTTGATCTTTCTTCTTATTGGTAGCATTCAAATCTCTAGTAGCTTCTATGATTCGAGTTTGATCTTCAAAGACTTGTGCCGAAGTTAAAGCTCGAAGATTAAACTTTTTACCTTCATGGACAAAGCTATAGAAATTCTTCTTGGCATGATAAATTGCATCACAATCAAACTGCCAAGGGCGTCCAAGCAAGATATGACTTGCTTCTATTGGAACCACATCACATGTAACATTATCAACATATTTTCCAATGGTAAAAGTAAACTTAACTTGCTTTGTAACCCTAGTATCAACTGAATTATTTAACCATTGAAGACGATATGGTTTAGGGTACTTCATGCAAGTCAAATTTAATTTGTTTACCAACAGAGTGCTCGCCACATTTGTGCAACTACCACTATCAATAATCACACTACAAATTCTGTTTTGCACTAAACAACGTGTGTGAAATATGTTTTCCCGTTGCATCAAATCATCATTATCAACTAATGGTTGAGCACTAAGAACACGGCGAGAAACTAAAGAATAGTTACCAAAATCATATTTGTAGTTTTCGACTTCAACACTATCTTCACTTGATTCATGTTGGTACTTCTCCTCAAGAGATGGCATGTTGGCGCAATCATCATCACTTACCACTTCCCCACTATATCAAGTGTTATCATCAATTTTCGAGTTGGGAACTCAGCTTGCATATGTCCATAACCTTGACATTTATAACAACGAACATCCCTCAATCTTGGACTAGGAGTTGACACCGACTTTGGTGTGTGCTCCACAACTTTAGGAACTGATTTTGGGACTTGGGATGATGCGACGGCTGGTTGGGGGTGAATTGACGCGGCTTAGATGATGGTGTGAAAGGGGTAACATTCGGCCTTTGTTCCCTTCGCCAAGGTGGTGGCGGTTGTGAGAACTTACTATTCCCTTTCATGTGCCTTTCAATCTTAATTGCTTTGTGGACAAGTTCATTAATATCAACATAACTTTGCAAATCCACATGATAAGCCAATTCAGATTGCATACCTCTTAAAAACCTTTCTATTGTAGAGTCGGGATCGTCTTGGACGTTAGCCTTGATCATCAAAGCTTCCATCTCATGGTAATACTCCTCAACCGATTTATTTCCTTGCACAAGAGAGTGCAATTTTATATTAAATTCACGGTTGTAATGAGAAGGAACATATTTCTTCCTCATAAGCATTTTCAATTGACTCCATGTTTTGACTGGATTTTCACCATCTTGACGCCTTGTTCGAACAACCTCATCCCAGCATAGACTAGTATAATCCTTAAGGTGCATAAAGGCAAGTCTGTACTTCTCTTTTTCGGGGTAATCATGGCCTTCAAAGAAGTGCTCAAGCTCACAAACCCAATCAAAATAAGCCTCGGGATCTGCTTTACCATGGAAAGTAGGGATTGTTAATTTAACAGAACCAATTGAAATCTTAGTTTTGTCACCTTTCTTTGGAGAATCTGACAACTCCTCTTCACCATCCTCATCTTCGGATGTTTTCTTTCAAACTTAAGTTTCCTTGAGGTGGATCATTTAGAGTTAGACTCCAAGTTATCAAGTCGGATGTTGATCTTTTGCAACATATTAAAAAGAACCTCATTGGCAAACTTTTGCTCAACTTCGTGATGAGAATGAGCCCGTGTCCCTGTCCACGGTGTTAAAGTCAATTATTCATCTTTAAAGTTTCTATCACATTTTGGTATTTTGGACACAAATCTTTCGATATAACTCAGAATTGCATGATTCAAGAAGCCCTGGAACTATAAGCGATAGAGCTACAACTTTCATGTTTTAAGTTTTACGAGATTCTGAAGTTAGCATCATCAAAAGTGCCTACTAAGAAGAGTGACGTGATTCTGGCAGATTACCATCGCGAATCCATGGACAACATTGAAGACTAAGTAATGGCGTATTGGGCTTCATTAATTGTTCACCCCATTTTAATGTTTCAATTGGGTTTATCTTTGAGTTGTAATAATTAAGTCCATTAAACATTTAATTATGGGCTTAAGTCTTTGTGTTTTTAATTATGGGCTAAGTAATTACTTGATCCAATTATCTTGCATGATAATGGCAAGTAAAAGTTTAGGAACCCTAAGAAGTCAAATTGGTTTTTGCTTCTTAAGAGTTTGTTAGGAAAGTTAGTTATTGAAGGAAGCAAAAATGTGTTTTGCTTTCCTCCTTTTAAACGTGTTTTTAGAATCCTTTTTCCCATAAGGATTTAGTTAGGGTTTCATGTTTTTGTAGCCTATTTATAGGTGAGTTTTTCACATGAAAGAAAAAGAGAAGAATTTTGATAATTTTCGCTTTGCTAAATTGAATCTTGCAGCCGAGAAAGCTTGTGAGAAGACGTGCTATCTTCAATTGATTTCAGTTGAAGATTCATAAGAACCGTGATTTCTAAGCTAAGACCTTAGAAAGAACTTACCCGTTCTTGATTTAAAGAACAAGTCGAACTGAAAACTATTCAACTCTTGATTTACATAGGTTGGATTGAATTCATTTTGTTATAACGTGTTGGGTTTGATTGTCTTCAATCAAGAACATCTGTTCAATATCTTGTGTTTCTTTGTTGTCTTCCGCATTGTTTGTTGTCTTCGTGTTTGTTCGAGTTCTTGCTGTTCAACAACGATACAAAGGTGAGGGTTTCGTGTGGTTGAGGATCTCCATCCGAAGGCCATTCGTATCAAATTGGTATCAAAGCAAACCAGGTTGTTGTTCATCGAAAATTCAGGTTACATCTTCTTGTTCTTCTCTCGGTTTTTTTTATCTTTTCTTGGGCGTCTTTCTTGCTGTTTTCTTGCGTCAATTTCTGCAGTTTCTTTTGCATTGTTTTGTTGCTGTTTTCGTGTCTTTATTGCTGTCCTAGTTCGTGATTATCTAGACTTTAAATTTCGTCAAAATCACATGTTCATAGCTTGACAAAAATCTGCCCGGAAATCATCTTGCTCTTGTCTTGTGTTTTCGCGTCTTTGTTGTCTTGTTCTTTGCGTTTTTGTTGCTGATTTTTGTGTCTATATTCTGCACTATTTTGCTTGTCTTCATAGTGTTGGATTCCATTGATTTTATTGCTATAATCACGTCCAAACCCTAGGTGTCAAATTAGGGTTTCTTCAAAACCCTAGTTTCGGTTTTTTTAGGTCATCTTATCATAACTTCCTTGTTTCTTATCCGAATTGCATTCTTTCTTTTGTGTTAGTTTCTTCATATTGTCTACCATATCTTGCATTTCGATCAAACTTTTACCACATCCGAAAAATACAAGTTCTTGAACACTTTCTTGAACTTCTTGATTTTCTTGAAAAATCCAAGAGTGCTAAAATTTGATTCTTGATACATATTCTTGTTCTTTGTGACATTTCTTGAATCTTTTGTCAAAGTGGTAACTTCAAATTCCGAATTCTTGTTGACTTCTTGATACTTCAAAGTGGCTGAAATGAAGGTTGAGAAAACAACCTTAAAACCCTAGCAAAGTACTAGGTTATTGTTAAAAGAAAAAAGTCCTACAAAAAAAAAAGGCCAATAGTTAAAAAAAAAAAAAAGACCAAGTAAAAATTAGCCCAAAGGCAATTGGTCTAAAGTAAAAAAAAAACAAAAATTTTTTATATTTTTTTAAAAATTTCGGACGCCTTCAACCGTCCGAACCTAAATTTCTGTGAAGTCATATTTTTCACAAAACGTTTCGGACGCCACTTTCGAACGACCTACCCGTCCGAACCTAAACTACAGAGAGCACTCATTTTTCACAAAGTTTCGGACGCCACTTTCGGACGACCTACCCGTCCGAACCTATCTTTCGGACGACCATTTCGAAAGACCTACCCGTCCGAACCTATTTAGCTGTTTTCTTTCTTTTCTTTCAATCTCGAAAGTGCCATATCTTTTTCAATACAACTCGGATTTTGGTGATTCAAATTGCGTTTTCTTCGTCGTTGATTCTATTTTCTGAATATCATAGTTTCTGAAGCTATCAAGTTATACCCACACGTGTTCTTAAATACTCTTGTGACGTGAATTGCTTAAAACTTATTAGATTTGACTTGTGTGAATCTTGTTGTTGAATATTTTGGTTTAGACAAGTTCTTCTAATCATTGAAAGAGTAAGTTCTATAGTTTCAGAGTAATACTATTGGATATACATGAGAAAATCCTTCATCATAGAGAGGAGTGAACCTACTCACCCAAATAGTGAGGAACCCGTGAGGATTTCTATATATTTTCTTGCATTTTTCGTTACTAATATTGCAGGAACAATGGTGAAAGAAAGTACCAATACTCTTAAATTGGAGATTGATGAATTGATGGAAAAACTCTGAAAGATAATATACCCTCAAGATGAAATAAAGGAGTCTAACACCACATCTTCAGCATGTGTAAAAGAGTTTTATGCAAGGTGTAAGGTCAAAGATAAAGTATCTACTGTGGTGATTGATAGTGGGAGAAGCTCTAACTTTGCTAGTGAGCTAATGGTAGAAAAGTTGAATATGCAAACCACTCCACATCCAAATCCTTACTTGCTGTAATGGGGTGATAATTGTGGTGAAGTATGGGTGTCAATGCAAGTCAAGGTTGCATTCTTTGTGGGGAATTACAAAGATGAGGTACTATGTGACATATTTCCTATGCAAACAGCCCATCTTTTATTGGGAAAACCATGGCAACTTGCTTGCAAGGGTGTTTATAAAGAGCTCAAAAATTGTTATTCATTCATGAAGGATGGTAAAAAGTTTAATCTTCGTGCTTTAACGCCTTGTGAAATTTCTGAAAATCACGCAAGAATTGCACAGTCTTGTGCTAAATTGAGGGATGAAAAAGAGAAAGAAAAGTGTGAGTTGGAAAAACAAAAGAGGGAAAAAGAATTGAAAGAAGAAGTTGAAAAAGAAAGTCAAAAGAGTGATTTAGTTAGTATAGGCCATGAGCAAAATAAGTGTAATAGAAAAAGTGAGAATGAGAGTTCATTGGAAGTTAAACAACCACATCTTGAACTTATGAATTCTAGTGATCACACATTACATTGTTTGCTGCCTAGTTCTTTTGTTTTGCAGATTTTTGGAGTTTCTAAGTGCTTAATGGAGTTAGAAACAACTCATTATCAATTGGAAGGAGTCCAATCTGCCTTAGCTTGTTTTCCTCAAGGTAAGCAAGGTAAGTTAGGTATGTATGAAAGCTTTATGGTTGATTTCAATGGTTTATATGTCAAGAACCTTGTTAACGTCAATCTTATTGATTTTCAAAGTTTAAATCCTGTTTTGAATCAATTTCAATGTCTTTCACATACTTTTGAAACATTAGTTCGAAAATTTTTACCATGTGAATTAAAGTCTGATGGTTTATGTTTTTGATAGCAATCCATCCACATCCTTGGTGCAAAAGCCGAGTTTCCATGATCCTTTGAAGAATCTTGATAGACTAATGACAAGATCAAGGAGCAAAAGGATGAAAGAAGCTTTGCACACTTTGTTGTCATCACACTTTGAAGACTTGTAGGCCGAGAATTCTCAATCATCTCATCATGGAGTTCTTTGGCATGTTTCTTCAATAACCATTCATGATGAAGTTTCTAGAAGTTCTACATTGGAGCTTAAGGAAATTCCACCTTGAAGAAGCTTGCAAAGGCCGAGAGTTGAAGTCCAAAGAAGAGGCGTGTCCTTGGGCTTTCATGTGGATCACGCCCTCAAGTTATTTTAGGGTTTTATTTTGTTGTTAATTAATTAAGTCCAAAACACTTAATGTGGGCTTTAATTATTTGGTTGTTTAATAAATTACTTGGCCCAATTATCTTTCATGATAATGGCAAGTAATAGTTTAGGAAACAAAGGAAGTCAAATTGAATTTGGCCACCTTTGAAACCGTGTTCCTTAATCCTTTTTGGAAAAGGATTAGTTAGTTAGTTAGTTAGTTAGTTGGCTAAGAAGTCAAGTTGTATTTGGCAACTACTAGGGTTTCTTCCTTGTATGACCGACTTTAATCCTTATTTAAGGAGGTCAATAACGTTTTTATTCATTAAGAAATAAGAAGAAGAATTTCGAGATTTTTAGCTTGCTAAAAATTGTGATTAACACTTTGTGTTGTCCAAGCCTTGGTGAATTATTTAATTGTCCATTGTAGAAGCTTGCCTTTAGCGTAACCTATAGGTGACTTCACCATTGTTCTTTATTTAAAGAACAGGCCAAATTAACTTGTTTAACTAATTGAATTTTCATAGTTTAAATTGAGTTCATTTGTAATAAAACGTGGGGTTTTGATTTACTCAAAAAACTTGGCATTTTTCCCTTGATTCTTCATCCACCCGAATTGTGTTGTTCTTGTGTCTTGGAATAACCTTTGTGCAGCACGATCCTTTGCTTGTCGAGATCGAATTTGGTCCAGGTGTTGGAGCCTCGGCCAACCATTCGCATCAATTGGTATCAGAGCACAAGTTGTTGCCCAAAAAATTTCAGGTTAATCCGTTTAAAACTCTTCCGCGTTCTTGCTGTTTTGTTTCTCGATTTTTGCAGCAGTTTTCGCGTTTTTGTTTCTGCTCTTAGTGCATCTTTCTTGCTGCTATCTTGTGTCCTTCTTGCTGTCCTAGGTCGAGTTAGGATCATCCATAAATTTCGTCAAAATCGCATGATCATTAAGTGCTCACATTCTGCCCGAATTTTGCCGTTTTGTGTTGTCTGATTTATGCCCGTTTTTAACGTCCATTCTGCTGAGTCTTTTGCGTCATCTTTGCTGCAGTTTTAGTGTCTTATTTGCTGTCTAAATTCGTGCTTAATTCAGTCCCAAAATCTGTCAAAAATCGCATGCAACATTGACTTAAAATTCTGCCCGAAATCTGCCCAAATCCTTGTTTAGCGTCTTTGCGATTTGTGTGTTGTTTCTTGCTGTTTTTTGTGTTGCGTTTCTTGCTGTTTTTCGTGTCAATATTCTGCATTGTCGTGTTCATCATCATAGTGTGGAATTCTTGAAGTTTTCCTTGCTGTTTTCACGTCAAATTGTTAGAAAAAAAATTTCGTCCAAAAAAAAAAGTAGGGTTTCATTCTAGGGTTTCTCAGTCCAAAATTCATAACTTCCTTGAATTTGATCCGAATTGCTTTCTTTCTTTTGTGTTAGATTCTTTATCTCATTCTTGTTATAGTGTGTTTTGATCAAACTTTTATCACACTTGAAAAAGATAAGTTCTTGAACACTTTCTTGAACTTCTTGATTTTCTTGAAAATCCAAAGTAGTCCAAATTTGAATCTTGAGCCATATTCTTGTTCCTTGTTGAAAATCTTGAATCTTTTGTGAAAGTGGCACATTCAAATTCCTTTTCCTTGGTGAGATATTAAAGTTTGAAAATTTTAAGGTTGTTAAGGTTAAGACAAGAAGACAAAACATTATAAACCTTAAATCCTAGGTTGTTGTCTTCAAACATTAAACCTAAGTACTTTGTACTAGGTTCTTGTCTTAAAATCTTAAAGTTTGCATTGTTTAAGGTTCTTGTCCGAACCTAGTAGTTTTGTTTGTCCAAGGTTTGTGTTCAAAACCTTAAAGTTAGAGTTTGTCTTGTAGTTGTCCGAACAAAAAAAAAAGAGACCGTAAAGGGCGAAATTGAGAAGCATATGAAGGGTAAAGGGCGAAATTTCCAACAACCATTGCCGCCTTGGAGGAGAGAGCAAAAGTCGAATTACACCCCTCCATCAAAGCCGAAAGTTTTCACCCCAAACCAGCCTTCAAACACTTCAAATAATGCTCCCAAAATAGTCCGCCAACTTGCTGAATCTTCAACCAAAGCAACGCCCAAACCGAATGAGAGATTGAGGGACATTAGATGTTATAAGTGTCAAGGTTATAGCCATTATTAAACCGACTGCCCAAACAGAAAATTGATGATAATCCGTGATAATGGAGAGGTTGAAAGTGATGAAGAAGTACCAAAGTGATGAAGATAGTGAAGATCTTACTACATATGATGTTGGTGAATTCTCTTTAGTTACTCGCCGTGTCTTGAGTACACAATCACTAATTGAAGATGATTTGTCTCAAAGAGAAAACATATTTCAAGCTCGATGCATGGTTCAAGGTAAGATTTGTAGTGTGATTGTTGATAGTGGTAGTTGTACAAATGTGGCAAGTACATTATTTGTTAAGAAGCTAAACTTGACTTGTATGAACCATCCAAATCCATATAAGCTTCAATGGCTTAATAACACTGCCGAGAGTAAAGCGACTAAACAAGTTAAATTTTCTTTCACCATTGGAAAGTATGTTGATGAAATTGTGTGTGATGTTGTACCAATGGAAGCTAGTCACATATTACTTGGTCGTCCATGTCAATTTGATAGAGATGTAATATATCATGCAAAGAAGAATTATTATTCTTTTGATTATCATGGTCGAAAGTACAACCTTAGGGCATTGAGTCCAAGCCAAGCTTTTGAAGATCAATCAAGGATTGTGCAATCTTGCCGTAAGATGGAAGCAAAGGAGAAGAAAGAACAAGAAGATGAAAAGAATGCAACTAGTGTAGGCCGAAACATTGATTATAAATCTTGTAATAGCCGAAATAGTGTTCCTTCTAAGTCTTGTTATTTTGCTTCTAAGAGTGAGGTTAAGAGAGCAATACTAGATAGGCAATCATTGTATTTGATGATCCGCAAGGATTTTGTACTGATTGTTGATAGTGATCACTTTGCTTCTTTGCCTAGTGTTGTTTTATCTCTTTTGCAGGAATTTAGTGACGTGTTTCCCGAGGACTTACCAATAGGGTTGCCACCTATTCGAGGTATTGAACATCAAATTGATTTCATACCTGGAGCGCAAATCCCAAACCGTCCAGCATATAGAGCAAATCCTGAGGAAACAAAAGAGATTCAACGTCAAGTGAATGAACTCCTTGACAAAGGTATTGTGCTTGAATCTCTAAGTCCTTGTTCTGTTCTAGTAATTTTAGTACCTAAAAATGATGAATCTTGGAGAATGTGTGTTGATTGTATAGACATCCAATTCCTAGATTAGATTATATGCTTGATGAATTGTATGGTTGATGAGTTGGTTTTATACCAACTACATTGTGTAAAATCTCTTGGCTTTTAGCTTGTAAATGATGCTATTGTGTGGTGTTTTATATGGTTTAATGTGTAAATGTGGTTTGATAGTTGATAATGTGTAAATGGTGCAAAAAGTGCAAAATGATGGTAAATGGAGTGAAATGTGTTAAAGGAAAAAATGAAGGAACTTAAAGTGCATAATATGCCTATTTTAGGGTTTGGTCAGCTTTGTTGTGCAAATGCATTTGAGTATAACTTCTTCAATACTAATCCAATGGATGAGATCTTGGATGTTCTGGAAAGCTCTTTGAGTTTGCTTCGATTCTTATGTTTTAACATTCTTCTAATTCTATGTGTAAAAATGAGAAACGAAGTCATGTTTATGATTGCTACATCAGGATTTAGTTATTAAATTCATATTGTCACAGCTTGGGAGATTGTTGATATCTTGAGCTCTAGTGGTCCAATGGGGCTGTTTCTTGTACTCATGGAAAGGCAAGAGGAAACTCTACAATTCGTGTGTTGAGCTCAATTTCTAATTTGGAAGAGAAAAGGGAGAAGTTTCGCCATGGAGTGCTAAGATGAAATTTGCACTACGATCCATCGTAGTGCAAATGTCCAGTTTTGCTGTGTCTTGGTATTTCGGCCATAACTCCCTCACTTGGAGTCCCATTTGGGTGATTCAAAAGCCTATGGAAAGCCAAGAGAGAGATCTATAACGTTGGTGTTCAAGGTGAAGGCCAGTTCTGAAAGGAAAGTTGGAAATTCAACGTGGGAAATGGCAAAACCAAATCAGGGTTTTAAGCCTACGATGCATCGTATGCTTAAATTTCATACTTTGCCAGGCGTCAGTAGTTTGGGCATAACTCTCTTACCTGAGCTCCGATTTGGATGATTCAAAAGGCTATAGAAAGCTGCGATCAAGAGCTATATTATTGGTTCTTTAAGTTTCCCCAAATTCCCAACACATCACAGTTGAATTTTGGTTTGAAGATTGCTGGGCAGTGAACTATTTTGAGCTAAAATTTGCAGCACGATCTCATCGTGGTGCATTTGTGCATTCAGCTATTTTTTACACTACGATGAATGTATTCTCAGTTCACAACCAATTCGCACACACACAGGATTTACACTACGATGAGTAAACACACATGGCACAACAAATTATCACACAACACAATCACCCTTGCACAACACATTCTTCACATCTTTCTTCAGCAATCATACATTGCACTTTACATTCTTGCTAATCGCAGAACTCACCTGCACACTAGAACAACATCATTAGAATTGCACTACGATGCATCATGAACAATCCATATATTTCAGCATACATATTCACACTTGCACAACATCTTATTTGTTTCAATCCAAAGCCCAAATCTCACAAATCTCACAACACTCTACACTCTCCATTCTCTTCACTTCACAACACTTCACAATCTGCACACAAGCACAACACTACGATGCATCGTAGCGATGCATCGTAGTGAAGGCAGAGATGAACCACGATGCATCGTGGCGATGCATCGTGGTTGCGAGGAGTTTGTGCTACGATACATCGTAGTCTTAATCCATTTGTGCTGCGATGCATCGTGGCGATGCATCGTAGCTTTGTGTTGTTCCAACTTATTGTAGCTTTGGGTTAATCCAGTTCTGTGGAGTCTTGAGTGAGTAAGAATTGGTGTGGTGTTGTGTTTCCTGCTTTGAGGAGAGGAATTTCGAGTGAGCAAGAAGTTGTGTTATGATGGGTTTCTAGTTTTGTTCTGGTTTTCTAAAATTTGTCTAAGTATTTGGTCTCTAAATTTTCAGGGGAAGACGACGAGATGAAGGCGTGCAGTTACGAGGCTTGAAGGCGTGGCTTCCAAAGGACTGGACTTCTTGGAGGATTGCGAGGCCACTGAAAGCGTGACTAGCTCAGGCTCGAAGGCGTGATTCGACTCTGAATCTTGCACTCAACTTCCGAGCGATGAAGGCGTGATTCCTGCTGGCTTGAAGGCGTCAAAGCCAGACTGAAGGCGCACGTCTGAATGTTGAAGGCGCTGGAATGCTGAACCTTTTCTTCAACTTCGAATTTTCTACCTTTTAGCTAATTTTAGACATTCCCTTTCAAAGGTAGTCTTGTAATATCTTTAGATAATTGTAGTTAGCTATTAGTTACATTTATACTTCTCTATATATAGGAGATGTAGCTAATGTGTAAGGGGGATTGGAGACTTTAGAACTATCTTTTGAATTTTAGCGGGAGTTTTTCTCCCTCTCATTTTCTCTCTCTAGATCTATTTTCTCTCACTAAACATTTCTTCTCCGATCACATTTTTAATCACGATTGTGTACTAGAGATTTCATATCGAGCTCTACGAAGCAACAATTGACATTCCTCTAGACTTTGATCGGTGAAATTTCTTAATTCGATGGAAGTTAATTGTTTGATGATTGAATTCAGTGTTAATGAGTTAGATATGGAATTTTCTGGCTAACTGTGTGATATCTTAGGATTCTAAACGGATGAATACGTGACTTAGTGGATTGTATGCTATGCATTTGATCTAATTGTTGAGTATTGAAATCACATTTGAATTGTTTATAGAAATCTGTTGAATTGCATAATTCCTAGCTAATCTTGAATAGATCAAGCTTCAATTGTGGTCGACATGCTAAATTGAGGAGTGATTAATCAAAGTTAGCGAAGTTGCATGAATTGAGAACTAAATTGTGATTGTTTAAGTCTTTGCACTTGTTTTCTGTAATCAAATCAATTCTGAGACTCAAGCCTCGCCATAGGAAGTGTTAATGAATTGAAATATTAGGAAAAGTGTTAAATGAGCTTTCTGTGTTAACAACAATGATATGTGAACTCTAGGATGGGCCTCGCCATTGGAGTTCTTACGACTTTGCATGTTAGAGTAGTTAGCTTGGAGAGTTGAGACTTTGCAGAGCTTATTCCACCATTCTCGGGCCTCACCATGGGAGGAGATGGTGATAGGAAGTACAGGAGGTGGTGTGGTCGCCATGCTAACCATGACTTGAACTTCTAGGCAACTTAGGTCGCCATAATTTTGCTTGTTGATTGATTGCAAAGCATAAATTTGCTATGTCTGTGTTCATCCGGTACAAGAATCCTGAGATATCTGTTCACCCCTGCTTGTTGCTACATTTTGCATCTTTGCTTTCGTTCTTTTGTGTTGAATTCTTTTTTAGATTCGGTGACAAGGAATTTTAGAATAATTTGCTCAATTTTCTTGACCTACGCCTTCCCTGTGGATTACGATCCCTGCTTCCACTTCTACAGTAGTTGTTAGGGTAAAATTGAGGGTACACGACTAGCCTGTTCAATGGTTCATGTATTTTCACCAAGATTGATTTAAAAAGTGGCTACTATCAAATTAGAATGAAAGAAGGTGATGAATGGAAAACAGCCTTTAAAACAAAGTATGGTTTGTATGAATGGTTAGTCATGCCTTTTGGTCTAACTAATGCACCTAGTACTTTTATGAGGCTAATGAATCACGTATTTAGGTCTTTCATTGGTAAATTTGTTGTGGTCTATTCTGATGACATCCTTATTTATAGCAAATCACTTGATGAGCATGTTGAACATTTAAAACAAGTGTTTTTTATATATTACGTGAGAACCGATTGTATGCTAACTTTAAAAAGTGTTCTTTTTGCATGGAATCAATTGTCTTTTTGGGTTATGTTGTTAGTTCTCAAGGTATTTCTGTTGATGAGTCAAAAGTCAAGGCTATAGAGGAGTGGCCGAGACCTAAGATGCTAGTGAAGTTAGGAGTTTTCATGGTTTAGCAAGTTTTTATAGAAGGTTTGTTGAAGACTTTAGTTCTATAGCTGCACCTTTGAATGAACTTGTTAAAAAGAACATTGCTTTTGAATGGAAAGAGGAGCATGAAAACGCCTTCACTAAACTAAAGTATATGTTGACTCACGCCCCTTTACTTGCATTGCCTAATTTTCATAAAGCTTTTGAGATACACTGTGATGCCTCCAGAATTGGTATTAGTGCTGTTTTGATGCAGGAATCAAGACCCGTGGCTTACTTTAGTGAAAAGCTTAATGGGGCTGCTTTAAAGTATGCAACTTATGACAAGGAGTTGTATGCTTTGGTAAGGTTGCTTTGGTAAGGTCATTACAGGTTTGGCAACATTACTTATGGCCTAAAGAGTTTTTAATTCATTCTGATCATGAAAGCCTTAAATTCTTGAAAACTCAAGGTAAATTGAATAAGAGGCATGCTAAATGGTTAGAATTTATTGAAACTTTTCCATATGTGATTAAGTATAAATCTGGTCAAGAAAACATTGTAGCTGATGCATTATCTAGGCGTTACTCTTTATTCACCTATATGCATGCTAAGTTACTTGGATTTGAATTGATAAAAGATTTGTACAAAGATGATAATGATTTCAATGCTGCCTTTAATGAATGTGTGTTAAAACCGAATGGTGACTATTATTTGCATGATGGTTTCTTATTTCGAAAAGATAAATTGTGCATACCCCTTTCTTCCATTCGTGAATTACTTGTTAAGGAAACCCATGGGGAGGGTTAATGGGGCATTTTGGTATTGCTAAAACACTTACTGTTTTGAATGAACACTTTTATTGGCCTAATATGATTAAAGATGTAAAAAGTGTTTGTGATAAATGTATTGTGTGTAAACAAGCCAAATCGAAAATCTTGCCTCATGGATTGTATACACCTTTGCCTGTTCCTAGTCATCCTTGGGTTGACATTTCTATGGATTTTGTTCTTGGATTGCCTAGATCACGCAATGTTAAAGATAGCATATTTGTAGTAGTGGATCGATTTAGTAAAATGGCACATTTTATTGCATGTTCCAAAACTAATGATGCTACACATATTGCTGATTTGTTCTTTAAGGAAATTGTTAGATTGCATGGCATTCCACAAAGTATTGTTAGTGATAAGGATGTTAAGTTCTTGTCTCACTTTTGGCGTACTTTATGGAATAAGTTATGCACTAAATTGTTGTTTTCTACTGTTGCACATCCACAAACTGATGGACAAACTGAAGTAGTTAACCGCACTTTATCTTCCTTACTTCGAGCCATCATCCAAAGAAACTTAAAGAATTGGGAAAGTTGTCTTCCACATATTGAGTTTGCATATAATAGAACTTTTCATAGTTCGACATCTTGTTCACCATTTGAAATTGTATATGGGTTCAATCCTTTAACTCCACTTGATATTTTGCCTTTGCCTATTAATGAGTTTGTTAATGTTGAAGGTAAAAAGAAAGCTGAATTTATTAAGGGGTTACATTAAAGGGTTCGAAATACCATTGAAAAGCGAAATGAACAATATGCCAAGCAAGCCAATAAAGGAAGGAAGAGAGTGATTTTCGAACCAGGGGATTGGGTTTGGATTCACTTGAAGAAGGAAAGGTTTCCTGACAAGAGGAAATCTAAACTTCATCCAAGAGGAGATTGTCATTTTCGTGTTTTGGAAAGGATTGGAGATAATGCTTACAAAGTCGAGCTTCCAAGTGAGTATGGCAATGTTTCATCTACATTCAATGTTTCTGATTTATCTTTGTTTGATGTAGGTGATTCGAGGACGAATCTTTTCGAGGAGGGAGGGAATGATAGCAATCCATCCACATCCTTGGTGCAAAAGCTGAGTTTCCATGATCCTTTGAAGAATCTTGATGGACCAATGACAAGATCAAGGAGCAAAATGATGAAAGAAGCTTTGAGCACTTTGTTGTCATCACACTTTGAAGACTTGAAGGCCGAAAATTCTCAATCATCTCATCATGGAGTTCTTTGGCATGTTTCTTCAATAACCATTCATGATGAAGTTTCTAGAAGTTCTACATTGGAGCTTAAGGAAATTCCACCTTGAAGAAGCTTGCAAAGGCCGAGATTTGAAGTCCAAAGAAGAGGCGTGTCCTTGGGCTTCCATGTGGATCACGCCCTCAAGTTATTTTAGGGTTTTATTTTGTTGTTAATTAATTAAGTCCAAAACACTTAATGTGGGCTTTAATTAATTGGTTGTTTAATAAATTACTTGGCCCAATTATCTTTAATAATAATGGCGAGTAATAGTTTAGGAAACAAAGGAAGTCAAATTGAATTTGGCCACCTTTGAAACCGTGTTCCTGAATCCTTTTTGGAAAAGGATTAGTTAGTTAGTTAGTTAGTTAGTTAGCTAAGAAGTCAAGTTGTATTTGGCAACTACTAGGGTTTCTTCCTTGTATGACCGACTTTAATCCTTATTTAAGGAGGTCAATAACGTTTTTATTCATTAAGAAATAAGAAGAAGAATTTCGAGATTTTTAGCTTGCTAAAAATTGTGATTAACACTTTGTGTTGCCAAGCGTTGGAGAATTATTTAATTGTCCATTGTAGAAGCTTGCCTTTAGCGTAACCTATAGGTGACTTCACCATTGTTCTTTATTTAAAGAGTATGCCAAATTAACTTGTTTAACTAATTGAATTTTCATAGGTTAAATTGAGTTCATTTGTAATAAAACGTGGGGTTTTGATTTACTCAAAAAACATGGCGTTTTCCCGTGATTCTTCATCCACCCGAATTGTGTTGTTCTTGTGTCTTGGAATAACCTTTGTGTAGCACGATCCTTTGCTTGTGGAGATCGAATTTGGTCCAGGAGTTGGATCCTCGGCCAACCATTCGCATCAGTTTTAGTAAGCAATGTTTTTCACATAATTCTTCAATTATGAAATCTAACTATTTTGTATTGAATGAGTTTATGTATAGTTTCTTAACATGCTATGTTGCTTATCTAATACATGAATTATATTTTGATTTTAATGTTTATCATTTCGAGCTTAATCAATTCATTGTGTATAAAAGTGTTAAATATATTGATTATACTTATTGGAATGATTTTTCCTTTGAATTTTTGGTTCGTGAGTTTGTACTAGTCATTGTCAATCCGTTCCTTAGCCAAAATCATCAAATTCCAAGAGGTAATCAAGTAGTTCAACACTTGTCTGGTAAGTTATCTACAGTCTTAAGTTTTTTTCAATTCCAAAAGGTAAAATATGGTGTTAACATCTATTTATTATATTGTTTACATTTTGTTTTTAATCTAAGGAATTGTATTTTCATATTTGATAACTTTCACATGTTTGAAAATTATTTCCAACGTTTTTGTGATTTACATTCTATCCGAGATGCATATATGTTTAGTTGTTATGAATATTCTTATGTATCTTTGGATAATCCTTTTAGTTACATTCATATATGTTTAAGTTCTTTTCTTACATTACATGTTAATAATACAATTGTTTTCTATGCTAGTACTAGTGTATCTATGCAGGATATTACTAAGTTTATCTTAATTACTTCCATATTGACAAAATTACTAATTCATTTTTACATGAAGTATTAATATTGTTTCATGATGCAAATCAGAATAACTTGTTGCATTTAATACATGATGTTTATTTTCATAATTGTTATGAATTTTCTTTAACAATATCATGTTTATATGCTTCATGCATACATAAATATTATGCCAGAGAAAGTTTATCTTATACACTTGTTTTCATCTCGAAAAATATCGTGCATTGTTGGCCGAGAATTGTTTCATTCCAATTCGACTTGATTCTTATGGAGTTCGTGATATTGGTGTTTGATCCAGGAGCTCAATTTCAAGATTCGAGTATGAATCCTTTCGAGGAGGGAGGGAATGATGAGAATGAGCCCGTGTCCCTGTCCATGGTGTTAAAGTCAATTATTCATCCTGAAAGTTTCTATCACGTTTTGGTATTTTAGACATAACTCTTTCGATATAACTCGTAATTGCATGATTCAAGAAGCTCTGGACTATAAGCGATAGAGTTACAACTTTCATGTTTTAAGTTTTACGATATCGGAAGTTAGCATCATCAAAAGTGCCTACTAAGATGAGTGACGTGATTTTGGCTGATTACCGTCGCGAATCCATGGACAACATTGAAGACCAAGTAATGGCGTATTGGGCTTCATTAATTGTTCACGCCATTTTAATGTTTCAATTGGGTTTATATTTGAGTTGTAATAATTAAATCCATTAAACATTTAATTATGGGCTTAAGTCTTTGTGTTTCTAATTATGGGCTAAGTAATTACTTGATCCAATTATCTTGCATGATAATGGCAAGTAAAAGTTTAGGAAACTTAAGAAGTCAAATTGGTTTTTGTTTCTTAAGAGTTTGTTAGGAAAGTTAGTTATTGAAGGAAGCAAAAACGTGTTTTGCTTTCCTCCTTTTAAACGTGTTTTTAGAATCCTTTTTCCAATAAGGATTTAGTTAGGGTTTCATGTTTTTGTAGCCTATTTATAGGTGAGTTTTTCACATGAAAGAAAAAGAGAAGAATTTTGATAATTTTAGCTTTGCTAAATGGAACCTTGCAGCCGAGAAAGCTTGTGAGAAGACGTGCTATCTTCAATTGATTTAAGTTGAAGATTCATAAGAACCGTGATTTCTAAGCTAAGACCTTAGGAAGAACTTACCCGTTCTTGATTTAAAGAACAAGCCGAACTGAAACTATTCTACTCTTGATTTACATAGGTTGGATTGAATTCATTTTGTTATAGTGTTGGGTTTGATTGTCCTCAATCAAGAACATCCGTTCAATATATTGTGTTTCTTTGTTGTCTTCCGCATTGTTTGTTGTCTTCGTGTTTGTTCGAGTTCTTGCTGTTCAACAACGATCCAAAGGTGAGGGTTTCGTGTGGTTGAGGATCTCCATCCGAAGGCCATTCGTATCACTTCAGATATAGGTTTAGAACCTTTGGGTGTTCTATCTCCTTCCTCCATTGTACCTGCAAGATTAGTAAAAAGATCGCAAGAATATATAGAAATCATCACGGTTTCCTCACTATTTGGGTGAGTAGATACTCTCCTCTCTATTATGAAGGCTTTTCTCGTGTATACCCTACACTAATACTCTCAAAATATAGAACTTACTGTTTCAATGATTATAAGAACTTGTCTCAACCAAAGTATTCAACACCAAGATTCACACAAGTTAAATCAGAGAAGTTTAAAGCAATTCACATCACAAGAGTATTTAAGAACACGTATGGATACAACTTGATTAGCCTTAGAAACTAAAGAATTCAAAGAGTAGACAAGATAATACAAAAAGAAGGGCCTTGTATCACTCTAATCCGAATTAATGATGAGCAAGATATGTCACTCCCAATATTGGTGATTTTCAAGCACAAACTTAAGAACACTTAGTTCTTTCAAATAAAAAATACAGAAAATAAATAAAATAAAGTCCGAAGATATTTATATATATATATTTTTTTAATCGGTCTCTTTTTTTTTCTTTTTTTTAATTTCGGAAACCTGTTTCGGACGCTCTACCCCGTCCGAACCTAAACTTCTGGGAGCAGAATTTTTGTCCCAAGTTTCGGACTCTTGTATCGGATGACTACCACCGTCCAAACCTAAACTACTGGAAGGACGATTTTGAACTCAAGTTTCGGACGCCTGTTTCGAACGACCCCCACCTTCCGAACCTAAACTACTGGGAGCTCAACTTTTTCCCCAGGTTTCGGACGCTAGTTTCGGACACCTGTCTTACTTTCGGACGGCCGAAACTGTCGCGGCAGGTTTAAAAACCCTAAAATTTTTGACGAAACTTCAAGAAATTTTGACGAAACCCTAAAATTCTTTTTGTCGTGTGACACAACAATGAAAACACAAGGAATTCAACACTATGAAGTCAATCAAAGAGTGCAGAATTTAGACACCAAAGAACAATAGCAAGGATCGAAAGAAAACAGCAAGCATGCAACACAACAAAAAATGCAAAAATCTGAGAACTAGATTACCACCGATTTTGGACTGATTTTAGCAACTAAATTACATGTGATTTTGACGAAATTTAAAAGCTGAACTATGACGACTTGAGAAAACAATAGAGACACAAATCAGCAACAAAAATACTCCACAAAAACTGCAGAAATTGACGCAACAAACAGCAACAAGAACAACGAAAAAGAAGGACAAAACCGAGAGGAACAAAACCTAATTTTTTTTGAGGATGAAACAACAACCTTGGTCTCTGATACCAATTGATACGAATGGCCTTGGATGGAGATCCTCAACCACACGAAACCCTCACCTTTAGATCGGT
Source organism: Ophiorrhiza pumila (assembly GCA_016586305.1). Taxonomy (NCBI): domain Eukaryota; kingdom Viridiplantae; phylum Streptophyta; class Magnoliopsida; order Gentianales; family Rubiaceae; genus Ophiorrhiza; species Ophiorrhiza pumila. The sequence continues at coordinate 11,178,184 of BLIW01000005.1, read as the reverse complement.
TGTTTTCCAAGAATCACGAACATGATAACAATGACAATGTAGAATAACACAAAACAAGGGATATTGAACGGGAAGAATTGATTGAAGGCAATCAAACCCACACGTTATTACAAAAAGAATCCAATTCCAGCCTATGTAAATCAAGAGTTGAAAAGTTTTCAGTTTGGCTTGTTCTTTAAATCAAGAACGGGTAAGTTCTTCCTAAGGTCTTAGCTTAAGAATCACGGTTCTTATTAATCTTCAACTTAAACCAATTGAATATTCACATTTTTCACAACTTTTCACAGCTGCAGATAAATTTAGCAAAGCTAAAGATTTCTCAAATTTCATATATCTAAAAACTTTACCAAGCTTGCCTTTTTATAGGCTATAAAAGGTGTTGATGATTGGTATTTTTCCAATATGGGATAATTGCCAATCATATTTCCTAATCCTACTACAAGAACACAAAAACCACACGATTTTGGGCTGCTAAAAAAGACACGTGAAAGACTCCTAAAATTTAGGGAATTACTTTCCTAAATTTTCCTAAAAAGTAGGAGATTACTTTCCTAAACTCCAAGAAGCAAAAACCAACTTGACTTCTTAAGTTTCCTAAACTTTTACTTACCGTTATTTGGGCCAAGCAACTTATTACATAACCGAAAATATTAAGCCCAAAAATAATGTTCAATAGACTTAACAAATAAACCCTAATTATTTAAAATGGCGTGATGCATATGAAGCCCAAAACCACGCCTTCTTCAAGGACTTGAACATTCGACCTTAAGCAAGTTCTTCAAGATGGATCATGAATTGTTATTGAAGAAACATGCCAAAGTACTCCTTCTTGAGATGGTTCGGCCTCCATAGCTTGACAATGTGATGACAATAAATTATGCAAGGCTGTCTTCATTCTCTGACTCCTTGATCTTTTCATTGGTCCATCAAGATTCACCAATAGATCATGAGAACTCGGCCTTAGCACCATGGACATAGATGGATTGCTATCACAATCACTGTATTTAATGATCCGAAAGGACTTTGTACTTATTGTTGATAGTGATAACCTTGCTTCCTTGCCTAGTGTTGTTTTATCTCTTTTGCAGGAATTTAGTGACATGTTTCCTGAGGACTTACCAATAGGTTTGCCACCTATTCGAGGTATTGAACTTCAAATTGATTTCATACCAGGAGCTCAAATTCCAAATCATCCAGCCTATAGAGAAAATCTGGAGGAAACATAAGAGATTCAACGTCAAATGGATGAACTCCTTGACAAAGGTATTGTGCGTGAATCTAGAGTCCTTGTTCCATTCCAGTTATTCTTGTACCTAAAAAGGATGAACCTTGGAGAATGTGTGTTGATTGTCGTGCCATAAACAAAATCATCATTAAGTATTGACATCCAATTCCTATATTAGATGATATGCTTGATGAATTGTATGGTTCGTGTAGTTTCACCAAGATTGATTTGAAAATTGGCTACTATCAAATTCGAATGAAAGAGGGTGATGAATGGAAAACAGCCTTTAAAACAAAGTATGGATTGTATGAATGGTTAGTCATGCCTTTTGGTCTAACTAATGCACCTAGTACTTTTATGAGGCTAATGAATCTTGTTTTTAGAACTTTCATTGGAAAATTTGTTGTGGTCTATTTTGATGACATCCTTATTTATAGCAAATCACTTGATGAACATGTTGAACATTTAAAACAAGTGTTTGTTGTTTTGCGTGAGAACAGATTGTATGCTAACCATAAAAAGTGTTCTGTTTGTATGGAATCTATTATCTTTTTGGGTTATGTTGTTAGTTCTCAAGGTATCTCTGTTGATGAGTCAAAAGTCAAGGCTATAAAGGAGTGGCCGAGACCGACATGTGCTATTGATGTTAAGAGTTTTCATGGTTTGGCAAGTTTCTATAGAAGGTTTGTTAAAGACTTTAGTTCTATAGCTGCACTTTTAAATGAACTTGTTAAAAAGAATGTTGTGTTTGAATGGAAAACCGAACATGAAAACGCTTTTAAGTCCTTAAAGAAAAGTTGACTCACGCCCCCTTCTTGCAGTGCCAAATTTTCATAAAGCTTTTGAGATACACTGTGATGCCTCCGGGATTGGTATTGGTGCTATTTTGATGCAGGAATCAAGACCCGTAACTTACTTTAGTGAAAGGCTTAGTGGGGCAGCTTTAAAGTATGCAACTTATGACAAGGCGTTCTATGCTTTGGTAAGGTCATTACAGGTTTGGCAACATTACTTATGGCCTAAAGAGTTTATAATTCATTCTGATCATGAAAGGATTAAATTCTTGAAGACTCAAGGTAAATTGAATAAGAGCCATGCTAAATGGTTAGAATTTATTGAAACTTTTCCATATGTAATTAAGTATAAATCTGGTCAAGAAAATATTGTAGCTGATGCATTATCTAGGAGATATACATTGTTTACCTATATGCATGATAAGTTACTTGGATTTGAATTGATAAAAGATTTGTACAAAGATGATAATGATTTCAATGCTGCCTTTAATGAATGTGTGTTAAAACCGAATGGTGACTATTATTTGCATGATGGTTTCTTATTTCGAAAAGATAAATTGTGCATACCCCTTTGTTCCATTCGTGAATTACTTGTTAAGGAAACCCATGGGGAGGGTTAATGGGGCATTTTGGTATTGCTAAGACACTTGCTGTTTTGAATGAACACTTTTATTGGCCTAATATGATTAAAGAGGTGAAAAGTGTTTGTGATAAATGTATTGTGTGTAAGCAAGTAAAATAAAAAATCATGCCTCATGGTTTGTACACACCTTTGCCTGTTCCTAGTCATCCTTGGATTAATATTTCTATGGATTTTGTACTTTGATTACCTAGGTCTCGCAATGGTAAAGATAGCATATTTGTAGTAGTAGATCGATTTAGTAAAATGGCACATTTTATTACATGTTCCAAGTCTAATGATGCTACACATATTGCTGATTTGTTCTTTAAGGAAATTGTTAGATTGCATGGCATTCCACAAAGTATTGTTAGTGATAGGGATGTAAAATTTTTGTCTCACTTTTGGCGTACTTTATGGAATAAGTTAGGCACTAAATTGTTGTTTTCTACTGTTGCACATCCACAAACTGATGGACAAACTGAAGTAGTTAACCGCACTTTATCTACCTTGCTTCGAGCCATTATTCAAAGAACCTTAAAGAATTGGGAAAGTTGTCTTCCACATATTGAATTTGCTTATAATAGGACTTTTCATAGTTCGACATCATGTTCGCCATTTGAGATTGTGTATGGGTTTAATCTTTTGACTCTACTTGATATTTTGCCTTTGTCTATTTAATGTTCAAGGTAAAAAGAAAGATGAATTTGTTAAGGGGTTACATGAAAGGGTTCGAAATACCATCGAGAGGCGTAATGAACAGTTTGCTAAGCAAGCCAATAAAGGAAGGAAGAGAGTGATTTTCGAGCCAGGCGATTGGGTTTGGATTCACTTGAGGAAGGAAAGGTTTCCGGAAAAGAGGAAATCTAAACTTCATCCAAGAGGAGATGGTCCTTTTCGTGTTTTGGAAAGGATAGTAGACAATGCTTACAAAGTCGAACTTCCAAGTGAGTATGGCAATGTTTCATCTATATTCAATGTTTCTGATTTATCTTTGTATGATGTAGGTGATTCGAGGATGAATCTTTTCGAGGAGGGGGGGAATGATAGCAATCAGTCCACGTCCATGGTGCCAAAGTCGAGCTTGCATGATCCATTAAAGAATCTTGATGGTCCAATGACAAGATCAAGGAGCAAAAGGATGAAAGAAGCTTTGTACACTTTATTGTCATCCCATTGTGAAGACTTGGAGGCTGAACCTTCTCTACCTTCTCAACATAGAGTCCTTTGGCATATTTCTTCAATAACCATTCATGATGAAGTTCCTAGGAGTTCTACATTGGAGATTAAGGAAATTCCACCTTGAAGAGAACATATGGCCGAAATTGAAGTCCAAAGAAGAGGCGTGTATTTGGGCTTTGGAATGGATCACGCCATTGTGTAATTTTTAGGATTTATTTTGTTGTTAATTAATTAAGTCCAAAACACTTAATGTGGGCTTTAGTTAATTGGTTGTTAATAAGTTACTTGGCCCAATTATCTTACATGATAAAGGCAAGTAAATGTTTAGGAAACTTAAGAAGTTAAAACGTGTTTTGCATATTCAAAGTTAAGGATACTAGTTAGTTAGTTAGTTAGTTAGTTAGCTAAGAAGTCAAGTTGTACTTTGCAACTTCTAGGGTTTTATTTCCTTTTCCTTTTTAAGCAAGGCCGAAGCTACTCTCTATATAAAGAGAAAGCATTGTAACGTTTTTCATATAGATTGATGAATGAAAGTTTTAGCTTTGCTGAAATTGTGATTAACACTTTGTGTTGTCAAAGCCTTGTTGAATTACATTTTTAATAAACTTCATGGCAAACTGAATTTCATATTCTCTCAAAATTCTCTCTAAAATCTCCCCTTATTTCCTATTACCGTTTGGACTTTGTCGCTTCATTAATAACTAGTGGTCAATACATGACCGTTTCACCCTAACGGTTACTCATTGATACCCGTTTCTTCCTCCTCACAGCCGCCTATGGCGAAAAGAGGGGGAAACCCTTCTCCTGCTAATTACAGACAGGCTGTTGCTAATCCAATCAATGGCCACTCGACCTCATTCGCTTCCACAGACCAGAAGCTACCAATTACTCTACACAAAGGGGAACCGGCCCTCATTCTTTCTGCCGAGGAAGAGGATAAGTTAGCAGAACCATACTGTTGGACGCTGTTTGGAAAATTCTCCTGGGGAAGACCTCCAATGGCAACTATAAGAAAAGAGGTGCTAGCAGCAGCGTTCTTGGGTGAATGCCATGTCGGGCTGTTAGATCCTCGCCATATCCTCTTCAAGTTTGAAAATGAGCAAGATTTCCAAAGACTCTAGCTAAGGAAAACATGGCACTTCAATGGCTACCCTACTCGAATATTCAAATGAACCAGATTCTTTGATCCAATGGTTGAACCGTCGACAGCCCCAGTCTGGATTAGGTTTCCATGCCTTCATCTCCACCTCTTCAAAAAGGATTGTCTCTACGAGTTGGCTTCAGTTGCAGGCATGCCTCTAAAACTTGATGCTTCTACCGCTTCTGCCACCAACATCACCAGACCCAGTGAAGCTAGAGTATGCGTCGAATTGGATGTCACAAAAGAAATTCCCCCTAGAGTTTGGATTGGATCTAAGGAAAATGGGAGATGGCAGTGCTTGGAGGTGGAAGAAAAACCAGTCTATTGTACAAAATGAAAGAAGCTAGGGCATGAAAGTAAGAACTGTAACCCTCTTTAACATATCTCCAGAATGACAAAAGCTGAAGGGAAGAAACCAGCAAAAGTAGTGGAACATCCTAGACCTCAAAAGGCACAAGAATGGACGGTGGTGAATAGAAAGAAAGGGAATGGGAAATTCCAAACAGACCCAAGCCCATTGCAAACTCAAATGGATAAAGAAAACCCATCTGTCCAGGAAGATATTCCTGAATCCTCGAGGAGGACTGGTGGCAGAACTGTTTCAAGTGCAAATACTCTAGAAATTGATGGGCTCACTCAGAATATGGAAAACCCCCAAGAATCCTTGCTGGTGAACAATGAGATATCCATCAATGATGGATTGAATCAGAATGAATGCAAAGCCCCTGAAAGCATTGAAGAAATTCAAGATAGGAGGACCCCAAAGGAAGGAAGCCTTCCTGATCTCACAGTCAATCCCCCCCCCCCCTCTTCCCACTCTCTAATTCCCATTCAAGAGGAAAGCCAGGTTCAAGTCATAATGGATGGAAAGGAACCACAAAAATCAGTTCAACAGATGGATTATCCTAAACAGCCGCCAAAATAATCGACACAAACCCCAAATCCATCTCAGAACCCAGTAGAGGAAAGCAGACTGACTTCTAACCCTCTCAAGAAGGTCCCTGTAAACAGAGAACTACTGGAAGTTGAGAAACAAGTGGATGTGTTGCCTGTTCAGACACTGATACTTCCAAATGATACTTGTTTAGAAGCTCTGCAGGTAAAAACAAGTGAATGTTCTAGTGGTAGATTAACTAAGAATTCTTCTATGGTTAATCTGCAGGTTGATACCTCATCGGATGAGGAACAAGAGGAAATTTCAACTGCTCCTCAAATTGGAGATGACGAAGAGCCCCTGCTCACTCCTGTGGTAAGTCTAATATCCAATGAAGATGGGAAAAGTAAGTGCAATCAGAACCAAGACACATCACCAAAATCGATCAAGCAAAAAGGAGATTACAAGAAATCTCAGGAGATAGAGAAAAAGATCAAAGCAGATCAACCATCAACAAGGTGGCTCCGTGAAAAAAAAGCAGGTACTCCTCACTCCAAAAAAATTTGAATAATGAATTGCATATTCTGGAATATTAGGAGTATCAACAAAAAGCCAAACTTTAGAAGATTAAAGAAATTGGTCTCTGAGCACAATTGTGACTTCTTTGCTATTTCAGAGCCTTTTATTAGTGAATCCAGATTAGAAATTCTTAGAAGAAGACGTAAATTTGATTCTGCCATTGCAAATCCTTCGAATTCTATATGGATTATGTTTAAAAAACCAGTAACATGCACCTTCCTTGATATCCAAACTCAGCATATTACTGTCCAGGTTAGCCATCCCATGATTCCCCTCCCAATTTTGATTTCTAACGTTTATGCTAAATGTAAGTCAAGGGAGAGAGTAGAACTATGGAATGCTTTAGGTAAATATAATACCTATAATATGCCATGGATTGCATGGGGTGATTGAAACTGCATAAGACATAGAGATGAAAAAAATGGTGGGAAAGCTGTCCACATCAGAGAAACTAAAGAATTAACTGAATTTTCTACCTCTGAATGTCTATCTGAAATTCAAGCTAGTGGTGCCAAATTCACTTGGTGTAACAATAGGGATGGGAAAAATAGGATTTGGAAAAAATTGGACAGGGGGTGGATGAATTTAGAATTTTTAGCTAAGAATTTTCAAGCCCACATCTCTCACTTAGCTAGAGCTCCCTCGGACCATGCCCCATTGTTACTCTCTATAAGTAAAGGTAATGCAGCCCCAAAGAAAGCTTTTCCATTCCAGATATTTTGGCTTGACCATGAAGAATGTCTGGCAGTGATAAGAGAAGCTTGGTCCACCAATATTTTAGGTAACCCCTTAAGGATCTTCTGTGAGAAACTGAAATCAACCAAAACTGCTCTCAAACAATGGAACCTAGGTACTTTTGGCAACATTTTCACCAAAACTGCTGAATCTGAGACTGAACTGCTGAGATTAGAACAGCTAGATGAGAATGATCCCATTCCTAGAGAGATCTTAAATCAGGCAGCTGCCAAAGTTAAGTTCCAATTAGGTCTAGAAGAGCAATTTTGGGCTTAAAAGGCTAACCTTAAATGGAATAGAGAGGGTGATAGAAACACTAGGTTTTTTCATTCTTATGTTAAACAAAGACATTCTAGATCTTATATTCATAAGATTAAAAATGGTCAGGGAGACTGGATAGAGGAAGAAAATGAAATAGGCAACATTGCTGTTGATCATTTCACAAAGTTGTTCACAGCTGAACCTAGTGATCCAAACTTTAAGAGTCATCTACTGCCCAACTGTCTCACTGAGGAAGATAGGGAAAATCTGACTCGAATCCCTGATATGGCAGAAATCTATGAGACTGTTAATTCCATGAACAAAGACAGTGCCCCTGGATTAGATGGATTTCCTGGTTTATTCTATATCAAAGTTTGGGAAATCATTAAACATGACCTAGTTAAGGCAGTCCAATTCTTCATGAATGGAGGTGAACTGCCTAGTGCCATTTCAGCTACCTCTTTAGTCCTGATTCCTAAATGTCAAAATCCCTCCTCCTTTAAAGATTTCAGACCCATAAGTCTTTGTACCTTCATGAACAAAATTATATCCAAATTGTTGGCTGTGAGGCTTGCAAATATTCTACCTAAGATAATCTCAGAAAATCAAAGTGGTTTCATAAAATGAAGATCTATCTTAGATAACTATTTGCTAGCCAATGAATTAGTATCCACAATCAATAGGAAAAGGAAGGTTGATAATGTAGCTTTAAAACTCGATATGGAGAAGGCTTATGATAGGGTTAATTGGCCTTTTCTTTTGAAGGTTCTAAGAGCCTTAGGATTTGGGGAAGTTTGGATTTATATCATTTGGAGATTAATATCTAATACTTGGATGACAATATCCCTTAATGGCTCTCCACATGGCTGGTTTAAAACCTCAAGGGGGCTAAGGCAAGGCGATCCTATCTCCCCACTTCTTTTTGTCTTAGGGGCTGAATATTTATCAAGAGACCTAAACCTTAACATTAGGAAAGGACTAGGTTTCTGGATCCCTCGAGAATGCCCTCATATCACTCACTTAGCCTATGCCGATGACCTTATCATTTTTACCTCTTCGAATCCCATTATCATTATAGGAGTTATGGATAAATTAAAACACTATGAGGTAGTTTCTGGCCAAAGAATAAATGTAGCTAAGAGCTGCTATTTAATCAGAGACAAAGCTCCTATGGAAACAAAACACATGCTTGGTAGAGTTACCAAATTTTTTAGAGGTTCTTTCCCCACCATATACCTAGGTCTGCCTCTCCATTTTAAAAGAACCCCTGCTGTACATTTTGAACCTGTTTTGCAAAAATTCAGTCACTTGATTTGTGGTTGGAGTACAAAATTCTTGTCAATGGGGGGAAGGATAACACCTATAAAAAGTGTTCTTTCCTCTATTCCCTGCTATACTCTCATGAGCACTGCCACCCCTAAAAAGGTGATCAATCAAATGGAAACAATGATGGCTAATTTCGTTTGGTCTTCATCAGAAAAAAGAGACAAATACAATTGGATAAAATGGACAGACCTATGTTTGCCTTTTGAAGAGGGGGGCTTGGGTTTAGAGATCTTAATACCATTGCCAAAGCCCAACTATATAAGCTGTGGTGGAGATTTAGACAACAACACACTCTTTGGGCAAGATTCTTAATGTCAAAATATTGTAGAAATATACATCCCCTCCAAAGTCTGATACAAAGGGGGGATTCAAATGTATGGAAAAAGATGCTCAAATGTGCAGATATGGTGGAGGAACATATTCTTTTTCAGATTGGTAAAGGAGGGTGCAGTTTATGTTGGGACAAATGGAATCACAAGGGGAAAGCTGCAGACATCTATCAACTGCTAAATCAACACAAGGTAAAAGACTTCTTAGCAACTCAGGGCTGGAATCTGGAAGCTCTTCATGAACAATTCCCCCAGATTCCTCTTTCCTTTTTTACTGAAGTTCAATTAGGAGACAGAAATTGCTCAGACCAATTGAAATGGCTGCCTTCAGGTAATGGTCTATTTTCTCTACATTCTGCCTTTCAAATAATCAGAGAAGTTAATGCTCCTTTATTCCCTTTCACAAATCATATCTGGGATAGTTGTCTTCCAATAAAGATTTCATTCTTTATGTTGAGAGTATGCAGGAAAAGACTTCCAATTGGACAAAGCCTACAGAAAATTGGATTTATATGCCCTATGGTCTGCCCCTTTTGCTGCTCTTCACAAGAATCCTTCAGCCATCATTTTGCTCCCTGTCCACTGATAGACAAGGTATGGAAAATCGTTGGATCAGAATTTGGATTGCTGCCTAACACCTTTACTTTGACAGGTACCCTAAATCAGTGGTGGAACAACCATGGAAAATCTGAAGTTGAGAAGTTCATGTTGAAGATCCTTCCCTCTGTGATCTGCTGGAGTGTGTGGAAAATGAGAAATAAAGTTACCTTTAGCGCTGTCAAGCCTGAACTCAATCAGATTATCAACTCATCCTTCCAACTTACAAAAGAGATTGCCTCCAACAAATTCAAAATCAGGAACCTGGTGAATCTGGAATGGTCCCCATTTTGGTCTGAAATTTGGAAAATCAAAAGGAGAGTCAAAGTAAGTATCTTCTATTGGACTCCTCCTTCTCCTTCGGATATCAAGGTAAATTTCTCTACTCTTAAGACTGATCAAGAATGGAAAGTTGGAGGTATTGCACGTGATCACAATGGTAGACATATTATCAAAATCCCTACTCTCTATTATGATAACTCTCTCTCTAAGATCCAGGCTGAATTACTATCATGTCGTTGCTGGCTGGAATTGTGTAAGGAAAGAGGCTTCTCGAGAGTTGAAATGGAGTCAGATTCTGAGCAGCTGCACAAGGCCTGGAAGCATGACAACAATGTGGAGCCTCTGTGCCTACAACTTCAGATCCAATCTTCTTCTCCAAAATTCCTAAAGAGGTAAATGCTCCAGCTAGATGGATGGTTGCTAATGAGGGTTTGTCAACTGCCCCCCTGGAGTCTCTCCTGAAATCTGATATGATGGGGCTGCCTTACATATTAAGGAAGAGAACTAAACTATATCATACAGGTTAGCCATGTTTTGCTGTTAGGACTGGGGTTAGTATGTACCTTGGCAAGCTGAAGTTAGCTCATTTATTTCTGAAAAGTGCTCTGCCTTTCCCCTATACCCGATATGAGTCTCATGAACTTGGATCCCTTTGTGAATATTACTGCTGCTGTCTATGGTTCTGAAATCTTAAAGACTAGAAGCAAGGTATCTATTTGAACCCAGCCGCTACAAACTGCATAGTGAGAAAGGTTGATGTTTGAAACTGGCAAGTATAGCCGGATTTTGTGATTAACTTGGCCCTCACCTCTGGTGATTTTGTTACTTCATGCGACATTGTGATGCTTTATCTAAGACATGCATGAGCTTGGCCACATGTTAGAGTAGGCTTACACTGAATCTTATTGTAAAAGGAGTAGTACTCCTCTTTTGCGCATTTTGGTAATTTTCCTGTATATGGAGTAGTACTCCAAGTTTTTCCTTTTGTTTGAACTCCTCAAGACCATATCTCCATTAGGCCGTAGGCATGTAAATGGAGTCGTGGTCTTAAGGATCAAAGTTTGTACGAGCAATATTAGGGTATATCCATTGCTTAAAATGATATCTAATAAAATTGGGAGTGGCGACCCACCTCAAAAGGAGGTTAGACAAAAAAAAAAAAAAGCCTTGTTGAATTATTTAATTCACCATTGTAGAAGTTTAGCTTTTAGCGTGACCTTTAGGTGACTTCACCATTGTTCTTGATTTCGAGAGCAGGCCAAATTGACAAAGTTTCATGAATTTTCATGAGTTGAGTCGAGTCTTTTTGTATTAAAACGCGGGGTTTGATTTGCTTCAATGGCAGTTTTCTTTTAATTTTTCTTTCCGCCGAGTTTGGTTGTTTGAGTTCGTGGAATAACTTGATTATGCAGCACGGTCCTAAAGTGTGGAGATCGAACTTGGTCCAGGAGTTAGAGCCTCGGCAATACATTTGCAACATATCTTTTGGACGGCCGAAAGTCTGTGAGGTCGTTCGAACCTATCTGTTTTTCATCTCTTCTTCCTTCCAACGCATCATTTCGATCCACCAAAACATTAAACTCCATCCTAGTCACTTCTAAGCAAGAAACGATTGTTGTGTCCTCCTCACGAGCTTCACGAACAAGTTCACGCTCAAATATGTCCTTGATCAACGCGTGTAGTGCACTCTTCATACGCTTAGTCCTCACTCTCTCCCTAGTTGGTTGTTCATTGGATTCCAAGAAGTTAAGCCGAAGATTGATTTTATCAATTTGGGCTTGAATGGCTTTAACGACAGTTTCAATGTTAAAAGAAGGACTACTTGTTCCCTCCCCACTCATGATGAATTTAGGAACAATAAATTTATCCTTTCCACTCCCTAAGTGTTTACACTCACGCTCGTGTATCACTCAAAAGATTGAAACCCTCTAACTTCCTTTACAAGTTCTTTGAGTTGAACAAACACTCACAAACCAACCAATAATTCAATTGAACAAGAAATGTAAGGAAAATAGAAAACAGTAAGGAACAAGAATGATTATAAGACTCTTGTGTAATAGAATGAAAATTAGGCAACAAGAACAAGAATGTTACCCAATACTAACAATAAAGACTCACAAACTTTAAGAAAAGGCAATAAGACAATGGTTCACAATGATATGACACAAAGTTGGCTTTGAATCACATCAATTTCAACAAGGACCAAATATCACCCTTTCAAAATTACAACACAATGACTGTAGATTGCAAGAAACAATTAATTCCTCAAAACAACAAAACTATGCACTATTCCAAAAATTGACTTAGTGCAGCAGCCCCCTAAGCATTTATTGATAAGGAAATTCTGCACAATTTGCAATTCAACTAATGTCACAAAGTTACCAAGAAATCAAGGTGAGAATGTTACCTTGAATGTTACCAAAACTGAAACTCAAGAATCAAAACTCAAATTAGCCTTCTTTTCTCTTTTTTTTTATCATTTCTGCACTTTTTTTTCAGCATTTTTTTTATCGAATTTTTCTGCAGTTTTTTTTTCAATTGGCCACAATCTATCAAACAATGGAATCAACAATTCAACAATGACACAATATATCAAATTCACAGGAAAAACAATCAAAGATGCAATTCTTTGATGGAAAAATTCCCCAGTTTAGCTTTGATACCAAACTGATAAGGTGAACCCTAACTCAACCTGAAAACCATGGTGTCCAAGTGAGGTTTGACCCAACCTTATCTACTGGCCTGAACCTTCTTGTGGAACCGATGTGGGATTCACATCATTCACCCACTCTTAAAGAGCCGACAGCCTCCGTCGGTGATCTGACGGACCCCCGGGGCCTCAACTGCCTCTACTGGCGTTCTGTCGGTCGTAGCCCAAGAACAAGAATGTTACCCAATACTAACAATAAAGACTCACAAACTTTAAGAAAAGGCAATAAGACAATGGTTCACAATGATATGACACAAAGTTGGCTTTTAATCACATCAATTTCAACAAGGACCAAATATTACCCTTTCAAAATTACAACACAATGACTGTAGATTGCAAGACACAATTAATTCCTCAAAATAAAAAAACTATGCACTATTCCAAAAATTGACTTAGTGCAGCAGCCCCCTAAGCATTTATTGATAAGGAAATTCTGCACAATTTACAATTCAACCAATGACACAAAGTTACCAAGAAATCAAGGTGAGAATGTTACCTTGAATGTTACCAAAACTGAAACTCAAGAATCAAAACTCAAATTAGCCTTATTTTCTCTTTTTTTTTTATCATTTCTGCACTTTTTTTTCAGCATTTTTTTTATCGAATTTTTCTGCACATTTTTTTTTCAATTGGCCACAATCTATCAAACAATGGAATCAACAATTCAACAATGACAAAATATATCAAATTCACAGGAAAAACAATCAAAGATGCAATTCTTTGATGGAAAAATTCCCCAATTTAGCTTTGATACCAAACTGATAAGGTGAACCCTAACTCAGCATGAAAACCATGGTGTCCAAGTGAGGTTTGACCCAACCTTATATACTAGCCTGAACCTCCTTGTGGAACCGATGTGGGATTCACATCATTCACCCACTCTTAAAGAGCCGACAGCCTCCGTCGGAGATCTGACGGACCCCCGGGGCCTCAACTGCCTCCGTCGGCGTTCTGTCGGTCGTAGGCCAAGAACAAGAATGTTACCCAATACTAACAATAAAGACTCACAAACTTTAAGAAAAGGCAATAAGACAATGGTTCACAATGATATGACACAAAGTTGGCTTTTAATCACATCAATTTCAACAAGGACCAAATATCACCCTTTCAAAATTACAACACAATGACTGTAGATTGCAAGACACAATTAATTCCTCAAAACAACAAAACTATGCACTATTCCAAAAATTGACTTAGTGCAGCAGCCCCCTATGCATTTATTGATAAGGAAATTCTGTACAATTTACAATTCAACCAATGTCACAAAGTTACCAAGAAATCAAGGTGAGAATGTTACCTTGAATGTTACCAAAACTGAAACTCAATAATCAAAACTCAAATTAGCCTTATTTTCTCTTATTTTTATCGAATTTTTCTGCACATTTTTTTTTTCAACTGGCCACAATCTATCAAACAATGGAATCAACAATTCAACAATGACACAATATATCAAATTCACAAGAAAAACAATCAAAGACGCAATTCTTTGATGAAAAAATTCCCCAATTTAGCTTTGATACCAAATTGATCAGGTGAACCCTAACTCAACCTGAAAACCATGGTGTTCAAGTGAGGTTTGACCCAACCTTATATACTAGCCTAAACCTCCTTGTGGAACCGATGTGGGATTCACATCATTCACCCACTCTTAAAGAGCCGACAGCCTCCGTCGGTGATCTGACGGACTCCCGGGGCCTCAACTGCCTCCGTCGGCGTTCTGTCGGTCGTAGCCCAAGAAGCAGGGTGTGGTTCGCACAAGTGTCTCTGATACCAAATGATAAGGTTAACCCTAACTCAACCTGAAAACCATGGTGTTCAAGTGAGGTTTGACCCAACCTTATATACTAGCCTAAACCTCCTTGTGGAACCGATGTGGGATTCACATCATTCACCCACTCTTAAAGAGCCGACAGCCTCCGTCGGTGATCTGACGGACCCCCGGGGCCTCAACTGCCTCCGTCGGCGTTCTGTCGGTCATAGGCCAAGAACAAGAATGTTACCCAATACTAACAATAAAGACTCACAAACTTTAAGAAAAGGCAATAAGACAATGGTTCACAATGATATGACACAAAGTTGGCTTTTAATCACATCAATTTCAACAAGGACCAAATATCACCCTTTCAAAATTACAACACAATGACTGTAGATTGCAAGACACAATTAATTCCTCAAAACAACAAAACTATGCACTATTCCAAAAATTGACTTAGTGCAGCAGCCCCCTAAGCATTTATTGATAAGGAAATTCTGCACAATTTACAATTCAACCAATGTCACAAAGTTACCAAGAAATCCAGGTGAGAATGTTACCTTGAATGTTACCAAAACTGAAACTCAAGAATCAAAACTCAAATTAGCCTTATTTTCTCTTATTTTTATCGAATTTTTCTGCACATTTTTTTTTCAATTGGCCACAATCTATCAAACAATGGAATCAACAATTCAACAATGACACAATATCAAATTCACAAGAAAAACAATCAAAGATGCAATTCTTTGATGGAAAAATTCCCCAATTTAGCTTTGATACCAAATTGATAAGGTGAACCCTAACTCAACCTGAAAACCATGGTGTTCAAGTGAGGTTTGACCCAACCTTATATACTAGCCTAAATCTCCTTGTGGAACCGATGTGGGATTCACATCATTCACCCACTCTTAAAGAGCCGACAGCCTCCGTCGGTGATCTGACGGACTCCCGGGGCCTCAACTGCCTCCGACGGCGTTCTGTCGGTCGTAGCCCAAGAAGCAGGGTGTGGTTCGCACAAGTGTCTCTGATACCAAATGATAAGGTTAACCCTAACTCAACCTGAAAACCATGGTGTCCAAGTGAGGTTTGACCCAACCTTATATACTAGCCTGAACCTCCTTGTGGAACCGATGTGGGATTCACATCATTCACCCACTCTTAAAGAGCCGACAGCCTCCGTCGGTGATCTGACGGACCCCCGGGGCCTCAACTGCCTCCGTCGGCGTTCTGTCGGTCGTAGCCCAAGAACAAGAATGTTACCCAATACTAACAATAAAGACTCACAAACTTTAAGAAAAGGCAATAAGACAATGGTTCACAATGATATGACACAAAGTTGGCTTTTAATCACATCAATTTCAACAAGGACCAAATATCACCCTTTCAAAATTACAACACAATGACTGTAGATTGCAAGACACAATTATTTCCTCAAAACAACAAAACTATGCACTATTCCAAAAATTGACTTAGTGCAGCAGCCCCCTAAGCATTTATTGATAAGGAAATTCTGCACAATTTACAATTCAACCAATGACACAAAGTTACCAAGAAATCAAGGTGAGAATGTTACCTTGAATGTTACCAAAACTGAAACTCAAGAATCAAAACTCAAATTAGCCTTATTTTCTCTTTTTTTTTATCATTTCTGCAATTTTCTTTCAGCATTTTTTTTATCGAATTTTTCTGCACATTTTTTTTTCAATTGGCCACAATCTATCAAACAATGGAATCAACAATTCAACAATGACACAATATATCAAATTCACAGGAAAAACAATCAAAGATGCAATTCTTTGATGGAAAAATTCCCCAATTTAGCTTTGATACCAAACTGATAAGGTGAACCCTAACTCAGCATGAAAACCATGGTGTCCAAGTGAGGTTTGACCCAACCTTATATATTAGCCTGAACCTCCTTGTGGAACCGATGTGGGATTCACATCATTCACCCACTCTTAAAGAGCTGACAGCCTCCGTCGGAGATCTGACGGACCCCCGGGGCCTCAACTGCCTCCGTCGGCGTTCTGTCGGTCGTAGCCCAAGAACAAGAATGTTACCCAATACTAACAATAAAGACTCACAAACTTTAAGAAAAGGCAATAAGACAATGGTTCACAATGATATGACACAAAGTTGGCTTTTAATCACATCAATTTCAACAAGGACCAAATATCACCCTTTCAAAATTACAACACAATGACTGTAGATTGCAAGACACAATTATTTCCTCAAAACAACAAAACTATGCACTATTCCAAAAATTGACTTAGTGCAGCAGCCCCCTGAGCATTTATTGATAAGGAAATTCTGCACAATTTACAATTCAACCAATGACACAAAGTTACCAAGAAATCAAGGTGAGAATGTTACCTTGAATGTTACCAAAACTGAAACTCAAGAATCAAAACTCAAATTAGCCTTATTTTCTCTTTTTTTTTATCATTTCTGCAATTTTCTTTCAGCATTTTTTTTATCGAATTTTTCTGCACATTTTTTTTTCAATTGGCCACAATCTATCAAACAATGGAATCAACAATTCAACAATGACACAATATATCAAATTCACAGGAAAAACAATCAAAGATGCAATTCTTTGATGGAAAAATTCCCCAATTTAGCTTTGATACCAAACTGATAAGGTGAACCCTAACTCAGCATGAAAACCATGGTGTCCAAGTGAGGTTTGACCCAACCTTATATATTAGCCTGAACCTCCTTGTGGAACCGATGTGGGATTCACATCATTCACCCACTCTTAAAGAGCCGACAGCCTCCGTCGGAGAACTGACGGACCCCCGGGGCCTCAACTGCCTCCGTCGGCGTTCTGTCGGTCGTAGCCCAAGAACAAGAATGTTACCCAATACTAACAATAAAGACTCACAAACTTTAAGAAAAGGCAATAAGACAATGGTTCACAATGATATGACACAAAGTTGGCTTTTAATCACATCAATTTCAACAAGGACCAAATATCACCCTTTCAAAATTACAACACAATGACTGTAGATTGCAAGACACAATTATTTCCTCAAAACAACAAAACTATGCACTATTCCAAAAATTGACTTAGTGCAGCAGCCCCCTAAGCATTTATTGATAAGGAAATTCTGCACAATTTACAATTCAACCAATGACACAAAGTTACCAAGAAATCAAGGTGAGAATGTTACCTTGAATGTTACCAAAACTGAAACTCAATAATCAAAACTCAAATTAGCCTTATTTTCTCTTTTTTTTTATCATTTCTGCACTTTTTTTTCAGCATTTTTTTTATCGAATTTTTCTGCACATTTTTTTTTCAATTGGCCACAATCTATCAAACAATGGAATCAACAATTCAACAATGACACAATATATCAAATTCACAGGAAAAACAATCAAAGATGCAATTCTTTGATGGAAAAATTCCCCAATTTAGCTTTGATACCAAACTGATAAGGTGAACCCTAACTCAGCATGAAAACCATGGTGTCCAAGTGAGGTTTGACCCAACCTTATATACTAGCCTGAACCTCCTTGTGGAACCGATGTGGGATTCACATCATTCACCCACTCTTAAAGAGCCGACAGTCTCCGTCGGAGATCTGACGGACCCCCGGGGCCTCAACTGCCTCCGTCGGCGTTCTGTCGGTCGTAGCCCAGGAACAAGAATGTTACCCAATACTAACAATAAAGACTCACAAACTTTAAGAAAAGGCAATAAGACAATGGTTCACAATGATATGACACAAAGTTGGCTTTTAATCACATCAATTTCAACAAGGACCAAATATCACCCTTTCAAAATTACAACACAATGACTGTAGATTGCAAGACACAATTAATTCCTCAAAACAACAAAACTATGCACTATTCCAAAAATTGACTTAGTGCAGCAGTCCCCCTAAGCATTTATTGATAAGGAAATTCTGTACAATTTACAATTCAACCAATGTCACAAAGTTACCAAGAAATCAAGGTGAGAATGTTACCTTGAATGTTACCAAAACTGAAACTCAATAATCAAAACTCAAATTAGCCTTATTTTCTCTTATTTTTATCGAATTTTTCTGCACATTTTTTTTTCAATTGGCCACAATCTATCAAACAATGGAATCAACTATTCAACAATGACACAATATATCAAATTCACAAGAAAAACAATCAAAGATGTAATTCTTTGATGGAAAAATTCCCCAATTTAGCTTTGATACCAAATTGATAAGGTGAACCCTAACTCAACCTGAAAACCATGGTGTTCAAGTGAGGTTTGACCCAACCTTATATACTAGCCTAAACCTCCTTGTGGAACTGATATGGGATTCACATCATTCACACACTCTTAAAGAGCCGACAGCCTCTGTCGGTGATCTGACGGACCCCCGGGGCCTCAACTGCCTCCGTCGGCGTTCTGTCGGTCGTAGCCCAAGGAGCAGGGTGTGGTTCGCACAAGTGTCCCTGATACCAAATGATAAGGTTAACCCTAACTCAACCTGAAAACCATGGTGTCGAAGTGAGGTTTGACCCAACCTTATATACTAGCCTGAACCTCCTTGTGGAACCGATGTGGGATTCACATCATTCACCCACTCTTAAAGAGCCGACAGCCTCCGTCGGTGATCTGACGGACCCCCGGGGCCTCAACTGCCTCCGTCGGCGTTCTGTCGGTCGTAGGCCAAGAACAAGAATGTTACCCAAAACTAACAATAAAGACTCACAAACTTTAAGAAAAGGCAATAAGACAATGGTTCACAATGATATGACACAAAGTTGGCTTTTAATCACATCAATTTCAACAAGGACCAAATATCACCCTTTCAAAATTACAACACAATGACTGTAGATTGCAAGACACAATTAATTCCTCAAAACAACAAAACTATGCACTATTCCAAAAATTGACTTAGTGCAGCAGCCCCCTAAGCATTTATTGATAAGGAAATTCTGCACAATTTACAATTCAACCAATGTCACAAAGTTACCAAGAAATCAAGGTGAGAATGTTACCTTGAATGTTACCAAAACTGAAACTCAAGAATCAAAACTCAAATTAGCCTTATTTTCTCTTATTTTTATCGAATTTTTCTGCACATTTTTTTTTTCAACTGGCCACAATCTATCAAACAATGGAATCAACAATTCAACAATGACACAATATATCAAATTCACAAGAAAAACAATCAAAGATGCAATTCTTTGATGGAAAAATTCCCCAATTTAGCTTTGATACCAAATTGATAAGGTGAACCCTAACTCAACCTGAAAACCATGGTGTTCAAGTGAGGTTTGACCCAACCTTATATACTAGCCTAAACCTCCTTGTGGAACCGATGTGGGATTCACATCATTCACCCACTCTTAAAGAGCCGACAGCCTCCGTCGGTGATCTGACGGACTCCCGGGGCCTCAACTGCCTCCGTCGGCGTTCTGTCGGTCGTAGCCCAAGAAGCAGGGTGTGGTTCGCACAAGTGTCTCTGATACCAAATGATAAGGTTAACCCTAACTCAACCTGAAAACCATGGTGTCCAAGTGAGGTTTGACCCAACCTTATATACTAGCCTGAACCTCCTTGTGGAACCGATGTGGGATTCACATCATTCACCCACTCTTAAAGAGCCGACAGCCTCCGTCGGTGATCTGACGGACCCCCGGGGCCTCAACTGCCTCCGTCGGCATTCTGTCGGTCGTAGCCCAAGAACAAGAATGTTACCCAATACTAACAATAAAGACTCACAAACTTTAAGAAAAGGCAATAAGACAATGGTTCACAATGATATGACACAAAGTTGGCTTTTAATCACATCAATTTCAACAAGGACCAAATATCACCCTTTCAAAATTACAACACAATGACTGTAGATTGCAAGACACAATTAGTTCCTCAAAACAACAAAACTATGCACTATTCCAAAAATTGACTTAGTGCAGCAGCCCCCTAAGCATTTATTGATAAGGAAATTCTGCACAATTTACAATTCAACCAATGTCACAAAGTTACCAAGAAATCAAGGTGAGAATGTTACCTTGAATGTTACCAAAACTGAAACTCAAGAATCAAAACTCAAATTAGCCTTATTTTCTCTTATTTTTATCGAATTTTTCTGCACATTTTTTTTTTCAATTGGCCACAATCTATCAAACAATGGAATCAACAATTCAACAATGACACAATATATCAAATTCATAGGAAAAACAATCAAAGATGCAATTCTTTGATGGAAAAATTCCCCAATTTAGCTTTGATACCAAATTGATAAGGTGAACCCTAACTCAACCTGAAAACCATGGTGTTCAAGTGAGGTTTGACCCAACCTTATATACTAGCCTAAACCTCCTTGTGGAACCGATGTGGGATTCACATCATTCACCCACTCTTAAAGAGCCGACAGCCTCCGTCGGTGATCTGACGGACTCCCGGGGCCTCAACTGCCTCCGTCGGCGTTCTGTCGGTCGTAGCCCAAGAAGCAGGGTGTGGTTCGCACAAGTGTCTCTGATACCAAATGATAAGGTTAACCCTAACTCAACCTGAAAACCATGGTGTCCAAGTGAGGTTTGACCCAACCTTATATACTAGCCTGAACCTCCTTGTGGAACCGATGTGGGATTCACATCATTCACCCACTCTTAAAGAGCCGACAGCCTCCGTCGGTGATCTGACGGACCCCCGGGGCCTCAACTGCCTCCGTCGGCATTCTGTCGGTCGTAGCCCAAGAACAAGAATGTTACCCAATACTAACAATAAAGACTCACAAACTTTAAGAAAAGGCAATAAGACAATGGTTCACAATGATATGACACAAAGTTGGCTTTTAATCACATCAATTTCAACAAGGACCAAATATCACCCTTTCAAAATTACAACACAATGACTGTAGATTGCAAGACACAATTAGTTCCTCAAAACAACAAAACTATGCACTATTCCAAAAATTGACTTAGTGCAGCAGCCCCCTAAGCATTTATTGATAAGGAAATTCTGCACAATTTACAATTCAACCAATGTCACAAAGTTACCAAGAAATCAAGGTGAGAATGTTACCTTGAATGTTACCAAAACTGAAACTCAAGAATCAAAACTCAAATTAGCCTTATTTTCTCTTATTTTTATCGAATTTTTCTGCACATTTTTTTTTTCAATTGGCCACAATCTATCAAACAATGGAATCAACAATTCAACAATGACACAATATATCAAATTCATAGGAAAAACAATCAAAGATGCAATTCTTTGATGGAAAAATTCCCCAATTTAGCTTTGATACCAAATTGATAAGGTGAACCCTAACTCAACCTGAAAACCATGGTGTTCAAGTGAGGTTTGACCCAACCTTATATACTAGCCTAAACCTCCTTGTGGAACCGATGTGGGATTCACATCATTCACCCACTCTTAAAGAGCCGACAGCCTCCGTCGGTGATCTGACAGACTCCCGGGGCCTCAACTGCCTCCGTCGGCGTTCTGTCTGTCGTAGCCCAAGAAGCAGGGTGTGGTTCGCACAAGTGTCTCTGATACCAAATGATAAGGTTAACCCTAACTCAACCTGAAAACCATGGTGTCGAAGTGAGGTTTGACCCAACCTTATATACTAGCCTGAACCTCCTTGTGGAACCGATGTGGGATTCACATCATTCACCCACTCTTAAAGAGCCGACAGCCTCCGTCGGTGATCTGACGGACCCCCGGGGCCTCAACTGCCTCCGTCGGCGTTCTGTCGGTCGTAGGCCAAGAACAAGAATGTTACCCAATACTAACAATAAAGACTCACAAACTTTAAGAAAAGGCAATAAGACAATGGTTCACAATGATATGACACAAAGTTGGCTTTTAATCACATCAATTTCAACAAGGACCAAATATCACCCTTTCAAAATTACAACACAATGACTGTAGATTGCAAGACACAATTAATTCCTCAAAACAACAAAACTATGCACTATTCCAAAAATTGACTTAGTGCAGCAGCCCCCTAAGCATTTATTGATAAGGAAATTCTGCACAATTTACAATTCAACCAATGTCACAAAGTTACCAAGAAATCAAGGTGAGAATGTTACCTTGAATGTTACCAAAACTGAAACTCAAGAATCAAAACTCAAATTAGCCTTATTTTCTCTTATTTTTATCGAATTTTTCTGCACATTTTTTTTTTCAACTGGCCACAATCTATCAAACAATGGAATCAACAATTCAACAATGACACAATATATCAAATTCACAAGAAAAACAATCAAAGACGCAATTCTTTGATGGAAAAATTCCCCAATTTAGCTTTGATACCAAATTGATCAGGTGAACCCTAACTCAACCTGAAAACCATGGTGTTCAAGTGAGGTTTGACCCAACCTTATATACTAGCCTAAACCTCCTTGTGGAACCGATGTGGGATTCACATCATTCACCCACTCTTAAAGAGCCGACAGCCTCCGTCGGTGATCTGACGGACTCCCGGGGCCTCAACTGCCTCCGTCGGCGTTCTGTCGGTCGTAGCCCAAGAAGCAGGGTGTGGTTCGCACAAGTGTCTCTGATACCAAATGATAAGGTTAACCCTAACTCAACCTGAAAACCATGGTGTTCAAGTGAGGTTTGACCCAACCTTTTATACTAGCCTAAACCTCCTTGTGGAACCGATGTGGGATTCACATCATTCACCCACTCTTAAAGAGCCGACAGCCTCCGTCGGTGATCTGACGGACCCCCGGGGCCTCAACTGCCTCCGTCGGCGTTCTGTCGGTCATAGGCCAAGAACAAGAATGTTACCCAATACTAACAATAAAGACTCACAAACTTTAAGAAAAGGCAATAAGACAATGGTTCACAATGATATGACACAAAGTTGGCTTTTAATCACATCAATTTCAACAAGGACCAAATATCACCCTTTCAAAATTACAACACAATGACTGTAGATTGCAAGACACAATTAATTCCTCAAAACAACAAAACTATGCACTATTCCAAAAATTGACTTAGTGCAGCAGCCCCCTAAGCATTTATTGATAAGGAAATTCTGCACAATTTACAATTCAACCAATGTCACAAAGTTACCAAGAAATCCAGGTGAGAATGTTACCTTGAATGTTACCAAAACTGAAACTCAAGAATCAAAACTCAAATTAGCCTTATTTTCTCTTATTTTTATCGAATTTTTCTGCACATTTTTTTTTCAATTGGCCACAATCTATCAAACAATGGAATCAACAATTCAACAATGACACAATATATCAAATTCACAAGAAAAACAATCAAAGATGCAATTCTTTGATGGAAAAATTCCCCAATTTAGCTTTGATACCAAATTGATAAGGTGAACCCTAACTCAACCTGAAAACCATGGTGTTCAAGTGAGGTTTGACCCAACCTTATATACTAGCCTAAACCTCCTTGTGGAACCGATGTGGGATTCACATCATTCACCCACTCTTAAAGAGCCGACAGCCACCGTCGGTGATCTGACGGACTCCCGGGGCCTCAACTGCCTCCGACGGCGTTCTGTCGGTCGTAGCCCAAGAAGCAGGGTGTGGTTCGCACAAGTGTCTCTGATACCAAATGATAAGGTTAACCCTAACTCAACCTGAAAACCATGGTGTCCAAGTGAGGTTTGACCCAACCTTATATACTAGCCTGAACCTCCTTGTGGAACCGATGTGGGATTCACATCATTCACCCACTCTTAAAGAGCCGACAGCCTCCGTCGGTGATCTGACGGACCCCCGGGGCCTCAACTGCCTCCGTCGGCGTTCTGTCGGTCGTAGCCCAAGAACAAGAATGTTACCCAATACTAACAATAAAGACTCACAAACTTTAAGAAAAGGCAATAAGACAATGGTTCACAATGATATGACACAAAGTTGGCTTTTAATCACATCAATTTCAACAAGGACCAAATATCACCCTTTCAAAATTACAACACAATGACTGTAGATTGCAAGACACAATTATTTCCTCAAAACAACAAAACTATGCACTATTCCAAAAATTGACTTAGTGCAGCAGCCCCCTAAGCATTTATTGATAAGGAAATTCTGCACAATTTACAATTCAACCAATGACACAAAGTTACCAAGAAATCAAGGTGAGAATGTTACCTTGAATGTTACCAAAACTGAAACTCAAGAATCAAAACTCAAATTAGCCTTATTTTCTCTTTTTTTTTATCATTTCTGCAATTTTCTTTCAGCATTTTTTTTATCGAATTTTTCTGCACATTTTTTTTTCAATTGGCCACAATCTATCAAACAATGGAATCAACAATTCAACAATGACACAATATATCAAATTCACAGGAAAAACAATCAAAGATGCAATTCTTTGATGGAAAAATTCCCCAATTTAGCTTTGATACCAAACTGATAAGGTGAACCCTAACTCAGCATGAAAACCATGGTGTCCAAGTGAGGTTTGACCCAACCTTATATATTAGCCTGAACCTCCTTGTGGAACCGATGTGGGATTCACATCATTCACCCACTCTTAAAGAGCTGACAGCCTCCGTCGGAGATCTGACGGACCCCCGGGGCCTCAACTGCCTCCGTCGGCGTTCTGTCGGTCGTAGCCCAAGAACAAGAATGTTACCCAATACTAACAATAAAGACTCACAAACTTTAAGAAAAGGCAATAAGACAATGGTTCACAATGATATGACACAAAGTTGGCTTTTAATCACATCAATTTCAACAAGGACCAAATATCACCCTTTCAAAATTACAACACAATGACTGTAGATTGCAAGACACAATTATTTCCTCAAAACAACAAAACTATGCACTATTCCAAAAATTGACTTAGTGCAGCAGCCCCCTGAGCATTTATTGATAAGGAAATTCTGCACAATTTACAATTCAACCAATGACACAAAGTTACCAAGAAATCAAGGTGAGAATGTTACCTTGAATGTTACCAAAACTGAAACTCAAGAATCAAAACTCAAATTAGCCTTATTTTCTCTTTTTTTTTATCATTTCTGCAATTTTCTTTCAGCATTTTTTTTATCGAATTTTTCTGCACATTTTTTTTTCAATTGGCCACAATCTATCAAACAATGGAATCAACAATTCAACAATGACACAATATATCAAATTCACAGGAAAAACAATCAAAGATGCAATTCTTTGATGGAAAAATTCCCCAATTTAGCTTTGATACCAAACTGATAAGGTGAACCCTAACTCAGCATGAAAACCATGGTGTCCAAGTGAGGTTTGACCCAACCTTATATATTAGCCTGAACCTCCTTGTGGAACCGATGTGGGATTCACATCATTCACCCACTCTTAAAGAGCCGACAGCCTCCGTCGGAGAACTGACGGACCCCCGGGGCCTCAACTGCCTCCGTCGGCGTTCTGTCGGTCGTAGCCCAAGAACAAGAATGTTACCCAATACTAACAATAAAGACTCACAAACTTTAAGAAAAGGCAATAAGACAATGGTTCACAATGATATGACACAAAGTTGGCTTTTAATCACATCAATTTCAACAAGGACCAAATATCACCCTTTCAAAATTACAACACAATGACTGTAGATTGCAAGACACAATTATTTCCTCAAAACAACAAAACTATGCACTATTCCAAAAATTGACTTAGTGCAGCAGCCCCCTAAGCATTTATTGATAAGGAAATTCTGCACAATTTACAATTCAACCAATGACACAAAGTTACCAAGAAATCAAGGTGAGAATGTTACCTTGAATGTTACCAAAACTGAAACTCAATAATCAAAACTCAAATTAGCCTTATTTTCTCTTTTTTTTTATCATTTCTGCACTTTTTTTTCAGCATTTTTTTTATCGAATTTTTCTGCACATTTTTTTTTCAATTGGCCACAATCTATCAAACAATGGAATCAACAATTCAACAATGACACAATATATCAAATTCACAGGAAAAACAATCAAAGATGCAATTCTTGGATGGAAAAATTCCCCAATTTAGCTTTGATACCAAACTGATAAGGTGAACCCTAACTCAGCATGAAAACCATGGTGTCAAAGTGAGGTTTGACCCAACCTTATATACTAGCCTGAACCTCCTTGTGGAACCGATGTGGGATTCACATCATTCACCCACTCTTAAAGAGCCGACAGCCTCCGTCGGAGATCTGACGGACCCCCGGGGCCTCAACTGCCTCCGTCGGCGTTCTGTCGGTCGTAGCCCAGGAACAAGAATGTTACCCAATACTAACAATAAAGACTCACAAACTTTAAGAAAAGGCAATAAGACAATGGTTCACAATGATATGACACAAAGTTGGCTTTTAATCACATCAATTTCAACAAGGACCAAATATCACCCTTTCAAAATTACAACACAATGACTGTAGATTGCAAGACACAATTAATTCCTCAAAACAACAAAACTATGCACTATTCCAAAAATTGGCTTAGTGCAGCAGCCCCCTAAGCATTTATTGATAAGGAAATTCTGTACAATTTACAATTCAACCAATGTTACAAAGTTACCAAGAAATCAAGGTGAGAATGTTACCTTGAATGTTACCAAAACTGAAACTCAATAATCAAAACTCAAATTAGCCTTATTTTCTCTTATTTTTATCGAATTTTTCTGCACATTTTTTTTTCAATTGGCCACAATCTATCAAACAATGGAATCAACAATTCAACAATGACACAATATATCAAATTCACAAGAAAAACAATCAAAGATGTAATTCTTTGATGGAAAAATTCCCCAATTTAGCTTTGATACCAAATTGATAAGGTGAACCCTAACTCAACCTGAAAACCATGGTGTTCAAGTGAGGTTTGACCCAACCTTATATACTAGCCTAAACCTCCTTGTGGAACTGATATGGGATTCACATCATTCACACACTCTTAAAGAGCCGACAGCCTCTGTCGGTGATCTGACGGACCCCCGGGGCCTCAACTGCCTCCGTCGGCGTTCTGTCGGTCGTAGCCCAAGGAGCAGGGTGTGGTTCGCACAAGTGTCCCTGATACCAAATGATAAGGTTAACCCTAACTCAACCTGAAAACCATGGTGTCGAAGTGAGGTTTGACCCAACCTTATATACTAGCCTGAACCTCCTTGTGGAACCGATGTGGGATTCACATCATTCACCCACTCTTAAAGAGCCGACAGCCTCCGTCGGTGATCTGACGGACCCCCGGGGCCTCAACTGCCTCCGTCGGCGTTCTGTCGGTCGTAGGCCAAGAACAAGAATGTTACCCAATACTAACAATAAAGACTCACAAACTTTAAGAAAAGGCAATAAGACAATGGTTCACAATGATATGACACAAAGTTGGCTTTTAATCACATCAATTTCAACAAGGACCAAATATCACCCTTTCAAAATTACAACACAATGACTGTAGATTGCAAGACACAATTAATTCCTCAAAACAACAAAACTATGCACTATTCCAAAAATTGACTTAGTGCAGCAGCCCCCTAAGCATTTATTGATAAGGAAATTCTGCACAATTTACAATTCAACCAATGTCACAAAGTTACCAAGAAATCAAGGTGAGAATGTTACCTTGAATGTTACCAAAACTGAAACTCAAGAATCAAAACTCAAATTAGCCTTATTTTCTCTTATTTTTATCGAATTTTTCTGCACATTTTTTTTTTCAACTGGCCACAATCTATCAAACAATGGAATCAACAATTCAACAATGACACAATATATCAAATTCACAAGAAAAACAATCAAAGATGCAATTCTTTGATGGAAAAATTCCCCAATTTAGCTTTGATACCAAATTGATAAGGTGAACCCTAACTCAACCTGAAAACCATGGTGTTCAAGTGAGGTTTGACCCAACCTTATATACTAGCCTAAACCTCCTTGTGGAACCGATGTGGGATTCACATCATTCACCCACTCTTAAAGAGCCGACAGCCTCCGTCGGTGATCTGACGGACTCCCGGGGCCTCAACTGCCTCCGTCGGCGTTCTGTCGGTCGTAGCCCAAGAAGCAGGGTGTGGTTCGCACAAGTGTCTCTGATACCAAATGGTAAGGTTAACCCTAACTCAACCTGAAAACCATGGTGTCGAAGTGAGGTTTGACCCAACCTTATATACTAGCCTGAACCTCCTTGTGGAACCGATGTGGGATTCACATCATTCACCCACTCTTAAAGAGCCGACAGCCTCCGTCGGTGATCTGACGGACCCCCGGGGCCTCAACTGCCTCCGTCGGCATTCTGTCGGTCGTAGCCCAAGAACAAGAATGTTACCCAATACTAACAATAAAGACTCACAAACTTTAAGAAAAGGCAATAAGACAATGGTTCACAATGATATGACACAAAGTTGGCTTTTAATCACATCAATTTCAACAAGGACCAAATATCACCCTTTCAAAATTACAACACAATGACTGTAGATTGCAAGACACAATTAGTTCCTCAAAACAACAAAACTATGCACTATTCCAAAAATTGACTTAGTGCAGCAGCCCCCTAAGCATTTATTGATAAGGAAATTCTGCACAATTTACAATTCAACCAATGTCACAAAGTTACCAAGAAATCAAGGTGAGAATGTTACCTTGAATGTTACCAAAACTGAAACTCAAGAATCAAAACTCAAATTAGCCTTATTTTCTCTTATTTTTATCGAATTTTTCTGCACATTTTTTTTTTCAATTGGCCACAATCTATCAAACAATGGAATCAACAATTCAACAATGACACAATATATCAAATTCACAGGAAAAACAATCAAAGATGCAATTCTTTGATGGAAAAATTCCCCAATTTAGCTTTGATACCAAATTGATAAGGTGAACCCTAACTCAACCTGAAAACCATGGTGTTCAAGTGAGGTTTGACCCAACCTTATATACTAGCCTAAACCTCCTTGTGGAACCGATGTGGGATTCACATCATTCACCCACTCTTAAAGAGCCGACAGCCTCCGTCGGTGATCTGACGGACTCCCGGGGCCTCAACTGCCTCCGTCGGCGTTCTGTCGGTCGTAGCCCAAGAAGCAGGGTGTGGTTCGCACAAGTGTCTCTGATACCAAATGATAAGGTTAACCCTAACTCAACCTGAAAACCATGGTGTCGAAGTGAGGTTTGACCCAACCTTATATACTAGCCTGAACCTCCTTGTGGAACCGATGTGGGATTCACATCATTCACCCACTCTTAAAGAGCCGACAGCCTCCGTCGGTGATCTGACGGACCCCCGGGGCCTCAACTGCCTCCGTCGGCGTTCTGTCGGTCGTAGGCCAAGAACAAGAATGTTACCCAATACTAACAATAAAGACTCACAAACTTTAAGAAAAGGCAATAAGACAATGGTTCACAATGATATGACACAAAGTTGGCTTTTAATCACATCAATTTCAACAAGGACCAAATATCACCCTTTCAAAATTACAACACAATGACTGTAGATTGCAAGACACAATTAATTCCTCAAAACAACAAAACTATGCACTATTCCAAAAATTGACTTAGTGCAGCAGCCCCCTAAGCATTTATTGATAAGGAAATTCTGCACAATTTACAATTCAACCAATGTCACAAAGTTACCAAGAAATCAAGGTGAGAATGTTACCTTGAATGTTACCAAAACTGAAACTCAAGAATCAAAACTCAAATTAGCCTTATTTTCTCTTATTTTTATCGAATTTTTCTGCACATTTTTTTTTTCAATTGGCCACAATCTATCAAACAATGGAATCAACAATTCAACAATGACACAATATATCAAATTCACAGGAAAAACAATCAAAGATGCAATTCTTTGATGGAAAAATTCCCCAATTTAGCTTTGATACCAAATTGATAAGGTGAACCCTAACTCAACCTGAAAACCATGGTGTTCAAGTGAGGTTTGACCCAACCTTATATACTAGCCTAAACCTCCTTGTGGAACCGATGTGGGATTCACATCATTCACCCACTCTTAAAGAGCCGACAGCCTCCGTCGGTGATCTGACAGACTCCCGGGGCCTCAACTGCCTCCGTCGGCGTTCTGTCGGTCGTAGCCCAAGAAGCAGGGTGTGGTTCGCACAAGTGTCTCTGATACCAAATGATAAGGTTAACCCTAACTCAACCTGAAAACCATGGTGTCGAAGTGAGGTTTGACCCAACCTTATATACTAGCCTGAACCTCCTTGTGGAACCGATGTGGGATTCACATCATTCACCCACTCTTAAAGAGCCGACAGCCTCCGTCGGTGATCTGACGGACCCCCGGGGCCTCAACTGCCTCCGTCGGCGTTCTGTCGGTCGTAGGCCAAGAACAAGAATGTTACCCAATACTAACAATAAAGACTCACAAACTTTAAGAAAAGGCAATAAGACAATGGTTCACAATGATATGACACAAAGTTGGCTTTTAATCACATCAATTTCAACAAGGACCAAATATCACCCTTTCAAAATTACAACACAATGACTGTAGATTGCAAGACACAATTAATTCCTCAAAACAACAAAACTATGCACTATTCCAAAAATTGACTTAGTGCAGCAGCCCCCTAAGCATTTATTGATAAGGAAATTCTGCACAATTTACAATTCAACCAATGTCACAAAGTTACCAAGAAATCAAGGTGAGAATGTTACCTTGAATGTTACCAAAACTGAAACTCAAGAATCAAAACTCAAATTAGCCTTATTTTCTCTTATTTTTATCGAATTTTTCTGCACATTTTTTTTTTCAATTGGCCACAATCTATCAAACAATGGAATCAACAATTCAACAATGACACAATATATCAAATTCACAGGAAAAACAATCAAAGATGCAATTCTTTGATGGAAAAATTCCCCAATTTAGCTTTGATACCAAATTGATAAGGTGAACCCTAACTCAACCTGAAAACCATGGTGTTCAAGTGAGGTTTGACCCAACCTTATATACTAGCCTAAACCTCCTTGTGGAACCGATGTGGGATTCACATCATTCACCCACTCTTAAAGAGCCGACAGCCTCCGTCGGTGATCTGACAGACTCCCGGGGCCTCAACTGCCTCCGTCGGCGTTCTGTCGGTCGTAGCCCAAGAAGCAGGGTGTGGTTCGCACAAGTGTCTCTGATACCAAATGATAAGGTTAACCCTAACTCAACCTGAAAACCATGGTGTCCAAGTGAGGTTTGACCCAACCTTATATACTAGCCTGAACCTCCTTGTGGAACCGATGTGGGATTCACATCATTCACCCACTCTTAAAGAGCCGACAGCCTCCGTCGGTGATCTGACGGACCCCCGGGGCCTCAACTGCCTCCGTCGGCGTTCTGTCGGTCGTAGGCCAAGAACAAGAATGTTACCCAATACTAACAATAAAGACTCACAAACTTTAAGAAAAGGCAATAAGACAATGGTTCACAATGATATGACACAAAGTTGGCTTTTAATCACATCAATTTCAACAAGGACCAAATATCACCCTTTCAAAATTACAACACAATGACTGTAGATTGCAAGACACAATTAATTCCTCAAAACAACAAAACTATGCACTATTCCAAAAATTGACTTAGTGCAGCAGCCCCCTAAGCATTTATTGATAAGGAAATTCTGCACAATTTACAATTCAACCAATGTCACAAAGTTACCAAGAAATCAAGGTGAGAATGTTACCTTGAATGTTACCAAAACTGAAACTCAAGAATCAAAACTCAAATTAGCCTTATTTTCTCTTATTTTTATCGAATTTTTCTGCACATTTTTTTTTTCAACTGGCCACAATCTATCAAACAATGGAATCAACAATTCAACAATGACACAATATATCAAATTCACAAGAAAAACAATCAAAGATGCAATTCTTTGATGGAAAAATTCCCCAATTTAGCTTTGATACCAAATTGATAAGGTGAACCCTAACTCAACCTGAAAACCATGGTGTTCAAGAGAGGTTTGACCCAACCTTATATACTAGCCTAAACCTCCTTGTGGAACCGATGTGGGATTCACATCATTCACCCACTCTTAAAGAGCCGACAGCCTCCGTCGGTGATCTGACGGACTCCCGGGGCCTCAACTGCCTCCGTCGGCGTTCTGTCGGTCGTAGCCCAAGAAGCAGGGTGTGGTTCGCACAAGTGTCTCTGATACCAAATGATAAGGTTAACCCTAACTCAACCTGAAAACCATGGTGTCGAAGTGGGGTTTGACCCAACCTTATATACTAGCCTGAACCTCCTTGTGGAACCGATGTGGGATTCACATCATTCACCCACTCTTAAAGAGCCGACAGCCTCCGTCGGTGATCTGACGGACCCCCGGGGCCTCAACTGCCTCCGTCGGCGTTCTGTCGGTCGTAGGCCAAGAACAAGAATGTTACCCAATACTAACAATAAAGACTCACAAACTTTAAGAAAAGGCAATAAGACAATGGTTCACAATGATATGACACAAAGTTGGCTTTTAATCACATCAATTTCAACAAGGACCAAATATCACCCTTTCAAAATTACAACACAATGACTGTAGATTGCAAGACACAATTAGTTCCTCAAAACAACAAAACTATGCACTATTCCAAAAATTGACTTAGTGCAGCAGCCCCCTAAGCATTTATTGATAAGGAAATTCTGCACAATTTACAATTCAACCAATGTCACAAAGTTACCAAGAAATCAAGGTGAGAATGTTACCTTGAATGTTACCAAAACTGAAACTCAAGAATCAAAACTCAAATTAGCCTTATTTTCTCTTATTTTTATCGAATTTTTCTGCACATTTTTTTTTTCAACTGGCCACAATCTATCAAACAATGGAATCAACAATTCAACAATGACACAATATATCAAATTCACAAGAAAAACAATCAAAGACGCAATTCTTTGATGGAAAAATTCCCCAATTTAGCTTTGATACCAAATTGATCAGGTGAACCCTAACTCAACCTGAAAACCATGGTGTTCAACTGAGGTTTGACCCAACCTTATATACTAGCCTAAACCTCCTTGTGGAACCGATGTGGGATTCACATCATTCACCCACTCTTAAAGAGCCGACAGCCTCCGTCGGTGATCTGACGGACTCCCGGGGCCTCAACTGTCTCCGTCGGCGTTCTGTCGGTCGTAGCCCAAGAAGCAGGGTGTGGTTCGCACAAGTGTCTCTGATACCAAATGATAAGGTTAACCCTAACTCAACCTGAAAACCATGGTGTCCAAGTGAGGTTTGACCCAACCTTATATACTAGCCTGAACCTCCTTGTGGAACCGATGTGGGATTCACATCATTCACCCACTCTTAAAGAGCCGACAGCCTCCGTCGGTGATCTGACGGACCCCCGGGGCCTCAACTGCCTCCGTCGGCGTTCTGTCGGTCGTAGGCCAAGAACAAGAATGTTACCCAATACTAACAATAAAGACTCACAAACTTTAAGAAAAGGCAATAAGACAATGGTTCACAATGATATGACACAAAGTTGGCTTTTAATCACATCAATTTCAACAAGGACCAAATATCACCCTTTCAAAATTACAACACAATGACTGTAGATTGCAAGACACAATTAATTCCTCAAAACAACAAAACTATGCACTATTCCAAAAATTGACTTAGTGCAGCAGCCCCCTAAGCATTTATTGATAAGGAAATTCTGCACAATTTACAATTCAACCAATGTCACAAAGTTACCAAGAAATCAAGGTGAGAATGTTACCTTGAATGTTACCAAAACTGAAACTCAAGAATCAAAACTCAAATTAGCCTTATTTTCTCTTATTTTTATCGAATTTTTCTGCACATTTTTTTTTTCAACTGGCCACAATCTATCAAACAATGGAATCAACAATTCAACAATGACACAATATATCAAATTCACAAGAAAAACAATCAAAGATGCAATTCTTTGATGGAAAAATTCCCCAATTTAGCTTTGATACCAAATTGATAAGGTGAACCCTAACTCAACCTGAAAACCATGGTGTTCAAGTGAGGTTTGACCCAACCTTATATACTAGCCTAAACCTCCTTGTGGAACCGATGTGGGATTCACATCATTCACCCACTCTTAAAGAGCCGACAGCCTCCGTCGGTGATCTGACGGACTCCCGGGGCCTCAACTGCCTCCGACGGCGTTCTGTCGGTCGTAGCCCAAGAAGCAGGGTGTGGTTCGCACAAGTGTCTCTGATACCAAATGATAAGGTTAACCCTAACTCAACCTGAAAACCATGGTGTCCAAGTGAGGTTTGACCCAACCTTATATACTAGCCTGAACCTCCTTGTGGAACCGATGTGGGATTCACATCATTCACCCACTCTTAAAGAGCCGACAGCCTCCGTCGGTGATCTGACGGACCCCCGGGGCCTCAACTGCCTCCGTCGGCGTTCTGTCGGTCGTAGCCCAAGAACAAGAATGTTACCCAATACTAACAATAAAGACTCACAAACTTTAAGAAAAGGCAATAAGACAATGGTTCACAATGATATGACACAAAGTTGTGAGTGCTAACGGCATTAAGCTAGATGAAGAGAAGGTTAGGGCAGTCAAGGAGTGGTGATACGAATGGAGTAGGATGAAGTCCCAATCCACACGAATTTTCCACAAGTTCGGATCGTTGTGCACCAAAAACTCAATTCAAGAAACAAGAACACAATTTGCGGAAAAGAGATATGGAACGAAAAGGCAAGATTAAAATTAACCTAACCCCAATGTTAACACAAATTGATTCAGTTTAACAATTGTAAATCAATTAATTAAACCTATCAGTTTGGCCGGTTCTATAAATCTAGAACTTGTAAGTTTTACCTAAAGTTCCTCACTTAAGGTTTGGCGGGTCTTATGAATTACTCAAGAATAATTCACGTTGGTGATGTCAAATTTAATTTAGCAAAGCCAAAATTCTTTCAATTCAACATGTGTAAAAACGTTACATAGCTTTCCCTTTTATAGGGAGTAATTCGGCTTTCCTAAGAGAAAAAGGAAATAAAACCCTAACTTGACTCCTAAACTAACTAACATACTAATCCTTTACCAAAAAGGATTTGTGACACACATAAGCTAATCCTTTTCCAAAAAGGATTGGTGTCTCACGTTTTCTTCTTAAAGGTGGCCAAACACAATTTGGCTTCCTTTGTTTTCTAAACTTAAACAAAGACTAAAATCGATTTTGCCTTGAAGAAGCAAAATTCGATTTTACTTTCTAAAACTTTACTTTCCTAATTATCATGCAAGATAATTGGGCCAAGTAATACCTTATTAAAACTTAATAAAAAAACGCCAATTAAGCCCATAAAATCGTTAAGTGGACTTAATTAAAAACAACATAATAAACCCTAAAATATATTAAAAAGGGCGTGATCCATTTCAAAGCCCAAAACACGCCTTCTTCTTGGACTTTAATATTTCGGCCTTCACATTATTTCTTCAAGGTGGATCATAAATTGTTATTGAAGAAATATGCCAAAGTACTTCATCTTGAGATGGTTGTGTCGAACTCCTTTGAACATTGGCCATCAACTCACAATGTGTTGATAACAATGCTTGTAATGCTTCCTTCATCCTCTTGCTCCTTGATCTTGTCATTGGACCACCAAGATTTGCTAATGGATCATGGGAAGCTGGATTTGGCAATGTGGACTCGGACTCATTCCTATCAAGTGGCCTACGCCAAAGAATGCCTGTGAGATCCGGAGCTTTCATGGTTTGGCGGGATTTTATCGAAGGTTTGTTAAAAATTTTAGCACTATTGCAGCACCATTGAATGATCTTGTTAAAAAGCATACTGTATTTAAATGGGAAAAAGTGCATGAAAAGGCTTTTAACATGTTGAAGGACAAACTCACACAAGCACCTGTTTTAATGTTGCCTGATTTCAATAAAGTTTTTGAAGTTCAATGTGATGCCTCTGGGCTTGGGATTGTGATGGAAATCAACCCAAGTCCATCTTGCCAAAACCAACTTCACAAGATCCCTTGTCAAATCTTGATGGTCCAATGACAAGATCAAGGAGTTCAAAGATAAAGGCAGCTTTGCAATCATTAATGGCGTCAACTTCTGAAGGACTTGAGGAAGCTCTTACAACATCTCAATCACATGAAGTCATTTGGCATATTTCTTCAATAACAATTCATGATCCACCTTGAAGAAATAATGAAGGCCGAAAATATAAAGTTCAAGAAGAAGGCGTGTTTTGGGCTTTGCAAATGGATCACGCCAATTCATTTTATTTCGGATTTATTGTGTTGTTTTTTTAGTTAAGTCCACTTAACATTATAATGGGCTTAATGTGGCGTTTTTATTTAAGTATTTAAGTTAATTACTTGGCCCAATTATCTTGCATGATAATGGCAAGTAAAAGTTTAGGAAACTTAAGAAGTCAAATTGGTTTTTGCTTCTTAAGAGTTTAGGAAAGTAATTGAAGAAAGTAAAAACGTGTTTTGCTTTCCTCTTAGCCGTGTTTAGAGTCCTTTTCCATGAAGGATTTAGTTAGATTATTACTTGTTTTACAAGTTAGGGTTTCATGTTTTTGTAGCCTATTTATAGGTGAGTTTTTCACATGAAATAATATGTTGAATTTTGATAAATTAAGCATTTCTTAAAACCTTCTTGCAGCCGTGAAAGCTAGTAGGAAAAACGTGAGGATCCAATTGATTTCAATTGAGATTTCATAAGACCCGCGAAACCTTAGTGAGGAATTGTAGGTTAGCTTACCCGTTCTTGATTTAAAGAACACGCCAAACTGAACAGATTTAACTTTTGATTTACATTAGTTAAGTTAATTCTATTTGTTATAACGTTGGGGTGTAGATTGCTTCAATCTTTGCCTTTGCGTTTCATCTTGTTTCCTTCTGCTTTGTGTTGTTTGTTGAATTCGAGTCTTGAGGAGTACAACCAGTCCAAAGGTGAGGGTGTGATCGTGTGGTTGAGGTCTCAAATCCAAGGCCATCCGTATCAATTGGTATCAAAGCAAAACTAGGTTGTTGTTCGTCCAAATTCAGGTTTTCATCTTCTCGGTTTTTGTCTTTCTTTTGGTGTCGTACTTGCTGCTCTTTGTTGCGTCAATTTTCTGCAATTTTTGTTGCGTTTTTCCTTGCTGTTCTCCTGTCATTCTTGCTGTCTTAGGTCGTGATAAATTCAGGTCTTAATTTCGTTAAAATTCTGTCCAAAATCGCATGTAATTTTGTTGCTAAAATCTGTCCAAAACCGTGTTCATCATTCTCGGATTTTAGCATTTTTGTTGTGTTGCATGCTTGCTGTTTTCTTTCGATCCTTGCTGCTGTTCTTTGAGTTTAAATTCTGCATTGTTTTGTTCATCATCATAGTGTGGAATTCTTGAGTCATTATTGCTGTGTTCACGTCCAAACTTTTAGGGTTTGTCAAACTAGGGTTTGTGAAATTAGGGTTTCTAGGTAGAAATTTCATAACTTTCTTGTTTCTTATCCGATTTTTGATCTTTCTTTTGTGTTAGTTTCATTGTTTAATTCTTGTCATAGTGTGTTTTGATCAAACTTTTATCACACTCGAAAAATATAAGTTCTTGAAAACTTACTTTCTTGAACTTCTTGAAATTTTTGAAATTTCGAAAGCACTAAATTTGAAATCTTGAGCTTGATTCTTGTTCTTTACATTGAATCTTGAATATTTTGTGGAATTGACATTTGCAAATTTGAAATTCTTGGAGACATATTGAGGTTTGGACAAAGAAAAAAAAAAGAGGCCAAATTCAGAAAAAAAGAGGCCAAATTAAAAAAAAGGGGGCCAAATAAAAAAAAAATTGTCCTTCCGGAAAAATAGGTTCGGACGGTGTGAGACGTCCGAAAGGTGCGTCCGAAACTTTGCAAAAAAATTGTCGTTCCAGTAGTTTAGGTTCGGACGGTGTGAGGCATCCGAAAGGCGCGTCCGAAACTTTGTAAAAAAATTGTCGTTCTATTAGTTTAGGTTCGTACGGTGTGAGGCGTCCGAAAGGTGCGTCCGAAATTTAAAAGTGCTAAAACTTGTTCAATACAACTCGAAATTCAGTGATTCAAATTGCATTCTCTTCGTCTTAGAGTCTACTTTCTGTTTTCGTAGTGTTCTGGAGCTAATTTGTTTATACCCCATACGTGATCTTTAAATTGTTCTAGTGACGTGATTTGTCTTCAAACTTCATTGGCTTTACTTGTGTGAATTGACTTGTTGAATTCTTCGGTTGAGACTTGTTCTTATAATCAATGAAACAGTAAGCTAAATTAGTTTGAGAGATTCATTATTAAGAGATTAGACAGGGTATACACGAGAAAAAAACATCTACACTAGAGAGGAGAGCATATAATCCCCATATTTTGAGAACCCGTGAGGTATATTTCTATATATATTTCTTGTGTTTTTACTAACTTGCAGGTACAAATGGAGGGTGAGGAATCTAAATCACCAAAGGTAGTGGACCAAAAGTTCACTAATGATGTCCTCTTTGACATGATTCGAAAACTCACACTCAAAGTTGATAGTTTGTCTTCACCACCACCCAAGGGTCCTAATTCCCGAAGAGTTGAATTTGAGTCCGAGGGCTCTAGTCATGATGAGGAGGAGGAAGAGGAGGACACAAGTTATTCTAAGAAAGGTGACAAGTCTAAGATTTCAATTGCTTCTGTTAAACTAACTATCCCAACTTTCCATAGTAAAGCAGATCCCGAGGCTTATTTTGATTGGGTTCGTGAGTTTGAGCACTTCTTTGAAGGCCATGATTACCCCGAAAAGGAAAAGTATCGACTTGCCTTTATGCACTTTAAGGATTATGCTAGTTTATAGTGGGATGAAGTTATAAGGTCTAGACGTCAAGATGGAGAGAGGCCAAACAAGACTTGGAGGCAAATGAAAGTGCTTATGAGGAAGAAATATGTCCCTTCTCATTACAACCGTGAATTGAACAGAAAGTTGCACTGCCTTATGCAAGGTAATAAATCGGTTGAGGAATATTATCATGAGATGGAAGCTTGGATGATTAAAGCTAATGTTCAAGAGGATCCCGACTCTACAATTGAAAGGTTTTTGAGAGATATGCATTCTGATTTGGTTTATCATGTGGATTTGCAAAGTTATGTCGATATTAATGAACTTGTCCACAAAGCAATCAAGATAGAAAGGCACATGAAATGGAAGAGTAATTCTCACAACCGCCACCACATTGGCGAAGGGAACAAAAGCTAAATGTCACCCCTTCTACACCACCATCAAAGCCGCGTCAATTCACCTCCGATCCGACATCAAGTGCATCACCCCAAGTCCCAAAATCAGTCCTTAAAGTTGTGGAGAATACACCAAAATCGGCGTCAACTCCTAGCCCAAGATTGAGGGATATTCGATGTTATAAATGTCAAGGGTATGGACATATGCAATCCGATTGTCCAACTCAAAAATTGATGATAACTCTTGATAGTGGAGAAGTGGTAAGTGATGATGATTGTGCTGACATGCCACCTCTTGAAGAGAAGTTTCCAAGTGAGTCAAGTGAAAATGGTGAAGCTCTTGAATTAAATACTTATGATGTTGGTAACTACTCTTTAGTTTCTCGCGGTGTTCTTAATGTTCAACCTTTAGTTGATAATGATGATTTGATGCAACGAGATAACATATTTCACACACGATGCATGGTTCAAGGAAAAATTTGTAGTGTGATTATTGATAGTGGTAGTTGCACCAATGTGGCAAGCGCTTTGTTTGTGAATAAATTGAATTTGACTTGCATGAAACATCCCAATCCTTATCGTCTTCAATGGTTAAATAATTTGGTTGATACACGAGTTACCAAACAAGTTAAGTTTTCTTTTACCATTGAGAAGTATGTTGATACTATTTTATGTGATGTTGTTCCCATGGAAGCAAGTCATATTTTACTTGGGCGTCCTTGGCAATTTGATTGTGATGTGATTTATCATGCCAAGAAAAATTTCTATAGCTTTGTACATGAAGAAAAGAAGTTTAATCTTCACGCTTTGACTCCTGCACAAGTCTTTGAAGATCAAACAAGAATCATTCAAGCTAGTAGAGATATGAACACCGCAAAGGACAAGAAATTGCAAGAGAAACAATGTAATAGTGGATCGAAATATTGTAATAGTCATGATATAGTTGTTTCTAAATCTTGTAATTTTGCTTCTTCTAGTGAGATTAAGAGAACATTAGTAAATAGGCAGCCTTTTACTTAATGTACCGCAAGGATTTTGTACTTATTGTTGATAGTGATAACCTTGCTTCTTTGCCTAGTGCTGTTTACTCTCTCTTGCAGGAATATCAAGATGTGTTTTCCGAGAAATTACTAATTGGTTTGCCGCCAATTAGAGGTATTGAACATTAAATTGATTTCATACCTGGAGCACAAATTCCAAATCGGCCAGCTTATAGAGCTAACCCTGAGGAAACAAAAGAGATTCAACGTCAAGTGGATGAACTCCTTAACAAAGGTATTGTGCGTGAATCTCTTAGTCCATGTTCCGTTCCTGTCATATTAGTTCCTAAAAAGGATGAGTCTTGGCATATGTGTGTTGACTGTCGTGCCATAAATAAAATAACTATTAAGTATAGGCATCCAATTCCTAGATTATATGACATGCTTGATGAGTTATATGGTTCATGCATATTTACCAAGATAGATCTTAAAAGTGGATATTATCAAATTTGCATGAAAGAAGGTGATGAATGGAAAACTGCTTTTAAAACAAAGTATGGTCTTTATGAATGGTTAGTTATGCATTTTGGGTTATCTAACACCCCAAGTACTTTCATGAGACTTATGAATCATGTTTTTTGTCACTTTATTGGCAAATTTGTTGTAGTCTATTTTGATGATATCCTTGTGTATAGCAAAACACTTGATGAGCATGTTGAACATTTAAAACAAGTGTTTGTTGTTTTGCGTGAGAACAAATTGTATGCTAATCTCAAAAAGTGTTCTTTTTGCATGGAGTCAATTATCTTTTTGGGATATGTTGTTAGTTCTCAAGGCATTGCTGTTGATGAGTCTAAAGTAAAGGCAATCATGGATTGGCCAAGACCTACATGTGCTAGTCAAGTTAGGAGTATTCATGGACTTGCAAGTTTTTATAGGAGATTTGTTAAAGACTTTAGTTCTATAGCAGCCCCTTTAAATGAACTTGTAAAGAAAAATGTTACATTTGTTTTGAATGAAGAGCATGAAAACGCCTTTAACAAATTAAAATACATGTTGACTCATGCCTCTTTACTTGCTTTGTCTAATTTTAATAAAGCTTTTGAGATACACTGTGATGCCTCCGGGATTGGTATTGGTGCTGTTTTGATGCAGGAATCAAGACCCGTGACTTATTTTAGTAAAAAGCTCAACGGGGCAGCTTTGAAATATGCAACTTATGACAAGAA
The DNA here is from genome assembly GCA_016586305.1 of Ophiorrhiza pumila. NCBI lineage: Eukaryota > Viridiplantae > Streptophyta > Magnoliopsida > Gentianales > Rubiaceae > Ophiorrhiza > Ophiorrhiza pumila. The sequence continues at coordinate 11,136,542 of BLIW01000005.1, read as the reverse complement.
GTTGTTGTATGCTTTGGTAAGGTCATTACAAGTTTGGCAACATTATTTATGGCCAAAGGAATTCATTATACATTCTAATCACGAAAGTTTTAAATTTTTGAAAACTCAAGGTAAATTGAATAAAAGACATGCTAAGTGGTTAGAATTTATTGAAACCTTTCCATATGTTGTTAAGTACAAATCTGGTCATGAGAATGTGGAAGCCGATGCATTATCTAGGAAATACAACTTATTTACCTATTTGCATGCTAAGTTACTTGGTTTTGAAATGATTAAGGATTTGTATAAAGATAATAATAATTTTCAAGCCAACTTTGATCTTTGCTTGAATAAACCGAATGGTGACTACTATGTTTATGATGGTTTCTTGTTTAAGAAAGATAAACTTTGTATTCCCCAATGTTCCATTCGTGATTTGCTTGTTAAGAAAACCCATGGGGGAGGGTTAATGGGGCACTTTGGTATTGCTAAAATACTTGCTGTTTTGAATGAGCACTTTTATTGGCCTAACATGACTAAAGATGTTAAAAGTGTTTGTGATAAATACATTGTGTGTAAACAATCGAAATCTAAAGTAATGCCTCATGGTTTGTATCAACCTTTGCCTGTTCCTAGTCATCCTTGGATTGATATTTCTATGGATTTTGTGCTTGGTTTGCCTAGGTCACGCAATGGTCATGACAGCATATTTGTTGTGGTTGATAGATTTAGCAAAATGTCACATTTTATTGTTTGTTCTAAGTCTAATGATGCTACTAGAATTGCTAATTTGTTCTTTAAGGAAATTGTAAGGTTGCATGGAATGCCTAAGAGCATTGTTAGTGATAGAGATGTCATGTTTTTGTCACACTTGTGGCATACTCTTTGGAATAAGTTGGGTACTAAATTGCTGTTTTCTACTGTCGCACACCCACAAACTGATGGGCAAATTGAAGTAGTTAATAGAACTTTGTCTACCTTATTTCGTGCACTTATTCAGAAAAACTTAAAGAATTGGAAAGGGTGTTTACCACACATTGAGTTTACTTACAATCGAACTGTGCATAGCCCTACTAATTTTTCGCCTTTTGAGATTGTATATGGCTTTAATCCTTTAACTCCTTTGGATATTTTGCCTTTACCTATTAATGAGTTTGTTAATGCTGAAGGTAAAAAGAAAGCTGATTTTGTAAGGGAGTTACATGATAGGGTTCGAACTAACATAGAGAGGAGAAATGAACAATTCGCTAAGCAAGCCAATAAGGGTAGACGACAAGTGATTTTCAAACCAGGAGATTGGGTTTGGATTCACTTGAGGAAAGAGAGGTTTCCTGAAAAGAGGAAATCTAAACTTCATTCAAAAGGCGATGGTCCTTTTCGAGTCTTGGAAAGGATTGGAGATAATGCTTACAAGATTGAACTTCCAAGTGAGTATGGCAATGTCTCATCTACTTTCAATGTTACTGATTTATCTTTGTTTGATGTAGGTGATTCGAGGACGAATCCTTTTGAGGAGGTAGGGAATGATGGAAATCAACCCAAGTCTATCTTACCAAAACCAACTTCACAAGATCCCTTGTCAAATCTTGATGGTCCAATGACAAGATCAAGGAGTTCAAAGATGAAGGCAGCTTTGCAATCATTAATGGCATCAACTTGTGAAGGACTTGAGGAAGCTCTTACAACATCTCAATCACATGAAGTCATTTGGCATATTTCTTCAATAACAATTCATGATCCACCTTGAAGAAATAATGAAGGCCGAAAATAAAAGGTCCAAGAAGAAGTCGTGTTTTGGGCTTAGCAAATGGATCACGCCAATTCTTTGTGTTTCGGATTTATTGTGTTGTTTTTTTAGTTAAGTCCACTTAACATTATAATGGGCTTAATGTGGCATTTTAATTTAAGTATTTAAGTTAATTACTTGGCCCAATTATTTTGCATGATAATGGCAAGTAAAAGTTTAGGAAACTTAAGAAGTCAAATTGGTTTTTGCTTCTTAAGAGTTTAGGAAAGTAATTGAAGAAAGAAAAAATGTGTTTTGCTTTCCTCTTAGCCGTGTTTAGAGTCCTTTTCCATAAAGAATTTAGTTAGCTTTTTACTTGTTTTGCAAGTTAGAGTTTCATGTTTTTGTAGCCTATTTATAGGTGAGTTTTTCACATGAAATAATAAGTTGAATTTTGATAAATTAAGCATTGCTTAAAACCTTCTTGCAGCCGTGAAAGCTAGTAGGAAAAACTTGAGGATCCAATTGATTTCAATTGAGTTTTTATAAGACCCACGAAACCTTAGTGAGGAACTATAGGTTAGCTTACCCGTTCTTGATTTAAAGAACATGCCAAACTGAAGAGATTTAACTTTTAATTTACATTAGTTAAGTTAATTCTATTTGTTATAACGATGTGGTGTAGATTGCTTCAATCTTTGCCTTTGCGTTTAAACTTGTTTCCTTCATCTTTGTGTTGTTTGTTGAATTCGAGTCTTGAGGAGTACAACCGGTCCAAAGGTGAGGGTGTGATCGTGTGGTTGAGGTCTCAAATCCAAGGCCATCTGTATCAGATTGGAGCTTTTTTGATGCAGGACTCGAAGCCGATAGCGTATTTCAGCAAGAAAATGCATGGGGCTGTCCTGAACTATCCAATGTATGACAAAGAGCTTTATGCTCCTGTGAGGGCGTTGTAAACTTGGCAACATTATTTGTGGCCAAAGGAGTTCGTTATCCACTCCGATCATGAACCACTCAAGCATTTGAAGTCTCAATAGAAGTTGCAACAAAGACATGCTAGGTGGATGGAATTCATTGAATCTTTTCCTTATCTCATCAAGCACAAGAAAGGTGATTCGAGGACGAATCCTCTTGAGGAAGGGGGGAATGATGAGGAAGCTAACCCAAGAAGCTTTGTGGATGATCCATTGCAAGGAGTTGGAGGACATTTGACGCGTTCGAGGACTAAGCGTATGAGAAGTGCACTACACGCGTTAATCAAGGACATATTTGAGCGTGAACTTGTTCGTGAAGCTCGTGAGGAGGAAGCAACAATCATTTCTTGCTTGGAAGTGACTAGGATGGAGTTCAACGTTTCGGTGGATCGAAATGAGGCGTTGGAAAGAAGAAGAGATGAAAAACAGATAGGTTCGGACGACCTCATAGACATTCGGCCATCCGAAAGATAGGTTCGGACGAATCCACCTTGTTTCGAAGACCGTCCGAAACTTCTACTGAAAATGATGAGTCTCTGAAGTTTAGGTTCGGATGCTGCAGGGGAGTTTCGGCCGTCCGAAACTTAGGATTGGGTGCTCCTCTTGAGGTTCGGCCGTCTGAAAATGTCACGCGATGAGTTTTTACATGTTTCCAGTCAAATAGGTTCGGACGATCCCAGGAGTCCGAAGTACCGTCCGAAACTTCTACTGAACGTTATTTTTGAATTTTTGTTGACTTTTTCCTTAGGTTTTTTGGGAGCCTATAAAAGGCGATCTCATGTACGTTAAGTACAGATTTTAGACATTTTGAAATTTTGTGAGTTTTGCTTAAAACTTTCCTTTTGTTCTTTGTGAAGAACATTCGATTCCATTCCATCAAAGTGTTTGATTGTGTGGATTCTTAGATAGTGAAGGTTCTAAGGACAGGTTTTCTTAGGGTGTTCATTACTTATTTGATAGGTACGTTTCTAATTCTTGTTTGAATTTGGGGCTGCCTCCTATTGTTCTATTATTTTAAGTTCATCTTTTCAATTCATTTCACGTAATTTTCCTCAATTGATCTTGGATTTGCGTTCTTAGAATCCATACGGGTCTAGGATTGTATCAGTAATGATGTGAATCCCACAAGGAAGTCCAGGATAGTATATAAGGTTGGGTCAAACCTCACATGAAAACTACGGTTTTCAGGTTGAGTTAGGGTTCATCTCATCATTTGGTATCAGAGGCACTTGTGTGAACTACACCCTGCTCCTTGGGCTACCACTGACAGAACGCCGACAGAGGCAGTTGAGGCCCCCGGGGGTCCGTCAGATCGCTGACTGAGGCAGTCGGCTCTTTAAGAGTGGGTGAATGATATGAATCCCACATCGGTTCCACAATGAGGTCCAGGCTAGTATATAAGGTTGGGTTAAACCTCACTTGGACACCATGGTTTTCAGGTTGAGTTAGGGTTCACCTTATCATTTACCCTAACTCAACCTGAAAACCATAGTGTCCACTAAAGGTGTTACTTGGTGCCATGCATTCCACTACATCTTTTTCTCTGTTTGAAGTGGTTTATGGGTTTAATCCACTAACGCCTTTAGATGTATTGCCTATTTCTACTAGTCACATTTTGGATTTAGATGGTAAGTAGAAGGCAGATCACATCAAGGAAATGCATGTCAAGGTTCGAGCAAACATTAAGGTCAAAATGAACAAGTTGCTAAGAGAGCAAGTCAAGGGAGAATCAAGGTTTCTTTTGAACCCGGAGATTGGGTGTGGGTTCATATGCGCAAAGAACGATTTCCATATCAACGGAAATCAAAGCTTCAACAAAGGGGAGATGGTCCATTTCAAGTTTTAGCCAAAATTAATGATAATGCATATATTATTGATTTGCCTAGTGAATTTGGTAATATTTCTAGCACGTTTAATGTTGGTGATCTTTCATTGTATGACCTAGGTGATTCGAAGATGAATCCTCTTGAGGAAGGGGTGAATGATGAGGAAGCTAACCCAAGAAGCTTTGTGGATGATCCATTGCAAGGAGTTGGAAGACCTTTGATGCGTTCGAGGACTAAGCGTATGAGGAGTGCACTACACCCGTTGATCAAGGACATATTTGAGCGTGAACTTGTTCGTGAAGCTCGTGAGGAGGACACAACAATCATTTCTTACTTGGAAGTGACTAGGATGGAGTTTAATGTTTCAGTGGATCGAAATGAGGCATTGGAAGGAAGAAGAGATGAAAAACAGTTAGCACTACTACAAAACGAAGCTGTAGCAACACTTTCATGGCAACACTTTTAAAATATTGCATTTGAACAGAATTTTTAGAAAAGTTGCTACACTTTCAAATAAGTGTTGCATATATAAGTTAAATGCAACACTTGTCTATAAGTGTTACAATTATTATAGGAATATGTAATACGTTTAAAAAGTGTTGCCTTTATTGGGTATTTAAAGTAATACTTATATAATATATGCAACACTTTATATAATATGTAACACTTTATAAAATGTTATGAAAGGAGTGTCCCGTACTCTTCAATTTTAACCCTAGAACTACTGTAGTAGTGGCGGTAGGGATCCATCCACAGGGAAGAGGATTGGTTTCAAGAATTTAGAAATTGTTCTAAGTATTGTCACAGTTTGAGCTATCAAAAATTAGTAAAATAGGCAACACAAACAAGAAGTAGAACGTTTTTAGAGTGACTGAATGACTCAACAATACAAAGGACACAAACAAAATACAATCAATTACTAAACTAGGAAAATTGCATAGAAATGTGATAACAAGTCTTAGTGAGATGTCCTAGGGTTTCTACACCAGATGAATACGCAAATAGGCTACTCAAATGCTATGCAATTGACACACTTTGGAAACTAAGAGGAGCACAAACTGCCTAAGAACCTAGACTATGATCAGCATGGCGACCACATCATATTCTACGCTCTCTGACTTCACTCTTTCCCATGGCGAGGCCTAGAATGAAGATTGTAACCCGCAGAGTCTTCTCAGAATTCACTACTATAGCATGTAAAATCTAAGGTTTTCCCATGGCGAGGCCTAACCTAGGTTCGTCTGTCTTCATAAAGCTTGAGAAATCTCTTCTCACTCAATTCTCCGGACTCAATGAACTTCTACCGGCATGATGACTGCATCTCAATTCATGATCTAACAATACTAGTGAGAAAACTCAATTGTCATACTGTGTGTTCTCATTTCAAGCATTATTACTCCTATTGATGAATTAAACCCCAACCTAGCTTGGCGACCACAATTGAGCATTGCATTAATTCATCAATCTCCAACTTAAGAGTATTATTACTTTTTTTCACCATTGATTAATAAAGCTGCAATGTTAGTAAAGAAATCGCAAGAATATATAGAAATCCTCACGGGTCTCTCTCTATATGATTGAGTAGATACTCTCCTCTCTATTATGAAGGCTTTTCTCGTGTATACCCTATACTAATACTCTCAAACTATAGAACTTACTGTTCAATGATTATAAGAACTTGTCTCAACCAAAGTATTCAACACCAATATTAACACAAGTTAAATCAGAGAAGTTTTAAGCAATTCACGTCATAAAAGTATTTAAGAACACGTATGGATACAACTTGATTAGCCTCAGAAACCAAAGAATTCAAATAGTAGACAAGAGAAAACAAAAAGAAGGGCCTTGAATCACTCTAGTCCGAATTAATGATGAGCAAAATATGTCACTCCCAATATTGGTGATTTTCAAGCACAACTTAAGAACACTTCGTTCTTTCAAATGAAAAACAAGTAAAATAAAGTAAAGTCCGAAGATATTTTTATATATTTTTTTTTCTCTTTTTTTTTGAATTGACCATACTTTTTTTTTAATCGGTCTCTTTTTTTTTGGTTTTCTTTTACTTTCAGACGCCAGTTTCGGACGTTCTACCCCGTCCGAACCTAAACTTCTGGGAGCAAAATTTTTTCCCAAGTTTCGGACACCTGTTTCGGACGACCACCATTGTCCGAACCTAAACTACTGGAAGGACGATTTTGAACTCAAGTTTTGGACGCCTGTTTCGGACGACCCCTACCGTCTGAACCTAAACTACTGGGAGCTCAACTTTTTCCCCAGGTTTCGGACGCTAGTTTCGGTCGCCTGTCTTAGTTTCGGAGGGCCGAAACTGTCCCGGCAGGTTTAAAAACCCTAAAATGTTTTACAAAACTTCAAGAAATTTTGACGGAACCCTAAAATTCTTTTTGACGTGTGACACAATAATGAAAACACAAGGAATTCAACACTATGAAGACAATTCAAAGAGTGCAGAATTTTGTCAACAAAGAACAACAGCAAGGATCGAAAGAAAACAACAAGCATGCAACACAACAAAAAAGCAAAAATTTGAGAACAAGATTTCCAATGATTTTGGACAGATTTTAGCAACTAACTTGCATGCGATTTTGACGAAATTTAAAGCCTGAACTATGACGACTTGAGACAGAAATAAAGACACAAAATCAGCAACAAAAAGACTCCACAAAAGCTACAGAAATTGACGCAACAAACAGCAGCCAGAACGACGCAAAAGAAGGACAATCACGAGAAGAACAAAACCTGATTTTGTTGGGGACAAAACAACGACCTTGGGCTTTGATACCAATTGATACGAATGGCCTTGAATTGAGATCCTCAACCACACGAAACCCTCACCTTTGGATCGGTTGTTTTCCAATAATCACGAACAAGATAACAATGACAATGCGGAATAACACAAAACAAGAAAACACAAAGGATATTGAACGGGCAGAATTGATTGAAGGCAATCAAACCCACACGTTATTACAAAAAGAATCCAATCCAACTTATGTAAATCAAGAGTTGAAAAGTTTTCAGTTTGGCTTGTTCTTTAAATCAAGAACGAGTAAGTTCTTCCTAAGGTCTTAGCTTAAGAATCACGATTCTTATGAATCTTCAACTTAAATCTATTGAATATTCACGTTTTTTTCTTAACAACTTTCACGGCTGCAAGAAGGTTTTAAGCAATGCTTAATTTTATCAAAATTCAACTGTATTATTTCATGTTAAAAACTCACCTATAAATAGGCTACAAAAACATGAAACCCTAACTAAATCCTTTATGGAAAAGGACTCTAAAGACACGGCTAAAAAGGAAAGCAAAACACGTTTTTGCTTTCTAAATTTACTTTCCTAAAAATTCCTAAAAAGTAGGAGATTACTTTCCTAAACTCTTAAGAAGCAAAAACTAATTTGACTTCTTAAGTTTCCTAAACTTTTACTTGCCATTATCATGCAAGATAATTGGATCAAGTAATTACTTAGCCCATAATTAAATGTTTAATGGACTTAATTATTACACTCAGAAATAAACCCAATTGAAACATTAAAAGTGGCGTGAACAATTAATGAAGCCCAATACGCCATTACTTGGTCTTGAATGCAGTCCATGGATTCGCGACGGTAATCTGCTAGAATCACGTCACTCATATTGGTAGGCACGTTTGATGATGCTAACTTTCGAATCTCGTAAAATGTAAAACATAAAGGTTGTAGCCCTATCTCTTATCATTCCAGGGCTTCTTCAATCACTTAATTCGGAGTTATATCGAGTGAGATAAGGGAAATATACCAAAACGTGATAGAAACTTTCAGCATTTAATTGACTTTAACACCATGGACATGGACACGGGCTCATTCTCATCACCCTGCGCCACCAATTCAGCTCCAGTGCCTTTGTGTCATTCCTGACCACGCTTCCTTGTACCCGTGCAAGAAAACACAAAATCCATACTTAGCCAAAATTTTGACAATGAAAAGCAACAAGAAGCTTGCGACATGTCGCAGGTTTGTTCCAATATGGCCTGCGACATGTCGGAGGCCAATTTTAATGAGGTTTCAAGTGGCCTTCGACATGTCGCAGGCCATATTTTGTGGTATTTCAAATAGCCTACGACATGTCGTAGGCTATTTTTTGTTCAATCTCAAATGGCCTGCGACATGTCGCAGGCCAATCTTCCATATGTTGTGTATGAACTGTGCTGTTTGGTGTGTAACAAGTGATATACGTGTTGTGCCGACGAAGCTTTGTACTTTTGGTTCACAAACTGAGCATGACATGCTTGTGATGTTTGGTGCTATGAATAAGAAGAGTGTGCGTGACAATGCATGATGAACCAAATGTTACAACATGGCTCACATCATGCCGAAGTGTGTGCATAAATGGTGTTGTGATGTGCACAAAAACTAGAGTGTGGTGCTTAGATGTGCACAAGTGTGTGCTTGAATGCTAGAGTGATGTGCTTATTTGTGGCCAATGTGATCAAGTGAGGCAGCAAACATGAAGTGGCAACATGAATCAAACCGTAGCACACTTTAGCCTATAATGAAAAGTTCATATCATGTCACAAATGCAAGTGTGTTTTCAAAAATGTGCCAATGTGCAGTAACGTCCACCCAAACTCTAGCCTTGATGTAATGTGCATTTGGCAAAGCTTAAAACATGAAAGTTGTATCCCCGAGTCTTAGCTTTCCATAGCCATTTGAATCACCCAATTCGGAGCTCGGACGAGAAAGTTACGACCGAAACACTGAGCTGTGGCAAGAAGGAATTAAGCCTGCCTCGCAGGCTTACAACCCTAATTGGGTTTTTTCTCCATTTCACCGTGATTCGTCAGTCTTTCTTTCAGAATTGGATTTTTCCTTCAACGCCAAAGTTGTAGCTTCCTCTCTTGGCTTTCCATAGGATCAAGAATCATCGAAATTGGAGATCTGTAGCTCAAGATATTCACATTCTACCAAACTGTGGCAAGGAGCTCAACAATGAAAAACCTGGAGTAACAATTGCAATGATGCCCCCGTTTCTCATACTTACACACAGATTTAGAAGACAGCTAAAACATAAGGAGTGAAGTACACTCAAGGGGCTTTCCATAACATCCAAAATCTCCTCATTTGGACTAGTATTGAGAAGTCAAATGAAGTATCACTACCAATTCTGCCCAACTTCCAACTAAGCAATTAAACATGTTTAGGGTTTCCTCAAATCTCTCACACACCCTTCCAACTCTTTCAAACTCTTTCCCTTGTCATTTAACACCAAACCCACATTTGCTTCATTTTATCATCATTTTTGGTCTTTTTCACCATTTTAACACATCAAGATACAAACCACATAAATGTACAAATTAGCACAAAACACCACACAAATACTGGAAAAACAACTCAAAAGCTAAGTGAAATAAGCCATTTAAGTTGGTATAAAACCAACTTATCAAATTCCCCCACACTTGAACTCTTGCTTGCCCTCAAGCAAGGACACAACACTGCACTTGCACCACAATACACTTGCACAACTCCTGCATGGTCACAATAATACCCAACACATACACACAACGCTACGTAGTGAACTCTCTTGTAGAAAAACCTACCTATACACTTCAAGTACATTTCACACTATTATTAGATGTGCATGTTCTTAGTTAACCAGTTATACTCTAGTGGTAAGGATATGCTCAATTCTTCATGGCAATCATCAAAACCAAGCTGTACTCATTTGAAGCTCTAACATAGATGTGTGAGTGGTGTGCAAAGGTTTACATACAAATCAAGTCTCACTTATGATCAAAGAAATAGTAGAGAATGCAAAGATTTTATTCTTACTCCTTTTCACGTCCTCAACTTGTAAACATTGTATAGACATAAATGCACCATATTAAGGATCATTGGTTGCCCTCGTTTCTTACCACTCTTTCCCCCAGGTTGTCATCCTTTAGTGCTTTACCTTCGTTTTGCACATGACATTATTACACTAGGGTACTCCTTGGCCTTTCCAAATATTGCCTCAGGTTTTATGGCTTTTCAATTCCATCCCCACTCATGCGGATTATTCTCTTCAAATGCACACTTAGTGTGATAGAGTAGTCCCGTAGAGGAGTGGTTCATAATTGTGTGCTTTTGGAACATTGTCCATGCACTTAGCATCCATCACATTTCATATTGGCATAACCTGCCCTTTCCCAAATCATTTCCCCTGGTGCCTAAATGTCACAACAGGTTTCCAAGGATTACTCGACTTATTCAAGAAAAGTTTCAAAAATTCTCTATGTCTTGCCTTTTCATATAAGTTCAACAATCCATGTATGTACGCCCTTTTTGTGCTTGAAAACAACTATGTTAAAGTTCAAACTTTCCCACTATGTTTTAATTCCTACCATTCAGCATTGAACTATCCTCACCACTAAGCATTTTTATTCAAGTTTTGAACACACATCCAACTCTAGTGCTAATGCACTTTCCATGGATAGACAAGTTCTTCCACAAAAATGTCAACTACACATAACTTGTGTTCAAAAACATCACTTATTCACAAAAAGTTCAAAATTTCACCAAAAACTTCACAAAAAATTTCAAAATGTCAAATGTCACAAAAAACTTAAACTTTGCACAAAACATGAAAAACACATATATACGGGATATAACATGCAAAAGTCTCAGAACAACACACATCTACACTAAAAAAAATAGCATGCTTTGCATCACCTAGAACAAAAAATTTCATGACAGAAAGTAAGCATATAAAGTCCAAGAAACACAAACCATAGCAAACATTTCCTCCCCCACACTTAAAACTTACATTGTCCTTAATGTAAAGTAAAGATAGGTTTAAGAGCTCCCTGGTATTGATAAGTCATGAATTCCAATGTTTGCTTGGTGGCATGTCCTTTTTCATAGTTTCCTCTTGCATCAAAAATTTCCTGCACATGGTGAAAACAAACTTATTAGAAATCACGCACTCAAATCCACTACATATTGATGCAAAGTTGACATGACATGGAAGTAGTATGCAAGCAAAGTGTCGCACCATGACTAGGAGTCATGGTGGTGAAAAAATATGCAACTAATAACAGTAAGTGGCACATGCACAATTTATGCTTGAAATGTAAAACAAAGTGATTGTGTGCATTGTGGGAATGGTCCATGGCACCACTCCCCCACACTTAGCCTCATGTATGCATGGCTTATTTCCCTTGCAATTCCTTCATGTGCAAGCGCCTACAACATGAGTGGCCTTGGTGAGTATAAGCAAAATAAGCAAAATGCACGAAACTACCAAAATACTTTATTTAAGGTAATATCAAAAATAAGTAGTTCTGGATTTTGTAGTCTCCAGCTAGACTTTATTCATGAAACGTTCTTCTTCAAGAATCGGAATAACCCTCTCTGTACTAGAAAAAAGATATTTCATAATCACTCTTTTTCCTCCTCCTGTAGGGCACTTGTAAAATAATGGCAAAGAGGTGTTTAAGCTCATGCACATGGGGAGAAAACACCACAAATTTAACTTTGAACCACTGAAACTCCCCTATTGTAGGCACCTCCTTTACTTCACCTACCATACTAGACTCTTCAACTATGCACAGCTCAACCCAAGGTTGAGGTTCCCTCATAAGAGGCACCTAGTTCACTTCCTCCACCAGAATAGGCTCTTTTACTTCTTCCACCATACTAGGCTCTGTAACCCTGCAAGGCTCAACCAAGGCTTGTATATCCATGGTCTCAACACATTCATCGGTAAGTTCAAAACCACCAATAAGTTCAAAAATGGATTCATCTACAAAGCAAATTTCTACCATGTTAGCAATCTCATTAGAAATTTTCACATCTTCTTCTTCTAGACTAGCATCAGTAAGCTCAAAAATAGATGTATCAATGAAGCAATTTTCCACTATGTTAGCAATGTCATTCAAAATTGGCACATCTTCATCATCTAAACTAACATAGGGAAATTCTTAAGTCTTTTCTTTGTCAACAACACAAAAAGCATTATCATCAATTAACAAGAGGATCTCATTTTACACATCTTGTGAGTCACCATTTAGACATTTAGTTTCAATCACCATTTCAAGAATTGGTGCCTCAACAAGAGTTTCAAGCAATGAGTTGACATTCTCTTTAGCCAGTGTAACATTATCTTCATTCAAGATATCACAATGATCATCAAGAAGTGTCTCTGTACAATTCACAAAGCTATCAAAAGGAGAAGACTCTAACGAATGGTTATCAACATCATCCGACTCATGGAATTCCATAAAATTAATGCACGACTCCACATTGGACACACTTCCCATCTTGTCACTAAGAAACCACAAGGCTCTAATTTCATCAAGATCGAGCTCTTGACAGGAGACATCATCCTCACTCAAACAAATAAAATTGGACTCATGCAACAAAGGTTCATCAACAATGCATTTTTGTGACACAACCTCATTATTTGTAGATTCCACCTCCCAAGAATGCTTTTCACCACATTCAACATTAGCTTGCATTTCAAAATGATATTCCTCTAGAAATTAGAGGTGTACCTTGTGGATAGCATGGTGCATATTGAATTGGTAGCTCACTTTGCTCTCTCACATTGCCCCATAATGCATCTAGTTGAACACTCCTTTGTTGGCTTCTCGAAAACTCTTCTTCTTGAGAAAATCCCATTACCTCATTTTGTGAGCCTCTATCAAGTCTTTCCAACTATTGAGAAAACATGTCCTCCACAGAGAGTCTTTGGTTTCCAATGAGATACATCTTGTTGCTTTGTGATTGATTGTGCCATTGCCCTTCATATGGTGGTGGAGAAAATTCCCCAAACATTCTAGGTGTCGGTCGTGTGTCAAAATAGTCCCCATACCACCTAGACATGTTTGGTTACTTGTGGTGTGCAATATTCCCCCTCAATTGAGTTCCAATATCTTGCACTTGCCACAGATAAACCAAAGTAGACAGAACAAAACACAAAACTACAAAACACAACAAAGTTTACCAAAATGAAACAGAACAAAACTACAAATCTAAACAAACAACAAGGTAAAGCAAATCAGAATTCAGGAAACCGCGCCTTCCCCGGCAACGGCGCCAAAAATTGAAAGGAGTGTCGCGTACTCTTCAATTTTAACCCTAGAACTACTGTAGTAGTGGCGGTAGGGATCGATCCACAGGGAAGGGGATTGGTTTCAAGAATTTAGAAATTGTTCTAAGTATTGTGACGGTTTGAGCTATCAAAAATTAGTAAAATAGGCAACACAAACAAGAAGTATAATGTTTTTAGAGTGACTGAATCAAAACTCAAAAATGCAAAGGACACAAACAAAATACAATCAAATACTAAACTAGGAAAATTGCACAGAAATGTGATAACAAGTCTTAGTGATATGTCCTAGGGTTTCTACACCAGATGAATACGCAAATAGGCTACTCAAATGCTATGCAATTGACACACTTTGGAAACTAAGAGGAGCACAAACTGCCTAAGAACCTAGACTATGATCAGCATGGCGACCACATCATATTCTATGCTCTTTGACTTCACTCTTTCCCATGGCGAGGACTAGAATAAAGATTGTAACCCGCAGAGTCTCAACTTCTCTGAATTCACTACTATAGCATGTAAAATCTAAGGTTTTCCCATGGCGAGGCCTAACCTAGGTTCGTTTGTCTTCGTAAAGCTTGAGAAATTTCTTCTCACTCAATTCTCAGGACTCAATGAACTTCCACCGGCATGATGACCGCATCTCAGTTCATGATCTAACAATACTTGAGAGAAAACTCAATTGTCATACTATGTGTTCTCATTTCAAGCATTATTACTCCTATTGATGAATTAAACCCCAACCTAGCGTGGCGACCACAATTGAGCATGATTCAATCAACAAGAGCTCAAATGAGTGAGACTTAACAAGATTTAAGCATTATTTCCCAGTATGAGTTCATTCTTATTGATTTACGTCAATTGCAAAACTTTGCATAGTCTAATTACACATTCATCCGGTTTCCAACCCTAGAACATCATCAATTTAGCTACAGAACTCCATTCTCAATTCACGATCAACAATTTGCAATGATAAACAATTCATTTTCATTAAATGGAAAGAGTTTACCAATTGAAATGCTTCAAATGCTTCCAATTCACAAAAGATTTGTGAATTTTCTCCTTAATTGAGTAGAAGATTACAATGACCAGTCCAAATCCTCGATCGTAATTGAAAACGAAGCCAAAATTCTAGAGAGAGAAAATTCTAGAGAGAGAAAGTTAGAGAGAGAAACTTTCTCTCTATAGTTCAAAAGTCTGTTAACTATCTAGAATGATCTCCCTTACATATTAGTTTAACCCTCTATATATAGAGAATTATAAAACGTAACTAATACGCAAAACGTAAAATAACTATAGTATTACAAGAATGCCCCTACAAGGAATGTCTAAAATCAGCAGAAGTATAAAAACCAAAGTAGAAGAACTCAAGCCATCGTCAGCGCCTTTGAGCCAGAGTCCCTGCGCCACCAATTCAGCTCCTGCGCCTTTCTGCCATTCCTGACCACGCTTCCTTGTACCCGTGCAAGAAAACACAAAATCCATACTTAGCCAAAATTTTGACAATGAAAAGCAACAAGAAGCCTGCGACATGTCGCAGGTTTGTTCCAATATGGCCTGCGACATGTCGGAGGCCAATTTTTATATTTTGTGGTGTCGTAAGCTATTTTTTGTTCAATCTCAAATGGCCTGCGATATATGTTGTGTATGAATTGTGTTGTTTGGTGTGTAACAAGTGATATACGTGTTGTGCTAACCAACCTTTGTACTTTTGGTTCACAAACTGAGCATGACATGCTTGTGATGTTTGGTGCTATGAATAAGAAGAGTGTGTGTGACAATGCATGATGAACCAAATGTTACAACATGGCTGACATCGTGCCGAAGTGTGTGCATAAATGGTGTTGTGATGTGCACAAAAACTAGAGTGTGGTGCTTAGATGTGCACAAGTGTGTGCTTGAATGCTAGAGTGATGTGCTTATTTGTGGCCAATGTGATCAAGTGAGGCAGCAAACATGAAGTGGCAACATGAATCAAACCGTAGCACACTTTAGCCTATAATGAAAAGTTCATATCATGGCACAAGTGCAAGTGTGTTTTAAAAAATGTGCCAATGTGCAGCAACTTCTACCCAAAATCTAGCCTTGATGCAATGTGCATTTGTCAAAGTTTGAAACATAAAAGTTGTATCCCCGAGTCTTAGCTTTCCATAGCCTTTTGAATCACCCAATTCAGAGCTCGGACGAGAAAGTTACGACCAAAACACTGAGCTGTGGCAAGCCCTAATTGGGTTTTTTCTCCATTTCATCGTGATTTGTCAGTTTTGCTTTTAGAATTGGATTTTGCCTTGAACGCCAAAGTTGTAGCTTCCTCTCTTGGCTTTCCATAGGATCAAGAATCATCGAAATTGGAGATCTGTAGCTCAAGATATTCACATTCTACCAAACTATGGCAAGGAGCTCAATAATGAAAAACCTGGAGTAACAATTGCAAAGATGCCCCCGTTTCTCATACGTACACACAGATTTAGAAGAAAGCTAAAACATAAGAAATGACGTACACTCAAAGAGCTTTCCATAACATTCAAAATCTCCTCATTTGGACTAGTATTGAGAAAGATACACTTAAATGAAGTAACACTACCAATTCTGCCCAACTTCAAACTAAGCAATTAAACATGTTTAGGGTTTCCTCAAATCTTTCACACACCCTTCCAACTCTTTCAAACTATTTACCTTGTCATTTAACACCAAACCCACATTTGCTTCATTTTATCATCATTTTTTGTCTTTTTCACCATTTTAACACATCAAGATACAAACTACATAAATGCACAAAGTAGCACAAAACACCACACAAATGCTGGAAAAACAAGTCAAAAGCTAAGTGAAATAAGCAATTTAAGTTGGTATAAAACCAACTTATCATGTTATATACATATATATATATAAATTGATTATAACAAATTGATTATTTTTCTTTATATAAAAAATAATTGTTAAATGAATATTGTTTAAAATAGATAATTATTAATTTATTAAATTATAACAAATACCCAAAAAAATTGCCAAACAACGTCGTTTTACCTCTTGTTTTAACTTAAGATAGAAAGCTGAACACTCATCTTAGCTGCTACTTTCTTCTTCTTCTTGCCTTCCAGAAAGATCCTCTTAGCTGAAATGCCCGATGCTCCTCCTGAGTATCTCAATACAGGAGCTTCCAGATTCTTTGATAAACGGGATTCTTTAGTAAACGGGAGCTTACAGATCCGGAGACCCGACGGGAAATAGGGAGCTACAATATCTGAATCGGTCCTCAAGCTCTAAAATTCTTACCAAACTGAGGGAAGGACTCTCTTGGGGCGGTTCTGAGGGATTGGAACTTTCTTCTCAGCAGAAGAGGAAGACTTAAAGGGGTGGACCTGACTGAAGAGATTAGTTCGAAACCCCAACTTCGAAGGCTGTATAATTCCGATCCGATCTGCCACTGCTAGTACAGATCGGGATCCCGACAACTTCACCTATCCCTAGGCCAATTTGTGCTCAAAACTGAATCTATCCATTGCTGCTATCCCGGTGAGCTTCGTAGCTGAATCACCTTGTGCTCTACCGCCGAGCTCCCCGCTGCCGGGAAACGCCCAGACTAGGCTCCGGCCTATTGGCCGGACCTACCTCTCAACCTAAAACAGCCGTCGTTGTGCTGCCTTATGCAGGAAAAAGTACTCAAGTTAGAGGAAAATGGCACCAACCAGCAGGGGAAAAGAAGAAAATGCGAGTCTTCGAAGTTGGTATTCTGAGACAACTTTTTTTAAATTTCCATTTAATCTTAGACTTGAACCCTTTCACTATTGCGAAATTAGAACTGGTTGCTCTGACCGTGATTGATTCAATATTGCAGTTTACTGAAGCTTACTGCAGTTTACTTGAGTTAATTAGTTCGTCTAAATCTCATTTCTGTGAATCAAAGGATTGGATTTCTTATTGTCCCTGCAAAGATATTTGTTATACAAGAAAAGATGAGCTCTGGGGAGGGTTCTTCTAAAAAATCCAAGCAGCCCAAATGTATATTTTCTTTCCGGCTGATTTTTGTGTTTGAATTTTGATGAATAACTCTGTTTTTAGAACATTTTTCAATTGGTTGCAAGTGTCAATTATTTATCTGATTGTAATGGTTTTTATTAGTGTTGAAATATATGTGTTCTTTCTTTATGTTTTATATGAAAAGATTCAATCTTTATGATTATCGTTTCAAGAATTTGGAGAAATTCATGGTTTCCTCGCAACCTTCACGTGCCCTGTTTGATTGATTACTAAATTCTGAGGGAAAAATAAAAGAGGATGAAAATTCTGCTTCTTTGAAGAATGTTGGTTCTGAATTCTGGTAACTCTGTTTGTAGTTATTTCATATGTAATTTTCCATTTGGCGAAACTCTCCAGCCCTGCTCCTCCATAAGTTATTGATGCATGTCATGACTGAAGCAAAAATGTTAAAATAGTGATACGTCAAGTCTTAATTCATGTGACGGAGCTTTGTGATTTACCTCTGAATCTTTTGAAGAATCCAAAACTGGCTCCATTATGATTTGTAGGAATCATTGCTCAAACAGAGTGAAATTTTTGGGATTTCTTTACTGGTTCATTGTAATCGTTTGCCTAATGGTGTGGTTCAAAATGGAATGTGCTTATTCACGCTTTTAAGATGAAATGGTAGCAGAATTGCATCCAGAATGGAAGAGGGTTTTTGTTGGCATTTGCACCTTGGTTTCTGCTTGATATAGTTACTCAAATTCTCAATATAAGATGATGTATTTCTTTTTTTCTGCAATTTCTTGATTTTATGTTGCAGCATGGTAATATAGTTTGAAATGATTGGATTTGTGAATGATGAAATTTTAGTTTTAGTAATCGATTTAAATTTCAGCCAGCTGTTTTATACTTGGCTGATGGAAAATCACATTTTCCTGCCTTATTGTTACGGTCAAGTTGGTCCCTCTGATTATTCTGCCTGAATTTCCCTTAGCTCTTCATTAGATATGATTCATATCACTGCAGGTTAGTAAACTGTGGCATTTTTTATTAACCATGTTACCATCTCTCTTTAAGATGTTATTTAATGATCTGAAGCTTGCCACCCGAAATTTTAGACCAGAGTCTCTTCTTGGTGAAGGTGGTTTTGGTTGTGTATTCATGGGATGGATTGAAGAGAATGGAACAGCCCCAGTGAAACCTAGAACGGGGCTTACTGTTGCTGTGAAAACTCTCAATCATGATGGCTTCAGGGTCACAAAAAATGGCTGGTTTGATTTTATCTTTATCCATTTTGGTTCTTATGTTCTTTTTTCTTATTGCCCAGGTTAAATATGGATTATTCTAACTTATTATTGCTCTTGGCAGGCTGAAGTCAGTTTTCTTGGTGATCTTATTCATCCTAATTTAGTTAAATTGATTGGTTACTGCATTGAAGATGATCAAAGGCTGCTAGTTTATGAGTTCATGCCTCGGGAAAGCTTGGAGAACCACCTTTTTAGGAGTATGTGACTACTCTTGACTTTTGGTTCAAGGACATCTCATCTAAAAATTTTTTATAAAGAATGTTTGAATAACCTACTGTTTATTAGTATAATATTTGGGATCTTATAATCCAGTTTTTTCCTAATAACGAGTTTGAAATGCTAATTAGGATTTGTTTCATTTTTCATTGACATTTTCTTGTGATCATTGGGATACTTGTTTAGTTGTATTGGAGTGTGCTGTCTTTTCTTGAATAAGATCCAAAAGTTCTGTTCAAAGAAATGTTTGATTGTTTCTTTACTGTTGGAGTGGCTATGCTCTTCTTTTCCATTAATTAATCACAATTTGGTTTTGTTTTTAATTTATTTGGATAAAGAGATTTTTCAACTCTTCGGGCATGATATTCTTATTCTAATTGTATATCAGCCACAGAGGTTGGCATTTCTATGAAGATTAATGATAATGCTAAGAAGCTAATGACTTAAGCCTGCAAGGAGAAAATGCAAATAGAAATCATCTCCCACTTGTTTTAATTGTACATATAATTGCAAAATGGTTTAACTGATTTGCGTTAGGAGCTACTTACATACAGTGGCTCTGTGTTATATTCATGATTGGATTTGCTAGATACATTTAGAGCTATGCTATTGTGCATAAACTGTAATTGGAACATCAAAACATCTCGTAGTGCTAGGAATACAGGATTTTGTCCGGTCTACATATAGTTCAATTGGGTAGATTGGCGAGGAAAAAATACTGGATGGGCAGAGAAAACTAGAATAATGCAAAAAGCCTCCTGCTTCTGATTCTTTTCTCTATTTAAAAGATAGAAACAAATGGGAATATTGGGCTTTTCTTTCCCCTCAATTGAGGCTAGCTGTTTACATCTGGAAAATCTTGTTTCTATTTTCCATGTTTTCTGTTTTGTGCTTTTCTGCAGCAGTTTTGGAGTATGGTATTAGAAATCTAACATTATTGACTTTTATTAACCATGAACCTTCAGACTTTGTGTTGGTGGTAAAGATGTTATTTGATTCTGAAATGCTGGGTTTACATGTATACTTTGGTTTGTGTATCTCAAAATGAGATGTTATTTTGATTCTAAAATGAGATTTTGTTTTGTTTTGTTTTTCTATTATGCTCATGCTTATATATTCAACTTGTTTAAATAAGTTATTTTTATTTTTTTTCTTTCTTACACAGGAAATCATAAGACTTTTGGTGAAGGATGTTTATTGCTTTGTAAAGTTACTTTTGTGGATATTCAACGACAACGTCACATCTGTAGTACAAACATCAATAATAATTTTTGGAAGGTGCCATTAGTTGGACTAAATTTTGTAAATTCCTTGTAGGAATATTATTTGGCATAACTTCATATATTACTTTTGTATTTGACACTAGAAGTACTTTTGTAATACGAATATTATTTTGGATTATATATTTTATATTATTGCATTTGAGTAAATGATATTGAATTAGTAACAATATAGTTGGAAAAATAAATATTGTTATTAACGTGTACAAGTATTATTTTTTTTTTCAAAATGAAATACAAATAAGAGTATTACTTATTCATAAAAAGTGATGCTTTAAAGCAGTTCAATATTTGTAAAAGTGATACATTTGATAGGAAAAAGTGTTGCATTATTGGGTTAAAGAGTGCAAGAAGTGTTCTATTTTCGTAGCATAAAGTGTTGCTTTTCGTCTCATAAAACG
Source organism: Ophiorrhiza pumila (assembly GCA_016586305.1). NCBI lineage: Eukaryota > Viridiplantae > Streptophyta > Magnoliopsida > Gentianales > Rubiaceae > Ophiorrhiza > Ophiorrhiza pumila. The sequence continues at coordinate 11,115,788 of BLIW01000005.1, read as the reverse complement.
TTGCAATTGCTTAAAGGTAATAAATAAAAAAGTGTTGCATTATTCCAGAAAAAGTGTTGCACAAATAAAAGCGTTGCATATTCTGACAGTTGCAACACATCTAAAAAGTGTTGCTTAAAATGAAAAAAGTGTTGCTATAGATCTAAGGAGATACCTTCTAATAACACACTTTGTAAAGTGTTGCTTTAAACTTATAGAAACATTTTTAGGGCCTAAAACAACACTTTATGGGTGTTTTTATAGGCTCATTTTGTAGTAGTGTAGGTTCGGACGACCTCATAGACTTTTGGCCGTCCAAAAGATAGGTTCGGACGCATCCACCTTATTTCAAAGACCGTCTGAAACTTCTGCTGAAAATGCCGTCCAAAAGATAGGATCGGACGCTCCTCTTGATGTTCGCCCGTCCGAAAATTTCGCGCGATGAGTTTTTACACGTTTCTAGTCAAATAGGTTCGGACGACCCCAGGAGTCCGAAGTACCGTCCGAAACTTCTGCTGAACGTTATCTTTGAATTTTTGTTGACTTTTTCCTTAGGGTTTTTGGGAGCCTGTAAAAGGCGATCTCATGTATGTTAACTGGAGATTTTAGACATTTTTGAAATTTTGTGAGTTTTGCTTAAAACTTTCCTTTTGTTCTTTGTGAAGAACATTCGATTCCATTCCATCAAAGGGTTTGATTGTGTGGATTCTTGGATAGTGAAGGTTCTAAGGACAGGTTTTCTTAGGGTGTTCATTACTTATTTGATAGGTACGTTTCTAATTCTTGTTTGAATTTGGGTGACAGCTTAAAGTCGTATCAGGTCAATTTTACCCTAAACTACTAATGTAGTAGTAGTGAGAGGGATCGTATCCACAGGGAAGGGGATGGTTCCAGAACTGAAAATTTGCTCTAAAGACTTGTCACCAAACAAAACAACAAACACAGAAAATAAGAATGTAAATGCAACCAACACAGAATGTAATGTAAACAAAGGAAAATGAAATACAAATGAGGAGAAAGAAAGAAATGAATCCTAAATGCAACAAACAAGTGTGAATCGATATCCTAGGATTCTTGAGTTCTCAGTGACTTGATGAGATGCAATTGACAAGCAAATATGAACAGAGGAGATCTTAGTTCCCCGAGAACCTAACCTATAGCCGGCATGACGACCGCACTACATGCTAGATCCCATAACACTTACCTTTTCCATGGCGAGGCCTAGATTAGTGTCATAAACTTCAGAATCTCAACTTCCTAAGACAACTACTCCAACATGCAAAGCCTAGGAACTCCCATGGCGAGGCCCAACCTAGTTTTGAATCCCTTCGTTATTATCATAGGAAATCTCTTTACACTTCTTCTCTAAGGTAAATTCCTTCAAAACTTCCCAAGGCGAGGCCTGATTCTCAGAAATGCAATGATCGGTTTGAACAAGTGAAAAGACTCATGAAATCGCATTAAAGTTCTCATTTCATGTATCCTCACTAAATGATGGTGAATCTACCTCCAATTTGGCATGGCGACCACAATTGGAGTTCAAATCATCAAGTCCAGTTCAGAAATATGAAATTTAACAAGTTCTACGTGTAGGTTCATGTGTGATTTCATATTTAGTGAATTAAGTCAATTGCAAGACATCACATCAACTAAATTAAGTCATTCATCCGCTCAAACCCTAGGATATCACAAGATCTAGCCATAAAACTCCATTTCCACTTCACGATCAACAAATTGGAAGATTACACAGTTCATTTCATCAATTGGAAAGAGTTTACCAATTAAGATGTCTCAAAGCTTCCAATTCTCAAAAGGATTATGGAATGCCTTCTCAAATGCAAGGAGATTTACAATAATCGGAACAAATCCTCAATCGGAATCCAAAATGAAGTTCAAAAGCTAGAGAGAGAAACTAGAGAGAGAAAGTAGATCTTGCAAATTTATTCCCGCTCTCTCTAGATCAAAAGTTGGTTACCAAATAAAATCCTTACTAATGGAATGAATAATATTCTCCGGGATCCCTTTTACACATTGGCTACATGTTCTATATATATAGCTATGAAAATGTAACTAATACGCAACCGTAAACTACCTAAGGTATTACAAAAGTGCCTTTAAAAGAAATGACTAAAAATCAGCCTAAATTGTGAAAATTCCAAGTTTGAAGAAAATGTTCAGCATTCCAGCGCCTTCAGTAGTACATTTCGGCGCCTTCATCAACCTTGCCAACCTAAGTCACGCTTTCAAGCCTCAGTGTCCGCGCCTTCACTGCTCAGCACTCCAGGTGAAGAAATCAGACCAAATTCGCGCTTTCGAGATTGGACTCCTCACGCCTTCAGCGACTCCGCGAACCTCCAAGCATTCGACCCTTTACGAAATCACGCCTTCCCGCCTTGACACTTCACGCCTTCTGATGCCTTGCTGCACTCCTGAAATCAGAAGTTCCAACACTTAGCCAATTTCCTGAAAACTCAAGAACACAATGTTTTATGGCAGCAACTTCCAGCCAAAATTCGACCATAATGCACTGTGAATTAAAAGAATCTTAAAACTCGAAAGTTGTAACCCTTTGTCTTATCTTTCCATAGCCATTTAAATCACCTAATTTGGAGCTAAAACGAGAGAGTTACAACCCAACTACTGAAGTGTGACAAAGCTGAAAACCCATGAAGCAACTCTTCCAACACTTTGCCATTTTTTCAGCACCCATCAAGCAATTAGCCTACGACATGTCGTAGGCTAAAAATTCTTGTTTCAAACTTGGCCTACGACATGTCCTAGGCCAAAATCCTTCTTCCAAAATTTTGCCCACGACATGTCGTGGGCAAGTTTTTCTTTCTTTACTTGCTGAATGTGTCAAGTCGTGCTCAAGTGGTGTGGCAAGGTGGCGTGCCAAGTGAATTGTGCAAGTGTTCGTGCCAAAGTGAACAAGTGAATGCTTGGCAAGGTGTTGCTTGGCAAGGTGTGGCAAAGTGCTTGCCGTGATGTGCCAAAGTGTGCACTTGAGCTCTGCATTGTGGTGCAAGTGTGTACAAGTGTTACGCATACATGTGAGTAACAAGTAGGCACCAAGTGTGACATCAAGCTGTGTAAAATCAACAACCATCGAGTGCAACAACTTCAGCTCAAAGATGCAAGGAAAACACAAGCAAAGATACTTGAACCTTTTACCTCTCAAATTCTGAAAACTTACAAACCGTCTCCTTCCAACCAAGATTAGGCCCTGATTCACTGCGAACTGGGCAAAACCTAAAACGCGAACATTGTAGCCCCACGTCTTAGCATTCCACAGCCTTTTGAATCATCCAAATCGGAGTTAATATGAGAGAGTTATGACCGAAACACTGAGGCGTGGCAAAACTGGATTTTAAGCCTACGACATGTCGTGGAGCAAACGTCCATTCCTCTTAAATAGCCTACGACATGTCGTGGAGCAAATTTTCCTCTTCAAGAATGGCCTACGACATGTCGTAGGCCATTTTGCGTCCTTCCAAGATTGGCCGACGACATGTCGTAGGCCAAACTTTTGTTCTCAAAGTTTGTCCACGACATGTCGTGGGCAAATTTCTTGCTTCAGCAAAACTTCCTTCTTCTATGCAGAATTCGTGTGTCTTTGGTTCTGAATCAGACTTTGTGGTAAACAGAAAAGTTTTAGACCTTTCTCTTGGTTCTCCATTGGTTCAAGAATCAGCATCATTGGAGGTCTGTAGCCCAAGATATGTTCATTCTACCAACATGTGGCAATATGAAATCAAAGATGAAAACCTGGAGTAGCAATTGCAAAGTTGCCCCCGTTTCTCATACTATCACACAGAATTAGAAGAAAGTTAAAACATTAGAAATAAAGTAAACTCAAAGAGCTTTCCAGAACATCCAAGATATCCTAATATGGATAAGTATTTAAAGAGTTATACCCAAAACACGTTGCACCAACATTCTGCCCAAACCCTAATTTGGCCAAATAAGTTCATTTCGGTTTTTCTTAAATTCCCACTCACCATTCTCATTTTTTCAAACTCTAAACCTTGTCATTTGACACCAAGCATATATTTTCCTCATTTTAACAACATTTTTGGTCTTTTTTCACCATTTAAACACTACGAGTTGCAAACCACATAAACACACAATATAGTACATTGCACCACACATTTGCATGAAAATCAAGGCAAAAGCCAAGTGAAATAATACATTTAAGTTGGTATAAAACCAACTTATCAAATTCCCCCACACTTGAACCTTTGCTTGTCCTCAAGCAAAGACACAAAACGAAACCATTTAACTCAATCACAACACCATGCCACACACACACCATGCTTGAACTCCTGATAGGGAAAAGAACACGTCCCTATCCATTTCAACACCATTCACAATAGCTTGGCCTCAAGCAAATTGTACACTCAAAACTTTTTTATATCACCCGCATCTAACACATTTGTTCATTCATCCGCAATTGCCACATCAAAGTCCATCAAAAACATTTTCCACACAAGAATCTATTCCAAAGTTCCTGGCACCCAACTTTTAGATTTCAGCACAAATTATCAACTAAGGCACAATGAATAAAGACCAACATACCACGCGTGCAAGTGTGTGCTGAGGAACATGCACTTCATCTATTCCCTTGCTATACACCATCTAGTTGTCTCACTCATTCAATACAAGCCTATCTCCTTAGCCACACTCATGAACATGCAGTCACAAGATCCATGGTATCCTATGCGCACACAGCTCTATGGGACATTGCCCTTATTAAGCATATTAGTGCATTTGTGATACTCATTGGTACCATTTGCCTGGGTATTTTGGCTGTTTTTTCCCTTTAATCATTTGCCAGGTTCTTGTGGCTTTTTCCTTCCCAGATGCCAAAAGGCTTTTTCTTCCATGTCTTCTCTTACGCATGCACATGTTCATAAGAGTTTCAAGTTGATTAGCATGCACGAACTCTGGAAACAACCAGACAAATGCATAGCAAGAAGAGTAAGCTTCCATACACATACCTCCTGTGTCATTTAGTTTTGCATGGCATATCTATCTTACCTTAACATCGGGCTTTAGTCAGCAAAATGTACCAATTTCCTCAAACTAAGTACCAGGAAACAAAAAATTTCACATGCAAGATCAAAAAGATTTAAGTGATGAACTTGAATTAAGCCATAGTGAACTAAGAACAAAGTTTCAAATACATGTGTGATATTAACTTTATAGTCCACACACTCAAACTTTTGTCACCCTCCTCAACACACACCAACACTAACACCATATTCCATTGACACGCAACACAACTCGTGCTCACCAAAGCCATCACTTATTCACAAAGTTCAAAAATTTCACCAAAAACATTCAAAATGAAAATTTGCACAAAATTTGCACAAAAAATAAAAAACACAACATATACCAAGTATAATATGCACAAAAAATGCAAAACACAACATATACCAAGTATAATATGCAAAAACTCAAAATAACACAGCAAAACTTAAAAGTAACATACTTTGCATCACATAGCACAAAAGAAATTTCCATAACAAAAAGTAAGCATATCAGGTCCAAAAGACACAAATCATAGCAAACATTCCCTCCCCCACACTTAAAACTTACATTGTCCTCAATTTAAAGTAATGATAGGTTTAGGAACCCCCTGGTATTGATATATCATGAAATCCAATGCTTGCTTGGTATAGTGTCCTTGTTTGAAGTTCTTTATTGCATGAAAAATCCCTGCACGTGGTGAAACAAAGCTTATTACAAATTGCTCACCCAAGTACACTACATGTTGGTGGCAAAGTAGACATGATATGGAAGCATGCAACCAAAGTGTCGCGCACCATGATTAAGAACCACGGTGGTGTAAAATTTTACAACTTAGAACACTAGATGGCACATGCACAATCATGCTTGAAAAGTAAGACAAAAGGATTATGTACATTGCGGGAGTAGTTCATGACTTCTCTACCCCACACTTAGCCTCATATGTGCATGGCTTAATTCCCTTGCAACTTCCTTCATGTTCATGCCTCTATAACATGAGTGGCCTTGGTGAGTATAAGCAGAAATGCAAAATAACATAACAATTAATTGAACAAAAAACTGAAGTAAAGGTAAAATGAAAGAAGTAGTTCTGGGTTTTGTAGTCTCCAGCTAGACTTTATTTATGTAACTTCCTTCTTCAAGAATCGGAATAACCCTCTCTGTACCAGAAAAATGATATTTCATAAGAACTCATTTTCCTCCTCTAGGGCACTTGAAGAATATGTCCAATGAAGTGCTTAAGCTCATGCACATGGGGAGCAATCTCTACAAATTTAACTTCGAACCACTGAGGCTCCCCCATTGTAGGCATCTCTTTTACTTCTTCTACCATTGGAAGCACATCATCTACCTCTTCCACCACACTAACCATTTCAATCCTGCCAGGCTCAACCAAGGGTTCTACATCTATGGTCTCAACAAAACCATTAGTAAGTTCAAAACCACCAGTAATATCAAAAATGGATTCATCAACAAAACAATTCTCCACAATGTTGGCAATCTCATTGAAAATTGGCACATCTTCATCATCTAGACTAACATGGGGAATTTCTTGAGTCTTTTCTTTCTCAACAACACAACAAGCATTATCATCAATTAACAAGAGTATCTCACTTTGCATTTCTTGTGAATCACCATTTAGACACTTAGATTCATTGATCATTTCAAAAATTGGTGCCTCAACAAGACCTTCAAACAATGTGTTACCACTCTCATTAACAAATGCAAAATTATCTTCCTTTATGAAATCACATTGATCCTTAAGAAATGACTCTGTACAATTCACAAAACTATCAAGAGGAGAAACAACTAAAGAATGGCAATCAACATCATATGACTCATTGAATTCCATGAAATTAATGAAAGATTCCTCTTTAGACACACTTTCCAGCTTAGTAACATGGCAACTTAGATCACTAGAATCATCACTATTAGGATCACTAAAGAAGTCATCATCCTCAACATCAAAGTTCACATATTCATGCACAAAAGAATCAGCAACATAGCATCCATGTACATCATCCCCAAAACATGTAGACTCCTCATCCCTTAGACACTTTAAGCCACAATCAACATTAGCATACATATCAAAATGATTGTCATCAGGAGTTGGTACGCTAGAAATGAGAGGTGTACCTTGTGAGTGGTATTGTGCATCTATAGTTGGTGTCTCAATTTGTTCCCATAGGTTGCTTATTAAAGCGTTGATTTGATCAAACCTTTCTTGTCGCCCTTGAAGGTCTTCTTCCAGTTGAGCGAACCTTGTTTCATTTTTATAATTCTCTCCAAAACTTGAGACAACATGTTTTCCATTTTGTCCTCTTCTTTGAGATAACACTCTTTGCTTTGTTGTTGATTATGCCATTGCTCTCCCTTTTGTAAGCCTCTGTCTAGTTTTTCCAGAAGTTGAGAAAACATGTATTCCACAGAGAGTCATTGTGTTCCACTATGATATGAGTTGTTGCTTTGTGCTTGATTTTGCCATTGCTCTTCATATGGTGGTGGAGAGAAGCCCTCATACCATCTAGACATGCTTGGGTACTTGTGCAATACTCAATTACAGTTAACTTCAATGTCCTGCGCTTGACACAAATACACCAAAGCAGACAACAAAACACGAAAACTACAAAATGCAACAAAAGTCACCAAAATGAAAAATAACAAGACAACTAAACTACACAAGAAAAGAAAACAGAGCAAATCAAAATTCAAGAAACCGTGCCTTCCCCGGCAACGGCGCCAAAAATTGACAGCTTAAAGTCGTATCAGCTCAATTTTACCCTAAACTACTAATATAGTAGTAGTGAGAGGGATCGTATCCACAGGGAAGGGGATGGTTCCAGAACTGAAAATTTGCTCTAAAGACTTGTCACCAAACAAAACAACAAACACAGAAAATAAGAATGTAAATGCAACCAACACAGAATGTAATGTAAATAAAGGAAAATGAAATACAAATGAGGAGAAAGAAAGAAATGAATCCTAAATGCAACAAACAAGTGTGAATGGATATCCTAGGATTCTTGAGTTCTCAGTGACTTGATGAGATGCAATTGACAAGCAAATATAAACAGAGGAGATATTAGTTCCCCGAGAACCTAACCTATAGCCGGCATGACGACCGCACTACATGCTAGATCCCATAACACTTACCTTTCCCATGGCGAGGCCTAGATTAGTGTCATAAACTACAGAATCTCAACTTCCTAAGACAACTACTCCAACATGCAAAGCCTAGGAACTCCTATGGCGAGGCCCAACCTAGTTTTGAATGCCTTCGTTATTATCATAGGAAATCTCTTTACACTTCTTCTCTAAGGTAAATCCTTCAAAACTTCCCATGGCGAGGCCTGATTCTCAGAAATGCAATGATCGGTTTGAACAAGTGAAAAGACTCAAGAAATAGCATTCAAGTTCTCATTTCATGTATTCTCACTAAATAATGGTGAATCAACCTCAAATTTGGCATGGCGACCACAATTGGAGTTCAAATCATCAAGTCCAGTTCAGAAATATGAAATTTAACAAGTTCTACGTGTAGGTTCATGTGTGATTTCATACTTAGTGAATTAAGTCAATTGCAAGACATCACATACTCTAAATTAAGTCATTCATCCGCTCAAACCCTAGGATATCACAAGATCTAGCCAGAAAACTCCATTTCCACTTCACGATCAACAAATTGGAAGATTACACAGTTCATTTCATCAATTGGAAAGAGTTTACCAATTAAGATGTCTCAAAGCTTCCAATTCTCAAAACGATTGTGGAATGCCTTCTCAAATGCAAGGAGATTTACAATAATCGGAACAAATCCTCAATCGGAATCCAAAATGAAGTTCAAAATCTAGAGAGAGAAACTAGAGAGAGAAAGTAGATTTTGCAAATTTATTCCCGCTCTCTCTAGATCAAAAGTTGGTTACCAAATAAAATCCTTACTAATGGAATGAATAATAGTTTCTGGGATCCCTTTTACACATTAGCTACATGTTCTATATATATAGCTATGAAAATGTAACTAATACGCAACCGTAAAATACCTAAGGTATTACAAAAGTGCCCTTAAAAGAAATGACTAAAAATCAGCCTAAATTGTGAAAATTCCAAGTTTGAAGAAAATGTTCAGCATTCCAGCGCCTTCAGTAGTACATTTCGGCGCCTTCATCAACCTTGCCAACCTAAGTCACGCTTTCAAGCCTCAGTGTCCGCGCCTTCACTGCTCAGCACTCCAGGTGAAGAAATCAGACCAAGTTCGCGCCTTCGAGCTTGGACTCCTCACGCCTTCAGCGACTCCGCGAACCTCCAAGCAGTCGACCCTTTACGAAATCACGCCTTCCCGCCTTGACACTTCACGCCTTCTGATGCCTTGCTGCACTCCTGAAATCAGAAGTTCCAACACTTAGCCAATTTCTTGAAAACTCAAGAACACAATGTTTTATGGCAGCAACTTCCAGCCAAACTTCGACCATAATGCACTGTGAATTAAAAGAATCTTAAAACACGAAAGTTGTAACCCTTTGTCATAGCTTTCCATAGCCATTTGAATCACCTAATTTGGAGCTAAAACGAGAGAGTTACAACCCAACTACTGAAGTGCGACAAAGCTGAAAACCCATGAAGCAACTCTTCCAACACTTTGCCATTTTTTCAGCACCCATCAAGCAATAAGCCTACGACATGTCATAGGCTAAAAATTATTGTTTCAAACATGTCGTAGGCCAAAATCCTTCTTCAAAAATTTTGCCCACGACATGTCGTGGGCAAGTTTTTCTTTCTTCAAGAATGGCTTACGACATGTCGTAAGCCATTTTTTTCTCTTCGAAGTTTGGCCTCCGACATGTCGTAGGCAATTTTTCCTTCTTTACTTGCTGAATGTGTCAAGTCGTGCTCAAGTGGGGTGGCAAGGTGGCGTGCCAAGTGAATTGTGCAAGTGTTCGTGCCAAAGTGAACAAGTGAATGCTTGGCAAGGTGTTGCTTGGCAAGGTGTGGCAAAGTGCTTGCGGTGATGTGCCAAAGTGTGCACTTGAGCTCTGCATTGTGGTGCAAGTGTGTACAAGTGTTAGGCATACATGTGAGTAACAAGTAGGCGCCAAGTGTGACATCAAGCTGTGTAAAATCAACAACCATCGAGTGCAACAACTTCAGCTCAAAGATGCAAGGAAAACACAAGCAAAGATACTTGGAACCTTTTACCTCTCATATTCTAAAAACTTACAAACCGTCTCCTTCCAACCAAGATCTGGCCCTGATTCACTGCAAACGGGGAAAAACCTAAAACACGAAATTTGTAGCCCCGTGTCTTAGCTTTCCACAGCCTTTTGAATAATCCAAATCGGAGTTAATATGAGTGAGTTATGACCGAAACACTGAGGCGTGGCAAAACTGGATTTTAAGCCTACGACATGTCGTGGAGCAAACGTCCATTCCTCTTAAATAGCCTACGACATGTCGTGGAGCAAATTTTCCTCTTCAAGAATGGCCTACGACATGTCGTAGGCCATTTTGCGTCCTTCCAAGATTGGCCTACGACATGGCGTAGGCCAAACTTTTGTTCTCAAAGTTTGTCCACGACATGTCGTGGGCAAATTTCTTGCTTCAGCAAAACGTCCTTCTTCTATGCAGAATTCGTGTGTCTTCGGTTCTGAATCGGACTTTGTGGTAAACATCAAAGTTTTAGATATTTCTCTTGGGTTTCCATTGATTCAATAATCAGCATCATTGGAGGTCTGTAGCTCAGGATATGTTCATTCTACCAAAATGTGGCAATATGAAATCAAAAATGAAAACCTGGAGTAGCAATTGCAAAGTTGCCCCCATTTCTCATACTTGCACACAGAATTAGAAGAAAGTTAAAACATAAGAAATAAATTAAACTCAAAGAGCTTTTCAGAACATCCAAGATCTTCTAATTTGGATAAGTATTGGAAGAGTTATACCCAAAAAACATTGCACCAACATTCTGCCCAAACCCTAATTTGGCCAAATAAGTTCATTTCGGTTTTTCTTAAATTTCCACTCACCATTCTCATTGTTTCAAACTCTAAACCTTGTCATTTGACACCAAGCATATATTTTCCTCATTTTAACAACATTTTTGGTCTTTTTTCACCATTTAAACACTATGAGTTTCAAACCACAAAAACACACAATATAGCACATTGCACCACACATTTGCATGAAAATCAAGGCAAAAGCCAAGTGAAATAATACATTTAAGTTGGTATAAAACCAACTTATCATTGGGGCTTCCTCCTATTGTTCTATTATTTTAAGTTCATCTTGTTGAATTCATTTCACGTAATTTTCCTCAATTGATCTTGGGTTTGCGTTCTTAGAATCCATACGGGTCTAAGATCGTATCACTAAGTTAGTTAGTTTATTTTAAGATTGCTCCCCATATGCATGAACTTGAAACAATTCATTTTCAATAAATGGAAAGAGTTTACCAATTGAATTCTTCCAAAAGCTTCCTTAATTGATATGAGAATTACAATGATCGGAGCAAATCTTTGATCGGAACAGAAAATGGAGCTCAAAAGCTAGAGAGAGAAACTAGAGAGAAAGTAGATCTTCGAATGAATTCCCGCTCTCCAGCTCTCAAAAGTTTGTTACAAAATGTAAAATCTAACTGATGGAATGAATAATAGTCTCCGGGATTATGGATCATTAGCTACATCTCCCATATATAGAGAGGTAGAAAAATGTAACTAATACGCTAACTAAAAGTATCTAAAGATATTACAAAAGTGTCCTCCAAAGAAATGACTAAAATCAGCTCAAGTGTAGAAAATTCGACTTTGAAGAAATGCCCAGCATTCCAGCGCCTTCAAGCCATTGCAAATCACGCCTTCGCTCGCCCTTGTCATCTGAAGCGCACCTTCAAGCTTCCGCTATGCACGCCTTCATCGCCCGGACGTCCAGCTGAAGAATCAGACCAAGTTCATGCCTTCAAGCCTGGAGTTTCCACACCTTCAGCTTCACCGCGAAACTCCTTGCAGTCCAGCTTTTGCGAATTCACGCCTTCTCGCCTTGAAACTTCACGCCCTCAGCTGCCTTGCTGAACTCCTGAAATCAGAAGTTCCATACTTAGCCATTTTTCTGGAAACTCAAGAACACAACCCAAAACTGCACACAACTTCCAACCTAAATCTGATCATGATGCACCGTGAATTAGGGAAAACTTGAAGCACGAAAGTTGTAACCCTTTGTCTTAGCTTTCTACAGCTGTTTGAAACAACCAATTCGGACCTAAGACGAAAGAGTTATGACCCAACTATTAAAGTGTGACAAAGCTGAAATTTTTATGGAGCAAACCTTCCAACACTTAGTCAATTTTTCAGCACACCATCAAGCGATTAGCCTACGACATGTCGTAGGCTAAATATTTTTGTTTCAAAATTGGACTACGACATGTCGTAGGCCAAAATCCTTCCTCCAAAATTTTGCCCACGACAAGTTTTTTTCTCTTCAAGAATGGCTTACGACATGTCGTAAGCCATTTTTTCCTTTCTTATTTGGTGAACATTGTGATGTGAATAGTCAGTTCAAGTGATGTATTCAGCTAGGTGGGTACATGTGTGTGGCAAAGTGTGGCAAATGAGTGAAGTGACAGCAAGAACGTGCTAGTGTGATGGTGGTGCATGAGACGTGTGTTGTGAGTTTATGGCAAGATGAGTGCAAGGTGTGTTGGCAGAATTGTGCAAATGGTGTGCAAGTGTCGTGCCAAAGTGCGTGAGTAATCTGCCAAGAGTGGTATGGCAAAGTGAGGTGCCAAGTGTATTGTGCAAGTGTTTGTGCCAAAGTGAACGAGTGGTGTGCCAAGGTGCCAATGTTGCAAAAGTAATGTGTAGAAATGAATAAACGTGCCATTCACAAACTGTGTGAATGTGGTACTAATATGCATAAAGTTCGTGTGTTATGAATGCTTAGTAGGATGAATGCATAAGTGTGGCAAAATATGGCCAAGTGTTTGGCAAGGTTTATGTGCCAAGTTGGCAAGGCTTGGCAAGGTTGATTGGCAAGTCTTGGCACATTGGTTTGGAAAAGCTTGGCAAAGTGTGTCAAGGTTGGCAAGGTGTTGGCAAAGTGTTGGCAAGGTTGGCAAGGTGCAGGCAAGGTTGGCAAGGTGTTGGCAAAGTGTTCATTCCAGCACAACACCCTACTTCCATGCCAAGTAAGTGTGTCTTAGCCTCTGATTCAGACTTGGTGGTGAACTTAAGAGTTCTAGACCTCCCTCTTGTATTTCCAAAGGTTCAAGAATCAGCATCATTGGGTACCTGTAGCTCATGTTACGCACGTGCTACCAAACTGTGACAATGAACTTAACAAAAAAATCCTAAACGTAGCAATCTTAAAGAAGCCCCTGTTTCGCATGCGTACACACAGAATTAGAAAATAGTTAAAACACAAGAAATGTAGTGCACCCAAAGGGCTTTCCATAACATGCAAGATCTCATCATTCGGACAAGAATTGAAAGAGTTATACTCAAAACAAATTGAACCAACATTCTGCCAAAACCCTAATTTTGCCAAAATTGCACTTTTAGTTTCTTAATTCTCATCCTATGTACACTTCTCTTTATTTCCATCATTTTAACCCTTTTTGCACCATTTTTAACATTTTCGGCTAGCAACCACAATTATGTATAAAACACATAAAACTCCACACATTTATATCAAACACAAGACAAAAGCCAAGTGATTTACACATATAAGTTGGTATAAAACCAACTTATCAAATTCCCCCACACTTGAACTTTTGCTTGCCCTCAAGCAAAAATACAAAATATCATTTAAACTCAATCAAAACAACATGCCACACACACACCATGATAGAAACAACTTTCCTTTCCATTTCAACTTAATTCAGACTAACTTGCTTCTAAGCAAACTCATTTTCATCACCTGTATCTAACACATTGTTCATCCATCCACAATGGCCACATCCTAGTTCATCAAAACATTTTTCCACACAAGAATTCATTCCAAGGTTTCTGGCACCAAGCCTTCAGATTTCAGCACAAATTACCAACTAAGGCACAATGAATAAAGACCAACATGCCACGCGTGCAAGTGTGTGCTAAGGAACATACACTTCATCTATTCCCTTGCTATACACCATCTAGTTGTCTCACTCATTCAATACAAGCCTATCTCCTTAGCCACACTCATGAACATGCAGTCACAAGATCCATGGTATCCTATGCGCACACAGCTCTATGGGACATTGCCCTTATTAAGCACATTAGTGCATTTGTGATACTCATTGGTACCATTTGCCTGGGTATTTTGGCTGTTTTTTCCCTTTAATCATTTGCCAGGTTCTTGTGGCTTTTTCCTTCCCAGATGCCAAAAGGATTTTTCTTCCATGGCTTCTCTTATGCATGCACATGTTCATAAGAGTTTCAAGTTGATTAACATGCGCGAACTCTGGAAACATCCAGACAAATGCATAGCAAAAAGAGTAAGCTTCCATACACATACCTCCCGTGTCATTTAGTTTTGCATGGCATATCTATCTTACCTTAACATCGGGCTTTAGCCAGCAAAATGTACCAATTTCCTCAAACTTAGGACCTGAAACAAAAACTTTCACATGCAAACTCAAAAAGATTTAAGTGATGAACTTGAATTAAGCCATAGTGAACTAAGAACAAAGTTTCAAATACATGTGTGATATTAACTTTATAGTCCACACACTCAAACTTTTGTCACCCTCCTCAATACACACCAACACTAACACTATATTCCATTGACACACAACACAACTCGTGCTCACCAAAGCCATCACTTATTCACAAAGTTCAAAAATTTCACCAAAAAACATTCAAAATGAAAATTTGCACAAAATTTGCACAAAAAATGAAAAACACAACATATACCAAGTATAATATGCAAAAACTCAAAATAACACAGCAAAACTTAAAAGTAACATACTTTGCATTACATAGCACAAAAGAAATTTCCATAACAAAAAGTAAGCATATCATGTCAAAAAGACACAAATCATAGCAAACATTCCCTCCCCCACACTTAAAACTTACATTGTCCACAATGTAAAGTAAAGATAGGTTTAGGAACCCCCTGGTATTGATATATCATGAAATCCAATGCTTGCTTGGTATAGTGTCCTTGTTTGAAGTTCTTTATTGCATGAAAAATCCCTGCACATGGTGAATTAAAACTTATTACAAATTGCTCACCCAAGTACACTACATGTTGGTGGCAAAGTAGACATGATATGGAAGTATGCAAGCAAAGTGTCGCACCATGATGAAGAACCACGGTGGTGTAAAATTTTACAACTAAGAACACTAAATGGCACATGCACAATCATGCTTGAAAAGTAAGACAAAAGGATTATGTGCATTGCGGGAGTGGTTCATGACTCCACTCCCCCACACTTAGCCTCTTGTGAGCATAGCCAATTTCCCTCGCAACTTCCTTCAGGGATGCCTACATCATGAGTGGCCTTGGTGAGTATAAGCAAAGATGCAAACTAACAAAACACGTAGAAAACCAAAAACTAAAGAAAAGGTAAAAGATCAAGAAGAAGTTCTGGGTTTTGAAGTCTCCAGCAATAGTTTATTCATGTAACTTTCTTCTTCAAGAATCAGAATAACCCTCTCTGTACCAGAAAAATGATTTTTCAACAATACTCATTATCCTCCAGTATGGCACTTGTAAAATAGTGGCAAAGAGGTGCTTGAGCTCATGCATATGGGGAGCAATCTCTACAAATTTAATTTCGAACCACTGAGGCTCCCCCATTGTAGGCACCTCTTTTACTTCTTCTTCCATTGGAAACACATCATTTACTTCTCCCACCATACTAACCATTTCAATCCGGCAAGGCTCAACCAAGGGTTCTATATCCATGGTCGCAACAAAACCATTAGTAAATTCAAAACCACTAGTAAGTTCAAAAATGAATGTCTCAAACTCACAGTCATTCAAAATGTTAACATCTTTATCATCAAAACTAACATTGGGAAATTCTTGAGGCTTTTCTTTCTTAACAACACAACAAGCATTATCATCAACTAACAAGAGTATCTCACTTTGCACTTCTTATGAGTCACCATTTAGACACTTAAATTCATTGACCATTTCAAAAATTGGTGCCTCAACCAGAGTTTCAAACAATGTGTTAACACTCTCATTAACAAATGCAACATTTTCCTCCTTTAGGGAATCACATTGATCTTCAAGAAGTGACTCTATGCAATTCACAAAGCTATCAAGAGGAAAAACATCTAAAGCAATGCAATCAACATCATTTGACTCATTGAATTCCATAAAATTCATGCAAGATTCCACTTTAGACACATTTTCCAACTTAGTAACATGGCAACTTATAACACGAGAGTCATCAGTATCAAGATCACTAAAGAAGCCATCATCTTCAACATCAAAGTGCACATATTCATGCTCAAAAGAATCAGCAACAAAGCACTCATGTACACTATCACCAAAACATGTAGACTCCTCCTCCCTTAGACACTTTAAGCCACAATCAACATTAGCATGCATATCAAAATGATTGTCCTCAGGAATGAGAGGTGTACCTTGTGAGTGGTATTGTGCATCTAAAGTTGGTGTCTCAATTTGTTCCCATAGGTTGCTTATTAAAGCGTTTATTCGTTCAAACCTTTCTTGTCGCCCTTGAAGCTCTTCTTCCAGTTGAGCGAACCTTGTTTCATTTCTATCAATTCTTTCCAAAACTTGAGACAACATGTTTTCTATTTTTGCCTCTTCTCTGAGATCACACTCATTGCTTTGTTGTTGGTAATACCATTGCTCTTCCTTTTGTAAGCCTCTGTCAAGTTTTTCCATAAGTTGAGAAAACATGTCCTCCACAGGAAGCTCTTGTGTCCCAATGTGGTGTGAGTTGTTGCTTTGTGATTGATTTTGCCATTGCCTTTCAAATGGTGGTGGAGAGAAGTCCTCGTACCATCTAGACATGCTTGGTTACTTGTGCAATACTCAATTACAGTTAACTTCAATGTCCTGCACTTCACACAAATACACCAAAGCAGACAACAATACACGAAAACTACAAAATGCAACAAAAGTTACCAAAATGAAAAATACCAAGACTACTAAACTACACAAGAAAAGAAAACAGAGCAAATCAAAATTCAAGAAACAGTGCCATCCCCGGCAACGGCGCCAAAAATTGACAGCTTAAAGTCGTATCAGCTCAATTTTACCCTAAACACTAATGTAGTAGCGTAAGTAGGGATCGTATCCACAGGGAAGGCTTGGGCCAAGAATCTCAATGTTTGCTCACAGAATGTCACGAAAGAAATAAAACTAGACACTAACTAGTAAAGTAACAAATGCAACAAATAAAGTGTGAAAACTGGAAGAGAGTGGATGCTCTAGAGTATTTCCACTGGTTGAATGCACATTAGGCCATGATTGCAATGCTCTTGACACACAAGTAAAACGATGAGGAGATCTCTATTGCCCAGGAGGCTAGCTAACACTTAGCATGGCGATCACAGTGTTTTCTATATTCCTTAACATTCCACTTTTCCCATGGCGAGGCCTAAGTAGAATGGATTCAACCCGCAATGCCTCAACTCTCCAAAGTTAGCAAATCTAACATGCAATTCCTAGGAATTCCCATGGCGAGGCCCGACCTAGGTATGAATGCCTTCGTTGCTATCTCAGAAATTTTCTTTAACACTTTTTCCTAAAGTTTCATTCCTTCGAAGTTTCTTATGGCGAGGCCTAAATCTCAGTAATGAATTGATCGGCGAAGACAAGTGTAAAGACTCAGGAAATCACTTTCAAGTTCTCATCTCATGCAATTCTCACAGATATTGGTAAAATCTCACTTCAACTCAGCATGGCGACCACAATCAAAGTTCAATTCATTCAATAAAAGTGTGAATTCATGAAACTCAACAAGATTTAATCATTAAAATCACATATGATTTCATCCTTAAGGAATTATGTCAATTGCATAGCATTGTATAGTCTAATTATACATTTAACCGGTTGAAACCCTAGAACATGAGAGATCTAGCCATAGAACTTCATTACCAATTCACGATCAACAATTTGGAACTTGAAACAATTCATTTTCAATAAATGGAAAGAGTTTACCAATTGAATTCTTCCAAAAGCTTCCTTAATTGATATGAGAATTACAATGATCGGAGCAAACCTTTGATCGGAATAGAAAATGGAGCTCAAAAGCTAGAGAGAGAAACTAGAGAGAAAGTAGATCTTCGAATGAATTCCCGCGCTCTCCAGCTCTCAAAAGTTTGTTACAAAATGTAAAATCTAACTGATGGAATGAATAATAGTTTCCGGGATTATGGATCCTTAGCTACATCTCCCATATATAGAGAGGTAGAAAAATGTAACTAATACGCTAACTAAAAGAATCTAAAGATATTACAAAAGTGTCCTCCAAAGAAATGACTAAAATTAGCTCAAGTGTAGAAAATTCGACTTTGAAGAAATGACCAGCATTCCAGCGCCTTCAAGCCATTGCAAATCACGCCTTCGCTCGCCCTTGTCATCTGAAGCGCGCCTTCAAGCTTCCGGTACGCACGCTTTCATCGCCCGGACGTCCAGCTGAAGAATCAGACCAAGTTCACGCCTTCAAGCCTGGAGTTTCGTGCCAAAGTGCGTGAGTAATCTGCCAAGAGTGGCATGGAAAAGTGAGGTGCCAAGTGTATTGTGCAAGTGTTTGTGCCAAAGTGAACGAGTGGTGTGCCAAGGTGCCAATGTTGCAAAAGTAATGTGTAGAAATGAATAAACGTGCAATTCACAAACTGTGTGAATGTGGTACTAATATGCATATAGTTCGTGTGTTATGAATGCTTGGTAGGATGAATGCATAAGTGTGGCAAAATATGGCCAAACTTATGCATGGTTGATGTGCCAAGTTGGCAAGGCTTGGCAAGGTTGATTGGCAAGTCTTAGCACATTGGTTTGACAAAGCTTGGCAAAGTGTGTCAAGGTTGGCAAGGTGTTGGCAAAGTTTTGGCAAGGTTGGCAAGGTGCTGGCAAGGTTGGCAAGTTGTTGGCAAAGTGTTCATTCCAGCACAATACCCTACTTCCATGCCAAGTAAGTGTATCTTATCCTCTGATTCAGACTTGGTGGTGAACTTAAGAGTTCTAGATCTCCCCGCATCATTGGTTACCTGTAGCTCAAGTTACGCACGTTCTACCAAACTGTGACAATGAACTTAAACACAAAAATCCTGAACGTAGCAATCTTAAAAACGCCCCCGTTGCTCATGCTTACACACAGAATTAGAGAATAGTTAAAACACAAGAAATGTAGTGAACCCAAAGGGCTTTCCAGAACATGCAAGATCCCATCATTCGGACAAGAATTGAAAGAGTTATACTCAAAACACTTTGCACCAACATTCTGCCAAAACCCTAATTTGGCAAAAATTGCACTTTTAGTTTCTTAATTCTCATCCTATGTACACTTCTCTTTATTTCCATCATTTTAACCCTTTTTACACCATTTTTAACATTTTCGGCTAGCAACCACAATTATGCATAAAACACATAAAACTCCACACATTTATATCAAACACAAGACAAAAGCCAAATGATTTACACATATAAGTTGGTATAAAACCAACTTATCACTTTCCTAAATCTTTTACTTGCCATTATCATGCAAGATAATTGGGCCAAGTAATTTATTAATAACCGAAATTAATTAAAGCCCATCAAAGTGTTTCAGACTTAATTAATTAACAACAAAATAAATCCTAAAAATTAAAGAATGGTGTGATCCAACTTTGAAGCCCAAGTACATGCCTTCTTCTTGGTCCTCTATTCGGCCATGGTAATTTCTTCAAGGTGAAATTTCCTTAAGTTCCAATGTAGAACTCTTAGAAACATCTTCATGGATTGTTATTGAAGAAACATGACAAAGAACTTCATGTTGAGATGGTTCGGCCCCCAAGTCTTCACAATGTGTTGATAATAAATTGTGCAAGGCTTCTTTCATCCTCTTACTCCTTGATCTTGTCATTGGACCATCAAGCTTCTCCAATGGATCATGCAAGCTCGGCCTTGGCACATTGGACATGGACAGATTGCTATCAATGTTTCTTACATTACCTTTAAGAATAATCGCAAAGTTTCATCGACTTTGGAGCTCTACAAGTTGCCTTCTTGAAGATGTATCTAAAAGTTTTCTAAAAGGCTTAGAAGAAGGTCGGAAACATTTGGAAGGATCAAACAATCACCAAATCATGGCGAAAAGTCAAACACGCACCTTTAACTTGTTTAATGAATCTAGTATAAGAGAGTTTGTCATTAGTTTGCTTTGTTGTTTTGTTAATGTCATGTTTATATACTTCAAACATGCTGATGTGAGTGGTTGAGGCTTGAAGATCCTGGACCAAATAATCTCCACAATCTTCGGATCGTTGCTGCACAAAAACGTTAGAAAACAAGACACAAAAACAAATTTTTGTGCGGATGAAATTCAAGGGGAACGAAAAGGTTAGATTTGAAGTTAATCTAACCCCCACGTTTAAACAAATGAATTTGATTCAACCCATGAAAATTCAAGAGTTAAACTAAATTGATTTGGCTTCTTCTTGAAATCAAGAACTCGGTTAAGCTCACCTAAAGGTCACGCTAAATAATTGCTTTACAATGAAGAACAAACATTAACTCCAAGGTTTTGACAACACAAAGTGTTAATATGAAATTAGCAAGGCTAAAATTCACAAAATTCTCTCCTAAAAACGTTCAAGAGGCCTTCCTTAAATAAGGAATTAATTCGCCCACAAGGAAAGTAAAACAAACCCTAACAAGAAGTCAATTTCGAATTGAACTTCACTAACTAAAAGATAGGAGATTACTTTCCTAATTATCATGCAAGATAATTCGGCCAAGTAATTAAATTATTAAAAAAAGAATTAATTAAAGCCCACATTAACGTTCAAACTTAATTAATTAAAGACAAATAAATCCTATGAATTAAAAGGTAATGGTGTGATCCATTGAAGGCAAAGCCAAGCACGTCATCTTGGTCTTCAATAGGTCCATGAATTCGCGACGGTAATCTGCTAGAATCACGTCACTCATTTTGGTAGGCACGTTCAACGATGATAACATCAGAATCTCAAAAAACGTAAAATATAAAAGTTGTAGATCTATGCCTTATCGTTCCAGGGCTTCTTGAATCATGAAATGTCGAGTTATATTGAGAGAGATACATCAAGAATACCAAAACGTGATAGAATCTTTCAGCATTTTAATATTTGACTTTGGCACCATGGACATGGACACGGCTCATTCGCATCCATCCCTCCCTCCTCGAAAAGGATTCGTCCTTGAATCTTGAAATTGAGCTCCTGGATCAAACACCAATATGATGAACTCCACAAGAATCAAGTCGTGTTGGAATGAATCACATCTCGGTTAACAATGCTTTATATTCTGCAAGATCAAAACAAATGTATTAGGCGAAGGAAAATTCAAGAATTTAGAACAAGACTTTAAATTATTTTCTCCCACAAAAAATAATAAGCCGGGCAGAATATTTATGCAAAATTGAACCACATAAAGCATGATTATTCTTAACAAGTTGTGCATGAATCATAATGATAAATTCAGTAAATGCTAAACAATTATGCAAATAATCATCATGTAGTTTATGCAAATCATAAAACCTATTACTACATGTAACATAAAACAACTTTAAAAATAACACTTCATATAAAGGCATATTAAGTGTCTTCGATAATATGAAAATATTCAAGACAAACTTATTAACAACATGCATGGACACACTAACACTAACATAGAAAACAACGACTTTAATTTGTAAAAAAAGAAAAAGACTTAAACAATTATGAATGCAATTAAAAATATTATCCAAGGATTCATAAGAATATTCATAGCAATTAAATATATATATATCCCATATGCAATGTAAATCACAAAATTGTTTGAAACACTTTGCAAACATGTTAAAGTTAACAACTATGAAAATACAATTCCAAAGATTAGAAACAGAATGTAAACAATCTAATAAGTAGATGTAAACACAATACTTTACCTTTTGGAATTTTAAAGAAATTCGGAACTTAGATAACTTACCAAACAAGTGTTGAACAACCGGATTACCTCTTCAAAGTTGATAAATTTGATTATGGAATTGATTGAAAATAGAATGTGTAACTTCACAAATCAAATAATCAAAAGAAAGGTTATTCCAGCAAGTACAACTAACACTTTGTTTAGTGCACACAAGGATTTGATTATGGCCGAAATTATTAACATTAAATTCAGAATGTAACTCATGTATTAAATAAGCAACATAACACACTAACATGCTATACATAAATTCATTCAATTCAAAATATATTGATGTAACTATTGAGGAATTATGTAAATCGATTTGCTTATCAAAACACAAGATGTTAGACTCTAAAATACTCTTGACAAAATTTCGAACCATTTGTGTAAAAGTATAGGGAAGCTTTTGAAATTGATTAAAAACAGTTTGAAAACTTTGAAACTCAACCGAATTGATAATAACAAAGTTCTTAACATTTTTAATATCAAAATCAAGTGAAAAATTACCTAACTTACCCTGCTTACCTTGTGGAAAACAAGCTAAGGCAGATTGGACCCCTTCCAATTGATAATGAGTTGTTTGCAACTCCATTAGATGTCTAGGAACTCCATAAACCTGCAAAACAAAAGAACTAGGCAGCAAACAATATAAATCGTAATCACTAGAATTCATAAGTACAAGATGTTGTTGTTTGGCTTTCAATGAACTCTCATTATGACTTTTTCTATTACTCTTGTTTTGCTCACAGCCTATGCTAACTAAGTCACTCTTTTGACTTTCTTTTTCATCCTTTTCTTTCAATTCTTTTTCTCTCTTTTGTTTTTCCAACTCGCACTTTTCTTTCTCTTTTTCTTCCCTCAATTTAGCACAACATTGCACAATTATTGCTTGATCTTCAGAAATTTCACAAGGTGTTAAAGCTCGGATATTAAACTTTTTACCATCCTTTATGAGTGAATAGCAATTTTTTAGATCATTATAAACACCCTTGCAATCAAGCTGCCACGGTTTTTCCAATAAAATATGGGTTATTTGCATAGGAAATATATCACATAAAACTTCAGCTTTGTATTTTCCTATTGAGAAGGGAACCTTGACTTGCATTGACACCCATACTTCACCACAATTATCATCCCATTGCAGCAAGTAAGGATTTGGATGTGGAGTGGTTTGCATATTCAACCTTTTTACCATGAGCTCACTTGCAAAGTTAGAGCTTCTCCCACTATCAATCACCACAGCACACACTTTATTTTGGACATTGCACCTTGTATAAAACTCTGATAAGTCGGTATTTCACCGACTTATTCGCTTGACTTTCTTTATCTTTTGCTATGGATTTTGTGCGAAAATGATGCTTGGTGTGTTGACAGTATGCTAGAACGTGCATGTTTTGGAGATTGTTGTGAAAATGCCTAAGTGTTGTAAAACAATGTGAAAGTGCTGGGATCTTCGAAATATGCAAGACACTTAGTCATGCACACCACTGACCTCCAAGCTTTCATGGAGGTCCGTAACTATTCACACAACACAACACTTAGTCATGCACACCACTGACCTCCAAGCTTTCATGGAGGTCAATGATTATTCACACAACACAAGCACACAGCACACAACATAACACTCACTGATAGGAATGAGCCCGAGTCCACATTGCCAAATCCAGCTTCCCATGATCCATTAGCAAATCTTGGTGGTCCAATGACAAGATCAAGGAGCAAGAGGATGAAGGAAGCATTACAAGCATTATTATCAACACATTGTGAGTTGATGGCCAATGTTCAAAGGAGTTCGACACAACCATATCAAGATGAAGTACTTTGGCATATTTCTTCAATAACAATTTATGATCCACCTTGAAGAAATAATGTGAAGGCCGAAATATTAAAGTCCAAGAAGAAGGCGTGTTTTGGGCTTTGAAATGGATCACGCCCTTTTTAATATATTTTAGGGTTTATTATGTTGTTTTTAATTAAGTCCACTTAACGATTTTATGGGCTTAATTCGCGTTTTTTTATTAAGTTTTAATAAGGTATTACTTGGCCCAATTATCTTGCATGATAATTAGGAAAGTAAAGTTTTAAATCGAATTTTGCTTCTTCAAGGCAAAACCGATTTAGTCTTTGTTTAAGTTTAGGAAACAAAGGAAGCCAAATGGTGTTTGGCCACCTTTAAGAAGAAAACGTGAGACACCAATCCTTTTTGGAAAAGGATTAGCTTATGTGTGTCACAAATCCTTTTTGGAAAAGGATTAGTATGTTAGTTAGTTTAGGAGTCAAGTTAGGGTTTTATTTCCTTTTTCTCTTAGGAAAGCCGAATTACTCCCTATAAAAGGGAAAGCTATGTAACGTTTTTACACATGTTGAATTGAAAGAATTTTGGCTTTGCTAAATTAAATTTGACATCACCAACGTGAATTATTCTTGAGTAATTCATAAGACCCGCCAAACCTTAAGTGAGGAACTTTAGGTAAAGCTTACAAGTTCTAGATTTATAGAACCGGCCAAACTGATAGGTTTAATTAATTGATTTACAATTGTTAAACTGAATCAATTTGTGTTAACATTGGGGTTAGGTTAATTTTTAATCTTGCCTTTTCGTTCCATATCTCTTTTCCGTAAATTGTGTTCTTGTTTCTTGAATTGAGTTTTTGGTGCACAACGATCCGAACTTGTGGAAAATTCGTGTGGATTGGGACTTCATCCTACTCCATTCGTATCAATTGGTATCAAAGCATCCAGGTTGTTCATCAAATTCGGTAATTAATCTTTTTATTTGAGTCTTGTTCTTGTTTTTCTCTTCTCGGATCTTGTCCTTCTTTTGGCATCCTTCTTGCTGTTTTGTTGTGTCAATTTCTGCAGATTTTGTGGTGTCTTTTTGTTGCTGTTTTCGTGTCTTTATTGCTGTCCAAGGTCGTCATAGTTCAGCTTTTAAATTACGTCAAAATCGCATGCAATTTGTTTGCTATAAATCTGTCCAATTCGTGTTCATCTTGCTCGGATTTTTGCGATTTCTTTTGTTGTGTTGATCATGCTATTTTGTGTCGTGTTTTGCTGCTGTTTTTCTTCATAATTCTGCATTGTTTTTGTTCATCATCATAGTGTGGAATTCTTGAGTCATTCTTGCTGAAATCACGTCCAAAGAATTAGGGTTTGTCAAACTAGGGTTTGTGAAATTAGGGTTTCTTATTCAAAATTTCATAACTTCCTTGTTTCTCATCCTTTTCTTGATCTTTCTTCTGTGCCATCAAAGTGTGTTTTGATCAAACTTTTTCACCATCTCAAAAAGACGAGTTCTTGGCCACTTTCTTGAAAATCTTGATTTTTTTCTTGAAAATCCGAAAGTGCTCAAATTTGAATCTTGAAGACATATTCTTGCTCTTTGTGATATTTCTTGAATCTTTGGTAAAAGTGGTATCTTCAAAATCCGAAATTTTGTTGACTTCTTGATACATTGAAGTGGTTGAAAATTTAGGGTTTATCAACAACCTCAAAAACCCTAGTTAAGCTTTTTGTAAAAAAAAAAAGAGGCCATTACCAAAAAAAAAAAAAAACCCCATTTAAAAAAAAAAAAAAAGACCAAGTAAAAAATCAGCCCAAAGGCATTTGGTCTAAAGTGAAAAAAAAAAACAAAAAAACAAAAAAAAACAAAAAAAAATTTTAATTTTTTTCGTATTTAATTTTATAGTTTCGGACGCCACTTTCGGACCCCTTACCCGTCCGAAACTACCGTCCGAACCTCGACAGAGAAGTCACAAATTTTCACAAAATTTCGAACGCCACTTTCGGACCCCTGACCCGTCCGAAACTACCGTCAGATCCTCGACAGAGATTTGAAATTTTTTTTAACAAAGTTTCGGACGCCACTTTCGGCCGTCCGAACCTTTGTTCTACCGTCCGAAACTCGGCAGAGAGTTTCTATATACTATAACTTCAAACCTTCATAACTTTCTCATTTTTAATCGGAATTGTGTGATTCAAAAACACATCTTCTTGTTATCTTCTCTAGTTTCTGAATTCGTAGCTTTCTGAAGTTAATCTGTTTATACCCCATACGTGATCTTAAAATCTTCTTGTGACGTGAATTTTTCTTTTCAAACTTCTTTGGTTTTGCTTTTGTGAATTGATTTGTTTGAACTAATTGGTTGAGACTTGTTCTTAAAATCGACAAACAGTAAGCTTCAATTAGTTTGAGAGATTCATTGAGAGTATTTAGATAGGGTATACACGAGAAAAGCCATTACACTAGAAAGGAGAGTATTACTCACCAAAAGTGAGAACCCGAGAGGTTTTTATTTTGCTATCTTTTGTTGTTTTTACTAACTTGCAGGAACAATGGAGGGAGATGATAAAACACCTCAAGGACAACCCCAAACGGATCAAAAATATGTTAATGATGTTCTATTTGACATGATCCGAAAGCTCAATCTAAAGATTGATAATTTAACCATTTTTCCTTCACCAAAAAAAGGTTCTACTTCTCGACAGAATAAACATGAAGAAGCCGAGCCTAGTGATGAGGAGAATGAGGAGTTCATGGATTCTCCTAAAGATGGTAAGAAATCTGATTTGTCAATTAGTGGAGTTAAACTAACATTGCCTACTTTCCATGGTAAAGCAGATCCGGAAGCTTATTTTGATTGGGTTCGTGAGCTTGAACACTTCTTTGAAGGTAATAGCTATCCCGAA
This sequence comes from Ophiorrhiza pumila, assembly GCA_016586305.1. NCBI lineage: Eukaryota > Viridiplantae > Streptophyta > Magnoliopsida > Gentianales > Rubiaceae > Ophiorrhiza > Ophiorrhiza pumila. The sequence continues at coordinate 11,089,010 of BLIW01000005.1, read as the reverse complement.
CATAAGAGGTATCGCCTAGCCTTCATGCACCTCAAGAATTATGCAAGTTTGTGGTGGGATAAGGTAATGAGATCTAGTCGTGAAGATGACGAACCACCTATTCAAACTTGGAAGCAAATGAAAGCGCTTATGAGGAAGAAGTATGTTCCATCACATTATAGCCGAGAGCTCAACAGAAAATTGCACTCCCTTGTGCAAGGAAACAAAACCGTGGAGGAATACTACCATGAGATGGAAGCTCTCATGATCAAGGCCAATGTTCGTGAAGATCCCGATTCAACAATTGAAAGATTTCTTAGAGCTATTAAGATTGAAAGGCACATGAAAGGTAAGAACAGGTTCACACAACAGAATCCACCATGGCAAAGGGATTTGAAACCTAAATCAGCCCCTTTCACTCCACCAACAAAACCGAGGCAATTTACCTCAAACCAGCCATCTAGTGCGCCTCCTTATGTCCCAAAATCAGTCCCCAAAGCTGCTGAAAATGCCCCTAAACCGGCGACAACTTCTGCTCCAAGATTGAGGGATATTAGATATTTTAAATGTCAAGGCTATGGTCACTTGCAAGCCAATTGTCCTACTGCCCGGATCATGATTACTTTAGATACTGGAGAAGTGGTAAGTGATGATGATTGTGCCGACATGCCACCTCTTGAAGAAAAGTACCAAGATGATCAAATTTATGAGGGTGAAAAGCTTGATGAGCCGACCTACTCAGTTGGTAACTTTTCTTTAGTTTCTCGCCGTGTTCTTAATGTTCAACCTTTGGAAGATAATGATTTGATGCAACGTGATAACATATTTCACACACGCTGTTTAGTGCAAAACATGGTTTGTAGTGTGATTATTGATAGTGGTAGTTGCACAAATGTGGCGAGCACCTTACTTGTTAACAAACTGAATTTGAATTGCATGAAACATCCAAAACCATATAGGCTTCAATGGCTAAATAATTCAGTTGAAACTCGTGTCACTAAACAAGTAAAGTTTTCTTTCACCATTGGTAAATATGTTGATACTGTTTTATGTGATGTTGTTCCAATGGAGGCTAGTCATATTTTACTTGGTAGACCTTGGCAATTTGATTGTGATGTGCTTTATCATGCCAAGAAAATTTTTTACAGTTTTGTGCATAATGGTAAAAAGTATAGTCTTCATGCTTTAACTCCTGCTCAAGTTTTTGAAGATCAAACTCGAATTGCACAAGCTTGTAAAGACATAAATGAAGCTAAGAAGAAGAAGGAACTAGAAAAACAACAAAACGAAAAACCTAATTTAGGCCGAGATGTAGTTAATAAGAAATCTTGTTGTTTTGCTTTTTCTAATGAGATTAAGAGAGCATTGATTAATAGGCAGTCCTTATATTTAATGTTTAGCAAGGAACTTATACTTGTTGTTGACAGTGATAACCTTGCTTCTTTGCCTAGTGCCGTGTACTCTCTTTTGCAGGAATATAGTGATGTGTTTCCCGAGGAGTTACCAATAGGTTTACCACCTATTCGTGGCATTGAGCACCAAATTGATTTCATCCCAGGAGCTCAAATTCCAAACCGACCAGCTTATAGAGCAAATCCGGAGGAAACAAAAGAGATTCAATGTCAAGTGGATGAACACCTTGACAAAGGTATTGTGCGTGAGTCTCTTAGTCCATGTTCAGTTCCTGTTATCTTAGTCCCTAAAAAGGATGATACTTGGCGAATGTGTGTAGATTGCCGTGCTGTTAATAAGATTACCATTAAGTATAGACATCCAATTCCTAGATTAGATGATATGCTTGATGAATTGCATGGATCTTCCATATTTTCCAAAGTTGATTTGAAAAGTGGGTATTACCAAATACGAATGAAAGAAGGAGATGAATGGAAAACTGCTTTTAAAACAAAGTATGGTTTGTATGAATAGTTAGTTATGCCTTTTGGTTTATCTAATACACCTAGTACTTTCATGAGGCTTATGAACCATGTTTTTCGTCATTTCATTGGAAAGTTTGTGGTAGTCTACTTTGATGATATCTTGATATATAGCAAATCACTTGATGAGCATGTTGAACATTTAAAACTCGTGTTTGCTATATTGCGTGAGAACCAATTATATGCTAACCTTAAAAAGTGTTCTTTCTGTTTGGAATCTATTATCTTTTTGGGTTATGTTGTAAGTTCTCAAGGCATTGCTGTTGATGAGTCAAAAGTCAAGGCAATCATAGATTGGCCGAGACTACAAAATGCTAGTGAGGTAAGAAGTTTTCATGGATTAGCAAGTTTTTATAGGAGATTTGTTAAAGACTTTAGTTCCATTGCTGCACCTTTAAATGAACTTGTTAAAAAGAATGTCACCTTTGCATGGAATAAAGAACATGAAAACGCCTTTAACACTTCGAAGTATAAATTGACTCATGCCCCTTTACTTGCTTTGCCGAATTTCAATAAAGCTTTTGAGATACACTGTGATGCCTCCGGGATTGGTATTGGTGCTGTTCTTATGCAGGAATCAAGGCCCGTGGCTTATTTCAGTGAAAAGCTTAATGGGGCATCTTTAAAGTATGCAACTTATGACAAGGAGTTGTATGCATTGGTAAGGTCATTGCAGGTTTGGCAACACTACTTATGGCCAAAAGAATTCATAATCCATTCTGATCATGAAAGTCTCAAATTCGTAAAGACTCAAGGTAAGTTGAATAAGAGACATGCAAAATGGTTGGAATTCATTGAAACTTTTCCTTATGTGATTAAATATAAATCTGGTCAAGAGAATGTGGTAGCTGATGCTTTATCTAGGAGATATGCTTTATTTACCTATTTACATGCAAAGCTACTTGGATTTGAATTGATTAAAGACTTGTATAAGGAAGATGTTGACTTTGCCGAATCTTATGATCTTTATTCAATAAAGCCGAATGGTGATTATTTTGTGCATGATGGTTTCTTGTTTCGCAAGGATAAATTGTGCATTCCCTCATGTTCCATTCGTGATTTACTTGTTAAAGAAACCCATGGGGGAGGGTTAATGGGGCATTTTGGTATTGTTAAAACACTTTCTGTTTTGAATGAGCACTTTTATTGGCCTAACATGATTAAAGATTTTAAAAGTGTTTGTGAAAAATGTATTGTGTGTAAGCATGCTAAGTCCAAAGTAATGCCTCATGGTTTGTATCAACCTCTGCCTGTTCCTAGCAACCCTTGGATTGACATATCTATGGATTTTGTGTTAGGGTTACCTAGATCACGCACTGGTAATGATAGCATTTTTGTTGTGGTTGATAGATTTAGTAAAATGGCTCACTTCCTTGCATGTTCTAAATCTAATGATGCTACCAAAATTGCTGACCTTTTCTTTAAGGATATTGTACGTTTGCATGGAATTCCTAAGAGTATTGTCAGTGATAGAGATGTCAAGTTTTTGTCACATTTTTGGCGTACACTTTGGAATAAATTAGGCACAAAATTATTGTTTTCTACTGTTGCACATCCACAGACTGATGGTCAAACAGAAGTAGTAAATCGTACATTGTCTAATTTGCTTCGTGCTATCATTCAGAAAAACTTAAAGAATTGGGAGAATTGTTTGCCACACATTGAATTTGCATATAACCGAACTGTTCATAGTTCTACTGGTTATTCGCCTTTTGAAGTTGTGTATGGATTTAATCCTTTAACGCCCCTTGATATTTTGCCTCTTCCTATTAATGAGTTTGTTATGTGGAAGGTAAAGCTAAAGCTGATTTTGTAAGGGAATTGCATGAAAAGGTTTACAAAAATATTCGAAGGCGTAATGAACAACCTAGTGAGTATGGTAATGTTTTATCTACTTTCAATGTTTCTGATTTGAGTTTATATGATGTAGGTGATTCGAGGACGAATCCTTTCGAGGAGGGAGGGAATGATAGGAATGAGCCCGAGTCCACATTGCCAAATCCAGCTTCCCATGATCCATTAGCAAATCTTGGTGGTCCAATAACAAGATCAAGGAGCAAGAGGATGAAGGAAGCATTACAAGCATTATTATCAACACATTGTGAGTTGATGGCCAATGTTCAAAGGAGTTCGACACAACCATCTCAAGATGAAGTACTTTGGCATATTTCTTCAATAACAATTTATGATTCACCTTGAAGAAATAATGTGAAGGCCGAAATATTAAAGTCCAAGAAGAAGGCGTGTTTTGGGCTTTGAAATGGATCACGCCCTTTTTAATATATTTTAGGGTTTATTATGTTGTTTTTAATTAAGTCCACTTAACGATTTTATGGGCTTAATTGGCGTTTTTTTATTAAGTTTTAATAAGGTATTACTTGGCCCAATTATCTTGCATGATAATTAGGAAAGTAAAGTTTTAAATCGAATTTTGCTTCTTCAAGGCAAAACCGATTTTAGTCTTTGTTTAAGTTTAGGAAACAAAGGAAGCCAAATTGTGTTTGTCCACCTTTAAGAAGAAAACGTGAGACACCAATCCTTTTTGGAAAAGGATTAGCTTATGTGTGTCACAAATCCTTTTTGGAAAAGGATTAGTATGTTAGTTAGTTTAGGAGTCAAGTTAGGGTTTTATTTCCTTTTTCTCTTGGGAAAGCCGAATTACTCCCTATAAAAGGGAAAGCTATGTAACATTTTTACACATGTTGAATTGAAAGAATTTTGGCTTTGCTAAATTAAATTTGACATCACCAACATGAATTATTCTTGAGTAATTCATAAGACCCGCCAAACCTTAAGTGAGGAACTTTAGGTAAAGCTTACAAGTTCTAGATTTATAGAACCGGCCAAACTGATAGGTTTAATTAATTGATTTACAATTGTTAAACTGAATCAATTTGTGTTAACGTTGGGGTTAGGTTAATTTTTAATCTTGCCTTTTCGTTCCATATCTCTTTTCCGCAAATTGTGTTCTTGTTTCTTGAATTGAGTTTTTGGTGCACAACGATCCGAACTTGTGAAAAATTCGTGTGGATTGGGACTTCATCCTACTCCATTCGTATCACTCACACAACACACTTAGCACAAACACATCACACACACGCACAACACATGGCGGTCGCACCATGCGATTGCCACACACACGGCGGGCGCACCATGCGCCCGCCTCACACACGCACACACACAACACGGCGGGCGCACACACACACGGCGATTGCACAGTGCGACCGCCACTCACACGGCTGGCGCACCACGCGCCCGCCACACTCACCTCACACACTGTGCAAATTGATAGCGTGTTGTCATGGCTCGTCAATTTATCCTAATTTCACTAAATATAGTAGCAGTGAGCTAGGTTTCGTTCATCAGGGAAATAGTCGATTCAAGAATTTTGATATTCTCAATTATGTCACCGAAGTATAACAATACTCTAAAGTACTGATTACAAAATTAAACAGGAAGGAGATTGATTTAACTCACCGCGAACACAAATTGAAATGAACACACGAGTAAGACTCAAAGAAGTAAAAGGAAAGTTCTCAAGAATTTCAAGCTGATAATCTAGGCTACTTCCGGGTGAATGCAATTTCTCATACATGCAGTATCACTAACATACAATCATAGCAAATGAGGAGACTAACAATTGGAGACCGAAATTATAGTTAGCATGGTCACTACACTACAATTTTAGTCTCCCGACATCATCCTATCCTATGGTAGGGCCTATGGATGGTGAAGTAGAACCATGCCGTCTCAATTTCCCACTCAAATTACTCAAGCATAAACACCTAGAATCACCCATGGTGAGGCCCGATCCTAGCATGTAAGTTCATCATTCAAGTAGAAAAATCTCTTATCACTTTGTTCTCAGAGTTACACAGGTTAAGAGCTTCCCATGGTGAGGCCTAGCCCTAAGATCTGTGCAATTTCGAACATGTTTAAGAACTCATGCATTCTCAGGTTCTCATTCATGATTCTCATCCAAATCTTACAAATTAAGACTCAACTCAGCATGATGACCGCAATCAAATCTCATTTCATCAAATTCAGATCAAAAGCATGAACTTAACAAGTTTTACAAATTCAATACTGAGAATGTAAATCTCTTTTCTTAGATTGTTAGTACTACTGCACATTCACATTTCAACCTAGCATTCACCCTCAGTACCCTAGATTATCACACAACTAGCCACAAATCCCCATTTCAAATTCACGATCAACAAATTGGAAGGTTAAACAGTTCATGATCATTAATTCGAAGAGTTTACTAATTAAGAGTCTTAAAAGCTTCCAAATGCCAAGAGGATTGCCACTTTTCTTCTCAATTTCCAGGAAATTTACAATGATGAGAGCAAATCTTTGATCGGAATCCAAAATGAAGCACCAAACATAGAGAGAGAAAGTAGATCTCAATCAAGAACACTTCCCGCTCTAAAATCAAAAGTCGGTTACAATATGGAAAATGTGAATAGTCAATAATGAATCGGATTCCCTGGGATACTAGCTACATTTCCTATATATAGAGTTAGGAAAATGTAACTAATACGCAATATGTAAAATAACTACAAAGTTACAAGAGTGCCCTCATAAGGATTGACAAACATCAAAGAAAGAAAATCCAAATGCTAAACATTGTTCAGCAATCCAGCGCCTTCAGCTTGCAGTAATCGCGCCTCTAGTTCAGCTCCAGCGCCTTTGGGCTCTCGGACGTGCGCCTTCAGTCAAGATCCAGCGTCTTCGAGCTAACAACTTCAACGCCTTCGCTCACGCTTGCTGCCCACTCTTGGTCCAGACGCCTTCATAAGCAAGGCAGATCTTCCTTCCTGAACTCAGTTTCCATGCGCCTTCCAGCTTCCAGCATCCACGCCTCCATTGCACCACCTGCACCTGAAGAACAGAAAACAACACTTCGTCGATTTTCAGCACAAAATCTCACAAAGGCTTGCGATGCATCGCCACGATGCATCGCAGCACAAACGAATTAAGGCTACGATGCATCGTGGCGATGAATCGTAGCACAAACTCAACAACACTACGATGCATCGTAGCACAAATCGCTATGCCTACGATGCATTGTGGCGATGCATCGTAGTGCAATTGTGTTTATGTGCAAATGAAGTGTGTGGATATTGTAAGTGTTTGTGAGTGAAAGTGCAAGAAGTGAAATCTGAGCTATGAAAACAAAGAATGAGATGCAAAGAGTTTGTGAAGTATGGTGAAGAAATGTGCAAAAGAGTGAAAACAAGAATGAAGAAAAGAATGAGAATGAAACATACCACAAATTCGTACACGAAATTTTTATCAAAACTTGTGAAGCAGTGTCATGCAAGTGTGTGATTCCAAAGTGTTGTGAATATGATAAAAGTTTAGATGATTTTTTTAGCTAAAGAATGAGAACGAAATGCTACGTGAGTGAAATGTTGTGAAAGGAGTTGTGAAATTTGTGAAATTTGTGTGTTGATGCAAGAATGACTGTTGTGAGTGAATGTGTTCTAAGCCTTAACACTACGATGCATCATAGTATTATGTGCTTGTGTGCAAAATTGCACTACGATGAAATCGTATTGCAAATGTGTGTGTGGGCAAAATTGTACTACGATGAAATCGTAGTGCAAATTCCATAGGTGTGCAAATGATTCAGCAAATTCCAAGAAATATTCGACTATGATGCGTTGGGAATTTGGAAGAACTTAAAACATCAGTGTTGCAGCCCTTGATCTTAGCTTTCCATAGCCTCTTGAATCATCCAAATCGGAGCTTAGGTGAGAGAGTTATGACCAAGATACCAAAACAAGGCAAAATGTGATTTTTAAGCCTACGATGCATCGTACGCTTAAAACCCTAATCAGGTTTTTTCCTCATTTCCCACACTGTTTTGCCCACTTCCCTATAGAATTTGAATTCTTCCTTAAACACCAAAGTTGTAGATATCTCTCTTGGCTTTCCATAGGCTTAAGAATCACCAAAATTGGATGTCTGCAGCTCAAGATATTGTCGAAATACCAAACTGTGGCAACATAAATCCAATGAAACCCTAATTACACATTTCACAAAGAAGCTCCTATTCCTTAACTTTGCACACAGAATTGGAAAATAGTCAAAACATAAGAAATGAAATGCATTCAAAGAGCTTTTCATAGCAAACAAAATCACATCATTTGGATTAATACTGAAAGAATTACACTCAAATGAAGTTACACGACAAATCTGCCCAAAACCCTAATTCAAGCCTATTAACACGTTTAGATTTCTTCAAAACATCATTTCCACCTTTTTCCAATTCTTGAACTTCACATGCATACTTGACTCTTTTGAACATCATTTTTTATCTTTTTCACCATTTTAGCACATCACAATATAAACCACATAAACACACAAAATAACACATAACAACACGACAAAAGCCAAGTGAAATAAGGTATAAAAGTTGGTATAAAACCCACTTATCACACATTTTGTTCTTTCATGCATTTTTCCTTTGTTATATTTTTACTTAGGAATTTTCTCATGCATTTCGTATACACTACACTTCACATTTGTTCCAAGAGCACTTAGCAAACACAGCATCCAATCTGTTTGATATTTTGCCTCGCCACTCTTATTCGTTAAGTACACGTGTCTTCACTAAATTCTTGTCTTATATTCACAGGGAAACGTGTCAACCTCTGGGCATAGAGGGGGAAACTTTCAGGAAGCTCACTTGGCTAGGACATGGAGAGAAAACTATAAAAGCCAGAGGAGGAGAAGAAGAAAAAGGGGACTTTTCGGGAGATCATCGAGAGAGAGACGTAGATCAATCAAGAGAGTTAGGGTTTCAATGAAAAAGGAGATCAGAGTAGAGATCATTCCATTTTATCATTTTGTAATAGCTATGTTTGATCAGGCTTTGTCAAACTTGTTTTCAAAGCCGATCAACATAATCGGCTAAACAATAGGTTGTTGCTTTGAGGGATTAAGTGTGATGACTTTAAAACCGATTTGAGACATTCGTATTGCCCATTATGTGTTTGATTTTTGGTTCATATCGTTTGATGTTTTATTTCAATGTTTACTCACACACGATTATGCCCTTTATGTGATTTGTTGTATCCACTGAAGTCAATCTAGTGCTGATAAAGGAAATTGAAACAACATCACTCGAATATGGAACAAACTTGTATGAGTCCTAATATCTGTGCCTTGTTGTGATTTTAATCGTGCGGTACCCACTGACAATTGAAGTCAATCCAGTGAAAGAGAGTTAGGATTATTTGAGTATTAACACTTGAACCTTTAGCTAGGGCTTTAATACCAAATATGGATCTGGAATTAGGAAGCTGAGCCTGAATCTTGCCCTACCAAGGGAAGACACGGGAGTATTGTGAATTAGGGTTGTGAGATCTACAAAGAAGATCAGTCCTAATCTCACTAGAGGTCAGTCCCCCTATACATGCTTGTACACAACTCAAGGATAATTGGAAGAGGTCATCATCACTGACTCCCTCAAGGCAACACCAGGTTACTTCTTGATTGAATTGAGTATTTGCTTCATACTTGTTACTCGTTCTTTACCAATTTACTATTCTATCACTTGTACAATTCTTTGTTCAATCCTCTCCCTGTTGGATACGATCCCACCTGCCACTTCTACTTGTTTTGGTGATACCATAGCGTTGAGAGTTGTTGGTGATAGTTTTACTTTGTTGTTACTTTACGAATTCATATTTGAAATTATTGGTTATTTTCCTTTCTTAAGATCTTAATTCATTACTAGTCTCTGTTGATTTTGTTCCACTGATATCGGGTTCTGGTGCTGTTTCTTTTTCTTGTGAGAATTCCCAGTTTATGCAACCTAGAGCGAGGCTACGTGGTGAAGCTCCGGAATTTGCACTTGACTTAGAATTGGAAAGGACTTTAAGGCAAAGGAGAAGGGTCATAGAAATGGCGAAACAGAATGAGGAGAGGCCTCAGCCCCAACCACCTCGGTTTGGGGACCATTTCGCAGTTAATTTCGAGAGGAGGAACAATCACCCGGGAATAGACATAGAGAGCTATCAAATCCTGACACAAATCGTGTCCATGATCACTCAAGGGCAGATCTTTCAAGGCTTGAGCAATGAGGATCCTAACGAGCATTTAGACTGGTTTTTGGGACTTTGTAACACTTTCAAGCAGCAAAGAGTGACTCCGGATGATGTGAAGAGAGTTCTATTCCCACTGTCTCTGAAGGGGAAAGCGAAGCATTGGTTCAACTCAATCGGTGGACTAGTCATATCCACTTTTGAGGAACTTGAGCGGAAGTTTTGAGCCAAATATTTCCCTCCAGCCAAGTTGGAGGGATGAGGATGATGACTCAGCAGCTTCCAGCAGCAAGATGGAGAGACATTCAAGAAAGCCTGGGATCTTTTCAACGACCAATGTCCGAACAATGACCTCGGGGAGGTCAGGGAGCTCAACACATTTTTCAAAGGTCTATCACCGGAGTCTTCGCTAATGGTTAAAGCGTGTGCTAACGGGGCGTTAAAAGACAAGAGCGTGCCCGAGGTCAGGGAGCTCTTTGTTTCCATTGCGGACGACGAGTATCTGTTTCCAGAAGCTAGGAAGACTCCTATGAGGAAGCAACGAGGTGTGTTGGACTTAGACGAGGAGACTTCCTTGGAAGCGAAACTTGAGGCTCTCACAAGACAAGTCCAAGGTCTAAAGGCTGCCAAGGTCGCCCCCGTGTTGATGTGCGGTTTGTGCGAGCTCACCCAGGAATCAGTGCAGTATGTGACTAATTACAACAACCGCCAACAATATGGAGGCTATTGAAATCAGTCAAGCCAAGGCAATTGGGGACAGAATAATCAGGGAACTCAGCAAAGGCAGTACTACCAGAGTGGGGAGTCAAGCAACCGGGAACAGAGAAAGTCAACCGATGATTTGCTCCATGAAATTTTGGGAAAAATGGACATGTTTGAGAAGAGGACCTCCACACTGGAAACTCTAGTGAAAAACGTGGAGGCTTCCATCAAGAACATTGATATGCAGATGGAATGTTGGCTAAGGCAAGCCATCAAAGACCACAAGGCACCCTCCCGAGTGATACCGAGTTAAATCCAAAAGGAAAAGGACCATAGGTTAGCAATGCTATAATGTTGAGATGTGGAAAGGAGCTTAGTGGTAACAAGAGAAAAGAGGGAGAGGAAGTCCCAGAGGAAGAGGTCAGTGAGGAGACCACACTGGTGGGAGATGAAGCCCAAGGCAAGGACGGGAGTGTGAAGGCTCAGGAGAGTAAAAGGAAGAAGGGAGGTCCAAGCCCATGCGATGACCCCCATTGCACCACCCCCCTCCATTTCACCAACGACTTCAACCTCCACCTAAGAAAGGGGGTTCAATTCACAAGGTTCCTGGATATGGTGAAGAATGTCAACGTGAATGTTCCTCTGCTAGATTTGGTTACAGCGGTACCGAGGTATGCAAAATTTTTGAAGGACTTGATTGCCAACAAAGAACAGATTCTGCGATGTGAATTACCAATTTTGCTCACCAAGGAAAGCCAAGCATGGATCAACAATGAATTGCCTCCCAAGCTCAATGACCCTGGTAGCTGTACTGTGCCATGCTCAATTGGTGGAAGATTTTTTAGCAAAGCCCTGTGTAACCTTGGGGATAGAATCAACCTCATGCCTTTATCCATTGCCAAGAGTATAGGATTGGGAAAATGGATTAAGCCTGCGCCAGTGATGCTCCAGTTAGCAGATAGATCATTGGTTCAACCAACCGGGATGGTGGAGGATGTTCTGGTCTCTGTGGATAAATTCGTGCTCCTAGTGGACTTCATAGTGTTGGACATGGAGGAGGACCCCGAGGTCCCACTCATCTTTGGGAGGACATTTTTAGCTACAGGGGACGCTCTCATTGGGGTCAAGGGTAAGACCATCACATTCAGAGTCAATAGTGAGGAGGTCGTATTCAATGTGGACTATGCTATGAAACACCCTCATTCCATAGAACAATGTTGTTTGGCAAGCTTGGTGAAAGGTGATCTCTAACCTTTAAGGTTTGAACATAAACGTAAGTCTTCCCTTGATTTATATGATTCTTTTGATGATGACATGTTTGAAGATTTTGAGACTGTGTTAGTTGTTGAAGAAACTGATACACTGCATGAATTTAGCTCTTGTGATGAAAAACTTGGAATTAATTCGTCTGTGAAAGAAATGGACTTTACATTTGAGATTGATGAAAATTGTGAAAATAGTGAGAATTTATGTGAAATGAAAAATGTGCATGAAAATTTTGAGGTGCATGATCACAGTAGAAAAATGGCGTTAAACATGGAAATTGAAAAGAATGATGAAAAAATTGCATGTTGCGAAAATTTGACAAATGCCAATGTTGATACTGATGAGATGGTGAAAGTGGTGCCCACCGAGGTGAGGTCCGAGAATGTTGATGACAGGAACAATGCCTGGGAACCTCGAAATAAAAAGTAACCTAAGAAGAAACAACCGCCTCTACTCAGATATCTCAAACGTGTGATGTGGTGAGAAAAAAAGAAAACCAACGAAGACCCACCATCCAGAGAGGTGAGAATGTGGGCCTCAGACGCAAGGTGGAGATACAAGGGGCCTAAGGCGAAGATCACCCAGTCAGCTTGGAAAGACACGGGACACACACAGTACCTTGACATTCCACAACTCTGAGAGCAACACTGCCGTGTCTGGCTGAGGACAATAAACCAAGCGCAGTGTGTTGGGAGGCAACCCAACCTTTTCAATTTCTGTCGTTGTTTGTCTCGTTTTTAGTAGGAAGTTAGTTCCAATAAATGATCGAAACTCATCTCTCGAACGCAGATAATTGGAATTCCACGCAAGCAGCTGGGATATGCGTATTCTTATGTCATGCGATGTAACAGGTAAACAGTGAAGAATATTCTCTGCACGAGAGTGAAATCCGAGATATACACCCAAAGGTAATGCGAGAAGATTTGATTCCACCAAAAGCTTTCAAGACGATTCTTGCTCTATATTTTCAACTTCCAAGATAATCTGACATGTTAACTGAGTGTTGCAGGGGAAGACCGAATTCATTATGTGTTAAAAATATATATATATATAATAATAATAATTGCATGATAGAACCGATTTGTGCATGAGTGAAGAGATTTGTGCATGTCATGGTGGGGAATCGGGTGAAGCAAGTAATGAATTGGAAAAATGGTGACAAAGTGATGACATGTGGGACCACTAAATTGTTTGGTAGTAAAAGTGTGCACATGGCCGAAAAATGCAAGGAGAAGTTGATTTGATTGGTCAAGCTCTTGTTTGCATCATTTTGTACTTTAGCAATTTGTTTTTAATGCATTCACATGTCCATTGTTTACTTGGAGCAGGAGATGGCCGAATCTCACCATGGCATTTGACAAGACTAGACAAATTTTGTTTGAATGCCATTTTCTTTCTTTCTTTCTTTTTTCTTTTCGTGAGTAAATGAAATGTCTTCTAGTAAAGTCACATGCATTTGTTCTCTAGCCTATCTAGTAGCCGAGTCATGCATGAAGTTTTGTCTATAAAAACCATGAGTCATACATTTAACCTTCAGCACTCCAGTTACATGCATTATCAATAAATCCAGAAGAGCCGTTCGTCGATTTTTGAGTTGGGGCTGCACATACTTTGCTATAATTACACATTAGCTTTGCTAAACTTCAACCAAGTAAGTGCTAAATTCTTGTTAGCTATAGAGCCTGAATTGAAATGCTGTGATATTGAATGTTGAATCTTGCTGACCGGAACATGGAATGATGAAATGCTTGAATGCTTTAATTGTTAACGAATCTCGATTCATGGTTTTTAATATCTGAACTGAGCTTACAAGTTAAACGGCAGGCATGCTATATGTGTATTTCCATTTTCTTAAAGCCTACGAGGATAAAATGAAAAATTTGAATTCCTAGGAGGAGACTAAATGTGTTGCAATATATGTATGAACATTAAATCTTGGCATGTTGGTGAAGATGAGTTAGAACCTGGTGATGATTTCAACTTGAACATTCGGATGAAATATTTGTTTGGCATCGCGAATATAATGTTGTATCCAATGCATGATTTAGATGGGGAATTTTATTGTCATGCGATGAATAATGATAATGCTTTGTGACCACCAATTGCCCACACGTGGACCTCCTTATAGGTTTAAGGAGCTTGAATGAAACTCCACTCATTGAGGCTATAATTTTCAGGTGCCTCAATATGCCACCAAAAAAGACTACTCCCGCAACCACTTCAAAGGCACAATCATCAAAAGGAAAGGCCAATGTCATTGAATATGAGACATCTGATGACTCAGGATCGGACGAAGAATATTTCCCTGGAGACGAGAAAGTGTATGACACTAACCAAAAGAAACGGAAATGCCTCAGCAGATTGTCCTTCAGCGATTTTGCAATGCCGATACCCAGGAAAAATTTTGCAATTTTGCCATCAGACCCATTCACGTTGAACGAACATTTGGAGTCACGGAGAGCCCCTATGCTGAAATCATCAAATATTACAATTGGCTGAAATTGACAGAGGCACCAGGAAGTTGTAATGTAGCTATTGCAAAGGAGTTCTACGATATTGCCGCGGGAGCCGAGTGAAAAGAAGTAAATTCAAAAGGTGTATTCATAAGGGGAAAATATCTGAAACTCACGACTCAGCTGGTGAACAAACATTATGGGCTCAAGGATATGCACAAGACCAGATTACTGACTTGAGGAAGGCCGGAAACCCAGACACGATCTTGCTCGCACTGAGCTTCCTGGGACCGATTGGGAAAGAACTCACCATGGCGAACCAAGATTTGCCTACCTCAAGGATCTGACAGCGGAAGCTAAAATATGGCTACTCTTCATAAATTCCCGCCTAATGCCCACCACCCACAACAAACGAATCTCGAAGAACATGCTCTACCTGGTCTATGCCATTAAGATCCGACCGACGGTGGATGTAGGAAAGTTCATAATAACCTACATCAACAATGCCTTAGCTGAAGACCATCAAGCCATGTATTTTCCTTACTTCCTTTGCGAACAAGCGGTGAAACTGGACGTGAAAGTGTCCGCAGGAGAGGAGAGCCGAAACCCAGCACTTCCTGTAAAGAATGGTCAAATTAAGTTGTATCAAGCAACCGAAAAAACAGATAGAAAGCAGTGGGGAAGAGGAAGCAAGTGAAAAAGAAAGGGCAGAGCAAGAGTACGTAATGGACGATATCGATGAAGATGAACCTCAAGCCCAACCTCAGCCTAACCAACAACCACCTCAAGTGCTCAGGAACTTCCGCCACATGCAGCTCCATTAGAGGGGCTGCAAACTTCAATTCAAAATCAACAAAACTCTCTCATGCAACATATGGAAGAAATGGAGGGGCGATGGACGGGTCTGCAGGATTGCATGGAAATTATTGGAATGAGGCTAGAGACCATGGTACAGGAACAGACCACTCAATGGACTGTAATGGATAATAAGATCTCCCAATGCCAGATAGAAGTCCATAACCTCAACTTGATAATGGTGCACCACCACCAAACCCGAGGGCCAGACTCATACTTTCCCCCATTAGAAGAAATGGACAGTCATGCACGTATGATCGTAGACACTTCAAGTAGTAGACGAGTGGTCATGCCACAAGGAATAAGTTCCAGCGCGGGACCGCATGCACAAAATTTCATTTCCCGGTGTTCTCTCATTTCGCCGGACAAACTCCACCGCCTAATACTGGGTAGACTCTTTTCTTTATCCACAATGGGGACCATTGTTGATTTTATGTGTGGGGGGAAGACTTGCAGGCTCTGGAGGTCCATGTGTGGTTGTCTAATCTGTGGCTTTAGTTGATGCTTGTGATGATGAGGCCTAGGGCCTTTGTTGACTTTCTTAAATGTTATGCTATGTGTGCTTATGTGTTGCAGGGATTAGTGGTGTGATCTTATTGCAGGGATCAGTGGTGTGATATTATATTAGTAGTAGGGGGTGTATTTTTTTTTCAATTTCCGTTTCATTGTGTTGTTGTGTGGGAATGAAAAACAAGCTAGTGACTAGCACTGACCTTGTAGTGTGCTTTGATTTTCAGTTGTTATGAATATAAGAGTTTGATGTTGTGTTGTGCAAAAATTGCCACTGTCCATCTAACACACTTGCATATCCACTACATTCGCACTTCCAATTTCATCAACGAATCCACAAACTGTTCAATGTATGCGAAAATTTTTTGAGTTTTACAGTATACATGTGATGCATATAAATTGCTGGGTAAAGTGCGATGTCAAAGTAAGATAGAAACGCCAGCAACAAATTTGACATAGGAGAGAGCTTATGATTCGTTGCTTGTATGTGCCTTCTACTCGTAAACACTTATTCTTGCATTTTGAGTATATAGTCTACTGAAGACACACACGAACACTAATTATTTTAAAGTTGTGCAAAATGTGAAAGAAAAAGCCAGAAGGCGAATAAAGGGAAAAAAGAGCCACAAAATCCTAGCAGCCAAGCACCAATGTGCAGCATGAATTTCTAAAGAAAAAGTAAATAAGCACCAATGTGCAAGTTAATTTATGTTGAATTGTAATGTTTAAGTGTTCGTGTGTGTGGACAAAAGGATTGTAGTGCAAGAATTTTTGCTAAGTGTCTACTTGAGTACTTTGCATAGAAGTTGTGCGGGAACATAGGAAACTCTCAGCACACACTGCACGCTGACAGTTTGGTCTTTATTCGTTGCACCCTACTCGACAATTTGTGTAAGTTAGATGAACTGTAAACTCACTACTCAGATCTTTCTTATTGCGTGCGAAAATTTTGAAAATGGACTGTCGATGAGGTTGTGAGTGTTTGAATGTGGGATGGACAAGAGCTTAGTTATTTCTTTACTTTGCTCGGGACTCGCAAAGATTTAAGTGAGGGGGGATGATAAGTCGATATTTCACCTACTAATTCGCTTGACTTTCTTTATCTTTTGCTATGGATTTTGTGCGAAAAAGATTCTTGGTGTGTTGACAGTATCCTAGAATGTGCATATTTTGGAGATTGTTGTGAAAATGCCTAAGTGTTGTAAAACAATGTGAAAGTGCTGTGATCTTCGAAATATGCAAGACACTTAGACATGCACACCACTGACCTCCAAGCTTTCATGGAGGTCCGTAACTATTCACGCAACACAACACTTAGTCATGCACACCACTGACCTCCAAGCTTTCATGGAGGTCAATGACTATTCACAAAACACAAGCACACAGCACACAACATAACACTCACACAACACACTTACCACAAACACATCACACACACGCACAACACATGGTGGTCGCACCATGCGACCGCCACACACACGGCGGGCGCACCATGCGGCCGCCTCACACACGCACACACACAACACAGAGGGCGCACCTTGTGCCCGCCAAACAAACGGCGGTCGCAAAGTGCGACCGCCACTCACATGGCGGGCGCACCACGCTCCCGCCACACTCACCACACACACTGCGCACATTTTGTTCTTTCATGCATTTTTCCTTTGTTATATTTTTATTTAGGAATTTTCTCATGCATTCGTATATACTACACTTCACATTTGGTCCAATCGCACTTAGCAAACACAGCATCCAATTTGTTTGATATTTTCCCTCGCCACTCTTATTCGTTAATTACACGTGTCTTCACTAAATTCTTGGCTTATATTCACAGGGACACGTGTCAACCTCTGGGCATAGAGGGAGAAACTTCCAGGAAGCTCACTTGGCTAGGACATGGAGAGAAAACTATAAAAGCCAGAGGAGGAGAAGAAGAAAAAGGGGACTTTTGGGGAGATCATCGAGAGAGAGACGGAGATCAATCAAGAGAGTTAGGGTTTCAACAAAAAAATTAGATCAGAGTAGAGATCATTCCATTTTATCTTTTTGTAATAGCTATGTTTGATCAGGCTTTGTCAAACTTGTTTTCAAAGCCGATCAACATGATCGGCTAAACATTAGGTTGTTGCTTTGAGGGATTAAGTGTGATGACTTTAAAACCGATTTGAGACATTCGTATTGCTCATTATGTGTTTGATTTTTGGTTCATATCGTTTGATGTTTCATTTCAATGTTTACTCACACACGATTATGCCCTTTATGTTATTTGCGGTATCCACTGAAGTCAATCTAGTGCTGATAAAGGAAATTGAAACAACATCACTCGAATATGGAACAAACTTGTATGAGTCCTAATATCTGTGCCTTGTTGTGATTTTAATCGTGCGGTACCCACTGACAATTGAAGTCAATCCAGTGAAAGAGAGTTAGGATTATTTGAGTATTAACACTTGAACCTTTAGCTAGGGCTTTAATACCAAATAGGGATATGGAATTAGGAAGCTGAGCCTGAATCTTGCCCTACCAAGGGAAGACACGGGAGTATTGTGATTAGGGTTGTGAGATCTACTAAGAAGATCAGTCCTAATCTCACTAGAGGTCAGTCCCCCCATACATGCTTGTACACAACTCAAGGATAATTGGAAGAGGTCATCATCACTGACTCCCTCAAGGCAACACCAGTTTCCTTCTTGATTGAATTGAGTATTTGCTTCATACTTGTTACTCGTTCTTTACCAATTTACTCTTTTACACATGTTGAAGATGTGGTGTTGGACTCCTCAATTTCGTCATGAAAATGTATCATCTTTTGGAGTGTTTGCATTAATTCATCAATCTCCAACTTACGAGTATTTGTAGCTTCTAATACGATCCTAGACCCGTATGGATTCTAAGAACGCAAACCCAAGATCAATTGAGGAAAATTACGTGAAATGAATTCAACAAGATGAACTTAAACAATAGAACAATAAGAGGCAGCCCCAAATTCAAACAAGAATTAGAAACGTACCTATCAAATAAGTAATGAACACCCTAAGAAAACCTGTCCTTAGAACCTTCACTATTCAAGAATCCACACAATCAAACCCTTTGATGGAATGGAATCGAATGTTCTTCACAAAGAACAAAAGGAAAGTTTTAAGCAAAACTCACAAAATTTCAAAATGTCTAAAGTCTGCAGTTAACGTACATGAGATCGCCTTTTATAGGCTCCCAAAAACCCTAAGGAAAAAGTCAACAAAAATTCAAAAATAACGTTCAGCAGAAGTTTCGGACGGTACTTCGGACTCCTGGGATCGTCAGAACCTATTTGAATGGAAACATGTAAAAACACATCGCGCGACATTTTCGGACGGCCGAACCTCAAGAAGAGCGTTCGATCTTAAGTTTCAGACGGCCGAAACTCCCCTGCAGTATCCGAACCTAAACTTCAGAGACTCATCATTTTCTCAAACATTTCGGACGGTCTTTGAAACAAGGTGGATGCATCCGAACCTATCTTTCAGAAGGCCGAAAGTCTATGAGATCGTCCGAACCTATTTGTTTTTCATCTCTACTTCCTTCCAGCGCCTCATTTTGATCCACAGAAACATTGAACTCCATCCTAGTCACTTCCAAGTGAGAAATGATTGTTATGTACTTTGGCATATTTCTTCAATAACAATTCATGATCCACCTTAAAGAAATAATGTTGAAGGCCGAAAATATTAAAGTCCATGAAAACAATTCATGGGCTTGACAATGGATCACGCCTATTCTTTGTGTTTCGGATTTATTGTGTTGTTTTTTAGTTAAGTCCACTTAAAATTATAATGGGCTTAATGTGGCATTTTTAATTAATTGTTTAAGTTAATTACTTGGTCCAATTATCTTCCATGATAATGGCAAGTAAAAGTTTAGGAAACTTAAAAAGTCAAATTGGTTTTTGCTTCTTAAGAGTTTAGGAAAGTAATCCCCTATATTTTTAGGAATTTTTAGGAAAGTAATTTAGGAAGCAAAACTGTGTTTTGCTTTCCTTTAACCGTGTTTAGAATCCTTTTCCATAAAGGATTAAGTTTGTTTGTTAGAGTTGGTATTCCATTCCACTTTGGAATAGGATTAGGGTTTCATGTTTTTGTAGCCTATTTATAGGTGAGTTTTTCACATGAAATATGTGAAGAATTTTGATAAAGTTTAGCTTTGCTAAAACCCTTTTTGCAGCCGTGAAAAGCTTCGAGAAAAACGTGAATTGAATCTTCTAATTTTAGTTGATTGTTCATAAGATCCGCCAAACCTTTAGTGAGGAGCTTTAGGTGAAGCTTACAAGTTCTAGATTTATAGAACAGGCCAAACTGATAGGTTTAATTAATTGATTTACAATTGTTAAGCTGATTCAATTTGTTATAACGTATGGGTTTGGTTAATTTTAATCTTGCCCTTTCGTTTCATATCTCTATTCCGCAATTTGTTGTTTGAAACTTGTTCGTGAGTTTTGGTGCACAACGATCCAAAAGTGTGGAAAATTCGTGTGGATTGGACTTCATCCTACTCCATTCGTATCAATTGGTATCAGAGCAATCCAGGTTGTTTATCAAATTTCAGGTTTCATCTTTTCATTGAGTCTTGTTCTTGTTCTTGTTTCTTGTTTTCGGGTCTTGCATGTTTGTTGTCGTTCCTTGCTGTTTTGTGTCAGTTTTTGCTGCTATTTTTCACGTTCTTCTTGCTGCTCTTAGAGTCAATATTCTGCAGTAATTACATCATAAAATTCGTTCACAATTCATCTAGAAATTTTAGGGTTTTTGAATCAAAACTCTATTCTAGTCGAGTTGTGTTGTTTGCGTCTTCTTGCTGTTTTTCCGTTTTGTCTTGTGTTGCATTGTTTCGTGTCTATTCTGCATTATTTTGTTCATCATCATAGTGTGGAATTCTCGAGTTTTCATTGCTAGTTCAAGTCCAAAACATTAGGGTTTGTTAAACTAGGGTTTGTCAAATTAGGGTTTCTTGTTAGAAATTTCATAACTTCCTTGTTTTTCATCCGTTTCTTGATCTTTCTTTTGTGTTAGCTTCGTCAGTCTATTGCCATTAAAGTGTGTTTTGATCAAACTTTTTCACCAATTCAAAAAGACGAGTTCTTGACCACTTTCTTGAAAATCTTGATTTTCTTGAAAATCCGAAAGAGTCAAAATTTGAATCTTGAGCTTGATTCTTGCTTCTTGTTGCAAATCTTGATTATCTTGTTAAAGAAGCATCTTGAAATTCCTTATATTTGGTGAGATATTTAAAATTCTTGTTGGCTGAAATTTTGTGGAAAATAAGGTTTGAACAACATAAGACAAGACAACAACCTTAAACCTAAGTACTTGTACTAGGTTCTTGTCTTAAAACCTTAAAGTTTTCAAATTGTCCAAGGTTCTTGTCCGAACAAAAGAGAAAAAAAAAACAAAAAGAGGCCAAAAAAAAAAAAAGAGGCCAAGTTCAAAAACAAAAAAAAGAATAAAAAGAAAAAAAATTTGAAAAAGTTTCGGACGCACCTTTCGGACGACCTATACCGTCCGAACCAAAACTACAGAGAGGACAATTTTGAACTCAACTTTCGGACGCCACTTTCGGACTCCCAAACCGTCCGAACCTAACTTTCGGACGCCACTTTCGGACTCCCAGACCGTCCGAACCTAAACTACAGAGAAGCCAACTTTGAGCTAAAAGTTTCGGACGCCCTTTTCGGACGCCCTACACTGTCCGAACCTATTTCTTGTTTGTTTTCTTTGAAAATCACCAATATTAAAAGTTCTATATCTTGCTCATTTTTAATCGGAATTGGGTGATTCAAAAACACGTTTTCTTGTTATTTTCTCTAGTTTCTGTTTTCGTAGCTTTCTGAAGTTAATCAGTTTATACCCCATACGTGATCTTAAAATCTTCTTGTGACGTGAGTTTTTTTTCTTCAAACTTCATTGGCTTTCTTTTTTTAGTTGATTTGTTTGTACTAATTGGTTGAGACATGTTCTTAAAATCGACAAACAGTAAGCTTCGATTAGTTTGAGAGATTCATTATTGAGAGGATAGATAGGGTATACATGAGAAAAAACCATTACACTAGAGAGGAGTGCATTACTCACCAAAAAGTGAGAACCTGAGAGGTCTTTTATTTTGCTATCTCTTGTTGTTTTTTTTACTAACTTGCAGGAACAATGCAGGGAGATGGTAAAACACCTCAAGAACAACCCCAAACAGATCAAAAGTATGTTAATGATGTACTATTTGATATGATCCGTAAACTCACCCTCAAAATTGATAACTTAACCAACTATCCTTCACCCACAAAAGGTTCTACTTCCCAAAAAGGAAAATTCAAAGAAACCAAATTTCATGAGGAGGATGAGGAGTTCATGGATTCTCCTAAAGATGGTAAGAAATCTGATTTATCAATTAGTGGAGTTAAACTAACATTGCCTACTTTCCATGGTAAAGCAAATCCAGAAGCTTATTTTGAATGGGTTCGAGAGCTTGAACACTTCTTTGAAGGCAACAGCTATCCCGAACATAAGAGGTATTGCCTAGCCTTCATGCAACTCAAGGATTATGCAAGTTTGTGGTGGGATGAGGTAATGAGATCTAGACGTCAAGATGACGAACCACCAATTCAAACTTGGAAGCAAATGAAAGTGCTTATGAGGAAGAAGTATGTTCCTTCACACTATCGCCGGGAACTCAATAGAAAATTGCACTCCCTTGTGCAAGGAGCCAAAACCGTGGAGGAGTATTACCATGAGATGGAAGCTCTCATGATCAAGGCCAATGTTCGTGAAGATCCAGATTCAACTATTGAGAGATTTGTTAGAGGTATGAATTCTGAATTGTCTTATCATGTTGATTTATAATCTTATGTTGATATTAATGAACTTGTTCACAAAGCTATTAAGATTGAAAGACACATGAAAGGTAAGCATAGGTTCACATAATCGAATCCGCCATGGCAAAGGGATTCAAAGCCGAAATCGGCCCCTTTCACTCCACCAACAAAGCTGAGGCAATTCACTTCAAACCAGCCATCAAGTGCACCTCCCAACGTCCCAAAATCAGTCCCCAAAGCTGCCGATTCTACCTCTAAACCGACGTCAACTTCAGGAAAAAGATTGAGGGATATTAGATACTATAAGTGTCAAGGCTATGGCCACATCAATCAAACTGCCCTACTGCCCGAATCATGACTGTTCTTGATAATAGAGAAGTGGTAAGTGTAGATGAGTGTGCCGACATGCCAGCTCTTGAAGAAAAATACCAAAGTGACCAAAGTGATGAAGATGAAAGGCTTGATTCATATTCATATGATGTTGGTAATTTTTCTTTAGTTTCTCGCCGTGTTCTTAATGTTCAACCATTAGAAGATAATGATTTGATGCAACGAGATAACATATTTTGATACGGATGGTCTAGGAATGGTTTCCACAACCACGCGAACTCCACAACTTTGGATCGTTGTTCAATCAAAACTCAGCAACAATCACGAACAAGCAAAGCAAGAACAACACGAAAATCAAACACAAGAAGATAAGATGGATATTGAACGGGATGTATTTGATTGTAAACCAATCAAACCCAACACGTTACCACAAATTGATTCCAATCTAACCTATGTAAATCAAAGGTTAAAAAGATCTCAGTTCGGCGCGCTCTTGAAATCAAGAACAATACGTTCTCTTTAAGGTCCTAGCTTAAAGATTCCGGTCCTATGAATAATCAACTAAACTTAATTGATCAATCACGTTTTCACAACTTTTTTAAGGCTGCAAATAATTTAGCAAAGCTAAAAGGTTTCTTCAAGATTCAATGTGTCTAAAACGCTACAAAGCATAGCCCTTAAATAGGGTGAGTTTCGGCCTTAAGGGAAAAGGAAACAAAACCCTAGAAGTTGTAAAATACAACTTGACTTCTAAGCTAACCAATCACAATTAAGAAACTTCCAAATTGGAATTGGAAACTAATAACTAATTAACAAACTAGTTTCCTAATCCTTAAAGGAAACAAGGATTCGGTTATTGTGAGGAAGCAAAGTGTGAATTTGCTTTCCAAAAACTACTTTCCTAAACTTTTACTTGCCATTATCATGCAAGATAATTGGGCCAAGTAATCTTTATTAACTAATTAAATAAAACGCCAATTAAGCCCAAATAAGGAAAGTTAATGGACTTAATTAAAACAACACAAATACTTAAATTAATCCAAAAGGTGGCGTGAAACAAAACAAACCCAAAAGCACGCCTCTTCATGGACTTCATAAATTCGTCCTTGTGCAAGCTTCTTCAAGGTGGATCATGAATTGTTAATGAAGAAACATTCCACAAGACTTCTCCTTGAGATGGTTCGGCCTCCATTGCTTCACAATGTGATGACAATAAATTGTGCAAGGCTTCCTTCATCCTTTTGCTCCTTGATCTTGTCATTGGTCCATCAAGGTTCATCAATGGATCACTTGAATTCGTCCTTGGCACCATGGACATGGTTGGATTGCTATCATTCCCTCCCTCCTCGAAAGGATTCGTCCTCGAATCACCTACATCAAATAAAGATAAGTCAGTAACATTGAAAGTAGATGAAACATTGCCATACTCACTTGGAAGTTCAATCTTATAAGCATTGTCGCCTATCCTTTCTAAGACTCGAAAAGGACCATCTCCTCTTGGGTGAAGTTTAGACTTCCGCTTTTCAGGAAATCGTTCCTTCCTCAAGTGAATCCAAACCCAATCTCCAGGTTCGAAAATCACTTGCCTCCTACCCTTATTTGCTTGCTTAGCATATTGTTCATTCTTCCTTTGAATGTTAGCTCGAACCCTATCATGTAACTCCCTAATAAAATCAGCTTTCTTTTGACCTTCAACATTAACAAACTCATTAAGAGGCAACGGCAAAATATCCAATGGAGTTATAGGATTAAAACCATACACAACCTCAAAAGGCAAAAGATTAGTAGCACTATGAACAGTTCAATTGTAAGCAAACTCAATATGAGGTAGACAAGTTTCCCAATTCTTTAAGTTCCGTTGAATGAGAGCACGAAGTAAAGTAGACAAAGTTCTATTAACTACTTCAGTTTGTCCATCAGTTTGTGGATGTGCAACAGTAGAAAACAACAACTTAGTGCCTAATTTATTCCATAAAGTACGCCAAAAATGTGACAAAAATTTAACATCTCTATCACTAACAATACTCTTAGGAATTCCATGCAATCGAACAGTTTCCTTAAAGAACAAATCAGCAATATGTGTAGCATCATTAGACTTAGAACAAGCAATAAAATGTAACATTTTGCTAAATCTATCAACTACAACAAATATACTATCTTTACCATTACGTTATCTAGGCAATCCAAGCACAAAATCCATAGAAATATCTACCCAATGATGACTAGGAACAGGCAAAGGTTGATACAAACCATGAGGCATTACTTTAGATTTTGATTGTTTACACACAATGCATTTTTCACAAATACTTTTAACATCTTTAATCATGTTAGGCCAATAAAAGTGCTCATTCAAAATAGCAAGTGTTTTAGCAATACCAAAGTGCCCCATTAACCCTCCCCCATGGGTCTCTTTAACAAGTAAATCACGAATTGAACAGTGGAGAATGCATAACTTATCCTTTTTAAACAAGAAACCGTCATACACATAAAAATCACCATTCGGTTTATGCAAGCAAAGGTCAAAGATGGCGTAGAAATCATGATCATCTTTATACAAATCCTTAAACAATTCAAAACCAAGTAACTTAGCATGCAAATAGGTAAACAAAGTGTATTTCCTAGATAATGCATCGGCTACTACATTCTCATTACCAGATTTGTATTTAACGACATATGGAAAGGTTTCAATGAATTCTAACCACTTAGCATGTCTTTTATTCAACTTACCTTGAGTCTTTAAGAACTTAAGACTTTCATGGTTAGAATGTATAATGAACTCCTTTGGCCATAAGTAATGTTGCCAAACTTGTAAAGACCTCACCAAAGCATACAACTCCTTGTCATAAGTTGCATACTTCAAAGCTGCCCCATGAAGCTTTTCACTAAAATATGCCACGGGCTTAGATTCCTGCATCAAAACAGCTCCAATACCAATCCCGGAGGCATCACAATGTATCTCAAAAGCTTTATGAAAATTAGGCAATGCAAGTAAAGGGGCGTGAGTCAACTTATGCTTTAAAGTATTAAAGGCGTCTTCATGTTCTTGTTTCCATTCAAAGGTAACATTCTTTTTAACAAGCTCATTTAAAGGTGCAGCTATAGAACTAAAATCTTTAACAAACCTTCTATAGAAACTTGCCAAACCATGAAAACTCCTAACTTGACTAGCATTTAAAGGTCTCGGCCAATCAATTATAGCCTTGACTTTAGACTCATCAACAGCAATGCCTTGAGAACTCACAACATATCCCAAAAAGACAATGGATTCCATGCAAAAAGAACACTTTTTGAGATTAGCATAAATTTGGTTCTCACGCAAAACAATGAAAACGGATTTAAGATGTTCAACATGCTCATCAATTGTTTTGCTATACACAAGGATGTCATCAAAATACACTACAACAAATTTTCCTATAAAGTGACGAAAAACATGATTCATAAGTCGCATGAAAGTACTTGGTGCATTAGATAAACCAAAAGGCATAACTAACCTTTCATACAATCCATACTTAGTCTTAAAAGCAGTTTTCCATTCATCACCTTCTTTAACACGAATTTGGTAGTATCCACTTTTCAAATCAATCTTGTTAAAAATAGAAGAACCATGCAATTCATCAAGCATATCATCTAATCTAGGAATTGGATGTCTATACTTAATGGTAATCTTATTAACAGCACGGCAATCAACACACATTCTCCAAGAATCATTCTTTTTAGGAACTAATATGACAGGAACTGAACAAGGACTTAGAGAATCACGAACTATACCTTTGTCAAGGAGTTCATCCACTTGACGTTGAATCTCCTTTGTTTCCTCAGGGTTTGCTCTATAAGCTGGTCGGTTTGGAATTTGCGCCCCAGGTATGAAATCAAATTGATGTTCAATACCTCGAATAGGTGGTAAACCTATTGGTAAGTCCTCAGGAAACACGTCACTATATTCCTGCAAAATAGAGTAAACAGCACTAGGCAAAGAAGCAAGGTGATCACTATCAACAATAAGTACAAAGTCCTTGCGAAACATCAAATACATAGGCTGCCTATCAACTAGAGCTCTCTTAATCTCATTCGAAGAAGCAAAATAACATGATTTCTTAATATGCAAGGTACGGCCTACACTATTACAAGTAATGGAGTTTGGGCCGGAACTTTCCTTAGTATTTGTCATCTCTTGTTTCTTCTTCTCTTTGGCGGAATTCAAATCTCTTGTAGCTTGAATGATTTTAGCTTGATCTTCAAACACTTGGGCCGGTGTTAAGGCTCGAAGATTAAACTTTTTCCCATTGTGAACAAAGCTATAGAAATTCTTCTTGGCATGGTAAAGGACATCACAATCATATTGCCAAGGGCGGCCAAGCAAGATATGGCTTGCTTCCATTGGAACAACATCACAAATAACTTCATCAACATATTTTCCAATGGTTAAAGTGAACTTAACTTGTTTTGTAACCCTAGTATCCATTGAATTGTTCAACCATTGAAGACGGTAGGGTTTAGGGTGTTTCATGCAATTCAAGTTCAACTTGTTCACAAATAGAGTGCTTGCCACATTTGTGCAACTACCACTGTCAATAATCACACTACAAATTTTATCTTGCACTAAACATCGTGTGTGAAATATATTGTCACGTTGCATCAAATCACTATCATCAACAAGAGGTTGGGCATTAAGAACACGACGAGAAACTAAAGAATGTTTACCACTTTTATACTTGTATAGTTCGAGCTCTTCACCTTCATCACTTGGTTCAACATCATATCTCTCCACAAGTTCGGGCATGTCCACACATTCTTCATCACTTTCAACTTCTCCATTGTCAAGAATGATCATCAACTTACTAGTAGGACAGTCGGCTCTCATATGTCCATAGCCTTGACATATAAAGCACTTAATATCCCTCAATCTTCGGGCTGTTGTTGACGACGACTTGGTGGTGTTTTCAGCAACTTTAGGGACTGTTTTTGAAACATTGGAAGGTGCTTTTAATGGCTGATTTGTAGTAAATGGCCGTGGCTTTGTGGATGGAGTAAAAGGGACAACATTCGGTTTTCTATCCCTTTGCCAATGTGGAGTCGATTGTGTGAACTTGTTCTTCCCTTTCATGTGCCTTTCAATCTTAATAGCTTTATGCACAAGTTCATTTATATCAACATAACTTTGCAAATCCACATGATAAGCCAACTCAGAATGCATACCTCTCAAGAACCTTTCAATATTAGAGTCGGGATCCTCTTGGACATTAGCCTTGATCATCAAAGCTTCCATCTCATGGTAGTACTCCTCAACCGATTTAGTACCTTGCACAAGAGAGTGCAATTTTCTGTTCAACTCACGGTTGTAATGAGCAGGGACATACTTTTTCCTCATAAGAACTTTCATTCGGCTCCAAGATTTAATTGGCTTTGCTCCATCTTCACGTCTAGAGCGAGTAACTTCATCCCACCATAGACTAGCATAGTCCTTAAGATGCATAAAGGCAAGTCTATTCTTCTCCTTTTCGGGATAATCATGGCCTTCAAAGAAGTGCTCAAGCTCACGAACCCAATCAAAATATGCTTCAGGATCTGCTTTACCATGGAAAGTAGGAATTGTTAACTTAACAGAAGCAATTGAAATTTTGGATTTGTTACCCTTGGTAGAGGAATCCGAGAGTTCTCCTTCTTCATCATCACTTCCGGACTCAAAAGCATCATTATATTTGAGTTTTCTAGAGGTGGATCCTTTAGAGTTAGACTCTATGTTATCAAGCCGGATGTTAATCTTTTGCAACATGTCGAATAGGACCTCATTGGCAAACTTTTGTTGAGCATCGGATATAGGTTTAGAACCTTTGGGTGTTCTTTCATCTACATCCTCTATTATACCTGCAAATTAGTAAAAACACAAGAAATATATAGAGAAATATACCTCACGGGTTCTCACAATTTTGATAGTAGGTACTCTCCCTTCTAGTGGTTAGGCTTTTCTCGTGTATACCCTATTCTAATACTCTCAAACTATAGAGAAGTTACTGCTACAATGACTTTAAGAGCTTATCTCAACCGAGATTTTCAACAACAAGATTCACACAAGTCAAATCAAAGAAGTTCAAGTAATTCACGTCACAAGAGTATTTCACGGCACGTGCGGATATACCTTGATTGATTCAGAAACTATGATATTTTAAAAGAGGAATCAAAGACGAGAAAAACACAATTTGAATCACCAAAATCCGAGTTGTATAGAGAAAGTTATGGCACTTTTAATCCAATGTGGTTTTCAAGCAACAACTTTAGAACAATTTGTTCTTCAAAAGAAATTAAATTAAATAACAGAATAATAAAAATAAAATAAAGTCCGAATTTATATATTTTTTTGTTCTTTTTCTGTTTTTTTTTTTTTTGAATCGGTCACACTTTTTTTTTTTTTTTTTTTTTACCGTGACCTTTTTTTTTTTTTTTTTTTGTCGGACAATATAGGACAAAAACAAACTTTTAAGGTTTGGACACAAACCTTGGACAAAACAAAAAGGACTAGGTTCGGACAAGAACCTTAAACAATGCAAACTTTAAAGTTTTAAGACAAGAACCTAGTACAAAGTACTTAGGTTTAAGGTTTGAAGACAACAACCTAGTATTAAGGTTTATGATGTTGTGTCTTTTTGTCTTAACCTTAAATAACCTTAAAAGCTTCAAACTTTATTAACTCACCAAGGAAAAAGAATTTGAATGTGCCACTTTCACAAAATAATCAAGATTTTCAACAAGGATCAAGAATATGACTCAAGATTCAAACTTGGACAACTTTGGATTTTCAAGAAAATGAAGAAGTTCAAAAAAGTGTTCAAGAACTTGTCTTTTTGAGATGGTAAAAAAGTTTGATCAAAACACACTATATTGTAGACAAGATGATGAAACTAACACAAAAAAAAGATCAAGAATTGAACAAGAATTGGCGAAGTTATGACCAAAAGACCAAAACTAGGGTTTTTAAGAAACCCTAATTGACACCCTATGGTATGGACGTGAAAACAGAAATAAATCACAAGGAATTCAACACTATGAATGCAAGAAAGATAGTGTAGAATATTAACACAAAGATGGCAGCAAGGATCGAACAAAAATCAGCAAGAAGATCAACACAAAAACGCAAGAAATCAAGAAGCAAGACCAACTCGAATTTGGACACATTTTTAACACAAAGTTGCATGCGATTTTTGGGCAGAATATTAATGAATTTAAGACTCAATTAATATATATGTTTACTGCAGAATATGGACTTAAAAACAGCAGCAAATCGAAGCAAGAACAGCAGCAACAACGTCACAAAAATCGTTAATCAACAAGGAAGCAATTTCGGACAGATTTTGATCAATTTTGCTCATGCGATTTTGACGAATTTAAAGACTCAACCTATGACGACCTAGGACAGAAAATATGACGTAGAAACAGCAGCAATACAAGGCAAAAATTGCAGCTAAAAGAACGACAACAAGAACAGCAAGAATGACGCTAAAACCGAGAGAAGAAAAGAAACTCAAAACCTAAAATTTTCGATGAACAACCAATAGCTTTGATACCACTTGATACGGATGGTCTAGGAATGGTTTCCACAACCACGCGAACTCCACAACTTTGGATCATTGTTCAATCAAAACTCAGCAACAATCACGAACAAGCAAAGCAAGAACAACACGGAAATCAAACACAAGAAGATAAGATGGATATTGAACGGGATGTATTTGATTGTAAACCAATCAAACCCAACACGTTACCACAAATTGATTCCAATCTAACCTATGTAAATCAAAGGTTAAAAAGATCTCAGTTCGGCGCGCTCTTGAAATCAAGAACAATACGTTCTCTTTAAGGTCCTAGCTTAAAGATTCTGGTCCTATGAATAATCAACTAAACTTAATTGATCAATCACGTTTTCACAACTAGTTTAAGGCTGCAAATAATTTAGCAAAGCTAAAAGGTTTCTTCAAGATTCAATGTGTCTAAAACGTTACAAAGCATAGCCCTTAAATAGGGTGAGTTTCGACCTTCCTTAAGGGAAAAGGAAACAAAACCCTAGAAGTTGTAAAATACAACTTGACTTATAAGCTAACCAATCACAATTAAGAAACTTCCAAATTGGAATTGGAAACTAATAACTAACTAACAAACTAGTTTCCTAATCCTTAAAGAAAACAAGGATTCGGTTATTGTGAGGAAGCAAAGTGTGAATTTGCTTTCCAAAAACTACTTTCCTAAACTTTTACTTGCCATTATCATGCAAGATAATTGGGCCAAGTAATCTTTATTAACTAATTAAATAAAACGCCAATTAAGCCCAAATAAGGAAAGTTAATGGACTTAATTAAAACAACATAAATACTTAAATTAATCCAAAAGGTGGCGTGAAACAAAACAAGCCCAAAAGCACGCCTCTTCATGGACTTCATAAATTCGTCCTTGTGCAAGCTTCTTCAAGGTGGATCATGAATTGTTAATGAAGAAACATTCCACAAGACTTCTCCTTGAGATGGTTCGGCCTCCATTGCTTCACAATGTAATGACAATAAATTGTGCAAGGCTTCCTTCATCCTTTTGCTCCTTGATCTTGTCATTGGTCCATCAAGGTTCATCAATGGATCACTTGAATTCGTCCTTGGCACCATGGACATGGGTGGATTGCTATCATATTTCACACACGATGCTTAGTTCAAAATAAGATTTGTAGTGTGATTATTGATAGTGGTAGTTGCACAAATGTGGCGAGCACCTTGTTTGTTAATAAACTGAATTTGACTTGCATGAAACATCCAAAACCATATAGACTTCAATGGTTAAATAATTCAGTTGAAACTCATGTGACTAAACAAGTAAAATTTTCTTTTACCATTGGTAAATATGTTGATACTGTTTTATGTGATGTTGTTCCAATGGAAGCTAGTCATATTTTACTTGGTAGACCTTGGCAATATGATTGTGATGTGCTTTATCATGCCAATAAATTTTTTTACAGTTTTGTGCATAAAGGTAAAATGTATAGTCTTCGTGCTTTAACTCCCACTCAAGTTTTTGAAGATCAAACTCGAATTGCACAAGCTTGTAAAGATATGAATGATTCAAAGAAGAAGAATGTACTAGAAAAACAACAAAAAGTTAACACTACTATAGGCTGAGAGCATGATGTTTTATCTAGTAAAGGTCGAGAGTTAGCTACTAAGAAGTCTTGTTGTTTTGCTTCTTCTAATGAGATTAAGAGAGCATTGATTGATAGGCAGTGGTAAGTTGGTTTTATACCAACTTAAATGTATTATTTCACTTCGCTTTTGCCTTGATTTGCATGCAAATGTGTGGTGCAATGTGCTATATTGTGTGTTTATGTGGTTTGCAACTCATAGTGTTTAAATGGTGAAAAAAAAGACCAAAAATGTTGTTAAAATGAGGAAAATATATGCTTGGTGTCAAATGACAAGGTTTAGAGTTTGAAACAATGAGAATGGTGAGTGGGAATTTAAGAAAAACTGAAATGAGCTTATTTGGCCAAATTAGGGTTTGGGCAGAATGTTGGTGCAACTTGTTTTGGGTATAACTCTTTCCATATTTATCCAACTTAGGAGCTCTTGGATGTTCTAGAAAGCTCTTTGAGTTTACTTTATTTCTTATGTTTTAACATTCTTCTAATTCTGTGTGCAAGTATGAGAAACGGGGGCAACTTTGCAATTGCTACTCAAGGTTTTCATCTTTGATTTCATATTGCCACAGTTTGGTAGAATGAACATATCTTAACCTACAGACCTTCAATGATTCTGATTCCTGAACCAATGGAAAGCCAAGAGAAAGCTCTAAACCTTTTATGTTTACCACAAAGTCTGATTCAGAGCCGAAGACACACGAATGCTGCATAGACGAAGGATGTTTTGCTGAAGCAAGAAATTTGCCCACGACATGTCGTGGACAAACTTTGAGAACAAACGTTTGGCCGACGACATGTCATAGGCCAATCTTGGAAGGACGCAAAATGGCCTACGACATGTCGTAGGCCATTCTTGAAGAGGAAAATTTGCTCCACGACATGTCGTAGGCTATTTAAGAGGAATGGAAGTTTGCTCCACGACATGTCGTAGGCTTAAAATCCAGTCTTGCCACGCCTCAGGTTTTTGGTCATAACTCTCTCATATTAACTCCGAATTGGATGATTCAAAAGGCTGCGGAAAGCTAAGACCTTGGGCTACAACGTTCGTGCTTTAGGTTTTGCCCAGTTCACAATGCATCATGGCCAACGTTTAGTTGGAAGGTGACGGTTTGTAAGTTTTCAGAATTTGAGAGGTAAAACGTTCCAAGTATATATGCTTGTGTTTTCCTTGCATCCTTGAGTTGGATTTGATGCACTCATTTGTTATTTATCTTACACAATTTGATGCCATAGGTTATGAACAATACTTTGCCCGTTGTGGCATATGTGTACACAAGTACCACACAACCTTGCCAACACCTTGCCCACCTTGCAAAGACTTTGCCAACACCTTGCCAACACCTTACCAAGACCTTGCCAACACCTTGCCAAAACTTTGCCAACACCTTACCAACACCTTGCCAAGACATTGCCAACACCTTGCCAAGACCTTGCCAACACCTTGACATACCTTGCCGCACACATGCCACAACCTTGCCGAATACATGCACCTTGCCACACTTTGCCATGCACACATGAACCGGACCTTGCCACTCGCCGTGCACACAGGCCGCACACATGCACAACACTTTGCCACGCACGCAACACCTTGCCATGCACTCTCGGCAACACCTTGCCATGTACTCTTTGGCACAACATTTGCACACGTTTTGGCACACCACTCGTGCACAACACAAACTTCACCAAACACACACCTCGGTATAGGAATCAAAACGGGCAGCCATGAAAGAATTGCTCCACGAGATCTCGTGGACAAAGAAAAAGTGCCAAAATTTACTCCACGAGATCTCGTGGAAGAAAAAAACTGGTGGAAATTTACTCCACGAGACCTCGTAGAAGAAAAAAAATGGTGAAAATTTGCTCCACGAGATCTCGTGGAGTAAGTTGTGTAGCTGCATGCCAAAATTTTGGCTAAGTGTTGAGATCTTGTGTTGTGTGTGCAGGGTCAGAGAAGGCGTGATCCTGGATGGCACAAAGGCGCTGGAGTTGGCTTGGAGGTGTGCTAGACGTTTGAAGGCGCGAGGAGCCCACGAAGTAAAGGCGTGGAGGGAGCTAACCAACAAGGGATTCGAAGCAGCGGTTTGAAGGCGTGGGAGTCTCTGGCACAAAGGCATGAGGAGGACGATGAAGACACGGGCTTGTTGGCTTGAAGGCCCGTTGTGGGCTAAAGATGAAGACGAAGGGGCTGGAGCATAAGCCTGAAGGCGCTGGAATGCTGGAGGAATTCTTCAACTTTGAATTTTCACATTTTACGCTGATTTTGGTTATTCCATTTAAGGGCATTCCTGTAATATCTTAGATGTTTTACGTTTGCGTATTAGTTACATTTTCATAACTCTATATATAGAGAATGTAGCTAATATCCAGGGGGATCCTTGGACCATTATTCACTTTTCACATTTGTAACCAACTTTTGATCTAGAGAGAGCGAGAATAAATTTGCAAGATCTACTTTCTCTCTCTAGTTTCTCTCTCTAGCTTTTGAACTTCATTTTGGATTCCGATTGAGGATTGTTTCCGATTATTGTAAATCTCCTTGCATTTGGGAAGGCATTCCACAATCCTTTTGAGAATTGAAAGCTTTGAGACATCTTAATTGGTAAACTCTTTCCAATTGATGAAATGAACTGTGTAATCTTCCAATTTGATGATCGTGAATTGAAAATGGAGTTTCCTGGCTAGATCTTGTGATATCCTAGGATTTGAACGGATGAATGTTTAATTCAGTTGATATGATGTCTTGCAATTGACTTAATTCACTAAGTATGAAATCACACATGAATCTACACTTTGAACTTGTTACATTTCATATTTCTGCACTGGACTTGAATGATTTGAACTCCAATTGTGGTCGCCATGCCAAGTTGGAGGTAGTTTCACCATCATTTAGTGAGGATACATGAAATGAGAACTTGAATGTGATTTCTTGAGTCTTCTCACTTGTTCAACCGATCATTGCATTTCTGAGATTCTGGCCTCGCCATGGGATGTTTTGAAGAAATGAACCTTAGAGAAGAAGTTGAGATTCTGTAGTTTATAACAATAATCTGGGCCTCGCCATGGGAAAGGTAAGTGTTATGGAAACTAGCATGTAGTGCGGTCGTCATGCCGGCTATAGGTTAGGTTCTCGGGGAACTAAGATCTCCTCTGTTCATATTTTCTTGTCAATTGCATCACATCAAGTCACTGAGAACTCAAAACTCCTAGGATATCCATTCACATTCATTAATTGCATTCAGGTTTCATTTCTTGTGTTAATTTTGTATGATTTAGAGTTTGGAACATAGTTGTAATTGTCACTCTTAGTTGTTAAGCCTGTTGTTTTTCTTTTACTCTTTTCTTTGTGACATTTTGTGAACAAAATCCAAATTCTTGATACCTCCTTTTCCCTGTGGATACGATCCCTACTTACGCTACTACATTAGTGTTCAGGCTAAAATTTAGCTGATATGACTTTAAGCTGTTCAATTTTTGGCGCCGTTGCCTGGGAAAAGGCTTGGTTTTCTTGAATTTTGAGTTGCTCTGTTTTGTTTTTGTGTATATTAGTAGTTTTGTTCTGTTTCATTTTGGTAAATTTTGTTGCATTTTGTAGTTTTCGTGTTTTGTTGTTTGCTTTGGTGTATTTGTGTCAAGTGCAGGACATTGAAGTTCACTGTAATTGAGTATTGCACAAGTACCTAAGCATGTCTAGATGGAACGAGGACTTCTCCCTACTACCATATGAAGGGCAATGGCAAGATCAAGCACAAAGCAACAACTCACATCACATTGGGACACAAGAGCTTCCTGTGGAGGACATGTTTTCTCAACTTCTGGAAAAACTTGACAGAGGCTTACCAAAGGAAGATAAATGGTATTACCAACAACAAAGCAATGAGTGTTATCTCAGAGAAGAGGACAAAATGAAAAACATGTTGTCTCATGTTTTGGAGAGAATTGATAAAAATGAAACAAGGTTCGCTCAACTGGAAGAAGAGCTTCAAGGGCAACAAGAAAGATTTTATTGAATCAACGCTTTAATAAGCAACCTATGGGAACAAATTGAGACACCAACTTTAGATGCACAATACCATTCACAAGGTACACCTCTCATTCCTAAGGACAATCATTTTGAAATGCATGCTAATATGGATTATGGCTTAAAGTGTCTAAGGGAGGAGAAGTCTACTTGTTTTGGGGATGATGTACATGGATGCTATGTTGCTGATTCTTTTGAGCATGAATATGTGCACTTTGATGTTGATAATGATGGCTTCTTTAGTGATCTTGATAGTGATGACTCTCGTGTTCTAAGTTGCCATGTTACTAAGCTGGAAAATGTGTCTAAAGTGGAATCTTGCATGAATTTCATGGAATTCAATGAGTCAAATGATGTCGATTGCCTAGATTTAGATGTGTTTCCTCTTGATAGCTTTGTGAATCGCATAGAGTCACTTCTTGAAGATCAATGTGATTTCATGAAGGAGGATGATGTTGCATTTATTAATGAAAGTGTTAACACATTGTTTGAAACTCTGGTTGAGGCACCAATTTTTGAAATGGTCAATGAATCTAAGTGTCTAATTGGTGACTCACAAGAAGTGCAAAGTGAGATACTCTTGTTAGTTGATGATAATGCTTGTTGTGTTGTTGAGAAAGAAAAGCCTCATGAATTTCCCAATGTTAGTTTTGATGATAAAGATGTTAACATTTTGAATGACAATGACAATGATGATGCTGATTGTTATTCTCTGAATGTAACTTTTCTTGATGACTTGATAAATTGCATAGAGTCATATCTTGATGAACATTGTGATATCATTAAACAATTCGGTTGATACACGAGTTACCAAACAAGTTAAGTTTTCTTTTACCATTGGGAAGTATGTTGATACTGTTTTATGTGATGTTGTTCCCATGGAAGCAAGTCATATTTTACTTGGGCGTCCTTGGCAATTTGATTGTGATGTGATTTATCATGCCAAGAAAAAATTCTATCGCTTTGTACATTAAGGAAAGAAGTTTAATCTTCACGCTTTGACTCCTGCACAAGTCTTTGAAGATCAAACAAGAATCATTCAAGCTAGTAGAGATATGAACACCACAAAGGAGAAGAAATTGCAAGAGAAACAATGTAATAGTGGATCGAAATCTTGTAATAGTCATGATATAGTTGTTTCTAAATCTTGTAATTTTGCTTCTTCTAGTGAGATTAAGAGAGCATTAGTAAATAGGCAGCCTTTATACTTAATGTATCGCAAGGATTTTGTACTTATTATTGATAGTGATAACCTTGCTTCTTTGCCTAGTGCTATTTACTCTCTCTTGCAGGAATATCAAGACGTGTTTCCCGAGGAATTACCAATTGGTTTGCCGCCAATTAGAGGTATTGAACATCAAATTGATTTCATACCTAGAGCACAAATTCCAAATCGGCCAGCTTATAGAGCTAACCCTGAGGAAACAAAAGAGATTCAACGTCAAGTGGATGAACTCCTTAACAAAGGTATTGTGCCTGAATCTCTTAGTCCATGTTCCGTTCCTGTCATATTAGTTCCTAAAAAGGATAACTCTTGGCGTATGTGTGTTGACTGTCGTGCCATAAATAAAACAACTATTAAGTATAGGCATCCAATTCTTAGATTAGATGACATGCTTGATGAGTTATATGGTTCATACATATTTACCAAGATAGATCTTAAAAGTGGATATTATCAAATTCGCACGAAAGAAGGTGATGAATGGAAAACTGCTTTTAAAACAAAGTATCGTCTTTATGAATGGTTAGTTATGCCTTTTGGGTTATCTAACGCCCCAAGTACTTTTATGAGACTTATGAATCATGTTTTTCGTCACTTTATTGGCAAATTTGTTGTAGTCTATTTTGATGATATCCTTGTGTATAGCAAAACACTTGATGAGCATGTTGAACATTTAAAACAAGTGTTTGTTGTTTTGCATGAGAACAAATTGTATTCTAATCTCAAAAAGTGTTCCTTTTGCATGGAGTCAATTATCTTTTTGGGATATGTTGTAAGTTCTCAAGGCATTGCTATTGATGAGTCTAAAGTCAAGGCAATCATGGATTGGCCAAGAACTACATGTGCTAGTCAAGTTAGGAGTTTTCATTGACTTGCAAGTTTTTATAGGAGATTTGTTAAAGACTTTAGTTCTATAGCAGCCCCTTTAAATGAACTTGTAAAGAAAAATGTTACATTTGTTTGGAATGAAGAGCATGAAAACGCCTTTAACAAATTGAAATACATGTCGACTCACGCCCCTTTACTTGCTTTGCCTAATTTTAATAAAGCTTTTGAGATACACTGTGATGCCTCCGGGATTGGTATCAGTGCTGTTTTGATGCATAAATCAAGACCCGTGGCTTATTTTAGTGAAAAGCTCAATGGGGTAGTTTTGAAGTATGCAACTTATGACAAGGAGTTGTATGCTTTGGTAAGGTCATTACAAGTTTGGCAACATTATTTATGGCCAAAGGAATTCATTGTACATTCTGATCACGAAAGTCTTAAATTTTTGAAGACCCAAGGTAAATTGAATAAAAGACATGTTAAGTGGTTAGAATTTATTGAAACCTTTCCATATGTTGTTAAGTACAAATCTGGTCATTAAATGTGGTAGCCAATGCATTATCTAGGAAATACAACTTATTTACCTATTTGCATTCTAAGTTACTTGGTTTTGAAATGATTAAGGATTTGTATAAAGATGATCATGATTTTCACGCCAACTTTGATCTTTGCTTGAATAAACCGAATGGTGACTACTATGTTTATGATGGTTTCTTGTTTAAGAAAGATAAACTTTGTATTCCCCAATGTTCCATTCGTGATTTGCTTGTTAAGGAAACCCATGGGGGAGGATTAATGGGGCACTTTGGTATTGCTAAAACACTTACTGTTTTGAATGAGAACTTTTATTGGCCTAACATGACTAAAGATGTTAAAAGTGTTTGTGATAAATGCATTGTGTGTAAACAATCGAAATCTAAATTAATGCCTCATGGTTTGTATCAACCTTTGCCTGTTCCTAGTCATCCTTGGATTGATATTTCTATGGATTTTATGCTTGGTTTGCCTAGGTCACGCAATGGTCATGACAGCATATTTGTTGTAGTTGATAGATTTAGCAAAATGTCACATTTTATTGCTTTTTCTAAGTCTAACGATGCTACTAGAATTGCTGATTTGTTCTTTAAGGAAATTGTAAGGTTGCATAGAATGCCTAAGAGTATTGTTAGTGACAGAGATGTCAAGTTTTTGTCACACTTTTGGCGTACTCTTTGGAATAAGTTGGGTACTAAATTGCTGTTTTCTACTGTTGCACACCCACAAACTGATGGGAAAACTGAAGTATTTAATAGAACTTTGTCTACCTTACTTCGTGCACTTATTCAGAAAAACTTAAAGAATTGGGAAGGGTGTTTACCACACATTGAGTTTGCTTACAATCGATCTATGCATAGCTCTACTAATTTTTCAGCTTTTGAGATTGTATATGGTTTTAATCCTTTAACTCCTTTGGATATTTTGCCTTTACCTGTTAATGAGTTTGTTAATGCTGAAGGTAAAAAGAAAGCTGATTTTGTAAGGGAGTTACATGATATCGAACTAACATAGAGAGGCGAAATGAACAATTCGCTAAGCAAGCCAATAAGGGTAGACGACAAGTGATTTTCGAACCAGGAGATTGGGTTTGGATTCACTTGAGGAAAGAGAGATTTCCTGAAAAGAGGAAATCTAAACTTCATCCAAGAGGCGATGGTCCTTTTCGAGTCTTGGAAAGGATTGGAGATAATGCTTACAAGATTGAACTTCCAAGTGAGTATGGCAATGTCTCATCTACTTTAAATGTGATACGAATGGCCTTGAATAAAGATCCTCAACCACTCGAGACCCTCTCCTTTGGATCGTTGTTACACCAAGAATCACGAACAAGCAAGAAAAACACAAAGACAATGCGGAAACAAACACAAAACAAGAAAAGATATTGAACGGGCAGAATTGATCAAAGGCAATCAACACGTTACTACAAAAAGAATCCAATCCAACCTATGTAAATCAAGAGTTGAAAAGTTTTCAGTTTGGCTTGTTCTTTAAATCAAGAACGGGTAAGTTCTCTATAAGGTCTTAGCTTAAAGATCACGGTTCTTATGAATCTTCAACTTAAATCAATTGAAAATTCACGTTTTTTCTTAACAACTTTCACGGCTGCAAGAAGGTATTAAGCAATGCTTAATTTATCAAAATTCAACTTATTATTTCATGTGAAAAACTCACCTATAAATAGGCTACAAAAACATGAAACCCTAACTAAATCCTTTATGGAAAAGGATTCTAAACACAGTTAAAGGAAAGCAAAACACGTTTTTGCTAACTACTTTTCTAAACTTCTTAAGAAGCAAAAACCAATTTGACTTCTTAAGTTTTCTAAACTTTTACTTGCCATTATCATGCAAGATGATTGGATCAAGTAATTACTTAGCCCATAATTAAATGTTTAATGGGCTTAATTATTATACTCAGAAATAAATCCAATTGAAACATTAAAAGTGGCGTGAACAATTAATGAAGCCCAATACGCCATTACTTGGTCTTCAATGTAGTCCATGGATTCGCGACGGTAATTTGCCAGAATCACGTCACTCATCTTGGTAGGCACTTTTGACGATGTTAACTTCCGAATCTCGTAAAATGTAAAACATAAAAGTTGTAGTCCTCTCTCTTATGGTTCCAGGGCTTCTTGAATCACGTAATTCGGAGTTATATCGAGTGAGATATAGGAATATACCAAAATGGGACAGAAACTTTCAGCATTTAATTGACTTTAACACCATGGACATGGACACAGGCTCATTCTCATCACAATGTTACTGATTTATCTTTGTTTGATGTAGGTGATTCGAGGACGAATTCTTTCGAGGAGGGAGGGAATGATGGAAATCAACCCAAGTCCATTTTGCCAAAACCAACTTCACAAGATCCCTTGTCAAATCTTGATGGTCCAATGACAAGATCAAGGAATTCAAAGATGAAGGCAGCTTTGCAATCATTAATGGTGTCAACTTGTGAAGGACTTGAGGAAGCTCTTACAACATCTCAATCACGTGAAGTCATTTGGCATATTTCTTCAATAACAATTCATGATCCACCTTGAAGAAATAATGAAGGCCGAAAATATAAAGTCCAAGAAGAAGGCGTGTTTTGGGCTTAGCAAATGGATCACGCCAATTCTTTGTGTTTCGGATTTATTGTGTTGTTTTTAGTTAAGTCCATTTAACATTATAATGGGCTTAATGTGGCGTTTTTATTTAAGTGTTTAAGTTCATTACTTGGCCCAATTATCTTGCATGATAATGGCAAGTAAAAGTTTAGGAAACTTAAGAAGTCAAATTGGTTTTTGCTTCTTAAGAGTTTAGGAAAGTAATTGAAGAAAGCAAAAACGTGTTTTTCTTTTCTCTTAGCCGTGTTTAGAGTCCTTTTCCATAAAGGATTTAGTTAGCTTGTTACTTACTTTACAAGTTAGGGTTTTATGTTTTTGTAGCCCATTTATAGGTGAGTTTTTCACATGAAATAACAAGTTGAATTTTGATAAATTAAGCATTGCTTAAAACCTTCTTGCAGCCGTGAAAGCTAGTAGGAAAAATGTGAGGATCCAATTGATTTCAATTGAGATTTCATAAGACCCGCAAAACCTTAGTGAGGAACTATAGGTTAGCTTACCCGTTCTTGATTTAAAAAACACACCAAACTGAAGAGATTTAACTTTTGATTTACATTAGTTAAGTTAATTCTATTTGTTATAATGTTGGGGTGTAGATTGCTTCAATCTTTGCCTTTTCATTTTATCTTGTTTCCTTCCGCTTTGTGTTGTTTGTTGAATTTGAGACTTGTGGAGTACAACCGGTCCAAAAGGTGAGGGTGTGATCGTGTGGTTGAGGTCTCAAATCCAAGGCCATCCGTATCAAAATGTATAAGGCAAAGAAAATTTTAATAATCTAGAATAAGATTTTAAATAATTTTCTTTCACTAAAAGAATGGATCGGGCATAATAGTTTTGAATGTGTAAAGCACATAAAGCTTCATTATTCTTAACAAGTTGTGCAAGATCTATATTGTGAAAGTCATGAAAAACACAACATTGGCAAGAAAATTCATAACAATTATGCAAATAAATATCATGTATTAAATGCAAATCAGAAATCCTATTACTAAATGCATCACAAAACAAATGTAAAAATAACACTTCATATAAAGACATATGTAGTGATTTCGAAAATATGAAACTATGCACGACAAACTTCCTAATAACATGCATGGACACACTAGCACTAACATAGAAATTAACTACTTTACGATGTAAAATACGAAAAGGACATAAGCATAAATTAATGTAATTACAAAGATTATCCAAAGATAAATAAGAATATTCATAGCAACTAAACATATATGCATTCTAGATGAAGTGTAAATCACAATAACGTTTTAATCCCTTTGTAAACATGCTTAAGTTATCATATATAAAGACGCAATTCCAAAGATTAAAAACATAATGTAAACTATCTGATATGAATGATCACGGTACAGCACCTTAGACCACTCGAAATCCACTTCCTTTAGATCGTTGCTTACCAAAAACCACGATCAAGAACAAGACTCAACAATGGTGCGGAATTAACAAACAAGAAAACAAAAGATATTGACACGAAAAGATTTGATATGAAGTAATCAAACCCCCACGTATGAATCAAAAGGATTCGGCCAACCTATGAAAATTCATAAGCTAAACAAATCAGTTTGGCTTGTTCTTTGAATCAAGAACTTGTAAGTTCACCTAAAGGTCCTAGCTTCTAGGTTAACGGTTCTTATGAAAATCCAACTAAACTTAATTGAATTAATTCACGTCTTTACAACTTTTAAGGCTGCAAAATTCTTTAGCAAAGCTAAACTTTTATCAAAATTCATCTATCTAAAATCGTGTAAAGGAGCCCTCCTTTTATCGGGAGTAATTCGGCTCTTACAAAGACAAAGAAAGAAAAACCCTAACTCAAGTCAATTACAACTTGACTTCTAAGCTATCTAACTTTCCAAATTGGAATTGGAAACTATCAACTAACAAACTAATCCTTTTCCAAAAAGGATTATGTCACACGGTTTTCAAAGGGTAGCAAAACACGTTTTGGCTTCCCTTTGTTTCCTAAACTTTGAAGAAGCAAAACTCAATTTGACTTCTTAAGTTTCTTAAAATTTTACTTGCCATTATCATGCAAGATAATTGGGACAAGTAAACTTTATTAAATTCGAAATTCCAAGCCCAAAGATTAATAAATTAAAACGTCAAGTTGGGCTTAAAATAACATTAAATAAAACCCTAATTTAATTAGCAAATAGATGTGATCTTCTAAGTGAAAGCCCAAACACGCCTTTTCCTTGGACTTCATTGTGATTGATCCATCTCTTCATGGATTGTGATAGAAGAGATATTCCATAAAACTCCATTGGTGGAAGATGTTTGG
Source organism: Ophiorrhiza pumila (assembly GCA_016586305.1). NCBI lineage: Eukaryota > Viridiplantae > Streptophyta > Magnoliopsida > Gentianales > Rubiaceae > Ophiorrhiza > Ophiorrhiza pumila. The sequence continues at coordinate 11,045,417 of BLIW01000005.1, read as the reverse complement.
ACCGGACCATGATGCTCTTCAAAGATGTCCAACTCTTCACAATGAGTTATCAATAATGCTTGCAACGCCTCCTTCTTCCTTTTGCTCCTTGATCTTGTCATTGGTCCATCAAGATTTGTCAATGGATGAACACTAGAAGTCGGCTTTGGCATAGACATAGATGGATTGCTATCATTCCCTCCCTCCTTGAAAGGATTCGTCCTCGAATCACCTACATCAAACAAAGATAAGTTAGTAACATTAAACGTAGATGAGACATTGCTATAGGCACTAGGAAGCTCTATCTTGTAAGCATTATCTCCAATCCTTTCCAAAACACGAAAAGGACCATCTCCTCGTGGGTGAAGCTTAGATTTCCTTTTGTCAGGAAACCTCTCCTTCCTTAAGTGAATCCAAACCCAATCACCTGGTTCAAATATCACTCTTTTCCGACCTTTATTAGCTTGTTTGGCATATTGTTCATTACGCCTTTGAATATTATGCCTTACTCTTTCATGTAACTCCTTAATAAAATCTGCTTTCCCTTGACCTTCAACATTAACAAACTCATTAATAGGCAAAGGAAAAATATCAAGAGGAGTTAAAGGATTGAATCCATAAACTATTTCAAAAGGCGAACAGTTAGTGAAACTATGGACAGTTCTATTATAAGCAAATTCAATATGCGACAAACAACCTTCCCAATTCTTTAAGTTTTTCTGAATAATAGCACGAAGTAAAGTAGACAAAGTACGATTTACTACCTCAGTTTGCCCATCAGTTTGGGGATGTGCAACAATAGAAAATAATAACTTAGTGCCTAACTTATTTCAAAGAGTGCGCCAAAAGTGAGATAAAAACTTGACATCTCTATCACTAACAATACTCTTAGGAATTCCATGCAACCTTACAATTTCCTTAAAGAACAAATCAGTAACTTTTGTAGCATCATTAGACTTAGAACATGCAATGAAATGTGCCATCTTACTAAATCTATCAACTACCACAAAAATGCTATCATTACCAGTGCGTGATCTAGGCAATCCAAGTACAAAATCCATAGATATATCAACCCAATGATGACTAGGAACAGGCAAAGGTGTATACAATCCATGAGGCATGATTTTCGATTTTACTTGTTTACATACAATGCACTTTTCACAAACACTTTTAACATTTTTAATCATGTTAGGCCAGTAAAAGTGTTCATTCAAAATAGCAAGAGTCTTTGCAATCCCAAAATGCCCCATTAACCCTCCCCCATGGGTTTCTTTAACAAGCAATTCACGAATAGAACATGAGGGTATGCACAATTTATCCTTTTTAAATAAGAAACCATCATACATATAAAAGTCTCCATTCGGCTTTATAGCACAAGTATCAATTACATTTTTGAAATCAACATCATCTTTGTATAAATCCTTGATCAAATCAAAACTAAGTAACTTAGTATGCATATAGGTGAATAACGAATGTCTCCTAGATAATGCATCAGCTACAACATTTTCATTACCAGATTTATACTTAATCACATAAGGAAAAGTTTCAATAAACTCTAACCACTTTGTGATAGGAATCAATCTATGCCTATGCCAAAGAAGACTTCCAGTGTTCATCCATTGTCAAATCTTGATGGACCAATGACAAGATCAAGGAGCAAAAGGATAAAGGAGGCGTTGCAAGCATTATTGATAACTCATTGTGAGGAGTTGGACATCTTTGAAGAGAATCGTGATCCGGTCCAAGCATCTTCTACCAATGGAGTTTTATGGAATATCTCTTCAATCACAATCCATGAAGAGATGGATCAATCACAATGAAGTCCAAGAAAGGCGTGTTTGGGCTTTCACCAATGGATCACGTCTTCTTGCTAATTTAATTAGGGTTTTATTTAATGTTGTTTTAAGCCCAACTTGACGTTTTATATTTATTATTTATGGGCTTGGAATTTCGGTTTTAATAAAGTTTACTTGGCCGAATTATCTTGCATGATAATGGCAAGTAAAAGTTTAGGAAACTTAAGAAGTCAAATTGAGTTTTGCTTCTTCATAGTTTAGGAAACAAAGGAAGCCAAAACATGTTTGGCCACCTTGATAAAACTGTGTGCCCTAATCCTTATTAGAAAAGGATTAGTTTGTTAGTTGTTAGTTTCCAATTCCAATTTAGAAAGTTGGTTAGTTTAGAAGTCAAGTTGTAATTCACTTGAGTTAGGGTTTACAAGCCTTGGCCGAATTAGCCTCTATAAAAGGCCATCATTGTAAACGATTTTTCATAGATGAATTTTGATGAAGTTTAGCTTTGCTAAAGTGTTTTTACAGCCTTGAAAAGTTGTGAAGCAAAACGTGAATTAATTCAATTAAGTTTAATTGAGTTTTCATGAGAACCGTGAACCTAGAAGCTAAGACCTTTAGGTGAACTTACAAGTTCTTGATTCAAAGAACAAGCCAAACTGATTTGTTTAGCCTTTGAATTTTCATAGGTTGGCCGAATCCTTTTGATTCATAAGTGGGGGTTTGATTACTTCATATCAAATCTTTTCGTGTCAATATCTTTTAATTTCTGTTTTTGTGTAATTCCGCATCTTTGTGATTCTTGTTCTTGGTTCGAGTTTGGTAAGCAACGGTCCAAAGGAAGTGGATTCAAGTGGTCTAAGGTGCTGCATCTTGATCATTCATATCAATTGGTATCAGAGCTCAAGGTTGTCTTCCAAATTCAGGTTTTTATTCTCAGTTTTTGAGTCTTCTTGTGTCTCGATTTTTCTTGCTGTTTTTGCATCGTTTTTGTGCTGCTGTTTTTGCGTCTTTTTGCTGCTGTTCTTGAGTCAATTTTCTGACGTAAAATTGTGTCTTAATTCAGTCCTAAATTCTTCATAATTCTGTCCAAAATTCGCATGCAAAAGATTGTTGAAAACTGCCCAAAATCGCTAGTTTGCTTGTTCTCGGTTTTGCGAATTTTTGTGTTGTTTTCTTGCTGATTTGTGTTGTGTTTTTGCTGCTGTTCTTGGTGTCTATATTCTGCACTTTTTTGTTGTCTTCATAGTGTTGAATTCCATTGGTTTTCATTGCTGTCCACACGTCATACTTGTTAGGGATTTTGAGTCAAGAATTAGGGTTTCTTACAAACCCTAGTTTTGGTCAAGATTGCATAACTTTCTTGTTTCTTATCCGAATTGCATTCTTTCTTTTGTGTTAGTTTCTTTGTTTCATTCTTGTCATAGTGTGTTTTGATCAAACTTTTATCACACTTGAAAAAGATAAGTTCTTGAACACTTTCTTGAATTCTTGATTTTCTTGAAAATCCAAAAGTGTCAAAATTTGAATCTAAAGCCATATTCTTGATCTTCTTGATAAATCTTGAATATTTTGTGAAAGTGGCACATGCAAATTCATAATTCTTGGTGAGATATTAAAGTTTGAAAATTTTAAGGTTTTTAAGGTTAAGACAAAAGACACAACATCCTTAAACCCTAATCCTAGGTTGTTGCCTTCAAACCTTAAAAGTTTTTGTTTGTCTTAGGTTCTTGTCCGAACCTTAATTGTTTTTGTTTGTCCAAGGTTTGTGTCCAAACCTTAAAAAGTTTGTTTTGTCCTAGGTTGTTGTCCGAACAAAAAAAAAAAAAAAAAAGAGGCCGAATTTAAAAAAAAAAAGGCCCAACTCAAAAAAAAAAGTCCGAACTATAAAAAAAAAGGCCCAATACAAAAAAAAATATTCGGACTTTTTTTATTATTTTCAGTTTATTATTATTATTTTTTTTAAATTTAATTTATTCTTGAAGAACACATTGTTCTTAAGTTGATTACTTGAAAACCACCTTGGATTAAAAGTGCAATAACTTTCTCAATACAACTCGGAATTAAGTGATTCAAATTGCGTTTTCTTCGTCTGGAAATCTACTTTCTGTTTCTCTTAGTTTCTGAAGTTAAATCAAGTTATAACCACACGTGTTCTTAAATACTCTTGACGGGAATTTGTTAAAAACTTCTTTGGTTTTCACTTGTGAAAATTTGTGGTGGAATTAATTGGTTGAGTCTTGTTATTACAATCATTGAACCAGTAAGTTCCGTAGTTTGAGAGTATTAGTATAGGGTATACAAGAGAAAAGCCATCACACTAGAGAGGAGAGTACCTACTACCCATATTGTGAGAAACATTGAATGTAGATGAAACATTGCCATACTCACTTGGAAGCTCGATTTTGTAAGCATTATCTCCTATCCTTTCTAAAACACGAAAAGGACCATCTCCTCTTGGATGAAGTTTATATTTCCTCTTTTCAGGAAACCTTTCCTTCCTCAAGTGATTCCAAACCCAATCCCCTGGTTCGAAAATCACTCTCTTCCTTCCTTTATTGGCTTGCTTGGCATATTGTTCATTTCGCTTTTCAATGGTATTTCGAACCCTTTCATGTAACCCCTTAATAAATTCAGCTTTCTTTTTACTTTTAACATTAACAAACTCATTAATAGGCAAAGGCAAAATATCAAGTGGAGTTAAAGGATTGAACCCATATACAATCTCAAATGGTGAACAAGATGTCGAACTATGAAAAGTTCTATTATATGCAAACTCAATATGTGGAATACAGCTTTCCCAATTCTCTAAGTTTCTTTGGATGATGGCTCGAAGCAAGGTAGATAAAGTGCGGTTAACTACTTCAGTTTGTCCATCAGTTTGTCCATCAGTTTGTCCATCAGTTTGTGGATGTGCAATAGTAGAAAACAACAATTTAGTGCCTAACTTATTCCATAAAGTACGCCAAAAGTGAGAGAAGATCTTAACATCCCTATCACTAACAATACTTTGTGGAATACCATGCAATCTAACAATTTCCTTAAAGAACAAATCAGCAATATGTGTAGCATTATTAGTTTTGGAACATGCAATAAAATGTGTCATTTTACTAAATCGATCCACTACTACAAATATGCTATCTTTACCATTGCGTGATCTAAGCAATCCAAGAACAAAATCAATAGAAATATCAACCCAAGGATGACTAGGAATAGGCAAAGGTGTATATAATCCATGAGGCAATATTTTTGATTTGGCTTGTTTACACACAATAAATTTATCACAAACACTTTTCACATCTTTAATCATTTTAGGCCAATAAAAGTGTTCATTCAAAACAGTAAGTGTTTTAGCAATACCAAAATGCCCTATTAACCCTCCCCCATGGGTTTCCTTAACAAGTAATTCACGAATGGAACAAAGGGGTATGCACAATTTATCCTTTCGAAACAAGGAACCATCATGCAAGTAGTAGTCACCATTCGGTTTTGAAACACAATCATTATAGGCAGCATTGAAATCATGATCATCTTTGTACAAATCTTTTATCAATTCAAATCCAAGTAACTTAGCATGCATATAGGTGAATATTGAATAACGCCTAGATAATGCATCGGCTACAATGTTTTCTTGACCAGATTTATACTTAATCACATATGGAAAAGTTTCAATAAATTCTAACCATTTAGCATGCCTCTTATTCAATTTACCTTGAGTTTTCAAGAATTTAAGGCTTTCATGATCAGAATGAATTATAAACTCTTTAGGCCATAAGTAATGTTGCCAAACCTGTAATGACCTTACCAAAGCATACAACTCCATGTCATAAGTTGCATACTTTAAAGCTGCCCCATTAAGCTTTTCACTAAAGTAAGCTACGGGTCTTGATTCCTGCATCAAAACAGCAACAATACCAATCCCGGAGGCATCACAGTGTATCTCAAAAGCTTTATGAAAACTAGGCAATGCAAGTAAAGGGGCGTGAGTCAACATATACTTTAATTTAGTGAAGGCGTTTTCAAGCTCCTCTTTCTATTCAACCATAATGTTCTTTTTAACAAGTTCATTCAAAGGTGCCGCTATAGAACTAAAGTCTTTAACAAACCTTCTATAAAAACTCGCTAAACCATGAAAACTCCTAACTTCACTAGCATTTTTAGGCCCCGGCCACTCCTCTATAGCCTTGACTTTTGACTCATCAATAGAAATACCTTGAGAACTAACAACATAACCCAAAAAGACAATTGATTCCATGCAAAAAGAACACTTTTTAAGGTTAGCATACAATCGGTTCTCACGTAATACAACAAATACTTGTGTTAAGTGTTGAACATGCTCATCAAGTGATTTGCTATAAATAAGGATGTCATCAAAATAGACCACAACAAGTTTACCAATGAAAGACCGAAATACATGATTCATTAGCCTCATAAAAGTACTAGGTGCATTAGTTAGACCAAAAGGCATGACTAACCATTCATACAAACCATACTTTGTTTTAAAGGCTGTTTTCCATTCATCACCTTTTTTCATTCTAATTTGATAGTAGCCACTTTTTAAATCAATCTCGGTGAAAATACACGAACCATACAATTCATCAAGCATATCATCTAATCTAGGAATTGGATGTCTATACTTAATGGTGATTTTGTTTGTGGCACGACAATCAACACATATTCTCCAAGATTCATCCTTTTTAGGTACTAAAATTACTGGAACAGAACAAGGACTTAGAGATTCATGCACAATACCTTAGTCAAGGAGTTCATCCACTTGACGTTGAATCTCTTTTGTTTCCTCAGGATTTGCTCTATATGCTGGATGGTTTGGGATTTGCGCTCCAGGTATGAAATCAATTTGATGTTCAATACCTCGAATAGGTGGCAACCCTATTGGTAAGTCCTCGGGAAACACGTCACTAAATTACTGCAAAAGAGATAAAACAACACTAGGCAAAGAAGCAAGGTGATCACTATCAACAATAAGTACAAAATCCTTGCGGATCATCAAATACAATGATTGCCTATCTAGTATTGCTCTCTTAATCTCTCTCTTAGAAGCAAAATAACAAGATTTAGAAGAAACACTATTTCGGCTATTACAAGGTTTAGAATCAATGCTTCGGCCTACACTAGTTACATTCTTTTTATCTTCTTGTTCTTTCTTTTCCTTTGCTTCCATCTCATGGCAAATTGTACAATCCTTGATTGATCTTCAAAAGCTTGGCTTGGACTCAATGCCCTAAGGTTGTACTTTCAGCCATAATAATCAAAAGACTAATAATTCTTCTTTACATGATATGTAACATCTCGATCAAATTGCCATGGACGACCAAGTAATATGTGACTAGCTTCCATTTGTACAACATCACACACAATATCATCAACATACTTTCCAATGGTTATAGAAAATTTAACTTGTTTAGTCACTTTACTCTCGGCAGTGTTATTAAGCCACTGAAGCTTATATGGATTTGAATGTTTCATGCAAGTCAAGTTTAGCTTCTTAACAAATAATGTGCTTGCCACATTTGTACAACTACCACTATCAACAATCACACTACAAATCTTACCTTGAACCATGCATCGAGTGTGAAATATGTTTTCTCTTTGAGACAAATCATCTTCAATTAGTGGTTGTGCACTCAAGACTCGGCGAGTAACTAAAGAGAATTCACCAACATCATATGTAGTAAGATCTTCACTATCTTCATCACTTTGGTACTTCTCTTCAAGTGGTGGCATGTCGGCACATTCTTCATCACTTTCAACCTCTCCATTATCACGAATTATCATCAATTTTCTGGTTGGGCAGTCGGTTTGATAATGGCCACAACCTTGACACTTAAAACATTTAATGTCCCTCAATCTCTCATTCGGTTTGGGCGTTGCTTTGGTTGAAGATTCAGCAAGTTGGCGGACTGTTTTGGGAGCATTATTTGAAGTGTTTGAAGGCTGGTTTGGGGTGAAAACTTTCGGCTTTGGTGGAGGTGTATAATTCGGTTTTTGATCTCTCCTCCAAGGCGGCAATGGTTGTTGGAAATTTCGTCCTTTACCCTTCATATATTTCTCAATTTTGATAGCTTTGTGAACAAGTTAATTAAGATCAAGGTAACTTTGAAGGTCAACTTGATAAGCCAATTCGGAATTCATATCTCTAAGGAACCTCTCAATGGTTGTGTCGGGGTCTTCATGAATATTGGCCTTTATCATCAACGCCTCCATCTCATGGTAGTAATCTTCAACTGTTCGGCTACCTTGCACAAGGGTATGTAACTTTCGGTTGAGCTCTCTATTATAATGTGAAGGAACATACTTCTTCATCATGATTGCCTTCATTTGATTCCAAGTCTTAACTGGCCTTTCATCATCTTGTCTTCTAGCTCGAACAACTTCATCCCACCAAAGACTAGCATAATCTTTAAGGTGCATAAAAGCAATTCGGTATTGCTTTTTCTCGGGGACTTCATTACCTTCAAAGAAGTGTTCTAACTCTCGAGCCCAATCGAAGAAAGCTTCGGGATCTGATTTACCATGAAAGGTAGAGATGGTGAATTTAACAGAATCAATGGAAATTTTAGACTTTTCACCTTTAGAAGAGCTCGTGTACTCCTCCCCCTCCTCATTATCATCATCGGACTCATCATGTTCTTCAAACTTAAGCTTCCTCGATTTGGAGCTTTTAGTTGTCGACTCCAAATTATCAAGTCGGAGATTGATCTTTTGCAACATACCAAAAAGTACTTCATTAGCAAACTTTTGCTCGGCTTGTGATATAGGTTTATCACTTTTTGATTCCTCCATTTGTACCTGCAAGTTAGTAAAGAAAACACAAGAATATATATATATATACCTCTCGGTTTCCTCACTATTGGATAGTAGGTACTCTCCACTCTATTTAGTTAGTGTTCACTCTTGTTTATCCTAGCTAATACTCTCGATTAATGAATGTGTTGGAATTATTAAGACTCACCAAGTTCAATTATTTTAAATAGCAAGTCTCAATCAACAAGTTCCACACAAAACTTTCACAAGAAAAATCAAGAGAGTTAAACAAAGAAATCACGTCACAAGAGGTTTAATAACACGTGTGGGTTATAACTGATTTACCACCAGAAACTAAGAAATTCAGAAAATAGACTCAAAGACGAAGAGAACGCAATTTGAATCACTTAATTCCGAGTTGTATTGAGAAAGTTATTGCACTTTTATTCCAAGGTGGTTTTCAAGTAACAACTTAAGAACAATGTGTTCTTCAAAATAAAATAAATTAAATAACAGAAATAATAATAAAAATTAAAATCCGAATTCTGAATTTATATATATTTTTTTTCTTTTTTTTTTTTGAATCGGTCACACTTTTTTTTTACCGTAAATCTTTTTTTTTGTTCGGACAAGATTCTAGTACAAAACAAAAATTTAAGGTTTGGACAACCTTCGGATCGTTGCTGCACAAAACGTTAGAACAAAGACAACAAAATAGAATTTTCGGCGGAAGGAATTCAAAGGAAAAACGCAAAGTTGTTGAGTAAATCAAAACCCCATGCTTTAATACAAATGAACTCAATTTAACCTATGATATTCAATTAGTTAAACAAGTTAATTTGGCCGGCTCTTTAAATAAAGAACAATGGTGAAGTCACCTATAGGTTACGCTAAAGGTAATCTTCTACAATGGACAATTAAATAATTCTCCAAGGCTTGGACAACACAAAGTGTTAATCACAATTTTTATCAAGCTAAAAATCTCGAAATTCTTCTTCTTTTTTATTGAATAAAAAACGTTAATGACCCCTTTAAGTAAAGGATTAAAGTCGGTCATACAAGAAACCCTAATAGTAGAAAAACACAACTTGACTTCTTAGCTAACTAACTAACTAATCCTTTTCCAAAACACGTTTTTGCTACCTTGGTTTCCTAAACTTATACTTGCAATTATCATGTAAGATAATTGGGCCAAGCAACTTATTAATGAATTAATTAAAGCCCACATTAAGTGTTTTGGACTTAATTAATAAACAACAAAATAAAACCCTAAAATTACTTAAGGGCGTGATCCATATGAAAGCCCAAGTATACGCCTTTCATTGGACTTCAACTCTCGGCCATGGAATTTTTCTTCAAGGTGGAATTTCCTTAAGCTCCAATGTAGGACTTCTAGAAACTTCATCATGAATGATTATTGAAGAAACATGCCAAAGAACTCCATGTTGAGATGGATTACAAGTCTCGTCCTCCAAATCTTCAAAGTGTGATGACAACAAAGTGTGCAAAGCTTCTTTCATCCTTTTACTCCTTGATCTAGTCATTGGGCCATCAAGATTCTTCAAAGGATCATGTAAGCTCGGTTTTGGCAAGGAAGTGGATGGATTGCTATCAATATTCCTGCAAAAGAGCTGAAACAATACTAGGCAAAGAATCAAGGTGAGCACTATCAATGATAAGTAAATACTTGCGAAAAAGTAAATAAACTACTTGCCTATCTAATATTGCTCTCTTAACCTCACTTTTAGAAGCATAATTACAAGATTTTGAAACAACTAACTCTTTGCTATTACTATCACTATTTCTAGTTACAATGTTTCGCCCTATGATAGTTACATTGTTCTTCTCTTGTAACTTCTTTTATTTGCTTCACGCATTGCACCATATGCCTTAGCTATTTTAGCTTGATATTCAAAAATTTCAGTAGGACTTAAGGCTCTCAAATTAAACTTTTTACCTTGGTGCAAAAATGGTAAAAGTTCTTCTTGGCATGATACACAACATCTCTATCAAATTGCCAAGGTCTTCCAAGCAATATATGACTGGCTTCCATTGGAACAACATCACATGTATCTTTATCAACATAACTACCAATGGTGAATGTAAATTTAACTTGCTTGGTAACTCGCAATTCAGCTGAATTATTTAACCATTGAAGTCGATATGGTTTGGGATGTTTCATGCAAGTCAAATTCAGCTTATTTAAAAGTAAAGTACTTGCCACATTTACACAACTACCACTATTAATAATAACAGTGCAAATTTTATTTTGAACCATGCAACGTGTATGAAATATGTTTTCACGATGGATCAAATCTTCATCAACAAGTGGATGTGCATTAAGTACTCGACGAGAGACTAAACAATAATCACCAACCTTATAAGAAGATCCATCAATGTCTTCACTTTCATCACTTACATATTTCTCCTCAAGAGGTGGCATATCAGCACAATCCTCATCATTTTCAACTTCTCCATTGTCAAGAATAATCATTAACTTACTAGTAGGGAAATCAGATCGCATATGACCATAACCTTGACATTTATAACAATGAATATCCCTCAATCTTATGGCTGAAGTTGACGCCGATTTTGGAGGGGTTTCAGCAGCCTTTGGAACTGATTTTGGGACATTGGAAGATGCACTTGATAGCTAATTAGAGGTGAATTGTCGCGGCTTTGTGGATGGAGAAACAGGGGCAACATTCGGCTTCTTATCTCTTTGCCATGGTGGTGGCGGTTGTGAAAACTTATTCTTCCCCTTCATGTGCCTTTCAATTTTAATAGCCATGTGCACAAGCTCATTAATGTCAACATAACTTTGTAAATCCACATGATATGCTAAATTAGAATGCATACCTCTCAAAAATCATTCTATAGTGGAGTCGGGATCTTCATGCACATTAGCCTTGATCATCAAAGCTTCCATTTCATGATAATACTCCTCAACCGATTTGTTACCTTGCACAAGTGAGTGCAATCTTCTGTTCAATTCACGATTGTAATGAGAAGGATCATACTTTTTCCTCATAAGTATATTCATTCTGCTCCAAGTCTTGATTGGCCTTTCACCATCTTGACGTTTATACCTCATAACCTCATCCCACCATAAACTAGCATAATCCTTGATGTGCATAAAAGCAATTTGATACTTCTCCTTTTCGGGGTAATCATGGCCTTTAAAGAAGTGCTCAAGCTCACGAACCCAATCAAAATAAGTCTCGGTGCTTTACCATGGAAAGTAGGGATAGTTAGTTTTAAAGAACCAATTGAAATCTTAGATTTGTCACCTTTCTTTGGAGAATCTGAGAACTCCTCCTCTTCATTCTCATCCTCGGATGTATCATTTTCAAGTTTAAGTTTCCTTGAGGTGGATCCTTTAGTATTTGACTCCAAGTTATCAAGTCAGATGTTGATCTTTTGCAACATATTAAAAAGGACCTCATTAGCAAACTTTTGCTCAGCTTCGGATATAGGTTTAGAACCTTTGGGTGTTTTATCATCTTCTTCCATTGTACCTGCAAGGTTAGTAAAGAGATCGCAAGAATATATAGAAATCCTCACGGGTTCCTCACTATTTGGGTGAGTAGGTACACTCCTCTCTATTATGAAAGCTTTTCTCGTGTATACCCTATACTAATTGCTCTCAAACTATGGAACTTACTGGTTCAATGTTATAAGAACACGTCTCAACCAATTAATTCCACCACAAATTTTCACAAGTGAAAACCAAAGAAGTTTTCAACAAAAATCACGTCAAGAGTATTTAAGAACACGTGTGGGTATAACTTGATTTAACTTCAGAAACTAAGAGAAGCAAAAAGTAGATTTCAAGACGAAGAAAACGCAATTTGAATCACTTAATTCTGAGTTGTATTGAGAAAGTTATGGCACTTTTAATCCAAGGTGGTTTTCAAGTAATCAACTTAAGAACAATGTGTTCTTCAAGAATAAATTAAATAAATTAAAAAAAAATTAAACTGAAAAATATTTAAAGTCCGAATATATATATATTTATTTATTTTTGTATTGGGCCTTTTTTTTATAGTTCGGCCTCTTTTTTTTTCGAACAACAACCTAGGACAAAACAGAACTTTTAAGGTTTGGACAGAAACCTTAGTCAAACAAAACAATTAAGGTTCGGACAAGAACCTAGGACAATAATAGGTTTAAGGTTTGAAGACAACAACCTAAGATTAGGGTTTAAGGATGTTGTGTCTTTTGTCTTAACCTTAAAAACCTTAAAATTTTCAAACTTTAATATCTCACCAAGAATTATGAATTTGCATGTGCCACTTTCACAAAATATTCAAGATTTATCAAGAAGATCAAGAATATGGCTTTAGATTCAAATTTTGACACTTTCGAATTTTCAAGAAAATCAAGAAGTTCAAGAAAGTGTTCAAGAACTTATCTTTTTCAAGTGTGATAAAAGTTTAATCAAAACACACTATGACAAGAATGAAACAAAGAAACTAACACAAAAGAAAGAAAGCAATTCGGATAAGAAACAAGGGAGTTATGCAATTTTGACGGAAACTAGGGTTTGTAAGAAACCCTAATTTTTTACTCAAAACCCTAGCAAGTTTTGACTTGTGGAAAATAATGAAAACACAAGGAATTCAGCACTATGATGATGAACAAAACAATGCAAAATTTAGACACGAAAAATAGCAACAAAAACGCTAAAAGAATCAACACAAAAAGACACAAAACACAAGCAAGAACAATTTGCGATTTCGGGCAGATTTTTAACAAGAAATTTGCATACGATTTTGGGCGGATTTATGACGAATTAAAGACTGAATTAAGACACAAATTACAGCAGTAGATTGACTTAAGAACAGTAGCAAAAAGTCGCAAAAACAGCAACTAAAAGAATGACACAAAACAGCAAGAAAAACTGAGATACAAGAAGACTTAAAACCGAGAATTAAAACTTGAATTTGGAAGACAACCTTATCTCTGATACCAATTGATATGAATGATCACGGTGCAGCACCTTAGACCACTCGAAATTCACTTCCTTTAGATCGTTGCTTACCAAAAACCACGAGCAAGAACAAGACTCAACAATGGTGCGGAATTAACAAACAAGAAAACAAAAGATATTGACACGAAAAGATTTGATATGAAGTAATCAAACCCCCACGTATGAATCAAAAGGATTCGGCCAACCTATGAAAATTCATAAGCTAAACAAATCAGTTTGGCTTGTTCTTTGAATCAAGAACTTGTAAGTTCACCTAAAGGTCCTAGCTTCTAGGTTCACAGTTCTTATGAAAATCCTACTAAACTTAATTGAATTAATTCACGTCTTTACAACTTTTAAGGCTGAAAAATTCTTTAGCAAAGCTAAACTTTTATCAAAATTCATCTATCTAGAATCGTGTAAAGGAGCCCTCCTTTTATAGGGAGTAATTCGGCTCTTACAAAGACAAAGAAAGAAAAACCCTAACTCAAGTCAATTACAACTTGACTTCTAAGCTATCTAACTTTCCAAATTGGAATTGGAAACTATCACCTAACAAACTAATCCTTTTCCAAAAAGGATTATGTCACACGGTTTTCAAAGGGTAGCAAAACACGTTTTGGCTTCCCTTTGTTTCCTAAACTTTGAAGAAGCAAAACTCAATTTGACTTCTTAAGTTTTTTAAACTTTTACTTGCCATTATCATGCAAGATAATTGGGCCAAGTAAACTTTATTAAATTCGAAATTCCAAGCCACAAGATTAATAAATTAAAACGTCAAGTTGGGCTTAAAATAACATTAAATAAAACCCTAATTTAATTAGAAAAAAGACGTGATCTTCTAAGTGAAAGCCCTAACATGCCTTTTCCTTGGACTTCATTGTGATTGATCCATCTCTTCATGGATTGTGATAGAAGAGATATTCCATAAAACTCCATCGGTGGAAGATGTTTGGACCGGACCATGATGCTCTTCAAAGATGTCCAACTCTTCACAATGAGTTATCAATAATGCTTGCAACACCTCCTTCATCCTTTTGCTCCTTGATCTTGTCATTGGTCTATCAAGATTTGTCAATGGATGAACACTGGAAGTCGGCTTTGGCATAGACATATATGGATTGCTATCACTATCTAATAAATAGAAATTAACACCATACTTTACCTTTTGAAATTGAAAAGAAATTAGAAACTTAGATAACTTACCATTGAACAACCGGATTACCTCTTGGAACTTTATGAAATTGGCTATGGAACAGATTGACAACAATATGTGCAAACTCACGAACCAAATATTCAAAATAAATGTTATTCCAACAAGTATAATAAACATAATCAACACTTTTATACACAAGGATTTGATTAAGTTCAAAATGATAATCAATAAGATCAAAATATAACTCATGTATTTGATAAGCAACAAAGCATGTTAAGAAACTATACATAAACTCATTCAATATAAAATAGTTGAATTTCATAATTGAAGAATTTTGTGAATCAATATGCTTACCAAAACACAAATCATTAAATTCCAATACACATATTATAAAATTTTGAACTAAATTTTCAAAAGTATGTGAAAAACTTCAACATTGATTTAAAACAGAATGTAAACTTTGAAAATCAATGATATTGATGTTAACAAAGTTCTTGACATATAAACTATTGAAATCAACCAAAAAGCTTTCATACTTACCTAACTTACCTTGGGTACCTTGTGGAAAACAAGCTAAGGCAGATTGGACTCCTTCCATTTGATAATGAGTTGTTTCTAACTCCATTAAGCTCTTAGGAACTCCAAAAACCTGCAAAACAAAATAACTAGGCAGCAAACAATGTAAATCGTGATCACTAGAATTCATTAGTATAAGATGTTGTTCAACTTTCAATGAACTCTTCTATATCTTTTGAGTTTGAACACTCATCTCACTTTCTGAATTTTTCAGCTCATCACTATTTTTATCACTCATAGTTTGCTCACAGGCTATTCTAACTAAATCACTCTTTTCCTTCTCTTTTTCATCTCTCATTTTAGCATAAGATGTAGCAATTCTTGCTTGATCTTCAGAAATTTGACAAGGCGTTAAAGCACGAAGATTAAACTTTTTACCTTCCTTCATGAATGAATAGCAATTTTTGATATCATTATAAACACCCTTGCAAGCAAGTTGCCATGGTTTCCCCAATAAAAGATGGGCAGTTTGCATGGGAAATATGTCACATAGTACCTCATCTTTGTAATTGCCCACAAAGAATGCAACCTTGACTTGCATTGACACCCATACTTCACCACAATTACCACCCCATTGCAGCAAGTAAGGATTTGGATGTGGAGTGTTTTGCATATTCACCTTTTCTACCATTAGCTCACTAGCAAAGTTAGAGCTTCTTCCACAATCAATCACCACAGCACATACTTTATCTTGGACCTTACACCTTGCATAAAACTCTTTTACACGTGCTGAAGATGTGGTGTTGGACTCCTTAATTTCATCATGAGATTGTATCATCTTTTGGAGTGTTTGCATTAATTCATCGATCTCCAACTTAAGAGTATTATTACTTTTTTCACTGTTGATTAATAAATCTGCAATGTTAGTGAAAACAACAAAAAAATATATAGATATATCTCACGGGTTCTCACAATATGGGGAGTATATGCTCTCCTCTCTAGTGTAGAGGTTTTTCTCGTGTATACCCTATCTAATCTCTCAACAATGAATCTCTCAAACTAATTTAGCTTACTGTTTTGTTGATTATAAGAACAAGTCTCAACCGAATAATTCAAAAAATCAATTCACACAAGTAAAGCCAATGAAGTTTGAAGAAAAATCACGTCACTAGAACAATTTAAAGATCACGTATGGGGTATAAATAGATTAGCTCCAGAACACTATGAAAATAGAAAGTAGACACAAAAAGAAGAAAAACGGTTTTTTAATCACTCAATTCCGATTTAAAATGAGCAAGATATGGCACTTTCAATATTGGTGATTTTTCAAAGAGCAAACAAGAACTTTGGTTCTTTTCTTGGGCTGTCTTTAATTTTTTTTATATGGTCTGACTTTTTTTTTTAATTGGGCCTCTTTTTTTTTTTCGGACAACCTTGTACAAATCAAAACTTTAAGGTTTTAAGACAAGAACCTAGTACAAGTACTTAGGTTTAAGGTTGTTGTCTTGTCTTATGTTGTTCAAACCTTAATTTCTTCAAAAATTTCAGCCAACAAGAATTTCAAATAACTCACCAAATATAAGGAATTTCAATATGCTTCTTTAACAAGATAATCAAGATTTGTAACAAGAAGCAAGAATCAAGATCAAGATTCAAATTTTGACACTTTCGGATTTTCAAGAAAATCAAGATTTTCAAGAAAGTGGTCAAGAACTCGTCTTTTCGAGATGGTGAAAAAGTTTGATCGAAAAACACTTTGATGGCAATAGAATGACGAAGCAAACACAAAAAAAAGATCATGAAACGGATGAGAAACAAGGAAGTATGAAATTTCTTCCAATAAACCCTAATTTCACAAACCCTATAACTTTGGACGTGAAAACAGAAACAATGACTCAAGAATTCCACACTATGATAATGAACAAAACAATGCAGAATTATGAAGAAAAATAGCAGCAAAACACGACACAAAACAGCAAGAAAGAAACAGAAACAACAAGACTCGGCAAGACACAAATTTTGGTGCAAAACCCTAGACACTTCTAAACGAATTGTGCACGAAATTTATGAACGAATTTATGGCAGAATAAAACACAAAAACAGCAAGGATAATTGTCACAAAAACTGCAGAAAAACGACGCAACAAACAGCAAGAAAAAACAGCAAGAAGAACGGGAAAAAATCGAGAAGGCACAAAAATGCAAAACCGAAAGAAAAAACTAGGAAGATGAAACCTGAAATTTGATGAACAACCTGGATAGCTTTGATACCAATTGATACGAGTCGACCTAGGAAGGACCTTGATCTCACGTATTTTCCACAAATCTTTGGACCGTTGTACACCAAACTCGAACACAATGCACGGACAAGAAAACACAAAACACAAAGGCGGAAACAACATGATGTAACGCAAAGGCAAAGATTGAAGCAATCTACACCCCAACGTTATAACAAAAAGAATTAACTTAACTAATGTAAATCAAAAGTTCAATCTCTTCAGTTTGGCATGTTCTTTAAATCAAGAACGGGTAAGCTAACCTATAGTTCCTCACTAAGGATTCGCGGGTCTTATGAAAACTCAACTAAAATTAGAAGAATCCTCACGTTTTTCTTAACAACTTTCACGGTTGCAAGAAGGCTTAAGCAATGCTTAATTATCAAAATTCATCATCCCCTATTCCATGTGAAAAACTCACCTATAAATAGGCTACAAAAACATGGAACCCTAGCTAAAGCCAATTACAATTTGACTTCTTAACTAGCTAACAAACTAACTAGTTTCCTAAACTAACAAGACAAGGAAAAACGTTTTTTGCGTCTAGGAACAAGACAAGGACAGCTCCTAAAAAGTAGGAGTGACTTTCCTAAACTTTCCTAAAAAGTAGGAGATTACTTTCCTAATTATCATGCAAGATAATTGGGCCAAGTAATGACTTATTAAAAACGAAACTCAAGCCCATAATTAAATGTTTAATGGACTTAACTATTACAACTTAAAATAAATCCTAAAGATTAAACAATGGCGTGATCCATTAATGGCAAAGCCCAAGCACGCCATCTTGGTCTTCAGTGTAGTCCATGAAATTCGCGATGGTAGTCTGCTAGAATCACGTCACTCAACTTTGTATGCTCGTTCGACAATGATAACATCCGAATCTCGTAAAACATAAAAACATTAAAGTTGTAGCTCTATCCCTTATCGTTCCAGTGCTTCTTGAATTATGTAATTCCGAGTTATATCAAAAGAGATATGTCAAGAATACCAAACTGTGCCAGAATCTTTCAGGATGAATAATTGACTTTAACAACATGGACATGGACACGAGCTCATTCTCATCACTCCTAGTTCGAAAATAACTTGTTTTCGACCTCTATTAGCCTGCTTAGCATATTGCTCATTTCGCCTTTGTATGTTTTGGCGAACCCTTTCATGTAACTCCCTAACAATTTCAGCTTTCTTTTTACCTTTAGCATTAACAAACTCATTAACAGGCAAAGGCAAAATATCCAAAGGAGTTATAGGATTGAAACTGTACACAACTTCAAAAGGTGAAAGATTAGTAGCACTATGAACAGTCCTATTGTAAGCAAACTCAATGTGAGGTAAACAACTTTCCCAATTCTTTAAGTTTTTCTAAATGAGAGCACGAAGTAAAGTAGATAAAGTGCGATTAACTACTTCAGTTTGTCCATCAGTTTGTGGATGTGCAACAGTAGAAAATAACAGCTTAGTGCCTAATTTATTCCATAGAGTATGCCAAAACTGGGATAAAAATTTAACATCTCTATCACTAACAATACTCTTAGGAATTCCATGCAAATGAACAATATCCTTAAAGAACAATTCAGCAATATGTGTAGCATCATTAGACATAGAACAAGCAATAAAATGCAACATTTCGCTAAATCTATCAACTACAACAAACATGCTATCATGACCAGTGCGTGACCTAGGCAAGCCAAGTACAAAATCCACAGAAATATCGATCCAAGGATGACTAGGAACAGGCAAAGGTTGATACAAACCATGATGCTTTACTTTAAATTTCGATTGTTTACTCACAATACATTTATCACAAACACTTTTAACATCTTTAATCATGTTAGGCCAATAAAAGTGTTCATTCAAAACAGCAAGTATTTTAGTAATACCAAAGTGCCCCATTAACCCTCCCCCATGGGTATTTTTAACAAGTAAATGGGGAATGCATAATTTATCTTTCTTAAAGAAGAAATTATCATGCACATAGAACTCACCATTCGGTTTTGTCACACAAAGATCATAGGTGGCGGCAAAATCTTTATCTTCCTTATACAAGTCTTTAATCAATTCAAAACCAAGTAACTTAGCATGCAAATAAGTAAACAAAGTATACCTTCTAGACAATGCATCAGCTACAACATTTTCATGTCCGGACTTGTATTTAATCACATATGGGAAAGATTCAATGAATTCTAACCATTTAGCATGCCTTTTATTCAACTTACCTTGAGTCTTCAAAAATTTAAGGCTTTCATGATCAGAATGAATTATGAATTCTTTCGGCCATAAATAATGTTGCCAAACCTGTAATGACGTTACCAAAGCATACAACTCCTTGTCATAAGTTGCATACTTCAAAGCTGCCCCATTAAGCTTTTCACTAAAGTAAGCCACGGACCTTGATTTCTGCATCAAAATAGCACCAATACCAATCCCAGAGGCATCACAGTATATCTCAAAAGCTTTATTAAAATTCGGCAATGTAAGCAAAGGGGTGTGAGTCAATTTATCTTTTAGTGTGTTAAATGCGTTTTCATGTTCCTTATTCCACTCAAAAGTGACATTCTTTTTAACAAGTTCATTTAAAGGTGCAGCTATAGAACTAAAGTCTTTAACAAACCTCCTATAAAAACTTGCTAATCCATGAAAACTTCTAACATCACTAGCATTTTGTGGTATCGGTCATTCTATAATAGCTTTGACTTTTGACTCATTAACTGAAATTCCTTGAGAACTAATAACATAACCCAAAAAGATAATAGATTCTAAACAAAAAGAACACTTTTTGAGGTTAGCATACAATTTGTTCCCACGCAATATAGCAAACACATTCTTAAGATGTTCAACATGCTCTTCAAGTGATTTGCTATAAATAAGGATATCATCAAAGTATACTACAACAAATTTTCCAATAAAGTGACGAAAAACATGATTCATAAGCCTCATAAAGTACTAGGTGCGTTAGATAATCCAAAAGGCATAACTAACCATTCATACAACCCATACTTTGTTTTAAAAGCTATTTTCCATTCATCACCTTCTTTCATGCGAATTTGGTAGTATCCACTTTTCAAATCAATCTTGGTAAAAATAGAAGAACCATGCAATTCATCAAGCATATCATCTAATCTAGGAATTTGGATGTCTATACTTAATGGTAATCTTATTAATAGCACGACAATCAACACACATTCTCCAAGATTCATCCTTTTTAGGAACTAAAATAACAGGAACTGAACAAGGACTTAGAGACTCTCGAACAATACCTTTGTCAAGGAGTTCATCCACTTAACGTTGAATCTCTTTTGTTTCCTCAGGGTTTGCTCTATAAGCTGGACGATTTGTAATTTGCGCCTCAGGTATGAAATCAATTTGATGTCCAATACCTCGAATAAGTGGTAAACCTGTTGGTAATTCCTCGGGAAACACGTCACTATATTCCTATAAAAGAGAGTAAACAGCACTAGGCAAAGAAGCAAGGTTATCACTATCAACAATAAGTACAATGTCCTTGCGAAACATTAAATACAATGGCTGCCTATCTATTAATGCTCTCTTAATCTCGCTAGAAGAAGCAAAATAACAAGACTTCTTAATATTTAAGTCTCGGCTATTACAAGACGCACTAGCTATTACATTGTCCTTCTCTTGTTCTTTCTTCTCCTTTCGGCATTCATATCTCTTGTAGCTTGTATGATTTTAGTTTGATCTTCAAAGACTTCCACCGGGGTTAAAGCTCGAAGATTAAACTTTTTTCCTTCATGTACAAAGCTATAGAAATTCTTCTTGGCATGATAAAGAACATTACAATCAAATTGCCAAGGTCTACCAAGCAAAATATGACTTGATTCCATTGGAACCACATCACATGTAACAGTATCAACATATTTTCCAATGGTAAAAGTAAACTTAACTTGTTTTGTGACTCGAGTATCAACTGAATTATTCAACCATTGAAGACGATATGGTTTAGGGTGTTTCATGCAATTCAAATTCAGTTTGTTCACAAACAAGGTGCTCACCACATTTGTGCAACTACCACTGTCAATAATCACACTAAAAATCTTATTTTGCACTAAACATCGTGTGTGAAATATGTTTTCTCGTTGCATCAAATCATCATCAACTAAAGGTTGAACATTAAGAACACGGCGAGAAACTAAAGAATAGTTACCAACATCATATGTATAGGGTTCAAGATCTTCACATTATCACTTGATTCATGTTGGTACTTCTCCTCAAGAGGCGGCATGTCTTCACAATCATCATCAGTTACCACTTCACCACTATCAAGAGTAATCATCAATTTTCGAGTGGGACAATCAGATTGCATATGTCCATACCCTTGTCATTTATAACATCGAACATCTCTCAATCTTGGGGTTGAAGTTGATGCCAATTTTGGGGTGACTCTGCAGCCTTTGGGACTGATTTTGGGACGTTTGAATGTGCTCTTGACGGCTGGTTTGAGGCAAATTGGCGTGATTTTGTGGATGGAGTAAAAGGGACAATATTCGATTTTTGTTCCCTTCGCCAAGGTGGTAGCGGTTGTGAGAACTTATTTTTCCCTTTCATATGCCTTTCAATCTTGATAACTTTATGTACAAGTTCATTTATATCAACATAGCTTTGTAAATCCACATGATATGCTAAATTAGAATGCATACCTCTCAAAAACCTCTCTATAATAGAGTCGGGATCCTCTTGGACATTAGCTTTGATCATCAAAGCTTCCATTTCATGGTACTCCTCAACCGATTTAGTACCTTGCACAAGTGAGTGCAATTTTCTATTCAATTCACGGTTGTAATGAGAAGGAATACTTTTTCCTCATAAGCATCTTCATTTGGCTCCAAGTATTGACTGGTCTTTCACCCATCTTGACGTCTAGACCTTATAACTTCATCCCACTATAAACTAGCATAATCCTTGAGGTGCATAAAAGCAAGTCGATACTTCTCTTTTTCGGGGTAATCATGGCCTTCAAAGAAGTGCTCAAGCTCAAGAACTCAATCAAAATAAGCCTCAGGATATGCTTTACCATGGAAAGTAGGGATTGTTAATTTAACAGAACCAATTGAAATCTTAGTTTTGTCACTTTTCTTTGGAGAATTCGAGACCTCCTCCTCATCAATCTCTTCCTCGGATGCTTCCTCATCAAGTTTAAGTTTCCTTGAGGTGGATCCTTTAGAATTAGACTCCAAATTATCATGCCGGAGATTGATCTGTTGCAACATATTAAAAAGTACTTCATTAGCAAACTTTTGCTCAGCTTCGGTTATAGGTCTAACACCTTTAGGTGTTTTATCATCTCCCTCCATTGTACCTTCAAGTTAATATAGAAAACAAGAAGAAAACAATAATGTAGTCCTCTCGGGTTCTTACAATATGGGTGAGTAGGTACACTCCTCTCTAGTGTTAAGGCTTTTCTTGTGTATACCCTAAACTAATACTCTCAAACTATGGAACTTACTGATTCAATGATTATAAGAACATGTCTCAACCAAAATATTCAACAGCAAGTTTCACACAAGTTAAATCAAAGAAGTTTTAAGCAAAATCACGTCACAAGAGTATTTAAGAACACATGTGGGTATAACTTGATTGATACGATTGGAATAGGATGAGATTCCAGCTCCACACGAATTCCACTCCTTTGGATCGTTTATTTCACAACCAACACGAACAACAAGAACAAGAAACAAGAAAAATGCAGAAATTAAATAAGAAAACAATGAAGATATTGAACGGCTATCAATGATTGAAATCAATCACATCCAACACGTTATTACAAATGAATTTAGTTCAACCTATGTAAATCAAGGCGTTGAATTAATTCAGTTTGGTGTGTTCTTTAAATCAAGAACAAGTAAGATCACCTAAAGGTCTTAGCTTAAGGATCTCTGTTCTTATGAAAATTCTACTAAACTTAGAAGAATTATTCACGTTTTGTTTCACAACTTTTTAGGGCTGCACAAACACTTTAGCAAAGCTAAAATTATCAATATTCAACTAGTATTAAAAATGTTAAAGGGGTTGCCTTTATATAGGCTATAAAAAAACTCAATGTTTGGTATTTTTCCGATGTGGGATAATTGCCAAACATCTCCTAAAAAGTATGGGAAACTTTCTAATCTAATTAACTAACCCATAAGCCCATTACATGCCATTATCATGCAAGATAACTTGGGCCATGTAATTAATTTATTTAATCCCAAAATTAATAAGCCCACTAATTACCAATTGGACTTAATTAATTAAAACACAAATTAAACCCTAAAATTACTTAAGTAAAGATGTGATCCAACAAATGGCAAAGCCCAAGCACGCCTTCTTGGTCTTTAATAAAGTCCATGAACAAATGAATCCTAATCCCATTAGGATTGTGGATCCTAGTATCATTAGGATTTGCTTCTATGGAACTCGGATAAGATGATGATTGGTGAATCCTAATCCTATTAGGATTGAGCTTGGAAATCCTACTCCCATTAGGATTTAGCTTGGTAATCCTATTCCCATTAGGATTTGAATTTGGTAATCCTATTCCCATTAGGATTTGACTTGGAAATCCTATTCCCGTTAGGATCTGGAGTAGATTGCTTGGATGGATTCTCATCATTGATAGCTTCAGAAACTAGAATATTTAGAAAATAGATTCAAAGACGAAGAGAATGCAATTTGAATCACTGAATTTCGAGTTGTATTGAACAAGTTATATCACTTTTAAGTTTCAAACGCACCTTTCGGACGCCTCACACCGTTCGAACCTAAACTACTAGAACGACAATTTTTTTTGCAAAGTTTTGGATGCACCTTTTGGACGCCTCACGCAGTCCGAACCTAAACTACTGGAACGACACTTTTTTTGCAAAGTTTCAGACGCACCTTTCTGATGCCTCACACTATTCGAACCTAAACTACTAGAACGACAATTTTTTTTGCAAAGTTTCGGACGCACCTTTCGGACGCCTCACACCGTCTGAACCTAAACTACTAGAACGACATTTTTTTTGCAAAGTTTCGGATGCAACTTTCGGACGCCTCGCACCGTCCGAACCTATTTTTTCAGGAACGACAATTTTTTTTTAGAATTTGGCCTCTTTTTTTTTTAATTTGGCCTCTTTTTTTTTTATCCAAACCTCAATATGTCTCCAAGAATTTTAAATTTACAAATGCCAATTCCACCAAATATTCAAGATTCAATTTGAAGAATAGGAATCAAGCTCAAGATTTTCAATTTTAGTGCCTTCAAAATTTCAAGAATTTCAAGAAGTTCAAGAAAGTGTTCAAGAACTTATCTTTTTCGAGTATGATAAAAGTTTGATCAAAACACACTATAATGTAGACAAAATGATGAAACTAACACAAAAGAAAGATCTAAAATCGGATAAGAAACATGGAAGTTATGACCTAAGTACCGAAACTAGGGTTTTGAAGAAACCCTAATTTGACAACCCTAATGTTTGGACGTGACAATCAGCAATAAAGACTCAAGAATTCCACACTATGATAATGAACAAAACAATGCAGAATATAGACTCCAAAAACAGCAGCAAGATGCAACAAAAATCAGCAAGAAAACAACACAAAAGACGCAAGAACCGATAAGCAAGATGAAGAACAATTTCGGGCAGATTTGAGCAACAAATTGGCATGCAATTTTTACGAAATTAATGACTGAACCTATCACGACCTAGGACAGCAAGAAGGATGCAAAAACAGTAGCAAAGACGAAGTAAAATTTGCAGTAAAAAGGACGACAGCAAGACAGCAAGAATGACGCAACAACAAGAGCTAAAACTGAGAAGAAGAAGAAACGCAAAACCTGAATTTTTGATGAACAACCTGGATTGCTCTGATACCAATTTTGATACGAATAGCCTTGGATTGAATCATCAACGACATGAAACCCTCACCTTTGGATCATTGTTCCACCAAGAATCACGAACAAGACAACAATGCGGAATTTAAACAACAAAGAAAAACAAAGATATGGAACGGCAGTTTTGATTGAAAGCAATCAAACCCAACACGCTATCACAAAAAGAATTCAATTCAACCTATGTAAATCAAGAGTTGAAAAGTTTTCAGTTTGGCTTCTTCTTTAAATCAAGAACGGGAAAGTTCTTCTTAAGGTCTTAGCTTAAGAATCAAGGGTCTTATGAACATTCAACTTAAATCAATTGAACAATCATGTTTTCACAACTTTTCACAGCTGCAAATAAATTTAGCAAAGCTAAAGATTTCTCAAATTTCATATATTAAAATTGTATAACAATGATGGCCTTATATAGGAGTGAATTCGGCCATTGCTTTAGAATTTAGGAAACAAACCCTAGAAGTTGCAAAGTACAACTTTACTTCTTAACTAACTAACTAACAAACTTAGTTTCCTAAAAGGAAGCAAGCAAAACACGGTTTTGTTTCCTTGACTTAAACGTGTAATACTCCTAAGTTTTAGGAGATTACCTTCCTAAACTCCAAGAAGCAAAAACCAATTTGACTTCTTAAGTTTCCTAAACTTTTACTTGCCATTATCATGCAAGATAATTGGACCAAGTAACTTATTACATAACCAAATTATTAAGCCTAAAAATAATGTTCAATGGACTTAATTTATTTAAAATAAATAAACCCTAATTAATTAAAAATAGCGTGATCCATATTAAGCCCAAAAGCACGCCTTCTTCATGCACTTGAACATTCGACCTTAAGCAAGTTCTTCAAGGTGGATCATGAATTGTTATTGAAGAAACATGCCAAAGTACTCCTTCTTGAGATGGTTCGGCCTCCATAGCTTCACAATATGATGACAACAAATTTTGCAAGGTTGCCTTCATCCTTTGACTCCTTGATCTTGTCATTGGTCTATCAAGATTCACCAATGGATCATGAGAACTCGGCCTTGGCACTATGGACATGGATGGATTGCCCTCAATTACAGGTTTGGCAACATTATTTATGGCCGAAAGAATTCATAATTCATTCTGATCATGAAAGCCTTAAATTTTTGAAGACTCAAGGTAAGTTGAATAAAAGGTATGCTAAATGGTTAGAATTCATTGAATCTTTCCCATATGTGATTAAATTCAATTCCGGACATGAAAATGTTGTAGCTGATGCATTGTCTAGAAGGTATACTTTGTTTACTAATTTGCATGCTAAGTTACTTGGTTTTGAATTGATTAAAGACTTGTATAAGGAAGATAAAGATTTTGCCGCCATAGGGGAGGGTTAATGGGGCACTTTGGTATTGCTAAAACACTTGCTGTTTTGAATGAACACTTTTATTGGCCTAACATGATTAAAGATGTTAAAAGTGTTTGTGATAAATGTATTGTGTGATAAATGTATTGGGTTTGATTGCTTTTCAATCAAAACTACCGTTTCAATATCCTTTGTGATTTGTCGTGTTTGTGTTATTCCGCATTGTCATTGTTCTCTTGTTCGTGATTCTTGGTGGAACAACGGTCCAAAGGTGAGGGTTTCGTGTGGTTGAGGACTCAATCCAAGGCCATTCGTATCACAAGAACACTTAATTCTTTCAAATATAAAATAAAATAAATAACAGAAAATAAAAGTCCCAATATATATATATATATATATTTTTTTTGAGTTGGGCTCCTCTTTTTTTTGTAAATAAGTCGGCCTCTTTTTTTTTGTTCGGACAAGATCCTAGTACAATACTAGGTTTAAGGTTTTAAGACAAGAAAACCTAGGATTAAGGTTTAAGGATGTTTTGTTTTATGTCTTAACCTTAAATTTTAGAATTAATCAAACTTCAATATCTCACCAATAATTTTGAATTTGAAGATGCCACTTTAACAAGATATTCAAGATTTGTGTTAAAGATCAAGAATATTGCTCAAGAAATAAATTTCAGCACTTTCGGATTTTCAAGAAATTCAAGATTTTCAAGAAAGTGTCCAAGAACTTGTCTTTTTCGGATATACTAAAAGTTTGATCGAAAGGCAATATATTGTAGACACAATAATGAATCTAACACAAAAGAAACAAAGACAATCAGATAAGAAACAAGGAATTTATGAATTTAAGACCAAAACCATAAATTTGAAGAAACCCTAATTTTTTTTGACGTGATGACTCAACAACAAAAACAAAAGAATTCAACACTATGAAGATAAGCAAAAAGAGTGTAGAATGACACCAAAAACAACACAAAAACAGCAGTCTAAAAATGATTCAAAAAGACGCAAATTTGGCAAGCAATATTAAGGACGATTCGGGCAGAATTTCAACAAAGATGTTGCATGCGATTTTAAGCACAATGTTGACGAAATTATTGAGTAATACGACACGGATTACTGCAGAATATATGACTCTTAAACAGCAGCAATAAGGACGACAAAAAACAGCAAGAAGGACACAAAATAAGAACAAAGAAAACAAGACAAGACCTAGAAAGAAACAAGACACAAAATCCTGAATGTGATGGGAACAACCTGGCTGCTTTGATACCAATTGATGATGCGAATGGCCTTGGATTGAATCCCTTGACCACACGAAACCCTCTCCTTTGGACCGTTGTTCCACCAGAAAACTCGATCAAAACAAATTCAAATCACAATTGCGGAAGTAAATAACAAGAACACGAAAAGATATGGAACGGGAAGAATTGATTAAGCAATCAAACCCACACGTTATTACAAAATGATTTCAGTTCAACCTATGTAAATCAAGAGTTGAATAGATATCAGTTTGGCTTGTTCTTTATATCAAGAACTTGTAAGTTCTTAGCTTAAAGATCACGGGTCTTATGAAGATTCAATTGAAATCAATTGAATGGATTCACGTTTTTACAACTTTTCACGGCTGCAAGGTTTTTAGCAAAGCTAAAGATTATCAAAATTCATCATGCTTAATTCACGAAAAATTTCACCTCTAAATGGCTACAAAAACGTGAAACCCTAATGGTTGTCAAGTACAACTTGACTTCTTAGCTAACTAACAAACTAACTAATAAACTAGTTTCCTAAACCAAAAAGAAAAGTAAAAGACGTTTATCCTTAAGAAGCAAAACACGTTTTTGCTTTCTAAAAATTACTTTCCTAAAAGATTACTTTCCTAATTATCATGCAAGATAATTGGGCCAAGTAATTAACTTATTAAAACCGAATTTCCAAGCCCAAGAATATAATAATTAAATGTCAATATGAGCTAAAAATTACCTAAAATAAATTACTAATTAACTAACAAATGGCGTGATCCAATGCAAAGCCCAAGTACACGCCTTTTTCCTTGGTCTTCATTCGGCTATGTGACTTCTTCAAAGTGGAATTTCCTTAAGTTCCAATGTAGAACTTTGAGAAATATCTTCATGAATTGTTATTGAAGAAACATGCCATAAAACTCCATGTGAATGAGATGTGAATGTCGTTGCAAAATCTTCCTCAAGTCCTTCACAGGTTGACGCCATTAATGAATGCAAGGCTGCCTTCATCTTCGAACTTCTTGATCTTGTCATTGGACCATCAAAATTTGCCAATGGATCTTGTGAAGTCGGTCTAGGCAAGATGGACACGGACTGATTTCCATCAGCTATGTCCCGTGAGTGTTGTAAATCTCGTTGAGAGCTTCGAAACGGGGTATTACGGTGGCGACTTTGAACTCGGACGAGAAGAGGAAGAGAACCTTGCGTGGGTTAGTCGGCCAATGGCATTTTGACTTGCTTGTACATTTAGTCTTTACTAATGCAAACAAAGTGAATGGAGTGCTTGGGGAATGTTTCTTACATTACCTTTGAGAAAAATCGCAAAGTTTCACCGACTTTGGAGCTCAACGAATTGCCATCCCGAAGATGTGTCTAAAAGGTTCCTAAAAGGCTTAGAAGAAGGTCGAAAACACTTGGAAGGATCAAACCATCACCAATAAAGTCAAACACGCACTCTTACCTTGTTTAATGAATCTCGCATTAGAGAGTTTATCATTAGTTTGCTTTGCTATTTTGTTAATAGCATGTTTGTATACTTTAATTCACGCCTTAAGCGTTGTTAGTCAACTCATTCATATACTTTCGTCAAACCCTCAAAGCTATAATACCAAAAGCTGATTCACACGTTACGTTAGTTAACTCACATATTGTGCGCTTGTTAGTGTTTTGGTTAAGAGAGTGGCTGAATTGCTTGCAAGTTATTTGGCGTGTGTTTTGCTTTGTCTTTTAGTAGTTTCCTTATCTAGTTGTGGCTAGCATCATCTATAGGATGGCTAGATAATCCTAGTTCTTGTTGACTTAGTTAGTTAATAAGTTAGTTAGTTAGTTAGTAGTTAGTTACAAGGAGTCAAAGACTAACAATGACACGAACACATCCCTTTCGATAGCCCTGAAAGTGGTCAAAACAAGCAAATTTGGCCAAAAACAAGCGTATATCATGGGGCTATGCCCGATGAGTCAAGTAGATCTCGTCGAGAGCTTCGAAATGAGGTATTACAGATGCGATTACTAACTCAAACGAGAAGAGGAAGAGAACCTTGCAAGGGTTAGTCGGTCAATGGCATTTTGACTTGCTTTTACATTTGGTCTTCACCGGCACAAACAAAGTGAATGGAGTGCATTGAGAATGTTTCTTACATTACCTTTAAGAAAAATCGCAAAGTTTCATAAACTTTGGAGCTCAACGAGTTGCTTTCTTGAAGATGTATCTAAAAGGTTTCTAAAAGGCTTAGAAGAAGTTCGGAAACATTTGGAAGGATCAAACAATCACCAAATCATGGCCAAAAGTCAAACATGCGCCTTTACCTTGTTTAATGAATCTAGTTTAAGAGAGTTTGTCATTAGTTTGCTTTGCTGTTTTGTTAATGTCGTATTTGTATACTTCAACCATGCCTTAAGAACTATTAGTTGACTTATTCATATACTTTGGTCCAACCTGAAAAGCTACTAACACGAGAGCTAATTTGCAAGTTACATTAGGTAACCCCCACATTGCTCGCCTTTTAGTGTTTCGGTTAAGAAAGTGGCCGAATTGCCTGAAAGTTATTTGGTTTGTGGTTTGCTTTGTTTGTTAGCATTTTTCTTATCCAGTTGTGGCGGGTATTATCTGGAGAATGGCTAGATAATCCTATTTCTTATTGACTTAGTTAGTTAATAAGTTAGTAAGTTAGTAGTTTGTTACAACGAGTCAATAACTTAACAATGAAATGAAGATGTTCCCTTCGATAGCCCAAAAAGTGGAAAAATAAGCGCATGTCGTGGGGCTATGCCCCGTGAATGTCGTAAATCTCGTCGAGAGCTTCAAAACGGGGTATTACGGTGGCGATTTCGAACTTGAATGAGAAGAGGAAGAGAACCTTGTGTGGGTTGGTCGGCCAATGGCATTTTTACTTGCTTGTACATTTGGTCTTACATTAGCTTTGAGAAAAATCGCAATGTTTCACGGAGTTTGGAGCTCAACGAATTGCCATCCTGAATATGTGTCTAAAAGGTTCCTAAAAGGCTTAGAAGAAGGTCGAAAACACTTGGAAGGATCAAACCGTCACCAATAAAGTCAAACACGCGCACTTACCTTGCTTAATCAATCTCGCATTAGAGAGTTTATCATTAGTTTGCTTTGTTGTTTTGTTAATGGCATGTTTGTATACTTTAATTCATGCCTTAAGCGTTGTTAGTCAACTCATTCATATACTTTCGTCAAACCCTCAAAGCTACAAAACCATAAGCTGATTCACACGTCACGTTAGTTAACTCACACATTGTGCGCTTGTTAGTGTTTTGGTTAAGAGAGTGGCCGAATTGCTTGCAAGTTATTTGGCGTGTGTTTTGCTTTGTCTTTTAGTAGTTTCCTTATCTAGTTGTGGCCGGCATCATCTATAGGATGGCTAGATAATCCTAGTTCTTATTGAATTAGTTAGTTAATAAGTTGATTAGTTAGTTAGTAGTTAGTTACAAGGAGTCAAAGACTAACAATGACACGAACACGTCCCTTTCGATAGACCCGAAAGTGGTAAAAACAAGTGAATTTGGCCAAAAACAAGCGTATATCATGGGACTTTGCCCAATTAGTCTTGTAGATCTCGTCGAGAGCTTCGAAACGGGGTATTACGGAGGCGATTCCAAACTCGGACGAGAAGAGGAAGAAACCTTGCAAGGGATAGTCGGTCAGTGGCATTTTGACTTGCTTTTACATTTGGCCTTCACCGGCACAAACAAAGTGAATGGAGTGCATTGAGAATGTTTCTTACATTACTTTTAAGAAAAATCGCAAAGTTTCATCGACTTTGGAGCTCAACGAGTTGCCTTCTTGATGATGTATCTAAAAGGTTTCTAAAAGGCTTAGAAGAAGGTCGGAAACATTTAGAAGGATCAAACAATCACCAAATCATGGCCAAAAGTCAAACACGCACCTTTACCTTGTTTAATGAATCTAGTATAAGAGAGTTTGTCATTAGTTTGCTTTGTTAGTTTTGTTATTGTCGTGTAATACTTCAACCACGCCTTTAGAACTGTTAGTTGACTTATTCATATACTTTGGTCCAACCCGAAAAGCTACTAACACGAGAGCTAATTCGCAAGTTACATTAGGTAACCCCCACATTGCTCGCCTTTTAGTGTTTCGGTTAAGAAAGTGGCCATATTGCTTGAAAGTTATTTGGCGTGTGGTTTGCTTTGTCTTTTAGTATTTTCCTTATCCAGTTGTAGCGGGTATTATCTAGAGAATGGCTAGATAATCCTATTTCTTGTTGACTTAGTTAGTTAATAAGTTAGTTGGTAGTTAGTTACAAGGAGTCAATGACTTAACAATGAAATGAAGATGTTCCCTTCGATAGCCGAAAAAGTGGAAAAAAACAAGCGCATGTCATGGGGCATAAGTGTTGTAAATCTTGTCGAGAGCTTCAAAACAGGGTATTACAGTGGCGACTTTGAACTCGGACGAGAAGAGGAAGAGAACCTTGGGTGGGTTGGTCGGCCAATGGCATTTTGAACTCCTGATAGCAATCCGCGGGTCCATGGTGCCAAGGTTGAGCTTGCATGATCCATTGGAGAATCTTGATGGACCAATGACAAGATTAAGGTTTAAAAGGATGAAGAAAGCTTTGCACGACTTATTATCAACATATTGTGAAGCTTTTGGTGATTTTCAACACTTGGAGGCCGAACCATCACAACATGAAGAAGTTCTTGGCATGTTTCTTCAATAACTGATACGCGAGTTGTCGCACCTCGTCAATTTTACCCTAAACACTAATGTAGTAGCGTAAGTAGGGATCGTAATCCACAGGGAAGGCGTAGGTCAAGAATATTGAGCAAATTGTTCTGAAAATCTTGTCACTGAATCTAAGTACTAGAAAGAATGTAATTTCAACACAAAAGAACGAGGACAGAAATGCAAAAGGAAATGACAAGCAAGGATGAAACAGATATCTCAGGATTCTTAAATTGGATGAACACAGGCTTAGTAAATCTATGATATGCAATCAGTAAACATTTAAATGCAATGGAGACCTAAATTGCCTAGAAGTCCAAGCTGTGGTTAGAATGGCGACCACACCACTACTTGTACCCCCCAAATCACCATCCTCTCCCATGGCGAGGCCCGAGAATGGTGGAATAAGCTCCGCAAAGTCTCAACTCTCCTAGCTAACTACTCTAACATGCAAAGTCCTAAAAACTCCCATAGAGAGGCCCATCCTAGGGTTCACATTTCATTGTTGTTAACACAGAAAGCTTCTTTGACACTTTTCCTAATGTTTCAATTCATTAACACTTCCTATGGCGAGGCCTGATGATACGAATGGAGTAGGATGAAGTCCAATCCACACGAATTTTCCACAAGTTCGGATCGTTGTGCACCAAAAAAACTCAATTCAACAAACAAGAACACAATTTGCGGAAAAGAGATATGGAACGAAAAGGCAAGATTAAAATTAACCTAACCCCAACGTTAACACAAATTGATTCAGTTTAACAATTGTAAATCAATTAATTAAACCTATCAGTTTGGCCGGTTCTATAAATCTAGAACTTGTAAGCTTTACCTAAAGTTCCTCACTTAAGGTTTGGCGGGTCTTATGAATTACTCAAGAATAATTCACGTTGGTGATGTCAAATTTAATTTAGCAAAGCCAAAATTCTTTCAATTCAACATGTGTAAAAAACGTTACATAGCTTTCCCTTTTATAGGGAGTAATTCAGCTTTCCTAAGAGAAAAAGGAAATAAAACCCTAACTTGACTCCTAAACTAACTAACATACTAATTCTTTTCCAAAAAGGATTTGTGACACACATAAGCTAATCCTTTTCCAAAAAGGATTGGTGTCTCACGTTTTCTTCTTAAAGGTGGCCAAACACAATTTGGCTTCCTTTGTTTCCTAAACTTAAACAAAGACTAAAATCGGTTTTGCCTTGAAGAAGCAAAATTCGATTTTACTTTCTAAAACTTTACTTTCCTAATTATCATGCAAGATAATTGGGACAAGTAATACCTTATTAAAACTTAATAAAAATAAAAAAAATGCCAATTAAGCCCATAAAATCGTTAAGTGGACTTAATTAAAAACAACATAATAAACCCTAAAATATATTAAAAAGGGCGTGATCCATTTCAAAGCCCAAAACACGCCTTCTTCTTGGACTTTAATATTTCGGCCTTCACATTATTTCTTCAAGGTGGATCATAAATTGTTATTGAAGAAATATGCCAAAGTACTTCATCTTGAGATGGTTGTGTCGAACTCCTTTGAACATTGGCCATCAACTCACAATGTGTTGATAACAATGCTTGTAATGCTTCCTTCATCCTCTTGCTCCTTGATCTTGTCATTGGACCACCAAGATTTGCTAATGGATCATGGGAAGCTGGATTTGGCAATGTGGACTCGGGCTCATTCCTATCATTCCCTCCCTCCTCGAAAGGATTCGTCCTCGAATCACCTACATCATATAAACTCAAATCAGAAACATTGAAAGTAGATGAAACATTACCATACTCACTAGGTAGTTCGATTCTATATGCATTGTCTCCAATCCTTTCCAAGACTTGAAAAGGACCATCTCCTCTTGGATGAAGTTTAGATTTCCTCTTTTCAGGAATCCTTTTCTTCCTCAAGTGAATCCAAACCCAATCTCCAGGTTCGAAAATCACTTGTCTTCTGCCCTTGTTGGCTTGTTTTGCATATTGCTCATTACTCCTTTGAATATTTTTGTAAACCTTTTCATGCAATTCCCTTACAAAATCAGCTTTAGCTTTACCTTCCACATTAACAAACTCATTAATAGGAAGAGGCAAAATATCAAGGGGAGTTAAAGGATTAAATCCATACACAACTTCAAAAGGTGAATAACCAGTAGAACTATGAACAGTTCGGTTATATGCAAATTCAATGTGTGGCAAACAATTCTCCCAATTCTTTAAGTTTTTCTAAATGATAGCACGAAGCAAATTAGACAATGTACTATTTACTACTTCTGTTTGACCATCAGTCTGTGGATGTGCAATAGTAGAAAACAATAATTTTGTGCCTAATTTATTCCAAAGTGTACGCCAAAAATGTGACAAAAACTTGACATCTCTATCACTGACAATACTCTTAGGAATTCCATGCAAACGTACAATATCCTTAAAGAAAAGGTCAGCAATTTTGGTAGCATCATTAGATTTAGAAAATGCAAGGAAGTGAGCCATTTTACTAAATCTATCAACCACAAAAAAAATGCTATCATTACCAGTGCGTGATCTAGGTAACCCTAATACAAAATCCATAGATATGTCAATCCAAGGGTTGCTAGGAACAGGCAGAGGTTGATACAAACCATGAGGCATTACTCTTAGCATGCTTACACACAATACATTTTTCACAAACACTTTTAACATCTTTAATCATGTTAGGCCAATAAAAGTGCTCATTCAAAACAGAAAGTGTTTTAACAATACCAAAATGCCCCATTAACCCTCCCTCATGGGTTTCTTTAACAAGTAAATCACGAATGGAACATGAGGGAATGCACAATTTATCCTTGCGAAACAAGAAACCATCATGCACAAAATAATCACCATTCGGCCTTATTGAACAAAGATCATAAGATTCGGCAAAGTCAACATCTTCCTTATACAAGTCTTTAATCAATTCAAATCCAAGTAGCTTTGCATGTAAATAGGTAAATAAAGCATATCTCCTAGATAAAGCATCAGCTACCACATTCTCTTGACCAGATTTATATTTAATCACATAAGGAAAAGTTTCAATGAATTCCAACCATTTTGCATGTCTCTTATTCAACTTACCTTGAGTCTTTAAGAATTTGAGACTTTCATGATCAGAATGGATTATGAATTCTTTTGGCCAGAAGTAGTGTTGCCAAACCTGCAATGACCTTACCAATGCATACAACTCCTTGTCATAAGTTGCATACTTTAAAGATGCCCCATTAAGCTTTTCACTGAAATAAGCCACGGGCCTTGATTCCTGCATAAGAACAGCACCAATACCAATCCCGGAGGCATCACAGTGTATCTCAAAAGCTTTATTGAAATTCGGCAAAGCAAGTAAAGGGGCATGAGTCAATTTATACTTCAAAGTGTTAAAGGCATTTTCATGTTCTTTATTCCATGCAAAGGTGACATTCTTTTTAACAAGCTCATTTAAAGGTGCAGCAATGGAACTAAAGTCTTTAACAAATTTCCTAGAAAAACTTGCTAATCCATGAAAACTTCTTACCTCAGTAGCATTTTGTGGTCTCGGCCAATCTATGATTGCCTTGACTTTTGACTCATCAACAGCAATGCCTTGAGAACTTACAACATAACCCAAAAAGATAATAGATTCCAAACAGAAAGAACACTTTTTAAGGTTAGCATATAATTGGTTCTCACGCAATATAGCAAACACGAGTTTTAAATGTTCAACATGCTCATCAAGTGATTTGCTATATATCAATATATCATCAAAGTAGGCTACCACAAACTTTCCAATGAAATGACGAAAAACATGGTTCATAAGCCTCATGAAAGTACTAGGTGCATTAGATAAACCAAAAGGCATAACTAACCATTCATACAAACCATACTTCGTTTTAAAAGCAGTTTTCCATTCATCTCCTTCTTTCATTCGTATTTGGTAATACCCACTTTTCAAATCAACTTTGGAAAATATGGAAGATCCATGCAATTCATCAAGCATATCATCTAATCTAGGAATTGGATGTCTATACTTAATGGTAATCTTATTAACAGCACGGCAATCTACACACATTCGCCAAGTATCATCCTTTTTAGGGACTAAGATAACAGGAACTGAACATGGACTAAGAGACTCACGTACAATACCTTTGTCAAGGAGTTCATCCACTTGACGTTGAATCTCTTTTGTTTCCTCCGAATTTGCTCTATAAGCTGGTCGGTTTGGAATTTGAGCTCCTGGGATGAAATCAATTTGGTGCTCAATGCCACGAATAGGTGGTAAACCTATTGGTAACTCCTCGGGAAACACATCGCTATATTCCTGCAAAAGAGAGTACACGGCACTAGGCAAAGAAGCAAGGTTATCACTGTCAACAACAAGTATAAGTTCCTTGCTAAACATTAAGTATAAGGACTGCCTATTAATCAATGCTCTCTTAATCTCATTAGAAGAAGCAAAACAACAAGATTTCTTATTAACTACATCTCGGCCTAAATTAGGTTTTTCGTTTTGTTGTTTTTCTAGTTCCTTCTTCCTTTTAGCTTCATTGATGTCTTTACAAGCTTGTGCAATTCGAGTTTGATCTTCAAAAACTTGAGCAGGAGTTAAAGCATGAAGACTATACTTTTTACCATTATGCACAAAACTATAAAAAATTTTCTTGGCATGATAAAGCACATCACAATCAAATTGCCAAGGTCTACCAAGTAAAATATGACTAGCCTCCATTGGAACAACATCACATAAAACAGTATCAACATATTTACCAATAGTGAAAGAAAACTTTACTAGTTTAGTGACACGAGTTTCAACTGAATTATTTAACCATTGTAGCCTATATGGTTTTGGATGTTTCATGCAATTCAAATTCAGTTTGTTAACAAGTAAGGTGCTCGCCACATTTGTGCAACTACCACTATCAATAATCACACTACAAACCATATTTTGCACTAAACAGCGTGTGTGAAATATGTTATCACGTTGCATCAAATCATTATCTTCCAAAGGTTGAACATTAAGAACACGGCGAGAAACTAAAGAAAAGTTACCAACTGAGTAGGTCGGCTCATCAAGCTTTTCACCCTCTTCACTTTGAACATCTTGGTACTTTTCTTCAATAGGTGGCATGTCGGCACAATCATCATCACTTACCACTTCTCCAGTATCTAAAGTAATCATGATCCGGGCAGTAGGACAATTGGCTTGAAAGTGACCATAGCCTTGACATTTAAAACATCTAATATCCCTCAATCTTGGAGCAGAAGTTGTCGCCGGTTTAGGGGCATTTTCAGCAGCTTTGGGGACTGATTTTGGGACATAAGGAGGCGCACTAGATGGCTGGTTTGAGGTAAATTGCCTCTGTTTTGTTGGTGGAGTGAAAGGGGCTAATTTAGGTTTCAAATCCCTTTTCCATGGTGGATTCTGTTGTGTGAACCTGTTCTTACCTTTCATGTGCCTTTCAATCTTAATAACTTTATGAACAAGCTCATTAATATCAACATAAGATTGTAAATCAACATGATAAGACAATTCAGAATTCATACCTCTAAGAAATCTTTCAATTGTTGAATCGGGATCTTCACGAACATTGGCCTTGATCATGAGAGCTTCCATCTCATGGTAGTATTCCTCCACGGTTTTGTTTCCTTGCACAAGGGAGTGCAATTTTCTGTTTAGCTCTCGGCTATAATGTGATGGAACATACTTCTTCCTCATAAGCGCTTTCATTTGATTCCAAGTTTGAATAGGTGGTTCGTCATCTTCACGTCTAGATCTCATTACCTTATCCCACCACAAACTTGCATAATCCTTGATGTGCATGAAGGCTAGGCGATACCTCTTATGTTCGGGATAGCTATTACCTTCAAAGAAGTGTTCAAGCTCATGAACCCAATCAAAATAAGCTTCCGGATCTGCTTTACCATGGAAAGTAGGCAATGTTAGTTTAACTCCACTAATTGACAAATCAGATTTCTTACCATCTTTAGGAGAATCCATGAACTCCTCATTCTCCTCATCACTAGGCTCAGCTTCTTCATGTTTATTCTGTCGAGAAGTAGAACCTTTTTTTGGTGAAGAAAAAATGGTTAAATTATCAATCTTTAGATTGAGCTTTCGGATCATGTCAAATAGAACATCATTAACATATTTTTGATCCGTTTGGGGTTGTCCTTGAGGTGTTTTATCATCTCCCTCCATTGTTCCTGCAAGTTAGTAAAAACAACAAAAGATAGAAAAATAAAAACCTCTCGGGTTCTCACTTTTGGTGAGTAATACTCTCCTCTCTAGTGTAATGGCTTTTCTCATGTATACCCTATCTAAATACTCTCAATGAATCTCTCAAACTAATTGAAGCTTACTGTTTGTCGATTTTAAGAACAAGTCTCAACCAATTAGTTCAAACAAATCAATTCACAAAAGCAAAACCAAAGAAGTTTGAAAAGAAAAATTCACGTCACAAGAAGATTTTAAGATCACGTATGGGGTATAAACAGATTAACTTCAGAAAGCTACGAATTCAAAAACTAGAGAAGATAACAAGAAGATGTGTTTTTGAATCACTCAATTTCGATTAAAAATGAGAAAGTTATGAAGGTTTGAAGTTATAGTATATAGAAACTCTCTGCCGAGTTTCGGACGGTAGAACAAAGGTTCGGACGGTCGAAAGTGGCGTCTGAAACTTTGTTAAAAAAATTTCAAATCTCTGTCGAGGATCGGACGGTAGTTTCGGACGGGTCAGGGGTTCGAAAGTGGCGTCCGAAATTTTGTGAGAATTTGTGACTTCTCTGTCGAGGTTCGGACGGTAGTTTCGGACGGGTAAGGGGTCCGAAAGTGACGTCCGAAACTATAAAATTAAATACGAAAAAAATTAAAAATTTTTTATTTTTTTTTGTTTTTTTTTTTGTTTTTTTTTTCACTTTAGACCAAATGCCTTTGGGCTGATTTTTACTTGGTCTTTTTTTTTTTTGTAATGGCCTTTTTTTTTTTTTGTAATGGCCTCTTTTTTTTTTTTTTTTTGACAAAAAGCTTAACTAGGGTTTTTGAGGTTGTTGATAAACCCTAAATTTTCAACCACTTCAATGTATCAAGAAGTCAACAAAATTTCGGATTTTGAAGATACCACTTTTACCAAAGATTCAAGAAATATCACAAAGAGCAAGAATATGTCTTCAAGATTCAAATTTGAGCACTTTCGGATTTTCAAGAAAAAATCAAGATTTTCAAGAAAGTGGTCAAGAACTCGTCTTTTTGAGATGGTGAAAAAGATTGATCAAAACACACTTTGATGGCAATAGAATGATGAAACTAACATAGAAGAAAGATCAAGAAAAGTATGAGAAACAAGGAAGTTATGAAATTTTGAATAAGAAACCCTAATTTCACAAACCCTAGTTTGACAAACCCTAATTCTTTGGACGTGATTTCAGCAAGAATGACTCAAGAATTCCACACTATGATGATGAACAAAAACAATGCAGAATTATGAAGAAAAACAGCAGCAAAACACGACACAAAACAGCAAGATCAACACAACAAAAAAAATCGCAAAAATCCAGCAAGATGAACACGAATTGGACAGATTTTTAGCAAACAAATTGCATGCGATTTTGACGTAATTTAAAAGCTGAACTATGACGACCTTGGACAGCAATAAAGACACGAAAACAGCAACAAAAAGACACCACAAAATCTGCAGAAATTGACGCAACAAAACAGCAAGAAGGACGCCAAAAGAAGGACAAGATCCGAGAAGAGAAAAACAAGAACAAGACTCAAATAAAAAGATTAATTACCGAATTTGATGAACAACCTGGATTGCTTTGATACCAATTGATACGAATGGAGTAGGATGAAGTTCAATCCACACGAATTTTCCATAAGTTCGGATCGTTGTGCACCAAAAAAACTCAATTCAAGAAACAAGAACACAATTTGCGGAAAAGAGATATGGAACGAAAAGGCAAGATTAAAATTAACCTAACCCCAACGTTAACACAAATTGATTCAGTTTAACAATTGTAAATCAATTAATTAAACCTATCAGTTTGGCCGGTTCTATAAATCTAGAACTTGTAAGCTTTACCTAAAGTTCCTCACTTAAGGTTTGGCGGGTCTTATGAATTACTCAAGAATAATTCACGTTGGTGATGTCAAATTTAATTTAGCAAAGCCAAAATTCTTTCAATTCAACATGTGTAAAAAACGTTACATAGCTTTCCCTTTTATAGGGAGTAATTCGGCTTTCCTAAGAGAAAAAGGAAATAAAACCCTAACTTGACTCCTAAACTAACTAACATACTAATCCTTTTCCAAAAAGGATTTGTGACACACATAAGCTAATCCTTTTCCAAAAAGGATTGGTGTCTCACGTTTTCTTCTTAAAGGTGGCCAAACACAATTTGGCTTCCTTTGTTTCCTAAACTTAAACAAAGACTAAAATCGGTTTTGCCTTGAAGAAGCAAAATTCGATTTTACTTTCTAAAACTTTACTTTCCTAATTATCATGCAAGATAATTGGGCCAAGTAATACCTTATTAAAACTTAATAAAAATAAAAAAAACGCCAATTAAGCCCATAAAATCGTTAAGTGGACTTAATTAAAAACAACATAATAAACCCTAAAATATATTAAAAAGGGCGTGATCCATTTCAAAGCCCAAAACACACCTTCTTCTTGGACTTTAATATTTCGGCATTCACATTATTTCTTCAAGGTGGATCATAAATTGTTATTGAAGAAATATGCCAAAGTACTTCATCTTGAGATGGTTGTGTCGAACTCCTTTGAACATTGGCCATCAACTCACAATGTGTTGATAACAATGCTTGTAATGCTTCCTTCATCCTCTTGCTCCTTGATCTTGTCATTGGACCACCAAGATTTGCTAATGGATCATTGGAAGCTGGATTTGGCAATGTGGACTCGGGCTCATTCCTATCACTTGAGTCTCATAATTGATTTGATTACAGAAAACAAGTGCAAAGACTTAAACAATCACAATTTAGTTCTCAATTCATGAAACTTCGCTAACTTTGATTAATCACTCCTCAATTTAGCATGTCGACCACAATTGTGGTTTGATCTATTCAAGATTAGCTAGGAATTATGAAATTCAACATATGTTTATGCTCAATTCAAATGTGATTTCAATACTCAACAATTAGATCAATTGCATAGCATACAATGTACTAAAACACTTATTCATCCATTAAGAATCCTACGATATCATAGATTTAGCCAGAAAACATCTTTCTCATTTCAAAATCAACAAGTTCCAACATTGATAAGCTCATTCTCATTTAATTGGAAGAATTTACCGATTAAATCAAGAGAATTGTCGATTCCTTTGTCAATTGAGAATAAGAAAGATCAATCCAGTCCAAATTCACAATCGGAATTGAGATCGGAGAAGAAATGTTTAGTGAAAGAAAGTAGATCTAGAGAGAGAAAATGAGAAATTCAAAATGATAATTCTAAAATCTAGAATCCTCTCTCGTCTCCAACTCTGTCTAGAATCCCCTCCTCTTCAAATGGTTAACTAACCCTCTATATATAGAGGTTACAAGAATCGTAAACAATACGCAAACGTAAAATATATAAGGAATTACAAAAGATGCCACTGCATTTAAAAGAACAAATGTCTACCAAAACCATGCCATCAGCCGAAACACGCCTTTATTACTCGAACTTGTTGCGCCTTCAACAGATCGCCTGCGCCTTCAGCTTTTAGCTCACACGCCATCAGGAAACTCACACACGTCCTTTAGCCTTCAGAACCCACGCCTTCATCCTCTCCTGCACAAGAATGGAAATCCCAACACTTAGCCGAATTTGTCAACAACAGAATAAACATGCACTGGCGTATTTCCTTGGCGAGGTCTCGCGGCGAGACCTCGCCGTGAGTTGCATGTGTGGGCGAGACCTCACGACGAGGTCTCGCCGTGTATGGTGTTCGTGGGCGAGGTCTCGCGGCGAGACCTCGCTGTGCAAATTGTCACTATGGTGTAAGTAGTGTGAAGTGAAATATGAAATGCAAAAATGAAGTGTATTGTTGAGAAGTAAAGAATGAAATGTGCAAGAGTGTCATGAGGTAGAGTTTTCGTATGTGAAGTGTAAGAATGAATGAAAGAGTGTGTGAATATGAATGATGAGTGAAGTCTATGCCGAAAATGAAGGTTATGTAATTTAATGAAATAAGTGCACATGTAATGTGTTTGAGTAGAATATGAGCGTGAAGCGTGTGAAGAGTGTTATGAAATTATGAAATGAGAGTGAAAAAAAATGCTGTGAATGTTGTGAATTGTGGATGAAGAATGGAATGAAGTGTGAAGTAGCATCTGCATGAGTGTGTTTGAGTGCATGTGTGCAAGAGGGCAGTGAGTGTGTGAGGTCTCATGCGGCGAGGTGACCTCGCCGAATGGTGTGTGCGTGCGTGTGTGCAATTCTTGTGCGGCGAGGTGGCCTCGCCGCACGGAGTGTGTGTGTAAGTAATGCATGAATGTGTTCGTGTGAGTGTTGAATGAAATGGATGTTGAGTGTAATGTGTGTTGGGAGAAAAGAGTAAAGAGTGTAATGAATGAAGAGAAAATGTTGTGAGTGAAGTGTGTTGCAAGTGTGCATGAAGTATGATAGGAAGATGGGTGTTTGTGAGATGTGTCAACCGTGAATGCAAGTGAAATATGTGAAATCCTTAAATGTAACTATGAGTGTTATGAAATGAGATGTGTGAAAAATACATAAGTGAAGTGTTGTGAAATATGTAGAACATAAATGCAAATGATGTATGTTTAAGAATGAAAGTAAATGAAGTTTTCTAAGAAGTGAAGATGTGGTGAGGTGTGTATGTGCTGTGTAATGTGCTGAAATGTTTAGTGATGTGAGTGAAATGTAAATGTTCATGCTCGTGTAGTGCAAAAGTAGTGTGCAAGAATGTGCAAAGGTTGTGTGCATGTGTAGTGCAATAGTGTGCAAGAATGTGCAAAAGTTGTGTACAAGTGATGTGCTCAACAATATAAATGAATGATGCAAGAATAAGCTGTGACTTAAAAGTTACAACCAACTTCAGGCCCTGATTCCTTGCGAATTTGGAGAAACGTAAAACACCAAACTTGTAGTCCTATGTCTTAGATTTCCATAGCTTTTTTGAATCACTCAATTCCGAGCAAGGACGAGACAGTTATGGCCAAAATACCAGAGTGTGGCGAAGCTGGAAATTTCAAAGCAAGGTCGACCTCGCCGCGAGGTCTCGCCTTGTAAACGTTATCCACGAGGTCTCGCGGCAAGACCTCGCCGAATTAGAACTCGAAGTCAACATAAGAGTTGTAGAATGTTCTCTTAGCTTTCTATATGTTCAAGAATCAGCCTAATTGCAAATCTGTAGCTCAAGATATGATCAATATACCAAACTGTGGCAGTGAGCTAAACAATGAAAACCCTAAAATAGTGATTGAAACGATCGCCCCATTTCTCATATGTGCACGCAGAATTAGAGGAAAGTTAAAACACAAGAATTGAAGTAAACTCAAAAATCTTTCCAGAACATCCAAGAACTCCTCATTCGGATTAGTATTGAGAACGTTATACTCAAATCAAGTGCACTCACCATTCTGCCTAAGCACAAAATAAGCGTTTAACAAGATTTCCAACTTCACAATCATCATTCAAGTTCTCTTTTGACTCATTTCCTTGTTCTTTACACTAACACATACATTTGCTTCATTTTCTCATCATTTTATGACTTTTTCTCCATTTTAGTACTTTCGACTTGCAAACTACATTAAGGCAC
Organism: Ophiorrhiza pumila; assembly: GCA_016586305.1. Lineage (NCBI taxonomy): Eukaryota > Viridiplantae > Streptophyta > Magnoliopsida > Gentianales > Rubiaceae > Ophiorrhiza > Ophiorrhiza pumila. Next base: position 11,001,055 of record BLIW01000005.1, on the reverse strand, counting down.
AAAATTGCACAAAACATCACACATTTGCATGAAACACAAGACAAAAGCCAAGTGATTTAACACATATAAGTTGGTATAAAACCAACTTATCAAATTCCCCCACACTTGAACTTTTGCTTGTCCTCAAGCAAAGACAAAACACAAAACTCACATTTCAAAACCACTTTGCACTAGACCTCACTCCTCTGTAAAACTTGTTCTCATTTGAGTTCATCAAAACAGATTTTTTTTCATGCACTATCAAAACTCTTAACATATCCTCAATTCCAACCTATCAACTTTCAGCACAAATTATCAACCAAGGCACAATGAATAAAGACCAAAATGTCATGCGTGCAAGTGTGTGCTGAGAACATGAACTTCATCTATTCCCTTGCTATACACCATCTAGCTGGTCTCACATACCATTCAATACATGACAATCTCCTTATACACCCTTATGAACATGCAATCACAAGATCAGTGGTACCTATGCGTACATTGGTACTCTATGGGACATTGCCCTTATTCTGCACATTAGTGCTGCACATTGGTGCACATATTGATGACTGAAAATATGATTGGGTTTTATGGCTTTTTCCTCCAAATTTGAATGCCAGGTTCTTATGGCTTTTTCCTTCCCAGTTGCCAACATGGCTTTTTCTCCCATATCATTTCTTGTGCAAGCACATGTTCATAAGAATCCCAAATTGACTAAACATGCACGAAATTTGGAGACACCAGATAAATGCATAACAAAACGAAACGAATCCATACACATTACCTCCTATGTCATTTGAGTTTTGCATGGCATATCTATCTTACATTAACATCGGGCCTTAGTCAGCAAAATGTACCAATTTCATCAAGATTGGAATCAAAGACATTAAAACAATTTTCGCATGCAATACAAAAGTAAGATGGATGAACATCAAATTTTTGAACATAGCTTACAAAAGAACAAAGCATAGCACAAAGTGTCAACATTTCATTCCATTGCTCTCACTGTCACTACACCTCTTTTCTTTTCATTCCATTACTTGCACTTTTGCATTTCATTTGGACATCAGCACCACATTACACCATGTATAGACAAGATCAACATTTATTCACAAAAATTTCAAAATTTCACCAAAAGTTGATTTTTTTACAAAACATGAAAAACACCACAAATCATGAAAAACATCACAAATAACTAGACGTTATATGCTCACACTCAAAATTCACCACAAAACTTAGAAAAGAGCATATTCTTCATCACATAGCACAAAAAACTTCACAAAAAAATTTCATAAAAAATTTCATCACTCATGCAAGACAACTAAGCATCCAAAGTTCAAGAGATACAAACCAGAGAAAACATACATTCCCCCACACTTAAAACGTACATTGTCCTCAATGTAAAGAAAAGATAGGTTTAGGAGCTCCCTGGTATTGATATTGTCATGAATTCCAATGTTTGCTCGGTGGAGATTTCTTTATCCATTCGTCCTCATATGAAAAATTCTATGGCATCACTCCCCCACACTTAGCCTCTGGAGTGCATGGCTAATCTCTTCCTTTGCAAATCTCGTCCACCTACATCATGAGTGGCTTCTGCAAATGACATCCAAAGTGAAAGAAACGTAAAGACAAAAAGAAAATAAGAAACAAACTACTTATTAAAGGTAAAGGAAAAGAAGTAGTTCTGGATTTAGATAGTCTCCAGCTAGACTTTATTCATCCACAACGTATGTCTTGTTCATGAAAAGAACTCAGTAAATCCATCTCTGCACCACACAAAAGATGAACTCTCATTATCATGCTCCTTCTTCCCAGAAGACACTGGAGTGTTGAGGAGATGCGTGAGCACAGGATCATGAGAAAAACTTTCTCCAAATTTCACATTCATTTGAAGCGCACCATAACCCTCTTCTACCACATTATCCATAGTAGACCTGCAAGACTCAACCAAGGAATGTATACCCATGGTCTCAACAAGCTCATCAGAAAGTTCAAAAACAAATGTCTCAAATTCACAATTGTTCACCATGTTATCATTGTCATTTAGAATGTTAACATTTTTATCCTTAAAACAAACATTTTTGACTCCCCAAATTTTCTCAACATTATCATCACGAAAAATATTGTCATTGTGTAACAAAAATCTCTCATTATGCACTGGAAGTGAAGTACCAATTGCACACTCAGATTCCTTCTCAGTTTCAAAAGTACCAATTTCCACATTATCTTGATTTATGGTATCACAATGTCCTTCCAGATGTGACTCTATGCAATTTATCAAAGTGTCAAGAAAAGAACATTCATCATCATCATCAAGTAAAACATGTTCATCACTATCATTTGAACAATTCTTGACACATGCTTCCTGTGAGGTATGATCTACCAAAGATTAACTTGGCATTTCAAAGTTTGACACATCTATGAAAGCACATTCTTCTATGCTTGCACTCTCTAATGAAAACATGCTATCTTCTACATCAAGCTCATCACAATCAATTTCTTCATCATCCACAATTTCATCAACAGAAATATAGTCATGCTTAACACCCTCATCAACGAAAGTAGGAGAACATTCAACAACCTGAATGGAACAACAAGATTCTAAATGCATAGGTTGTTTCATTGCATAATTCACGTCAAAAACTACTTCCTCATTATTAATTCTAAAGGTGATAGTTTTGTTTCGAACTCCAATTAAAGCATCACCCGTAGCTAAAAATGGTCTACCAAAAATTAAAGGTACCTCAGGATCCTCCTCCATATCAAGTACAATGAAATCAACAGGCAAAGTGAATTTATCAACTCTTACCAGAACGTCTTCAACCAAACCTGTAGGAGTTACCAAAGACCTATCTGCCAATTGGAGAGTTACTGCCACTGGGCGAATCCTGCTTTTCAATCCAACACTGATAGCTATGGACAATGGCATTAAATTGATCCCAGCACCCAAATCACATAAAGCCTTTGCAAAATGCCTTGTGCCTATTTTGCATGGAATAGTACAGCTCCCAGGATCCTTAAGCTTTGGAGGGAGATCATGAACTATCCAAGCTTGAGTGCACTCAGAAACCATCATGGGAATCTCACATCTCAAGATTTGCTCTTTGTTGGAGATAAGATCCTTGAGATACTTAGCATATTTTGGCATTGAAGTCACTAAGTCCATCAGGGGAAGATTTACATTCACTTGCCTGAGTACATCCAGGAACCTCTTGAACTGAGGGCCTTTTTGAGGAGGTGGTTTCTTCCTCTCTGGAAAAGGAGGTTTAGGAGCATACTCAGGGTAGTTGTAAGGATTGGAGTTCTTGGTGATCTCATTACCCATTCTAGTTGGTATCTCTTTCTTCACAACTCTATCATCCTCTTGCTCATTATCCTTCTTAAGCTCCAAAACTTCCTCAGCTTCATTTTCCTGGTCTTCTTCCTCTGCACAATCATCCTTAACTTCTGACGGTTTCTTCCCAAGCAAAAGTTTTCCATTCCTCAAGGTTATGGCATTGCATGCTTCCCTTCCTTTTGGATTCGGAACAGTGTCACTTGGTAATGCTCCTTTTTGCCTATGATGCACATCATTAGCCAATTGACCAATCCGCATCTCAATATTCTTCCAAATAGCTTCATGATGTTTAACACTTGATTCCAAACTTCCAAACCTTTGCTCAAACCTCTGATCATTCTTGTCCAACCTCTCCAACAGCTTTTGAAACATACCTTCCACAGATGGCTTCCCTTGTTCTTGTGCTGATGAACTAGCTTGGTGATCAAAACCTGGTAGAGGATTGGTATTTCTCCTTTGCTCATTCCCTTGAGTATATTGGCTTCCCTGGCTTTGGTTTTGTTGTCCCCAAGTTCCTTGATTGCCTCTATATCCTCTGTTGTTCCCTCCTGAGTAATTTCTAGAGTACTGTGGTCCGTTGCCATAGTTATTCACATATTGAATGGACTCAGTGGTGACTGGGCACTCATCAGTATAGTGTTCACCCTTGCATAATCCACAAGACAACACAGGTGTCTTGGCTTGAGTTGCCTTTAGAGTTTGCACTTGCTTAGCCAATGCCTCAAACTTTGCACTGAGAGAAGTCTCCTCATCTACATCAAGTACCCCCCCCTTTTTTTTCTAACATGTGGCTTTCGGATCTCTGGGAAGATATACTCATCCTCAGCAATTTGATTAAATAGCTCTCGTACTTCAGGCACAGACTTGTCTTTGAGTGCCCCATTAGCACATGCCGTAACCATCAAAGAGGATTCAGGAGTTAAGCCTTTGAAGAAAGTGTTTAGTTCCCTGATCTCTCCTAAGTCATGAGTGGGGCATTGTCTGATTAGGTCATTGAATCTTTCCCAAGCTTCTCTAAATGTCTCACCTTCTTGTTGCTGGAAGTTCATAATTTCCAACCTTCTCTTTTCAAGCTTAGCTGGAGGGAAGTATTTGGACAAGAACCTCTTCTGTAGATCATCAAATGACATTCCAGCATTTGTTCCCCCAATGCTCTTGAACCAATGTTTAGCCTTTCCACGCAAAGATAAAGGAAACAAAATCCTGTGAACTTCACCCCTGTCAACCCTTGGTAACTTGAAAGTGCTACATAACCCGAGAAACCAATCAAGGTGGTCGTTGGGATCCTCATTGTCAAGACCTTGGAAGAATTGGCCCTCGGTAATCATGGAAACAATTTGTGGAGGACTGTGGTAACTTTCCACATCGATGTCCTGATGACCAAAACGATTGTCAAAATTTACTGCATAATGGTCTTCGAACCTAGGTGCTTGTGCTCCTTGAGCTGCCATTTCTCTCTACTGCTTCAAATGTGCTCTCAAAGTTTTCTCCAACTCAAGATCCAATAAGAATTGTGGTTCTCCTGCAAACCTGCTAGACCTTGGCATACACAACACAAAGTAGTGAAGTGTAATAACAAAGAAACAAGAACTTCAAATATGCAACACAGAAACAGGTCACAATTCTCAACACGAACAGAAAACAACACAAAAATGAAAGCTAAGGTAAATGCCACAAACAAAAACACAAAGTAGAACAAGTAAAAATCAATAACAATTCACAAAATTCCAGAACCGATTGCCTTCCCCGGCAACGGCGCCAAAAATTTATACGCGAGTTGTCGCACCTCGTCAATTTTACCCTAAACACTAATGCAGTAGCGTAAGTAGGGGATCGTAATCCACAGGGAAGGCGTAGGTCAATAATATTGAGCAAATTGTTCTAAAAGTCTTGTCACTGAATCTAAGTACTAGAAAGAATGTAATTTCAACACAAAAGAACGAGGACAGAAATGCAAAAGGAAATGACAAGCAAGGATAAAACAGATATCTCAGGATTCTTAAATTGGATGAACACAGGCTTAGTAAATCTATGATATGCAATCAGTAAACAATTAAATGCAATGGAGACCTAAATTGCCTAGAAGTCTAAGCAGTGGTTAGCATGGCGACCACACCACTGCTTGTACCCCCTAAATCACCATTCTCTCCCATGGCGAGGCCCGAGAATGGTGGAATAAGCTCCGCAAAGTCTCAACTCTCCCAGCTAACTACTCTAACATGCAAAGTCCTAAGAACTCCCATGGCGCGGCCCATCCTAGGGTTCACATATCATTTTTGTTAAAACAGAAAGCTTCTTTGACACTTTTCCTAATTTTTCAATTCATTAAAACTTCCTATGGCGAGGCCTGAGTCTCAGAATTGATTTGATTACAGAAAACAAGTGCAAAGACTTCAACAATCACAATTTAGTTCTCAATTCATGCAACTTCGCTAACTTTGATTAATCACTCCTCAATTTAGCATTTTGACCTCAATTGAGGTTTGATCTATTCAAGATTAGCTAGGAATTATGAAATTCAACATATGTCTAAGCTCAATTCAAATGTGATTTCAATACTCAACAATTAGATCAATTGCATAGCATACAATCTACTAAAACACTTATTCATCCATTAAGAATCCTAAGATATCATAGATTTATCCAGAAAACATCTTTCTCATTTCAAAATCAACAAGTTCCAACATTGATAAGCTCATTCTCATTTAATTGTAGCTCAAGATAGGATCAATATACCAAACTGTGGCAGTGAGCTAAACAATGAAAATCCTAAAATAGTGCTTGAAAAGATCGCCCCGTTTCTCATATGTGCACGCAGAATTAGAGGAAAGTTAAAACACAAGAATTAAACTAAACTCAAAGATATTTCCAGAACATCCAAGAACTCCTCATTCGGATTAGTATTGAGAAAGTTATACTCAAATGAAGTGCACTCACCATTCTGCCTAAGCACAAAATAAGCGTTTAACAAGATTTCCAACTTCACAATCATCATTCAAGTTCTCTTTTGACTCATTTCCTTGTTCTTTACACTAACACATACATTTGCTTCATTTGCTCATCATTTTATGACTTTTTCTCCATTTTAGCACTTTCGACTTGCAAACTACATTAAGGCACAAAATTGCACAAAACATCACACATTTGCATGAAACACAAGACAAAAGCCAAGTGATTTAACACATATAAGTTGGTATAAAACCAACTTATCAATAACAATTCATGAAGATGTTTCTAAGAGTTCTACATTAGAACTTAAGGAAATTCCACCTTGAAGAAGTTCACATGGCCGAATGAATGAAGACCTCTTGGTCTTTGCATTGGATCAAACCATTCTTAAAGTTATAGGATTTATTTTGTTGTTAATTAATTAAATCCAAAACACTTAATGTGGGCTTTAATTAATTCGTTAATAAGTTGATTACTTGGCCCAATTATCTTGCATGATAATGGCAAGTAAAAGTTTTGGAAAGTAAAGAAGGGAAGTCGGTTTTTACCTCTTAAAGGATAAAATCGTTTGCTTCACTTTTAGGAAAGTAATCTTGATATGAATGGTCTTGGTTCGAGATCCTTGACCAAACAGTCTCCACAAACTTTTGATCGTTGCTGCACCAAAAAGGTTAAACCAAAGATGCGAAAACAGAATTTCTGGCGGAATAGAATTCAAGGGAAAACGCAAGTGTTGAAGTAAATCAAACCCAATTTTTAATACAAAAGAACTTGATTCAACACATGAAAATTCATGAGCTAAACTAGTTATTTCGGCTTGTTCTTTAAATAAAGAACTCGGGTGAAGTCTCTTGAAGGTCACGCTAAAGGAAAACTTACTACAATGAAAATCAATCAAAATAGATCTTCAAGGTTCGAATAACACAAGGTGTTAATTTCTGATTTAGGAAAGCTAAAACTTCTTTCATTCATCATTGGTAAAAAAACGTTTACAAAGCTTCTCCATTTATAGGGGAGTAGTTTTGGCCCTTGCTAAAGAATAAGGAAACAAAAACCCTAAAAGTTGCAAAGTACAACTTGACTTCTAAGCTAACTAACAAACTAGTTTCCTAAACTTTAAACAAGACAAAGTTGGCTATGAAGAAGCAAATCACGAATTTGCTTTCTAAAATAACAACTTTCCTAAAGTTACTTTCCTAAACTTATACTTGCCATTATCATGCAAGATAATTGGGCCAAGTAATTTATTAACAACTGAATTAATTAAAGCCCATAATAAGAGTTCAGACTTAATTAATTAAAACACGTAAATCCTATGAATTAAAAAGGTAATGGCGTGATCCATATAAATCCCAAAGTACATGCCTTTACTTGGTCTTCATTATGATTGATCCATGAACACTCTTCAAGGTGGATGTTCCTTAATTGTTATTGAAGAAACATGGTTAGGGGTTGTCGCTACCCTGCAATTTTACCCAAACTCAACAATAAATGCAGCAGTGATGAGTGGGATCGTCTCCACAGGAAGAGGGTTGTAATCAAGTATTGAATAATGATAGCAAGTATGAACAATTAAAAAGACACGAAACAATATGTAAATAGATTAAAATGCAGGAATGTTGGAACGGGAGATAACTCAATAAAACGGGATGTGTTGCCTTGAGGGTGGAACACCTAGTATGGATTTTTCTCTTGTTATCCCTGACTTGTGTGAACAAGTGTGAGGGGACTTCTCTGCTAGTGAGCTGGGATTCGATCAACTTGTCAGTTCTCTCAAACCCATTTCACAATACTCCTCTAACTTCCCTTGTCAGGGCAAGTTCTAGGTACGAGTGAGACTCCCCCAGATCCCGATTCTCCTACTGTGAGCCTCGATTACTTGGATATACTCCTTGTCAGGCCAGTCATCCCAGATGTAATCTCAATCCACAATACGAGAATACTCTTAATCCTTTCCTATAGTGGCAGTAGTGAGCCTCGATTACTTGGATATACTCCTTGTCAGGGCAGTCATCCCAGATGTAATCTAAACTCACCGTACAGAAACGCTCCTTGCCCTTTTCTAAATCACGAAATGTACAGGACTAAGACTCACACAAGCATGTTCATAATCAATACAAGTTGGGATTGATTTCCTTAGGCAAGTTCACAACAATCTCAGTGGTCACCGCAGATTTAATATGAAGTTAATCTAATGCAAAACATCAAACACAACAAGTACAGAATAATGAACATAAATAACACGGATAAAATTCTAAATCAAATGTCTCAAGCAAGATTGAATCCATGCATGTAACCCCTCAAGGCAACACTCTATGTCTAGCCGATCATGTTGATCGGCTCAGAATTCATGATTTCAAGACAGAAATAAAATGGGCAATTTCCCAAGATCTTCTCCCTCTCTGTAATTTTCTAAGTTCTTTCTTGATCCTCAATCTCCCGATCTCTTTTTCTCTTTCCTTTTCAGCTCCTTTTATACTTTCCCCTTGCTGGGTTGGCTGGGTGGCCTTCCTGGAAATTTCCATCTTTTCCGGAGAAGCTGCCACGTGTCTGTGAATAAGTCAGCAAAGGTAAAGTGAGGCCACGTAGTTCACTCAAGACTTAGTCATTAATGAATTTTAATGCATTTCTTCAAGCACTTGGTGCTCAACAGTGAACGTGCATGATTGTCTGATAATGTGCGCAAAATATGTGCGGGAGCATGAGTGCGGTGAGGTGTAACTAAGCAATAAAATCGTGCATATGTGCGAGTGAGTGAGTGAGTGTGTAGTGGTGGGCGGGCGTGCTAGGCACCCGCCGTACATGTGTGTGTGTGTGTGTGGCGCGCCCGCACCGTGTGTGCATTAGGAGGGGCGGGCGCGCTAGGCGCCCGCCCTGTGTGTGCGTGCGTGTGGGGCAGGCACGCTAGACGCCCGCCTTGTGTGTGTGCGTGGTGAGGGCGGGTGCGCTAGGCGCCCGCCATGTGCATGTGTGTGTTGTGTGTTGAGTGGTTTGCGTGTGATGTGCGTGATTCCTGAGTGTTGTGAATTGTGAGGGACTTGTGAGGCTAAGGAGAGTGAGTACATATTTTACATAATTGAATCAAACTTAACACATATTCCCCACACTTAGCTATTTTCATCAATTGTAAGTTCATGAACAATAATATGCACAAGCCATTCACAAAGTATTCCCTTTACTAAATTTCTATATAAAAAGGATGAGTATGTAAGATAAATAAGTCGGTACCACTCAGACTTATCAACCACCCACACTTGAATCTTTGCTAGTCCCGAGCAAAGGAAAAACGAAAACTATGCTCTCATCCATTCCACATTCAAACACTCGCAACAACATCATCAGCAATCAATTTTCAAATTTTTCGCATGCACAAATATCTAGTTGCTGAGTTCACAGTTCATCCGACTTATACAATTTGCCAAGCAAGGTGAAACGAATAAAGACCAAACCGTCAGCGTGCAGTGTGTGCTGAGAGTTTCTCATGATTCCCACATTGTCTATGCAGAGTTACTCAAGTAGACACTTAAAGAAAATTCTTGCACCACAATCCTTTGTCCACACACACGAACACTTCTTATTGCAAAGCTTAACAGAAATTAATTGCACATTGGTGCTTATTCATGCCGCACTTTGGTGCTTGGCTGCCCAGGGTTTTTGTGGCTCTTTTTTCCCTTTATTCGCCCACTGGCTTTTCTTCATATTTGCACAAATTCGAACAGTTTATGTTCGTGCGTGTTTCCAATTAGACATGTACTCAAAATACAAGAATAAGTGTTTACGAGTAGAAAGCACATACACGTAAAGAATCATAAGCTCTCTTCTATGTCAAATTTGTTGCTGGCATTTCTATCTTACTTTGACATCGCACTTTACTTATGAAATTGTACTCATCGAATAGGCACCGTAAATCTCAAAAAAAAATTTTGCATACATAACAATCAAGTAACATTCATGGATTTGCAATGATGCTGGGAGTGCGAGTGTGATTTGGCGTGCAATTGTGCGGAATGGACTGGATAATGAACATTTGCACAACACAACAGAAACACTCACATTTATCGCAACAATAAGGAAATTCAAGCACACTACAAGGTCAGTGCTAAACACTGACTTTTGCTCACAACAACACAAGAACAATAAAATGAGAAGAAAACACACCACCTAAATACTAAACAATCCACCCTATCACTCGTCTCCCGCACATATGATAACACACATAAGCAATTTTTAAACAAAGGGCCTCGGCCTAACAAACACAAACATCACTTCAAAGAAGTTCCAAGAATAGCCAATAACACAGACATCAGCAATTTCCAAGCACACCCCCAAGTCATGAATGTCTCCCCCCACACTTGAAATGAACAATGGTCCCCATTGTAAAGGAGAGAGACTACCGCGTTTAAGTGTCGTGCCTGAGCATTTCTCTTGCTTCGGTCTCCAAGTAACCTTGCCATTAAAGTCCGCCTATGGTTCCCAAGGAACGGCAGGATTCCTCCGTTGGATAGACGTTGACTCCGTGCCTTATTGCCAATTGCGCCAACATGAGTGGGAAAAGTATAGGTTCGCCACTGCAATTTTGTGCACGCTGGATGGATTGCATGATTATCTTCCCTACATCGATGTCATCCTGTGCTGGATTGCATAAATGAGGAGTACCCGTGCCCATGTTGCTCTGATGTGGTGGTTGGTAGGCATAAGTCTTGAATTTATAAACAGCAACCACATCCGGGCTTCGGCAGTTAAATCCGCAGTCCTTACAAAAACTGCTTCGGACCGTGCATTGCGGATCCATATGGCTCCTGGCAGCCCAACTGACTCGATTAGGTGATCGACATTTCCAGCTTCCACTAATTGTTCAAACTCCCCCTCTGGCTGGTCTGATAGGCCGAAGTGTTGATTAATTGTTAGGCTTGTCACCTTAAGATATGTGTCTCGCAGGTACACCCCATACTGTTGGGTGAAGTTTGAACCCAGTGAGTTGGCGTTGGTGTAAAATTCCCGGGCTACTTCCACATTGACCGTAGCTGGTGCGAAGGTGAGGGGCTCCCATTTGTAGAAGCGGATTGCTTCTTCAAATGTTTGAGACGGGGCAGTGAACTGGCGTTCCACCAGCACAATTCTGTAGATGCATCTCTCAAATTGTCGCGCTGCCCTATCGTTCGCAAACCTTGGGGGTGTGATCGGGTCGTACTCCTCCTCATCTGAATCTGAGCTGCGTAGGGCTTCTCGAAGGTAAGTCCTATAATCCTCGTCAATGTGCACCATTTTCCTGAACTTGGCAATGCTATGAAAGCAGTGTGGAGTTAAGCTAAATGTGAGAAATGAAAATTCTTATGATTGGCCGTTGGCTACACACTTAAAGTTGGAGTGCTTTTGATCATGCAGAGTGTGCGGTATATATAGGGGAATTTTCATGTAGGATTGGGTCACCAAGAAGGTAAGAGACAAGTCAAGTGATTTAACTAGAAAACAATGTGCATAGAGACAAAGTTGTGACAAGACTATCTTGATGTGACTGAGCTGTGGGGCACTGTGCAGGGTTGAGCTTGCATGAGTCGTCTCAGAAGAAGTGAATATTCAGAAGAATCATATATTCGTTACCTGTACTTGCGTAAGCATTCAGATTTTATTCCTTGTCTGTGTTGTCACAGAGATGATTCTCGCGTGTTTACCTGATTTTCATGATCTCTGTAGGCTCTATGAGTTCCAAGTCTCATTGTTGACAAGTCCAGGCTGTCCTCATCAACTTTTCTTCATGTTAGATAGAGGGTAGGGAGTTTAGGTTCAACTGATTATTGTCATTCAACTATTGGCAAAAAGGTAAAATAAAACCAAAGGAAAAGTAAACAGTTGGGTTGCCTCCCAACAAGCGCTTGGTTTATTGTCCTCAGCCAGACATGGATGGGGTTACTGAGGGGTTGGGCTGTCAAGGCACTGAGCTTGCCCTTTGCTGTTTGCGGGGGGATTGAAGATTTTCACCCTGTGCCCATTCACATTCCAACAATTGCCTGTGGATTTGTTCAGTACCTCAATGACTCCGTAGGGGAAAATTTTAGTGACGGTGAACGGCCCAGTCCATCTTGATCGCAATTTTTTGGGAAAAAGTCTCAACTTGGAGTTGTAAACAAGCACTAGCTGTCCTACTTCAAATTCCTTTACTTTGATCTTGGCATCATGCCATCTCTTTGTCCTTTCCTTATAGAGACTGGCACTGACGTACGAGTTCCACCTGAATTCAACTAACTCGTTAAGCTTCATCATTCTTGCCTCTTGAGCCAGGTTCAAGTCCATGTTTAGCTTTTGTACTGCCCAGTAAGCCCTATGCTCTAACTCCACTGGAAGGTGGCACTCCTTCCCAAAGACCAGTCTGAACGGTGACGCCCCAACTGGAGTCTTGTAGGCAGTCCTATATGCCCAAAATGGGTCATCCAATTTTATTGCCCAATCTTTCCTTCCAGGGTTTACCACTTTCTCTAATATCCTCTTGATCTCTCTGTTGGTCACTTCCGCTTGGCCATTGGTTTGCGTGTGGTAGACTGTAGACACTCTGTGCTGGACTCCATATTTGACTAAAAGAGCCTTGAAGATCTTGTTACAAAAGTGACTCCCTCCGTCACTTATGATGGCTCTCGGGGTCCCAAATCAGTTAAAAATGTTCTTCTTGATGAACCGGAGCACTCCCTTACTGTCACAGTGGGGCATAGCGGCGGCTTCGACCCATTTAGATACATAATCTACCGCTACCTATATGTACTCGTTCCCACAAGATCGTGGGAAAGGGCCCATGAAATCTACCCCCCACACATCAAACAAATCCATCTCAAGCACATTGTTGAGGTGCATTTCATCTCGGTGTGATATGTTCCCAACTCGTTGGCACCTCGCACATTGGCTCACCCATAACCCTGTGTCTTTGAATATGTGTGGCCAGTAGAACCCAGTTTGCAAGATTTTGTAGCCAGTTCTTGCTCCCCAAAGTGCCCTCCAAAGGGTGACTCGTGACATGCTCGTAGTATCTCATCCTTCTCTTCATCGGGGATGCATCTCCTGATTATCTGGTTATTGCATTTCTTATACAAACATCAACTTTCCCAGAAGTAGTACTGAGCATCATGTATAAGCTTCTTTCTTTGGGCGCTAGAGAAGTGTTTTGGGAGCTGATTCGCCACCACATAATTTGCGAGGTCTGAGTACCAAGGTAAACCTCGAGTCTGGATCTTAAAAATTTGTTCATCAGGGAAGCTTTCCTTAATCCATAACTGTAACTGTTCTTCAGTTAGTGCCCCCAGCTCAAGCCTTGACAAGTGGTCTGCCACCACGTTTTCGCACCCCTTCCTATCTCTGATCTCTACATCGAATTCTTGTTAGAGGAGAACCCACCTGATGAGTCTTGGTTTTGATTCCTTCTTCGCCATCAGATATTTTAGGGCTGCGTGGTCGGTGTGGACTATTACCCTGGACCCCAGGAGATATGCCCTAAACTTGTTGAATGCAAAGACTACCGCTAACATCTCTTTCTCCGTAGTGGTGTAATTTAATTGTGCCCCGCTTAACAGCTTGCTGGCGTAGTAGATCGCATGGAACATGTTGCCTTTTTTCTGTCCTAGCACTGCGCCGACCGCGAAGTCACTGGCATCGCACATTATTTCGAAGGGCTCTCCCCACACAGGGGGAGCTATCACAGGGGCCTCCACTAGCTTTGCCCTCAAAATCTCAAATGCCTCCTTACATTTCTCATCAAAGATGAAAGGGGCATCTTTTCCAATAGTGAGTATAATGGCTTGGCGATCTTGGAAAAGTCCTTGATGAACCGCCTATAGAAGCCTACATGACCCATGAAACTTCTCACTCCTCTCACATTGGTGGGAGTCGGTAATTTGGCTATCACCTCAACCTTAGCTTTGTCCACTTCCAAGCCATCTTTGGAAATCTTATGCCCAAGAACGACTCCTTCATTAACCATGAACTGGCACTTCTCCCAATTGAGTACCAGGTTGGCCTCCACACACATTCGCAACTCCAGTGTCAGATTTTCTAGGCATCCCTCGAAGGTCATTCCGAAAACTAAGAAGTCATCCATAAAAATCTCGATGATGTTCTCAAACATATCTTGGAAAATTGAAGTCATGCATCGTTGAAAGGTGGCTGGAGCATTGCACAGGCCGAAGGGCATCCATTTGAAGGCATAAGTTCCGAAGGGGCAGGTGAAGGTGGTTTTCTCCTGATTTTTCGGGTCGATAGCAATTTGATTGTAACCGGAGTATCCATCTAGGAAGCAGTAGAAAAGGAACCCCGCTATCCTGTCTAATAGTTGCTCCAGGAATGGCAACGGGAAATGATCCTTCCTGGTGGCTTTGTTCAGCTTCCTATAATCCATGCATACCCTCCAAGAGTTAACAATCCTAGTAACAAGCATCTCATTCGCCTCATTGGTCACCACGGTTACCCCTCCTTTTTTCGGTACGCACTGTACTGGGCAAACCCACTCACTGTCCGAAATGGGGAATATCATCCTAAAGTCTAGAAGCTTAACAATTTCTTTCTTGACCACTTCCATCATCTGTTGGTTTAGCCTTCTCTGTCTCTCCCTAGTAGGGTTGGCCCCTTCCTCCAATAATATCTTGTGCATGCAGATCCCAGGGCTGATCCCTTTTATGTCGGCTATTGTCCATCCGATTGCCTCCTTATATTTTCTCAGAACCCCCAAAAGGCTCTCTTCTTGCCATACCTCTAATTTGGAAGAGATGACCACCGGCAAAGTCTCACCCTCTCCCAGATATGCGTACTTCAAGTAGGGTGGTAGAGGCTTCATATCCAGTTGCGGTGGCTTCAAGATTGATGGCATGAACTTCTCGTTCCTGTACTCAATGTTCTCAAGCCTCACCTCAGTGGGCACAATTTCTGCCTTATCATCAGTAGATACAACAAAATCAAGATTTTCCTTTGTTTCGTTCAATTCCTCTCATCAACACAATTTCCATTAAATTCATGATCAGAATTCCTTTTCTCAACATAGTCATTCAACACAAGTCGTTCAATCATGTTTTGCAATTCATGCACAATTTCACTTTCTTCATCAGTTAACATATTCTCAAAATTATCATGCATATCACTTTCATCAGGGTCGTGTGTTAAGGCAAGAGACTTACCTGTATGTTCTAACTTAAGTGAGTGAGGGTGACCCTCCACCAGGCCTGCCAGACAACATTGCTCAATGGTCTGAGGGTGCTTCATCGCGTAATCCACATTGAATACCACTTCTTCACCATTGACCCGGAATGTGATGGGTTTTCCTTTAACTCCTATGAGGGCATCCCCTGTTGCCAAGAATGGCCTGCCAAATATAAGTGGGACTTCGGGATCCTCCTCCATGTCCAAGACTATGAAATCCACTGGAAGCACAAATTTGTCTACCGACACCAACACATCTGCCACCATTCCAGTCTGTTGTACCAAGGATCTATCTGCTAACTGTAGGAGGACAGCCACAGGTTTAATCTTCTCTCCCAGACCTATACTCTCGGCGAGGGATAGTGGCATCAGATTAATCCCTGCCCCGAGGTCGCACAATGCTTTATTCAAAAATTTTCCTCCGATAGTGCAAGGGACTGTACAGCTCCCAGGGTCCTTGAGCTTGGGAGAGAGCTCATTGTTTATCCAAGCCTGGCTCTCCTTAGTCAGTGGAATTGGCACCTCACAACGTAATATTTGCTCTTTATTCGCGATCAGATCCTTCAGAAATTTAGCATACCGAGGCACTGCAGTGACTAGGTCCAGAAGAGGGACATTCACGTTGACGTTTTTCACCATGTCCAGGAACCTTGTAAACTGGGCCCCCTTCTTGGCCTGTGCTGGAACGCGTTGGGGAAAAGGTGGGAGGGGTGCAAACTCCGGATAGTTATAGGGGCTGGCAGGTCCCCTCTTCTTCTTAGGCTCAGGAGCCTTCACACTTTCCTCCTCATCCTCCCGTATTTCTTCATCCACAATGGTAGTCTCCTCTGGGACTTCTTCCACTGATTCTTCATTTTCTCCCTTCTTCTGATCCCTTTTTATCTCCTTACCGCATCTTAGTGTGATGGCGTTGCACACCTCTCTCTCCTTCCCTTTTGGGTTGGGCTCGGTATCACTTGGAAGGGCGCCCTGAGGGCGTTGGTTGCTCGCCTTGGCCAGCTGGCCTATTTGCACATCTATGTTCTTGATGGAGGCCTCCACTGCAGAAGTCCTCTTCTCATACATGTCCATCCTTTTCATGATTGTTTGAAACATTTCATCTGTGGTCTTCCTCGGTTCCCTGTTGCTCGACTCTCCACCTTGGAAGTACTGTCTTTGCTGATTTCCCTGATTGTTCTGTCCCCAAGACCCTTGACCAGACTGGTTTCTATAGCCACCATATTGATGTCCATATTGCTGTCTGTTGTTGTAATTCTGAACATATTGAACAGACTCCTGTGTGAGCTCACATTCATCGGTGTGGTGTTCACCTTTGCATAAACCACACATCCGCACAGGAGCAGTGTTTGCGGCCTTGAGAGTTTGGATCTGCCTTGTTAGGGCCTCAATCTTTGCTTCCAAGGAAGTCTCCTCGTCCAGCTCCAGCACTCCTTGCTGTTTTCTTACAGGTGCCTTCCGAGTTTCCGGGAACAAATACTCGTCGTCAGCTATAGAATCGAATAGCTCTCTTACTTCCGGGACACTTTTATCCTTGAGGGCTCCGTTAGCCGAGGCCTTAACCATTAGTGAAGATTCGGGGGACAATCCTTTGAAGAACGTGTTAAGCTCCCTTATCTCTCCAAGGTCATTGTTGGGGCATTGCCTGAGCAAGTCATTAAACCTATCCTATGCTTCCTTGAAGGTCTCCCCATCTTGCTGCTGAAAGTTCCTTATTTCAAGTCTCATTCTCTCCAGTTTAGATGGGGGGAAATATTTGGCCAGGAATTTCCTTTCCAATTCCTCAAAAGTGGCTACCGAGGGCCCTCCGATCGAGTTAAACCAGTGCTTTGCCCTGCCTTTGAGAGAGTGTGGGAACAATATCCTTCTCACCTCATCAGGTGTGATTCTTTGCAGCTTGAAAGTGTTATATAATCCCAGAAACCAATCTAAGTGCTCGGTTGGGTCGTCATTGCTCAATCTTTGAAAGACCTGACCCTGAGTTATCATCGATACTATTTGAGTTGGGATTTGGTAACTTTCCACATCCACATCTTGCCTGTTGTTCCTCCGCTCGAAGTTGACCGCGAAATGGTCCCCAAACCTTGGTGGTCGGTCTCTTGGTCTCTCCTCCCCTGTTGGGGCCTAGCTCTCTCGTCACCCTGTTCCGCCATTTCTAGAGCCCTTCTCCTTTGCCTCAAAGTCCTCTGGAGCTCTGGATCAAAATTAAACTCAGGTTCTATCCCACGAAGTCTGGCTCCCACTTGCATAAGCTGGATTACCTACACAATCCAGAGACACCTCCCACGTAGATAGATTACTGAATTCAAAACAACTATAGAAATGGGATGAAATAATCTTGACAGGATCACCAACTATAATCAAAAGTCAATCAAAAGAAACAGAACAAATACTGAAATACGAAATACCAAAAATTCGAAACATAAAACTATCACAATCAATTCCTAATACTTAGCCTCTCCCCGGCAACGGCGCCAAAAATTGGTCAGGGGTTGTCGCTACCCTGCAATTTTACCCAAACTCAACAATAAATGCAGCAGTAATGAGTGGGATCGTCTCCACAGGGAGAGGGTTGTAATCAAGTATTGAATAATGATAGCAAGTATGAACAATTAAAAAGTCATGAAACAATATGTAAATAGATTAAAATGCAGGAATGTTGGAACGGGAGATAACTCAATAAAACGGGAGGTGTTGCCTTGAGGGTGGAACACCTAGTATGGATTTTTCTTTTGTTATCCCTGACTTGTGTGAACAAGTGTGAGGGGACTTCTCTGCTAGTGAGCTGAGATTCGATCAACTTGTCAGTTCTCTCAAACCCATTTCACAATACTCCTCTAACTTCCCTTGTCAGGGCAAGTTCTAGGTACGAGTGAGACTCCCCCAGATCCCGATTCTCCTACTGTGAGCCTCGATTACTTGGATATACTCCTTGTCAGGGCAGTCATCCCAGATGTAATATCAATCCACAATACGAGAATACTCTTAATCCTTTCCTATAGTGGCAGTAGTGAGCCCCGATTACTTGGATATACTCCTTGTCAGGGCAGTCATCCCAGATGTAATCTAAACTCACCGTACAGAAACGCTCCTTGCCCTTTTCTAAATCACGAAATGTACAGGACTAAGACTCACACAAGCATGTTCATAATCAATACAAGTTGGGATTGATTTCCTTAGGCAAGTTCACAACAATTTCAGTGGTCACCGCAGATTTAATATGAAGTTAATCTAATGCAAAACATCAAACACAACAAGTACAGAATAATGAACATAAATAACACGGATAAAATTCTAAATCAAATGTCTCAAACAAGATTAAATCCATACATGTAACCCCTCAAGGCAACACTCTATGTCTAGTCGATCATGTTGATCTGCTCAGAATTCATGATTACAAGACAGAAATGAAATGGGCAATTTCCCAAGATCTTCTCCCTCTCTATAATTTTCTAAGTTCTTTCTTGATCCTCAATCTCCCGATCTCTTTTTCTCTTTCCTTTTCAGCTCCTTTTATACTTTCCCCTTGCTGGGTTGGCTGGGTGACCTTCCTGGAACTTTCCATCTTTTCCGGAGAAGCTGCCACGTGTCTGTGAATATGTCAGCAAAGGTAAAGTGAGGCCACGTAGTTCACTCAAGACTTAGTCATTCAGGAATTTTAATGCATTTCTTCAAGCACTTGGTGCTCAACAGTGAACGTGCGTGATTGTATGATAATGTGCGCAAAATATGTGTGGGAGCATGAGTGCGGTGAGGTGTAACTAAGCAATAAAATCGTGCATGTGTGCGAGTGAGTGAGTGAGTGTGTAGTGGTGGGCGGGCGCGCTAGGCGCCCGCCGTGCATGTGTGTGTGTGTGGTGCGGGCTTGCTAGGCGCCCGCACTGTGTGTGCATTAGGAGGGGCGGGAGCCTAGTGCTTGTGGGGCGGGCGCGCTAGGCGCCCGCCTTGTGTGTGTGCGTGGTGTGGACGGGTGCGCTAGGCGCCCGCCATGTGCATGTGTGTGTTGTGTGTTGAGTGCTTTGTGTGTGATGTGCGTGATTCGTGAGTGTTGTGAATTGTGAGTGACTTGTGAGGCTAAGGAGAGTGTGTACATATTTTACATAATTGAATCAAACTTAACACATATTCCCCACACTTAGCTATTTTCATCAATTGTAAGTTCATGAACAATAATATGCACAAGCCATTCACAAAGTATTCCCTTTACTAAATTTCTATATAAAAAGGATGAGTATGTAAGATAAATAAGTCGGTACCACTCCGACTTATCAAAACATGCCATAGAACTTCTCATGAAAATGGATGAGATGGTTCGGCCTCCATGTGATGTAAATCACTAAAAGTTCCACAATGTGTTGACAATAAATTGTGCTTCTCTAATGTATCATATAAACTCGGCCTTAGCATCAAAGACATGGGTGGATTGCTATCATTCCCTCTTTCCTCGAAAGGATTCGTCCTCGAATCTTGAAGTTGAACTCCTGGATCAAACATCAAAATTACGAACTCATTAGAAATCCGAGCCAAATAAAATTGTGAAATTGCACTTCGTGGCCAACACACATTTATATTCTTTTGGAAAGGAAAAGAAAAACGGAACTTAGAGATCTTACCATCCAAGTGTTGAATTACATGATTACTTCTTGGAACTTCATAAAATAGACTATGGAACTGATTGTAAACAATATATATGAACTCTTCATTCCCATAATTTACAGAAAAATTAGTCCAACAAGTATAATCACTATAATTCATAAAGATTTTGTGAAGTTCGAAATTATAAACATTAAGCTCAAAATATAATTCATATATTAGATAAGCAACATAGCATGTTATGAAACTATACATAAACTCATTCAAGATGAAATAGTTGGATTTCATAATTGAAGAATTATGTGAAATAACTTGCTTACCAAAACACAAATCAGTAAACTTTAAAACACATGGTATAAATTTTTGAACTAATGTTTTAAAGGTTTGTGAAAGACATTGAAATTGATTAAAAACAGAATTCAAACTTCGAAAATCAATAACATTGACGTTAACAAAGTACTTGACATTTAAACTATTGAAATCAACCAATAAGCTTTCATACTTACCTAACTTACCTTGCTTACCTTGTGAAAAAGAAGCTAAGGCAGATTGGACTCCTTCTAATGGATAATGAGTTGTTTCTAACTCCACTAAGCACTTAGGAACTCCAAAAACCTACAACACAAAAGAACTAGGCAACAAACAATTCAAATGGCGATCACTATCATCAAGTAAGTACATTGTTTGCCTAGCTAGTAATGCTTTCTTAAACTCGCTAGAAGAAGCAAAATTACAAGATTTGAAAACACTTAAGGCTCGGCTATTACAAGATGCACTAGCTATTACATTTTGTTTCTCTTGATCTTTCTTCTCCTTGGCGGCACTCATCTCTTTACAAGCATGAACAATTCTAGCTTGATCTTCAAAAACATAAATTGGAGTTAAAGCACGAAGATTGTACATCTTACCCTCAAAGTCGAAACTGTAAAAGTTCTTCTTGACATGATAAAGTACATCACGATCAAATTGCAAAGGTCGACCAAGTAAAATATGGCAAGCCTCCATTGGAACAACATCACACAAAATCTCATCAGCATACTTTCCAATGGTAAGTGAAAATTTCACTTGTTTAGTCACTTTACTTTCGGCAGTGTTGTTCAACCATTGAAGTTTAGATGGTTTTGGATGTTTCATGCAAGTCAACTTCAATTTCTGAACAAGTAAAGTACTAGCTATATTTGTACAACTACCACTATCAATTATCACACTACAAATTTTTCCTTGAACCATGCATCTAGTGTGAAATATATTATCTCTTTGAGACAAGTCATTAATTTTTGGTTGTGTACTAAGAACTTGACGAGTAACTAATGAAAATTTACCGTCACCAACCTCAGATGTTTCAAGTTCTTCACCTTCTACACTTTGGTTTTTCTCCTCAAGTAGTGGCATGTCGGCACAATCATCATCTTCTTCACTCACCACTTCGCCATTAGGAAGAAGCATCATCACTTTTAGAGTAGGACAATCAGATTGATAATGACCATATCCTTAACATTTAAAACAACGAATATCCCTTAACCTTTGTCCAGAAGTTGATGCCGACTTTGGGACATTAGGAGGTGCACTTTGAAATCTGATTTGAGGTGGATTGATGCGGCTTTGTTGATGGAGTGAAAGGGGACACATCCGGCTTTTGATCTCTTTTCCATGGTGGATTAGGTTGAGTGAAATTTCGACCCTTTCCATTCATGTGTTTCTCAATTTTGATAGCTTTGTGAACAAGTTCATTAATATCAACATAACTCTGAAGATCAATGATACGAATGGAGTAGCTTTTGAGTTCTATTCCACACGTTTTCAACACCCTTTGGATCGTTGTTTCTCAATAATCACGAACAAGCAACAAACAACACAATGCGGAATGAAACAATAAAACGAAACAAGATATTGAACGAAAAAGAATGGAAGAAATCAACCAAACCCCAACGTTATCACAAAAAGATTCAGTCCAACTAATATAAATCAAAAGTTAAACTTCCTCAGTTCGGCGTGTTCTATAAATCTAGAACGGGTAAGCTCAACCTAAAGCTCCTCACTTAAGGTTTTCGCGGGTCTTATGATTGTTCAACTAAACTTAGAAGAACTCTCACGTTTTCTCTCATCTTATCACAGCTGGAAGAAGGTTTTAGCAAAGCTAAGCTTTTATCAAATTTCATGTTATTAAAAACGTTACAATGGCCATCCTTAAATAGGAAAGAATTCGGCCATGCAAAGGAAAAAGGAAACAATAAGCAAATTACGATTTGACTTCTTGGTTAACTTGAAAGTTTACTAAAAGATTACCTTCCTAATTATCATGTAAGATAATTGGACAAGTAAGTTTCCTAAAAACCGAAACTAAAGCCCAATTAATTAATGTTAATGGACTTTAATTATTACAACTTAAAATAAACCCAATTGAAACATTAAAACTAGCGTGAACAATTAATGAAGCCCAATACGCCAATACTTGGTCTTCAATGTAGTCCATGGATTCGCGACGATAATCTGCCAGAATCACGTCACTCATCTTAGTAGGCCGTTTTGACAATGCTAACGTCCGCATCTCGAAGAATGTAAAACATAACAGTTGTAGCCCTATCTCTTATCGTTCCAGGGCTTCTTGAATCACGTAATTCGGAGTTATATCGAAAGCGATATGTCAAGAATACCAAACTATGGCAGAATCCTTCAGGATGAATAATTGACTTTATCACCATGGACATGGACACGGCCTCATTCTCATCAATTAACATGGTAAGCCAATTCGGAATTCATACCTCTAAGGAACATCTCAATGGTGGAGTCGGGATCCTCTTGAACATTGGCTTTAATCATCAAAGCTTCCATCTCATGATAGTAATCTTCAACGTTCGGCTACCTTGCACAAGGGAGTGCAACTTTCTATTGAGCTCTAGGTTATAATGGGAAGGAACATACTTTTTTCTCATCAGCTTTTTCATTTTATCGCAAGTCTTTATTGGACTTTTACCATCTTGGCGCCAAGTTCGAACAACTTCATCCCACCATAAACTAGCATAATCCTTGAGGTGCATGAAGTCAAGTCGGAACTTCTCCTTTTCGGGATAATCATGGCCTTCAAAGAAGTGATCTAGGTATCTAACCCAATCAAAATAAGCCTCGGGATCTGCCTTGCCATGAAAAGTAGGAATTGTTAGCTTAACAGAAGTAATTGAAATCTTTGATTTGTCACCTTTCTTAGAAGAACTCATGTTCTCCTCCTCCTCCTCATCATTGGATTCATAATCAGAATCAAACTCAATCTTTCGTGAAGGAAATCCCTTTGGTTGTTTTGATGAAGGTGACATGTTGTCAATTTGAAGTTGAAGCTTTCGGATCATGTCAAATAGGACATCATTAGTGAACTTTTGGTCCACTAGGGGCTTTTCTTGAGGTGGTTTACCGTCACCATCCATATGTACCTGCAATTTAGTGAAAACACAAGAAATATATATAGATATACCTCACGGGTTTCTCACTTTGAGATAGTAGGTACTCTCCTCTCTAGTAGAATGGCTTTTCTCTTATTTATCCTAGCTACTAATCTCAAGTAATGAATTTGGGAGGACTATTGAGACTTTCCAAGTTCAATTTATTTAGATAACACGTCTCAAATAACAAGTTCCAGCACAAAAACTTTCACAAGTAAAAACCAAGAGAATTATCAAAGAATACACGTCACAAGAGGTTTAAGATCACGTGTGGTTCAGAAACTAAGTAAAACAGAAAGTAGACTCTAAGATGAAGAGAATGCAATTTGAATCACTGAATTCCGAGTTGTATAGAGCAAGCTATAGCACGTTTAAGTTTTGGACGCCTCACACCGTCCGAACCTAAACTACTGAAACGACAATTTTTTTACAAAGTTTCGGACGCACCTTTTGGACTCCTCACACCGTCCAAACATAAACTACTGGAACGACAATTTATTTGCAAAGTTTCGGATGCACCTTTCGGACGCCTCACATCGTCTGAACCTATTTTTTTCAGGAAGGACAAAATTTTTTTCTTTTGAATTTGGCCTCTTTTTTTTTTTGAATTTGGACTCTTTTTTTTTTCTCTTTGTCCAAACCTCAATATGTCTCCAAGAATTTCAAATTTGCAAATGTCAATTCCACAAAATATTCAAGATTCAATGTAAAGAACAAGAATCAAGCTCAAGATTTCAAATTTATTGCTTTCAAAATTTCAAGAATTTCAAGAAGTTCAGGAAAGTATTCAAGAACTTAGCTATTTCGAGTGTGATAAAAGTTTGATCGAAACATACTATGACAAGAATGAAACAATGAAACTAACACAAAAGAAAGATCAAGAATCGGATAAGGAACAAGGAAGTTATGAAATTTCAACCTAGAAACCCTAATTTCACAAACCCTAAAAGTTTGGACGTGAACACAGCAATAATGACTCAAGAATTCCACACTATGATGATGAACAAAACAATGCAGAATTTAAACTCAAAGAACAGCAGCAAGGATCGAAAGAAACTACAAGCATGCAACACAACAAAAACGCAAAAATCCGAGAATGATGAACACGGTTTTGGACAGATTTTAGCAACAAAATTGCATGCGATTTTTGGACAGAATTTTAACGAAATTAAGACCTGAATTTATCATGACCTAAGACAGCAAAAGGGACTCAAATACAGCAGCAAAAAGACGTAACAAAAAAGCAGCAGATTTGACACAAAAACAGCAAGAATTCGCGACAATAAGAAGGAAGAACATAAAACGAATTAACCTGAATTTTTGAGACAACAACCTTGGGTTCTGATACCAATTTGATATGAATGGTCTTGGTTCGAGATCCTTGACCAAACAGTCTCCACAAACTTTGGATCGTTGCTGCAACAAAAACATTATACCAAAGAATCAAAAACAGAATTTCTGGCGGAGAGAATTCAAGGAAAAAGCGCAATTGTTGAAGTAAATCAAACCCAACGTTTTAATACAAAAGAACTTGATTCACCACATGAAAATTCATGAGCTAAACTAGTTATTTCGGCTTGTTCTTTAAATAAAGAACTCGGGTGAAGTCTCCTAAAGGTCACGATAAAGGAAAACTTACTACAATGAAAATCAAAAAAGATCTTCAAGGTTCGAATAAAACAAGGTGTTAATTCCTAATTTAGCAAAGCTAAAAATTCTTTCATTCATCATTGGTAAAAAACTTTTACAAAGCTTCTCCTTTTATAGGGAGTAGTTTCGGCCCTTGCTAAAGAATAAGGAAACAAAAACCCTAAAAGTTGCCAAGTACAGCTTAACTTCTAAGCTAACTAACAAACTAGTTTCCTAAACTTTAAACAAGACAAAGTTGGCTATGAAGAAGCAAATCACGAATTTGCTTTCTAAAATAACAACTTTCCTAAAGTTACTTTCCTAAACTTATACTTGCCATTATCATGCAAGATAATTGGGCCAAGTAATTTATTAATAACTGAATTAATTAAAGCCCATAATAAGAGTTCGGACTTAATTAATTAAAACACATAAATCCTATGAATTAAAAAGGTAATGGCGTGATCCATATAAATCCCAAAGTACACGCCTTTACTTGGTCTTCATTATGATTGATCTATGAACACTCTTCAAGGTGTATGTTCCTTAATTGTTATTGAAGAAACATGCCATAGAACTTATCGGGAAAATGGATGAGATTGTTTGGCCTCCATGTGATGAAAATCACTAAAAGTTCCACAATGTGTTGACAATGAATTGTGCTTCTCTAATGTATCATATAAACTCAGCCTTAGCATCACGGACATGGGTGGATTGCTATCAAATCTTCTACATTTTAGGAGATAAGTGTGTCATAATTTTGGAAAGTAAAACCGTGTTTTGCTTCTTTAAAACCGTGTCCTAGTTTCCTAAAAGGAAAAGGATTAGTGATACGAATGGCCTTGGATTGAGTCCTCAACCACACGAAACTCTCACCTTTGGATCGTTGTTCCACCAGAATTCACGAACAAGCAAGAACACAAACAAGACAATAAAGAAAACGAAAATATGGAACGGCAGTTTTGATTGAAAAGCAATCAAACCCAACACGTTATCACAAAAAGAATTCAATTCAACCTATGTAAATCAAGAGTTAAAAAGTTTTAGTTTGGCTTGTTCTTTAAATCAAGAACGGGTAAGTTCTTCCTAAGGTCTTAGCTTAAGAATCACGGGTCTTATGAACATTCTGCTGAAATCAATTGAACAATCACGTTCTTCACAACTTTTCACAGCTGCAAATAAATTTAGCAAAGCTAAAGTTTACTCAAATTTCATATATGAAATTCGTGTAACAATGATGGCCTTATATAGGAGTGAATTAGGCCATTTAAGGAAACAAATGCTAGAAGTTGCAAAGTGCAACTTTACTTCTTAACTAACTAACTAACAAACTAACAAACTAACTTTCCTAAACTCCAAGAAGCAAAAACCAATTTGACTTCTTTGTTTCCTAATCCTTTACTTGCCATTATCATGCAAGATAATTGGGCCAAGTAACTTATTACATAACCGAATTATTAAGCCCAAAAATAATGTTTAATGGACTTAATTTATTTAAAACAAATAAACCCTAGTTGATTAAAATGGTGTGATCCACATTAATCCCAAAAGCACGCCATATTCATGGACTTTGACATTCGACCTTAAACAAGTTCTTCAAGGTGGATCATGAATTGTTATTGAAGAAACATGCCAAAGTACTCCATCTTGAGATGATTTGGCCTCCATAGCTTCACAATGTGATGACAATAAATTGTGCAAGGCTGCCTTCATTCTTTGACTCCTTGATCTTGTCATCGGTCCATCAATATTCACCAATGGATCATGAGAACTCGGCCTTGGCACCATGGACATGGATGGATTGCTATCATTCCCTCCCTTCTCGAAAGGATTCATCCTCAAATCACCTACATCAAACTAAGGTAAATCTGTAACATTGAATGTAGATGACACATTGCCATACTCACTTGGAAGTTCAATCTTGTAAGCATTATCGCCTATCCTTTCTAAGACACGAAAAGGACAATCTTCTCTTGGATGAAGTTTAGACTTCCCCTTTTCAGGAAACCTTTCCTTCCTCAAGTGAATCCAAACCCAATCTCCTGGTTCGAAAATCACTTGTTTTCGACCTCTATTAGCTTGCTTAGCATATTGCTCATTTCATCTCTGAATATTAGTTCGAACCCTTTCATTTAATTCCCTAACAAAATCAGCTTTCTTTTTACCTTCAACATTAACAAACTCATTAATAGGCAAAGGAAAAATATCCAAAGGAATTATAGGATTGAAACCGTACACAATTTCAAAAGGTGAAAGATTAGTAGCACTATGAACAGTCCTATTGTAAGCAAACTCAATGTGAGGTAAACAACTTTCCCAGTTCTTTAAGTTTTTCTGAATGAGAGCACGAAGTAAAGTAGACAAGGTGCGATTAACTACTTCAGTTTGTCCATCAGTTTGTGGATGTGCAACAGTAGAAAATAACAACTTAGTGCCTAATTTATTCCATAGAGTACGCCAAAAGTGGGATAAAAATTGAACATCTCTATCACTAACAATACTCTTAGGAATGCCATGCAAACGAACAATTTCCTTAAAGAACAAATCAGTAATATGTGTAGCATCATTAGACTTCGAACAAGCAATAAAATGTGACATTTTGCTAAATCTATCAACTACAACAAATATGCTATCATGACCAGTGCGTGACCTAGGCAAACCATGTACAAAATCGATAGAAATATCAATCCAAGGATGACTAGGAACTGGCAAAGGTTGATACAAACCATGAGGCTTCACTTTAGATTTTGATTGTTTACACACAATGCATTTATCACAAACACTTTTAACATCTTTAATCATGTTAGGCCAATAAAAGTGTTCATTCAAAACAGCAAGTGTTTTAGCAATACCAAAGTGCCCCATTAACCCTCCCCCATGCAACAATTAAATCTCGAATGGAACATTGGGGAATGCATAATTTATCTTTCTTAAACAATAAATTATCATGCACATAGAACTCACCATTCGGTTTTGTCATACAAAGATCATAGGTGGCGGTAAAATCTTTATCTTCCTTATACAAGTCTTTATTCAATTCAAAACCAAGTAACTTAGCATGCAAATAAGTAAACAAAGTATACCTTCTAGATAATGCATCAGCTACAACATTTTCATGTCCGGACTTGTATTTAATCACATATGGGAAAGATTCAATGAATTCTAACCATTTAGCATGCCTTTTATTCAACTTACCTTGAGTCTTCAAAAATTTAAGGCTTTCATGATCACAATGAATTATGAATTCTTTCGGCCATAAATAATGTTGCCAAACCTGTAATGACCTTAGCAAAGCATACAACTCCTTGTCATAAGTTGCATACTTCAAAGATGTCGCATGACGCTTTTCACTAAAGTAAGCCACGGGCCTTGATTCTTGCATCAAAACAGCACCAATACCAATCTTGGAGGCATCACAGTGTATCTCAAAAGCTTTATTGAAATTCGGCAATGCAAGCAAGGGGGCGTGAGTCAATTTATCTTTTAGTGTGTTAAATGCGTTTTCATGTTCCTTATTCCACACAAAAGTGACATTCTTTTTAACAAGTTCATTTAAAGGTGCAGCTATGGAACTAAAGTCCTTAACAAACCTCCTATAAAAACTTGCTAAGCCATGAAAACTTCTAACATCACTAGCATTTTGTGGTCTCGACCATTCTGTAATAGCTTTGACTTTTGACTCATCAACTGAAATTCCTTGAGAAATAACAACATAACCCAAAAAGATAATAGATTCTAAACAAAAAGAACACTTTTTGAGGTTAGCATACAATTTGTTCTCACGCAATATAGCAAACACATTCTTAAGATATTCAAAATGCTCTTCAAGTGATTTGCTATAAATAAGGATGTCATCAAAGTATACCACAACAAATTTGCCAATAAAGTGACGAAAAACATGATTCTTAAGCCTCATAAAAGTACTAGGTGCATTAGATAAACGAAAAGGCATAACTAACCATTCATACAACCCATACTTTGTTTTAAACGCTATTTTCCATTCATCACCTTCTTTCACACGAATTTGGTAGTATCCACTTTTCAAATCAATCTTGGTAAAAATAGAAGATGAAGCAATCAGTCCACGTCCATGGTGCCAAAGTCGAGCGTACATGATCCGGTGATGAATCTTGATGGACCAATGACGAGATCAAGGAGCAAAAGGATACAAGGAGCTTTGCACACTTTATTGTCATCCCATTGTGAAGACTTGGAGGCCGAACCTTCTCTACCATCTCAACATGGAATTCTTTGGCATGTTTCTTCAATAACAATTCATGAAGACGTTCCACAAAGTTCTACATTGGAACTTAAGGAAATTCCACCTTGAAGAAGACATATGGCCACAAGCCCAAAGAAGAGGCGTGTATTTGGACTTTGGAATGCATCACGCCATTGGGTAATTTTTAGGGTTTAATTTTGTGTTAATTAATTAAGTCCCAAACACTTAATGTGGGCTTTAATTAATTGGTTGTTAATAAATTACTTGGCCCAATTATCTTGCATGATAATGGCAAGTAAAAGTTTAGAAACTTAAGAAGTCAAATTGGTTTTTGCTTCTTAGAGTTTAGGAAAGAAATCTCCTAAAATTTAGGAGCATTACACATTTTGATTAAGGAAGCAAAACCGTGTTTTGCTTGCTTCCTTTTAGAAAACTAAGTTGTTAGTTTGTTAGTTGTTAGTTTCCAATTCCAATTTGGAAAGTTTCCTAAGTTGTAATTGGTTAGCTAAGAAGTCAAGTTGTACTTTGCAACTTCTAGGGTTTTATTTCCTTTTTCTTTTAGTAAAGCCGAAACTCTTCTCTATATAAAGAGAAAACTATTGTAACGTTTTTCATAAGATTAATGAATGAAAGTTTTAGCTTTGCTGAAATTGTGATTAACACTTTGTGTTGTCAAAACCTTGGAGAATTATTTAATTCACCATTGTAGTAAGTTCCCTTTAGAGTGACCTTTAGGAGACTTCACCCGAGTTATTTATTTAAAGAACAAGCCAAATTGATGAAGTTTAGCTACTGAATTTTCATTGGATAAACTGAATCTATTTGTGATAAACGTCGGGGTTTGATTTGCTTCAAGTCTTGACTTTTGCGTTTTCCCTTGGTTGCTTTTCCGTCCGGTTGTTTTTGTGCTTTGTTGTTCGTGAATTTGGTTCAACAACGATCCGAAATTGTGGTAATTGTTTGGTCCAGAGCCTCGATCATTCATATCAATTGGTATCAAAGCATAGGTTGTTGTCTCAAAATTTCAGGTTAATCTGCTTACTCGTTCTTACGCATTCTTGCTGTTTTGTGTCGTTTCTTTTTGCTGTTTTTCTTGCGTCTTTGCTGCAGTTTTAGTATCCCTTTTGCTGCTGTATTTTGCGTCTTTCTTGCTGTCCTAGGTCGCCTTAGATTCATCCATTAATTTCTTCAAAATCGCATGCAAACACATTGCACAAAATCTGCCCGAATTCCTCATTGAACTTGTTTCGTGTTTTGCATCTTGTGAATCGTTC
Source organism: Ophiorrhiza pumila (assembly GCA_016586305.1). Lineage (NCBI taxonomy): Eukaryota > Viridiplantae > Streptophyta > Magnoliopsida > Gentianales > Rubiaceae > Ophiorrhiza > Ophiorrhiza pumila. The sequence continues at coordinate 10,970,467 of BLIW01000005.1, read as the reverse complement.
TTGTGTTGATTTTTCTAGCGTTTTGTTGCTGCTTTCATGTCAAAATTCTGCATTGTTTTGTTCATCATCATAGTGCTAAATTCCTTGTGTTTAATTGTTGTCTTACACGTCAAAGCAATAGCTAGGGTTTTCTTCCAAACTAGGGTTTCATCTAGGGTTTCTATTATGTTAAGATTTCATAAATCCTTTGTTTCTTGTCCGAATTGCAATCTTTCTTTTGTGTTATTTTCTTTATCTTGTCTATCACCTCTTGAGTTTCGATCAAACTTTTGATACACCCGAAAAAGACAAGTTCTTGAACACTTTCTTGAACTTCTTGATTTTCTTGAAAATCTGAATTGGTCAAAATTTGATTCTTGAGCTAGATTCTTATTCTTCTTGATAAATCTTGAATCTTTTGTCAAAGTGGCATCTTTAAATATTTGGTGAGTTATTAAGGTTTTAAAATTTTGAAATTTTAAGGTTAAGACAAGACCAAAACCTTAATCCTAGGTTTGTTTGAACAACATAAGTCAAACAACCTTAAATCCTAGGATTGTATCTTGAAACCTTAATTCTTAAACCTTAAATTTTGTTTTGTCCTAGGTTCTTGTCCGAACCTTAGTTCTTTTATTTGTCCAAGGTTTGTGTTCAAACCTTAAACTTTTTGTCTTGTACTAGGTTGTCCGAACAAAAAAAAAGAGACCGAATCAAAAAAAATATATATATATATATATACGGTCAAATACAAAAAATATATATATATATATTCGGACTTAGTTTTATTTAATTCATTTATTTTATTTTATTTTTACAAAGGACAAAACTTACTTGTTACTTGAAAACCACCTTATATTGAAAGTGCCATATCTTGCTCAATACAACTCGGAATTAGGTGATTCAAATTTCTTTCTCTTCTTCTTGAAATCTACTTTCTGATTTTTGTAGTTTCTCAAGTTGAATCAATTTATACCCACACGTGATCTAAATCCTCTTGTGACGTGTTTTCTTGTTCAAATTCTTTGGTTTATACTTGCGAAAGTTTTTGTTGTGGAACTTGTTGATTGAGACAAATTCTTTGAAATAACTGAACTTGGTAAGTCTCATTAGTCCCAAACAAATTCATTACTTGAGAGTATTAGCTAGGGTAAACAAGAGAGAACAACACTACATAATTAGAGTGGAGAGTATCTACTACCCCAAAGTGAGGAACCCGTGAGGATTTTTTCTACATATATTCTTTCGTTTTTCTTTACTAACTTGCAGGTACCAATGGAGGAAGACAAAAGTGATAAACCTATATCACAAGCTGAGCAAAAGTTTGCTAATGAAGTACTTTTCGGTATGTTGCAAAAGATCAATCTCCGACTTGATAATTTGGAGTCGGCAACTAAAAGCTCCACATCACGGAAGCTCAAATTTGATAATGTTGATTCCGACAATGATGAGGAGGAGGAGGAGGTTTCGGATTCTTCTAAGAAAGGTGAAAAGTCCAAGTTTTCAATTGATTCTGTTAAACTCACTATCTCTATTTTTCATGGTAAATCAGATCCCAAAGCATATTTTGAGTGGGTGCGAGATTTAGAACACTTCTTTGAAGGCAATGATGTGTCCAAAAATAGGAAATACCATATTGCTTTTATGCACCTCAAGGATTATGCTAGTTTATGGTGGGATGAGGTTATGAGGTCTAGACGTCAAGATGGTGAAAGGCCTATCAAAACATGGAATCAAATGAAAGCCCTTATGAGGAAAAAGTATGTTCCTTCCCATTATAATAGAGAGCTCAACCGAAAGTTGCACTCCCTTGTGCAAGGTAGCCGAACAGTTGAAGAATATTACCATGAGATGGAAGCTTTAATGATTAAAGCCAATGTTCAAGAAGATCCCGACTCAACCATTGAGAGGTTTCTTAGAGGTATGAATTCGGAATTGGCTTACCATGTTGATCTTCAAAGTTATATTGATATCAATGAACTTGTTCACAAAGCTATCAAAATTGAGAAACATATGAAGGGAAAGGGAAGAAGTTTCCAACAACCACAACCACCGTGGAGGAGAGATCAAAAGCAGAATGCAACTCCTTTCACGCCACGCACAAAACCGAAGGCATTCACTCCAAATCAGCCTTCAAACACTTCAGCAATGCTTCAAAATCAGTTCGCCAAGCTGTTGATTCTTCATCAAAACCGACGCCTAAACTTAATGAGAGGTTAAGGGATATTCGATGCTATAAGTGTCAAGGATATGGCCATTATCAATCCGACTATCCAACTCGAAAATTGATGATAATTCGTGATAATGGTGATGTTGAAAGTGACGAGGAATGTGCCGACATGCCACCTCTTGAGGAGAAATAACAAAGTGAAGGAAGTGAAGATCTTGATACATATGAGGTTGGTAACTATTCTTTAGTCACACGCCGAGTTTTAAACACACAACCACAAATTGATGATGACTTGTCTCAAAGAGATAATATATTTCACACACGATGCATGGTTCAAGGAAAACTTTGTAGTGTGATCATTGATAGTGGAAGTTGTACGAATGTTGCAAGCACTTGTTAAGAAATTGAAGTTGAATTGCATGAAACATCCAAAACCGTACAAGCTTCAATGGCTAAACAATTCGGCAGAAAGTAAGGTGACTAAACAAGTTAAATTTTCATTCACTATTGGGAAGTTTAATGATGAGATTTTATGTGATGTGGTTCCCATGGAAGCTATTCATATTTTGCTTGGAAGACCTTGGCAATTTGATAGAGATGTAACATATCATGCCAAGAAGAATTATTACTCTTTTGACTATGAAGTCCGAAAATACAACCTAAGAGCATTAAGTCCGTTTCAAGCTTTTGAAGATCAATCTAGGGTTGTACAAGCTTTTCGTGAGATGATTGAAGATGAAGCAAAGGAAAAGAAAGAACAAGAAGATAAAAAGAATGTATCTAGAGTAGGCCGAGATCTTGTTGATAAAGATTGTAATAGCCGAAAGTTAGATAGTTCTAAATCTTGTTATTTTGCTTCTAAGTGTGAGATTAAGAGAGCAATACTAGATAGGCAATCATTGTACTTGATGATCCGCAAGGATTTTGTACTTATTGTTGATAGTGATCACCTTGCTTCTTTGCCTAGTGTTGTTTTATCTCTTTTGCAGGAATTTAGTGACGTCCCGAGGACTTGCCAATAGGTTTGCCACCTATTAGAGGTATTGAACATCAAATTGATTTCATACCTAGGGCGCAAATTCCAAATCGTCCAGATTATAGGGCTAACCCTGAGGAAACAAAAGAGATTCAACGTCAAGAAGATGAACTCCTTGACAAAGGTATTGTGCATGAATCTCTAAGTCCTTGTTCAGTTCCTGTTATTTTGGTACCTAAAAAGGATGAATCTTGGAGAATGTGTGTTGATTGAAGTGCCATTAATAAAATCACAATTAAGTATAGACATCCAATTCCTAGATTAGATAACATGCTTGATTAATTATATGGTTCATGTATCTTCACCAAGATTGATTTAAAAAGTGGCTACTATCAAATTATAATGAAAGAAGCTGATGAATGGAAGACCGCCTTTAAAACAAAGTTTGGATTGTATGAATGGTTAGTTATGCCTTTTGGTCTAACCAATGCTCTTAGTACTTTTATGAGGCTTATGAATCAAGTCTTTAGGTCTTTCATTGGTAAATTTGCTGTGATCTATTTTGATGACATCCTTATATATAGCAAATCACTGGATGAGCATGTTGAATATTTAAAGCTTGTGTTTGTTATATTACGTGAGAACAAATTGTATGCAAACCTTAAAAAGAGTTCTTTTTGCATGGAGTCCATAATCTTTTTAGGGTATGTTGTTAGTTCTCAAGGCATTTCTGTTGATGAGTCGAAAGTCAAGGCAGTCATGGATTGGCCGAGACCTATTAATGCTAGTCAAGTTAGGAGTTTTTATGGTTTGGCAAGTTTTTATAGAAGGTTTGTTAAGGACTTTAGTTCTATAGCTGCGCCGTTGAATGAACTTGCTAAAAAGAATGTTGTTTTTGAATGGAAAGATGAACATGAAAATGCCTTTAACAAGCTGAAGCATATGTTGACTCATGCCCCTCTTCTTGCTTTGCCAAATTTTAATAAATCTTTGGAGATACACTGTGATGCCTCCGGGATTGATATTGGTGCTGTTTTAATGCAGGAATCTAAACCCGTGGCTTATTTTAGTGAAAAGCTCAATGGGGCAGCTTTGAAGTATGCAACATATGACAAGGAGTTGTATGCTTTGGTAAGGTCATTACAGGTTTGGCAACATTACTTATGGCCTAAAGAGTTTATAATTCATTCTGACCATGAAAGCCTTAAATTTTGGAAGACTCAAGGTAAATTGAATAAAAGGCATGCTAAGCAGTTAGAATTTATTAAACTTTTCCATATGTCATTAAGTATAAATCTGGACGTGAGAATGTTATAGCTGATGCATTATCTAGGAAATATTCGTTATTTACCTATTTGCATGCTAAGTTACTTATATTTGATTTGATTAAAGATTTGTACATCAATGATAAAGATTTCAATGCCGCCTGTAATGAATGTGTATTAAAGCCGAATGGCGACTATTATTTGCATGATGGTTTCTTGTTTCGGAAGGATAAATTGTGCATACCCCTTTGTTCCATTCGTGAATTACTTGTTAAGGAAACCCATTGGGGGGGGGGGTTAATGGGGCACTTTGGTATTGCTAAAACACTTATTGTTTTAAACGAGTACTTTTATTGGCCTAATATGATTAAAGATGTTAAAAGTGTTTGTGATAAATGCATTGTGTAATCAACCGAAATCTAAAGTGATGCCTCATGGTTTGTATACACCTTTGCCTGTTCCTAGTCATCCTTGGGTTGATATTTCAATGGATTTTGTACTTGGATTACCTAGGTCTCGCAATGGTAAAGATAGCAAATTTGTAGTAGTAGATCGATTTAGTAAAATGGCACATTTTATTGCATGTTCCAAGACTAATGATGCTACACATATTGCTGATTTGTTCTTTAAGGAAATTGTTAGATTACATGGCATTCCACAAAGTATTGTTAGTGATAGGGATGTAAAATTCTTGTCTCATTTTTGGCGTACTTTATGGAATAAGTTAGGCACTAAATTGTTGTTTTCTACTGTTGCACATCCACAAACTGATGGACAAACTGAAGTAGTTAACCACACTTTATGTACCTTGCTTCGAGCCATTATTCAAAGAAACTTAAAGAATTGGGAAAGTTGCCTTCAACATATTGAGTTTGCATATAATAGAACTTTTCATAGTTCAACATCATGTTCGCCATTTGAGATTGTGTATGGGTTCAATCCTTTGACTCCACTTGATATTTTGTCTTTGCCTATTAATGAGTTTGTTAATGTTGAAGGTAGAAAGAAAGCTGAATTTGTTAAGGGGTTACATGAAAGGGTTCGAAATACCATTGAGAGGCGAAATGAACAATATGCTATACAAGCCAATAAAGGATGGAAGAGAGTGATTTTCGAACCAGGAGATTGGGTTTGGATTCACTTGAGGAAGGAAAAATTTCCTGAAAAGAGGAAATCTAAACTTCATCCAAGAGGAGATGGTCCTTTTCGTGTTTTGGAAAGGATAGGAGACAATGCTTATAGAATCGAATTTCCAAGTGAGTATGGCAATGTTTCATCTACATTCAATGTTTCTAACTTATCTTTGTATGATGTAGGTGATTCGAGGATGAATCTTTTCGAGGAGGGAGGGAATGATAGCAATCAGTCCACGTCCATGGTGCCAAAGCCGAGCTTACATGATCCATTGATGAATCTTGATGGACCAATGACGAGATCAAGGAGCAAAAGGATGAAAGGAGCTTTGCACACTTTATTGTCATCCCATTGTGAAGACTTGGAGGCCGAACCTTCTCTACCATCTCAACATTGAATTCTTTGGCATGTTTCTTCAATAACAATTCATGAAGACGTTCCACAAAGTTCTACATTGGAACTTAAGGAAATTCCACCTTGAAGAAGACATATGGCCACAAGCCCAAAGAAGAGGCGTGTATTTGGACTTTGGAATGCATCACGCCATTGGGTAATTTTTAGGGTTTAATTTTGTGTTAATTAATTAAGTCCCAAACACTTAATGTGGGCTTTAATTAATTGGTTGTTAATAAATTACTTGGCCCAATTAAATTGCATGATATTGGCAAGTAAAAGTTTAGGAAACTTAAGAAGTCAAATTGGTTTTTGCTTCTTAGAGTTTAGGAAAGTAATCTCCTAAAATTTAGGAGCATTACACATTTTGATTAAGGAAGCAAAACCGTGTTTTGCTTGCTTTCTTTTAGGAAACTAAGTTGTTAGTTTCCAATTCCAATTTGGAAAGTTTCCTAAGTTGTAATTGGTTAGCTAAGAAGTCAAGTTGTACTTTGTAACTTCTTGGGTTTTATTTCATTTTTCTTTTAGTAAAGCCGAAACTCTTCTCTATATAAAGAGAAAACTATTGTAACGTTTTTCATAAGATTAATGAATGAAAGTTTTAGCTTTGCTGAAATTGTGATTAACACTTTGTGTTGTCAAAACCTTGGAGAATTATTTAATTCACCATTGTAGTAAGTTCCCTTTAGCGTGGCCTTTAGGAGAGTTCACCCGAGTTCTTTATTTAAAGAACAAGCCAAATTGACGAAGTTTAGCTACTGATTTTCTTTGGATAAACTGAATCTATTTGTGATAAACGTGGGGGTTTGATTTGCTTCAAGTCTTGCCTTTTGCGTTTTCCCTTGGTTGCTTTTGCGTCCGGTTATTTTTGTACTTTGTTGTTCGTGAATTTGGTTCAACAACGATCCGAAATTGTGGTAATTGTTTGGTCCAGGAGATAGAGCCTCGATCATTCATATCATAAGTACCATGCAATTCATCATGCATATCATCTAAGTATCTAACCTAGGAATTGGATGTCTGTACTTAATGGTAATCTTATTAATAGCACGACAATCAACACACATTCTCCATGATTTATCCTTATTAGAAATTAAAATAACAGGAACTGAACAAGGACTTAGAGACTCTAGAACAATACCTTTGTCAAGGAGTTCATCCACTTGACGTTGAATCTCCTTTGTTTCCTCAGGGTTTGCTCTATAAGCTGGACGATTTGTAATTTGCGCCCCAGGTATGAAATCAATTTGATGTTCAATACCTCGAATAGGTGGTAAACCTATTGGTAATTCCTCGGGAAACACGTCACTATATTCCAGCAAAAGAGAGTAATCAGCACTAGGCAAAGAAGCAAGATTATCACTATCAACAATAAGTACAATGTCCTTGCGAAACATTAAATACAATGGCTGCCTATCTATTAATGCTCTCTTAATCTCGCTAGAAGAAGCAAAATAACAAGACTTCTTAACATCTAAGTCTCGGCTATTACAAGATGCACTGTCTTTGTTTTGTTCTTTCTACTCCTTTGCGGCATTCATATCTCTAGTAGCTTGTATGATTTTAGTTTGATCTTCAAAGACTTGCGCCGGGGTTAAAGCTCGAAGATTAAACTTTTTGCCTTCATGTACAAAGCTATAGAAATTCTTCTTGGCATGATAAAGTACATCATAATCAAATTACCAAGGTCTACCAAGCAAGATATGACTTGCTTCGATTGGAACCACATCACATATTGTTGTATCAACATATTTTCCAATGGTAAAAGTAAACTTAACTTGTTTTTTGACTCGAGTTTCAACTGAATTATTCAACCATTGAAGACGGTATGGTTTAGGGTGTTTCATGCAATTCAAATTCAGTTTGTTCACAAACAAAGTGCTCGCCACATTTGTGCAACTACCACTATCAATAATCACACTACAAATCTTATTTTGCACTAAACATCGTGTGTGAAATATGTTTTCTCGTTGCATCAAATCATCATCAACTAAAGGTTGAACATTAAGAACATAGCAAGAAACTAAAGAATAGTTACCAACATCATATTTATAGGACTCAAGCTCTTCACCATCATTACTTGATTCATGTTGGTACTTCTCCTCAAGAGGCGGCATGTCGGCACAATCATCATCACTTACAACTTCACCCCTATCAAGAGTAATCATCAATTTTCGAGTGGGACAATCAGATTGCATATGTCCATACCCTTGAAATTTATAACATCGAACATCTCTCAATCTTGGGGCTGAAGTTGACGCCGATTTTGGGGTGGTTTCAGCAGCCTTTGGGACTGATTTTGGGACGTTTGAAGGTGCTCTTGATGACTAGTTTGAGGTAAATTGGCGCGGCTTTGTGGATGGAGTAAAAGGGACAACAATCGGTTTTTGTTCCCTTCGCCAAGGTGGTGGCAGTTGTGAGAACTTATTCTTCCCTTTCACGTGCCTTTCAATCTTAATAGCTTTATGCACAAGTTCATTTATATCAACATAACTTTGCAAATCCACATGATAAGCTAAATCAGAATGCATACCTCTCTATAGTAGAGTCGGGATCCTCTTGGACATCAGCCTTGATCATCAAAGCTTCCATCTCATGGTAATACTCAACCAATTTAGTACCTTGCACAAGAGAGTGCAATTTTCTATTCAATTAACGGTTGTAATGAGAAGGGATATACTTTTTCCTCATAAGCATTTTCATTTGGCTCCAAGTCTTGACTGGCCTTTCACCATCTTGACGTCTAGACCTTATAACTTCATCCGATCATAAACTAGCATAATCCTTGAGGTACATAAAAGAAAGTCGATACTTCTCTGTTTCGGGGTAATCATGGCCTTCAAAGAAGTGCTCAAGCTCACGAACCCAATCAAAATAAGCCTCAGGATCTGCGTTACCATGGAAAGTAGGGATTGTTAATTTAACGGAACCAGTTGAAATCTTCGTTTTTAATATGAACTCCGCCCCCCAATGGACGAAACCCAATACCGAGTTGAGATCCTAGGATCGTTCTACAGCAGATATGCTAGATGGATAGGTAGAATGACGCCATAACCAACTATGGATTGAAGGTTGATAAGTCAAGGGGTTAACGCCACAAGCCCAAGGCTTGATAAGTTCAAGTAGTTCACAAGGAACCAAAAAAAGAAACTCTCACAAATTTGATTAACTCATATTCTGAATATTTTGGACGTTTTTACAACATATAAATAGGTAGAAAACCCTAATCTAAAGGTTACATAAAACAAGAAAACTTTTAAGTAAAGTCTTGGAAACTAAAAAGGCTAATTAAGGCTTTCTTGGAACTAATGAAGTCATAGAAGATTGGACCAAGACCAGACTTGATTTCCATGCATTCCTTGACTCATTGAATGGGTTTTGATCTGCCTCTAAGCATTCCAGGAGGCTTTGACCAAAATTAATACCCTTGAACAAAAACAGTACACAATTGTTGACCAAGCTTGGGTGAACTTTGATCGGATGAACCTAGCTTGATCCTAGAGCTTCCTTAACTTTGTATGGGCTGACTTATGCTCCATTTAATGCACTCTTGAGCTTCCAAACGAAATTCTAGTGAATCAAGGCAGAAAAACAACACAAAAACTCAAAACAATGCAAAAACAACAAGTTGGGCAAATTGCACTTTCATTTGTATTTGCTACCTTCAACTTGTTCAATTTAATTCTTTTTGTGTTTCCAATGGCTTGGGAATTAATATCAATGGCTTGGGAAGTGTAAACTTCATTAGCATTGAATTGGAAACACCTAGAAAGACCAAAAGTCCTTATTGACTTCATGATCAAGCATTGTTGAGATCTTAATTTTCAACCACTAAAAACGTGTATTTGAACTTTTTAGAGCCTTGATTGAGATCACATCATACCCCTCCTCTTAAAAATGATTCGTCCTCGAATCCACCTTGATCGTTCTTGAACCTCCTTGATTGGATTGATTCTTTGATATGGTTCCACGTCGTCAAATAAGCCAAAAAGATATATCCTCCCTCACTCCCTTACGTGTTTCACTCTCCCTCTTGTATCACTCAATTTGGCTTTTAACCTCTATTAGTCTCACTACTCAAGCGTTTTTCCACTCTAAATCTCAAGGTTCTTATCAAACTACTTCAAACAAATCAAGATCTTTATAGTGAAGAATTCATCAATAATCAAGAATTTGGACATTTTTATATGAGAAATACAATGACCACATTGAAAATGTAATGAAGAAACACACAAGGATCTACCCAATATGTATCTCAAAATTCTAGGAATAGGAACTGCCCAAAATTTAGCCAAAAGATCCCAACATGAAATAAGAACAACTTCAAGACTTTATCCCAAGATTAATCAAGAAGCAAATATATTAACCTTGTATAATAGCAGAATGAACCACAATGGCATAGTATACAAGATACAAATATTTCAAAACTGAAATTTTCAAGACTCCTTTTTCTTTTTATTTTTTTTTCTTCTGATCCTTTTGTTTTTTTTTTCAAGAATCTTTTCTCTTTTTTTCTATTTTTTTTTCAAAGATAACTTTTTTTTCCTTTTCTATTTTTTTATGGAGTCTACCACGAAAAAGAACATGAAAGATAAAATATAGGATATCTTAAACTCAAAAATCCAAGAGTAGGAACCTTGCCCAACCTAGTTGACAAAACCCACTACTACTATGAACAAAGATATCAAGAACACCCAAAAGAAAGTCGAAAACAAAAGAAAATAAAATGATATGCAAACCTGGACTAGAACATGCTCTGATACCAAATAATATGAACTCCGCCCCGCAATGGACGAAACCCAATACCGAGTGGAGATCTTAGGATCGTTCTACAGTAGGTATGCTAGATGGATAGGTAGAATGACGCCACAACCAACTATGGATTGAAGATTGATAAGTCAAGGGGTGAATGCCACAAGCCCAAGGCTTGATAAGTTCAAGTAGTTCACAAGGAAACAAAGAGAGAAACTCACACAAATTTGATTAACTCATATTCTGAATATTATGGACGTTTTTACAACATATAAATAGGTAAAAAAACCCTAATCTAAAGGTTACATAAAACAAGAAAACCTTTAAGTAATGTCTTGGAAACTTAAAAGGCTAATTAAGGCTTTCTTGGAACTAATTAAGTCATAGAAGATTGAACCAAGACCAGCCTTGATTTCCATGCATTCCTTGACTCTTTGAATGGCTTTTGATCTGCCTCTAAGCATTCCAAGAGGCCTTGACCAAATATAATAGCCTTGAACAAAAAAAGCCCACAATTGTTGACCAAGCTTGGGTGAACTTTGACCGGATGAACCTAGCTTGATCCTAGAGCTTCCTTAGCTTTGTATTGGCTGACTTATGCTCCATTTAATGCACTCTTGAGCTTCCAAACGAAATTCTAGTGAATCAAGGCAGAAAAACAACACAAAAACTCAAAACAATGCAAAAACAACAAGTTGGGCAAATTGCACTTTCATTTGTATTTGCTACCTTCAACTTGTTCAATTTAATTCTTTTTGTGTTTCCAATTTCTTGGGAATTAATATCAATGGCTTGGGAAGTGTAAACTTCATTAGCATTGAATTGGAAACACCTAGAAAGACCAAAAGTCCTTATTGACTTCATGATCAAGCATTGTTGAGATCTTAATTTTCAACCTCTAAAAACGTGTATTTGAACTTTTTAGAGCCTTGATTGAGATCACATCATACCCCTCCTCTTAAAAATGATTCGTCCTCGAATCCACCTTGATCGTTCTTGAACCTCCTTGATTGGATTGATTCTTTGATATGGTTCCACGTCGTCAAATAAGCCAAAAAGATATATCCTCCCTCACTCCCTTACGTGTTTCACTCTCCCTCTTGTATCACTCAATTTGGCTTTTAACCTCTATTAGTCTCACTACTCAAGCGTTTTTCCACTCTAAATCTCAAGGTTCTTATCAAACTACTTCAAACAAATCAAGATCTTTATAGTGAAGAATTCATCAATAATCAAGAATTTGGACATTTTTATATGAGAAATACAATGACCACATTGAAAATGTAATGAAGAAACACACAAGGATCTACCCAATATGTATCTCAAAATTCTAGGAATAGGAACTGCCCAAAATTTAGCCAAAAGATCCCAACATGAAATAAGAACAACTTCAAGACTTTATCCCAAGATTAATCAAGAAGCAAATATATTAACCTTGTATAATAGCAGAATGAACCACAATGGCATAGTATACAAGATACAAATATTTCAAAACTGAAATTTTCAAGACTCCTTTTTCTTTTTATTTTTTTTTCTTCTGATCCTTTTGTTTTTTTTTTCAAGAATCTTTTCTCTTTTTTTCTATTTTTTTTCAAAGATAACTTTTTTTTCCTTTTCTATTTTTTTATGGAGTCTACCACGAAAAAGAACATGAAAGATAAAATATAGGATATCTTAAACTCAAAAATCCAAGAGTAGGAACCTTGCCCAACCTAGTTGACAAAACCCACTACTACTATGAACAAAGATATCAAGAACACCCAAAAGAAAGTCGAAAACAAAAGAAAATAAAATGATATGCAAACCTGGACTAGAACATGCTCTGATACCAAATGATATGAACTCTGCCCCGCAATGGACGAAACCCAATACCGAGTGGAGATCTTAGGATCGTTCTACAGTAGGTATGCTAGATGGATAGGTAGAATGACGCCACAACCAACTATGGATTGAAGGTTGATAAGTCAAGGGGTGAATGCCACAAGCCCAAGGCTTGATAAGTTCAAGTAGCTCACAAGGAAACAAAGAGAGAAACTCTCACAAATTTGATTAACTCATATTCTGAATATTATGGACGTTTTTACAACATATAAATAGGTAAAAAAACCCTAATCTAAAGGTTACATAAAACAAGAAAACCTTTAAGTAAAGTCTTGGAAACTTAAAAGGCTAATTAAGGCTTTCTTGGAACTAATGAAGTCATAGAAGATTGAACCAAGACCAGCCTTGATTTCCATGCATTCCTTGACTCTTTGAATGGCTTTTGATCTGCCTCTAAGCATTCCAAGAGGCCTTGACCAAATATAATAGCCTTGAACAAAAAAAGCCCACAATTGTTGACCAAGCTTGGATGAACTTTGACCGGATGAACCTAGCTTGATCCTAGAGCTTCCTTAGCTTTGTATTGGCTGACTTATGCTCCATTTAATGCACTCTTGAGCTTCCAAACGAAATTCTAGTGAATCAAGGCAGAAACACAACACAAAAACTCAAAACAATGCAAAAATAACAAGTTGGGCAAATTGCACTTTCATTTGTATTTGCTACCTTCAACTTGTTCAATTTAATTCTTTTTGTGTTTCCAATGGCTTGGAAATTAATATCAATTGCTTGGGAAGTGTAAACTTCATTAGCATTGAATTGGAAACACCTAGAAAGACCAAAAGTCCTTATTGACTTCATGATCAAGCATTGTTGAGATCTTAATTTTCAACCTCTAAAAACGTGTATTTGAACTTTTTAGAGCCTTGATTGAGATCACATCATACCCCTCCTCTTAAAAATGATTCGTCCTCGAATCCACCTTGATCGTTCTTGAACCTCCTTGATTGGATTGATTCTTTGATATGGTTCCACGTTGTCAAATATGCCAAAAAGATATATCCTCCCTCACTCCCTTACGTGTTTCATTCTCCCTCTTGTATCACTCAATTTGGCTTTTAACCTCTATTAGTCTCACTACTCAAGCGTTTTTCCACTCTAAATCTCAAGGTTCTTATCAAACTACTTCAAACAAATCAAGATCTTTATAGTGAAGAATTCATCAATAATCAAGAATTTGGACATTTTTATATGAGAAATACAATGACCACAATGAAAATGTAATGAAGAAACACACAAGGATCTACCCAATATGTATCTCAAAATTCTAGGAATAGGAACTGCCCAAAATTTAGCCAAAAGATCCCAACATGAAATAAGAACAACTTCAAGACTTTATCCCAAGATTAATCAAGAAGCAAATATATTAACCTTGTATAATAGCAGAATAAACCACAATGGCATAGTATACAAGATACAAATATTTCAAAACTGAAATTTTCAAGACTCCTTTTTCTTTTTATTTTTTTTCTTCTGATCCTTTTGTTTTTTTTTTCAAGAATCTTTTCTCTTTTTTTCTATTTTTTTTTCAAAGATAACTTTTTTTTCCTTTTCTATTTTTTTATGGAGTCTACCACGAAAAAGAACATGAAAGATAAAATATAGGATATCTTAAACTCAAAAATCCAAGAGTAGGAACCTTGCCCAACCTAGTTGACAAAACCCACTACTACTATGAACAAAGATATCAAGAACACCCAAAAGAAAGTCGAAAACAAAAGAAAATAAAATGATATGCAAACCTGGACTAGAACAAGCTCTGATACCAAATGATATGAACTCCGCCCAGCAATGGACGAAACCCAATACCGAGTTGAGATCCTAGGATCGTTCTAAAGTAGGTATACTAGATGGATAGGTAGAATGACACCACAACCAACTATGGATTGAAGGTTGATAAGTCAAGGGGTGAATGCCACAATCCCAAGGCTTGATAAGTTCAAGTAGTTCACAAGGAAACAAAGAGAAAAACTCTCACAAATTTGATTATCTCATATTCTGAATATTATGGACGTTTTTACAACATATAAATATGTAAAAAAACCCTAATCTAAAGGTTACATAAAACAAGAAAACCTTTAAGTAAAGTCTTGGAAACTTAAAAGGCTAATTAAGGCTTTCTTGGAACTAATGAAGTCATAGAAGATTGAACCAAGAACAGCCTTGATTTCCATGCATTCCTTGACTCTTTGAATGGCTTTTGATCTGCCTCTAAGCATTCCAAGAGGCCTTGACCAAATATAATAGCCTTGAAGAAAAAAAGCCCACAATTGTTGACCAAGCTTGGGTGAACTTTGACCGGATGAACCTAGCTTGATCCTAGAGCTTCCTTAGCTTTGTATTGGCTGACTTATGCTCCATTTAATGCACCTTTGAGCTTCCAAACGAAATTCTAGGGAATCAAGGCAGAAACACAACACAAAAACTCAAAACAATGCAAAAATAACAAGTTGGGCAAATTGCACTTTCATTTGTATTTGCTACCTTCAACTTGTTCAATTTAATTCTTTTTGTGTTTCCAATGGCTTGGGAATTAATATCAATGGCTTGGGAAGTGTAAACTTCATTAGCATTGAATTGGAAACACCAAGAAAGACCAAAAGTCCTTATTGACTTCATGATCAAGCATTGTTGAGATCTTAATTTTCAACCTCTAAAAACGTGTATTTGAAATTTTTAGAGCCTTGATTGAGATCACATCATACCCCTCCTCTTAAAAATGATTCGTCCTCGAATCCACCTTGATCGTTCTTGAACCTCCTTGATTGGATTGATTCTTTGATATGGTGCCACGTTGTCAAATATGCCGAAAAGATATATCCTCCCTCACTCCCTTACGTGTTTCACTCTCCCTCTTGTATCACTCAATTTGGCTTTTAACCTCTATTAGTCTCACTACTCAAGCGTTTTTCCACTCTAAATCTCAAGGTTCTTATCAAACTACTTCAAACAAATCAAGATCTTTATAGTGAAGAATTCATCAATAATCAAGAATTTGGACATTTTTATATGAGAAATACAATGACCACAATGAAAATGTAATGAAGAAATACACAAGGATCTACCCAATATGTATCTCAAAATTCTAGGAATATGAACTGCCCAAAATTTAGCCAAAAGATCCCAACATGAAATAAGAACAACTTCAAGACTTTATCCCAAGATTAATCAAGAAGCAAATATATTAACCTTGTATAATAGCAGAATGAACTACAATGGCATAGTATACAAGATACAAATATTTGAAAACTGAAATTTTCAAGACTTCTTTTTCTTTTTATTTTTATGTTTGGATCCTTTTGTTTTTTTTTCAAGAATCTTTTCTCTTTTTTCTATTTTTTTTTCAAATATAACTTTTTTCTCCTTTTCTGTTTTTTTATGGAGTCTACCACGAAAAAGAACAAGAAAGATAAAATATAGGATATCTTAAACTCAAAAATCCAAGAGTAGGAACCTTGCCCAACCTAGTTGACAAAACCCACTACTACTATGAACCAAGATATCAAGAACGCCCAAAAGAAAGTCGAAAATAAAGAAAATAAAATGATATGCAAACCTGGACTAGAACTAGCTCTGATACCAAATGATATGAACTCCGCCCCGCAATGGAAAAAACCCAATGCCGAGTTGAGATCCTAGGATCGTTCTACAGCATGTATGCTAGATGGATAGGTAGAATGACGCCACAACCAACTATGGATTGAAGGTTGATAAGTCAGGGGTGAACGCCACAAGCCCTAAGCTTGATAAGTTCAAGTAGTTCACAAGGAACCAAAGAGAGAAACTCTCACAAATTTGATTAACTCATATTCTGAATATTTTGGACGTTTTTACAACATATAAAAAGGTAGAAAACCCTAATCTAAAGGTTACATAAAAGAGGAAAATCTTTAAGTAAAGTCTTAGAAACTTAAAAGGCTAATGAAGGCTTTCTTGGAACTAACAAAGTCATAGAAGATTGGACCAAGACCAGCCTTGATTTCCATGCATTCCTTGACTCTTTGAATGGCTTTTGATCTGCCTCTAAGCATTCCAAGAGGCCTTGACCGAAATTAATAGCCTTCAACAAAAACAGCCCACAATTGTTGACCAAGCTTGGGTGAACTTTGACCGGATGAACCTAGCTTGATCCTAGAGCTTCCTTAGCTTTGTATTGGCTGACTTATGCTCCGTTTAATGCACTCTTGAGCTTCCAAATGAAATTCTAGTGAATCAAGGCAGAAACACAACACAAAAACTCAAAACAATGCAAAAACAACAAGTTGGGCAGATTGTACTTTCATTTGTATTTGCGGCCTTCAACTTGTTCAATTTAATTCTTTTTGTGTTTCCAACGGGTTGGGAATTAATATCGATGGCTTGGGAAGTGTAAACTTCATTAGCATTGAATTGAAAACACCTAGAAAGACCAAAAGTCCTTAGTGACTTCATGATCAAGCATTGTTGAGATCTTAATTTTCAACCTCTAAAAACGTGTATTTGAACTTTTTAGAGCCTTGATTGAGATCACATTAGTTTTGTCACCTTTCTTTGGAGAATCTGAGACCTCCTCCTCATCATTCTCTTCCTCGGATGCTTCCTCATCAAGTTTAAGTCTCCTTGAGATGGATCCTTTAGAATTAGACTCCAAATAATCAAGCCGGAGATTGTTCTTTTGCAACATATTAAAAAGTACTTCATTAGCAAACTTTTGCTCGGTTTCGGTTATAGGTCTAACACCTTTTGGTGTTTTATCATCTCCCTCCATTGTACCTGCAAGTTAGTATAGAAAACAAGACGAAAACAACAATGTAGTCCTCTCGTCTTACAATTTGGGAGAGTAGGTACATTCCTCTCTAGTGTGAAGGCTTTTCTCGTGTATACCCTAAACTAATACTCTTAAACTATGGAACTTACTGGTTCAATGATTATAAGAACACGTCTCAACCAAAATATTCAACAGCAAGATTCACACAAGTTAAATCAAAGAAGTTTTAAGCAAAATCACGTCACAAGAGTATTTAAGAACACGTGTGGGTATAACTTGATAGCTTCAGAAACTAGGATATTCAGAAAGTAGACTCAAAAGAAGAAGAAAATGCAAGTTGAATCACTTAATTCCGAGTTGTATTGAGCAAGATATGGCACTTTTAATTGAAGGTGGTTTTCAAGTAACAACTTAAGAACATTATGTTCTACAAAATTAAATTAAAATGAAATAAATAAATGAAATAAAACAAAGTCCGAATCTCTATATTTTTTTTAATTGACCGTACCATTTTTTTTAAACAGTCTTTTTTTTGTTCGGACAACAACCTAGTACAAAACAAAAATTTTAAGGTTTGGACACAAACCTTGGACGAAAGAAAGACACTAAGGTTCGGACAAGAACCTAGGACAATACTAGGTTTAAGGATTTAAGACAAGAACCTAGTACAAGTACTTAGGTTTAAGGTTTGAAGACAACAACCTAGGATCAAGGTTTAAGGATGTTGTGTCTTTTTGCCTTAACCTTAAAAACCTTAAAATTTTCAAACTTTAATATCTCACCAAGGATTTCGAATTTGTAGGTGCCACTTTCACAAAATATTCAAGATTTTCAACAAGGATCAAGAATATGGCTCAAGATTCAAATTTTGACAATTTTGGATTTTCAAGAAAATCAAGAAGTTCAAGAAAGTGTTCAATAACTTATATTTTTCGAGTGTGATAAAAGTTTGATCGAAACACACTACGACAAGAATAAAACAATGAAACTAAAACAAAAGAAAGATCAAGAATCGGATAAGAAACAAGGAAGTAATGACCTAAGAACCGAAACTAGGGTTTTGAAGGAACCCTAATTTGACAACCCTAATGTTTGGAAGTGACAAACAGCAATAAAGACTCAAGAATTCCACACTATGATGATGAACAAAACAATGCAGAATATAGACACCAAAAACAGAAGCAAGACGCAACAAAATCAGCAAGAAAAACAACACAAAAGACGCAAGGAACGAGAAGCATGATGAAGAACAATTTCGGGCATATTTGAGCAAGAAATGTGCATGCGATTTTTACGAAATTAATGACTGAACCTATCACGACCTAGGACAGCAAGAAGGACGCACAAACAGTAGCAAAGACGAAGCAAAATCTGCAGCAAAAAGAACGACGCAACAACAAGAGCTAAAATCGAGAAGAAGAAGAAAACGAAAAACTTGAATTTTTGATGAACAACCTTGGGCTTTGATACCAATTTGATACGAATGGCCTTGGATTGAGTCCTCAACCACACAAAACCCTCACCTTTGGATTGTTGTTCCACCAGAATTTACGAACTAGCAAGAACACAAACAAGACAATACGGAAGTCAACAAAGAAAATGAAAAGATATTGAACGGCAGTTTTGATTGAAAAGCAATCAAACCCAACACGTTATCAAAAAAAGAATTCAATTCAACCTATGTAAATCAAGAGTTGAAAAGTTTTCAGTTTGGCTTGTTCTTTAAATCAAGAACGGGTAAGTTTTTCCTAAGGTCTTAGCTTAAGAATCACTGGTCTTATGAACATTCAACTGAAATCAATTGAATAATCACGTTCTTCACAACTTTTCACGGCTGCAAATAAGTTTAGCAAAGCTAAAGTTTTCTCAAATTTCATATATGAAAAACGTTACAAACCTTTCCCTTATATAGGAGTAGTTTCGTCCTTGATTTAGATTTTAGGAAACAAAACCCTAGAAGTTGCAAAGTGCAACTTGACTTCTTAACCAACTAACTAACAAACTAACTAACTAACTTTCCTAATTCAGTTGTGACCAATAGGAAGCAAAACCGAATTACTTTCCTAAACTCCAAGAAGCAAAAACCAATTTGACTTCTTAGTTTCCTAATCCTTTACTTGCCATTATCATGCAAGATAATTGGGCTATGTAACTTATTACATAACCGAATTATTAAGCCCAAAAATAATGTTCAATGGACTTAATTTATTTAAAATAAATAAACCCTAATTGATTAAAATGGCGTGATCCACATTAAGCCCAAAAGCACGCCTTCTTCATGGACTTGAACATTCAGCCTTAAGCAAGTTCTTCAAGGTGGATCATGAATTGTTATTGAAGAAACATGCCAAAGTACTCCTTCTTGAGATGATTCGGCCTCCATAGCTTCACAATGTAATGACAATAAATTGTGCAAGGCTGCCTTTATTCTTTGACTCCTTGATCTTGTCATTGGTCCATCAATATTCACCAATGGATCATGAGAACTCGGCCTTGGCACCATGGACATGGATGGATTACTATCAAGAGTAATCATCAATTTTCGAGTGGGACAATCAGATTGCATATGCCCATACCATTGACATTTATAACATCGAACATCTCTCAATCTTGGGGCTGAAGTTGACACCGATTTTGGGATGGTTTCAGTAGCCTTTGGGACTGATTTTGGGACGTTTGAAGGTGCTCTTGATGGCTTGTTTGAGGTAAATTGGCGCGGCTTTGTGGATGGAGTAAAAGGGACAACATTCAGTTTTTGTTCCCTTCGCCAAGGTGGTGGCGGTTGTGAGAACTTATTCTTCCCTTTCATATGTCTTTCAATCTTAATAGCTTGATGCACAAGTTCATTTATATCAACATTGCTTTGCAAATCCACATGATAAGCTAAATCAGAATGCATACCTCTCAAAAACCTCTCTATAGTAGAGTCGGGATCCTCTTGGACATTAGCCTTGATCGTCAAAGCTTCATCTCATGGTAATACTCCTCAACCGATTTAGTACCTTGCACAAGTGAGTGCAATCTTCTATTCAATTCACGGTTGTAGTGAGAAGGTGATGTGATCTCAATCAAGGCTCTAAAAAGTTCAAATACATTATTTTCAGTGGTTGAAAATTCAAGATCTCAACAATGCTTGATCAAGAAGTTAATAAGGACTTTTGGCCTTTCAAGGTGTTTCCAATTCAATGCTAATGAAGTTTACACTTCCCAAGCCATCTATATTAATTACCAAGCCATTAGAAACACAAAAAGAATTAAATTGAACAAGTTGAAGGCAGCAAATACAAATGAAAGTGCAATCTGCCCAACTTGTTGTTTTTGCATTATTTTGAGTTTTTGTGTTGTGTTTCTGCCTTGATTCACTAGAATTTTGTTTGGAAGCTCAAGAGTGCATTAAATGGAGCATAAGTCAGCCAATACAAAGCTAAGAAAGCTCTAGGATCAAGCTAGGTTCATCCGGTCAAAGTTCACCCAAGCTTGGTCAACAATTGTGGGCTGTTTATGTTCAAGGCGATTAATTTCGGTCAAGGCCTCTTGGAATGCTTAGAGGCAGATCAAAAGCCATTCAAAAACTCAAGGAATGCATGGAAATCAAGGCTGGTCTTGGTCCAATCTTCTATGACTTCATTAGTTCCAAGAAAGCCTTAATTAGCCTTTTAAGTTTCCAAGACTTTACTTAATGTTTTCTTGTTTTATGTAACCTTTAGATTAGGGTTTTATACCTATTTATATGTTGTAAAAACGTCCAAAATATTCAGAATACGAGTTAATCAAATTTTTGAGAGTTTCTCTCTTTGGTTCCTTGTGCACTACTTGAACTTATCAAGCCTTGGGCTTGTGGAGTTCACCCCTTGACTTATCAACCTTCAATCCATAGTTGGTTGTGGCGTCATTCTACCTATCCATCTAGCATACCTGCTGTAGACCGATCCTAAGATCTCAACTCGGTATTGGGTTTCGTCCATTGCGGGGCGGAGTTCATATCAGAAGGGACATACTTTTTCCTCATAAGCATCTTCATTTGGCTCCAAGTCTTGACTGGCATTTCACCATCTTGACGTCTAGACCTTATAACTTCATCCCACCATAAACTAGCATAATCCTTGAGGTCCATAAAAGCAAGTTGGTACTTCTCTTTTTCGGGTTAATCATGGCCTTCAAAGAAGTTCTCAAGCTCACGAACCCAATCAAAATAAGCCTCGGGATCTGCTTTACCATGGAAAGTAGGGATTGTTAATTTAACAGAACCAATTGAAATATTTTTGTCACCTTTCTTTGGAGAATCCGAGACCTCCTCCTCATCAATCTCTTCCTCGGATGCTTCCTCATCAAGTTTAAGTCTCCTTGAGGTGGATCCTTTAGAATTAGACTTCAAGTTATCAAGCTGGAGATTGATCTTTTGCAACATATTAAAAAGTACTTCATTAGCAAACTTTTGCTCTTCTTCGGTTATAGGTCTAACACCTTTAGGTGTTTTATCATCTCCCTCTATTGTACCTCCAAGTTAGTATAGAAAATAAGAAGAAAACAACAATGTAGTCCTCTCGGGTTCTTACAATTTGGGTGAGTAGGTACACTCCTCTCTAGTGTGAAGGCTTTTCTCGTGTATACCCTAAACTAATACTCTCAAACTATGGAACTTACTGGTTCAATGATTGTAAGAACACGTCTCAACCAAAATATTCAACAGCAAGATTCACACAAGTTAAATCAAAGAAGTTTTAAGCAAACTCACGTCACAAGAGTATTTAAGAACACATGTGGGTATAAATTGATAGCTTCAGAAACTAGGATATTCAGAAAATAGACTCAAAGATGAAGAAAACGCAATTTGAATAACGTAATTTCGAGTTGTATTGAGCAAGATATGGCACTTTTAATCCAAGGTGGTTTTCAAGTAACAACTTAAGAACAATGTGTTCTTCAAAAATAAAATAAAATGAAATAAATAAATGAAATAAAACAAAGTCCGAATCTGTATATATATTTTTGTTTCTTTTTCTATTTTTTTTTTGAATTGACCGTACTACTTTTTTTTTAAACGGTCTCTCTTTTTTTTGTTCGGACAACAACCTAGTACAAAACAAAAATTTTAAGGTTTGCACTCAAACCTTGGACGAAACAAAGACACTAAGGTTCGGACAAGAACCTAGGACAATACTAGATTTAAAGTTTTAAGACAAGAACCTAGTACAAGTACTTATGTTTAAGGTTTAAAGACAACAACCTAGGATTAAGGTTTAAGGATGTTGTGTCTTTTTGTCTTAACCTTAAAAACTTTAAAATTTTCAAACTTTAATATCTCACCAAGGATTTCGAATTTGTAGGTGCCACTTTCACAAAATATTCAAGATTTATCAAGAAGATCAAGAATATAGCTCAAGATTCAAATTTTGACACTTTCGGATTTTCAAGAAAATCAAGAAGTTCAAGAAAGTGTTCAAGAACTTATCTTTTTCGAGTGTGATAAAAGTTTGATCAAAACACACTATAATGTAGACAAAATAATGAAACTAACACAAAAGAAAGATCAAGAATCGGTTAAGAAACAAGGAAGTTATGACCTAAGAACCGAAACTACGGTTTTAAAGAAACCCTAATTTGACAACCCTATGTTTGGACGTGACAATCAGCAATAAAGACTCAAGAATTCCACACTATGATGATGAACAAAACAATCCAGAATATAGACACCAAAAGCAGCAGCAAGACGCAACAAAAATCAGCAAGTAAAACAACACAAAAGGCGCAAGAACCGAGAAGCAAGATGAAGAACAATCTCGGGCAGATTTGAGCAAGTAATGTGCATGCGATTTTTACGAAATTAATGAAGGAACCTATCACGACCTAGGACAGCAAGAAGGACGCATGCACAGTAGCAAAAACGAAGCAAAATCTGTAGCAAAAAGGACGACAGCAAGAACGACGCAACAACAAGAGCTAAAACCGAGAAGAAGAAGAAAACGAAAAACCATAATTTTTTATGAACAACCTTGGGCTTTGATACGAATGGCCTTGCATTGAGTCCTCAACCACACGAAACCCTCACCTTTGGATCGTTGTTCCACCAGAATTCACGAATAAGCAAGAACACAAACAAGACAATGCGGAAGACAACAAAGAAAACGAAAATATGGAACGGCAGTTTTGATTGGAAAGCAATAAAACCCAACACGTTATCACAAAAAGAATTCAATTCAACCTATGTAAATCAAGAGTTAAAAAGTTTTCAGTTTGGCTTCTTCTCTAAATCAAGAACGGGTAAGTTCTTCCTAAGGTCTTAGCTTAAGAATCACGGGTCTTATGAACATTCAACTGAAATCAATTGAACAATCACGTTCTTCACATCTTTTCACAGCTGCAAATAAATTTAGCAAAGCTAAAGTTTTCTCAAATTTCATATATGAAAATCGTGTAACAGTGATGGCCTTATATAGGAGTGAATTCGGTCATTTAAGGGAAAAACCCTAGAAGTTGCAAAGTGCAACTTTACATCTTAACTAACAAACTAATAAACTAACTTTCCTAAACTCCAAGAAGCAAAAACCAATTTGACTTTTTGGTTTCCTAATCCTTTACTTGCCATTATCATGCAAGATAATTGGGCCAAGTAACTTATTACATAGCCGAATTATTAAGCCCAAAAATAATGTCCAATGGACTTAATTTATTTAAAACAAATAAACCCTAATTGATTAAAATGGCGTAATTTATTTTGAGTCTTTATTGCTGATTGTCACGTCCAAACATTAGGGTTGTCAAATTAGGGTTTCTTTAAAACCCTAGTTTTGGTTCTTAGGTCATAACTTCCTTGTTTCTTAACCGATTCTTGATCTTTCTTTTGTGTTAGTTTCATCATTTTGTCTACATTATAGTGTGTTTTGATCAAACTTTTATCACACTTGAAAAAGATAAGTTCTTGAACACTTTCTTGAACTTCTTGATTTTCTTGAAAATTCGAAAGTGTCAAAATTTGAATCTAAAGCCATATTCTTGATCTTGATAAATCTTGAATATTTTTTGAAAGTAGCACATGCAAATTCATAATTCTTGGTGAGATATTAAAGTTTGAAAATTTTAAGATTTTTAAGGTTAAGACAAAAGACACAACATCCTTAAACCCTAATCCTAGGTTGTTGTCTTCAAACCTTAAACCTAGTATTGTCCTAGGTTCTTGTCCGAACCTTAATTGTTTTGTTTAACTAAGGTTTGTGTCCAAACCTTAAAAGTTTTGTTCTATCCTAGGTTGTGGTCCGAACAGAAAAAAAAAAGAGGCCGAACTATTAAAAAAAAGGCCCAATACAAAAAATAAATAAATAAATAAATATATATTCGGACTTTAAATATTTTTCAGTTTATTTTTTTTATTTATTTAATTTATTCTTGAAGAACACATTGTTCTTAAGTTGATTACTTGAAAACCACCTTGGATTAAAAGTGCCATAACTTTCACAATACAACTAGGAATTAAGTGATTCAAATTGCGTTTTCTTCGTCTTGAAATCTACTTTCTGTTTCTCTTTGTTTCTAAAGTTAAATCATGTTAAACCCACACGTGTTCTTAAATACTCTTGACGTGATTTTTGTTGAAAACTTCTTTGGTTTTCACTTGTGAAAATTTGTGGTGGAATTAATTGGTTGAGACGTGTTCTTATAATCATTGAACCAGTAAGTTCCATAGTTTGAGAGCAATTAGTATAGGGTATACACGAGAAAAGCTTTCATAATAGAGAGGAGTGTACCTACTCACCCAAATAGTGAGGAACCCGTGAGGATTTCTATATATTCTTGCGATCTCTTTACTAACCTTGAAGGTACAATGGAAGAAGATGATAAAACACTCAAAAGTTCTAAACCTATATCCGAAGCTGAGCAAAAGTTTGCTAATGAGGTCCAATTTAATATGTTGCAAAAGATCAACATCCGACTTGATAACTTGGAGTCAAATACTAAAGGATCCACCTCATGGAAACTTAAACTTGATAATGATACATCCGAGGATGAGAATGAAGAGGAGGAGTTCTCGGATTCTCCAAAGAAAGGTGACAAATCTAAGATTTCAATTGGTTCTTTAAAACTAACTATCCCTACTTTCCATGGTAAAGCAGATCCCGAGACTTATTTTGATTGGGTTCGTGAGCTTGAGCACTTCTTTGAAGGCCATGATTACCCCAAAAAGGAGAAGTATCAAATTTCTTTTATGCACATCAAGGATTATGCTAGTTTATGGTGGGATGAGGTTATGAGGTCTAGACGTCAAGATGGTGAAAGGCCAATCAAGACTTGGAGCCAAATGAAGATTGAGGAAAAAGTATGTTCCTTCTCATTACAATCGTGAATTGAACAGAAGATTGCACTCACTTGTGCAAGGTAACAAATCGGTTGAGGAGTATTATCATGAAATGTAAGCTTTGATGATCAAGGCTAATGTGCATGAAGATCCCGACTCCAATATAGATCGATTTTTGAGAGGTATGCATTCTGATTTAGCATATCATGTGGATTTACAAAGTTATGTTGACATTAATGAGCTTGTGCACAAGGCTATTAAAATTGAAAGGCACATGACATGGAAGAATAAGTTTTCACAACCGCCACCACCATGGCAAAGATATAAGAAGCCGAATGTTGCCCCTTTTTCTCCATCCACAAAGCCGCGACAATTCACCTCTAATCAGCTATCAAGTGCACCTTCCAATGTCCCAAAATCTGTTCCAAAGGCTGCTGAAACCCCTCCAAAATCGGCATCAACTTCAGCCACAAGATTGAGGGATATTCGTTGTTATAAATGTCGAGGTTATGGTCATATGCAATCTGATTGCCCTACTAGTAAGTTAACGATTATTCTTGACAATGGAGAAGTTGAAAGTGATGAGGATTGTGATGATATGCCACCTCTTGAGGAGAAATATGTAAGTGATGAAAGTGAAGATATTGATGGATCTTCTTATAAGGTTGGTGATTATTGTTTAGTCTCTCGTCGAGTACTTAATGCACATCCACTTGTTGATGTAGATTTGATCCATTGTGAAAACATATTTCATACACGTTGCATGGTTCAAAATAAAATTTGCACTATTATTATTGATAGTGGTAGTTCTGCAAATGTGGCAAGTACTTTACTTGTAAATAAGCTGAATTTGACTTGCATAAAACATCCCAAACCATATCGACTTCAATGGTTAAATAATTCAGCTGAATCGCGAGTTACCAAGCAAGTTAAATTTACATTCACCAATGGTAGTTATGTTGATAAAGTTACATGTGATGTTGTTCCAATGGAAGCCAGTCATATATTGCTTGGAAGACATTGGCAATTTGTTAGAGATGTTGTGTATCATGCCAAGAAGAACTTTTACCATTTTTCGCACCAAGGTAAAAATTTTAATTTGAGAGCCTTAAGTCCTACTGAAGTTTTTGAAGATCAAGCTAAAATAACTAAGGCTTATGGTGCAATGCATGAAGCAAAGGAAAAGAAGTTACAAGAGAAGAACAATGTAACTAGCATAGGGCGAAACATTGTAACTAGAAATAGTGATAGCAATTTGTTATT
The DNA here is from genome assembly GCA_016586305.1 of Ophiorrhiza pumila. Taxonomy (NCBI): domain Eukaryota; kingdom Viridiplantae; phylum Streptophyta; class Magnoliopsida; order Gentianales; family Rubiaceae; genus Ophiorrhiza; species Ophiorrhiza pumila. Next base: position 10,943,620 of record BLIW01000005.1, on the reverse strand, counting down.
TGTTTCAAAATCTTGTAATTATGCTTCTAAAAGTGAGGTTAAGAGAGCAATATTAGATAGGCAAGTAGTGCATTTACTTTTTCGCAAGGATTTACTTATCATTGATAGTTCTCACCTTGATTCTTTGCCTAGTATTGTTTCAGCTCTTTTGCAGGAATATGAAGAAGTGTTTCTTGAGGATTTACCAAAGGGTTTACCACCTATTAGAGGTATTGAACAACAAATTGATTTCATACCTGGAGCTCAAATTCCAAACCGTCCAGCCTATAGAGCAAATCTTGAGGAGCAGAGGAGATTCAACACCAAGTGGACGAACTTATTGACCGAGGTATGGTTCAAGAATTTTATAGTCCATGTGCTGTTCCTGTTAATTTAGTTCCTAAAAAGGATGATTCATGGAGAATGTGTGTTGATTGTCGTGCCATAAATAAAATAACTATTAAGTATAGACATCCTATTCCTAGACTAGATGACATGCTTGATGAGTTATATGGTTCATGCATATTTTCTAAGATAGACCTAAAGAGTGGTTATTATCAAATTCGAATGAAAGAAGGTGATGAATGGAAAACTGCTTTTAAAACAATGTTTGGTTTGTATGAATGGTTAGTCATGCCTTTTGGTTTAACCAACGCACCCAGTACTTTTATGAGGTTAATGAACCATGTTTTTTGTCACTTTATTGGAAAATTTGTTGTGGTCTATTTTGATAACATCCTTATATATAGTAAATCACTTGATGAGCATGTTAATCATTTAAGACAAGTGTTTGCTGTTTTACTTGAGAACAAATTATATGCTAACCTTAAAAAGTGTTCTTTTTGTATGGAATCAATTATCTTTTTAGGTTTTGTTGTTAGTTCTCAAGGTATATCTGTTGATGAGTCAAAGGTCAAGGCAATTCAGTGTTCGTCTAGACCTACATGTGCTAGTGATGTTAGAAGTTTTCATGGATTGGTAAGTTTTTATAGGAGGTTTATTAAAGATTTTAGTACTATAGCAGCTCCTCTAAATGAACTTGTTAAGAAAAATGTTATTTTTGAATGGAAGGAAGAACATGAAAATGCTTTTAACAAGTTGAAATATTTGTTGACTCATGCCCCTTTACTTGCTTTGCCGAATTTTAGTAAAGCTTTTGAGATACACTGTGATGCCTCCGGGATAGGTATTGGTGCTGTTTTGATGCAGGAATCAAGACCGGTGGCCTGTTTTAGTGAAAAGCTCAATGGGGCGCAATTGAAGTATGCAAATTATGACAAGAAGTTGTATGCTTTGGTAAGGTCGTTACAGGTTTGGCAACATTATCTATGGCCTAAAGAGTTTATAATTCATTCTGATCATGAAAGCCTTAAATTTCTGAAATCTCAAGGAAAATTGAATAAAAGGCATGCTAAGTGGTTAGAGTTTATTGAAACTTTTCCTTTATGTGATTAAGTATAAATCTGGTAATGAAAATGTTGTAGCTGATGCATTATCTAGGAGACATTCGTTATTCACCTATATGCATGCTAAGTTACTTGGTTTTGATTTGATCAATGATTTATACAAAGATGATGTTGATTTTAAAAATGTAATTAATACTTGTGCTATAAAGCCGAATGGAGACTTTTATATGTATGATGGTTTCTTGTTTAAAAAGGATAAATTGTGCATACCCTCATGTTCCATTTGTGAATTGCTTGTTAAAGAAACCCATGGGGGAGGGTTAATGGGGCATTTTGGGATTGCAAAGACTCTTGCTGTTTTGAATGAACACTTTTACTGGCCTAGCATGATTAAAAATGTTAAAAGTGTTTGTGAAAAGTGCATTGTATGTAAACAAGCAAAATCGAAAATCATGCCTCATGGATTGTATACACCTTTTCCTGTTCCTAGTCATTCTTGGGTTGATATATCTATGGATTTTGTACTTGGATTGCCTAGATCACGCACTGGTAATGATAACATTTTTGTGGTAGTTGATAGATTTAGTAAGATAGCACATTTCATTGCATGTTCTAAGTCTAGTGATGCTACAAAAGTTGCTGATTTGTTCTTTAAGGAAATTGTAAGGTTGCATGGAATTCCTAAGAGTATTGTTAGTGATAGAGATGTCAAGTTTTTATCTCACTTTTGGCGTACTCTTTGGAATAAGTTAGGCACTAAGTTATTATTTTCTACTATTGCACATCCCCAAACTGATGGGCAAACTGAGGTAGTAAATCGTACTTTGTCTACTTTACTTCGTGCTATTATTCAAAAAAACTTAAAGAATTGGAAAGGTTGTTTGCCGCATATTGAATTTGCTTACAATAGAACTGTCCATAGTTCCACTAACTGTTCGCCTTTTGAAATAGTTTATGGATTCAATCCTTTAACTCCTCTTGATATTTTGCCTTTGCCTATTAATGAGTTTGTTAATGTTGAAGGTCAAAGGAAAGCATATTTTATTAAGGAGTTACATGAAAGAGTAAGGCATAATATTCAAAGGCGTAATGAACAAGATGCCAAACAAGCTAATAAAGGTTGGAAAAGAGTGATATTTGAACCAGGTGATTGGGTTTGGATTCACTTAAGGAATGAGAGGTTTCTTGACAAAAGGAAATCTAAGCTTCACCCACAAGGAGATGGTCATTTTCGTGTTTTGGAAAGGATTGGAGATAATGCTTACAAGATAGAGCTTCCTAGTGCCTATGGCAATGTCTCATCTACGTTTAATGTTACTGACTTATCTTTGTTTGATGTAGGTGATTTGAGGACGAATCCTTTTGAGTAGGGAGGGAATGATAGCAATCCTTCTATGTATATGCCAAAGCCGACTTCCAGTGTTCATCCATTGACAAATCTTGATGGACCAATGACAAGATCAAGGAGCAAAAGGATGAAGGAGGCGTTGCAAGCATTATTGATAACTCATTGTGAAGAGTTGGACATCTTTGAAAAGCATCATGGTCCGGTCCAAACATCTTCCACCAATGGAGTTTTATGGAATATCTCTTCTATCACAATCCATGAAGAGATGGATCAATCACAATGAAGTCCAAGGAAAAGGCGTGTTTTAGCTTTCACTTAGAAGATCACGTCTTTTTGCTAATTAAATTAGGGTTTTATTTAACGTTATTTTAAGCCCAACTTGATGTTTTAATTTATTATTCTTTGGGCTTGGAATTTCGAATTTAATAAAGTTTACTTGGCCCAATTATCTTGCATGATAATGGCAAGTAAAAGTTTAGGAAACTTAAGAAGTCAAATTGAGTTTTGCTTCTTCAAAGTTTAGGAAACAAAGGGAAGCCAAAACGTGTTTTGCTACCCTTTGAAAACCGTGTGACATAATCCTTTTTGGAAAAGGATTAGTTTGTTAGTTGATAGTTTCCAATTCCAATTTGGAAAGTTAGATAGCTTAGAAGTCAAGTTGTAATTGACTTGAGTTAGGGTTTTTCTTTCTTTGTCTTTGTAAGAGCCGAATTACTCCCTATAAAAGGAGGGCTCCTTTACACGATTTTAGATAGATGAATTTTGATAAAAGTTTAGCTTTGCTAAAGAATTTTGCAGCCTTAAAAGTTGTAAAGACGTGAATTAATTCAATTAAGCTTAGTTGAATTTTCATAAGAACCGTGAACCTAGAAGCTAGGACCTTTAGGTGAACTTACAAGTTCTTGATTCAAAGAACAAGCCAAACTGATTTGTTTAGCTTATGAATTTTCATAGGTTGGCCGAATCCTTTTGATTCATACGTGGGGGTTTGATTACTTCATATCAAATCTTTTCGTGTCAATATCTTTTGTTTTCTTGTTTGTTAATTCCGCACCATTGTTGAGTCTTGTTCTTGCTCGTGGTTTTTGGTAAGCAACGATCTAAAGGAAGTGGATTTCGAGTGGTCTAAGGTGCTGCATCGTGATCATTCATATCACAAAACCTTGAAGTGCAAGTTTGTTCTTCATTGTATAGAAAACCTTTAGCGTGAACTTTAGGTGAGCTTAACCGAGTTCTTGATTTCAAGAACAAGCCAAATCAATTTTGTTTAACTCTTGAATTTTCACGGGTTAAATCAAATTCATTTGTTTAAACGTGAGGGTTTGATTAACTTCAAATCTAACCTTTTCGTTCCCCTAATTTCATCCGCCCAAAAACCTGTTTTTGTGTCTTGTTTTCTAACATTTTTGTGCAGCAACGGTCCGAAGATTGTGGAGATTTGTTTGGTCCAGGATCTTCAAGCCTCGACCACTCACATCAATTGGTATCAGAGCATAGGTTGTTGTCTAAAAAATTCAGGTTAATCCGATTCGTTTCTTGCTGTTTCGTTGTGTCTTATTTTCTGCCGTTTTGCATCAAAATTTGCTGCTTTTCTTACGTCTTTCTTGTTGCTATTTTTAGTCCATTCTTGCTGATACGAATGGCCTTGGATGGAGATCCTCAACCACACGAAACCCTCACCTTTGTATCGGTTGTTCTCCAAGAATCTTGAACAAGATAACAATGACAATGCGGAATAACAAGAAAACACAAAGATATTGAACGGGCAGAATTGATTGAAGGCAATCAAACCCACACGTTAATACAAAAAGAATCCAATCCAACCTATGTAAATCAAGAGTTGAAAAGTTTTCAGTTTGGCTTGTTCTTTATATCAAGAACGGGTAAGTTCTTCCTAAGGTCTTAGCTTAAGAATCACGGTTCTTATGAATCTTCAACTTAAATCAATTGAATATTCACATTTTTTTCTTAACAACTTTTACGGCTGCAAGAATGTTTTAAGCAATGCTTAATTTATCAAAATTCAACTTCTTTTTATTTCATGTGAAAAACTCACCTATAAATAGGCTACAAAAACATGAAACCCTAACTAAATCCTTTATGGAAAAGAATTCTAAAACACAGTTTTGAGGAAAGCAAAACACGTTTTGCCTTCTTCAATCACTTTCCTAAACTTTTAAGAAGCAAAAATCAATTTGACTTCTTAACTTTTCTAAACTTTTACTTGCCATTATCATGCAAGATAATTAGGCCAAGTAATTACTTATTCATACTTAAACGCAAAGCCCAATTAATTAATGTTAATGGACTTTAATTATTACAAAATAAATCCTATCAAAACATTAAAAAGAGTGGCGTGATCCTTTATAAGCCCAAAGACACGAATCTTCATGGATTTCAATATTTCGGCCATGCAAGCTTCTTCAATATGGAATTTCCTTAAGTTCCAATGTAGAACTTTGAGGAACATCTTCATGAATTGTTATTGAAGAAACATGCCAAAGAACTTCATGTTGAGATGGTTCAGCCTCCAAGTGATAAGAATCTCTAAGAACTTCACAATGTGTTGATAACAAGCTTTGCAAGGCTTGTTTCATCCTTTTGCTCCTTAGTCTTGTCATTGGTCTATCAAGATTCTCCAATAGATCATGCAAGCTTGGCTTTGGCACCATGGACATGGATGGATTGCTATCATTCCCTCCCTCCTCAAAAAGATTCGTCCTCGAATCACCTACATCATACAAAGATAAATCAAAAACATTGAATGTAGATGAAACATTGCCATACTCACTTGGTAGCTCAATTTTGTAAGTGTTGTCGCCTATACTTTCCAAGACTTGAAAAGGACCATCTCTTCGTGGATGAAGTTTGGATTTCCTTTAGTCAGGAAACCTCTCTTTTCTCAAGTGAATCCAAACCCAATCACCTGGTTCGAAAATCACTTGTTTTCTACCCTTATTGGCTTGCTTAGCATATTGCTCATTTCGCCTTTCAATGTTAGCTCGAACCATATCATGTAACTCCCTTACAAAATCAGCTTTCTTTTTACCTTCAGCATTAACAAAATCATTAACAGGTAAAGGCATAATATCCAATGGAGTTATAGGATTAAAACCGTATACAATCTCAAAAGGTGAAAGATTAGTAGCACTATGAACAGTACGGTTATAAGCAAACTCAATGTGTGGGAAACACCCCTCCCAGTTCTTTAAATTTTTCTGTATAAGAGCACACAATAAAGTAGACAAAGTCCTATTAACTACTTCAGTTTGCCCATCAGTTTGTGGATGTGCAACAGTAGAAAACAATAACTTAGTGCCTAACTTGTTCCAAAGAGTACGCCGAAAGTGTGACAAAAATTTAACATCTCTATCACTAACAATACTCTTAGGTAAACCATGCAACCTTACAACCTCCTTAAAGAACAAATCAGCAACGTGTTGAGCATCATTAGATTTAGAATAAGCAATAAAGTGAGACATTTTACTAAATCTATCAACTACAACAAAAATGCTGTCATGACCATTGCGTGATCTAGGCAATCCAAGTACAAAATCCATAGAAATATCAATCAAAGGATGACTAGGAACAGGCAAAGGTTGATACAAACCATGAGGCTTTACTTTAGATTTCGATTGTTTACACACAATACATTTATCACAAACACTTTTAACATCCTTAATCATATTAGGCCAATAAAAGTACTCATTCAAAACAGCAAGTGTTTTAGCAATACCAAAGTGCCCCATTAACCCTCCCCCATGGGTTTCTTTAACAAGCAAATCACGAATAAAACATTGGGGAATGCATAACTTATCTTTCTTAAACAAGAAACCGTCATACATATAGAAATCACCATTCAGTTTATTCAAGCAAAGATCAAAGTTGGCGTGAAAATCATGATCATCTTTATACAAATCCTTAATCAATTCAAAACCAAGTAACTTAGCATGCAAATAGGTAAATAAAGTGTATTTCCTAGATAATGCATCGGCTACCACATTTTCATTACCAGATTTGTATTTAACAACATATGGAAAGGTTTCAATAAACTCTAACCACTTAGCATGCCTTTTATTCAATTTACCTTGAGTCTTTAAAAATTTAAGGCTTTCGTGATCAGAATGTATTATGAATTCCTTTGGCCATAAATAATGTTGCTAAACTTGTAAAGACCTTACCAAAGCATACAACTCCTTGTCATAAGTTGCATACTTCAAAGCTGCCCCATTGAGCTTTTCACTAAAATAAGCCACGGGCCTTGATTCCTGCATCGAAACAGCACCAATACCAATCCCAGAGGCATCACAGTGTATCTCAAAAGCTTTATTAAAATTAGGCAAAGCAAGTAAAGGGGCGTGAGTCAACATGTATTTCAACTTGTTAAAGGCGTTTTCATGCTCATCATTCCATATAAATGTATCGTTTTTCTTTACAAGTTCATTTAAAGGGGCTGCTATAGAATTAAAATCTTTAACAAATCTCCTATAAAAACTTGCAAGTCCATGAAAACTCCTAACTTGACTAGCACATGTAGGTCTTGGCCAATCCATGATTGCCTTGACTTTAGACTCATCAACAGCAATGCCTTGAGAACTTACAACATATCCTAAAAAGATAATTGATTCCATGCAAAAAGAACACTTTTTGAGATTAGCATATAACTTGTTCTCACGCAAAACAACAAATACTTGTCTTAAATGTTCAACATACTCATCAAGTGTTTTGCTATACACAAGGATGTCATCAAAATAGACCACAACAAATTTGCCAATAAAGTGACGAAAAACATGATTCATAAGCCTCATAAAAGTACTAGGTGCATTAGATAAACCAAAAGGCATCACTAACCATTCATAAAACCCATGCTTTGTTTTAAAGGTAGTTTTCCATTTATAACCTTCTTTCATGCGAATTTGATAGTATCCACTTTTCAAATCAATCTTGGTATAAACCATATAACTCATCAAGCATGTCATCTAATCTAGGAATTGGATGTCTATACTTAATAGTTATTTTATTGATGGCTCGACAGTCAACACACATACGACAAGACTCATCCTTTTTAGGAACTAAAATCACGGGAACTGAACAAGGACTAAGAGACTCACGTACAATACCTTTGTCAAGGAGTTCATCCACTTGACGTTGAATCTCTTTTGCTTCCTCGGGGTTAGCTCTATAAGCTGGACGATTTGGAATTTGTGCTCCAGGTATGAAATCAATTTGATGTTCAATACCTCTTATGGGCGGCAATCCATTTGGTAACTCCTCGGGAAACACATCTTGATATTCCTGCAAAAGAGAGTAAACAAGACTAGGCAAAGAAGCAAGGTTATCACTATCAGCAATAAGTAAAAAATCCTTGCGAATCATTAAGTACAAAGGCTGCCTATCCACTAATGCTCTCTTAATCTCACCAGAAGAAGCAAAATAACAAAACTTCTTAACACCTAACTCTTGGCCTACACTATTACAAGATTTCGAACCTTGCTTTTGGCGCTAGCTATTACATTGTCTTTTCCTTGATCTTTCTTTTCCTTGGCGGCATTCATATCTCTAGTAGCTTGTATGATTCGAGTTTGATCTTCAAAGACTTGTGCCGGAGTTAAAGCTCGAAGATTAAACTTTTTACTTCATGAACAAAGCTATAGAAATTCTTCTTGGCATGATAAATTACATCACAATCAAACTGCCAAGGGTAGCCAAGCAAGATATGACTTCCTTCCATTGGAACCACATCACATGTAACATTATCAACATATTTTCCAATGGTAAAAGTAAATTTAACTTGCTTTGTAACCCTAGTATCAACTGAATTATTTAACCATTGAAGACGGTATGGTTTAGGGTGCTTCATGCAAGTCAAATTCAATTTGTTTACCAACAGAGTGCTCGCCACATTTGTGCAACTACCACTATCAATAATCACACTACAAATTCTGTTTTGCACTAAACAACGTGTGTGAAATATGTTTTCCCGTTGCATCAAATCAGCATTATCAACTAAAGGTTGAGCATTAAGAACTCGGCGAGAAACTAATGTATAGTTACCAACATCATATTCGTAGTTTTCCACTTCTTCACTATCTTCACTTGATTCATGTTGGTACTTCTCCTCAAGAGGTGGCATGTCGGCGCAATCATCATCACTTACCACTTCCCCACTATCAAGAGTTATCATCAATTTTCGAGATGGGCACTCAGCTTGCATATGTCCATACCCTTGACATTTATAACAACGAACATCCATCAATCTTAGACTAGGAGTTGACACCGACTTTGGTGTGTTCTCCACAGCTTTAGTAACTGATTTTGGAACTTGGGATGATGCACTTGATGGCTGGTTGGGGGTGAATTGGCGCGGCTTAGATGATGGTGTAAAAGGGGTAACATTTGGCCTTTGTTCCCTTCGCCAAGGTGGTGGCGGTTGTGAAAACTTACTCTTCCCTTTCATGTGCCTTTCAATCTTAATTGCTTTGTGGACAAGTTCATTAATATCAACATAACTTTATAAATCCACATGATAAGCCAATTCAGAATGCATACCTCTCAAAAACCTTTCTATTGTAGAGTCGGGATCCTCTTGGACGTTAGCCTTGATCATCAAAGCTTCCATCTCATGGTAATACTCCTCAACCAATTTATTATCTTGCACAAGAGAGTGCAATTTTCTATTCAATTCACGGTTGCAATGAGAATGAACATATTTATTCCTCATAAGTGTTTTCAATTGACTCCATGTCTTGACTGGCTTTTCACCATCTTGACGCCTTGTTCGAACAACCTCATCCCACCATAGAATAGCATAATCCTTAAGGTGCATAAAGGCAAGTCTATACTTCTCATTTTTGGGGTAATCATGGCCTTCAAAGAAGTGTTCAAGCTCACAAACCGTATCATAATATGCCTCAGGATCTGCCTTTCCATGAAAAGTAAGAATTGTTAGCTTAACAAAAGCAATTGAAATTTTTGATTTGTCAACTTTCTTTGGAGAATCCGACAACTCCTCTTCATCATCCTCATCTTTGGATGCTTCCCTTTCAAACTTAAATTTCCTTGAGGTGGATCCTTTAGAGTTAGACTCCAAGTTATCAAGTCGGATGTTGATCTTTTGCAACATATTAAAAAGAACCTCATTGGCAAACTTTTGCTCAGCTTCGGATATAGGTTTAGAACCTTTGGGTGTTCTATCTCCTTCCTCCATTGTACCTGCAAGATTAGTAAAGAGATCGTAAGAATATATAGAAATCCTCATGGGTTCCTCACTATTTGGGTGAGTAGATACTCTCCTCTCTATTATGAAGGCTTTTCTCGTATATACCCTATACTAATACTCTCAAACTATAGAACTTACTGTTTCAATGATTATAAGAACTTGTCTCAACCAAAGTATTCAACACGAAGATTCACACAAGTTAAATTAGAGAAGTTTTAAGCAATTCACGTCACAAGAGTATTTAAGAACACGTGTGGATGCAACTTGATTAGCCTTAGAAACTGAAGAATTGAAAGAGTAAACAAGAGAAAACAAAAAGAAGGGCCTTGAATCACTCTAGTCCGAATTAATGATGAGCAAGATATGTCACTCCCAATATTAGTGATTTTCAAGCACAACTTAAGAACACTTAGTTCTTTCAAATGAAAAAAACAGAAAATAAATAAAATAAAGTCCGAAGATATTTATATATATATATATATATTTTTTTTTTTTGAATTGACCGTACTTTTTTTTTAATCGGTCTTTTTTTTTTGCTTTCGGACGTGATGAGAATAAGCTCGTGTTCAGCCCGTGTTCATGTCCATGGTGCCAAGAATGAAATTCGTCTAGCACATATTGTTGAGGACTTATGCCACAGTTTGGTATATTTAGCATAACTCTCTCATATGATCTCCGATTGTGCTGATTAAAGTGGCTGTAGAAACATAAGAGCATTATCTACAACTTTGGTGTTTTACATTTTCGCTGATTCGTAACGCATCAAGGTGAAAATGGCACGTGAAGATGATACTTCTTGCTGGGCTCGCGGAACTCCGGATTTAAGTCTTAAGTTTTATTTTGTTGTTAATTAATTAAGTCCAAAACACTTAATGTGGGCTTTAATTAATTCAGTTTTTAATAAGTTACTTGGCCTAATTATCTTGCATGATAATGGCAAGTAAAAGTTTAGGAAACAAAGGAAGTCAAAACGTGTTTGGCCACCTTTGAAACCGTGTGACTAAATCCTTTTTGGAAAAGGATTAGTTAGTTTGTTAGTTTTAGAAGTCAAGTTGTACTTTGCAACTTTTAGGGTTTTATTTCCTTTTCCTTTTAGGAAAGCCAAAACTATTTTCTATATAAAGAGAAGACATTGTAACGTTTGAGGAAAAGAGTTGAATGAATGAAGTTTTTAGCAGTGCTAAATTCGAGATTAACACTTTGTGTTGTCTAAGCCTTGTTGAATTATTTAATTCATCATTGTAGAAGCTTTACCTTTAGCGTGACCTTTAGGCAACTTCACCATTGTTCTTGATTTCGAGAACTCGCCGAATTGATAAAGTTCAATTGCATGAATTTTCATGAGTTGAGTTGAGTCCATTCGTATTAAAAAACGCGGGGTTGATTTACTTCATCTTCTGCGCTTTTCCCCTTGAATTCCTTTCCGTTGTTTGGTTGTTTGCATTGTGGAATAACTTGTTTGTGCAGCACGGTCCTAAATTGTGGTGATCGAATCTTGGTCCAGGAGTTGGAGCCTCGGCCATACAACATTCGTATCAAATTGGTATAAGAGAATAGGTTGTTGCCGTCAAAATTCAGGTTAATCCGTTTCTTGTTTTTCTGCATTCTTGCTGTCGTATTCTTGCTGTTAGTGCGTCAAAAATCTGCTGTTATTTTTTGCATTTTCTTGCTGCTATTTTGTGTCCTTCTTACTGTCTAAAGCCGTGATAAATCCAGCCCTTTAATCCCATCAAAATCGCATGCAAACTTGTAGCTAAAATTCTGCCCGAATTGTTCTTATTCTTGTTTTGCGATTTGCGTCTTTAGTGTCGTTCTTCTTGTTGATTTGTTCGTGTTTGCTGCTGTCTTTTGGTGTCTAAATTCTGCACTTTTGAATTGTCTTCATAGTGTTGAATTCCTTGTGTTTTCATTATTGTGTCACACGTCGAAAAAGAATTTTAGGGTTTTTCGTCAAAAAAATTTTCGTCAAAAATTTAGGGTTTTCAACCGCAGACAGGCGTCCGAAACTTAGGATCGGACGGGGTGGTCGTCCGAAACTCTGCAAAAATATTGTTGTCCTAGTAGTTTAGGATCGGACGGGTTGGTCGTCCGAAAGGTGCGTCCGAAACTTGGAAAAAAAATTCAGCTCCCAGAAATTTAGGTTCGGATGGGATAGATCGTCTGAAACAGTCATCCGAAAGTAAAAAAAAAAGACCGATTAAAAAAAATACGGTCAATACAAAAAAAATTTAAAAAAAATGAAAAAAATCAAAAAAAATATATCTTCGGACTTTCTTTTATTTATTGCTATTTATTTTATTTTAAAAGAACTAAGTGTTCTTAAGTTGTTCTTGGAAGTGATATATATATTGCTCATCTTAATTCGGACTAGTGTGATACAAAAGCCCTACTTCTTTGTCTTTTTTTGTCTACTCTTTGTATTTCTTAGTTTCTAAAGTTAAATCGTTTTAACCCACACGTGTTCTTAAAATCTCTTGTGATGTGTTTTCTTTGATAATTCTCTTGATTTTACTTGTGGAAGTTTATTGTGACGAACTTGTTTATTGAGTCTTGTTATCTTAATCATTGAACTTGGTAAGTTACATTAATCCCACACAAATTCTTTACTTGAGAGTATTAAATAGGATAAACAAGAGAGAACACTACATAAATAGAGTGGAGAGTACCTACTACCCAATAGTGAGGAACCCGTGAGGATTGTTATATCTTTTCTTGCAATTTTTCTTTACTAATTTGCAGGTACAAATGGTTATGCGAATGGTTGATCGAGGCTCTAGCTCCTGGACCAAATTCGATCTCCACAATGTAGGATCGTGCTGCACAAAGGTTATTCCAAGACACACAAACAACAAGAACTCGGTGGATAAAGATTCAAGGGAAAAACGCAAAGTTGTTGAGTAAATCAAAACCCCAAGCTTTAATACAAATGAACTCAATTTAACCTATGAAAATTCAATTAGTTAAACAAGTTAATTTGGCCGGCTCTTTAAATAAAGAACAATGGTGAAGTCACCTATAGGTTACGCTAAAGGCAAGCTTCTACAATGGACAATTAAATAATTCTTCAAGGCTTGTACAACACAAAGTGTTAATCACAATTTTTAGCAAGCTAAAAATCTCGAAATTCTTCTTCTTTCTTAATGAATAAAAACGTTAATGACCCCCTTTAAATAAAGGTTTGAAGTCGGTTATACAAGAAACCCTAGTAGTTGCAAAACACAACTTGACTTCTTAGCTAACTAACTAACTAACTAATCCTTTTCCAAAAAGGAATGGATCAAAAACGGTTTTAACAAGGAAGCAAAACATGTTTTTGCTACCTTTGTTTCCTAAACTTATATTTTCCATTATCATGTAAGATAATTGGGCCAAGCAACTTATTAATGAATTAATTAAAGCCCACATTAAGTGTTTTGGACTTAATTAATAATCAACAAAATAAAACCCTAAAATTACTTAAGGGCATGATCCACATGAAAGCCCAAGTACACGCCTTGCCATTGGACTTCAACTCTCGGCCATGGAATATTTCTTCAAGGTGGAATTTCCTTAAGCTCCAATGTAGAACTTCTAGAAACTTCATCATGAATGATTATTAAAGAAACATGCGAAAGAACTCCATGTTGAGATGGATTACAAGTCTCGGCCTCCAAATCTTCAAAGTGTGATGACAACAAAGTGTGCAAAGCTTCTTTCATCCTTTTGCTCCTTGATCTTGTCATAGGTCTATCAAGATTCTTCAAAGGATCATGTAAGCTCGGCTTTGGCACCAAGGAAGTGGATGGATTGCTATCATTTGGTGCTAGAGTAAGGGTAATTCAACTTGCTATCAAAGCACAAGTTGTTGCCCAAAAATTTCAGGTTAATCCGTTTTCTCCTCCGCGAAATTTTCTGATTTTTGTGTGCGTCTTTGCTGCCGTTTATTGCATCAATTTCTGCAGATTTTCGTGCATCTTTCTTGCTGCTATTTTGTGTCCTTCTTGCTGTCCTAGGTCGAGTCATAATCATCTAGAAATTTCGTTAAAATCGCATGCAACATATTGCACACAATCTGCCCGAATTGAACCTCATCTTGTTTTGCGTCTTTAGCGTTTTTTGTGTGTTGTTTTTGTTGCGATTTTCTGCTGTTTTTCGTGTCTAAATTCTGCACTCTTTTCTTGTCTTCATAGTGTTGAATTCTGTGAGTTTTCTTTGGTGATTTACACGTCAAAGTCTTGCTAGGGTTTGTATCTCAAATTAGGGTTTCTTAAAAACCCTAGTTTCGAATTTTTGCTTATATTGTCATAACTTTCTTGTTTCTTATTCTTTTCTTGATCTTTCTTTTGCATTTGTTGCTTCATTCCATTCTTGTCATAGTGTGTTTTGATCAAACTTTAATCACACTTGAAAAAGATAAGTTCTTGAACACTTTCTTGAACTTCTTGATTTTCTTGAAAATTCAAAAGTATCCAAATTTGAATCTTGAGCTTCTTGTTCCTTGTTGAAAATCTTGAATCTTTTGTGAAAGTGGCACATGCAAATTTGTTTTCCTTGGTGAGATATTAAAGTTTGAAAATTTTAAGGTTGTTAAGGTTAAGACAAAAAGACAAAACATCCTTAAACCCTAATCCTAGGTTGTTGTCTTCAAACCTTAAACCTAAGTACTTTGTACTAGATTCTTGTCTTAAAACCTTAAACCTAGTATCATTTAAGGTTCTTGTCCGAACCTAGTCTCTTTGTTTTGTCCAAGGTTTGTGTCCAAACCTTAAACTTTTTGTTTTGTACTAGAATCTTGTCTGAACAAAAAAAAAAGTCACGGTAAAAAAAAAAAGGTTGACCGATTCAAAAAAAAAAAGAAAAAAGAACAAAAAAATATATAAATTTAGAATTCGGACTTTATTTTATTTTTATTTCTGTTATTTAATTTATTTTATTTTAAAGAACACATTGTTCTTAAGTTGTTACTTGAAAAACACCTTGGATTAAAAGTGCCATAACTTTCTCAATACAACTCGGAATTAAGTAATTCAAATTGCGTTCTCTTCGTCTTTGAGTCTATTTTCTGAATTTCTTAGTTTCTGGTTAAATCAGTTATAACCCACACGTGTTCTTAAACCTCTTGTGATGTGATTTCTTTGTTTAACTCTCTTGATTTTTTCTTGTGAAAGTTTTGTGTGGAACTTGTTGATTGAGACTTGCTATTAAAATAATTGAACTTGGTGAGTCTTAATAATCCCAACACATTCATTAATTGAGAGTTTTAGTTAGGATAAACAAGAGAGAACACTACCTAAATAGAGTGGAGAGTACCTACTATCCAATAGTGAGGAACCGAGAGGTAGATATATATATATTCTTGTGTTTTCTTTACTAACTTGCAGGTACAAATGGATGAATCAAAAAGTGACAAACCTATATCACAAGTCGAGCAAAAGTTTGCTAATGAAGTCCTTTTTGGTATGTTACAAAAGATTAATCTCCGACTTGATAATTTGGAGTCATCAACTAAAAGCTCCACATCGAGGAAGCTTAAGTTTGAAGAACATGATGAGTCCGATGATGATAATGATGAGGAAAAAGAGGAGGAGTACACGAGCTCTTCAAAAGGTGAAAAGTCTAAAGTTTCCATTGAGTCTGTTAAACTCACCATCTCTACCTTTCATGGCAAATCAGATCCCGAAGCTTTCTTTGATTGGGTTCGAGATTTAGAACACTTCTTTGAAGGTAATGATGTCCCCGAGAAAAACCAATAAAATTATATTCTTTAATTTCTTTATATAATTCGCCGAGACAAACAAATAAATAAACAAATTGGTAGATGTGTGTGCGTGGTTTATTACTGTATCGAGTCGTTTATTAATATTGCAAAATTTTTAAACGAAAGAAAACTTCTCAATTTTTTAGGTATTTTGAATTTTTATTTTAGAATTATTTTTTTTATATTAAATAATGTTTAATCTTTAGATGATTTAATTGCGTTTTATTAGTATTATTTATATATATCTGTGTGGTTTACTACTGTGTTGAGCAGTTTGTTAACATAGCAAAATTTTGAAACGAAAGAAAACTTCACAATTTTTGAGATATTTTGTATTTTTATTTTCATTTCATTATCGAATTATTATTTTTGATATTAAATAGTGCGTTTTAGATTATTGTTTATTTTAATTAAGATTAGGTAAACATTTATAGTCGGATAAAAGAACTTTTTCAGATTATTATTATTATATATAATATTTAAATTTATTTGCGACGTCATGATGACGTCATCCCGTTTTTTTTCCGGTTTGACCCCTTAGCTTAGCCGGTTCGCACGCCGTTCCTATTTTCAAAACATTGGCAAGAACTGACAAACGAGAAGAATGAGACGTGGAACAGGCTAGAGCGGTCGCAGGAAATGCGACAAAAAGTAAAAAAAGGGATACAACACGAGGACTTCCCAGGGGGTCACCCGTCCTAGTACTAGTCTCGCCCAAGCACGCTTAACTTCGGAGTTCTGATGGGATCCGGTGCATTAGTGCTGGTATGATCGCACCCGCTTTGTCTTGCGCCCCTTTTGAAGATAAACCAGAGCACCGACCTCGTGCTTATTATTCTCTAACAACGTGGCAAAGGCTACCTAAGAAAATTGAAAATGCTTACTACGAATCCTAGCGAAGTAGAGAAACGCGAATAGAAAAATCAAACATTAATTTCGACCTTTTTTACAGCAAGCCACGGTTTTTGCCATAGTATGTTAGTTGATGAAAGCTGTTCTCCTCCTTCTCACTAGAATCACCAAAATCTAGCCCTAAATCACCTCACTAATCTTTATCCGTGTAAGCAAGCTACACTTTTGAAGCAATCGGATTCAACCCAATTTTTTGCAGTCACCAATCCTACAAACTTCTGATTGAATCCATAGACTTTCACACATCCTACTTGTCAAAGCCCAATCTCAAAGCCACTCCCGGCTCCGGCCGACTGGCCGGAGCCACCATCATCACCAATCGGCTCTCCACCTCTCCAAATAAGGGGAATGGAAGAAATGGCTGAACCATCTAATCTAGCAAATGGATCTAAGGAAGCCTACAGGAACAACCAAGAAATCCCCCATTCAAATCAACCCAATGTTCACCGTTATGCTACATTAATGTCGAGGGACAAGAACACAGTCACTGCCAACAAATTACGCCGGCCACCTCCATTTCTCCTCTCGAATTTTTTCACCCCCTTCCTATCCCAGATCCCTGCAGGCCAAAAAAGTAACCATAAAACCTTGGTGGCTTAAGGCAAAAGACCGATGGTAGATTCTGACGGAGGTCCGCCTCTACCAGCAAAGGTGCCTACAGGGGAAACCACTACCCAACACCCAAAGGGACCCAAGATTCCCATAGAGACCAGCAGGAGAACAAGTCTACCTCAGCCCCCCTTGACAAAATCTTTCAGGGAAGCTGTCTCGGCAAAATGGTTGGAATCTGTTGATGTATCTTTTCCATCAATTCCGGTCAAACCCCTGCCTCTATACAAAGGAGAACCGGTGCTTTTTATCACTGAAGAGGAAGAAACTCGAATGGCACAGAGATTCCGACTTGCCCTTATTGGGAAGTTTAGCCGGGAAAGATCGCCAATGCCGACAATACGCAAGGACATTAGCACTGCCGGATTTTCAGGGGAATGCCACATTAGCCTCATTGACTACCGCCACATCATTTTTCAATTCCAGGTTGAAGCTGATTTTCATAGATTTTGGATGAAGCAAACTTGGAATTTTGGAGGATTTCGGGCAAAAATCTTCCGATGGTCGCCTGATTTTGCTCCAGATAAAGAGCCCTCAATAACTCCGATTTGGGTTAGCCTTCCACTCTTCCCGGTTCACCTCTGCACTAAAGAATCCCTTTTATGTATTGGAAGAGCAATAGGAAACCCATTAAAATTAGACTTGGCAACAGCTTCAGTCGAGAAAGTCCTTCGACCTAGTGAAGCGAGGATGTGCGTGGAGGTCGATGTTCTCAAAAAGCTTCCTCAACGGATTTGGATTGGGTCTGAAGAGAAAGGGAAATGGCAACCGATCATTTACGAAGATATCCCGGCGTACTGCACAAAATGTTCCAAGTTGGGGCACGCTATATCCAGTTGCAAATCCTTTAAAGCTACGGACCCTGTACCCTCAAAGGTGTGTATCCCCAAGAATACTGAAGGTACTTCAATGACGCAGATAGAAACTTCGAAGATGAGTCCTGTGACTGAAAATCCATCCATTGTGCAAATGCCAAAAAACAGTGAGAGGGAGGAAAAGGAACGCTCTCATGAATTGGCTCTAGTGGCTGTTTCTGCTGGACTAAGGTCACAAGGTAACTAGGAAGAGCATAATTTTGGCCGGTTCTTATCAAATCTTAGCCATTTTCTGAATTTCTACAAAAGTCAATGTGGGGAATCGGATATGAAGTCTCAACCAGAAATGAACTCTCCACTGCATGAAATTGGTTCGGAGGCTAACAAAAGGCAGAACGTGAATCACCAAGCTCAGAGTGGATCACAAATGGTTGCTAACACAAGTTTGAACATGAAGGAGACCAATGAGCTGACAGGTGAGGGTAAAGAGGACTCGCTGCCCTTAAGCAAAATTAACCCAATGACAGAATTGGAAATCCTGCAATCTATTCAAACGATCATATGGGATGAAGAGGAACTACCAAAATTGTTTCCAATAAAGCTACCTAACAAGGAGAAGCCAAAAGAATCCATCAATGTGAGGGTCATGTGGGAAGAAGGGGAGCCTTTATCCTTACATAGAGTTAATTCAAATTCGGACTTAGCAACACTTCAATCTACCCCAACGACTTCAGAATATGAGGATAATGGTGATGACCAATGGACAGAAAATAGCTTTGAAGAAGACCCCGAATATGTGCTCGATAAGTTCCTAGACAAAATAGAATATTGTAGGAAACCGCTCAAGTCAACCAAATATATGGATGCTTTGGTGAGCCCTAAAGCCAATTCATATTCTGAGAGGAAACTAAGGGATCGTAACCCTCGCATTTGCTATTCCGAGGGCAAAAATTGGACCCGAAGGTAATAGTTAGTTTGTGTGTGCATGGCCCATGATTACCGATGTTTATATCATTTGGGCAGTTTCTGTTGCTTTTGAAGATATCTATGAGTTATTGAATCCTATGAGAAGCAATCAGTTCAGGGATTTTCTGTTGCACTCTTCGAATCTGATCTTGTTTTGAGCTTGCTGTGGAGCTTAATTTTGATTGGGATTTTAGGAAAAGAGCTTGAACTAATGAATATTTAGTTCAGCTTTTTGGAGTATATTGATTGCTGGAACTTTTGTTGATATCTTTGGTTCCATGTTGAGCCAACTAGATGGATTGGCCTGGATGTGGAGTAGTACTGAGTTGTCGTTTGGAAAATTGTGAATAGGGCGGATGGATGAAGGGACCTTTGCTAACTGATCTTTTTGCTGTTTTGGTTAGCACTTGCACGTTTAGGGCAGAAGTGCCGTCAATACAAATAGATTAGATACTTTTGTGCAAATTTGTAAATGGAGAAAGTACTCCATATTTACTACTTTTGGGCATTAAATTGCATAGACAGGAAGATAGAATGGCTTTAATCTTATTTTTTGAGATTAAAGCCAGGCTATTTTCTCACATATGTTGGTAGGACACCATGTATTGAAAGTCTTTCAAGTACTGTGCAACGGATTGCATGGGTATGCCCAACTCCGAATCTTACGTTATATATATTACTATTAATATTTAAAAAAAAAAGACACAGTTTTTGCCAAAAATAGCAAACACTCAAGTTTTGCCACAAATAACAAAGACCGCGGGTTTTGCCACGCATCTAGTCTGGTTTTTGCCAAAAATAGACAACACCCTAGTTTTTTCCATGCCACAAATGGCATAGACCGGGGGTTTTGCCATTCAACAAGTCACGGTTTTCGCCAAAAATAGCGAACACAATAGTTTTGCCATGCCAAAAAATAGCAAACACCAGTCTTGCCGCAAATAGCAAAGACCGCGGGTTTTGCCATGCAACAAGTCGCGACTTTTGCCAAAAGTAGCAAATACCCTTGTTTTGCCACGACACAAATAGCAAAGGCCGTGGGTTTTGCTTTGCAACAATTCACGATTTTTGCCAAAAATTGCAAACACCCTAGTTTTGCCAGAAATAGCAAAGACCGCGGGTTTTTGCCATGCAACAAGTCACGGTTTTTGCCAAAAATAGCAAACACCCTAGTTTTGCCACGCCACTAATAGCAAAGACCGCGGATTTTTCCATGCAACAATTCACGGTTTTTGCCAAAAATAGCAAACACCCTAGTTTTGCCATGCCAAAAATAGCAAAGTCCACGTGTTTTACCTTGCAACAAGCCACGGTTTTTGCCAAAAATAGCAAACACCCTAGTTTTACCGTGCCAAAAGTAGCAAACACCCTGGTTTTTGCCATGCAACAAGTCACGATGTTTGCCAAAAATAGCAAACCCCATAGTTTTTCCACGCAAAAAATAGCAAAGACCATGGGTTTTGCCTTGCAACAATTCACGATTTTTGCCAAAAATAGCAAAGACCAGATAAACCAGAGCACCGACCCCGTGCTTATTATTCTCTCACAATGTGGCAAAGGCTACCGAAGAAAATTGAAAATGCTTACCACGAATCTGAGGGAAATAGAGATACGCGAATAGAAAAATCAAACATTATTTTTTACCGCTTTTTACAGCAAGAAAACATGTGAAATATTGTCGAGGAGATATTTGTGGTTTTTCCAGAATTGATATTTATTGAAGAACTTAAGAAGTATTATCCGAACAATATTTTAATGGACATTTTATGTGATTGCGTTAATTGTTTGTATTTTTGGGTCAAAAAATGTTTAAATTGTTATTTTTCAGTGTTTAAGCCGAAATTAAAAATGGTATATAAATAAGGGCAAATTGAAGTACCATGTTGTCCTTTTCGGGCAGCGACTGCGCTTTCACCGGGTTTTACTTTTGCTGCTTCTTTCTCCATTCAAAATTTTTCATTTTTTCTTCTCTCATTGCTTACTTTCACGGTGAGGCGTTCCTTACAAGTCGAAACCCACACACGCAAGCGGACGGAGATAAGGACGGCCGCAGCGTGCGCGTCTCCTCCTAAACTCCCATTCTTATTCTGATCGATTTCGCAAACGCAGCTCTACCAATGTTCGTTGCGAAACGTGCGGATTTGAAATTTCCCTAAAGCGCCTTTCCTAACTTATCGACAGCCCGTTTGCAGGAAAACAGGCCGCCGCATGGCCCGCTTGCGCTGCGAGCCCAACAAAACGGCCCCAAAGCGGCCGAAACGGTGGATTTTGACCCCGATTTTCTACACAATCGGGTTCCCCGGTTGCCACGTCGTGGAGATCTGAGACGCGATTCGAACTCCCCTTGCGGCGCCCAAAAACTCCACCCCGGTGCAGAGTTATGGCCTCACGAACTTCGTCGCGGGCGGCCGAGTCCCGCGCAATGTCGGGTTGGATGCAACGGAGGACAATCGACTCTGCGCAACCCGCGTGTTCGGACGTCTCGACGCGGTCGCTGCTCGAGCCGGTATTCTGAAAAACAGGCCGGTCGAACCGGTCCTGGGTCCGGTCAAGTCCGGTTTCCCCCAAAGAAACCGTTTTGGCAAAAAATTGGCCAGAAAGCCGGTTTGACTCTTCATTTTTACTTTGGGGCTTTTTATTGGTTTTGATTTAGGCCAATAACACTCCCGGGACCGTTATCGATTTCTGGCTTTAAAATTTTGTCTTTTACCTACTTAATGTTCGGTTCAATACAAATATATGAAAGGGCCTATTGCTTTTTTTAGGAATAAAATTATATTCTTTAATTTCTTTATATAATTCGCCGAGACAAACCAATAAATCAACAAGTTGGTAGATGTGTGTGCGTGGTTTATTACTGTCTCGAGTCGTTTATTAATATTGCAAAATTTTTAAACGAAAGAAAACTTCTCAATTTTTGAGGTATTTTGTATTTTTATTTTAGAATTATTTTTTTTATATTAAATAAATTTTAATATTTCGATGAATTAATTGCGTTTTATTAGTATTATTTATATATATCTTTGTGGTTTAATACTGTGTTGAGCCGTTTGTTAACATAGAAAAATTTTGAAACGAAAGAAAATTTCACAATTTTTGAGATATTTTGTATTTTTATTTTTGTTTCATTTTGGAATTATTATTTTTGATATTAAATTGTGCGTTTTAGATTATTATTTATTTTAATTAAGATTAGGTAAACATTTATAGTCGGATAAAAGAACTTTTTTAGATTATTATTATTATATATAATATTTAAATTTATTTGCGACGTCATGATGACGTCATTCATTTTTTTTCCAGTTTGACCCCTTAGTTTAGCCAGTTCGCACGCCGTTCCTGTTTTCAAAACATTGGCAAGAACCGGCAAACGAAAAGAATGAGACGTGGAACAGGCTTGAGCGGTCGCGGAAAATGTGACAAAAAGTAAAAAAAAGGGTGCAACCGAGGATTTCCCAGGGGGTCACCCATCCTAGTACTACTCTCGCCCAAACACGCTTAACTTCAGAGTTCTGATTGGAACCGCTGCATTAGTGCTGGTATGATCGCACCCGTTTTGTCCTGCGCGCCTTTTGAAGATAAACCAGAGCACCGACCCCGTGCTTATTATTCTCTACCAATGTGGCAAAGGCTACCTAAGAAAATTGAAAATGCTTACTACGAATCCTAGCGAAGTAGAGAAACGCGAATAGAATAATCAAACATTAATTTCGACCTTTTTTGCAGCAAGCCACGGTTTTTGCCAAAAATAGCAAACACCCAAGTTTTGCCACAAATAGCAAAGACCGCGGGTTTTGCCACGCATCTAGTCTGGCTGTTGCCAAAAATAGACAACACCCTAGTTTTTTCCATGCCACAAATGGCATAGACCGCGGGTTTTGCCATTCAACAAGTCACTGTTTTCGCCAAAAATAGCGAACACCATAGTTTTGCCATGCCAAAAAATAGCAAATACCAGTCTTGCCGCAAATAGCAAAGACCGCGGGTTTTGCCATGCAACAAGTCACGACTTTTGCCAAAAGTAGCAAATACCCTTGTTTTGCCACGACACAAATAGCAAAGGCCGTGGGTTTTGCTTTGCAACAATTCATGATTTTTGCCAAAAATTGCAAACACCCTAGTTTTGCCACAATTAGCAAAGACCGCGGGTTTTTGCCATGCAATAAGTCACGGTTTTTGCCAAAATTAGCAAACACCCTAGGTTTGCCACGCCACAAATAGCAAAGACCTCGGGTTTTTCCATGCAACAATTCACGGTGTTTGCCAAAAATAGCAAACACCCTAGTTTTGTCATGCCAAAAATAGCAAAGACCACGTGTTTTACCTTGCAACAAGCCACGGTTTTTGCCAAAAATAGCAAACACCCTAGTTTTGCCTTGCCAAAAGTAGCAAACACTATGGTTTTTGCCATGCAACAAGTCACGATGTTTGCCAAAAATAGCAAACCCCCTAGTTTTCCACGCCAAAAATAGCAAAGACCAAGGGTTTTGCCTTGTAACAATTCACGATTTTTGCCAAAAATAGCAAACAACAGATAAACCAGAGCACCGACCCCGTGCTTATTATTCTCTCACAACGTGGCAAAGGCTACCGAAGAAAATTGAAAATGCTTACTACGAATCTGAGGGAAATAGAGAAATATGAAATTTAACAAGTTCTAAGTGTAGGTTCATGTGTGATTTCATGCTTAGTGAATTTCGTCAATTGCAAGGCATCACATCAACTGAATTAAACATTCATCCGTTCAAACCCTAGGATATCACAAGATCTAGCTACGGTACTCCATTTCCATTTCACAATCTTCAACAAGCAATAGCAAGCAATTTATGTTCACCAAATGGAAAGAAGTTACCCAACGATATGCTTCAATTACTTCCAATTCACAAGGTGATGGAAATTGCTTCCTTAATTGAGTAAGAAATCCAATGAACAGAGCAATTCCTTGATCAGAAATGGAATCGGAGCTCAAAGTTTAGAGAGAGAAACTAAAGAGAGAAAGTAGATCTCACAATTAATTCCCGCTCTCTCACTCTCAAAAGTTGGTTACAAACTAAAATTCTAACTAATGGATGAAAATAATAGTCTCCGGGATCTCTTTCATATTAGCTACATCTCCTATATATAGAGTTTATGAAAATGTAACTAATACGCAACCGTAAGGTGACTAGAATATTACAAGAATGCCCTCGTATTGAAAAACCCAACAATCAGCTCAACATGTGCAAATTCGAAGTTTGAACAATTGTCCAGCATTCCAGCTCCTTTAGGCTTTCGAACGTGCGCCCTCAGTTGCTTTCTCGCGCCTTCAGTTCATTCTGGAATGCGCCTTCACGGCAGCTACAACGCCTTCCTGCACGAATCGCGCCTTCAATTTCAGTCGAAAATTCCTTCTCGTTCAGCAATGACCACACCTTCATAAGTGAAGAAGAACACGCCTTCGGGAACCCCACTGCAGCTCCCCTTCCTGAGCTCAGTTTTTGAGAGCTTTCAAGCCAATAGACTCTCCACGCCTTCTTCCTCCCTGTACGCAAAAAGCAACAATCAACACTTAGCCATTTTTTTCTGTTTGCCAAAATACGCACACCAAGAAATCAAACTGGCGAGACCTCGTGGCGAGGTCTCGCCGTGAAGTGTGTGTGTGTGGCGAGACCTCGTGGCGAGGTCTCGCCGTGTAGTGCTTTTGCTGGCGAGGTCTCGCGGCGAGACCTCGCCGTGCATGGTTCATGTGGGCGAGACCTCGTGGCGAGGTCTCGCCACTTTGTGCGATTGTGTGAGAAAGTTAAGTGTATAAAAGTATAAAGTGTTGTGGAGTTTATGTTAATTGTGAGTAAATGTGGAGATGTTGTGCATTTGATATGAAGTGTTATGAAATAAGGATGCATATGTGTGAAGTGTCTGTGAAAATGAAGTAAATGGAATGTGTGAATTCCGAGTTCAACTTGTGATTGAGTGTTGGTGTTGTTGTTGTTTTGTTTCAAGAATGAGAGGTAAAATGAACATGATATGTGTAAGTATGCAATAGCCTTGATTTTGTGTGCTGAATGTGTATAGATATCAAACGAAAAATCAGGAGTGGATTGCAAATGTATGTGTTATGAATATGTTGTGTAGTGTAGAATTTATGCTCAAAAGTTGGAATAAAATGTAAAGGGAATGTTGTGTGCAAATGCGTGAAACATGAAATAAATGGTGTGAGTGTGTGTGCATCTGGCGAGGCCACCTCGCCGCATGATATGCGTGCATGTATGGTGCTAGTGTGGTGCAAGTGTAGTGCAGATCGTGCGAGAGTGCATGCGTGAGTGTGTGCAAGAGTCACCCTTCCGCACATTGTGTGTGCGAAGTGCATGTGCGGCGAGGTCACCTCGCCGCACACTATGTGCGAGATAGTGTGCATTTGTGCGCATGAGTGTAGTGAGGTGTGTGCAGTGATGCGGTGAGAGTGTAGTGCTAGTATGCGAGTGAGGTGAGTGCTTGTGTGCGAGAGTGAATTGTGGTGAGTGCATAAGTGCTATGCCAGAAACAACAACCAACTTCCATGCAAGATTTGTGTAGCCTAGCCTCAGAATTAGATTTTTCAGTAAACATGAAAGTTGTAGAGATTTCTTTTGGTTTTCTATAGGTTCAAGATTCGGCCTCATCAGGTTCCCGAAACGCAAGATATCATCAAAATACCAAACTGTGGCAGAAAGATGAACTCTATCAAATCCTAATCCAAACATAACAAATATGCCTTAGTTTCTCATGTTTACACACAGAATTTGGAGAACGTTAAAACATGGAAATTGAAGTAAAACGAAGAGCTTTCCAAATCATCCAAGATCTCCTCATTTGGATTAGAATTGAAAGAGTTATTTACAAAACAAATTGCATACTCTAAACTGCCAAAAACCCTAAATTGGCCGAAAATGCACTTTTGGGTTCCTTCATTTTTTCTTTAACATTTTCTACTTCATTTATCCTCATTTTTGCTCTTTTTGCACCCTTTCAACATTACCAACTAGGACATTACCTATATGCACAAAAAAACCTAAATCACCACACATTTGCTTCAAACACAAGACAAAAGCCAAGATATTTAGCACAACATAGTTGGTATAAAACCAACTCATCAAATTCCCCCACACTTGAGCCTTTGCTTGTCCTCAAGCAAACTTACACTCACAACTACTTAGTGATGTCGATTTGTCGCACCTCGTCAATTTTACACTAAACACTAATGTAGTAGCGTAAGTAGGGATCGTAATCCACAGGGAAGGCGTAGGTCAAGAATATTGAGCAAATTGTTCTAAAGTCTTGTCACAGAATCTAAGTAGTGGAAAGAGGAAAATTCAACACAAAAGAACGAAAACAAAGATGCAAAATATAGCAACAAGCAAGGATGAAACAGATATCTCAGGATTCTTGTATTGGATGAACACAGGCTTAATAAATCTATGCTATGCAATCAAATAGCAATTAAACGCATTGGAGACCTAAATTGCCTAGAATTCCAAGCTGTGGTTAGCATGGCGACCACACCGCCTCTTGTACCCCCAAATCACCATTCTCTCCCATGGCGAGGCCCATCCTAGGGTTCACATATCATTGTTGTTAACACAGAAAGCTCCTTTAACACTTTTCCTAATGTTTCAATTCATTAACACTTCCTATGGCGAGGCCTGAGTTTCAGAATTGATTTGATTGCAGAAAACAAGTGCAAAGACATAAACAATCACAATTTAGTTCTCAATTCATGCAACTTTGCTAACTTTGATGAATCACTCCTCAATTTAGCATGTCAACCACAATTGAAGCTTGATCTATTCAAGATTAGCTAGGAATTAAGAAATTCAACATATGTTTATGCTCAATTCAAATGTGATTTCAATACTCAACAATTAGATCAATTGCATAGCATACAATCTACCAAAACACGTATTCATCCATTAAGAATCCTAAGATATCATAGATTTAGCCAGAAAGCATCTTACTCATTTTAAAATCAACAAATTCCAACATTGATAAGCTCATTCTCACTTAATTGGAAGAATTTACCGATTAAATCGATAGAATTGTCGATTCCTTTGTCAATTAAGAATAAGAAAGAAGAATCCAGTCCAAATTCACAATCGGAGTTGAGATTGGAGAAGAAATGTTTAGTGAGATTGGAGAAGAAATGTTTAGTGAGATTGGAGAAGAAATGTTTAGTGAGAGAAAGTAGATCTAGAGAGAGAAAATGAGAATTCCCGCTCTAATTCAAAGATAGTTCTCAAATCTCCAATCTAAAAATCTCCTTTTTACATTAGCTACATCTCCTATATATAGAAGAGTAGAACTGTAACTAAAACGCTAACTAAAAATATCTAAAGATATTACAAAAGTGTCCTTGAAAGGAAGAACCAAAATCAGCCCAAAAAAATGTGAAAATTCCAAGTTTGAAGAAAAATTCAGCATTCCCGCGCCTTCTAGCCAACAGTTGTGCGCCTTCAGTACATTTCCCACGCCTTCAGTCTTAAGCATTTCACGCCTTCGTCGCTCAGACTCCAGGTGAGAAAAATCAGAGCACTTCCACGCCTTCAAGCAATTGCAAATCACGTCTCTGCAACTCCGCGAACTTCCAAGCAATCTAGCATTCACAGAAACCACGCCTTCAAGCCTTGAGACTTCACGCCTTCAGCTGCCTGGAAATTCAGAAAATCAGACTTTCATACTTAGCCATTTTTCTGGAAACCCATTAACATCACAAAACTGGCAGCAACTTCCAGCCAGATTTCGACCCTGATGCATCGTGAATTTGGAAAATCTTAAAAGACCAAAGTTATAGCCCTATGTGTTAGCTTTCCACAGCCTTTTGAATCATCCAATTCAGACCTAGGACACGAGAGTTATGGCCGAAATACTAAAGTGTCGCAGAGAGAAGTTTCAGCTCCACGAAGCTTCGCCAGCTTCTACGAAGCCTCGCCAACTTTTGACGAAGTCTCGCCACTTTTGACGAAGTCTCGGCCTACTTTGATCATGTGTGAAGTGCTGTGGAAGAGATAATGTACAAATTGAGAATGCAAAAGTGATTTCAAACACAAACATCAAACTTATTGGAATGCTCCAGTTGTTCAAGTATTCAGCAATCTCCCAACCAAAATTCGAATATGCTGCTGTGGGAATTTAGGAAAACTTAAAACATGAAAGTTATAGCCCCAAATCTTAGCTTTCTACAACTTTTTGAATCACTAAAATCGGAGCAAAGACGAGCAAGTTATGGCCAAAACAGTGAGATGTGGTAGAGCTAGAAATTTCCTCCACGAGACTTCGTGGAGTATTTGTGTCATGTTTTCACATGCCCACGAGACCTCGTGGGGAAAAGTTTTCCCACTTTTGTTTTGTCCACGAGGCTTCGTGGACAAAATTTCACAGTTTTTCCTTTGTCCACGAGGCTTCGTGGACAAAATTTTCACACTTTTTCTTGGCTTTCCATTGGTTCAAGAATCAGCATCATTGGAGGTCTGTAGCTCAAGATATACTAATTCTACCAAACTGTGGCAATATGCAATCAAAGATGAAAACTTGGAGTAGCAATTGGAAAGATGCCCCCGTTTCTCATACTTGCGCATAGAATTAGAAGAAAGTTAAAACATAAGAAATGAAGATCTCATCATTTGGACTAGTAATGAATAAGTTATGCTCAAAACAATTTCACACTCAAAGCTGCCAAAACCCTAATTTGGCCAAAATTGAACATTTTCGGTTCCTCCACTTTTCCTTAACACTTTTAACTCCATTTACCACCATTTTTACTCTCTTTTCACCATTTCAACATTACCAATTAACACAACACATATATGCATAGAAACACCTAAAACACCACACATTTGCACTAACACAAGACAAAGTCCAAGAATTTAAGCACAAAATAGTTGGTATAAAACCAACTCATCACTTAGCACTAGACTCAACTCCTCTGTTAACTTGCTCTCATTTGAGTTCATCAAAACAAATTTGCCATGCAATATCAAAAACTTCAAACATATCCTTAACTCCAACCTATCAAACTTCAACACAAGTTATCAACCAAGGCACGATGAATAAAGACCAAAATGTCATGCGTGCAAGTGTGTGCTGAGGTATTCTGATTCATCCATTCTCCTTGCATGCATTATATCTTTTGTTCCAAAACTTTTCCCTTTCATACACAATCACAATGTCCACACACAAGAACTCAAAATCACACAAGATAAATGGTGCACATTGGTGCTTTTCAATTGATTTCACATTTCACTTGCTTTTGCACATTGATGTTTTCGCTTTCTTACACACATTGGTGTGCTTGCCTTGGTCTTTTGGCTTCTTTTTCCCTTTAGCTGCCTGAGTTTTATGGCTGTTTTTTCTCAATTATGCTTGCCAAGGGTATTTCGGCTTTTCATTCCCAATTGCCAAATGCTTTTTCTCCATATCCTTTCTTGTGTGACCAAAAGTTCCTAAATGTCTCTAAAGGACTATGTGTGCTAGAGCATCCAAAACAACCGAAATAATGCACAACAATAAGAACGTATTGAATCATTTTCCTCCTATGTCCAAGAACAAGTTGCATGGCATATCTATCTTACTTTAACATGATGCCTTGATTAACAAAATGTACTAATTTCATCAAGATTGGAATCAAAGACACAAAACCATTTTCGCATGCAATACAAAAGTAAGATGGATGAACTTCAAATTGTGAACATAGCTTACAAAAGAGCAGAAGCATAGTACAAAGTGTTACTTCATTCCATTGCCTCACTAGCACCACACCTCTGTTCCTTTCATTACAAACTTCACACTTTATTGCACACTCACACTCCTTAACACTTAAAAACATCAACCCACCAAACATTTTAAAATTTCACCAAAAATTTAAATTTTTGCACAACACATGAAAAACACCACACATACATCAAATAATAGGCAAAAGTCTCAAAACAACACACATCTACACTAAAAGTTGCATCACCTAGCACAAAAAAAATTCCACAAAAAATTTCAAACGTATAAATTCCAAGACACAAACCATAACAAACATTCCCTCCCCCACACTTAAAACTTACATTGTCCTCAATGTAAAGTAAAGATAGGTTTAGGAGCTCCCTGGTATTGGTAGGTCATGACATCCAATGTTTTCTTGATGGAATGTCCATGTTTGAAAATCCGTCTTCTATAAAAAATTTCCTTAGCCTCATGTGTGCATGGCATATTTCCCTTACAACTTCCTTCATATGTAAGCCCTGACAGCATGAGTAGCTCAATGAGCAAAGCAACATATAAGAAAATGTAAATACTAGTTTAACTAAAACACTTATTAAAGCTAAGGAAAAAAAGAAGTAGTTCTGGGTTTTGTAGTCTCCAGCTAGACTTTATTCATGAAACATTCTTCCTCAAGAATCGGAATACCCCTCTCTATACCAGAAAAATGCTCTCTCATAAACGCTCTTCCTTCTCTTGTAAGGCACTTGATGAATGTTTTTAAAGTGGTGCTTATGCGCTTGTACATGGGAAGCCACCTTTACAAATTCCACCTTGAACCACTGAGGCTCCTCCATTGAAGGCACCTCATTAAACTCTTTCACCATTGGAGGCAAATCATTCAACTCTTCCACCTTACTAGGCCTATCGATTACTTCTTCCACCACATTAAGCTCTCCAACCCTGCAAGGCTCAACCAAGGCTTGTACATCCATGGTCTCAACAAACAAATCAGCAAACTCAAAACCACCAGTAAGTTCAAAAACAAATGTCTCAAACTCACAGTTGTTCACCACGTTATCACTGTCATTCAAAATGTTAACATCTTTAGCAGCTAGACTAATGTCGACATTTTCATTAGCAAGTTCAACATTATCTTGATTCATGATATCACAATGTTCATCAAGATGTGACTCTATACAATTTATCAAGAAAAGTTACATTCAGAGAATAACAATCAGCATCATCAAGTATAGCATGGCACTCATTGTCATTGTCATTCAAAATGTTAACATCTTTAACAGCTAGACTAACATTGGGAAATTCTTGAGGCTTTTCTTTCTCAACAACACAACAAGCATTATCATCAATTAACAATAGTATCTCACTTTGCACTTCTTGTGAGTCACCATTTAGACACTTAGATTCATTGACCATTTCAAAAATTGGTGCCTCAACCAGGGTTTCAAACAACGTGTTAACACTCTCATTAACAAATGCAACATTATCTTCCTTTAGGAAATCACATTGTTCTTCAAGAAGTAACTTTATGCAATTCACAAAGCTATCAAGAGGAAAAGCATCTAAAGCTATGCAATCAACATCATTTGACTCATTGAATTCCATGAAATTAATGCAAGACTCCACTTTAGACACATTTTCCAGCTTAGTAACATGGCAACTTAGAACACGAGAGTCATCACTATCAAGATCACTAAAGAAGCCATCATCCTCAACGTCAAAGTGCACATATTCATGCTCAAAAGAATTAGCAACAAAGCACTCATGTACACTATCCCTAAAACATGTAGACTCCTCCTCCCTTAGACACTTTAAGCCACAAACAACATTAGCATGCATATCAAAATGATTGTCCTCAGGAGGTGGTACGCTAGAAAGGAGAGGTGTACCTTGTGAGTGGTATTGTGCATCTAGAGTTGGTGTCTCAATTTGTTCCCATAGGTTGCTTATTAAAGCGTTGATTTGATCAAACCTTGCTTGTCGCCCTTGAAGCTCTTCTTCTAGTTGAGCGAACCTTTTTTCATTTCTATCAATTCTCTCCAAGACTTGAGACAACAAGTTTTCTAATTCTGCCTATTCTCTCAGATAACACTCATTGCTTTGTTGTTGGTTATGCCATTTCTCTTCGTTTTGTAAGCCTCTGTCAAGTTTTTCCATAAGTTGAGAAAACATGTCCTCCACAGGAAGCTCTTGTGTCCCAATGTGATGTAAGTTGTTGCTTTGTGCTTGATTTTGCCATTGCCCTTCATATGGTGGTGGAGAGAAGTCCTCGTACCATCTAGACATGCTTAGGTTCTTGTGCAATACTCAATTACAGTGAACTGCAATGTCCTGCACTTGACACAAATACACCAAAGCAGACAACAAAACACGAAAACTACAAAATGCAACAAAAGTTATCAAAATGAAACATAACAAGACTACTAAACTACACAAAGGACAAGAAAACAAAACAGAGCAAATCCAAATTCAAGTAAACCAAGCCTTTTCCCCGGCAACGGTGCCAAAAATTGAACAGCGAGTTGTCGCTACTCGTCAATTTATCCTATTTCACTAACTATAGTAGCAATGAGTAGGGTATCGTATCCACAGGGAAAAGGAGGAATCAAGAAATTGGATTTTTTTCACAAAATATCACAAAGAAAAGAGTAAAGAACAGGCTTAACAAATAAGAGGGACAATTACCAACTATGTATAAATCAGGAAGTAAGACTAAATTGAACTAGGACTCTAAAACATACAAGATTAACACAAGAAATGAAGCCTAAATGCAACGAACAAGTGTGAATGGATATCCTAGGATTCTTGAGTTCTCAGTGACGTTGATGCGATGCAATTGACAAGCAAATATGAAAAGAGGAGATCTTAGTTCCCCGAGAACCGAACCTATAGCCGGCATGACGACCGCACTACATGCTAGATCCCATAACACTTACCTTTCCCATGGCGAGGCCTAGATTAGTGTCATAAACTACAGAATCTCTACTTCCTGAGACAACTACTCCAACATGCAAAACCTAGGAACTCCCATGGCGAGGCCTAACTTAGTTTTGAATGCCTTTGTTATTATCAAAGGAAATCTCTTCTCACTTCTTCTAAAGGTTTCATTCCTTCAAAACATCCCATGGCGAGGCCAGAATCTCAGAAATGCAATGATCGGTTGAACAATTGAAAAGACTCAAGAAAACACATTCAAGTTCTCATTTCATGCATCCTCATTAAACAATAGTGAATCTACCTCCAATTTGGCATGGCGAACATAATTGGAGTTCAAATCATCCAAGTGCAGTTCAGAAATATGAAATTTAACAAGTTCTAAGTGTAGGTTTATGTGTGATTTCATGCTTAGTGAATTTCGTCAATTGCAAGGCCTCACATCAACTGAATTAAACATTCATCCGTTCAATGGAAAGAAGTTACCCAACGATATGCTTCAATTACTTCCAATTCACAAGGTGATGGAAATTGCTTCCTTGATTGAGTAAGAAATCCAATGAACAGAGCAATTCCTTGATCGGAAATGGAATCGGAGCCAAAAATCTAGAGAGAGAAACTAGAGAGAGAAAGTAGATCTCACAATTAATTCCCGCTCTCTCACTCTCAAAAGTTGGTTACAAACTAAAATCCTAACTAATGGATGAAAATAATAGTCTCTGGGATCTCTTTCATATTAGCTACATCTCCTATATATAGAGTTTATGAAAATGTAACTAATACGCAACCGTAAGGTGGATAGAATATTACTATCAGCCCAACATATCGAAGTTTGAAGAATTGTCTAGCATTCCAGCGCCTTTAGGCTTTCGAACGTGCGCCCTCAGTTGCTTTCTCGCGCATTCAGTTTATTCTAGAATGCGTCTTCACGGCAGCTACAACGCCTTCCTGCACAGAAGAATCGCGCCTTCAATTTCATTCAAAAATTCCTTCTCGTTCAGCAATGACCACGCCTTCATAAGTGAAGAAGAACAGGCCTTCGGGAACCCAACTGCAGCTCTCCTTCCAGAGCTCAGTTTTTGAGCGCTTTCAAGCCAATAGACTCCACGCCTTCTTCCTCCCTGTACGCAAAAAGCAACAATCAACACTTAGCCATTTTTTTCTGTTTGCCAAAATCAGTACACCAAGAAATCAAACTGGCGAGACCTCGTGGCGAGGTCTCGCCGTGAAGTGTGTGTGTGTGGCGAGACCTCGTGGCGAGGTCTCGCCGTGTAATGCTTTTGCCGGCGAGGTCTCGCGGCGAGACCTCGCCGTGCATGGTTCATGTGGGCGAGACCTCGTGGTGAGGTCTCGCCACTTTGTGCGATTGTGTGAGAAAGTTGAGTGTATAAAAGTGTAAAGTGTTGTGGAGTTTATGTTAATTGTGAGTAAATGTGGAGATGTTGTGCATTTGATATGAAGTGTTATGAAATAAGGATGCATATATGTGAAGTGTCTGTGAAAATGAAGTAAATGGAATGTGTGAATTCCGAGTTCAACTTGTGATTGAGTGTTGGTGTTGTTGGTGTTTTGTTTCAAGAATGAGAGGTAAAATGAACATGATATGTGTAAGTATGCAATAGCCTTGATTTTGTGTGCTGAATGAGTGTAGATATCAAACGAAAAATCATGAGTGGATTGCAAATGTATGTGTTGTGCATATGTTGTGTAGTGTAGAATTTATGCTCAAAAGTTGGAATAAAATGTAAAGGGAATGTTGTGTGCAAATGCATGAAACAAGAAATAAATGGTGTGAGTATGTGTGCATGCGGCGAGGTGACCTCGCCGCATGATATGCGTGCATGTATGGTGCTAGTGTGGTGCGAGTGTAGTGCAGATCGTGCGAGAGTGCATGCGTGAGTGTGTGCGAGAGTTGTGCGGCGAGGTGACCTCGCCGCACATTGTGTGTGAGAAGTGCATGTGCGGCGAGGTGACCTCGCCGCACACTGTGTGCGAGATAGTGTGCATTTGTGCGCATGAGTGTAGTGAGGTGTGTGCAGTGATGCGGTGAGAGGGTATGACACGAGCTGTCGTGGGCTCGTCAATTTAACCCAGACTCAATAACTCTGTAGAAGCAGTAAGTGGGATCGTATCCTCAGGGAGTGGTGTGTGTCTAAATTTTGAAACGTGATAGCGAACAACAAGGAAAATAGTGTGACAAAGACAATAAATAGATGCAAGGAATAGAAATGTCAACTACACAAAATGATATCAAAGACAAGGAAATTTAGAACAACAACTAAACACAAATGTAATCAAGATAGACTAAACGTATTGCCTTGAGGGAGATTCATTCAATATGGATCTATACTTGTCATCATCGATGTGTGTGGTTATGTGAGGAGACTTAGCTGCTAGTGATCTAGAATTGATCTACCGGGTGGTTCTCACAATTTCTATTTCACAAAACCCCTGAGCTTCCCTTGGTAGGGCAAGCCTTTGGTACTGACTTAAATTCCCAGATCTCTCTAATGTGATTAAACCCTAGTCCTATCCTCAAACCCCCTCACTTGGTAGGGCAGTTGTTTAATTCAAGCATTCAGATCTCATCACATTAATCATCTCAGGTCTTTCCATTAAATTGATGTCACTTGTCATAGGTTAATGCACAAAAAATCTCACACAATAAGCAGACCTTGAGACTCACATAAATTCAATTCCCGATTCAAATCATGTTGTATCCAGTTATCTTTGGTAGACCGATACCGATCTCAGTGGGTACCGCAGATCGGACATGGATTTTGGTGATTTTATAAAAGCTCATCGAATTAAACATGAAGAAATAGACATTGAATAAATTCACAGATAAAACAGTACAAATATCTCAGACAAGTTAAGACCCACATCTATGAAATCCTTAAGACAATACTATGAAATTAGCCGATCATCACAACTCATGATTACAATCAGTGAATTCGAACTACAATCTATTTCCTTCTCTATTCTGCTCTTAGTTGTTCTTAGGGTTTTGGTGTCTTGCTCTCAATTTCTCTCTCCTTACCCGACTGCTTGATATCTTCTCTCTCCATCTTCCTTGCTTTTATACCTTCCTCTTGTCATTCTTGATCATGTTGGTTGAGTCATCTTTGCTTCCCCTCTTGATCCTTCCTCGTGTCCTGTATTATAGCAGTCAGGAAAAGAAATGACCATTTCTGCCCATTGATTGTTATATCCTTGTACCATGGAGTCCAACCGTGCCTCCACCCTGGTTTGATAACTTCCCAACCTTTCGTCCATAGCATCAAGATGGCGGATCATGGCATTGTGCTATTCTGTCATTGATGCTTGGATCCCTGCTAGGGCATTTTGCATTGGTGCAAAATTAGTGAGAACTTGGTTTTGCTGCATGTCTTGTGCTTGCTGTTCTAGCTCTTCTTCAACCTCCTCAATGTCTGGGTCAGCTCCTTGATTGTTTCTTGTCTCCTCCTCTCTCCTCTCTCTTTCAGCTCTCTCCATTTGTTGGTAATTTCTCAGATGTCCATCTTTGATTGCACCCATCGATGCCTTACTATCTTCATTCGGGGCAATTCTGATTCCTTGCTTAACATCATACTCGTACAGAAAATGGGGGAAAACCATGGCTTGAGTTTCATCCGCTAAGGCTTTGTTAATGTGTCCTATGACCAGTTTCCCAACATCCATTGTAAGTCCCATCTTAATGGCGTAAATCAAATACATCCTATCTTTGGCAATCTTGATGTTGTGGGTCATCGGCATCAGTCTAGAATTAACAAAAAGAAGCCATGTTTTTGCCTCAGCAGTAAGGTTTCTCAGCATCACATGTCTCGGGTGCCCATTATGGTTTCTCACCCAATTGGACCCAGGAAGTATCAGTGCTTTCAAGACCATGTCTGCGCTTCCCACATCAGTCAGCTCCATCAGTTCATCCTTCGTGTAGTCTGGAAATTCATAATGCTTATTCACCTCTTCACTTGTCAGCTTCAAAAATTTTCCTCTGACGTACACACCTCTAACCCTGATTTCTTTCCCTTCAATTCCAGTTGCATTAGCATAAAATTCTCTAGCAATAGCCACGTTACAACTCTGAGGAGCCACTGTCAGCGGTTGCCACCCATACCCTTGGATGATAGTAGTGAAAGGTTGTTCTGTAAGTGAGCATGGTCGTTCAATGTGGATGGCCCTTACAGCAAAGTCGCAGAACTTATCTTGGGCTGCCTCACTTATGAAACGAGGTATTGGTGAAGTCCTCATTTTCTTCTGTTCAAGGTCTAACTCTTCTCCTTCCTCCATTTCGTCAGGGAAATATTCCTCATCAGAGGAGCTTGAGTCGTCTATCACCTGCGTGGGAGCAGTGATTTTCGCCTGTCCTTTTCCCCTCTGAGTTGATGTTGAAGCTTGACTGACTTTCTTGGGTGGCATGGTACACAAACTTCAAATTCCTCACAGTTCACAATTCATGTGTATCTTTGGATCATGTTTTCACGCCATGTCTTTCAACATCCCACATAATGCAGTTTACACATTCAAATAAAGTTCCACATCAAGGCCATAATTCAAAACCACGATACCTGAACATCACAACTAGTCAAGCAACTTAACAAAATTCTAGAAACCACAAAATGTTCAATTTTTATATGCTTAAACATCAATTTTCACCATTTCACAATTTGGGCAGTTTTTTAAAGCATTTGACGTTGACTTGAATGTCTAGTTATGATTTATGCTTTTCATTGGGGTTTTGAACATGCAACATATTTTACAGGGGGTAACCATTTGACATTCACAATTTCATTAAAACAATCACGATCAATATTTTCATTATGCTTGCAATTTGTCATGGAAATTTTAACACAAGAATGGGCAAGGTACTGGCTAGCAATTAATGTCATGATCCCACATCCTCTATTTATTCCTTTCATGTACATGCATTCACTTTCACAATTTTCCAATTAAAGATAACTCAGCATGAATTTCAATCACGACACACTGTTTCTAAACTGGCTTGCCTCAATACAATCCACTCAAATTCCCACGCTCAAATTTCACTATGGTTTCACATTTCAGTTCAACTTTCAAGTAATCAACCCAAGCCATACGTTATTTACAGACTAGTTGAGGAAGAAGAATTCACACTTACTTCGTAGGAGATTAACTACACTTATAATGCACAATGTGAAGAATGGTGCGCAGCTCCTCACTCCACGAACTGAGTTCTCGGCCGAAATCCAGCTATGTGTGCACGATTTGCTGGTGGAATTTTAACTAGTGTGTGCAAGTGTAGATGATGAGTGTATAATGCATGAGTCATGGTATTTATAGATGAAATGTATGCATCATTCGGCCATGGATGAGAATAGGAACTAACACTTGTGATTGCTAATGAAGACAATTTGCTACAGAACAAAGTGAATGCAAACAAAAATCTTGAATCATCAAATCACCAAAAAGCCTTTTTCACTAGCAAGAATCGGCTATTTGATCTTTTTACATTACCAAGCAAACAATTGTGGAGCTAGATGGCTACTGCATATAATTTGGCTAGACGACAAGGCATAAAGCAACAAAAATATTCAAGCAAGCATTATTATGTCAAGTCTAGTCTACTACTTTGACCGATTTTCTCCACAACCCAGGCTAGCAACGATTTTGGTGGCCCACAACCCATACCTATTTACACCATAACTCATAGCTTCTTCTTCCTGCTTTGTTTATCATCATTTTCTTTCTTTACAGTTTCGGTCATTCAAGCCCTTTTTGCTATCAAACAAAATGATTGTGTGCAGTATTAAGTGTATACATGAAATCTTCTTGCTTTTCTGGTTGCTGCTCCACTCCCTGGATGATCTGACTCTTCACTGCGATGCTCAGATAATTCAGAATCAAAAAGGAAAATATAATCAAGCATAAAGATTTGAAGCTCAAAAGAATCAAATATTTTCCACTGCTCCGATGACGTAAACTCGGATTTTATCCTTGTCCTTGGGTGTAGAGAATATTCTCTTTTTACATTAAGACCCGTGACCTCTGTAGTAGATGTTCTCAGCTTCCTTGGTGGATTTTCCTTCATCATGGTTGTCTCAGGTTAAGCGATGAAAGGAGGGTGTATTCATCAACTGTATACTGTAAAGTTCAACAAAAAATTAATCTTGGCATGCATTCAGAGTTAGTTACATTCATAGAATTGTTGATGATATTGAGAGTGCGAGGGTGCTCTGGTCGTATGAGTGTGCTGTAGGGGTACTAAGTGAGAAATGTCGCATAACACATTCCAAACACTTACATTGATCACACATGAAATTTAAACACATTGCAAGGGCAGTGATGCCTTCACACAACACACAAAGACAACATTAATATCACACCACCTGAATACTAAAAGCAAAAAAGAAAAAACAGGACAAATCAACACCCCCTCCGTTGTTCTCGCACCACGTAACAAACATTCATAAAAGTAAGAAGAAAACATGAGCATCATTCTATTGCAAGGACAACTACCCCCTACACAAAGTATGACAGTCCCCCCCCACACTTAAAGTTAGCAATGGTCCTTATTGTGGGAAGGAAAGAGACTACCCAAGTTACGCGTCGCGCCTCATCCTTGCACTTCTTTCGATCTCCAGGTAACTTTGCCATTGGGTTTGGCCTATGGTTTCCAAGGAGCGTCGGGAGTCCTCTGTTGAGTCAACTCTGATTTCGTGTTCCAATGCCATTTGCGCCAGTAAGAGTGGGAAAAATATGGGCTTATCGCTGCAATCTTGTGCACGTTGGATGGACTGCATGATTATTCTCCCCACATCTATTGTCAACCTATGCTGGATTGCATAGATGAGGAGTATCCTTTCTCGTGTTGCTCGGGCATTGTGGTTGGTAGGCATGAGTCTTGAATTTATAAACAGCAACCACATGCGAGCTTCGGCAGTTAGATCCTGAGTTCTCACGGAGACTGCCTCAAAACGTACATTTCGGATCCACGAAGCTCCCGGCAGCCCTACTGATTCTATCAGGTAATCAACATTTCCAGCTTCCACCAGTTGCTCATATTCCCCATCCGGAAAGTCTGACAGGTGGAAATATTGATTGATTGTCTGACTTGTCACCTTAAGGTGTGATCTTCGCAAGTAAACCCCATAATGTTAGATGAACCCTGGATCAGTAGAGTTGGCGTTGGTGTAAAACTCCCTGGCGACCTCCACATTGGTTGTAACTGGAGCAAAAGTGAGGGGCTCCCATTTGTAGAAGCGGATTGCGTCTACAAATGCCTGAGATGGAGCAATGAAATTGCGTTCCACAAGGATGACTCTATGGATGCATCTTTGGAATTGTCGTGCTGCCTATCATTGGCAAACCGAGGGGCTGATAGTGGGTCATCTTCCTCATCGTTGGAAGAGTCTGAGCTGCTGAGGAATTGACGGAGGTAAGTCCTATAGTCTTCATCTGTGCGCACCATGCCTAGGGAATTTTCACACTCAACTGTGGCACTTGGAACGAAAATGAGAATAAATTCTCCTTGCTGACTTGCACAACACCACTATGAGTTAACACTGCCCTGGAGTGAATATCGTGCAGGGCTAGGTATTTATAGGAGAACTTCCTGCAAGATTAGGCTCACAAGGAGCTAAGAGACAAGGTCACATGAGTCAACCAAATGACAAGTTGCAAGATGATAAAGTGTGTCCAGACAAAACACTGAGTAGTCATTTCATCTTTAGTGCAGAGTCAAGATTTTTAGCACTGTACCATGTGTCATCAATTGGATTAGATTTTCGTCTTTTTGCAGTGCAGGGAATAATTTTGATACATTTTACCTGTAAGAGTCTGCTTCACGCAAAGGACATTTCCCTGCCCACTCCAACTCAACTTTGTGAGGGCTGCACCTGGGAGGAAATAGAATTCAATCATTTATTCATGTTTTGTTACTACTACGCAAAGTGAAATAAAGACAGTAATTTAAAAGGTTGGGTTGCCTCCCAACACAGCGCTTGGTTTATTGTCCTCAGCCAGACATGAAGGGTTCTCTCTTAAGGTGATGGATTATCAAGGAACTGAGCTTGTCCCTTGTCTTTGTCTTCTGCAGCCGACTTGAAGATTTTCACCCTCTGCCCATTCACCTTCCAACATGTCCCAGTTATTCTATTTTGTACTTCAAGAGTCCCATAAGGGAAAATCTTTGTGATGGTGAAGGGTCCAATCCACCTAGATTTTAACTTACCAGGGAACAATCTCAATCTAGAATCATACACCAGTACTTGTTGCCCTACTTCAAATTTTTTCACTTTAATCCTTGCATCATGCCACATTTTCGTTCTTTCTTTATAGAGGCTAGCACTGATGTAAGAATTACATCTGAACTCATCTAACTCATTTAGCATCATCATCCTTGCCTCTTGAGCCACACCTAAGTCCATGTTCAATTTCTGCACCGCCCAATAAGCCCGGTTCTCCAATTCAACTGGAAGGTGGCATTCCTTTCCAAATACGAGTATGAATGGTGAGGCTCCAATTGGAGTATTATAGGCTGTCCTGTAAGCCCAGAGCGCATCATCCAATTTGAGTGCCCAATCTTTTCTCCTAGGGTTCACGACTTTTTCCAATATACTCTTGATCTCTCGATTGGATACCTCAGCCAGTCCATTTGCTTGGGGATGATATGGTGTAGATACTCTGTGTTGAACTCCATATCTGGCCAGGAGTGTGTTGAAGATCTTGTTGCAAAAATGGCTACCCCCATCACTGATAATAGCTCTCGGAGTCCCAAATCTGTTGAAGATATTTCTCTTTACAAATCCCATAACACTCCTACTGTCATTATGGGGTAACGCTACAGCTTCCACCCACTTTGATACGTAGTCAACTCCAACCAGTATGTATTCATTCCCACAAGATCGTAGGAATGGACCCATAAAATCCAAACCACATACATCAAATAAATCCACTTCCATCACATTGTTGCGAGGCATCTTATCTCTACTGGATATATTCCCCACTCGTTGGCAATTGTCACACTGGCTCACCCAAATCTTTGAGTCTTTAAATATGTGAGGCCAGTAGAACCCTGTCTGCAAGACCTTTTGTCCAGTCCTTGTTACCCCAAAATGTCCTCCAAAAGCTGATTCATGACAAGCCCTGAGAATCCCCTCTTTTTCTTCTTCAGGTACACACCTTCTAATGACTTGGTCACTACACCATTTTTATAGATTACCATCCTCCCAAAAATAATATCTGGCATCATGTTTGAGCTTCTTCCTTTGATCACTGGAGTAGTGTTGTGGCATCTGTCCAGCAACTACAAAATTAGCTAACTCAGAAAACCAAGGTAGTGCTTGGGTGTGAACTCTGAGGACTTGCTCATCTGGGAAGTGTTCCTTAATCCACAACTGTAATTGTTCCTCATTCAAATCCTATCTCCAACCTAGACAAGTGATCTGCTACCACATTTTCACACCCTTTTCTGTCCTTGATTTCCACATCAAATTCTTGAAGTAGCAATACCCAATGGATGAGCCTTGGTTTGGCCTCTTTCTTTGCCATGAGGTATTTGAGAGCTTCATGATCTGTATGCACTATGACCTTTGAACCCAAGAGGTAGGCTCTGAACTTATCGAATGCATGCACCACCGCTAACATCTCCTTCTCGGTGGTGGTGTAATTGAGTTGTGCTCCATTCAGTAGCTTGCTTGCATAATATATCGCATGAAAGAATTTTCCTCTCCTTTGGCCTAGCACAGCTCCTACCGCGTAGTCACTAGCATCACACATCACCTCGAAGGGCTCCCCCCACACTGGTGTGACTATCACAGGTGCTTCTACCAATTTGGTTTTCAACAACTCAAAGGCTTCTTTGCACTTCTCATCAAAAACAAAGGGAGTGTCCTTCTCCAGCAGCGTACACAATGGTTTGGCCACCTTCGAGAAATCCTTGATGAATCTTCTGTAAAAGCCCGCGTGCCCCATGAAACTCCTCACTCTCTTCACATTGGTTGGGTTTGGGAGTTTGGCTATAACCTCTACCTTAGCTCTGTCTACTTCCAATCCAGCTTTTGAAATCTTGTGTCCCAACACAACTCCTTCATTCACCATAAACTAACACTTCTCCCAGTTTAAAACTAAGTTGGTGTCTACATATCTCTTCAAAACCAGAGATAAATTTTCCAAACATCCTTCAAATGTCATTCCAGAATTTTTAAACGAAAGAAAACTTCTCAATTTTTGAGGTATTTTGTATTTTTATTTTAGAATTATTTTTTTATATTAAATAATGTTTAATCTTTAGATGAATTAATTGCGTTTTATTAGTATTATTTATATATATATCTGTGTGGTTTATTACTGTGTTGAGCCGTTTGTTAACATAGCAAAATTTTGAAACAAAAGAAAACTTCACAATTTTTGAAATATTTTGTATTTTTATTTTTGTTTCATTTTGGAATTATTATTTTTGATATTAAATAGTGCGTTTCAGATTATTATTTATTTTAATTAAGATTAGGTAAACATTTATAGTCCGATAAAAGAACTTTTTCAGATTATTATTATTACATATAATATTTAAATTTATTTGCGACGTCATGATGACGTCATCCCGTTTTTTTTCCGGTTTGACCCCCTAGCTTAGCCGGTTCGCACGCCGTTCCTATTTTCAAAACATTGGCAAGAACTGGCAAACGAGAAGAATGAGACGTGGAACCG
This sequence comes from Ophiorrhiza pumila, assembly GCA_016586305.1. Classification (NCBI taxonomy): domain Eukaryota; kingdom Viridiplantae; phylum Streptophyta; class Magnoliopsida; order Gentianales; family Rubiaceae; genus Ophiorrhiza; species Ophiorrhiza pumila. Next base: position 10,900,293 of record BLIW01000005.1, on the reverse strand, counting down.
GCTTGAGCGGTCGCGCGGGAAATGCGACAAAAAGTAAAAAAAGGGGCACAACACGAGGACTTCCCAGGGGGTCACCCATCCTAGTACTACTGTTGCCCAAGCACGCTTAACTTCAGAGTTCTGATGGGATCCGGTGCATTAGCGCTGGTATGATCGCACCGGCTTTGTCCTCCGCGCCTTTTGAAGATAAACAAGAGCACCGACCCCGTGCTTATTATTCTCTACCAACGTGGCAAAGGCTACCTAAGAAAATTGAAAATGCTTACTACGAATCCTAGCGAAGTAGAGAAACGCGAATAGAAAAATCAAACATTAATTTCGACCTTTTTTACAGCAAGCCACGGTTTTTGCCAAAAATAGCAAACACCCAAGTTTTACCACAAATAGCAAAGACCGTGGGTTTTGCCACGCATCTAGTCTGGTTTTTGCCAAAAATAGACAACACCCTAGTTTTTTCCATGCCACAAATGGCATAGACCGCGGGTTTTGCCATTCAACAAGTCACGGTTTTCGCCAAAAATAGCGAACACCATAGTTTTGCCATGCCAAAAAATAGCACACACCAGTCTTGCCGCAAATAGCAAAGACCGCGGGTTTTGCCATGCAACAAGTCGCGACTTTTGCCAAAAGTAGCAAATACACTTGTTTTGCCACGACACAAATAGCAAAGGCCGTGGGTTTTGCTTTGCAACAATTCACGATTTTTGCCAAAAATTGCAAACACCCTAGTTTTGCCACAAATAGCAAAGACCGCGGGTTTTTGCCATGCAACAAGTCACGGTTTTTGCCAAAAATAGCAAACACCCTAGTTTTGCCACGCCACAAATAGCAAAGACTGCGGGTTTTTCCATGCAACAATTCACGGTTTTTGCCAAAAATAGCAAACACCCTAGTTTTGCCATGCCAAAAATATCACAGACCACGTGTTTTGCCTTGCAACAAGCCACGGTTTTTGCCAAAAATAGCAAACACCCCAGTTTTGTCGTGCCAAAAGTAGCAAACACCCGGTTTTTCCATGCAACAAGTCACGATGTTTGCCAAAAATAGAAAACCCCCTAGTTTTCTCACGCCAAAAATAGCAAAGACCAAGGGTTTTACCTTGCAACAATTCACGATTTTTGCTAAAAATAGCAAACAGCAGATAAGCCAGAGCACCGACCCCGTGCTTATTATTCTCTCACAACGTGGCAAAGGCTACCGAAGAAAATTGAAAATGCTTACTACGAATCTGAGGGAAATAGAGAAACGCGAATAGAAAATCAAACATTATTTTTTACCGCTTTTTACAGCAAGAAAACGTGTGAAATATTGTCGAGGAGATATTTGTGGTTTTTCCGGAATTGATATTTATTGAAGAACTTAAGAAGTATTATCCAAACAACATTTTAATGGACATTTTATGTGATTGCGTTAATTGTTTGTATTTTTGGGTCAAAAAGTGTTTAAATTGTTATTTTTCAGTGTTTAAGCCGAAATTAAAAATGGTATATAAATAAGGGCAAATTGAAGTACCATGTTGTCCTTTTCGGGCAGCGACTGCGCTTTCACCGTGTTTTACTTCTGCTGCTTCTTTCTCCAATCAAAATTTTTCATTTTTTCTTCTCTCATTGCACTACAAGAAAAATACCCCTTTGGTGACTGAAATCTTAATGACCAGAAATTTTTGGTCACCAAAGAGTACCTTTTGGTGACCAAAAAAAGTTCAGTCACCAAATTTTGGTAACAACTAAAAATTTGGTGACCAGAAAAAAAATTCGTTAATATTTGGTCACTAAACGCCATGGCGGGAAGCATTCCCGCCTATCACACACCCTTTGGTGACCAAATTTGGTGACGAGAAAATGTTTAGTCAATAATACTTGGGTAGAAAACCTTTGGTGACCAGAAAAGTGGTCTCTAATATGAGTTAGTTTAGTGACGATATTTTTGGTCAACAAAGGTCATAGGGAAAAGAAGATTTCCATCACTTTTGAATATTTTGGTGACCAGAAAAGTGGTCACTAATTATTAATAGAATTAATTTGTTGTTTATCATATAAACTTAAGTAGGTTAAATAATAAGTGACTATTAAAATGGCAAAACATTTAACTTTTGGGTGTTATATAGGGAAAGTTTGGTGTTTGAATCTCATGTGCTATATTATGATATCTAAAATAAATATTTTCATAAAAGTTATTGTCTTAATAAAATTAACAAAATGCTACACATTACATTAATTTTAAGGTTGGTGAAGTGGCAAGTTTATTAAGTATGAAAGCTATGGTCACATGTTCGAATCTCTCTACATTGAAATCCTTTTTTTTGGGAAATTAACAATAAATTATACTTTGGTCCCTCAAATTTACATCTAGATCTCTAATACATAAATAATAAAAATAGTCTTATAAATTTGAATTGGGGGATTTAACAAGAAATTGTACTTTATTCTCTCAAATTTATATCTCTTCAATTAGATTTATAATTAAATAACAAAAATAGCCTTATAAATTTCAATTGATCTTAATTTAAAGAAATTAGTTCTTTAATTAAACAACAAAAATACGTTGGGGTTTTTAATAAGAAATTGCACTTTGATCCCTCAAATTTATAAATTTGAATTACATCTCTAATAAAATAAAAAAAATGGCCTTATAAATTCGAATTGATCTTAAATAAATTTAAGAATTCAATGTAGGCTAAATTAATTTAAGAAAGACCACAATTATATAAATAAAATATTAGACTTATAAATGTAATAATAATAGTAAGACACCCTAATAAGGCCACAAATATGTAAATAAAATATTAGACTTATAAATGTAATATTTGATAAGAATTCAAATTGGGCCAACATAATGGCCTAACAATATAATATAGTGCCCAAAGAAATTGATGGGCTAAATTAAGCCACAATAATGAAATCATTATTTCTTTTGGACCTATTAAGTTATTAATAATAATAGTAAGACACCCTAATATTTTATTTTGCCCCATCACCATTTATTTAATGATCTTAAATTAATTTAGGAATTCAATGTATGCTAAATAATTTAAGATATAGGCCAACAATATGTAAATAAATATTGGACTTATAAATGTAATATTGATAATAATTAAATTGGGCCAACATAATGACCTAAAATATAATATAGTTGCCCAAAGAATTGACGGGCTAAATTAAGCCACAATAATGAATCATTATTTCTTTTGGAGCTATTAAGTTATTAATAATAATAGTAAGACACTCTAATGTTTTTATTTTGCCCCATCACATTTGAGAGGGCATAAATTATTTCTATTTAATTTAAATTTAGTGTGAGTTAGTAACATTACAAATTATATATTTAAAAAAAATATTAATCTTATTATTTTTTTGAGGATATCTAACACTTTGAAGTCCAACTAATATTGTAAAATATTTTATATTATAATATTTGAAATTCAAAAAAAGAATAATTTACTCAATTATTTCACTAATACCCTTACTTTTTTATATTTTTTAAGTTAATCATTCTTTCAATTATGCTTTATGATTCTATTTTATTAAAATTATGTATGTTATTTACTTTTAAAACTTTTTTTTTTACACAATATGGGTGAGCTATAGCTGAATTAGTTTAAACATTAGTGTAAATTATAGCTTATATACACATTGAAATGACCAAGTAATGATGTAAGTGTCACATTCCAAATGACCAAATTCATTACTAATCATGTTATATTATTTTTGCAACAATATTTTAAAATTTTTATTCTTATTTATTAGTAAAATATACAATTTAAAACTTAGAAATTTAATTTATTAAAAATAAATAATATCTCTTAATACAATTTTGCACTATTAGTAAACTTATAAAACTATAGGTATAAGTATTACTTATTATTAATATTTTGTTGTACTTTTTAATGCGCATGAAATTAAAAATAATTATCAATGTAAAAAAATTAAAACAAAAATTAGGAAAACTTATTTAAAACTTATAAAATAATTAGACATTACACACTTAAACACTCAAATAATTAGACATTATAAAAAACTTATTTAAAAAAAACACTTCAAACACTCAATTAGAAAGGCTGTCACTTCACAAACACATGCCCAATCATCCAACACTTAATCAATTATTGCCCTATCAATTGAAGAACCGATTTGGAGCTGAAAAGCTATAGCCACGAACTCTCCTCTCTCCAATAAACTGAAACCAGAAACCTTCAGCAACCAGCAACTCCCATAATCAGCTGCTATTCTTTCACCAGATCAACACCATCGTGCGGCTATGGCTCAAGCTCCACCTCTACCCCAACAACCGCATTTCAGCAAACAGCAAACTCCAGCAACCTACAACTCCAGCAACCTCATATTTCGGCTAGTGCCATTCAGATCCAGCAGATCCTCACGCAACAGCCCCGCACCATTCCGATCCAAACCTAGAGTGGAAGGATCGGTTGCAAGTTCATCTATATCAGGCCGTTATTGCTCAAATTCAGCTCAACTACTGTTCACATTTCGGCTAGTCACGTCTTCAACCGATCAGGCTAGATCCGTGATATTCTCTGTAGGGAAGTGGTCTCTCCAAGCTGAACATCCAATCCACCCTCTCGGACCTCAAACTACAGACCCGGAGCATTGGTCTTGGAGCCACAGCCGGGATATCCTCCGTAGATCTCCTCTCTGTTGCCCTTCCTCTGAAGGATTCCTTAGATCTCCTCACATTAACCTTGTTCTAACATCTTCAACGTCGACAAGAAATTCACCAAGGCCCTGCTATGTGAACTCACCCTCCGGTTTGGTTTGATTAATTTCAATGCTTCTGCCACTCAGGGAATTAACATACTTAAAGCCCATGGAAAAAGGTACAAGGGATAGTTATCTGTTGAAAGGATATGCTCTGAATACAGGTCGGGCTGCCCAAGGGATGCCAATGCAAGTTGCCCCTGCACGGATTGCTTGTCTGGATTTGAATCTTCAGAAAACAAAAATGCAAATGGGTATTCAATTTTAGTCACTGATCCCCGGGAGCTTGAAAAGATTCGACAAAGGTGATTCACTATTATAAAGCAGGCTGCAAAGTCATTTTATTCTTTATGTGTTTAAAGGAAAAATTTTGGGAACTTTTTAAATTAAACTGTTATTTCAGGTGTTTAGTAACCAAATTAAACTTGTAGATTTGTTCTCTGTGGCTGCTTGAATAGTACCTACAAATTGGAAGCTTCTCAGGTCATTGAGGGTCAATGGTAGACTGATTTTGGCTAATTTTTGTTGAAGAATTCTTTAGAACAAACTTTAATGACGAAAGCACCAATCTTATAATTCAGCAATTGAATTAGTAGATTGTGTGAAGTAATCTTTGATGGTTTTATGAGTAATGGTTTTATGAGTAATCTTTGATTAATCTGGGGTAATGGAAAATGACATTATTGTTGTAATCTTTGAATGGTTTTATGAGTAAAAGCTCCAACATGTGAGCTCTTCGCCTTTTGGCACATTAGAGATAGTTACTGCCAATCTTCTAAGGTCTCTTATGAAAACTTTGCACATCAATTTTTACTTTGTTTGTCCATGATGTAACAATTATCTTTCAGACTGACCTGGATTCTTGTGCCAAGTCATTTGAATTTAGATGCATAATTTACATGGTTTAGTTTACATCATCATGTTGGGTAGATTTTAGGAGGTAGACAACATTCTTACACACAATAAGGTGCAAAGATTTCAAGTATAATGATACAATTAAGGACATATTGTGGATCCTGCTTATGTATATTGCATTTCTTGAGAATTCCCAGAATTGATTATGTTTTTTATAATGCTTCCATTGTGACTATTCTTATCAAAACCAAAACTCATAATGGTATTGTCACAACCACTAACTTCCCAATTGTCTGCATAAAACTAAAGGGATGTACATTATTCTGGGATTATCTTAGCCGAAATCAGAAGAACAAAACTTCATGAGTACCTTAATTAGATGAAAACTTTCACTCACAATATGACTTCATAGACCATACTAAGCTAGATTTATCAGTTTAGTAACTAAAAATTAGGCTATACCACTCTAGAACTAGATTGGAAAAGAAAACAGTATAATACAAATTTCCTACTTTCAAATACTTAATTACAAAACTCTTTCGAGTCTAACCCATCTTCAAGAAACACAGAATTCTAAAGACATTTTCTTACATTACCATGAGTTCTTGAACTGATTCCCCTCAATAATCTCTGAGATAAAAATTGACTGCCTTTCTCACTTCTAAGGCACTTTATGGCTCTGTGTATAGATGTCCAGAGTGAAACCTCCAGCCAGAAACCTTCTGTTAAAGCACTCACTGTCTCCATTTTCACATTCATCCAGCCCTTGTCAAAAAGGGAAGAAAAAATATTCCTTTTATGTTACAATGCACACTATAAATACTGTATTAAAAGACTTGCAACTTGATAAATTAAACTTATATTCAAAATTCATATGATTTGATAGTGATATATACTTTTACTCTGCTTGGTAATTTTGCATGCTGTTTCAACTAGTAATGTATTAAATTAAACTCCCATAAAGTATGTACCTAATATCAGGTGATTCAATCATGACAATATGATGGCATCTGCAGATCTTGAAAAATTGCAAAAGAAAGAATATGCATCTACGTTTAGATATCATATTATGGTGGTAATTAACATTTTGCATGAATTGAAACAAGGCAGAAAGAAGTGTATGAACTTAATTACAGCCAACATTTATTAAGTTGCTCATGGCGGTCAGTTTCATTTCATTAAATTCTGAGTACGATGTGAAGCCAACAAGTTTACAGTACAATTATGTAAATTATGGTCAAATATGAAGCATAAACAAAAACTTTAAAGTCATCTTTCAGCCATTCGATGTTGCAAGTTTTATATCCTCACACGGGGGGCAAAAAGTATTTGATGTTTTTACAGAATATAAGGTTTATAATTGAATGTGAAACGGTCAATTGTGGCCTTAATTAACGCTTGAACCTGGAATTATCAAGTTTGGAATATTAAAGTGCATCATTTTGCACTCCAGCTTATGTTTCTCGTGGTACATTTACTTCACTTTAGACTCACTTTCTCGAGTCCACTATTCAAGTTTGTTGGGAGTAGTTTTCTGTCTTTTATGTCATTTATTTAGGAGTACAAATAAATGCTCATTCAAATATTCACATCAACCACCAATTTTGAATATTTTTGTGTTTTCTTGCTTAATGAACCACACTTATTCAAATATTCAATCAAGTAAAAAATATCTTGCTGAATAGTGCCATTATTTTGATTAAATTCATATTTTGATTTGAACTTTAAAAATATCTTGCTGAATAGCTGAATAGTGCCATTATGTTAAGTCAAAAATGTCAAGTTAATTTAGTTTCATATTTTGTTTCAAATAGTGCCATTATATGAACTTTAAATTTAGATATGTATGAACATATCTATGTAAGCTGCTACCCAAGTTTTGTTTGATTTCGAATATTACCATTATTTTATCTTTAAATGCTTGAATATAACTGTTGTGGTATATTATTGCTTTTGGTTGGACTAAATCGTGAAAATTTGGTTAAATTGATATGGTTATACATTTAAACTTTGGTTATATTATTTCTTCATGTTTGTGATATTTTATAATGGTACATGATATGTTACAAAAAGTTTTTAACGCCTGTTTATTTCGAACTATTATGAAGGTTGAAGAAAACTAAAGAGTTGAAGTGTCAACTCTCCTAATGGATGAAGAAAGAAATGGTCGGCTGTTCTTTGACACTAGAGAGTTGAAGTATCAACTTTTTGTATGGTGGATTAGTACTTTTTGTGTTATGTCTTGGATATTAGAATATTATTAATATTATGGTATATTTTTTGGATAGTACAATGTTGGATATTTGCCATGTATTGCGTATATTTTGTGAACGGGTTTTATTTTAATGTTTGTTCAATATATTGGTGAACCTGGTTTAAATTTAATGTTTGTTCGATATATTTGTGATATTATTATTATTATGAACAGGGTTTTATTTTCTTGTCACCATATGATAATGTTGACAATATTCCTTCATTATTGACCAAAATTTAGTCACCAAATCTTATAAAATGACCACGTTTTTCCTATTAAAATGACCACCATTTGGTGACTACCAATTAATCACCAATGCTTGTCTATAATATGGTCACCAATTATTCTTTGGTGACCACAATTTTAGTTAGCAAAACATCTATAATATGGTCACCAATGCTTGTTATGACCTTTGTTGACCAAATAATTAGTCACCAATTCGTTATCATTGGTGACCATTTTTTTGCTCACCAAATATCATGTCACGTGCTGTTTGACCATTGCTCATTTATTGACGACATAATGTTGGTCACCAATTCAGTCACCAAAAATTGGCACTTTGGTGACCAACATGCAACGTTTGGTGACTAAATTGGTGACCACTTTTTCAGTCACTATTTTGGTGACCGTTTTTGTTCTGGTCACCAAAATTATCCTTTGGTGACCACCAACAAAATCAGTCACCCCAGTGACTGGGCATTGGTGACTACCGGGTGAACAACCAAAAATTTGTCACCAAACGCTTTTGGTGACCACTTTTAGCTCTTTGGTGACCATATATTGTATGTCACCAAAGGCCTTTTTTCTTGTAGTGTTGCTTACCTGCACGGTGAGGCGTTCCTCGCAAGTCGAAACCCACACAAGCAAGCGGACGGAGAGAAGGACGGCCGTAGCGTGCGCGTCTCCTCCTAAACTCCCATTCTTATTCCGATTGATGAGTTGGTTTTATACCAACTATTTTATGCTAAATCTATTGGCTTTTGTCTTGTGTTTGATGAAATTGTGTGGTGAATTGTGTTGTTTTGTGCATATAGGTGATGTACTGATTGGTAATGATGAAGTGGTGCAAAAAGAGTGAAAATGAGGGTAAATGTAGTGAAAAGTGTCAAAAGAAAAAAATGAAGGAACTCAGAATGAATTTTTGGCCAAATTAGGGTTTTGGCAGATTTGAGTTTGCAATTTTATTTTGTTTATAATTCTTTCAATTCTAATCCGAATGATGTGATTTTAGTAGTTATGGAAAGCTCTCTGCTTGTACTTCAATTGTTATGTCCTAACTTTCTTTGAATTCTGTTTGCATACATGAGAAATAGGAGCTTGTTTTGTGTGCTCAAATTAGGGTTTTTAGGGTTTCTTCTTCATGCCACAGTTTGGTAATTTGACAAATTGTTTAGCTACCAAAACCCAATTTAGGTGATTCTGGATCCTATGGAAAGCTAAGAGATAAATCTAAAACTTTCATGTTTACCAGAAAGTCCAATTTTGGGGCTAAGGTACATTTATTTGGCATGGAAGTAGAGCATTTGAATGAAATGAACACTGCCATTTTAGAATTCTTTCATTTGGTTTATTGCACTAGCACTAGCACTCACAACACTCACATGCACTCACTGCACAACACACTCACAACACTCACATGCACTCACTGCACAACACACTCGCACGCACGTTGCGGCGAGGTGACCTCGCCGCAACACTCTCACCGCACACGAACACATGCACTCGCACACACCTCGCACTAACACTGCAATATTCTCGCTTGCACCTTTCACTACACTCGCACTTATGTACACAACTTACAGATACACTTTGCACACTCACATGCGGCGAGGTGACCTCGCCGCAACACTCTCTCGCACCACTCGCACTACACTAGCAACAATTAGGCACGCACATCATGCGGCGAGGTCACCTCGCCGCATGCATACACATTCACACTACTCATATCATTTTTTTATGCATTTGCACATAACATTATTTTTGCAATTTCATTCTTGATATTTGACCACAATTGCTCAATACACAACATACACACAACACATACAGTGCAAATCGCAATTTTCATAAACTCATATATTGCATTTACACTTGAACATCCATTCATTGTTTTTGACATATTTCTGTTGGTTCATTGTGTACATGCATAATCATTTTCATTCTATAAATTTGTCAATTGTGTTTTGCATACTAGTTGTTCAAGAATTGATATCTTTTGTTGTGCTTAAGTATGAACTTATGAATCGTTATGTTCTTTTCGTTATAAGTAAGTTCATACACTCATTTTTGTGCACTTCACTCAAACTTACAACACCTCACACACTACTCTCACTTCACAGCATTTCAGTTCAATTGCACAATATTTTCATATTCACTCACAAGCACTTGACATTCACTTTACTTCCACAACATTTCACATTTGTGTCACATACTTTCACACTCGCACCTAGCTGGCGAGGTCTCGCCGCGAGACCTCGCCACTCACACTTTGCAAGGCGAGACCTCGCCGCGAGGTTTCGCCAGCAAAGGCACTACACGGCGAGACCTCGCCGCGAGGTCTCGCCACACACACACACACAATACGGTGACACCTCGCCGCGAGGTCTCGCACTGATGGTAAGCTTTAGTGTTAGTTTGATGTTAAATTGGTAAAGTATTGAGGGTGACTTTTGGCTAAGTGTGGAAGTTGTGTAGGTGATACGGTGGAGGCGTGAATGCGAGTAGCTGGAAGGCGTGTGGGTATTGTGAAAAGCGTGAAGAGGATTAGTGAGGACGCTAAGGGATTGATGAAGGCGTGAAACCTCAAGGAAGTAAAGGCGTGAAGCGTGGTTCTTCCACTCAGAATTCCAGGAAGCTGAAGGCGAGGATGCTGCTGGCTTGAAGACGCAGAGGCTGATCTGAAGGCGCAATTCCAGAAGCCTAAAGGTCCGAGATTGCTGAATTACTACTTAACTTTAAAATTTCATTTCTCAAGCTGATTTGTGGTTATTCTTTTGAGGGTATTCTTGTAACACCAGAGCTATTTACGTTTGCGTAATGTTTACGATTCTTGTAACCTCTATATATAGAGGATTAGTTTACTTTTGTAGGGTAGGGATCAATTTTAGAACATTCGAGATTCATAACCGACTTTTGATTTTAGAGCGGGAAGTGGTTTTGATTGAGATCTACTTTCTCTCTCTACTTTCCTCTTCTACAAATTTGATCTCCATTTTCATTTACGATTGAAGATTGGAACCGATAATGGTAATTCTATTCTCAATCAAGGAAGATTTTTACGGATTCTTTTTGAACTAGAAGCAATTGAAGCAGAGTAATTGGTAAATCTTCCTAATTGATGAATATGATTGCTATTTGTTGAATTTTGAAGATCGTGGATTGGAATGAACTTTGTGGCTAAAGTTGCTATGTTTCTAGGGAATGATCTCGATGTAGTGTAATTAGACTACGTATTGCCTACAATTGCTTTAATTCATTCATAATAAACTCATACTGGTAAATACTGTTTTGAAACTTGTTAAAATTCATGCATTGGAGCTCTTGTTGTCTAAAACACCCTTCGATTGTAATCGCATGTTAGGTCGGAGTTTAATTCTACAATTAGGCAGTTATAATGCGTGAATTGAGAACATACAGTATGGTAATGAGTCGCTGATTACTGTGATTTGTGTGATCATGAACCAAATACGGCGGTCGACATGCCGGGTGGAGGTTTGATGAGAGTTAAGAAACTAAGTGAAGGAGATCTTTGGAGTTGTTGTGACGACATTTGGAATTAGGTTGGGCCTCGCCATAGGAAACCCTAAGTTTTACATGAAATAGTAGTGAAACTCAGAAGGTTGGGATTCTGCAGGATTAATTCTTCACTTTAGGCCTCGCCATGGGAAATTGTGGAGTCAGAGAACATAGACAATAATGCGGTCGCCATGCCGGTCATAATCTAGGTTCTCAGGCAGTTTGATCCCCTCTCGTTTGTCATTTGAGTCAATTGTATTGCAATTACGTAGTTTTAAAATTACATTATCATCCGGAAAGATACCCTAGACATTTTCCTTACATTTGATATTCTTTTTCTGTGTACTGTAGTTTAATATTTCAGTCTTCAATTGTTATCAAGTACTTCTATTGTCCTTAAAAACTTGTTGAAAACTGTACTATGAATTTCTTGGAACATTTCATTAATATTTTGGTAACCAATACCTTCCCTGAGGATACGATCCCTACTTACGCTACTACATTAGTGTTTAGGGTAAAATTGAGCTGATACGACTTTAAGCTGTCAATTTTTGACGCCGTTGCCGGGGAAGGCACGGTTTCTAGAATTTGATCAAGTGTTCTTTGAGATTCATTGTTTCATTGTGTACTGTTTTGTTCTGTTTAGTGTTTCTGGTTCATTTTCTACTGTTTCATTATAATTGTTGTTACTTGTGGTTTTATTTTTAGTGTGCTGTTTACATTTGAAGATTTCCTGTTGTGTTCTGTTCTATGCATTCTTGAGTACATGTTGAGACTTGTGGGTTGTATATTTGTTGCATAATTGAAGTTTTTGATTTCTGTTATTATACTCCACAACAGTGTGTTGTGTATGCCAAGGTCTAGCAGGTCTGCAGGAGAACCACAATTTCCATTGGACCTTGAATTGGCGAAAACCTTGAGGGCTCAATTAAGGCAACAGAGAGAATGGCCAGCTCAAGGAGCACAAGCACCAGAGGTTTGGAGACCACTATGCAGTAAATTTTGACAATCGATTTGGTCATCAGGACATCGATGTGAAAATGTTACCACATTCCTCCACAAATCGTTTCAATGATCACCCAGGGCCAATTCTTCCAAGGTCTTGACAACGAGGATCCTAATAACCACCTTGATTGGTTTCTCGGGTTATGTAGCACTTTCAAGTTGCCAAGGGTCGACAGGGGTGAGGTTCACATAATTTTGTTCCCTTTATCTCTGCGTGGAAAGGCTAAACATTGGTTCAAAAGTATTCGAGGAGCAAATGCTGGAATGTCATTTGATGATCTACAGAAAAGGTTCTTGTCAAAGTACTTCCCTCCAGCTAAGCTTGAAAAGAGAAGGTTGGAAATTATGAACTTCCAACAACAAGACAGTGAGTCATTTAGGGAAGCCTAGGAGAGATTCAACGATTTGATTAGGCAATGCCCCAACCATGACTTGGGCGAAATTAGGGAATTAAATACTTTCTTCAAAGGCATAACTCCTGAATCCTCTTTGATGGTTAAAGCTTGTGCTAATGGGGCACTTAAAGACAAATCTGTGCCTGTGGTGCGTGAATTGTTCAATCAAATAGCTGAGGATGAATACCTCTTTCCAGAGACTAGAAAGCCACATGCCAGAAGACAAATAGGAGTTCTTGATGTAGATGAGGAGACTTCACTTAGTGCTAAGTTTGAAGCATTGGCCAAGCAGGTGCAAACTTTAAAGGCAACTCAAACCAAAGTCCCAGAACTTTCATGTGGACTATGCAAAGGGGAACATCAAACAGATGAATGTGCAATCACTACTGAATCCATTCAGTATATGAATAACTACAACAACAAGCCCCAATATGGTGGAAACTATTCTTGGAACAATTACAATGGAGGCAACAGACAATATGGTGGAAACCAAGGCAATTGGAATCAACAGCAGAACCAAGGAGGAAATTACTATCAAGGTAATGATCAGAGGAGAGCAACGAATCAACCACCTCCTGGTTTTGATAATTAGGCTAGCACATCAGAACAAAAGAAGCCAACAGTGGAAGATATGTTTCAAAAGCTAATGGAAAAGATGGATAAGAACGAACAGAGATTTGGAGGTTTGGAGTCCACTGTGAAGCATCACGAAGCTACTTTGAAGAATATCGAGATGCAACTTGGTCAGCTTGTCAATGCTGTACACTAGAGGCCAAAAGGAGCACTTCCGAGTGACACAGTACCAAATTCCAAGGGAAGAGAAGCATGCAATGCTATTACTTTGAGGAGTGGAAAATTGTTGCCAGGAAGCAAACATGCAGAAGATAAGAGTGATGGCTTAGAGGAGGACCAAAAAGATGAAGCTGAGGTAGTTTTGGAACTTGAGAAGAATGGTGAGCAAGAGGAAAATAAGTCTGAGAAAAATGAAATACTAGCAAGGGTGGGGAATGAGATTACAAAAAATTCCAATCCTTATAACTTCCCAGATTATGCTCCGAAAGCTCCATTTCCAAAAAGGAAGAAACCTCTACCTAAAAAGGGACCTCAATTCAATCGTTTCTTGGATATGATCAAACAAGTGAATGTCAATGTTCCTTTGTTAGATTTGGTGACAGCCATTCCTAAATATGCTAAGTATTTAAAGGATCTCATTTCAAACAAGGTGCAAATCTTGAGATGTGAAGTTCCAATGATGCTATCAGAGTGCAGTCAAGCATGGATGGTTCACAAATTACCTCCAAAGCTTAAGGATCCGTGTAGCTGTACCATCCCTTGTAAGATTGGAACCAGATATTTTGCAAAAGCCCTCTGTGACCTTGGAGCTGGAATCAACCTGATGCCATTATCCATTGCAATAAATGTGGGCTTGAGTGGAAGGATTCGACTAGTTGCAATGACACTACAGTTGGCAAATAGATCCTTGGTGACTCCTACAGGCTTGGTGGAGGATGTGTTGGTAAGTATTGATAAATTTACCTTGCCTGTTGATTTCATTATACTTGATATGGAAGAGGACCCTGAGGTCCCTCTCATTTTTGGAAGGCCTTTTCTAGCTACTGGTGATGCTTTAATTGATGTGAGAAACAAGACAGTCACGTTTAGGATTAACAACGAAAAGGTGGTTTTTGATGTAAACTATGCTATGAAGCAACCTCTAAATATGGAGTCTTGTTTTGCTATCAAAGCTATAACATGTTCTTCTTTGAATAATGTGAACAATATGCATGATTTTTCTGTTGTTGATGAGTTAAGTGTTTGTGAGGATAATTTTGATGAATTTGATTTAGATGATCAGGATAAGAGAATTATTGCTGAAATTGAAGATTTCATTGAATGTTGTTATTTGGAAGCGTCAATTTGTGAATTGCAAAGTGATGTTGTGGAAGTTAAAATGCATGAGACTGTAGGAGAACATGATCATGAACCTATTGTTTTGGCTAACGAAAATTTTACTCCCACTGAGGTGAGGACGAGTGAGAATTTGTGCAGGAAAGAAAAGCTTTTACCATCCATTATGGTAGCACCAAAGTTGGAATTGAAACCATTACCTCCGTATTTGAAATATGCTTTTCTTGGGAATAATGAGACATTACTAGTGATGGAAGTATGGCAAGAGGATAAATTGTTGAGTGTGCTAAGGCAATATAAGCAAGCCATTGGATGGACTATTGCTGACATCAAAGGTATAAGCCCAGGGTTATGTATGCATAAGATCCTCCTTGAAGAAAACTCTGTTCCTGTGAGAGATAGGCAGAGACGACTTAACCCACAGATGATGGAGGTTGTTAAGAAAGAGGTGATCAAGCTACTGGACTTTGGGATGATTTTCCCCATCTCATATAGCGAGTGGGTAAGCCCAGTCCAGTGTGTCCCTAAGAAGGGAGGGGTGACTGTGATTAAGAACATTGCGAATGAACTTTTGGCAACCAGAGTGGTGAGTGCTTGGTGGGTTTGCATGGATTACAGGAAGCTAAATAAGGCAATTAGAAAAGACCATTTCCCTCTTCCATTCTTGGAACAATTATTGGATAGAATTGCTGGGCTACTTATTCTATTATTTCCTGGATGGTTACTCGGGCTACAATTAAATAGCAATAGACCCAAAGGATCAAGACAAGACAACCTTTACATGTCCCTTTGGAACCTTTACCTACAAGAGAATGCCGTTCGGACTATGCAATGCACCTGCCACTTTCCAGAGGTGTATAATGGCCATCTTTCACGATATGGTTGAATCAATTATTGAGATCTTCATGGACGACTTCTCTGTGTTTGGGATGACCTTTGATGGATGTTTGGAAAATTTGGCTAAGGTGTTGAGAAGGTGTGAAGAAACGAACCTTCTGTTGAATTGGGAAAAGTGTCAGTTCATGGTTCAAGAAGGGATTGTGTTAGGCTGGGATGGAGGTAGATCGAGCTAAGATAGATGTCATTGCCAAACTTCCTCCACCTACCAATGTTAAGGGTATAAGAAGCTTTCTTGGACATGCTGGGTTTTATAGAAGGTTTATTAAGGATTTTTCAAAGATAGCTAGACCCTTGTGCAGCCTCTTTGAAAAAGATGTCAAGTTTGAGTTTGGAGCTGAATGTGTTGAGGCATTTGAAACTTTGAAAGTTAAATTGGTGGAAGCTCCTGTGATAGTCACTCCTCGTTGGGATGAACCGCTTGAAATTATGTGCGACGCGAGTGACTATGCCTTGGGAGCAGTCCTTGGCCAGAGGAGAGACAAGATTTTTCACACTATCTATTATGCTAGCAGATTGCTCAATGAGGCCCAAATGAATTATTCAACTACAGAAAAGGAAATGTTAGCAGTGGTCTTCGCATTTGATAAATTCCGTTCCTATCTTTTGGGGTCAAAGGTCATTGTTCATACAGACCATGATGCATTGAAGTATCTGCTTACAAAGAAAGAGGCAAAACCACGTTTGATTAGATGGGTGTTGTTGCTCCAGGAATTCGATGTGGAAATCAAATATAGGAAGGGATCTGAAAATATGGTTGCTGACTATCTCTCAAGACTAGAATCAGAGGCTCAAGATGATTCAAATATTTTGGTTAAGGAGCATTTCCCTGATGAGCAGGTGTTCAAAGTGGTTGAAAGGACATTGCCTTGGTACGCTGAGATTGTAAATTTTGTTGTTGCTGGCAAAATTTCATCTTATTACTCCATTGATCAGAGGAAAAGACTGAGAAGTGATGCTAAATATTACTTCTGGGAAGACAATTCTTTATATAAAATATGCAGTGATCAAGTGATAAGAAAATGTGTCAAGGAAGAAGAAAAGGAGGACATCTTAAAGGCATGCCATGAAGGACCCTGTGGTGGTCATTTTGGATCAACTAGGACAGGATTCAAAATCTTGCAATGTGGGTTTTATTGGCCACATATCTTCATGGATGCCAGAATCTGGGTTGGAAAATGTGATCGTTGTCAACGAACTGGCAACATCTCTTCAAGAACTGAGATGCCATTGAACAACATCCTGGAGGTAGAGATTTTTGACGTGTGGGGGATTTACTTCATGGGGCCATTCCCTAAGTCAAGAGGAATGGAGTACATCTTGGTGGCAGTGGATTACGCTTCTAAATGGGTGGAAGCTGTGGCTTTGGCTCATAACGATGCAAAAAGTGTAACTGCCTTCTTGAAGAAATACATCTTTAATAGGTTTGGAGCTCCAGGGCTATAATAAGTGATGGTGGGACTCATTTCTGTAACAAGCTTTTCGAATCTTTGTTGGCAAAATATGGTGTTACTCACAAAGTTTCCACAGCTTACCATCCACAGACTTCTGGCCAAGCTGAAATTTCCAATCGGGAAATAAAGAGAGTTCTTGAAAAAGTGGCAAATCCAGGTAGGAAAGATTGGTCTTTGAAGTTAGATGATGCATTGTGGGCATACAGAACAGCCTACAAGACCCTAATTGGAGCTTCTCCTTTTCGATTGGTTTTTGGTAAAGAGTGTCACTTGCCAGTAGAACTTGAACATAAGGCGTATTGGGCGATTAAAACATTGAACATGAATCTGTCTAAGGCTCAATCAAAAAGAATGTTGGAGTTGAATGAACTGGATGAATTCAGATTCAATGCTTACATGAGTGCCAAGATGTATAAGGAAAGGACTAAAAGAATTCATGATGCAAATATCCAATCCAAGATTTTTGTTCCAGGGCAATTGGTATTGCTTTATAACTCTAGACTTAGATTGTTTCCTGGAAAATTGAAATCCAGGTGGAGTGGTCCTTTTAGAGTTGATGATGTCAAACCTTTTGGGGTGGTGAAAATCAAGAATGAAAAGAATGGCAATGTGTGGAAAGTGAATGGCCATCGTCTCAAGCCTTACTTAACTTCTCAGGACAAGGATAGTGCTAATCTGGCTCAAGCTTCCCAAGAGCTTTACTTGGATGATCCTCTCCCTTCACAATGAGCTTTAGAGCATGGTCAGGCTGAAGACCGTAAACCAAGCGCTCCTGGGAGGCAACCCTGATTTTCTTTCTTGTGTTGCTTTGTTCTGATTTCTCTTAATTGTTAATTTTTAGTTTGGGTCTAACATAGCCATAATACATAGCACAATCTCTTACCATAATTGGTTGGTATATTTTGCAGATTCTCAGAGGGAAGGCCAGGTTCCTTTATTCGTGCGTTTATTTCTCTTCTCACAGGGGTCGTGTCTTTATACAAGTGTGGGGGGAACTTGGAACATTCGAAGTATGGATTCCGTGGCTATAGATAGCTTGGTTGTGTTTTGGAAGTTTTGGAGGAGTTTGTTGCTATGTTGGATTCTATGGTAATTTTAGTAGTAAAAGCATTGTGGTTATTTTGGTTAGCATTTTATTAGTTATGTTGAGTGTCTTGATGTTGTGTTTGTGTATGTTTAAAACAAATTCCTGTTATTATTATTTTTTTTTAAAAATAAAAAAATTTTGTTAACTTTCTTTTCGATTTCTTAGTATTAATGGTGAATATTGGCACATGCATTGATGATGAGCACATCTGCAATCTCTGAGCATGAATCGAATCATCTGAAAAAAGCTGATGAATTGTTGAGTTTATGTGGAGTGTAATAGTGTTGTGAACATGGTGTTGAAATGAAATGAAATAAAAAGGCTGACATCTTGTTGGACGTTTTTCATGTATAGTGGAGTTCAAGAAAAATTCACATGCAAAGGAAATGTATCTAGACTTTGCATATTTTGGAAGTTTGCATGGTGAGGTGACTGAAGTGATAAGATGACTTTGTTTGTGTTGCTTTGTGAGATATGAATGCATTGTTTTCAAACAAGGGCTGAAACTTCACATGTCTTGGTAAGTAATGGGTCCCACATGTAAGTATCTTGAATGTTTGATAGTGTTTGGTGAGAATATTAACTCTTCATGTTAGTTGACCGATTTAATGAAGTGCTCATGCTTTTGTTCTTTCCATTGTGGTTATAAATGCATAGAGTATTGTTTGTTGCTTCAAAATAACCATAGTTGAGAGCTCAAGTCGGCACTAACAAGAGCATATTGTTGACATTGAATTTCACCATTCCATTTCTCTTCAGAGGCTAAGTGTTAACTCTCCACAAAGGTATGTTTCACTCCTCTTAAAGCTTTGTGATTTGTTGTTGTTGTATGAAGCATGCAAGTAATGAGTAGGGAGCATGGAAATGTTGATGTTGTTTCTTAGACAATACAATGATGAATATGCAAGTTAACATTGTGATTAGCCAAGGAACTAAATGCATGATAAGTGTGGGGGGAAGGTTTAAAATGTTGAATTTCAATTGTTCCAGCTTTGCCACATTTCTGTGTTTTAATCATAACTCGAGCTTGGAATGTTGAAACTGCATGATTCCAGTCCTAGAATTTAGCTAACATGATAAGTTTCATTGTTTATGTTGGACATTTTGGCTAGTTATGCCTGGATATTAGACTAAATTGGCTTAAAACGTCAAGTGAAGGCTGAAATCAGAATGCTCACTACTACAAAATGGCGAATTTAAACCGCCCCTTTTAGAGCGGTTAAACATAATCCGGTGTAATTTATAAAAAAGCGGTGGCATTATCGTAATATTAAACAAGAATTTAGTGAACAGGAGCACTTTTTACACCGGTTATAAGATAACCGGTGAAAAAAGTGCACTTTTTACACATCTTTTTCAGACTTTCCAGTACGGTTGCACTTGAATCGTGTTAGAAAAGTCAAAAATTTCAGTTTTCTTACACGGTTAATAGTTTAACCGTTCTAGAAAACTGAAATTCTAAATTATTTAGTACGGTTAGCATGTAACCGTGATAAAAAACTGGAATAGTGCACTTTTTACACATCTTTTTCAGACTTTCTAGTACGGTTGCACTTGAACCGTGTTAGAAAAGTGAAAATTTTCAGTTTTCTAACATGGTTAAGAGTTTAACCGTTCTAGAAAACTGAAATTCTAAATTATTTAGTACGGTTAGCGTGTAACCGTGTTAAAAAACTGGAATTTTTTTCCCTTTCTAAATTATTTCTTCCCTTCTACTTCTATCCTTTCTCTTCCTTTATAAACATCCCAATGTTTCCTTCTCATCTGGATATAGAAATTCTCTTTAAACTTTGTTTCATGCTTGTGGGTCTTTCAAAGCTCTGAAATTTTGGTGTAAAGAAACAAGTAATGTGCTTGTACCTTCTTGT
Source organism: Ophiorrhiza pumila (assembly GCA_016586305.1). NCBI lineage: Eukaryota > Viridiplantae > Streptophyta > Magnoliopsida > Gentianales > Rubiaceae > Ophiorrhiza > Ophiorrhiza pumila. The sequence goes on along the minus strand of BLIW01000005.1, from coordinate 10,880,123 downwards.
TCTCTTCATTTCTCTTGTTTTTCGGAAATAATGTAGAAGCAGAAAGTGGAAAAGCTCCAACAGGAAGAAAAACAAAGTGGAAAATGAAAGCTATCAAAGAAAAAATATTGCCTTGTTCATCTACTTATGCTATTCCTAAGGTTAGTACTAACACTGATTTGTTTGCATACTTTTTCATTATTTTTTGTTCAGTTTTAAACATTTTTCTTCTGGGATTTACAGTTAAGGCATGAGGTGAGCTTGTGCAGAGTTTATGTTATTTCGGGCAGTTTTCGGTTGTGATCGCCAAGGTTTGAAATCGGGATTTCATGTATGATTGTGGATGGCTATTCTACAGCATCTTCAAGTGAGGAAGATGATGAATAGTAACTGGGTTTGAAATTTGAAAATCTTTCTGGACAAAAACGATTCCCCAAATCTGGTTGTAAAAAAAGATACAATTTTTTATTATAAAATCGGTGGAAAAAGTGTTATCTTTTTTACAACGGTTCAATACAAACCGTTGTAAAAAAACACTGTTAAGAACGGTTTCTTAACCGTTGTAAAAAAACACTGTTAAGAACGGTTTCTTAACCGTTTTAAAAAAATAGGACTTTCTAGAACGCCCATATCTAAAACGGTTTGGAAAATTAAAAACCCGTTTTAAATAATTAATAATAACCGTTTTAGAAAGTGATTTCTGTAGTAGTGGCTGAAATTTTGAATCTGCCCAGTTTTAACACCATTCGGTATTTTGGTCATAAATGTCTCAAATGTGGTCCAAATGAGTTGATTCCAGTTGGCGAATTTAGCTAAGAGAAAGGCTACAAATTTTGTGTTGGGCACTTTTGCCAGTTTCGATTAGAAAGTATCCTTATTTCAGAGTTAAGGCCGCGTTCATGCAGAAAATTAGTCTGAAATTTCTGGAATCTAGCCTGTTTGGAGTGCCTCAGTTTTTTGGTCATAACTTGTTTAATTTAGGTCCGAATGGTGTAATTCTTGTCCTTAGATTTAGCTTAGGATGTGCTTATGAAGTTTGCAGTAGAAAGTGTTGACTAAATTGAAATGCTCCATTATGTTCTGTGGATTATTGTTTGAAGTGTCTAAGCTGAATTTTACAAACTTTATGCACAACATATTTCAAGAATGAGGATATTGCATTTTGGGTTATATTTTGGTTACATTGCTCATTTCCAGCTCTGAAAATTTGCAATTATATTATCATTTTCATTTGAGGTGTTACATACTTGTGGGTTACATGTTATAATTTGAGAATTTGGTATGGGAGAGGGGAAATGTGTTTTTGTTGAGAAATTGGAAATTTGTGAATAAAGGTATATGAGTCGTATGACATAAGTGTTACATAGTGTGCTTGGGAGGTTTTCATGTGCACGATTGTTTGAAGCAACAGAGGAAGTTCAATGTCATATTTTCATTCATGATATTTGGAGAGTGAATTGTGATATTTTACACTTTGCAAAATTATTTGTCAAGATTGTGTCAAATGTTCATATGAATTAATTGATTTCTTGGTTGCAATTGAACTTCACAGCATGGCCCCAAAGAAGGGCACTACTCCTAACAAAGCTTCCACTTCTCGAAGAGGGAAAGGAAAGGCAAAAAAATCACCAGTAGTTGATTTAGATTCGGATTATTGTCCTGATGAGGATTTGCCACTTTTTGAAGATCCACCTGAGTACACAGTGCAATCCATACCTCCAAAGAAGAGAAAAGGAGCATCAAGTCAAGAACCATCAATATTCCTCGATGAACTAGCTCAGCAAAGATGGGAGCAAGGGATAGGAATGAAAAAGTTGCATTTAGAAAGGGCATTCGCAGTTGAAGCTGGTCCTTTCGAAGAATTGATGGCTTTCCATTGTTTTGACAAGAAGCTGACCAGTGCTCCGGGGTTATGCAATGCAAGTTTAGCACTGGAGTTTTATGCTAATGCCAAATTTCCAAATGCAGATGGTGCATTTTATGTTCGAGGGAAATGGGTGCATATTTCGAGTGAGATAATCAACACTCATCTGGGCACACCCAGTTTTTCTCATGATCCCTTGCCAATTTCAGAGAACGACGATGAATATGATTTTGCATTATCAACAGAACTTGCCCTGCCAGGAGCAAAATGGGAGATGAATACAAGAGGGGAGCGTAAGCATATACGAGGGGAGTGGCTGAGGAGTGATGTTAAGATATGGCTGATGTTTGTATTATCTCGGCTGATGCCCAGCTCCCAATCCACCGAGATGCTTCGAAGTAGATTGCATTTGATTTCAGCTATTCGAGGAAGGAAGCCAATTGATGTGGGGAGAAAATTTATTCTATTATTCAATCTGGGATTGCAATGGACAGTGCTGCTCTATATTTTCCGGTATTGCTTGAGGAACTCTGTATGGCTCAGGGTGTGGACAGTGTGGCTGGAGATTGGAGAAGGAATCCAGGGCCTATTGGAACATCTCTGTACATCAAGTATTAGGCAATGGAAAAGGAGTTGAGAAAGGCTAAGAAAACTGGAACAAAGAAGTCTAAGAGTAAAACTGGTCATTCAGCTTCTGAGGCAGAGGAAGAAACACAGGTGTATGATTTTAGCGCTCTACAAGGAACAATTCAAGAATTTCAACACTCTATGAAAAATCAGTTCCAGGACTTCCAACAATCTGTTGATAGGCGCTACTCTAATATGGAGGAAAGGTGGGAAAGGATGCACGAAGGCATGGACAATATGCATCAGGAGCTGACTTCACACATGGATTATAAATTTGATGATTTGACGTCAGTGGCTCAGCAGCAATTTGAGGTACTCTACCATCAGCAAATGATGATGCAACTGGAATTGGACAAGTGCAACAAGATGGCGGTCTACTACCACAGTGATGCTGGTCCCCCAAAACCAACACCAACATCCGCACAATTAGCTGGTTATCGTATTCCGAATCTATCAATGGATGTGGTTAGTGGTATTGTTCATGAGCTTCCAGCAGGGGTGCTGGCAATGCCTTCTCTCCCACCATTGCCTACATTTAGAAGAATCCCTTCTATGCCTCCAACTCCGAAAATTCTCCCGAATTCTGAATTCATGCAAGCAACACGGTTTCCATTAATTGCATCTGGCCAACCTTTCGAAGGCCCTGTCCATGGCCCTTTTCATTATGTGCCACAGTCAATTGGTGTTCCCTCATTTGCCACGGCCTCTTTGGATGGACAATCTTTCTCCACAGCAGCTGCATTTGGATCTCCTTCTTCCTCAGCTCCATCATCGTTTTCTCAGGGAGTGCCCCCTTCATCTTAGCCTGTTACATTGAGGACAATGTTTAATTTAAGTGTGGAGGGGTGGAATTTTGTGTGATGTGTGCTGTGATTGCTATGTTGTCTAATACTTTGTGTGTTGATTGTGTTGATTGAATGCGGGTGCTTTATATTGTGAAAAGAGGGGATTCGAAGTTGGGAGTAATTTTGAAGTCTTCTGGACTTTCATGTTGATTGAGATGTTCTGAGTTGAAGATTATGTGAAATTTCTTGAAGTAAAGTATTTCGTGAAGCTGAAGATTGGAAGTTGTTCTGTTTTGTTGAAATGTGAAGTGGTGCCTTGCTGAGATTTGAAGTTTTTCTTGGATGATTGTTGCTATGATGATTTGCTAGTGCCATGAAGAATGAATCATTAAGAGCTTTTGAGAAGCTTACCTTTTTGAAGTTCAAATTTGGAAGTGTGTGAAGAGAAGTCAAGACTTGGTGTTTGCTGTTTTCCTTAGGAGTTAGAATTTGAATAATTAGTGTAGTTTTTTTTAGTATGGGGTAGTGATTGTACTAAGTGAATGTTGAAAGTGTAGTGTTGAGTGCAAGTCGTTATAAGTTTGTTTTTGTAAGGTTAGGATATTTTGTACTAGACTTTGGCTCTTTTGAAGTCTTGTTTGAATTTGTGGTTCATCAAGTGTTATTTTCATATTTTGCATGTAAAAGTTGTTTTGATGTCTTTAATTCCAATCTTGATGAAATTGGTACATTTTGTTAATTAAGGCCCGATGTTAATGTAAGATAGATATGCCATGCAAAACTCAATTGACATAGGAGGTAATGTGTATGGATTCGTTTCTTTTTGTTATGCATTTATCTGGTGTCTCCAGAATTCGTGCATGTTTAGACAATTTGGGATTCTTATGAACATGTGCTTGCACAAGAAATGATATGGGAGAAAAAGCCATAATGGCAACTGGGAAGGAAAAAGCCATAAGAACCTGGCATTCAAATTTGGAGAAAAAAGCCATAAAACCTAGGCATTATTGTTAGTCAACAATGTGTGAAACAAATGTGCACCAATGTGCAGAATAAGGGCAATGTCCCATAGAGTACCAATGTACGCATAGGTACCATTGATCTTGTGATTACATGTTCATAAGAGTGGACAAAGAGATTGGCATGTATTGAATGGGTATGAGACGAGCTAGATGGTGTATAGCAAGGGAATAGATGAAGTTCATGTTCCTCAGCACACACTTGCACGCATGACATTTTGGTCTTTATTCATCATGCCTTGGTTGATAGTTTGTGCTGAAAGTTGATAGGTTGGAGTTGAGGATATGTTAAGAGTTTTTGATATTGCATGAAAAATTTATTTTGATGAACTCAAATGAGAACGAGTCGACAGAGGAGCAGAGTTTAGTGCTAAGTGGTTGTGAGTGTGAGTTTGCTTGAGGACAAGCAAAGGCTCAAGTGTGGGGGAATTTGATGAGTTGGTTTTATACCAACTATTTTATGCTAAATCTCTTGGCTTTTGTCTTGTGTTTGATGAAATTGTGTGGTGAATTGTATTATTTTGTGCATATAGGTGATGTACTGATTGGTAATGATGAAATGGTGCAAAAAGAGTGAAAATGAGGGTAAATGTAGTGAAAAGTATCAAAAGAAAAAAATGAAGGAACTCAGAATGAATTTTTGGCCAAATTAGGGTTTTGATAGATTTGAGTTTGCAATTTGTTTTGTTTATAATTCTTTCAATTCTAATCCGAATGATGTGATTTTGGTAGTTATGGAAAGCTCTCTGCTTGTACTTCAATTGTTATGTCCTAACTTTCTTTGAATTCTGTTTGCATACATGAGAAATAGGAGCTTGTTTAGTGTGCTCGGATTAGGGTTTTTAGGGTTTCTTCTTCATGCCACAGTTTGGTAATTTGACAAAATCTTGAGCTTCAAATACCCAATTTAGGTGATTCTGGATCCTATGAAAAGCTAAGAGATAAATCTAGAATTTCATGTTTACCAAAAAGTCCCATTTTAGGGCTAAGGAACATTTATTTGGTATGGAAGTAGAGCATTTGAATGAAATGAACACTGCCATTTTAGAATTTCTTTCATTTGGTTTATTGCACTAGCACTAGCACTCACAACACTCAGATGCACTCACTGCACAACACACTCACAACACTCACATGCACTCACTGCACAACACACTCACAACACTCACATGCACTCACTGCACAACACACTCGCACGCACGTTGCGGCGAGGTCACCTCGCTGCAACACTCTCACCGCACACGAACACATGCACTCGCACTAACACTGCAATATTCTCGCATGCACCTTTCACTACACTCGCACTTATGCACACTACTTACACATACACTTTGCACACTCACATGCGGCGAGGTGACCTCGCCACAACACTCTCTCGCACCACTCGCACTACACTCGCACTACACTAGCAACAATTAGGCACGCACATCATGCGGCGATACACATTCACACTACCCATATCATTTTTTTTATGCATTTGCACATTACATTATTTTTGCAATTTCATTCTTGATAGTTGACCACAATTGTTCAATACACAACATACACGCAACACATACAGTGCAAATCGCATTTTTCATAAACTCATGTATTGCATTTACACTTGAACATCCATTCATTGTTTTTGACATATTTCTGTTGGTTCATGGTGTACCTGCATAATCATTTTCATTCTATAAATTTGTCAATTGTGTTTTGCATACTAGTTGTTCAAGAATTGATATCTTTTGTTGTGCTTAAGTATGAACTTATGAATCGTTATGTTCTTTTCGTTATAAGTAAGTTCATACACTAATTTTTGTGCACTTCACTTAAACTCACAACACCTCACACACTACTCTCACTTCACAGCATTTCAGTTCAATTGCACAATATTTTCATATTCACTCACAAGCAGTTGACATTCACTTTACTTCCACAACATTTCACATTTGTGTCACATACTCATTCACATACTCTCACACTCGCACCTAGCTGGCGAGGTCTCGCCGCGAGATCTCTCCACTCACACTTTGCACGGCCAGACCTCGCCACGAGGTTTCGCCAGCAAAGGCACTACACGGCGAGACCTCGCCACGAGGTCTCGCCACACACACACACAATACGGCAAGACCTCGCCGCGAGGTCTCGCCATGATGGTAAGCTTTAGTGTTAGTTTGATGTTAAATTGGTAAAGTATTGAGTGTGACTTTTGGCTAAGTGTGGAAGTTGTGTAGGTGATACGGTGGAGGCGTGAATGCGAGTAGCTGGAAGGCGTGTGGGTATTGTGAAAAGCGTGAAGAGGATTAGCATGAGGACGCTAAGGGATTGATGAAGGCGTGAAACCTCTAGGAAGTAAAGGAGTGAAGCGTGGTTCTTCCACTCAGAATTCCAGGAAGCTGAAGGCGCCGATGCTGCTGGCTTAAAGACTCAGAGGCTGATCTGAAGGCGCAATTCCAGAAGCCTAAAGGCGCGAGATTGCTAAATTACTACTCAACTTTGGAATTTTATTTCTCGAGCTGATTTGTGGTTATTCTTTTGAGGGTATTCTTGTAACACCAGAGCTATTTACGTTTGCGTAATGTTTACGATTCTTGTAACCTCTATATATAGAGGATTAGTTTACTTTTGTAGGGTGGGGATCAATTTTAGAACATTCGAGATTCATAACCGACTTTGATTTTAGAGCGGGAAGTGTTTTTGATTGAGAACTACTTTCTCTCTCTACTTTCTCTCTCTACAAATTTGATCTCCATTTTCATTTACGATCGAGAATTCGAACCGATAATGGTAATTCTATTCTCAATCAAGGAAGCTTTTACGGATTCTTTTTGAACTAGAAGCAATTGAAGCAGAGTAATTGGTAAATTCTTCCTAATTGATGAATATGATTTGCTATTTGTTGAATTTTGAAGATCGTGGATTGGAAATGGAACTTTGCGGCTAAAGTTGCTATGTTTTAAGGAATTGATCCGGATGTAGTGTAATTAGACTACGTATTGCCTTGTAATTGCTTTAATTCATTCATAATAAACACATACTGGTAAATACTGTTTGAAACTTGTTAAAATTCATTCATTGGAGCTCTTGTTGTCTGAAACACCCTTCGATTGTAATCGCCATGTTAGGTCGGAGTTTAAATCTACAATAGGAGTTATAATGCGTGAATTGAGAACATACAGTATGGTAAATGAGTCCTATTACTTGATTTGTGTGATCATGAACCAAAACGCAGTCGACATGCCGGTGGAGGTTTGATGAGAGTTAAGAACTAAGTGAGAGGAGATCTTTGGAGTTTTGTGAAGACATTTGGAATTAGGTTGGGCCTCGCCATAGGAAAACCTAAGTTTTACATGAAATAGTAGTGAAACTCAGAAGGTTGGTATTCTGCGGGATTAATTCTTCACTCTAAGCCTCGCCAAGGGAAATTGTGGAGTCAGAGAACATAGACAATAATGCGGTCGCCATGCCGGTCATAATCTAGGTTCTCAGGCAGTTTGATCCCCTCTCGTTTGTCATTTGAGTCAATTGTATTGCAATTACATAGTTAAATTACATGATCATCCGGAAATATACCCTAGGACATTTTTCTTACATTTGATATCTCATTTCTGTCTTACTTGTAGTTTAATATTTCAGTCTTCAATTGTTATCGAGTGCTTCTATTGTCCTTAAAAACTTGTGAAACTGTACTTGTGAATTTTCTAGAACATTTCATTAATATTTTGGCAACCAATACCTTCCCTGAGGATACGATCCCTACTTACGCTACTACATTAGTGTTTAGGGTAAAATTGAGCTGATACGACTTTAAGCTGTCACCGATCGATTTCGCAAACGCAGCCCTGCCAATGTTCGTTGCGAAACGTGCGGATTTGAAATTTCCCTAAAGCGCCTTTCCTAACTTTTCGACAGCCCGTTTGCAGGAAAACAGGTCGCCGCAAGGCCCGCTTGCGCTGCGAGCCAACAAAAACGGCCCGAAAGCGGCCGAAACGGTGGATTTTGACCCCGATTTTCTCCACAACACGGTTCCCCGGTTGCCACGTCGTGGAGATCTGAGAGGCGATTCGAACGCCCCTTGCGGCGCCCAAAAATTCCACCCGGGTGCAGAGTTATGGCCTCACGAAGTTCGTCCCGCGCGGCCGAGTTTCGCCCAATGTCGAGTTGGATGCAACGGAGGACAATTGACTCTGCGCAACCCTCGTGTCCGGACGTCTCGGCGCGTTCGCCGCTAGAGCCGGTGTTCCGAAAACCAGGCCGGTCGAACCGGTCCTGGGTCCGGTCCGGTCCGGATTCCCCCAAAGAAACCGTTTTGGTAAAAAATCGGCCAGAAAGCCGGTTTGACTATTCATTTTTACTTTGGGGCTTTTTATTGGTTTTGATTTCGGCTAATAACACTCCCGGGACCGTTATTTATTTCTGGCTTTAACATTTTTTCTTTTACCTATTTAATGTTCGGTTCAATACAAATCTATGAAAGGGCCTATTGCTTTTTTTAGGAATAAAATTATATTCTTTAATTTCTTTATATAATTCGCCGAGACAAACCAATAAATGAACAAATTGGTATATGTGTGTGCGTGGTTTACTACTGTCTCGAGTCGTTTATTAATATTGCAAAATTTTTAAACGAAAGAAAACTTCTCAATTTTTGAGGTCTTTTGTATTTTTATTTTAGAATTATTTTTTATATTAAATAATGTTTAATCTTTAGATGAATTAATTGCGTTTTATTAGTATTATTTATATATATCTGTGTGGTTTACTACCGTGTTGAGCCGTTTGTTAACAAAGCAAAATTTTGAAACTAAAGAAAACTTCACAATTTTTGAGATATTTTTTATTTTTATTTTTGTTTCATTTTGGAATTATTATTTTTTATATTAAATAGTGCGTTTTAGATTATTATTTATTTTAATTAAGATTAGGTAAACATTTATAGTCAGATAATAGAACTTTTTCAGATTATTATTATTATATATAATATTTAAATTTATTTGCGACGTCATGATGACGTCATTCCGTTTTCTTTCCGATTTGACCCCTTAGCTTAGCCGGTTTGCACGCCGTTCCTATTTTCAAAACATTGGCAAGAACTGGCACACGAGAAGAATGAGACGTGGAACCGGCTTAAGCTGTCGCGGGAAATGCGACAAAAAGTAAAAAAAGGGGTGCAACACGAGGACTTCCCAGGGGGTCACCCAACCTAGTTCTACTCTCGCCCAAGCACACTTAACTTCGGAGTTCTGATTGGATCCAGTGCATTAGTGCTGGTTTGATCGCACCCGCTTTGTCCTTCGCGCCTTTTGAAGATAAACCAGAGCACCGACCCCGTGCTTATTATTCTCTACCAACGTGGCAAAGACTACCTAGGAAAATTGAAAATGCTTACTACGAATCCTAGCGAAGTAGAGAAACGCGAATAGAAAAATCAAACATTAATTTCGACCTTTTTTACAGCAAGCCACGATTTTTGCCAAAAATAGCAAACACCCAAGTTTTGCCACAAATAGCAAAGACCGCGAGTTTTGCCACGCAACTAGTCTGGTTTTTGCCAAAAATAGACAACACCCAAGTTTTTTACATGCCACAAATGGCATAGACCGCGGGTTTTGCCATTTAACAAGTCACGGTTTTCCCCAAAAATAGTGAACACCATAGTTTTGACATGCCAAAAAATAGCAAACACCAGTCTTGCCGCAAATAGCATAGACCGCGGGTTTTGCCATGCAACAAGTCGCGACTTTTGCCAAAAGTAGCAAATACCCTTGTTTTGCCACGACACAAATAGCAAAGGCCGTGGGTTTTGCTTTGCAACAATTCACGATTTTTGCCAAAAATTGCAAACACCCTAGTTTTGCCACAAATAGCAAAGACCGCGGGTTTTTGCCATGCAACAAGTCACGGTTTTTGCCAAAAATAGCAAACACCCTAGTTTTGCCACGCCACAAATAGCAAAGACCGCAGGTTTTTCCATGCAACAATTCACAGTTTTTGCCAAAAATAGCAAACACCCTAGTTTTGCCATGCTAAAAATAGCAAAGACCACGTGTTTTGCCTTGCAACAAGCCACGATTTTTGCCAAAAATTGCAAACACCCTAGTTTTGCAGTGCCAAAAGTAGCAAACACCCTGGTTTTTGCCATGCAACAAGTCACGATGTTTGCCAAAAATAGAAAACCCCCTAGTTTTCCCACGTCAAAAATAGCGAAGACCAAGGGTTTTGCCTTGCAACAATTCACGATTTTTGCCAAAAATAGCAAACACCAGATAAACCAGAGCACCGACCCCGTGCATATTATTCTCTCACAACGTGGCAAACGCTACCGAAGAAAATTGAAAATGCTTACCACGAATCTGAGAGAAATAGAGAAACGCGAATAGAAAAATCAAACATTATTTTTTACCGCTTTTTACAGCAAGAAAACGTGTGAAATATTGTCGAGGAGATATTTGTGGTTTTTCCGGAATTGATATTTATTGAAGAACTTAAGAAGTATTATCCGAACAACATTTAAATGGACATTTTATGTGCTTGCGTTAATTGTTTGTATTTTTGGGTCAAAAAATGTTTAAATTGTTATTTTTCATTGTTTAAGCCGAAATTAAAAATGGTATATAAATAAAGGCAAATTGAAGTACCATGTTGTCCTTTTCAGGCAGCGACTGCGCTTTCACCGGGTTTTACTTCTGCTGCTTCTTTCTCCAGTCAAAATTTTTCATTTTTTCTTCTATCATTGCTTACCTGCACGGTGAGGCGTTCCTCGCAAGTCGAAACCCACACACGTAAGCGGACGGAGATAAGGACGGCCTCAGCGTGCGCGTCTCTTCCTAAACTCCCATTCTTATTCCGATCGATTTCGCAAACGCAGCCCTGACAATGTTCGTTGCGAAACGTGCGGATTTGAAATTTCCCTCAAGCGCCTTTCCTAACTTATCGACAGCCCCTTTGCAGGAAAACAGGACGCCGCAAGGCCCGCTTGCGCTGCGAGCCCACAAAAACGGCCCTAAAGAGGCCGAAACGGTGGATTTTGACCCCGATTTTCTCCTCAATAGGGTTCCCCGGTTGCCACGTCGTGGAGACCTGAGATGCGATTCGAACGCCCCTTGCGGCGCCCAAAAACTCCACCCTGGTGCAGAGTTATGGCGTCACGAACTTCGTCGCGCACGGCCATGTCCCGCGCAATGTCGGGTTGGATGCAACGGAGGACAATCGACCCTGCGCAACCCGCGTGTCCGGACGTCTCGGCGCGGTCACCGCTAGAGCCGGTTTTACGAAAACCAGGCCGGTCGAACCGGTCCTGGGTCCGGTCCGGTCCAGATTCCCCCAAAGAAACCGTTTTGGTAAAAAATCGGCCAGAAAGCCGGTTTGACTCTTCATTTTTACTTTGGGCTTTTTATTGGTTTTGATTTCGGCCAATAACACTCCCGGGACCGTTATTTATTTCTGGCTTTAACATTTTTTCTTTTACCTATTTAATGTTCGGTTCAATACAAATGTATGAAAGGGCCTATTGCTTTTTTTAGGAATAAAATTATATTCTTTAATTTCTTTATATAATTCGCCGAGACAAACCAATAAATAAACAAATTGGTATATGTGTGTGCGTGGTTTACTACTGTCTCGAGTCGTTTATTAATATTGCAAAATTTTTAAACGAAAGAAAACTTCTCAATTTTTGAGGTCTTTTGTATTTTTATTTTAGAATTATTTTTTCTATTAAATAATGTTTAATCTTTAGATGAATTAATTGCGTTTTATTAGTATTATTTATATATATCTGTGTGGTTTACTACCGTGTTGAGCCGTTTGTTATCATAGCAAAATTTTGAAACTAAAGAAAACTTCACAATTTTTGAGATATTTTTTATTTTTATTTTTGTTTCATTTTGGAATTATTATTTTTGATATTAAATAGTGCGTTTTAGATTATTATTTATTTTAATGAAGATTAGGTAAACATTTATAGTCAGATAAAAGAACTTTTTCAGATTATTATTATATATAATATTTATATTTATCTGCGACGTCATGATGACGTCATCCCTTTTTTTTCCGGTTTGATCCCTTAGCTTAGCCGGTTCGCACGCCGTTCCTGTTTTCAAAACATTGGCAAGAACTGGCAAACGAGAAGAATGAGACGTGGAACCGGCTTGAGCGGTCGCGGGAAATGCGACAAAAAGTAAAAAAAGGGGTGCAACACGAGGACTTCCCAAGGGGTCACCCATCCTAGTACTACTCTCGCCCAAGCACGCTTACCTTCGGAGTTCTTATGGGATCCGGTGCATTAGTGCTGGTATGATCGCACCCGCTTTGTCCTGCGCGCCTTTGGAAGATATACCAGAGCACCGACCCCGTGCTTATTATTCTCTACCAACGGCAAGGGCTACCTAAGAAAATTGAAAATGCTTACAACGAATCCTAGCGAAGTAGAGAAACGCGAATAGAAAAATCAAACATTAATTTCGACCTTCTTTACAGCAAGCCACGGTTTTTGCGAAAAATAGCAAACACCCAAGTTTTGCCACAAATAGCAAAGACCGCGGGTTTTGCCACGCAACTAGTCCGGTTTTTGCCAAAAATAGACAACACCCTAATTTTTTCCATGCCACAAATGGCATAGACCGCCGGTTTTGCCATTCAACAAGTCACGGTTTTCGCCAAAAATAGCGAACACCATAGTTTTGCCATGCCAAAAAATAGCAAACACCAGTCTTGCCGCAAATAGCAAAGACCGCGGGTTTTGCCATGCAACAAGTAGCGACTTTTGCCAAAAGTAGCAAATACCCTTGTTTTGCCACGACACAAATAGCAAAGGCCGTGGGTTTTTGCAATGCAACAAGTCACGATGTTTGCCAAAAATAGCAAACCCCCTAGTTTTCCCACGCCAAAAATAGCAAGGACCAAGGGTTTTGCCTTGCAACAATTCACGGTTTTTGCCAAAAATAGCAAACACCCTAGTTTTGCCATGCAAAAAATAGCAAAGACCACGTGTTTTGCCTTGCCACAAGCCACGTTTTTTGCCAAAAATAGCAAACACCCTAGTTTTGCCATGCCAAAAGTAGCAAACACCCTGGTTTTTGCCATGCAACAAGTCACGATGTTTGCCAAAAATAGCAAACCCCCTAGTTTTCCCACGCCAAAAATAGCAAGAACCAAGGGTTTTGCCTTGCAACAATTCACGATTTTTGCCAAAAATAGCAAACACCAGATAAACCAGAGCACGTACGCCGTGCTTATTATTCTCTCACAACGTGGCAAAGGCTACCGAAGAAAATTGAAAATGCTTACTACGAATCTGAGGGAAATAGAGAAACGCGAATAGAAAAATCAAACATTATTTTTTACCGCTTTTTACAGCAAGAAAACGTGTGAAATATTGTCGAGGAGATATTTGTGGTTTTTCCGGAATTGATATTTATTGAAGAACTTAAGAAGTATTATCCGAACAACTTTTTAATGGACATTTTATGTGATTGCGTTAATTGTTTGTATTTTTGGGTCAAAAAATGTTTAAATTGTTATTTTTCAGTGTTTAAGCCGAAATTAAAAATGGTATGTAAATAAGGGCAAATTGAAGTACCATGTTGTCCTTTTCGAGCAGCGACTGCGCTTTCACCGGGTTTTACTTCTGCTGCTTCTTTCTCCAGTCAAAATTTTCCATTTTTTCTTCTCTCATTGCTTACCTGCACGGTGAGGCGTTCCTCGCAAGTCGAAACCCACACACGCAAGCTGACGGAGATAAGGACGGCCGCAGCGTGCGCGTCTCCTCCTAAACTCCCATTCTCATTCCGATCGATTTCGCAAACGCAGCCCTGCCAATGTTGGTTGCGAAACGTGCGGATTTGAAATTTCCCTAAAGCGCCTTTCCTAACTTATCGACAGCCCGTTTGCAGGAAAACAGGCCGCCGCAAGGCCCGCTTGCGCTGCGAGCCCACAAAAACGGCCGAAACGGTGGATTTTGACCCCGATTTTCTCCACAACCGGGTTCCCCGGTTGCCACGTCGTGGAGATCTGAGAGACGGTTCGAACGCCCCTTGCGGCGCCCAAAAACTCCACCCGGGTGCAGAGTTATGGCCTCACGAACTTCGTCGCGCGCGGCCGAGTTCCGCGCAATGTCGGGTTGGATGCAACGGAGGACAATCGACTCCGCGCAACCCGCGTGTCCGGACGTCTCGGCGCGGTCGCCGCTAGAGCCGGTGTTCCGAACACCAGGCCGGTCGAACCGGTCCGGTCCGGTTTCATCCAAAGAAACCGTTTTGGCAAAAAATCGGCCAGAAAGCCGGTTTGACACTTCATTTTTATTTTGGGGCTTTTTATTGGTTCTGATTTCTGCCAATAACACTCCCGGGACCCCTATCGATTTCTTGCTTTAAAATTTTGTCTTTTACCTACTTAATGTTCGGTTCAATACAAATATATGAAAGGGCCTATTGCTTTTTTTAGGAATAAAATTGTATTCTTTAATTTCTTTATATAATTCGCCGAGACAAACCAATAAATAAACAAATTGGTAGATGTGTGTGCGTGGTTTATTACTGTCTCGAGTCGTTTATTAATATTGCAAAATTTTTAAACGAAAGAAAACTTCTCAATTTTTGAGGTATTTTGTATTTTTATTTTAGAATTATTTTTTTAATATTAAATAATGTTTAATCTTTAGATGAATTAATTGCGTTTTATTAGTACTATTTATATATATCTGTATGGTTTACTACTGTGTTGAGCCGTTTGTTAACATAGCAAAATTTTGAACCGAAAGAAAACTTCATAATTTTTGAGATATTTTGTATTTTTATTTTCGTTTCATTTTGGAATTATTATTTTTGATATTAAATAGTGCGTTTTAGATTATTATTTATTTTAATTAAGATTAGGTAAACATTTATAGTCGGATATTTTTCAGATAATTATTATTATATATAATAATAATATTTAAATTTTCAGATTAATATTTAAATTTATTTGCGACGTCATGATGACGTCATCCCGTTTTTTTTTCCGGTTTGACCCCTTAGCTTAGCCGGTTCGCACGCCGTTCCTGTTTTCAAAACATTGGCAAGAACTGGCAAACGAGAAGAATGAGACGTGGAACCGGCTTGAGCGGTCGCGGGAAATGCGACAAAAAGTAAAAAAAGGGGTGCAACACGAGGACTTCCCAGGGGGTCACCCATCCTAGTACTACTATCGCCCAAGCACGCTTACCTTCGGAGTTCTGATGGGATCCGGTGCATTAGTGCTGGTATGATCGCACCCGCTTTGTCCTGCGCGCCTTTGGAAGATATACCAGAGCACCGACCCCGTGCTTATTATTCTCTACCAACGGCAAGGGCTACCTAAGAAAATTGAAAATGCTTACAACGAATCCTAGCGAAGTAGAGAAACGCGAATAGAAAAATCAAACATTAATTTCGACCTTCTTTACAGCAAGCCACGGTTTTTGCGAAAAATAGCAAACACCCAAGTTTTGCCACAAATAGCATAGACCGCGGGTTTTGCCACGCAACTAGTCCGGTTTTTGCCAAAAATAGACAACACCCTAATTTTTTCCATGCCACAAATGGCATAGACCGCCGGTTTTGCCATTCAACAAGTCACGGTTTTCGCCAAAAATAGCGAACACCATAGTTTTGCCATGCCAAAAAATAGCAAACACCAGTCTTGCCGCAAATAGCAAAGACCGCGGGTTTTGCCATGCAACAAGTCGCGACTTTTGCCAAAAGTAGCAAATACCCTTGTTTTGCCACGACACAAATAGCAAAGGCCGTGGGTTTTTGCCATGCAACAAGTCACGATGTTTGCCAAAAATAGCAAACCCCCTAGTTTTCCCACGCCAAAAATAGCAAGGACCAAGGGTTTTGCCTTGCAACAATTCACGGTTTTTGCCAAAAATAGCAAACCCCCTAGTTTTCCCACGCCAAAAATAGCAAGGACCAAGGGTTTTGTCTTGCAACAATTCACGGTTTTTGCCAAAAGTAGCAAACACCCTAGTTTTGCCATGCCAAAAATAGCAAAGACCACGTGTTTTGCCTTGCAACAAGCCACGGTTTTTGCCAAAAATAGCAAACACCCTAGTTTTGCCATGCCAAAAGTAGCAAACACCCTGGTTTTTGCCATGCAACAAGTCACGATGTTTGGCAAAAATAGCAAACCCCCTAGTTTTCCCACGCTAAAAATAGCAAGGACCAAGGGTTTTGCCTTGCAACAATTCACGGTTTTTGTCAAAAATAGCAAACACCAGATAAACCAGAGCACCGACCCCGTGCTTATTATTCTCTCACAACGTGGCAAAGGCTACCGAAGAAAATGAAAATGCTTACTACGAATCTGAGGGAAATAGAGAAACGCGAATAGAAAAATCAAACATTATTTTTGACCGCTTTTTACAGCAAGAAAACGTGTGAAATATTGTCGAGGAGATATTTGTGGTTTTTCCGGAATTGATATTTATTGAAGAACTTAAGAAGTATTATCCGAACAACTTTTTAATGGACATTTTATGTGATTGCGTTAATTGTTTGTATTTTTTGGTCAAAAAATGTTTAAATTGTTATTTTTCAGTGTTTAAGCCGAAATTAAAAATGGTATGTAAATAAGGGCAAATTGAAGTACCATGTTGTCCTTTTCGAGCAGCGACTGCGCTTTCACCGGGTTTTACTTCTGCTGCTTCTTTCTCCAGTCAAAATTTTCCATTTTTTCTTCTCTCATTGCTTACCTGCACGGTGAGGCGTTCCTCGCAAGTCGAAACCCACACACGCAAGCTGACGGAGATAAGGACGGCCGCAGCGTGCGCGTCTCCTCCTAAACTCCCATTCTCATTCCGATCGATTTCGCAAACGCAGCCCTGCCAATGTTCGTTGCGAAACGTGCGGATTTGAAATTTCCCTAAAGCGCCTTTCCTAACTTATCGACAGCCCGTTTGCAGGAAAACAGGCCGCCGCAAGGCCCGCTTGCGCTGCGAGCCCACAAAAACGGCCGAAACGGTGGATTTTGACCCCGATTTTCTCCACAACCGGGTTCCCCGGTTGCCACGTCGTGGAGATCTGAGAGACGGTTCGAACGCCCCTTGCGGCGCCCAAAAACTCCACCCGGGTGCAGAGTTATGGCCTCACGAACTTCGTCGCGCGCGGCCCGAGTTCTGCGCGGAATGTCGCTGTTTGCGATGCATACGGAGGACAATCGCCTGCCGCGCAATTCCGCGTGTCCGGGCCGTCTCGGGCGCGGCTCGCCGCTAGAGCCGCGTGTTCCGAATCACCAGCCGGTCTAGACCGTCCCGGCTCCGGTTTTCATCCACCAGAACCGTTTTTGCAAAAACATTCGGCCAGAAAGCCGGTTTGACACTTCATTTTTACTTTGGGTGCTTTTTATTGGTTTTGATTTCCTGCCCCATAACACTCCCGGGACCGTTATCTCCTGATTTCTTGGCTTTAACAATATTTGTATCTTTTACCCCTAGTTAATGTTTCCGGTTCATATGCCTACAAAATATATGAAGGGCCCTATTGCTTTTTTCAGGATAAATTAGTATTACCTTTATTCTTTATCTATAATTCGCCGCGCACAAACCATAAAATAAACAAATTTGGTAGATGTGTGTCCGTGGTTTGATTACTTGTGCTCGAGTCGTTTTATTAATATTGTGGCAAAATTTGTCTAAAATCCGAAGGAACTTCTCAATTTTTGAGGTATTTTGTATTTTTTTTTAGAATTATTTTTTTAATATTAAATAATGTTTAATCTTTAGATGAATTAATTGCGTTTTATTAGTATTATTTATATATATCTGTGTGGTTTACTACTGTGTTGAGCCGTTTGTTAACATAGCAAATTTTGAACCGAAAGAAATCTTCACAATTTTTGAGATATTTTGTATTTTTATTTTCGTTTCATTTTGGAATTATTATTTTGATATTAAATAGTGCGTTTTAGATTATTATTTATTTTAATTAAGATTAGGTAAACATTTATAGTGCGATATTTTTCAGATAATTATTATTATATATAATAATAATATTTAAATTTTCAGATTAAATATTTAAATTTATTTTGCGACGTCATGATGACGTCATCCCGTTTTTTTTCCGGTTTGACCCTTAGCTTAGCCGGTTCGCACGCCGTTCTGTTTTCAAAACATTGGCAAGAACTGGCAAACGAGAAGAATGAGACGTGGAAACCGGCTTTGAGCGGTCGCGGGAAATGCGACAAAAAGTAAAAAAAGGGGTGCAACACGAGGACTTCCCCAGGGGGTCACCCATCCTAGTACTACTCTCGCCCAAGCACGCTTAACTTCGGAGTTCTGATGGGATCCGGTGCATTAGTGCTGGTATGGCAGCCGCTTTGTCCTGCGCGCGCTTTGGAGATATACCAGAGCACCGACCCCGTGCTTATTATTCTCTACGCACGGCAAGGGCTACCTAAGAAAATTGAAATGCTTACAACGAATCCTAGCGAAGTAGAGAAACGCGAATAGAAAAATCAAACATTAATTTCGACCTTTTTACAGCAAGCCACGGTTTTGCGAAATAGCAAACACCCAAGTTTGCCACAAATAGCAAAGACCGCGGGTTTTGCCACGCAACTAGTCCGGTTTTTGCCAAAAATAGACAAAACCCTAATTTTTTCCATGCCACAAATGGCATAGACCGCCGGTTTTGGCCATTCAACAAGTCACGCTTTTCGCCAAAAATAGCGAAACACCATAGTTTTGCCATGCCAAAAAATAGCAAACACCAGTCTTGCCGCAAATAGCAAAGACCGCGGGTTTTGCCATGCAACAATTCGCGGTTTTTGCCAAAATAGCAAACACCCTAGTTTTGCCATGCCAAAAAATAGCAAAGACCACGTGTTTTGCCTTGCAACAAGCCACGGTTTTTGCCAAAAATAGCAAACACCCTAGTTTTGCCATGCCAAAAGTAGCAAACACCCTGGTTTTTGCCATGCAACAAGTCACGATGTTTGCCAAAAATAGCAAACCCCCTAGT
Source organism: Ophiorrhiza pumila (assembly GCA_016586305.1). Lineage (NCBI taxonomy): Eukaryota > Viridiplantae > Streptophyta > Magnoliopsida > Gentianales > Rubiaceae > Ophiorrhiza > Ophiorrhiza pumila. Next base: position 10,860,889 of record BLIW01000005.1, on the reverse strand, counting down.
TTTCCCACGCCAAAATAGCAAGGACCAAGGGTTTTGCCTTGCAACAATTCACGGTTTTTGCCAAAAATAGCAAACACCAGATAAACCAGAGCACCGACCCCGTGCTTATTATTCTCTCACAACGTGGCAAAGGCTACCGAAGAAAATTGAAATGCTTACTACGAATCTGAGGGAAATAGAGAAACGCGAATAGAAAAATCAAACATTATTTTTTACCGCTTTTTACAGCAAGAAAACGTGTGAAATATTGTCGAGGAGAAATTTGTGGTTTTTCCGGAATTGATATTTATTGAAGAGCTTAAGAAGTATTATCCGAACAACTTTTTAATGGACATTTTATGTGATTGCGTTAATTGTTTGTATTTTTGGGTCAAAAAATGTTTAAATTGTTATTTTTCAGTGTTTAAGCCGAAATTAAAAATGGTATGTAAATAAGGGCAAATTGAAGTACCATGTTGTCCTTTTCGAGCAGCGACTGCGCTTTCACCGGGTTTTACTTCTGCTGCTTCTTTCTCCACTCAAAATTTTCCATTTTTTCTTCTCTCATTGCTTACCTGCACGGTGAGGCGTTCCTCGCAAGTCGAAACCCACACACGCAAGCTGACGGAGATAAGGACGGCCGCAGCGTGCGCGTCTCCTCCTAAACTCCCATTCTTATTCCGATCGATTTCGCAAACGCAGCCCTGCCAATGTTCGTTGCGAAACGTGCGGATTTGAAATTTCCCTAAAGCGCCTTTCCTAACTTATCGACAGCCCGTTTGCAGGAAAACAGGCCGCCGCAAGGCCCGCTTGCGCTGCGAGCCCACAAAAACGGCCCGAAAGCGGCCGAAACGGTGGATTTTGACCCCGATTTTCTCCACAACCGGGTTCCCCGGTTGCCACGTCGTGGAGATCTGAGAGACGGTTCGAACGCCCCTTGCGGCGCCCAAAAACTCCACCCGGGTGCAGAGTTATGGCCTCACGAACCTCGTCGCGCGCGGCCGAGTTCCGCGGAATGTCGGGTTGGATGCAACGGAGGACAATCGACTCCGCGCAACCCGCGTGTCCGGGCGTCTCGGCGCGGTCGCCGCTAGAGCCGGTGTTCCGAACACCAAGCCGGTCGAACCGGTCCGGTCCGGTTTCATCCAAAGAAACCGTTTTTGCAAAAAATCGGCCAGAAAGCCGGTTTGACACTTCATTTTTACTTTGGGGCTTTTTATTGGTTTTGATTTCTGCCAATAACACTCCCGGGACCGTTATCGATTTCTTGCTTTAAAATTTTGTCTTTTACCTAGTTAATGTTCGGTTCAATACAAATATATGAAAGGGCCTATTGCTTTTTTCAGGAATAAAATTATATTCTTTAATTTCTTTATATAATTCGCCGAGACAAACCAATAAATAAACAAATTGGTAGATGTGTGTGCGTGGTTTATTACTGTCTCGAGTCGTTTATTAATATTGCAAAATTTTAAACGAAAGAAAACTTCTCAATTTTTGAGGTATTTTGTATTTTTATTTTAGAATTATTTTTTTAATATTAAATAATGTTTAATCTTTAGATGAATTAATTGCGTTTTATTAGTATTATTTATATATATCTGTGTGGTTTACTACTGTGTTGAGCCGTTTGTTAACATAGCAAAATTTTGAACCGAAAGAAATCTTCACAATTTTTGAGATATTTTGTATTTTTATTTTCGTTTCATTTTGGAATTATTATTTTTGATATTAAATAGTGCGTTTTAGATTATTATTTATTTTAATTAAGATTAGGTAAACATTTATAGTCGGATATTTTTCAGATAATTATTATTATATATAATAATAATATTTAAATTTTCAGATTAATATTTAAATTTATTTGCGACGTCATGATGACGTCATCCCGTTTTTTTTTCCGGTTTGACCCTTAGCTTAGCCGGTTCGCACGCCGTTCCTGTTTTCAAAACATTGGCAAGAACTGGCAAACGAGAAGAATGAGACGTGGAACCGGCTTGAGCGGTCGCGGGAAATGCGACAAAAAGTAAAAAAAGGGGTGCAACACGAGGACTTCCCAGGGGGTCACCCATCCTAGTACTACTCTCGCCCAAGCACGCTTAACTTCGGAGTTCTGATGGGATCCGGTGCATTAGTGCTGGTATGATCGCACCCGCTTTGTCCTGCGCGCCTTTGGAAGATATACCAGAGCACCGACCCCGTGCTTATTATTCTCTACCAACGGCAAGGGCTACCTAAGAAAATTGAAAATGCTTACAACGAATCCTAGCGAAGTAGAGAAACGCGAATAGAAAAATCAAACATTAATTTCGACCTTTTTTACAGCAAGCCACGGTTTTTGCGAAAAATAGCAAACACCCAAGTTTTGCCACAAATAGCAAAGACCGCGGGTTTTGCCACGCAACTAGTCCGGTTTTTGCCAAAAATAGACAACACCCTAATTTTTTCCATGCCACAAATGGCATAGACCGCCGGTTTTGCCATTCAACAAGTCACGCTTTTCGCCAAAAATAGCGAACACCATAGTTTTGCCATGCCAAAAAATAGCAAACACCAGTCTTGCCGCAAATAGCAAAGACCGCGGGTTTTGCCATGCAACAATTCGCGGTTTTTGCCAAAAATAGCAAACACCCTAGTTTTGCCATGCCAAAAATAGCAAAGACCACGTGTTTTGCCTTGCAACAAGCCACGGTTTTTGCCAAAAATAGCATACACCCTAGTTTTGCCATGCCAAAAGTAGCAAACACCCTGGTTTTTGCCATGCAACAAGTCACGATGTTTGCCAAAAATAGCAAACCCCCTAGTTTTCCCACGCCAAAAATAGCAAGGACCAAGGGTTTTGCCTTGCAACAATTCACGGTTTTTGCCAAAAATAGCAAACGCCAGATAAACCAGAGCACCGACCCCGTGCTTATTATTCTCTCACAACGTGGCAAAGGCTACCGAAGAAAATTGAAAATGCTTACTACGAATCTGAGGGAAATAGAGAAACGCGAATAGAAAAATCAAACATTATTTTTTACCGCTTTTTACAGCAAGAAAACGTGTGAAATATTGTCGAGGAGAAATTTGTGGTTTTTCCGGAATTGATATTTATTGAAGAGCTTAAGAAGTATTATCCGAACAACTTTTTAATGGACATTTTATGTGATTGCGTTAATTGTTTGTATTTTTGGGTCAAAAAATGTTTAAATTGTTATTTTTCAGTGTTTAAGCCGAAATTAAAAATGGTATGTAAATAAGGGCAAATTGAAGTACCATGTTGTCCTTTTCGAGCAGCGACTGCGCTTTCACCGGGTTTTACTTCTGCTGCTTCTTTCTCCACTCAAAATTTTCCATTTTTTCTTCTCTCATTGCTTACCTGCACGGTGAGGCGTTCCTCGCAAGTCGAAACCCACACACGCAAGCTGACGGAGATAAGGACGGCCGCAGCGTGCGCGTCTCCTCCTAAACTCCCATTCTTATTCCGATCGATTTCGCAAACGCAGCCCTGCCAATGTTCGTTGCGAAACGTGCGGATTTGAAATTTCCCTAAAGCGCCTTTCCTAACTTATCGACAGCCCGTTTGCAGGAAAACAGGCCGCCGCAAGGCCCGCTTGCGCTGCGAGCCCACAAAAACGGCCCGAAAGCGGCCGAAACGGTGGATTTTGACCCCGATTTTCTCCACAACCGGGTTCCCCGGTTGCCACGTCGTGGAGATCTGAGAGACGGTTCGAACGCCCCTTGCGGCGCCCAAAAACTCCACCCGGGTGCAGAGTTATGGCCTCACGAACCTCGTCGCGCGCGGCCGAGTTCCGCGGAATGTCGGGTTGGATGCAACGGAGGACAATCGACTCCGCGCAACCCGCGTGTCCGGGCGTCTCGGCGCGGTCGCCGCTAGAGCCGGTGTTCCGAACACCAAGCCGGTCGAACCGGTCCGGTCCGGTTTCATCCAAAGAAACCGTTTTTGCAAAAAATCGGCCAGAAAGCCGGTTTGACACTTCATTTTTACTTTGGGGCTTTTTATTGGTTTTGATTTCTGCCAATAACACTCCCGGGACCGTTATCGATTTCTTGCTTTAAAATTTTGTCTTTTACCTAGTTAATGTTCGGTTCAATACAAATATATGAAAGGGCCTATTGCTTTTTTCAGGAATAAAATTATATTCTTTAATTTCTTTATATAATTCGCCGAGACAAACCAATAAATAAACAAATTGGTAGATGTGTGTGCGTGGTTTATTACTGTCTCGAGTCGTTTATTAATATTGCAAAATTTTTAAACGAAAGAAAACTTCTCAATTTTTGAGGTATTTTGTATTTTTATTTTAGAATTATTTTTTTAATATTAAATAATGTTTAATCTTTAGATGAATTAATTGCGTTTTATTAGTATTATTTATATATATCTGTGTGGTTTACTACTGTGTTGAGCCGTTTGTTAACATAGCAAAATTTTGAACCGAAAGAAATCTTCACAATTTTTGAGATATTTTGTATTTTTATTTTCGTTTCATTTTGGAATTATTATTTTTGATATTAAATAGTGCGTTTTAGATTATTATTTATTTTAATTAAGATTAGGTAAACATTTATAGTCGGATATTTTTCAGATAATTATTATTATATATAATAATAATATTTAAATTTTCAGATTAATATTTAAATTTATTTGCGACGTCATGATGACGTCATCCCGTTTTTTTTTCCGGTTTGACCCTTAGCTTAGCCGGTTCGCACGCCGTTCCTGTTTTCAAAACATTGGCAAGAACTGGCAAACGAGAAGAATGAGACGTGGAACCGGCTTGAGCGGTCGCGGGAAATGCGACAAAAAGTAAAAAAAGGGGTGCAACACGAGGACTTCCCAGGGGGTCACCCATCCTAGTACTACTCTCGCCCAAGCACGCTTAACTTCGGAGTTCTGATGGGATCCGGTGCATTAGTGCTGGTATGATCGCACCCGCTTTGTCCTGCGCGCCTTTGGAAGATATACCAGAGCACCGACCCCGTGCTTATTATTCTCTACCAACGGCAAGGGCTACCTAAGAAAATTGAAAATGCTTACAACGAATCCTAGCGAAGTAGAGAAACGCGAATAGAAAAATCAAACATTAATTTCGACCTTTTTTACAGCAAGCCACGGTTTTTGCGAAAAATAGCAAACACCCAAGTTTTGCCACAAATAGCAAAGACCGCGGGTTTTGCCACGCAACTAGTCCGGTTTTTGCCAAAAATAGACAACACCCTAATTTTTTCCATGCCACAAATGGCATAGACCGCCGGTTTTGCCATTCAACAAGTCACGCTTTTCGCCAAAAATAGCGAACACCATAGTTTTGCCATGCCAAAAAATAGCAAACACCAGTCTTGCCGCAAATAGCAAAGACCGCGGGTTTTGCCATGCAACAATTCGCGGTTTTTGCCAAAAATAGCAAACACCCTAGTTTTGCCATGCCAAAAATAGCAAAGACCACGTGTTTTGCCTTGCAACAAGCCACGGTTTTTGCCAAAAATAGCATACACCCTAGTTTTGCCATGCCAAAAGTAGCAAACACCCTGGTTTTTGCCATGCAACAAGTCACGATGTTTGCCAAAAATAGCAAACCCCCTAGTTTTCCCACGCCAAAAATAGCAAGGACCAAGGGTTTTGCCTTGCAACAATTCACGGTTTTTGCCAAAAATAGCAAACGCCAGATAAACCAGAGCACCGACCCCGTGCTTATTATTCTCTCACAACGTGGCAAAGGCTACCGAAGAAAATTGAAAATGCTTACTACGAATCTGAGGGAAATAGAGAAACGCGAATAGAAAAATCAAACATTATTTTTTACCGCTTTTTACAGCAAGAAAACGTGTGAAATATTGTCGAGGAGAAATTTGTGGTTTTTCCGGAATTGATATTTATTGAAGAGCTTAAGAAGTATTATCCGAACAACTTTTTAATGGACATTTTATGTGATTGCGTTAATTGTTTGTATTTTTGGGTCAAAAAATGTTTAAATTGTTATTTTTCAGTGTTTAAGCCGAAATTAAAAATGGTATGTAAATAAGGGCAAATTGAAGTACCATGTTGTCCTTTTCGAGCAGCGACTGCGCTTTCACCGGGTTTTACTTCTGCTGCTTCTTTCTCCACTCAAAATTTTCCATTTTTTCTTCTCTCATTGCTTACCTGCACGGTGAGGCGTTCCTCGCAAGTCGAAACCCACACACGCAAGCTGACGGAGATAAGGACGGCCGCAGCGTGCGCGTCTCCTCCTAAACTCCCATTCTTATTCCGATCGATTTCGCAAACGCAGCCCTGCCAATGTTCGTTGCGAAACGTGCGGATTTGAAATTTCCCTAAAGCGCCTTTCCTAACTTATCGACAGCCCGTTTGCAGGAAAACAGGCCGCCGCAAGGCCCGCTTGCGCTGCGAGCCCACAAAAACGGCCCGAAAGCGGCCGAAACGGTGGATTTTGACCCCGATTTTCTCCACAACCGGGTTCCCCGGTTGCCACGTCGTGGAGATCTGAGAGACGGTTCGAACGCCCCTTGCGGCGCCCAAAAACTCCACCCGGGTGCAGAGTTATGGCCTCACGAACCTCGTCGCGCGCGGCCGAGTTCCGCGGAATGTCGGGTTGGATGCAACGGAGGACAATCGACTCCGCGCAACCCGCGTGTCCGGGCGTCTCGGCGCGGTCGCCGCTAGAGCCGGTGTTCCGAACACCAAGCCGGTCGAACCGGTCCGGTCCGGTTTCATCCAAAGAAACCGTTTTTGCAAAAAATCGGCCAGAAAGCCGGTTTGACACTTCATTTTTACTTTGGGGCTTTTTATTGGTTTTGATTTCTGCCAATAACACTCCCGGGACCGTTATCGATTTCTTGCTTTAAAATTTTGTCTTTTACCTAGTTAATGTTCGGTTCAATACAAATATATGAAAGGGCCTATTGCTTTTTTCAGGAATAAAATTATATTCTTTAATTTCTTTATATAATTCGCCGAGACAAACCAATAAATAAACAAATTGGTAGATGTGTGTGCGTGGTTTATTACTGTCTCGAGTCGTTTATTAATATTGCAAAATTTTTAAACGAAAGAAAACTTCTCAATTTTTGAGGTATTTTGTATTTTATTTTAGAATTATTTTTTTAATATTAAATAATGTTTAATCTTTAGATGAATTAATTGCGTTTTATTAGTATTATTTATATATATCTGTGTGGTTTACTACTGTGTTGAGCCGTTTGTTAACATAGCAAAATTTTGAACCGAAAGAAATCTTCACAATTTTTGAGATATTTTGTATTTTTATTTTCGTTTCATTTTGGAATTATTATTTTTGATATTAAATAGTGCGTTTTAGATTATTATTTATTTTAATTAAGATTAGGTAAACATTTATAGTCGGATATTTTTCAGATAATTATTATTATATATAATAATAATATTTAAATTTTCAGATTAATATTTAAATTTATTTGCGACGTCATGATGACGTCATCCCGTTTTTTTTTCCGGTTTGACCCTTAGCTTAGCCGGTTCGCACGCCGTTCCTGTTTTCAAAACATTGGCAAGAACTGGCAAACGAGAAGAATGAGACGTGGAACCGGCTTGAGCGGTCGCGGGAAATGCGACAAAAAGTAAAAAAGGGGTGCAACACGAGGACTTCCCAGGGGGTCACCCATCCTAGTACTACTCTCGCCCAAGCACGCTTAACTTCGGAGTTCTGATGGGATCCGGTGCATTAGTGCTGGTATGATCGCACCCGCTTTGTCCTGCGCGCCTTTGGAAGATATACCAGAGCACCGACCCCGTGCTTATTATTCTCTACCAACGGCAAGGGCTACCTAAGAAAATTGAAAATGCTTACAACGAATCCTAGCGAAGTAGAGAAACGCGAATAGAAAAATCAAACATTAATTTCGACCTTTTTTACAGCAAGCCACGGTTTTTGCGAAAAATAGCAAACACCCAAGTTTTGCCACAAATAGCAAAGACCGCGGGTTTTGCCACGCAACTAGTCCGGTTTTTGCCAAAAATAGACAACACCCTAATTTTTTCCATGCCACAAATGGCATAGACCGCCGGTTTTGCCATTCAACAAGTCACGCTTTTCGCCAAAAATAGCGAACACCATAGTTTTGCCATGCCAAAAAATAGCAAACACCAGTCTTGCCGCAAATAGCAAAGACCGCGGGTTTTGCCATGCAACAATTCGCGGTTTTTGCCAAAAATAGCAAACACCCTAGTTTTGCCATGCCAAAAATAGCAAAGACCACGTGTTTTGCCTTGCAACAAGCCACGGTTTTTGCCAAAAATAGCATACACCCTAGTTTTGCCATGCCAAAAGTAGCAAACACCCTGGTTTTTGCCATGCAACAAGTCACGATGTTTGCCAAAAATAGCAAACCCCCTAGTTTTCCCACGCCAAAAATAGCAAGGACCAAGGGTTTTGCCTTGCAACAATTCACGGTTTTTGCCAAAAATAGCAAACGCCAGATAAACCAGAGCACCGACCCCGTGCTTATTATTCTCTCACAACGTGGCAAAGGCTACCGAAGAAAATTGAAAATGCTTACTACGAATCTGAGGGAAATAGAGAAACGCGAATAGAAAAATCAAACATTATTTTTTACCGCTTTTTACAGCAAGAAAACGTGTGAAATATTGTCGAGGAGAAATTTGTGGTTTTTCCGGAATTGATATTTATTGAAGAGCTTAAGAAGTATTATCCGAACAACTTTTTAATGGACATTTTATGTGATTGCGTTAATTGTTTGTATTTTTGGGTCAAAAAATGTTTAAATTGTTATTTTTCAGTGTTTAAGCCGAAATTAAAAATGGTATGTAAATAAGGGCAAATTGAAGTACCATGTTGTCCTTTTCGAGCAGCGACTGCGCTTTCACCGGGTTTTACTTCTGCTGCTTCTTTCTCCACTCAAAATTTTCCATTTTTTCTTCTCTCATTGCTTACCTGCACGGTGAGGCGTTCCTCGCAAGTCGAAACCCACACACGCAAGCTGACGGAGATAAGGACGGCCGCAGCGTGCGCGTCTCCTCCTAAACTCCCATTCTTATTCCGATCGATTTCGCAAACGCAGCCCTGCCAATGTTCGTTGCGAAACGTGCGGATTTGAAATTTCCCTAAAGCGCCTTTCCTAACTTATCGACAGCCCGTTTGCAGGAAAACAGGCCGCCGCAAGGCCCGCTTGCGCTGCGAGCCCACAAAAACGGCCCGAAAGCGGCCGAAACGGTGGATTTTGACCCCGATTTTCTCCACAACCGGGTTCCCCGGTTGCCACGTCGTGGAGATCTGAGAGACGGTTCGAACGCCCCTTGCGGCGCCCAAAAACTCCACCCGGGTGCAGAGTTATGGCCTCACGAACCTCGTCGCGCGCGGCCGAGTTCCGCGGAATGTCGGGTTGGATGCAACGGAGGACAATCGACTCCGCGCAACCCGCGTGTCCGGGCGTCTCGGCGCGGTCGCCGCTAGAGCCGGTGTTCCGAACACCAAGCCGGTCGAACCGGTCCGGTCCGGTTTCATCCAAAGAAACCGTTTTTGCAAAAAATCGGCCAGAAAGCCGGTTTGACACTTCATTTTTACTTTGGGGCTTTTTATTGGTTTTGATTTCTGCCAATAACACTCCCGGGACCGTTATCGATTTCTTGCTTTAAAATTTTGTCTTTTACCTAGTTAATGTTCGGTTCAATACAAATATATGAAAGGGCCTATTGCTTTTTTCAGGAATAAAATTATATTCTTTAATTTCTTTATATAATTCGCCGAGACAAACCAATAAATAAACAAATTGGTAGATGTGTGTGCGTGGTTTATTACTGTCTCGAGTCGTTTATTAATATTGCAAAATTTTTAAACGAAAGAAAACTTCTCAATTTTTGAGGTATTTTGTATTTTTATTTTAGAATTATTTTTTTAATATTAAATAATGTTTAATCTTTAGATGAATTAATTGCGTTTTATTAGTATTATTTATATATATCTGTGTGGTTTACTACTGTGTTGAGCCGTTTGTTAACATAGCAAAATTTTGAACCGAAAGAAATCTTCACAATTTTTGAGATATTTTGTATTTTTATTTTCGTTTCATTTTGGAATTATTATTTTTGATATTAAATAGTGCGTTTTAGATTATTATTTATTTTAATTAAGATTAGGTAAACATTTATAGTCGGATATTTTTCAGATAATTATTATTATATATAATAATAATATTTAAATTTTCAGATTAATATTTAAATTTATTTGCGACGTCATGATGACGTCATCCCGTTTTTTTTTCCGGTTTGACCCTTAGCTTAGCCGGTTCGCACGCCGTTCCTGTTTTCAAAACATTGGCAAGAACTGGCAAACGAGAAGAATGAGACGTGGAACCGGCTTGAGCGGTCGCGGGAAATGCGACAAAAAGTAAAAAAAGGGGTGCAACACGAGGACTTCCCAGGGGGTCACCCATCCTAGTACTACTCTCGCCCAAGCACGCTTAACTTCGGAGTTCTGATGGGATCCGGTGCATTAGTGCTGGTATGATCGCACCCGCTTTGTCCTGCGCGCCTTTGGAAGATATACCAGAGCACCGACCCCGTGCTTATTATTCTCTACCAACGGCAAGGGCTACCTAAGAAAATTGAAAATGCTTACAACGAATCCTAGCGAAGTAGAGAAACGCGAATAGAAAAATCAAACATTAATTTCGACCTTTTTTACAGCAAGCCACGGTTTTTGCGAAAAATAGCAAACACCCAAGTTTTGCCACAAATAGCAAAGACCGCGGGTTTTGCCACGCAACTAGTCCGGTTTTTGCCAAAAATAGACAACACCCTAATTTTTTCCATGCCACAAATGGCATAGACCGCCGGTTTTGCCATTCAACAAGTCACGCTTTTCGCCAAAAATAGCGAACACCATAGTTTTGCCATGCCAAAAAATAGCAAACACCAGTCTTGCCCGCAAATAGCAAAGACCGCGGGTTTTGCCATGCAACAATTCGCGGTTTTGCCAAAAATAGCAAACACCCTAGTTTTGCCATGCCAAAAATAGCAAAGACCACGTGTTTTGCCTTGCAACAAGCCACGGTTTTTGCCAAAAATAGCATACACCCTAGTTTTGCCATGCCAAAAGTAGCAAACACCCTGGTTTTTGCCATGCAACAAGTCACGATGTTTGCCAAAAATAGCAAACCCCCTAGTTTTCCCACGCCAAAAATAGCAAGGACCAAGGGTTTTGCCTTGCAACAATTCACGGTTTTTGCCAAAAATAGCAAACGCCAGATAAACCAGAGCACCGACCCCGTGCTTATTATTCTCTCACAACGTGGCAAAGGCTACCGAAGAAAATTGAAAATGCTTACTACGAATCTGAGGGAAATAGAGAAACGCGAATAGAAAAATCAAACATTATTTTTTACCGCTTTTTACAGCAAGAAAACGTGTGAAATATTGTCGAGGAGAAATTTGTGGTTTTTCCGGAATTGATATTTATTGAAGAGCTTAAGAAGTATTATCCGAACAACTTTTTAATGGACATTTTATGTGATTGCGTTAATTGTTTGTATTTTTGGGTCAAAAAATGTTTAAATTGTTATTTTTCAGTGTTTAAGCCGAAATTAAAAATGGTATGTAAATAAGGGCAAATTGAAGTACCATGTTGTCCTTTTCGAGCAGCGACTGCGCTTTCACCGGGTTTTACTTCTGCTGCTTCTTTCTCCACTCAAAATTTTCCATTTTTTCTTCTCTCATTGCTTACCTGCACGGTGAGGCGTTCCTCGCAAGTCGAAACCCACACACGCAAGCTGACGGAGATAAGGACGGCCGCAGCGTGCGCGTCTCCTCCTAAACTCCCATTCTTATTCCGATCGATTTCGCAAACGCAGCCCTGCCAATGTTCGTTGCGAAACGTGCGGATTTGAAATTTCCCTAAAGCGCCTTTCCTAACTTATCGACAGCCCGTTTGCAGGAAAACAGGCCGCCGCAAGGCCCGCTTGCGCTGCGAGCCCACAAAAACGGCCCGAAAGCGGCCGAAACGGTGGATTTTGACCCCGATTTTCTCCACAACCGGGTTCCCCGGTTGCCACGTCGTGGAGATCTGAGAGACGGTTCGAACGCCCCTTGCGGCGCCCAAAAACTCCACCCGGGTGCAGAGTTATGGCCTCACGAACCTCGTCGCGCGCGGCCGAGTTCCGCGGAATGTCGGGTTGGATGCAACGGAGGACAATCGACTCCGCGCAACCCGCGTGTCCGGGCGTCTCGGCGCGGTCGCCGCTAGAGCCGGTGTTCCGAACACCAAGCCGGTCGAACCGGTCCGGTCCGGTTTCATCCAAAGAAACCGTTTTTGCAAAAAATCGGCCAGAAAGCCGGTTTGACACTTCATTTTTACTTTGGGGCTTTTTAATTGGTTTTGATTTCTGCCAATAACACTCCCGGGACCGTTATCGATTTCTTGCTTTAAAATTTTGTCTTTTACCTAGTTAATGTTCGGTTCAATACAAATATATGAAAGGGCCTATTGCTTTTTCAGGAATAAAATTATATTCTTTAATTTCTTTATATAATTCGCCGAGACAAACCAATAAATAAACAAATTGGTAGATGTGTGTGCGTGGTTTATTACTGTCTCGAGTCGTTTATTAATATTGCAAAATTTTTAAACGAAAGAAAACTTCTCAATTTTTGAGGTATTTTGTATTTTTATTTAGAATTATTTTTTTAATATTAAATAATGTTTAATCTTTAGATGAATTAATTGCGTTTTATTAGTATTATTTATATATATCTGTGTGGTTTACTACTGTGTTGAGCCGTTTGTTAACATAGCAAAAATTTTGAACCGAAAGAAATCTTCACAATTTTTGAGATATTTTGTATTTTTATTTTCGTTTCATTTTGGAATTATTATTTTTGATATTAAATAGTGCGTTTTAGATTATTATTTATTTTAATTAAGATTAGGTAAACATTTATAGTCGGATATTTTTCAGATAATTATTATTATATATAATAATAATATTTAAATTTTCAGATTAATATTTAAATTTATTTGCGACGTCATGATGACGTCATCCCGTTTTTTTTTTCCGGTTTGACCCTTAGCTTAGCCGGTTCGCACGCCGTTCCTGTTTTCAAAACATTGGCAAGAACTGGCAAACGAGAAGAATGAGACGTGGAACCGGCTTGAGCGGTCGCGGGAAATGCGACAAAAAGTAAAAAAAGGGGTGCAACACGAGGACTTCCCAGGGGGTCACCCTCCTAGTACTACTCTCGCCCAAGCACGCTTAACTTCGGAGTTCTGATGGGATCCGGTGCATTAGTGCTGGTATGATCGCACCCGCTTTGTCCTGCGCGCCTTTGGAAGATATACCAGAGCACCGACCCCGTGCTTATTATTCTCTACCAACGGCAAGGGCTACCTAAGAAAATTGAAAATGCTTACAACGAATCCTAGCGAAGTAGAGAAACGCGAATAGAAAAATCAAACATTAATTTCGACCTTTTTTACAGCAAGCCACGGTTTTTGCGAAAAATAGCAAACACCCAAGTTTTGCCACAAATAGCAAAGACCGCGGGTTTTGCCACGCAACTAGTCCGGTTTTTGCCAAAAATAGACAACACCCTAATTTTTTCCATGCCACAAATGGCATAGACCGCCGGTTTTGCCATTCAACAAGTCACGCTTTTCGCCAAAAATAGCGAACACCATAGTTTTGCCATGCCAAAAAATAGCAAACACCAGTCTTGCCGCAAATAGCAAAGACCGCGGGTTTTGCCATGCAACAATTCGCGGTTTTTGCCAAAAATAGCAAACACCCTAGTTTTGCCATGCCAAAAATAGCAAAGACCACGTGTTTTGCCTTGCAACAAGCCACGGTTTTTGCCAAAAATAGCATACACCCTAGTTTGCCATGCCAAAAGTAGCAAACACCCTGGTTTTTTGCCATGCAACAAGTCACGATGTTTGCCAAAAATAGCAAACCCCTAGTTTTCCCACGCCAAAATAGCAAGGACCAAGGGTTTTTGCCTTGCAAACAATTCACGGTTTTTGCCAAAAATAGCAAACGCCAGATAAACCAGAGCACCGACCCCGTGCTTATTATTCTCTCACAACGTGGCAAAGGCTACCGAAGAAAATTGAAAATGCTTACTACGAATCTGAGGGAAATAGAGAACGCGAATAGAAAAATCAAACATTATTTTTACCGCTTTTTACAGCAAGAAAACGTGTGAATATTGTCGAGGAGAAATTGTGGTTTTTCCGGAATTTGATATTTATTGAAGAGCTTAAGAAGTATTATCCGAACAACTTTTAATGGACATTTTATGTGATGCGTTAATTGTTTGTATTTTGGTCAAAAAATGTTTAAATTGTATTTTCAGTGTTTAAGGCCAGAATTAAAAATTGGTATGGTAATAAGGGCAAATGGAACTATCCATGTTGTCCTTTTCGAGCAGCGACTGCGCTCTCACGGGTTTTACTTCTGCTGCTTCTTTCTCCACTCAAAATTTCCATTTTTTCTTCTCTCATTGCTTACTGCACGGTGAGGCGTTCCTCGCAAGTCGAAACCACACACGCAAGCTGACGGAGATAAGGACGGCCGCAGCGTGCGCGTCTCCTCCTAAACTCCCATTCTTATTCCGATCGATTTCGCAACGCAGCCCTGCAATGTTCGTTGCGAAACGTGCGGATTTGAAATTTCCCTAAACGCCTTCCTAACTTATCGACAGCCCGTTTGCAGGAAAACAGGCCGCCCGCAAGGCCCGCTTGCGCTGCGAGCCCACAAAAACGGCGCCGAAGTGCAGACCGAAACGGTGGATTTGACCCCGATTTTCTCCACAACTGGGTTCCCCGGTTGCCACGTCGTGGAGATCTGAGAGACGGTTCGAACGCCCCTTGCGGCGCCCAAAAACTCCCACCCGGGTGCAGAGTTATGGCCTCACGAACCTCGTCGCGCGCCGGGCCGAGTTCCGCGGATGTCGGGTTGGATGCAACGGAGGACAATCGACTCCGCGCAACCCGCGTGTCCGGGCGTCTCTCGGCGCGGTCGCCGCTAGAGCCGGTGTTCCGAACACCAAGCCCGGTCGACACCGGTCCGGTCCGGTTTCATCCAAAGAAAACCGTTTTTTGCAAAAAATCGGCCCAGAAGCCGGTTTGACACTTCATTTTTACTTTGGGGCTTTTTATTGGTTTTGATTTCTGCCAATAACACTCACGGGACCGTTCATCGATTTCTTGCTTTAAAATTTTGTCTTTTACCTAGTTAATGTTCGGTTCAATACAAATATATGAAAGGGCCTATTGCTTTTTTCAGGAATAAAATTATATTCTTTAATGTGTCTTTATTATAATTCCGCCGAGAAAACCAATAAATAAACAAATTTGGTAGATTGTGTGTGCGTGGTCTTTATTACTGTCTTCGAGTCGATTTTACTTAATATTGCAAAATTTTTAATACGAAAGGAAAACTTTCTCAATTTTGAAGTTTTTGTATTTTTATTTTAGAATTATTTTTTTACATATTTAAAGTAATGGTTAATCTTTAGATGAATTAATTGCTGTTCTATTTAGTATTATTTATATATATCTGGTGTGGTCTTACTACTGTGTGAGACCGTTTGTTACATAGCAAAATTTTTGAACCGAAATAAGAAGATGCTTCACAATTTTTGAGATATTTTTGGTATTTTATTTTCGTTTCATTTTGGAATTATTATTTTTGATATTATATAGTGGCGTTTTAGATTATTATTTATTTTAAATTTAAGATTAGGTAACATTTATAGATGTCGGATATCTTTTTCAGATAAATTATTATTATTATACATAGATGAATATTTAAATTTTCTAGATTAAATAATTTTAATTATTTGCCGACGTCGATGATGGACGTCAATCTTCCGTTTTTTTTCCGGTTTGACCCTTAGCTTAGCCGGTTCGCACTGCCCGTTCCTGTTTTCAAAACATTGGCAAGAACTGGCAAACGAGAAGAATGAGACGTGGAACCGGCTTGAGCGGTCGCCGGGAAATGCGACAAAAAGTAAAAAAGGGGGTGCAACACGAAGGACTTCCCAGGGGGTCACCCATCCTAGTACTACTCTCGCCCAAGCACGCTTAACTTCGGAGTTCTGATGGGATCCGGTGCATTAGTGCTGGTATGATCGCACCCGTTTGTCCTGCGCTGCCTTTGGAAGATTATACCAGAGCACCGACCCGTGCTTATTATTCTCTACCAACGGCAAGGGCTAGCCTAAGAAAATTGAAAATGCTTACAACGAATCCTAGCGAAGTAAGAGAAACGCGAATAGAAAAATCAAACATTAATTTCGACCTTTTTACAGCAAGCCACGGTTTTTGCGAAAAATAGCAAACACCCAAGTTTTGCCACAAATAGCAAAGACGCGGGTTTTGCCACGCAACTAGTCCGGTTTTTTGCCAAAAATAGACAACACCTCTAATTTTTTTCCATGCCACAAAATGGCATAGACCGCGGTTTTGCCATTCAACAAGTCACGCTTTTCGCCCAAAAAATAGCGAACACCATAGTTTTGCCATGCCAAAAAATAGCAACACCAGTCTTGCCGCAAATAGCAAAGACCGCGGGTTTTGCCAATGCAACAATTCGCGTTTTTGCCAAAAAATAGCAAACACCCCTAGTTTTGCCATGCCAAAAATAGCAAAGACCACGTGTTTTGCCTTGCAACAAGCCACGGTTTTTTGCCAAAAAATAGCATACACCCTAGTTTTGCCATGCCAAAAGTAGCAAACACCCTGGTTTTTGCCATGCAACAAGTCACGATGTTTGCCAAAATAGCAAACCCCCCTAGTTTTCCCACGCCAAAAATAGCAAGGACCAAGGGTTTTGCCTTGCAACAATTCACGGTTTTTGCCAAAAATAGCAAACGCCAGATAAACCAGAGCACCGACCCCGTGCTTATTATTCTCTCACAACGTGGCAAAGGCTACCGAAGAAAATTGAAATGCTTACTACGAATCTGAGGAAATAGAGAAACGCGAATAGAAAAATCAAACATTATTTTTTACCGCTTTTTACAGCAAGAAAACGTGTGAAATATTGTCGAGGAGAAATTTGTGGTTTTTTCCGGAATTGATATTTTATTGAAGAGCTTAAGAAGTATTATCCGAACAACTTTTTTAATGGACATTTTATGTGATTGCGTTAATTGTTTGTATTTTGGGTCAAAAAATGTTTAAAATTGTTATTTTCAGTGTTTAAAGCCGAAATTAAAATGGTATTGTAAATAAGGGACCAAATTGAAGTACCGATGTTGTCCTTTTTCGAGCAGCGACTTGCGCTTTCAACCGGGTTTTACTTCTGCTGCTTCTTTCCTCCACTCAAAATTTCCATTTTTTCTTCTCTCATTGCTTTACCTGCACGGTGAGGCGTTCCTCGCAAGTCGAAACCCACACACGCAAGCTGACGGAGATAAGGACGGCCGCAGGCGTGCGCGTCTCCTCCTAAACTCCCATTCTTATTCCGATCGATTTCGCAAACGCAGCCCTGCCAATGTTCGTTGCGAAACCGTGCGGATTTGAAATTTCCCTAAAAGCGCCTTTCCTAACTTATCGACAGCCCGTTTGGCAGGAAAACAGGCCGCCGCAAGGCCCGCTTGCGCTGCGAAGCCCACAAAAACGGCCCGAAAGCGGCCGAAACGGTGGATTTTGACCCCGATTTTCTCCCACAACCGGGTTCCCCGGTTGCCACGTCGTGGAGATCTGAGAGACGGTTCGAACGCCCCTTGCGGCGCCCAAAAACTCCACCCGGGTGCAGAGTTATGGCCTCACGAACCTCGTCGCGCGCGGCCGAGTTCCGCGGAATGTCGGGTT
Source organism: Ophiorrhiza pumila (assembly GCA_016586305.1). Lineage (NCBI taxonomy): Eukaryota > Viridiplantae > Streptophyta > Magnoliopsida > Gentianales > Rubiaceae > Ophiorrhiza > Ophiorrhiza pumila. The sequence continues at coordinate 10,843,100 of BLIW01000005.1, read as the reverse complement.
GGATGCAACGGAGGGACAATCGACTCCGCGCAACCCGCGTGTCCGGCGCGTCTCGGCGCGGTCGCCGCTAGAGCCGGTGTTCCGAACACCAGCCGGTCGAACCGGTCCGGTCCGGTTTCATCCAAAGAAACCGTTTTTGCAAAAATCGGCCAGAAGCCGGTTTGACACTTCATTTTTACTTTGGGGCTTTTTATTGGTTTTGATTTCTGCCAATAACATCCCGGGACCGTTATCGAATTTCTTGCTTTTAAAATTTTTGTCTTTTACCTACTTAATGTTCGGTTCAATATCAAATATATGAAAGCGGCCTATTGCTTTTTTTAGGAATAAAATTTATTCTTTAATTTCTTTATATAATTCGCCGAGACAACCAATAAATAACAAATTGGTAGATGTGTGTGCGTGGGTTTATTACTGTCTTCGAGTCGTTATTATATTGCAAAATTTTTAAACGAGAAGAAACTTCTCAATTTTTGAGGTATTTTGTATTTTATTTTAGAATTATTTTTTTAATATTAATAATGTTTATCTTTAGATGAATTAATTGCGTTTTATTAGTATTATTTATATATATCTGTGTGGTTTACTACTGTGTTGAGCCGTTTGTTAACATAGCAAAATTTTGAACCGAAAGAAATCTTCACAATTTTTGAGATATTTTGTATTTTATTTTCGTTTCATTTTGGAATTATTATTTTTGATATTAAATAGTGCGTTTTAGATTATTATTTATTTTAATTAAGATTAGGTAAACATTTATAGTCGGATATTTTTCAGATAATTATTATTATATATAATAATATTTAAATTTTCAGATTAATATTTAAATTTATTTGCGACGTCATGATGACGTCATCCCGTTTTTTTTCCGGTTTGACCCCTTAGCTTAGCCGGTTCGCACGCCGTTCCTGTTTTCAAAACATTGGCAAGAACTGGCAAACGAGAAGAATGAGACGTGGAACCGGCTTGAGCGGTCGCGGGAAATGCGACAAAAAGTAAAAAAAGGGGTGCAACACGAGGACTTCCCAGGGGGTCACCCATCCTAGTACTACTCTCGCCCAAGCACGCTTAACTTCGGAGTTCTGATGGGATCCGGTGCATTAGTGCTGGTATGATCGCACCGGCTTTGTCCTGCGCGCCTTTGGAAGATATACCAGAGCACCGACCCCGTGCTTATTATTCTCTACCAACGGCAAGGGCTACCTAAGAAAATTGAAAATGCTTACAACGAATCCTAGCGAAGTAGAGAAACGCGAATAGAAAAATCAAACATTAATTTCGACCTTTTTTACAGCAAGCCACGGTTTTTGCGAAAAATAGCAAACACCCAAGTTTTGCCACAAATAGCAAAGACCGCGGGTTTTGCCACGCAACTAGTCCGGTTTTTGCCAAAAATAGACAACACCCTAATTTTTTCCATGCCACAAATGGCATAGACCGCCGGTTTTGCCATTCAACAAGTCACGCTTTTCGCCAAAAATAGCGAACACCATAGTTTTGCCATGCCAAAAAATAGCAAACACCAGTCTTGCCGCAAATAGCAAAGACCGCGGGTTTTGCCATGCAACAATTCACGGTTTTTGCCAAAAATAGCAAACACCCTAGTTTTGCCATGCCAAAAATAGCAAAGACCACGTGTTTTGCCTTGCAACAAGCCACGGTTTTTGCCAAAAATAGCAAACACCCTAGTTTTGCCATGCCAAAAGTAGCAAACACCCTGGTTTTTGCCATGCAACAAGTCACGATGTTTGCCAAAAATAGCAAACCCCCTAGTTTTCCCACGCCAAAAATAGCAAGGACCAAGGGTTTTGCCTTGCAACAATTCACGGTTTTTGCCAAAAATAGCAAACACCAGATAAACCAGAGCACCGACCCCGTGCTTATTATTCTCTCACAACGTGGCAAAGGCTACCGAAGAAAATTGAATCCTAGTACTACTCTCGCCCAAGCACGCTTAACTTCGGAGTTCTGATGGGATCCGGTGCATTAGTGCTGGTATGATCGCACCCGCTTTGTCCTGCGCGCCTTTGGAAGATATACCAGAGCACCGACCCCGTGCTTATTATTCTCTACCAACGGCAAGGGCTACCTAAGAAAATTGAAAATGCTTACAACGAATCCTAGCGAAGTAGAGAAACGCGAATAGAAAAATCAAACATTAATTTCGACCTTTTTTACAGCAAGCCACGGTTTTTGCGAAAAATAGCAAACACCCAAGTTTTGCCACAAATAGCAAAGACCGCGGGTTTTGCCACGCAACTAGTCCGGTTTTTGCCAAAAATAGACAACACCCTAATTTTTTCCATGCCACAAATGGCATAGACCGCCGGTTTTGCCATTCAACAAGTCACGCTTTTCGCCAAAAATAGCGAACACCATAGTTTTGCCATGCCAAAAAATAGCAAACACCAGTCTTGCCGCAAATAGCAAAGACCGCGGGTTTTGCCATGCAACAATTCACGGTTTTTGCCAAAAATAGCAAACACCCTAGTTTTGCCATGCCAAAAATAGCAAAGACCACGTGTTTTGCCTTGCAACAAGCCACGGTTTTTGCCAAAAATAGCAAACACCCTAGTTTTGCCATGCCAAAAGTAGCAAACACCCTGGTTTTTGCCATGCAACAAGTCACGATGTTTGCCAAAAATAGCAAACCCCCTAGTTTTCCCACGCCAAAAATAGCAAGGACCAAGGGTTTTGCCTTGCAACAATTCACGGTTTTTGCCAAAAATAGCAAACACCAGATAAACCAGAGCACCGACCCCGTGCTTATTATTCTCTCACAACGTGGCAAAGGCTACCGAAGAAAATTGAAAATGCTTACTACGAATCTGAGGGAAATAGAGAAACGCGAATAGAAAAATCAAACATTATTTTTTACCGCTTTTTACAGCAAGAAAACGTGTGAAATATTGTCGAGGAGATATTTGTGGTTTTTCCGGAATTGATATTTATTGAAGAGCTTAAGAAGTATTATCCGAACAACTTTTTAATGGACATTTTATGTGATTGCGTTAATTGTTTGTATTTTTGGGTCAAAAAATGTTTAAATTGTTATTTTTCAGTGTTTAAGCCGAAATTAAAAATGGTATGTAAATAAGGGCAAATTGAAGTACCATGTTGTCCTTTTCGAGCAGCGACTGCGCTTTCACCGGGTTTTACTTCTGCTGCTTCTTTCTCCACTCAAAATTTTCCATTTTTTCTTCTCTCATTGCTTACCTGCACGGTGAGGCGTTCCTCGCAAGTCGAAACCCACACACGCAAGCTGACGGAGATAAGGACGGCCGCAGCGTGCGCGTCTCCTCCTAAACTCCCATTCTTATTCCGATCGATTTCGCAAACGCAGCCCTGCCAATGTTCGTTGCGAAACGTGCGGATTTGAAATTTCCCTAAAGCGCCTTTCCTAACTTATCGACAGCCCGTTTGCAGGAAAACAGGCCGCCGCAAGGCCCGCTTGCGCTGCGAGCCCACAAAAACGGCCCGAAAGCGGCCGAAACGGTGGATTTTGACCCCGATTTTCTCCACAACCGGGTTCCCCGGTTGCCACGTCGTGGAGATCTGAGAGACGGTTCGAACGCCCCTTGCGGCGCCCAAAAACTCCACCCGGGTGCAGAGTGATGGCCACAGGAACCTCGTCGCGCGCGGCCGAGTTCCGCGGAATGTCGGGTTGGATGCAACGGAGGACAATCGACTCCGCGCAACCCGCGTGTCCGGGCGTCTCGGCGCGGTCGCCGCTAGAGCCGGTGTTCCGAACACCAGGCCGGTCGAACCGGTCCGGTCCGGTTTCATCCAAAGAAACCGTTTTGGCAAAAAATCGGCCAGAATGCCGGTTTGACACTTCATTTTTACTTTGGGGCTTTTTATTGGTTTTGATTTCTGCCAATAACACTCCCGGGACCGTTATCGATTTCTTGCTTTAAAATTTTGTCTTTTACCTACTTAATGTTCGGTTCAATACAAATATATGAAAGGGCCTATTGCTTTTTTTAGGAATAAAATTATATTCTTTAATTTCTTTATATAATTCGCCGAGACAAACCAATAAATAAACAAATTGGTAGATGTGTGTGCGTGGTTTATTACTGTCTCGAGTCGTTTATTAATATTGCAAAATTCTTAAACGAGAGAAAACTTCTCAATTTTTGAGGTATTTTGTATTTTTATTTTAGAATTATTTTTTTAATATTAAATAATGTTTAATCTTTAGATGAATTAATTGCGTTTTATTAGTATTATTTATATATATCTGTGTGGTTTACTACTGTGTTGAGCCGTTTGTTAACATAGCAAAATTTTGAACCGAAAGAAATCTTCACAATTTTTGAGATATTTTGTATTTTTATTTTCGTTTCATTTTGGAATTATTATTTTTGATATTAAATAGTGCGTTTTAGATTATTATTTATTTTAATTAAGATTAGGTAAACATTTATAGTCGGATATTTTTCAGATAATTATTATTATATATAATAATAATATTTAAATTTTCAGATTAATATTTAAATTTATTTGCGACGTCATGATGACGTCATCCCGTTTTTTTTCCGGTTTGACCCCTTAGCTTAGCCGGTTCGCACGCCGTTCCTGTTTTCAAAACATTGGCAAGAACTGGCAAACGGGAAGAATGAGACGTGGAACCGGCTTGAGCGGTCGCGGGAAATGCGACAAAAAGTAAAAAAAGGGGTGCAACACGAGGACTTCCCAGGGGGTCACCCATCCTAGTACTACTCTCGCCCAAGCACGCTTAACTTCGGAGTTCTGATGGGATCCGGTGCATTAGTGCTGGTATGATCGCACCGGCTTTGTCCTGCGCGCCTTTGGAAGATATACCAGAGCACCGACCCCGTGCTTATTATTCTCTACCAACGGCAAGGGCTACCTAAGAAAATTGAAAATGCTTACAACGAATCCTAGCGAAGTAGAGAAACGCGAATAGAAAAATCAAACATTAATTTCGACCTTTTTTACAGCAAGCCACGGTTTTTGCGAAAAATAGCAAACACCCAAGTTTTGCCACAAATAGCAAAGACCGCGGGTTTTGCCACGCAACTAGTCCGGTTTTTGCCAAAAATAGACAACACCCTAATTTTTTCCATGCCACAAATGGCATAGACCGCCGGTTTTGCCATTCAACAAGTCACGCTTTTCGCCAAAAATAGCGAACACCATAGTTTTGCCATGCCAAAAAATAGCAAACACCAGTCTTGCCGCAAATAGCAAAGACCGCGGGTTTTGCCATGCAACAATTCACGGTTTTTGCCAAAAATAGCAAACACCCTAGTTTTGCCATGCCAAAAATAGCAAAGACCACGTGTTTTGCCTTGCAACAAGCCACGGTTTTTGCCAAAAATAGCAAACACCCTAGTTTTGCCATGCCAAAAGTAGCAAACACCCTGGTTTTTGCAGATAAAACCGAGTTAAATTTTATCTAAGAAAAATGTTAAATTTTTATTTTCACAAAATATTTTTTGTATAGCCATACTTCCAGCAACTTCTTTCAAACAACAATATCCATACTTGCAAAACAATGCTTCATTTTCTTTACCTGAATATTCTCTCTCTCTCTTTCTCTCTCTCTCTCTCTCTCTCTTTAAATAATGAATATTGCTAAATTCCAAAATTTAACTTGCAAGCACAAAATTCTTTACAAATAACAGCAACAGCTTGGCTATATTTATTCAAATCTTTGCTCAAGAAGTATTTAACTATCTTAAAATATAATTAACATATTCTTTGATAAATAGGTTGAACAAGATAGCTAAAAGCAAGGTGTAATGGCTAATTTATTTCTTGGGTTTTTCAACAAAGAAAAGGCCTAGGCTCAAAAAATGGTTTACTAGGGGTAAAAATAAAATGGTAGGCAGTGTTTTAGAAAGCTAAAAATTGTAACTCCTAATTTACCTTTATCATTTCTATGCATATAATCATCTATGGTCTCAACATGAACTTCAAAGCAAGTTCTATAATACTCAATGCATTTGTAATATACTATCACAATAAAATTAAAAAGCACCAAGAAAGTGGTTCTTGTGTACATTAAGCTCAAAAACTCACTTTAGTAGGTAAAGAAATGATCTCTTGTAATCTCATCATTCTAAAATACATATATGGCAGTTACATTAACCAAAAGAAAGATATCCTCCAAAATGCCCAAACATTCTCCAATCTATATCAAAGTTGTTTATAAATTTTAAGGGCATTATGATTTATTTTTTCAAAATCAAGACCAACATGAAATATGCAAAAACAGAAATTAAATGAACTATCTTAATCATGCAAAAAAAAGAAATAAAAATGAAATGAAAACTTAAACTTAAGCTCTCCCATACTTACACAATACATGACCCTTCATGTATAACAGAAAATGAATGAATGCACAGTATTCAAACATAAATGGATAACATAAAGTGAAAGAAAAATGAGAGGAGTATAATCAGAAAACTCATGGATTTGGGTAGTTAAACCCTTGAAATTGGAAATATGCTTGAATGGATTGCTTCAAGATCGTCATTCGTTCATACATTCTATTCATAGATTCTTGGAGCGTGGCGACTTGAGCAGATGAAGCTGGAGACAACGGAGAGGAATTAGGAACATCACGTTTAGTACCTCTGGAAGGAGGAATAGAACTACTCGGTGGATTAACAACCGATTCACAAAATTGGATAACACCCTCAGAATCAATAGAAACAAGATTCATTTTAACTAAGGAAGGAGGATCTAAACACTGGGGCGGTTTAAATTGAAGGTGGAGCTTTGGTGGTGGTTAGCGGCAAGTCAGAGTGGTTTGGAGAACTTGACTGCTGATTTTCACTCCCTGATTCGGTGTCTTCATCTGAAACAACGATCCCAGTACCATGTGGAATTTTGTTTTGAAGTTTAGATTGTGTTCTTACAATGATGAAAAAGGAGAAAATCCAATTTTCTTATTCAGCAATGGAGGCTGCCGCTCGATTTTCTGTCAGAAGACAAAGAGTGAAATATGAGAGAACAATCCACAGTTAGGCATTTTGAATCCAAATATAAAACTAACCCCACTTAGTTGACGTATGTCAAAACAAAAAGAATTCTTTTTTACTTAATAAAGACTTTTTTTCAAGAATTAAAAAAATTCAGAATTGTACGCGATTACCGACGTCGCGACCTGCATGGTCGCACGTTGCAACGACCACCCACGTCGCGACATGGCTCACTGGAACTTTTATCAAAAATTCACCAAAAATCGCCAAACAATCGAAAAAAAGTCTCTTTTAAATCCCATTATTCCAGGTCGCGACGTCGGGACATATATTCCCTTTCATCACGAACTTTCTTCAAACTCAACAAGAAAATTGAAACAACATAAAACCAATCTTAACTTATTTCGTACCTACAAAAAAGAAAAAACAAATAAAGTCAATTATTATACAAAAATATTAAAAACTAAAAAATTTCAGAATGAATGTAAACTAATTAAATTCAAAATAAAATAACATAGGTTGCCTCCCATAAGCGCCAGTGTTTATTGTCTTTGGCTATACATGAACTTTTCATTGCTGAAGTAATTGATGGATCATACTGAAATTGGTTAGGAGGATGATTTAACTCCAACTTGGGTGCCTGCAAAATAGAAGGGAAAAATGTCTTATTAAAAGTCAAAATGGGTATATGAAGTGATTTCACCTCATTCATTTGAACATTTGGACATACAACTTCCCTATCTTTCTTGCTCAAAGTTGATAAGTCAGTTTTATACTGGCTTAATAATGTTGTTTTCACTTGGTTTTTGTGTGTTCCCGAGCTTATAAATGCATATTTGTGGAAGTTTATGTAAGGAATGTTGTGAATTGCTATCTGATGGACAGGGATGGAAATTGGAGAATAAGTTGTGTGTGGGCTGTACTTTGGTTTTTGTTGTGTTTAGTAGAAATGTGTGTAATGTTGTGTGTGATTTACAAGTTTATGTGAGGAAGTGTGTGTGGTGTGTGTTTGGTAGACGAATGGGTTAAAATTTATGCAAGTGTGTTTAAAGTAGTGTGTGAAGACACTAGTATGTGTATGAACTCATATTGTGCACATACTCGCACATGCACACTCACATCGCCGCATTCACTCGCAACTACACGCACATATCTCGCACTCATCGCCGCACACAGGGCCTTGCATTCCCGCACACATTGGCTGCACACCATGCACGAGCTTAGCATGCATCGTCGCACAACACTCGTATAGCACTCACATAGCACTCGCACACACCTCGTACAAGCATTACACACCATCGCACATCGCCGCACATCACGCTCGCATCGCCGCACACACTTGCTGCACATTCGCATGCATCGCCGGATAGCACCGCATGACATCGCCGCAATCACCCACTGCGCCGCCGCATCGCCAGCATGCATCGCTGTGCCATGCACATATGGCGCTGCATGCTCAGTCACTAACACTATGCACTCATCGCCACACAAGGACAGCATACTACGCACACACCTACCATATGTCGCCGCCCACATCGCCGCATGCAGCGCTCACATCACCGGCTCAGTGCATGCACTTCACAGCACGAACATGCACACATCACTACAAGTCCTTGCAAGCATTTATCACTCATCGTGCACTTCACTGCCACCCACACACTCACACGGCCATGCATCTCTTTTTAAATAATGAATATTGCTAAATTCCAAAATTTAACTTGCAAACACAAAATTCTGTACAAATAACAACAACAGCTTGGCTATATTTATTCAAATCTTTACTCAAGAAGTATTTAACTATCTTAAAATATAATTAACATATTCTTTGATAAATAGGTTGAACAAGATAGCTAAAATCAAGGTTTAATGGCTAATTTGTTTCTTGGGTTTTTCAAGAAAGAAAAGGCCTAGGCTCAAAAATGGCTTACTAGGGTAAAACTAAAACGGTAGGCAGTGTTTTAGAAAGCTAAAAATGTTAACTCCAAATTTGCCTTTATCATTTCTATGCATATAATAATCTATGTTCTCAACATGTACTTCAAAGCAAGTTCTATAATACCCAATGCATTTGTAATCTACTCTCACAATAAAATTAAAAAGCACCAAGAAAGTGGTTCTTGTGTACCTTAAGCTCAAAAACTCACTTTAGCAGGTAAAGAAATGATTTCTTGTAATCTCATCATTCTAAAATACATATGGGGCAGTTACATTAACCAAAACAAAGATATCCTCCAAAATGCCCAAACATTCTCCAATCTATATCAAAGTTGTTTATAAATTTTAAGGGCATTATGATTTATTTTTTCAAAATCAAGACCAACATGAAATATGCAAAAACAGAAATTAAATGAACTATCTTAATCATGCAAAAAAAAGAAATAAAAATGAAATGAAAACTTAAACTTAAGCTCTCCCATACTTACACAATACATGACCCTTCATGTATAACAGAAAATGAATGAATGCACAGTATTCAAACATAAATGGATAACATAAAGTGAAAGAAAAATGAGAGGAGTGTAATCAGAAAACTCATGGATTTGGGTAGTTAAACCCTTGAAATTGGAAATATGCTTGAATGGATTGCTTCAAGATCGTCATTCGTTCATACATTCTATTCATAGATTCTTGGAGCGTGGCGACTTGAGCAGATGAAGCTGGAGACAACGGAGAGGAATTAGGAACATCACGTTTAGTACCTCTGGAAGGAGGAATAGAACTACTCGGTGGATTAACAACCGATTCACAAAATTGGATAACACCCTCAGAATCAATAGAAACAAGATTCATTTTAACTAAGGAAGGAGGATCTAAACACTAGGGCGGTTTAAATTGAAGGTGGAGCTTTGATATAGGTTTGCGGCAAGTCAGAGTGGTTTGGAGGACTTGGCTGCGGATTTTCACTCCCTGATTCGGTGTCTTCATCTGAAACAACGATCCGTGCACCATGTGGAATTTTGTTTATTAGTTTAGATCGTGTTCTTACCATGATGAAAAAGGAGAAATACAAATTTTCTTATTCAGCAATGGAGGCTGCCACACGATTTTCTATCAGAAGACAAAGAGTGAAATATGAGAGAACAATCCACAGTTAGGCATTTTGAATCCAAATATAAAACTAACCCCACTTATTTGACGTATGTCAAAACAAAAAGAATTCTTTTTTACTTAATAAAGACTTTTTTTTCAAGAATTAAAAAAAAGGAATTGTACGCGATTACGGACGTTGCGACGTGCATTGTCGCACGTCGCAACGTCCACCCGCGTCGCAACATGGCTCACTGGAACTATTCTCAAAAATTCACCAAAAATTGCCAAACATTCGAAAAAAAATCTCTTTTAAATCCCATTATTCCAGGTCACAACGTCGGGACATATATTCCCTTTCATCACGAACTTTCTCCAAACTCAACAAAAAATTAAAACAACATAAAACCAATTTTAACTTCTTTCGTACCTGCAAAAAATAAAAGAATAAAGTCAATTATTATACTAAAATATTAAAAACTAAAAAATTTCAGAATGAATGTAAACTAATTAAATGCAAAATAAAATAACATAGGTTGCCTCCCATAAGCACGAATTTTTATTGTCTTTGGCTAGACATGAAATTTTTGTTGCTGAATTAATTGATGGATCATACTGAAATTGGTCAGGAGGATGATTTAACTCCAACTTGGGTGCCTGTAAAATAGAAGGGAAAAATGTTTTATTAAAAGTCAAAATGGGCATATGAAGTGATTTCACCTCATTTATTTGAACATTTGGACATACGGCTTCCCTATCTTTCTTGCTCAAAGTTGATAAGTCAGTTTTATACTGGCTTAATAATGTTGTTTTCACTTGGTTTTTGTGTGTTCCCGTGCTTATAAATACATATTTGTGGAAGCTTATATAAGGAATGTTGTGAATTGCTATGTGATGGAAAGGGATGGAAATTGGTGAATAAGTGATGTGTGGGCTGCATTTTGGTTTTTGTTGTGTTTAGTGGCAATGTGTGTAATGTTGTGTGTGATTTACAAGTTTATGTGAGGAAGTGTGTGTGGTGTGTGTTTTGTAGACGAATAGGTTAAAATTTATGCAAGTGTGTTTGAAGTAGTGTGTAAAGACACTAGTGTGTGTATGAACTCAAATTGTGCACATACTCGCACATGCACACTAACGTCGCCGCATTCACTGGCACATGCACGCATATATCTCGCACTCATCGCCGCACAGAGGGCTTTGCATCGCCGTACACATTGGCTGCACACCATGTACGAGCTTAGCATGCATCGTCGCACAACACTCGCAGATAAATTATAATGAATCTTGTTAAGGCCAACTGCTCACCCGCAGTCAGACAGGAAACTCAGGAAGAAAAATCCACTTATATGCTACGCTAAAAATAAGAAAAATAAACGACGGGTCTCAGGATATCTCACTCCTTAAAGGTAGTTTGTTTGGCCCCTGATTGATGTTGTTAGATCAGTTTGGCCTTATTGCTTTAACTGTACTGTGGCCCTGATTACCAATTTTCACATCAGTTTGGCCAATGCTGTGTTTAATTTTGTTGCATAACCAGATGTTGTAAGGAGTGATCAAGATAGCTAGTTAGAGATGATGAGGATTGGGTTTTTGGCCCTGTTTAAACTTGGTGACATTGGCTATGCTGGTTGATATCATTGATCATACATGTCTAAGTTTCATTTATGAGGTTCACCTCCTCTACCCTGGCCATGGACTCCATTAATGTGGTGGTGATCTCCTCTAGCCATTTCAGCTATTTTTTCCTCCTGAATTGAGTCATGAGTGGCACGACTGTAGCGTACTCTATTGAACTCCAAAGGCTATGGGGATACAGGAAAAAGGAGATACGATTATTATTGCAACTTAAGTCAAGGATAAGATGTAAACAATTTTTTGACTAGAGCTACTATGAAAATTTGGTATTTTAGGATTTGGTTTATGCAATTCAATTTGGTTCTTTTTATGGGTTGAGATTATATTTTCTGTGGTTATGGTGGTGGTTGATGGTGATGGCTATGACAGTTTTGCAATAGTGTTGTCGTGGTGGAGGTTGAATGATGGTGCACTGAGGCGCTGTGGTGGTTGAAATGAAAGATTTTGTTTCAAATAGATTAGAGAATCTGAAAGAAATGAATGATTTTGTTTAGAATGGATTAGAGAACATAAAAAAATAAATAAATAAAATTTGACTATTCTTATCCTTAAAAGAGGTAATTATTACTTTTTTAAGAGTGAAACAGGTTATTTATGTTTGGTAGTTTAGAAAATCTTAACAATTCTAATAAGGAATTTGTTTTTTATCCAAATTTCGCCCAACACTAAACCACATAGAGGTTAGTGGTATATTTTTGAAACATATATGAGTAATACAAAAATTAGTATATTTTTAAAACACATAGGAGTAATAGGAAAAAACGCAAACCACATGAGTTAATTCAAGATAATTAACCAAATTTAAGATGGTACAGTTCTTTGATTTCAATTTTTTACTATGACCAAATAATTACAAACCCATTTTTGTTTTAAACAGGGCTAACATGAGGATCTTTGGTGGGTAAACTTAAAATTCGGATACTTAATATATAGATTTTCATACACTTTTATCTTTTCTCTTCTTCCGTAACCATAGTCCACTATCTGCCCTCCGTTGCTACGCTTCACCAAGGAAAAATGTTGGTGATAATCTCCATACCTACTCTCCGCTGCTGTACTTCGCCAAAGAAAAATGTTGGTGATAATCTTCATACCATTCACACTCATTTTCAATTCCGGCTAGGTAAATAGAGGGTTTGGTTTGCATGGTTATATTGTTCCTAGTTGTTGTTGGGGATTTGGTGGGATTAGGGTTTGCATAGAATTTGGACTATTTTAAAATGAGGTTTCTACCTCTCTCTAAATCTTTTCAAGAGTTGCATGAAATTTGCTTGGATCCACCATTTTTTCGTCATTTATGAGTTCATCAGCATCAAGCACTACAAGAAAAATTGGCTTTGGTGACATGAAATATATGGTCACCAAAAAGCCAAAAGTGGTCACTAAAAGCGTTTGGTGACAAATTTTTTGTTTGTCACCCGCTTGTCACCAATGCTTAGTCACTGGGGTGACTGATTTTGTTGTTAGTCACCAAAGGATAATTTTGGTAACTAGAAAAAAACGGTCACCAAAATAGTGACTGAAAAAGTGGTCACAAATTTAGTCACCAAAAGTAGCTTGTTGGTCACCAAAACGCTAATTTTGGTGACTAACAACAGCACGTGACGTGATGTTTGGTGAGCAAAAATATGGTCACCAATAATGACGAATTGGTGACTAAATATTTGGTCAACAAAGGTCATGAACTACCGCAAACAATTGATGTTTTGCTGACTAAAATTGTGGTCACCAAAGAATAATTGGTGACCATATTATGGACAAGTATTGGTGATTAGTATGGTAGCCAAGAGTAAGATCTAAAAGTCGTATGTTCACCACAAAGTCCAGTTCAGAGGCTAAGATACACATATTTCTCAATATAAGAAGATTGTTGTGCTGAAATGGTTGCATCACACACTAGCCTAGCATTCTTGCACACATGCACTCATCTCGCAGCACGAAATCACTCACCTCGCTGCACAAGAACACTCACCTCGTCGCACACACTCACACACCTCGCCGCATGATTGTGCGGCGAGCACTCACCATAGCACACACCTCGTCATACATCTGTGCGACGAGCTCTCACACCTGCACACCTCGTCGCATGGCCACTCGACGAGCTCACTTACCTCTCCGCATGATTGTGCGGCGAGCTCACTACCCTCATGCGGCGAGCTCTCACATTCCACACACACATAGTTCATCATTCTTTGCATACACTTTCCTAGTCTTGATGCATATATTCATACATATTTCGTGAGCTTATGTTTCATTGTCTTCTTTATAACTTTTGCAACTTTATGTAAGGATTCATTTTGCAATTCATGATTTGAGAATGGTTTCAAGTTTTATATTCTCCACTTTCACTTTGTTTGATCATGTTTCATGCACTTTCATATCCATCTTATCATACGTTCATTGGTCTACACACTTCATTTGCATTTGTTTTCAATACATCTCACAACATTCATTTTTAGCACACACTTCACTCAACATTCATATTCGTTTTTATCACATCACATTTTCACTCTTCAACATTTTTCATTCATTCATTCTCTATACAACACTCATCTCGCAAACATTTGTTAACACACCACTTTGAATCACTTCATCACAAACTCACACACACAACACATGGCGAGACCTCGCCACGAGGTCTCGCCTCACACATGCACGTACACGGCGAGACCTCGCCATGAGGTCTCGCCACACACACAAAATACACGGCGAGACCTCGCCACGAGGTCTCGCCTTACACCAACAAATGCACGGCGAGGTATCGCCACGAGACCTCGCCATGGAAGAGCTCAAATGTTTTTTTTTCTGGTTGGATTAAATTCGGCTAAGTGTTGAAGCGTGTTCTCTTGTGGCAAGGTTGATGAAGGAGTGGACAGACTGGGCTCGAAGGCGCGTTAAGGTTACTGAGGGCGTGTGAGCTGAAGAATTGAAGACGTGTGAAGGCTGATGAAGGCGTGGAGTTTATGGGCTCAGAGGAGTGGTGCATACTTATGTACAAGTTATTGTTAAACTTTTTGTTGATACACGTAGTGGCATTTTTGTGGTAATGTAATCATTTTACGTGCGTGCCATTTACGTTTTGTAGTCCTTTATATAGAGGGATTAGTTAGATTTTATGAGAGAGGACCATTCTAGAACTCATAACAGATTTTCAGATTTTAGGAAGTGGGAATTCTCTCTTCCTCATTTTCTCTCTCTAGATTCTCTCACAAAAAACTGTTCTCCGGTTACATTCCCGATTGCGAATCTGTACCGGTGATTACATATTGAACTCAATCGAAGAAGCATTTGACATTCCTTTACACTTTAATCAGTGAAATCTTTCAATTTGATGGAATTGAACTGTTTAATGCTGGAATTTGATGCATACGAGTTGAATATGGAGTTGTCTGACTAATCATATGATATCTTATGGTTCTAAATGGATGAATACATGATTTAGAAGATTTGATGCTATGTAATTGATGTAATTCATGAAGAATGAGACCGCACTTGAATTTATTACTAGAAATCTGTTGAATTTCATATCTCTGCACTAATATTGAATGGGTCGAGCTTTGATTGTGGTCGCCATGCTAAGTTGAGGATTGATTCACCTACATTAGTGAAGATGCATAAGATGAGAACTAAAGTGTAATCGTTCGAGTCTTTTCACTTGCTCGCATGATTATTTCAGTTCTGAGATTCAGGCCTCGCCATGGAAAGCTTTGATGAATTGAAAAATTAGGAAAAAGTGTTAAAGAAGCTCTCTGTGTTAATAAACGAAAACATTCAAGCCTATGTCGGGCCTCGTCATGGGATTTCCTAGGATTTGCATGTTAGAGTAGTTAGCATGGAGAGTTGAGAGGTTGCGGAGTGAATTCCATCATTCTCAGGCCTCGCCATGGGAGAGAATGGTGTTAGGAAGTATAGGGAGTGGTGTGGTCGCCATGCTAACCATAAACTGGGCTTCTAGGCAACTTAGGTCTCTTTGAGTTGTGCTTGTTCGTCAATTGCATAGCATTGATCGGCTAGGTTTGTTTTCATCCGGTACAAGAACCCTAGGATATCTGTTTTATCCTTGATTGTTGTTACTTCACAGTTCTCTCTTCTTGGTCCCTTTTGTGTTGAACTCGTTCTTGTGTCTATTTGTGTGACTTGTTGTTGTGACTAAACTAGAACAATTCTCGAAATCTTGAAGCCAACTCTTCCCTGTGGATCGATCCCTATCACCACATCTACATTAGTTTTAGGGTAAAATTGTGCGAGTAACGACATCTCTCACCAAATCACTAAACAAGAATTTTCCAGTTGTTAATTGATTGTTCAATATTTTCCATATTGACTTCTTCTTTGAAGACAACATTGTTTGAAAAGTTTGAAAAGTGTTTGAAGAAGAACTTGAAGAACCTTTAGAAAAAGATCTAAAAATTGAATACATATTAAAACAGAGGTAAAAATCACAGAGAGTGGATAAAATAAAGAAGTAATTAACAGATCGGTTGTGAAATAAGTTGTAAAATCCCTCCGGTTGGCACATCACCGTCGGGATCCATGAGATCTAACCTATTGTTTCATGGTTTATGGACAGAAATTTTATATACTATCATAAAATTTAACTTTTAGAAGTAGAAAATGCACTAAAACAAATAGTAAGGCAAATTCAATTTGGTTTCATGCCGGGATTCTCATAATGAAAGCTTCACATTTAATATATAAGAAAACTATATGAATACTATAGTAAAATAAAACAAGATTTACCTATAATATTTATTGATTTTGAAAAGGTTTACAATAAAGTTAATCAGAATATACCTGAATACTATAGATTTGCATGGATCAATTTTAAATCCATACATTTTACTTTAGTAATTAACGAGATTACTAAACATTTGCATAAAGTAATTCGAATGCATGCTATTTGCAAATAATATAATTTTAATCGAGGAGACGAAAAGGATATAAACAAAAAAGGAAGACATTAGAATCAAAAGATTTTACTAAAAGAAAAGTAAAATTGAATATATGGAGTGCCACTTAAGTAAACATAGAAATAACAATAAGATAAATCTAAAAGTTTTAGATATTTAGAATTTATCATTGAAGAAAATGAAGAAATTAATAAAAATGTTATACATAGGATTCAAGCAAGTTGTAATAAATAGAGAAATACATCATCTATATTTTATGATTGTAAAATACTGTTGAAATTGAAGAAAAATTTTTATAAAATAACTATAATATATATCAACGATGCTTTATGCGAGTAGCATAAATGAAAATGTTGAGATGGATATATAGACACACTAGGCTAGGTAGATAGAATAACTAATGAATATATCAGAAAGAAATAGGAGTAACTTCAACAGAAAATAAGATAAGAGAAACATGATTAAAATAGTTTAGACATGTATCTAAGAGACCTTTAAATGCCCCAATGATACTTGTAGAAAATAAAAAGTTATTAGTACAAATTAAAAGAGATCAGATCCTCTGTCCAAAATTATCTCTGTCCTATTCTGTGTCCAATGTTCAAAACGATGTTGTTTAACTAAAACTAGGGAATAAAAGTATAAATATCACTAAAATCACTTTACACTTATTAGACTCTAACCAACGAATGAGTGAACCCTACGTAGTTTAATCTTGGATATGATAAGATAGAAATAATCTTGGACAAAATATCTCAACTCAAATTAAAAGAGAAAGAGGAAGACCAAAAAATAATTATATAAAAATATATATTATATTTAAATATAAATAAACAATTGAGCTTAAATCGACTACGATGATGAAATGTGATCAATATAGTCGATCCCACTAATTCATATCATGATATGCAAATAAGCTAACTTTTTCATTGCCTTTGCACTGTACATTTTGCCCGAATGTATATACACACAATTTTTGTAAGCATTAAAAAATTACCAGAAATCACTTCCTTTGCTTCACAGAAATCCAATCCTTCGATTCACAGAAATCCCTTTTCTATTGGGCGAATTTTTGACGTTTGATTGCTTCCTTTTTTACTTCGTCTTCCCACCAATTTTTCACTTCTTCCTTACAGAAAATCGAACAAATCATAAGGCGATTGAAACTTTAGAAGTTTTAGGGGTTTAGGGTGTAGAAGATTGAAACTTTCTCAGCAGATTGAAGAAAGGGCGAAAGGGCATGGCATAAGGGCTTAGGGCATAGGGCGTAGGGCGTATGGTGTAGGAGCTGAAAGGTTAACGTTTGTGAAGTGTGAAGTGTGAAGTGTTAAGTGTTTAGGAGTTGAGAAGCTTAGAATATCTTAAGTTAAAACAAGGGCTAAAACGATGTCGTTTGGCACTTTTTTGTGGGTATTTGTTATATTTTAATAAATTAATAATTATCTATTTTAAACAATATTTATTTAACAATTATTTTTTATATAAAGATAAATAATCAATTTGTTATAACTATATACAAAAACGTTAGCTTCTTAATTATATATATATATATATATGTATATATAACATTTTATTAAGTGTTACATATTATATAAAGTGTTGCATATATTATATAAGTATTACTTTAAATACCCAATAAAGGCAACACTTTTTAAACGTATTACATATTCCTATAATAATTGTAACACTTATTTGAAAGTGTAGCAAATTTTCTAAAAATTCTGCTCAAATGCAATATTTTTAAAGTGTTGCTCTCAAAGTGATGCTACAGTCTCATTTTGTAGTAGTGTGATATTGTATAATTCAAATTCTCTGTGTAATCTTTTCTATCTTATTCTGTTCAAAACCGCAATACTACATAGTTTTACGAAAAAATTTTATATTGCTAATATTATCTTCTTTTCTTTACATTTCTCAACTTAATTAATTAAGAAACTCAAACATTCCAAACGTTTTAAATCTCCTCTGTCTATCAGTCCATACAAATCTGTAAATACAGCAGTCGCGGGCTTGCTGATATTCTTGACATCATTGTTCACGGGTGGGTATAGGATTTTTTTTTCTCTATTTTTGGATTTATTCTGTGAAGCTTGTTATTACAACCACCATCTTTCGTTTATTCTCTTTAGCATATTTTCCTTTTTGTGAGAGAACTTCTATGTTTCAACCGTTATTAAAAGTTCACAATTTTCTTTTCATCATTTTTTTCTTCTATCAAAGAATACGCGAATTTATAAATTATGTGCATTCATGGAAAAAAAAAAAACTTAGAACTGCAGTTATTTTTCTACTCTTTACAAGAAAAAAAAATCAAACTTTCAAATTTTCTTACCATTTGGGGTTTTACTGTTTTAATTTCCCTGTTTTTAAGATTCAAAACGGTATAATATTATATTTTGATCATCGTCTATTTAACTTTCTTGGTTGGTAGCAGTTTAATTTGTTGCATATAAAATTTTTCTAATATTATTACTGTTATAACACAGTTGTCCCCTCCACAAAATGAAACAATTCTATATTATTCTTTAAATTAGTATATAGATTAAGGTCCTATGTTAAATAAGTAAGTATATAAAAACCGATGTCCATGTATACTTTTAAGTGAAATTATGTAGTGTTGAGGTTTTGAATAAAAAAAAAAAGGGAAGATTAGACAAAGAATTGGAGGCATTAATTGAATTTAAAAAACATGAATAAATATTCATCAGTGTCCATTTTGTAAGTAGGTAAAAATAGATGGATAATGAGTTGATTGTTGGTTCTTATGAGTTCAAACGGATACCTTCAAATTGCTTAATGCGAATATTTAGATTGTGTCATTTAAGGGTTAACTGTAAGTACCAATAATATAAATATCAAGCAATATTTACATTTTTTTAAATTTTTATTTCATAGGTACCTTATCGAGAAGTACCCATAGTATTGTTGAGCATTGTTTTTTCATTATTTTATTTTATTTTATATTTTGTTATTTTGGTAATTTAAGCTACTCTTAATTTAAATTTACCCATTTTTTTTTTAATGATAAATTTGTGCAAATAAACTTTAAAAGAAGTATAAGTTTAATATTGATCTTGTTTTATCTAAACAATCAAATGCAACATCACCATACCATATTATGAAGAAATTCACATTTCGTTCAATCAAAACAAAATGGCAACAAATTTACCTCAATATTATATGTTTGAGATCAAAATGCAATGCATTTTGAATATCGTTTCTTAACTATGACAAACTAGCTAGCATTTGTGATCCACAATAGATTCTTGGCTTTTAACTTTAGAGTAAATTACTTCAATTGTCCCTCAATTTGGGATTGAATATCCTTTCTTAACTATGACAAACTAGCTAGCATTTGTAATCCTCAATAGATTCTTGGCTTTTAGTTTTATAGTAAATTACTTCAATCGTCCTTCAATTTGAGATTCATTTTGTTTTTATCCCTAATCCTCAAAAAATTTCATTTTTATCCTTCATGTTACAATTTGATTTAAAATTTTCCCTTGTCTATTTTTTTCCACTAAAAATTAAACTTAAATAAATATTTAACACATATATGATAAATAGAAATGTGTACAAATTGATAAAATTAGATATATGCATGTTAAATGGTCATTAAAATTGAATTTTTCTACTATGAAAAGTAAACAAATGACCATTAAAAACTAAAAATGTAGCATAAAGGACAAAAATGAAACTTTTAAAAATTAGAGATAAAAATGAAATGAACCCCGAAGTTTATGAAAGGTGAAGTAATGTATACTAAACTTTATTTCCTGAAAACTTATAAGTATAAAATTGGCAAGTTGTTTTTCTATTTTCTATGTTAGGAAGGAATATTAAACAAGATTCAAAACAACATGCTCATTCTTAAAATTCGTCATGATCACTAGACATGATCACGGTTCACGAACCACCGGTTCACAGTTTTACAAAGAGTAAAATTGAAACCAACCATTGGGCAGCTGGTTAAGGTTACGGTTCAAAACCGTCGGTTCACGGTTCCGTCTCGAATCTAATTCCATCCCACTTTTGATTTTAATACTATTTTTTCACGGTTCAATTTTTTAAAATAAACTTTGAAAAACAATATATACAAATTTCATATAATTGGAAAGTAACTCATTTATTGAGATATATAAAATTTTGACATATATATGAATTGCCATATACATGCAAAACATAATAAAATGAAACATAAGTAAAGTTATGTGTTTTATAGTAAATTAAAGTCTTTTTTCCATGTAAACTTTAACGCGTCAATGTAACGACTATGGTCCATAACCTTATAACATTAGCTAAACAATAAAAATATTTTCGACAATCTTGATTTGTGATAAGATTAAAGTCATATACATTGCATTAGATAATTCAGGTTAGTTAGAGTATTGAAATAAAACAATTGAATAAATAGAAATAATGATGGCGTTTGGTTCAAATTCTTCAATGGCAATCACAATGGGTTTGATTGAGGGGTCAATAACAATGGGAATATGATTGCATTGTTGGTGTTTGGTTCAGAATTCTATAATGGGTATTATTGTGATTGATGCTGTTTGGTTCAAATCAACTATGGTAATAAAAATCAGTTAAAATTCCACTTTTACCCCTATTACTTATATGTCAAAAAATCATTAAACAAAATTATTTTTCTACTTTTTTTTTAAAAAATAACATTAATAATTTAACAAAAAAAAATCTCAAAACATTTTACCTCAATATTATCTCAAAACATTTTTACCTTAATAATTCCACCACAAAATTGTCTCAAAACATGTTCACTTGAACATTTTTAAAAATTATCTTCACAGTTTTAAAAATTATTTTACTAAATGACAATCAATGAATGAATTTGTTTTTTAAAAATAAAAGTACTAAATGACCAAATCAATCATTTTTTGTCAGATTGCATAAGAAAACCATCCATTCCAAGTTGTTTATACATTTGTTTATTCAGGCAACAGACTATGCAAAGCTAATTATATATTTTGTCTCTATTGCCAATTTCTACAACACTTCCTTCCACCAACCCAGCTCTTTTATTCCCTGAATTTTTATTAGACATGGCTGATTTATGGACTGTCATTACATTAAACCAACCAATAAAGCCATATGTGACAATCCCAAAACTTCATTACAATGGAAGAAAACATGTATATTATATGAGAGAAGCTCTGCCAGTTAAAAAGCTGTTAAAAGAGTTTGGATTGGACCATGTTGCTGGTGTGAGGATTGACATTGAGTCCAGCCGAGGAATTTCTGGCGGTGAGAAGCGAAGATTATCAATTGGGGTTGATTTAGTTCATGATCCTACTATTGTTTTGATTGATGAACCAACATCAGGACTTGAGTCAGCCTCAGCTCTTATCATTCTGTTATCTGATAGTATGGTTCTTCATGATGGACCACTGTGTTGCCTGGAGCAGAGGCTTAAGTCCACAAGCCATTGCATTCCCCATCATGTCAATGTTCTTGAATTTGCTATTGATGTATCAGAAAGCTAGCATATAGAGGAAATAGACATTGAAACTTCTAAACCAGAAGAAAACATTGATGATGTTGGATTGAATTCTTGGAGTATGTTATACCACTTTCATTTAGCACTTGCCAGTGCCACCCTTGTCATTCCCACCACCAGGTGATACTGTGATTGAACAACAATGTGCGTTAGAGAGCTCCAAGTCACATGATCATGAGTGGAAATTTAACAACAAAATAAAGAATTCATGGTCTAAATTCAGTGTTAGACTAATGAAGCTCTGAATGTTGTTCTCAATTTCTTGATTCCTAGCTTGCAGGACTTTTTAGAATTTCAATCATGTATGACATAAGAAAGATGAAGTATGCAAACAAGGATGCCAGCATGTTCATAAATATAATATTGGCATGACTTGCTAATTTGCTACTCAATATTTTTTTGGAACTAAAATTTGCCAATTGCAAATACAAGACCCAGAACACCTCGCTCATTGATCAAGAAACAATGAACAATTAGGATATTGATTCTTCATACTTTAGCATTTCAATCATCAAACTTTTGGAACCTTAGGTAATGCAAAAGGAGAATTTATTTGTTGTATATTTATATAATATTAACCGGCTGTCCTCGAGATTGTCATTCATTAAATCGGGATGAACCAGTTCTATCTAACAGTCTGTGCATCACAGTTAAAAGTTTACAAGCTTGATAAGACTTTATGTATGAGATTCTAGTGAAAGAAACCGAATACAGTAAATAATGCCAGCCACCATAATATTATAAGATTCAGACTGGATG
This sequence comes from Ophiorrhiza pumila, assembly GCA_016586305.1. NCBI lineage: Eukaryota > Viridiplantae > Streptophyta > Magnoliopsida > Gentianales > Rubiaceae > Ophiorrhiza > Ophiorrhiza pumila. Next base: position 10,820,295 of record BLIW01000005.1, on the reverse strand, counting down.
GATTCTCATCAAATTCACTGCAATGACCTCTGCTTTTAAGCAAAAGTTCTCATCTTTTGTTTCAGATTTACCTAACTTCCCCTAAGGTGTTTTGATTTGTATTTCACCATATAAGTTCATTTCTACACAACATGATACCACAGGACAATCGGTCTAGATCAAATTTTGTGAAAAATGTCAAAATCATATTAGATGTCATCAGAACAAAATATGTTAGCATAAACATGTTTAAACTTTTTGAATTTTCTCATTTTTGAGCTGTCCCCCTCTTGAATAGAGGTTTGACTGTGCATCTTCTTAGTATAGTTGGAATTAACAATGACTAATTAAATATAGGGAAAGAATCTTTACCAAAAGAACATCTAATAGGGAAAAAAAGAAAAAAATAAGTTAAAGTTCATTTGCTGAAATTAAACACAATTTTGATAGTATGAACCAAAATGGTTGTCACAGTGCAAGTTGGTTTGATAAAATTGTACATAAAAACTGTTTGTGAATATCTAAAAAAGAGAACTTTCAGACATATGTGACAAAAATTAGATACCTGAAGAAGGCTGTGATGATAAGGTACCTAGAGCAGGGGCTGTAAATCAAAACCAAAACAAAAACCAAAGCATCAAGAGATTAATAAAGATCAGTTCTTTTGCTGGAAAGAAGAATAAAATCAGTTACTAGACTAATTATTTGCTTCAAAATTGCAGTACTGATGATTAGCATCATCTTCTGAACTCAAAAAACTTCAAATGAAGTAAATTAAGGAGAAGGTGAAAGGTAGGCAAAAGATATCACGAGATCTAATAGAATCCATGAAATTTCACAACTAAAAAGCAACAAATATAATTCTTCAAAATTTTGAAGAATCTCCCTGAGACTAAAAGAATTATTTTTCACCTAAAATCCCATAAAACCCACAAGTAAATTACTCAATCCTAATTCATCAAATGTGAAAAAAAAGCAGTCAAAAAAGTTTTAGGATAAACATTTTCCATACCTTTGCAGGCACTAAGGTCACCAGGGATGCCACAATGGCCAGGAAGAGCAAGGGCCTAAGAAATAATGATACCCAAACTAGGCAATAATGCAGGATTATCATAAAGATTGCAAAGGCATGTAAGCTCTTTGTTCACTGCTTCTCTGGGAGGGTCACAACATGATGAGGGTGGATGAGCTTCTCAGGTCGTGGATGAGCAAGCCTCTTTGTGGTATTTCGTTAAAAGTTGAAAAGGGATAAAGTGAGGGTTATTCAGTAAAGAATGGGAGAATAAAGCAATAGATGATTACAGAGTATAAGGGAATAGATGAATATAGGGGGGAGACACAGGAATGGATGATTCTTTAGTTTTAGGCAATGGTTAATGAATTTCTATTCCTATTACCCTTTCCCAAACACTAACAATGACTATCACTATTACCTATTCCCATTGACCCTTTTTATACCCTCGTACCAAACGCCCCCTAAGAGTTCAAAAGTGCAGGTCAAAGGTATTGATTGATCTGGGCTGTACATATGTCTCGTTTTAAGTTCCCTCACCGCATTTCTACAAAGAAATGCCAATTTTAGTAGGATCTGTGATGCAACTGCACAATTTGCACAGCCCATTCCAGCAGCAGTTATGCTGCCCGTGCTCTGCGGCTGCCGCCCATGCCAGCTGTTTGGCTTGTTGACTTTGAAATTTGATGTGATTTTGTTTTCCGAATTCTCATTAAAATAAGAGAATAACCACGGAGGGATGTATAACCACGGCACGCTCCCCAGGCTGTGGTCACGTGCTGTCGTCAAAGCAAAAGGCCTCATTCTTTCAGACGACGTCGTTTGCTCTCATTGCTTCTTCTACTGCTGGCCCTCTCCTTTTATTAGCTGGCTTATCCTTGTGAAATCCATCGTCTTCTCCGCGGAATTGAAATCTGTACAGCTTCCGCTGAATTTGTCAGCAACATGTAATTAATGCTCTGTCATCTCTCACCTCTTCTCCACTCCCAAATGGTAAACAAAAAAATTTATTTTCTTCCCTCTTTCTCTGTCTTTCCTAGCCATTTCATATCTTTTTGTTTTTTTCTCCAAATTTTTCCAGCATCTCTTTCTTGTTCTGTTGTTTTTTTTCGGGTTTCCACTAACCTTCCTAATTTGAAACTCAAACTCATTAGACAAGAGTTTAGTGAAGACCATAAATTCATTTCTTGATGCTACAAAAAGGGTTAGTTTTACTATTCAGGATTGTGTTCATGTTCATTAAAATAAGAGAACAACCACGGAGGGATGTATAACAACGGCACGCTCCCCAGGCTGTGGTCACGTGTTGTCGTCAAAGCAAAAGGCCTCATTCTTTCAGATGTCATTTGCTCCCATTGCTTCTTCTGCTGCTGGCCCTCTCCTTTTATTAGCTGGCTTATCCTTGTCAAATCCATCGCCTTCTCCGTGGAATTGAAATTTGCACAGCTTTCGCCGAATTTATCAGTAACATGTAATTAATGCTCTGTCATCTCTCACCTCTTCTCCACTCCCAAATGGTAAACAAAAAAATTTATTTTCTTCTCTCTTTCTCTATCTTCCCTAGCCGTTTCATATCTTTTTGTTTTCCTCTCCAAATTTTTCCAGCATCTCTTTCTTGTTCTGTTGTTTTTTTTGGGTTTCCATTAACCTTCCAAATTTGAAACTCAAACTCAATAGACAAGAGTTTAGTGAAGACCATAAATTCATTTCTTAATGCTGCAAAAAGGGTTGGTTTTACTATCCAGGATTGTGTTTATGTTTACTACAAAAAAGTGAGTGTTGCTTCACCCTGAACTGACGAGGCTTTAAAAAAATCGTGTCTTTTGGAGAAAAAGAAGGCTCTTTCCTCATTTCAGCCTGTTGATAACACTTTGGGGTTAAAGTTTGCTTGTTAATTTCTGATCTAGGGATCTGAAACCAAGTGGGTTCATTAATCTTAGACCTTAGTGGCGTTTCTTGCTTCAGCGGTAAGTCGGCGTGGTTGGTTTTTTTATTTCTTGCACCTTTTTCTTCGTGATTTTTTAGGTTTTTCTAGGATTGGCATTTGAGTTTCTCTTCATCTGGGGTATCAGTGGCAGCTCGCAGCTCAGTTTTATTGGGGCTCTTCATTTCTGTCTTGGGATTGATTTCTTCTGGGCACTAAATATTTAGGGGAGTTTTACTTTGTGCTACTTGCTTCGGTTGTTAGTTGTGGGCAGCTGAATATTTTTTTCTCCTGTGGATATCAAGCCTATTTATCTCTGTGTTTGGGTTTCTTCAATTGTTGTGTTTGTCAATTTTCTACTAAATTGATGAATTATTACCGTAGACGTAGATGGATTTCTAATCTTATAGTGACTACTATGGTGATATCTTTCAGGAAGACACGGTAGTCTCTTGAAACCTTCATATCATTCTGAAATGGTATAAATATAAATCCATTTACTAGATCTTCCATCTGATTTCGATGTCCATTATCAATTAATTTTTTTCTTTTCGTATCAAATTCTGTTTGTGCAACAGGAAGTGGGGAAGTTGAATAATTTTGTTGAACCCAAGAAGAGGCACTTGACTGATATGGCGGTTCAGAATTCCTTGAAGGAAGAGGTTCATATGCATTCTTTTTCACAATCATAGTCTGAAATTTCAGTGATTAATTGTATCTTTATCGGCGGATTTCTCATTATTTCTTCCCTGCTTGCTTGATTAACATTTTTGTCTTTCTTATTAAGACAATGTTACTTGGAAAGATTCAATAGAGTCTGGTTCTATTTGAATAAGCATGTAATGTGGCCACAAGAATGGATTCTCTAAATGTCAAAATCTCATCTGCCAACGTAATGAAGCCTAAACTATTCAGGGGTTCGATTTGTGCACACATATCTTGCTTGCCTGCTCTACTTATTGGTTTAATGGTATTCCAACTCGCAGATTTTAGAGCTTCAGCAGCAACTTGAGAATCAATTCGCAATGCGGCAAGTGCTGGAAAAAGCATTGTGTTCCAAACCTTTCAAGCTTGGTTCCACATCCGAACACTCAATTTCCAAGGTAAGCTCTTCCTAATTAGTCATCAAAATTCATCTCTTTCCAAAGCTGCATCATTTCCATTTTAACTAAAAATCGCTTCTCAATTCTCTTTAATTCAATCCTCTTCTATATTTGTTGTCAGCCAACAATGGACCTGATAAAAAATATTGCCGTATTGGAGTTAGAAGTCGCGTACCTAGAAAAATATCTACTTTCACTTTATAGGAAAACTTTTGCAAAAAGAAGTTCTTTAACGCTGCATTATGGAAGATTCAGCTTCAATGTCATATAGAGATTTAGAGGAGAATCAACAGAAAGGATGCGATGACATTTTGGGATCTCAGATACTTGTGGATTCTAGCATTCACCGCTGCTACTCTTCATTATCTCAAAGGTCAGCAGTTGCCATGAGACCTTCTCCATCACTAGAACAGCCAGCAGTAGCAAAAGCTTTGGAATCATATCATTCCCTACCTTTATCCATGCTGGAGGTAAGTGAAGTTGAAGCATATTTTGCATGCCTAACTGGAAACAGAAGTAAACTTTATTATTATTAGTGGCTAATGGAAATGAATTCTGCAATTTAATATCATCAGAGGGCTCAGGGATGTGCAAATGTTAGAATCAGCCATTTTAAACCAGTTTTCAAAACTACTTCAGGTGCTACTTCTTATAATCACCATTTTAGCTTAAAAGGAAAACCAAAACACATTCCATGACCTTTTTGGTTCAATAAAAGTTATTGTAAGCTCATTTCAATTGTCCGAGAATGGGCCCATAGTGACTGAATTTCCTTTTTGATTTTCTCGGGTTGGTGTTTGCTTTTCTTAGGAGGTAACAGCTATTTATTGAAGACATTCTCTCTGGAATCTAGCGAGATTTGGAGATTGCATTTGATACATAATTTCTCATTTGTAGGATGTTTATGGAGATTATGAAATATGTAGCATTCAATTGATTCTTGTTTGTCCTTGTTTTTGCTTACCATACAGTGCCGTGATATGAATTTTGATTCAGATTAGCTCTTGAGTGTTAAATGTTGTCTATTTTGACTATAATGTGGATGTTTCAAGGTTCTTTACTTAATTGAGTTGAAATTTTTTGGAATGTTCTTTATTTGAGATTGTTGTGGTGTTTTTTGTGGTTTCCTTTTTTTCCAGATTTTGTACCTTCGCCTCCTTTGTGCACTGTTCGACATCACACTATGTATGAGTTGTTGCTTCGTTCATTTGATTTCAGATATTTTGGTTAGTTTTTTAGTCTTAGTTTTAGTCCCTCTTGGTTTGCTTCTTTTATGATTTCTTAGTTGTTTTTGTCGATTTAGCAGATTTAGGTCGGTTTTTACTTTTCACAAAATTCACTGTTCTTTTTTTGTAGGATTTTACAAATTGGGCTGTGGAAAGTATCCTCGTCAGATTCATGGTAATTTTTCTTTTCCCCCTGGATCATGAGTACATAAATGCTCTGAGCTTATCTATTGTACTTGCTAAACATAAGCCCTCCTTAATTAAGAAGAGTGATGCAGGCCATTCTGCTTCTAGAAAACAGCGTCCCTTCTATTATTCATCATTATAACTATAAAATCCAAGTTAATGGATTTCATGTTTCACTTTTTTGGTTAAGGTGTTGAATGGTCTTCTCTGGTTTAAAACTAAAGTATAAAAGGATTTGATGTAGGCATGGGATGTTATTGTTGCTTATCCAGCTTTTGAAAAAAAATAACTTTCTCTTATGTCTTAAATTGCAAAGTTAAAAGTTTAGGTTGGAATTTGTTCTTTTTTTCTTAAATTTTGGGAGTTTTATTGATACAGAGGCTTTACAATTTGTGTTGGCTGAATGCAAGCCAAAAGCAAAGATTGTTGATTTATGTGAAAAGGGGATGCTTTCATCAAAGAGTATGGGGATTCTTGGACATTTTTGCTCTTACTTTATGGTTTATGGAGGTTTTGGTTGAGCTATAGTTGATTATATTGGTGCAGGCAAACTGGCAGTATGTATAAGAATGTAAAGAAGAAGATTAAAAGGGGTGTTGCATTTCCAACATGCATTTTAATCAATAATACTGTTTGCCATGTTTCACCACTCGCTAGCGATGAGTCCGTATTGGAAGAAGGTGATATGGTGAAGATGTAAGTAATCATTTGGAGTTGCTGTTGTGCTTCTAAATTGTAAGGGGGTGTTTTTCATTTGTGATTCTGTGCAATTTGAATACTTTGGTTTCAGTTCTTGCTTTGAAAGTGGCAAAAGAATGTATTTGTGATTTGTATTTTGATTTTGTGATTTGTTGGTTGCAGTGATATGGGCTGTCACATTGATGGTTTTATTGCTATGGTGGCTCACACTCATTTACTCCAAGAGGGGCCTATTACTGGTAGAGCTACAGATGTTATCACAGCTGCTAATATGGCTGTTGAGGTGACGTTGAGGCTGTCGTCCAGGGAGGAAGGTAGTGCCACACTTCATTGTACTCATTCTATAGACTTTAGCTTGAAAAAAAAATGATGCATTAATATGTTTGCCTTTAATCTTTTAAGCCATTTAGATGTTTGGTGTGCTTTTCTAGACTTTTTCTTCTTATGCTGGATTGAATTATGAGCATTCAAGTCTGTGTGAGTGTTACAAAGCTAATTTTGCTAGCATGTTTGTTTGGGCCCTTTTAGGCAATTAATACTCTGTATTATGAAACTCTTGTCATCTGTTCATTTTCTTTTATAACTTGCAGCATTGATTTTCATGTATGCATTTATGTGAATCTCTTGTCAATCACAGTATGATATGTAATGATTATGGTTTACAGTTGTCCATCCATTATTTTGTGTATCAATGTTTGGTTATATTTAGGCTTCAGCATGGGCAAGTTTCTTTCTCGGCTCATCAGAGCTAGCATGTCTTGTTGGAATCCCATACAACTTCATTTCCTGATTTTCTTCAACAGCTACCAAAACATGTTTGCAATCCAAATTAAAATCTGAAGTACTTTTCTTTTGTTATTTTGGACTACTGCTACCATACCAATACAAAAAAAATGTCATGCTTCTCTTTTTCCCTAGAAATGACAATTTTTTCATGATTTGCTTCTCATTTGCAGACATGAGCAATTAATGTGAGTGTATCTTGGTGTCATATATACAAAATTGATGTGTGTGTATTTGGCATCTTAACTTGTGCAATTGCATAGGCCAATAGCTTGGTCCTTGAGTGTATGGAGGTGTAGTTTACTCTTAAATCTTGTAACAAAATTGTAAGGATCTTCATATATCTTTTGCCTGTTAAGTTGGTCAGCCTTCTCTCTCTATCTCTCTTTCTCTCTCTCTCTCTCTCTCTCTCTCTCTCTCTCTCTCTCTCTCTTCTTGGCGTTGCTTATTCAACTATTGAAAATGGATTTTGTTCAAATTTTATGTCTGTTACCTTCCTTATGGTCAATTTGATTGCTTCTGCTATTCTCTTGTCTTTTGACTGCTTCATATATGCTGTGCAAATATGCTTTGAACTTCTTGATGATAAACATTGTTATTAGAGAAAGAAAGAATGGGAACTGGGATCAAACAGAGACACAAGTCTAAATAAGTTTATGTTTCCAATGGTATCTGAAGATCTTGGTGTTAAAATCCTTGTCTTTGGTACTTTGTTTTTTGGAAATATCTGTATGTTATTATCATCCATATATTACGTGTTCATTTCCACGAGCCCTGTAGTTATATTAATTTGCTTGATGGAATGTTGCTTACACGATGACTAGCTCACTAAAATCGGAGTGAAGTTTTAATTAATATTACCTTTGAGGTTTGATGTATGCTCAAAGTTTCTGTAATCGATTACATTTATTCTTAAATTTCCATCCAACAAAAATTGTAAATACAAGAAGCAACATTGAAAGAGGGATCATGTCTGCAGATCATCAAAGTTGTTGTTTTCATAGGCCAAGAATGGTTGTGAAGAGCGCTTCTTGGCCTCGAAGTGAAGGGGTTGTGATAAGTCGGGTTTGTACCGACTTATTTGCTTAACTTGTTTGATCTTTTATATAAACTTTTCATGAAAATGATGACAGATGAACAAGTATGTGGTTGAAATGTTTACATCTGGTGAAATGTGGGAATTGGCCAAGAGTTGTGTTTTTGTGAAGAAAGTAATGATTTTTGAGTCATGTAACACTCTTGGTCATGCACCACATTAAGTCCCAAGCACTCCACTACACAACACTTGCTTGCACACACTTCACACACACACCTGTGCTGGCGCATAGGCGCCAGCACAGGCCACACACACGCACACAGTGCGGCCGCCAGGCGCCCGCACAAGCCACTCACGCACACACACTGTGCGGGTGCCTGGCGCCCGCACAGCACACACACACGCACGCCTGTGCGGGCGCCTGGCGCCAGCACAGCTCACGCACACACGCACGCACGCTGGCGCCTATGCGCCCGCACCCACACAGGAGCACTTTGATGCATTTTTCTTCTATGCATTTTTCTTGTACATTTTTCTCATTCTTCACTCGCACACTGGCACCAGCACTACGCACTACATCTTGTTTCCACATCTCATGTAGCACACACAAACTTCGGTTCACACAAGAAGACACTTAATAGGTCTTTCTCACGAGCACCAACTGTTTGATGATTTGCAGTGATAATACTTATTTGTTAAGTCTTGCACCAGACACGTGTCCTCACTTGAACTTTGATTAATATCTACAGAAACACGTGTCAACATCCCCTAGAAAGAAGGAAGCTTCCAGGAAGTTACGAGCCAAGTCATCCTGAGGAAAACTATAAAAGGCAGAGATGGATTCGGGAGCAGGGGAGCTTTTAGGAGGCGGCCGCACACAACACAACATAGCATTCTTAGATTAGGGTTCATAGTTTAGATTAGGTTCTTTTCTCTCTTTTCCCTTTCATACATTTTACTGTCTTGAGGATCAATTGAATGGATCTTTTGCTTATTTGAGACATTCGGATTGCTCATTACGTGTTTGATATTGTTTCATATATCGATTTGATGTTTTATTTCAATGCTTACTCACTCACGCTTAGGCACTTCATGTGATTTGCGGTGCCCACTGAAGTCAATCTAGTGCTATTAATGGAAATTGAAATAACATCACTAGAATAGGGAACAACTTGGATGAGTCCTATGATCTGTGTATGGATGCGACTTCAATTGTGCGGTGCCCACTGACAATTGAAGTCAATATAATGGAAAAGACTTAGGATTATTTGAACATTAGAACTTGAACTTTGGATGACTGTCTTGTCTGGGGGAGTTAGGGTTCTAGTGTGAGATAGGGATCGGAAATTAGGAAGCCGAGCCTAGGTCTTGCCCTACCAAGGGAAGACGGAGGAGTATGGTGAATTAGGGTTGTGAGACCTACCATGGAGATCGACCCTAAGCTCACTAGAAGGTCGATCCCCTCATTCATGCTGTTACACAAGTCGATGATAATAGGCTGAGGTCCATACCAATTGGTTCATCCTCAAGGCAGTGCTTGCATACTAACCTTGCATTCATTCTCATTTTTGCATTCATATTGTTTTGCATTCGTCCCATTTGCTTTGGTTTCTTGAACAAGTGATCTCTTGACATCCAAACCTTCCCTGTGGATATGATCCCACTTGCCACTTCTACATTAATTGAGTAAGTTTGGGTATTTGACGAGGTCGAGCGACCGACCCCTGCCAAATTGGCGCCGTTGCCGGGGAAGGCACGGTTGTTGGTGATTATTTGTTCTCTTGAATTGTTTGTTCTTGTGTTTTTGTCATTTGGTTTTTTGTGGTGTTATTCTTTTTATTCTGTTTGTTATTGTGTTTGATAGTTAGTTTATATTTTTGTTCTTGGTTCAAGTACTGTGTTTAGCTGGTGGTGAGTGCAGGTGATTTGAAAATTCACTAAAATTGGATTGTGCACACCACAAAAGGCCAAATATGTCTAGGTGGTTTGGGGACTCTTTTGAGCCTTATTATGATTACCCTCCAGATTGGATGGATGACACACGACCAACACCTGGAATGTTTGGCAACTTCTCCCTACCAAGATATTATGAGACATGGCAAGACCAACAACAGAGCAATGGGTCCTATCTCAGAGAAGAGCAAGACCGAGAATACATGTTGTCACAAATTTTGGACAAGGCTGATAGAGTTAAAACAAGGTTGGCTCAAAAGGAAGAGAAGGCTCCAAAGCCACAACAGAGACTTGATCACAAGAGGTCCTTAATGAGCAACTTGTGGGAACAACTTGAGACACCAGTTCAAGATGCTCAAGGCCACTCAGAAGGTATATCTCTCATTACTGAGACACCAACTCTTGAGGAAAATTTTTTTAATATGAATGCAAATGTTGATTGTGGTCTAAAGTGTCCGAGGGAGTTGGAGTCTATAAATGTTGGAGATGTTATGCATGAGTGCTTTGTTGATGAGATTCTTGTGCATGAACGTTTGAGTCCTTCTTGTGAGAATGATGTCTCTTGTGATGAGTTTAGTGATGAAGAACTTAGGGCTATTTGGTTTCTTACTGCCAAAATGGAGGGTGTATCTAATGTCGAGTCTTATATCAACTTTATGAATTTTCATGAGAATGATGACATTGTTAGACTTCCCTTAGATGCTCCTCCTGTCCTTGAATGCCCGGTGAATTGTACAGAGATACATCTCATCAATCCTTGTTTGAGCATGAATGAAACCAATGTTGCCCATGCTAATGAATATGACAACATGTTGATTGAGTATTTTGTTGAGACACCAAATCATGAAATTGTGAAAGAATTTGAAACTGTAACTGGTGACCAACAAATAGAGAAGGACGAGACACCTTTGTTTGATGTGCAAAGTGAACCAAATTTTTTTAGCAAAGGAGAGACCCAACAGAATGCCCATGTTAATCTATGTGATGATGATTTAATTCTTTGTAAGGAAATAGCTAGCATAGTAGAGAATTGCTTTGTTGATGCATCTATTTTTGAAATCACTGATGAGTTTGTTGAGACCAAGGATGTACAATCTATGGTTGAGTCTTGCAGGATTTTAAAGTCAAAGGTGGTGGGAGAAGTGAAAGAGGTGGTTCCTATGGGGGAACATACATGGTTTAAAGTGGAGTTCATTGAGATTGTTCCCCATGTGCATGAGCTCCAACACCTCTTTTTGAAAAACAATTGCCCAGTTCCATACTGGAGAAAAAGGAGTGCTTATGAAAAAGCATTCTTCTGGTACAGAGATGGATACTCTGAATCTTGAAGAAGGAAGCCTCATGAATAAAGTCTAGCTGGAGACTGAATAAATCCAGAACTATTTGCTCTACCTTCTATGAATAAATTTTTGTTTGAGTTTTTAGTTTGCTTTTGTTTTTGGTCTTGCCTTGCGTAGATAGTTGTCTCTTGCGTGCAGGAGCCTCAAGCAATGGCTCTCAAATGCTAAGTGTGGAGAAGTGTCCTCAAAGTGCTGATAACAGGGCATATTATACACCACCATAACCCAAGGTCATGGTGTGGCACTCACTTGCACACCACATTTTTTCTCTACTGTCTTGCACATCACAAGTCACAATCTCACACTCTCGCATAGTAGGTTATGTAGCAGCACCACTTTAACACCAAGTTTCCAGCAAGTCACTATTTACTCATGTTTGTACTCGGTAGAAGGTATGAGCTCATTCCCTTGTGATTTATTGGACTCTATTAATTGTGGGAAATACCTTCTTGAACTTTCATGATTTATTTGAGGTGAATGTTGTCTAGTTGGTTGGGCTTTCATGCATATCATAGAAAATATAAAGTGGTGACCATGTGTGAAATTTTAATTTGCCATGAACATAGTGCATTATTGGTACGCCTTTAATGCATGGAGTTTTGCTTTGAGATGAAAAACATGGTTAGTGTGCTACATGAATATATGCTTTATATGTATAGTGAGTTGTGTGCTTTTGATGCAAGGATTCATGAGTCCAAGTGAGGGGGTGTGCAAGTGAGAAGGATAACCGAAGCTGTTGAGCATAGTGCAAGTGGAGTTTAAAGGACTACAGTCATGAACGGAAAATTGAGGACAAAGGCACTCAAACCAGCAAACATTGGATGTCACAGTCTATAAACATAAGGGAGTTCCTGAACCTATTCTTTTATCTTACATTGGAGACAATGTAAATTTTAAGTGTGGGGGAGGGAATGTTTGTTATGGTTTGTGCCTTTGAGGATTCACATGCTTAGTCTCATTCATGAAAATTTTTTATGTGCTTGCTTGGTTAGCTATGCTACTGGTGATACTTTTACATGATGCTGTGTTTGGATAGGCCTAGTGCCTTTGATGTGAAATTTTATTCTGTTGTGTTGCTTTGTTTACTAAGGAAATTGGTGCTGGTGTAGTTCATAGTAGTATTCATGTAGGTTTTGTGATTTTGTGTCTAGTGTGGAATAAAAGGCAGTGACTAGCACTAGCCTTGTTATGTGCTTTATGTTTTAGTTGCAATAAATGTGAAGTGCTGTATTGTGTGTTGAGCAAAAGCTCAGCTAGTCCATTTGCAACACCAGCAATTACAATGCCCTGGTCCAATCTATCCTCACTTTTTATCCATTTTGCATGCGAAATGTTGTGTTAGCTGGTTTCAGAACTCATTCGATTAATACATATTGTTGGTCAAGGCATAATGTTAAGGTAAGATAGAGATGCCAACAAATCCTTTGACATAGGAGAGAATTTATGCGTTATTTGATCTTGTTTGTGCATTCTACTCGTAAACATTTGTTCTTGCATTTGAGTATATAGTCTATTGAAGACACACATGGACACAAGGTGTTGGAGAGAAGATGTGGGCAAAAAAGAAAAAGCATGTGGCAAATAAAGGGAAAAAAGAGCCATAAAACCCTGGCAGCCAAGCACCAAAGTGCGGCAAGTTTGAAATAATAAAATGCACCAATGTGCGATAAAGAAAAGAGGGAAAACCTCAAAGAGTTATGTGAATAAATACCATTGATCTCTATGTGCTGAGTGTTAGTGTGTGTGGACAACAGACTGTAGTGCAGGAATTTCTAATAAAGTGTTTGCTTGAGTACTTTGCGTAAATAGAGAAGATGACCATGAAAACTCTCAACACACACATCACGTTGGCAACTTGGTCTTTATTCAGTGTCCCTTGATTGACAATTAGTATGAACTTGGGTGGAAGTCTGGAACTAGAAAAATGAAAAAGGTTGGTGCATGCGAAAACTTTTAAGATTGGACAGGATAGTGATATTACCTGTGCTTGTGTTGAAAATGGTAGAAAGGTCTATAATGCTTTACTTTGCTCGGGACTAGCAAAGATTTAAGTGTGGGGGGAAGGGAATGTTTGTTATGGTTTGTGCCTTTGAGGATTCACATGCTTAGTCTCCTTCATGAAAATTTTTTATGTGCTTGCTTGGTTAGCTATGCTACTGGTGATACTTTTACATGATGCAGTGTTTGGATAGGCCTAGTGCCTTTGATGTGAAATTTTATTCTGTTGTGTTGCTTTGTTTACTAAGGAAATTGGTGGTGGTGTAGTTCATAGTAGTATTCATGTAGGTTTTGTGATTTTGTGTCTAGTGTGGAATAAAAGGCAGTGACTAGCACTAGCCTTGTTATGTGCTTTATGTTTTAGTTGCAATAAATGTGAAAGTGCTGTATTGTGTGTTGAGCAAAAGCTCAGCTAGTCCATTTGCAACACCAGCAATTACAATGCCCTGGTCCAATCTATCCTCATTTTTTATCCATTTTGCATGCGAAATGTTGTGTTAGCTGGTTTCAGAACTCATTCGATTAATACATATTGTTGGTCAATGCATAATGTTAAGGTAAGATAGAGATGCCAACAAATCCTTTGACATAGGAGAGAATTTATGCGTTATTTGATCTTGTTTGTGCATTCTACTCGTAAACATTTGTTCTTGCATTTGAGTATATAGTCTATTGAAGACACACATGGACACAAGGTGTTGGAGAGAAGATGTGGGCAAAAAAGAAAAAATCTGTGGCAAATAAAGGGAAAAAAGAGCCATAAAACCCTGGCAGCCAAGCACCAAAGTGCGGCAAGTTTGAAATAATAAAATGCACCAATTTGCGCTAAAGAAAAGAGGAAAAACCTCAAAGAGTTATGTGAATAAATACCATTGATCTCTATGTGCTGAGTGTTAGTGTGTGTGGACAACAGACTGTAGTGCAGGAATTTCTAATAAAGTGTTTGCTTGAGTACTTTGCGTAAATAGAGAAGATGACCATGAAAACTCTCAGCACACACATCACGTTGGCAACTTGGTCTTTATTAAGTGTCCCTTGATTGACAATTAGTATGAACTTGGGTGGAGGTCTGGAACTGGAAAAATGAAAAAGGTTGGTGCATGCGAAAACTTTTAAGATTGGACCGGATAGTGATATTACCTGTGCTGTGTATTAAAAATGGTAGAAAGGTCTATAATGCTTTACTTTGCTCGGGACTAGCAAAGATTTAAGTGTGGGGGGATGCTAAGTCGGGTTTGTACCGACTTATTTGCTTCACTTGTTTGATCTTTTGTATAAACTTTTCATGAAAATGATGACAGATGAACAAGTATGTGGTTGAAATGTTTACATCCGGTGAAATGTGGGAATTGGCCAAGAATTGTGTTTTTGTGAAGAAAGTAATGATTTTTGAGTTATGTAACACTCTTGGTCATGCACCACATTAAGTCCCAAGCTCTCCACTACACAACACTTGCTTGCACACACTTCACACACACACCTGTGCTGGCGCATAGGTGCCAGCACAGGCCACACACACGCACACTGTGCGGGCGCCCAAAAGCCACTCACGCACACACAATCAGGCGCCTGCACAACACACACACACGCACGCTTGTGCGGGCACCTGGCGCCCGCACAGCTCACGCACACACGCACGCACGTGGGCGCCTATCCGCCCGCACCCGCACAGGAGCACTTTGATGCATTTTTCTTCTATGCATTTTTCTTGTACATTTTTCTCATTCTTCACTCGCACACTGGCACCAACACTATGCACTACATCTTGTTCCCACATCTCATGTAGCACACACAAACTTCGGTTCACACAAGAAGACACTTAATAGGTCTTTCTTAGAGCACCAACTGTTTGATGATTTGCAGTGATAATACTTATTTGTTAAGTCTTGCACCAGACACGTGTCCTCACTTGAACTTTGATTAATATCTACAGAAACACGTGTCAACATCCCCTAGAAAGAAGGAAGCTTCCAGGAAGTTACGAGCCAGGTCATCCGGAGGAAAACTATAAAAGGCAGAGATGGATTCGGGAGCAGGGGAGCTTTTAGGAGGCGGCCGCACACAACACAACATAGCATTCTTAGATTAGGGTTCATAGTTTAGATTAGGTTCTTTTCTCTCTTTTCCCTTTCATACATTTTACTGTCTTGAGGATCAATTGAATGGATCTTTTGCTTATGAGACATTCGGATTGCTCATTACGTGTTTGATATTGTTTCATATATCTATTTGATGTTTTATTTCAATGCTTACTCACTCACGCTTAGGCACTTCATGTGATTTGCGGTGCCCACTGAAGTCAATCTAGTGCTATTAATGGAAATTGAAATAACATCACTAGAATAGGGAACAACTTGGATGAGTCCTATGATCTGTGTATGGATGCGACTTCAATTGTGCGGTGCCCACTGACAATTGAAGTCAATATAATGGAAAAGACTTAGGATTATTTGAACATTAGAACTTGAACTTTGGATACTTGTCTTGTCTGGGGGAGTTAGGGTTCTAGTGTTAGATAGGGATCGGGAATTAGGAAGCCGAGCCTAGGTCTTGCCCTACCAATGGAAGACTGAGGAGTATGGTGAATTAGGGTTGTGAGACCTACCAAGGAGATCGACCCTAAGCTCACTAGAAGGTCGATCCCCTCATTCATGCTGTTACACAAGTCGATGATAATAGGCTGAGGTCCATACCAATTGGTTCATCCTCAAGACAGTGCTTGCATACTAACCTTGCATTCATTCTCATTTTTGCATTCATATTGTTTTGCATTCGTCCCATTTGCTTTGGTTTCTTGAACAAGTGATTTTTTGACATCCAAACCTTCCCTGTGGATACGATCCCACTTGCCACTTCTACATTAGTTGAGTAAATTTGGGTATTTGACGAGGTCGAGCGACCGACCCCCGCCAGGTTGATGATGTTGTTAGAAGAAACATTGAAGGTATTTTGTTGATTTTATTTTTGGGATTCGTTTAAAGACATTATATTAGTTCAAGATTGAACATTTTTCATAATGATGTCCATTCTTGTGCATTTTATTATTAGTTTTTGTTTCCTTTTCTTAAAATTCCCAATTGCATTCAACCAATTATGACACTTCTAACATAAACCATCAATACTTCGGCATAAATTCACATCCTCATCAACTCTATTTGTAAGTAAAATTCTCCTATCAATCACATGATTCAAAAGCTCCAATTAACCCAGCTGAAAACCAAAAAACATGCCACAATCCACTAATTCTCTTGAAAAGATTACAATAAATTGTCCTTCATCACCACCATAGTTACCAAATGCTGTGTATAGGGCACTTACCTAAGATTATATATTATATGTTTTAAATTACATTGATCTGCCTTACAAATTCATTAAGATGACCTTCAATCTCTTTTTATTTTATTTATTCATTTTTCCACCTACTTACCTCACGTTCATCCCCAAGTCTCGAGCACTAAACTTAGGAGTCGAGAAGGTACCTAACTGATCCCTCCGTTGCCAACTCACCCAACATGGGTTGGTTCTCTTTATTATGTGTTCACAAGAATAATTTTTGGACTAGAAATATAAATTGCATTGTGTTTTGTCATTTGTGTGCAAGACATGAAAAATAAAATGAGGTGGATTAATAAGTATAATTTTCCAAGGCACAGTGGAGGTTCTTAAAAATTAGAATGAAGGAGGTCAGTGCAA
Source organism: Ophiorrhiza pumila (assembly GCA_016586305.1). NCBI lineage: Eukaryota > Viridiplantae > Streptophyta > Magnoliopsida > Gentianales > Rubiaceae > Ophiorrhiza > Ophiorrhiza pumila. Next base: position 10,803,363 of record BLIW01000005.1, on the reverse strand, counting down.
CTTTTTGATAAAAATTTAATATCCAAGTTGCATCTTTCTTTGTTCAGATCAGTCAAAATCATATTTATTTAGGAAGAAAATCTTGAATTCATAATTCATATCCATTATTGCTTGATTGACGGATCCTTTTTATTCAAACAGTATAACGGATATGAGTCATGATTTCCTTAAATGCATGATTCAAAACTAAGAATATAAATGATGACCTTTTTTTTTCCATGTTTTAAACTTTTCAAGAAAAAATTAATAAATAAAATTTTTACTGTCCAACTATATATATATGGTAACTGACAAGCGAGTCGCGTACTTGCAATTTTAATCCCTAAACTAATGTAGTAGCAATGATTAGGGTATCGAATCCACAGGGAAGGAAGTTGGTTACGAGAATTCAAGAATTGTTCCAAGTATTTTCATGGTAGCAAATAACAAATTTGAAAGAAATGTCCACACGAAGAGAAACAAAATCAAAGGAATAAAAGGTAAGATAGTAGCAAGTATAACAGATATCTTAGGATTCTTGTATCGGATGAATACAGACCTAGCCAATCTATGCTATGCAATCAACTAACAAGCAAATCTCAAGGAGACTTAAGTTGCCTAGAAGCTCAAGTTATGGTTAGCATGGCGACCACACCACTTCCTGTACTTCTTGACACCATCCTCTCCCATAGCGAGGCCTGAGAATGGTGGAATTCACTTCGCAACGTCTCAACTCTCCAAGCTAATTACTCTAACATGCAAAACCTAGGAAATCCCATGGTGAGGCCCGACCTAAGCTTGAATGTCTTCGTTTATTAACACAGAGAGCTTCTTTACACTTTTACTAATGTTTCAATTCATCAAAACTTCCCATGGCGAGGCCTGAATCTCATAAATGAAATAATCATAGAAAACAAGTGTAAAGACTCAGACAATCACACTTTAGTTCTTATTTCATGCATCCTTACCAACGTTGGTGAATCAATCCTCAACTTGGCATGGCGACCACAATCGAAGCTTGATCCATTCACAATCAGTGCAGAAATATGAAATTTAACCGATTTCTAGTAATAAGTTCAAGTGTAATTTCAATCTTTATCAATTACGTCAATTACATAGCATCAAATCTTCTAAATCATGTATTCATCCGTTTAGAACCCTAAGATATCGCACAATTAGCCAGAAAATTCCATATTCATCTCGTAAGCATTAAGTTCCAACATACAGCAATTGAATTCCATCAGATTGAGAAAATTCACCGATTGAAATGTAGAAGGAAGTCCAACGTTGCTTCGGTTGAGATTAATATGTGATTTCTGGTTCAAATTCACGATCCAAATTGAAATCAGAGAAGAAGAACTAAGAAGTGAAACTAGAGAGAGAAAAATGTAAACGGGAGAAAATTCCCGCTTCTCTAAACCAAAATTCGGTTCTAAAGTCTAGAATATTCTCCCTCTGTTTTTTTTTTCAAAAAAAACTAACTAATCCTCTATATATAGAGGTTACAAAAGTCGTAAAAAATACGCAAAAAACGTAAAATGATTACAATATTACAAAAGCACAACCACTAGAAATGCCTAAATACTGAAAATGTAAGTGAAAAAATCCAAAAGTGTTCTTCATTCTGCGCCAGCGCCTTCAAGCTAAAGGTCCTGCACTTTCAGTTGCTTCTCAGCGCCTTCAGGCCTCTATATAATGCGCCTTCACAGCAGCTTCAACGCCTTCCTTCCAAAAGAATCACGCCTTCAATCCTAACCAAAGTTCCTTCTTCTCCCAGCCATGCCCACGCCTTCATAAATGAAGCGGAGCGCGCCTTCAGGATCACCACTTCATCACTCCGTTTTGAACTCAGCTACTGCACGCCTTCAAGCCAAGAGGAGTCGCGCCATCACTGCCATCTGTGCACCAAAAGAGAAGACCAAAATACTTAGCCATTTCAGTTCACCGAAATCAGCACTCAAAGACAGAATTGACAAACTAAAGCTACGATGCATCGCTGCGATGCATCGTAGAACAAACTGAAATGCACTACGATGCATCGTGGCGATGCATCGTAGTGTTGGCTGCTTGCACGACGATGCATCGCCACGATGCATCGTCGGCCAAACTCATCAAAGTGGCGATGCATCGTGGCGATACATCGCCGTGTAATGTGAACTTCACCACGATGCATCGCTATGATGCATCGTGGTGTTGTTGTGCAAGTGTGTGAGTGAAGTGTTCGTGTGGTGTGTAGTAGAGTGCTTGAGGTGATGAATGGATGGAGTGAAGAGGTGAAGAGGTGAAATGAAATGAAATGGAAACATTGAAGAATGTAAAGAAGTTTGAATGAATGAAATGGAAAACTTATAAGCCTAAGCTAAAAACCATGAATGTCATCGAATGATGGAATCATACAAACAATGAAAACAAGCAAGTGAGTCTTTGTATCCAAGCTATTGTGAAGTGAGTGAGAAATGTTATGTGCAAATGTTGTGAAGTTGAAATGAACAAAGCAAAGATGCAAATGAAGGGAATTGGAAAGAATGAAACCGAAATGCATGGAATATCTTTTGAAGTTTAAGTATAGCAAGCATGAATGTTGCGAAGTGAGAATTAATCACTACGATGAATTGTTGTGTTAAAGTGTGTGTGTGTAAATTTGCACTACGATGCATCGTAGTGCAAATTTCCATATTTGTGCACACAATTCAGCAATCTTCCAACCAAAATTCAACTGTGATGCGTTGGGAATTTTGAGAAACTTAAAGAACCAATGTTGTAGCTCTTGATCTCAACTTTCCATAGCCTTTTGAATCATCCAAATGGGTGGTCAGGTGAGAGAGTTATACCCAAACTACCAACACAAGGCAGAATGTGCATTTTAAGCCTACGATGCATCGTAGGCTTAAAACCCTAATTTGGTTTTGACATTTCCCACGTTAGATTTCCCGCTTTCCTTTCAGAACTGGCCTTCACCTTGAACACCAAAGTTGTAGATGTCTCTCTTGGCTTTCCATAGGCTCAAGAATCACCAAACTTGGATATCTGCAGCTCAAGTTATCATCAAAATACCAAACTATGACAAGAAAGTGAAACCCCAAAAACTCTAATCCAAACACAACAAAAACGTCTTCGTTTCTCATGTTTGCACACAAAATTTGGAAAAAGTTAAAACATGACAATTGAAGTACAAACAAAGAGCTTTCCAAATCAACCAAGATCCCCTCATTTGGATTAGAATTGAAAACGTTATTCATGGAACAAATGGCACACTCAATTCTGCCCACAACCCTAATTTGACCTAAAAATCACTTGAGTTCCTCGTTTCTTCGCTTTACACATTTCACTTCATTTCCGTCATTTTTTCACTCTTTTTGTACCATTTCAACATTATCAACTTGCAAATCACAAACATTCATAAAACACATAAAACACCACTCATTTCATCAAATACAAGACAAAAGCCAAGAGTTTTTTAGTACAAAATGGTTGGTATAAAACCAACTCATCAAATTCCCCCACACTTGAGCTTTTGCTTGTCCTCAAGCAAACTCAAACTCAAAACTCCTTAACACTAGAGCATAAGCTACCTCCAAAACCACTTAAACTAGACTCCTCTCCTCCGTCAAACTTGTTCTAACTTGAGTTCATCATAGCAAAAATTTTTCATGCACTAAGCTCATAACATTTCCTTAACTCCAACCTATCAAACTTCATTACAAATTATCAATCAAGGCACGATGAATAAAGACCAAAATGTCATGCGTGCAAGTGTGTGCTGAGGAACTTTGATCTATCCATTCTCTATGCATGAATTATTTCTTTTGTTCCAAAACATTTCCTTGCATACACAATCACAATGTCCACACACAAGAACTCAACATCACACAAGATCAATGGCGCACATTGGTGCTTTTCTATTGATTTCAGATTTCATTTGCTATTGCACTTTGATATTTCTGCTTTTTACACACATTGGTGTGCTTGCCTTGGGTCTTTTTCCCTTTAGCTGCCTGAGTTTTATGGCTGTTTTTTCTCAATTATGCTTGCCAAGGGTATTTCGGCTTTTCATTCCCAATCGCCAAAGGCTTTTTCTCTATATCATTTCTTGTGTGACTAAAAGTTCTTCAGTGTCTCTAAAGGACTATGTATGCTAGAGCATCCAAAACAACCGAAATAATGCACAACAAAAAGAACGTATTGAATCATTTTCCTCCTATGTCCAAGAACAAGTTTTGCATGGCATATCTATCTTACTTTAACATGATGCCTTGATTAACAAAATGTACCAATTTCATCAAGATTGGAATCAAAGGTAACAAAACAATTTTCACATGCAAAGAAGAAAATAGAACTTGATGAACCACAAATTTCGAACATAGATTTCCAAAGGAGCCAAAGCCTAATACAAAGTGTTACTTCATTCCATTGCCTCACCAGCACCACATCTCTGTTCATTTCATTACACATTTGACACTTTATTAGCACACTCACACTTCTTAACACTTAAAAAAAACATTTTCAACCAAAACAGCCACACTCAACACCAAAACCTTCATTTATTCACAAAAAATTCTAAAATTTCACCAAAAATTTAAATTTTCCGCAAAACATGAAAAACACCACATATACAAGAATTAAACTCAAGATGACACAACAAAACTGAAATAGCAGAAAAACGTCTCAAAACAACACACATCTATACTAAAGATTGCATCACCCAGCACAAAAATTCACAAAAAATTTCATGACGGAGAGTAAGCACATAAAGCACAAAAAACACACACCATAGTAAACATTCCCTCCCCCACACTTAAAACTTACATTGTCCTCAATGTAAAGTAAAGATAGGTTTAGGAGCTCCCTGGTATTGGTAAGTCATGAAGTTCAATGTTTACTTGGTGGAATGTATTTGTTCAAAATTCCCTTTGTGTCATGACTAATTTCTCTTGCAACTTCCTTCCTGTGCATACTCCTACATCATGAGTAGCCTTGGTAAGTAACACAAAATTAATATTGAAAACGTAAAGACTAATTGAACCAAACTACTTTATTAAAGCCAAAGGAAAAGAAGTAGTTCTGGATTTAAATAGTCTCCAGCTAGACTTTATTCAATCACGAAATTGGTTTTGGTCATGAATAAAACTCAGTAAATCCATCTCTGCACCAAACAAAAGATGAAATCTCATAAGTACTCTTCCTCTTCTTGGAGGACACTTGAGAGGTAAAATCTATGTGATGTGGGAACACAGAAACATGAGAAGAACTTTTTCCAGATTTCACTTTCATTTGAAGCACATCATCGCCCCCTTCTATCACACTATCCATACTGATCCTGCAAGGCTCAACCAAGGAATACACATCCATGGTCTCAACAAACTCATCAGAAAGTTCAAAAGAAAATGACTCAAACTCACAATTATCAAAATTAACATTATTGACTATCTCATTTAGCACTTGTTGTGTGTTTCCAGTGACATTTGCAGTTTCAAGAATTGATGCTTCACAGAGAGTCCCAGCAATGTCCACATTATCTTGATTCATGGTATCACAATGTTCTTCCAGATGTGACTCTATGCAATTTATCAAAACATCAAGAAAAGAACAGTCATCAATATCATCAAGTATAGCATGGCCCTCACTATCATTTGAACAATTCTTAACACATGCTTCCTGTGACGTATGTTCTACCAAAGATTGACTTAGCACTTCAAAGTTTGATACATCTATGAAACCACATTCTGCTATGTGTGCACTTTCTAATGGAATCATGCAATCCTCTACATCGAACTCGTTACAACCAATTTCTTCATTATCAACAATTCTATCAGCAGAAATATAGTCATGCTTAACACCGTTATCAACTAAAATTGGGGAACATTCAACAACCTGAATGGAACAACAAGACTCTGTGTACATGGGTTGTTTCATGGCATAGTTCACATCAAAAACTATGTCCTCATTATTAACTCTAAATGTGGCTGTCTTATTTCGAACTCCAATCAAAGCATCACCAGTAGCTAAGAAAGGCCTACCAAAAATTAAAGGTACCTCCGGGTTTTCATCCATATCAAGTATAATGAAATCGACAGGCAAAGTAAATTTATCAACTCTTACCAGAACATCTTCCACCAAACCTGTAGGAGTCACCAAGGACCTATCTGCCAATTGAGGAGTTACTGTAACTGGGCGAATCCGACTTTCCAATTCAACATTGATAGCTATAGAAAGTGGCATCAAGTTGATCCCCGCACCAAGATCACAAAGAGCCTTTGCAAAATGTCTTGAGCCTATCTTGCAAGGAATTGTACCCGGATCCTTGAGCTTTGGAGGCAAGTTGTGCACCATCCAAGCTTGGCTACATTCAGATAACATCATAGGAACTTCACATCTCAAAATTTGCTCCTTGTTTGAGATGAGGTCTTTGAGGTACTTAGCATGCTTGGGCACTGCTGTTACTAAATCCATCAAAGGAAGATTCACATTTACTTGCTTGAGCACATCTAGAAATTTATTGAACTGAGGGCCTTTCTTTGAAGGTGGTTTCTTTCTCTCTGGAAAAGGAGGTTTGGGGGCATACTCAGGGCAGTTATAAGGATTGGAGTTCTTGGTGATCTCATTTCCTACCCTAGCTGGTATTTCCTTTTCTTCAGTTTTACTAGCCTCCTGCTCACCTACCTTCCTTGGTGCCTTGTCCTCATTGCCACTCTCATTCTCAATTTGAACACTTTCCTCATCAATAACACATTCCTCATCCTCAGGCTTAGATGACTTTCGCACTTCCTTACCACTTCTTAACACAATGGCATTACACCTAATCTTGTTCTTGGGGTTTGGCACCGTGTCACTGGGAAGAGATCCACTGGGCCTATGATGTATATCATTCGCAAGTTGTCCCAATTGCATCTCAATGTTTTTGAATGAGGCATCATGATGTCTTACAGTTGTCTCCAAAGCAACAAATCTTTCCTCATTTTTATCTACCTTTTCGATAAGACTCCGGAGCATGTCTTCCACTGACGGTTTCCTTTGTTCTTGCGCACTTGGTTGTTGCTCAAAACATGGTGGAGGATTGGAAGTTCTCATTTGATCATTCCCTTGAGTATATTGGCCTCCCTGGCTTTGGTTCTGTTGTCCCCAAGTTCCTTGATTACCTCCATAGCCTCTATTGTTCCCGCCTGAGTAATTTCCGGAGTACTGTGGCCTGTTACCATAATTATTCACGTATTGAATGGATTCAGTGGTGACACAGCACTCATCAGTATAATGTTCACCCTTGCATATTCCACAAGACAACACAGGTGCCTTGGCTTGAGTTGCCTTTAGGGATTGCATTTGCTTTGCTAAGGCTTCGACCTTTGCATTGAGTGAAGTTTCCTCATCTAACTCCAGGACTCCTCGTTGTTTTCTTCCAAGAGGTTTACGAGTTTCAGGGAACAAATATTCATCCTCAGCAATCTGGTTGAACAACTCACGCACTTCCGGCACAGATTTGTCTTTAAGTGCACCATTGGCGCATGCCTTGACCATCATAGATGCTTCAGGAGTAAGACCTTTGAAGAAAGTATTTAGTTCTCTGATCTCGCCCAAGTCATGATTGGGACATTGCCGAATCAAGTCACTAAAGCGCTCCCAAGCTTCCCAGAATGACTCACCGTCTTGTTGTTGGAAATTCATAATTTCCATTATTCTATTTTCAAGTTTAGCTGGAGGGATGTATTTGGACAAGAATCGCTTTTGTAAATCATCGAAAGACATAACTGCGTTGGCTCCTCCAATACTCTTGAACCAGTGTTTAGCCTTTTCACGCAGAGATAAAGGGAACAAAATCCTGTGAACCTCACCACTATCAACTCTCGGCAGCTTGAAAGTACTACATAATCCTAGGAACCAATCGAGGTGGTCGTTAGGATCCTCATTGTCAAGCCCTTGGAAAAACTGACCCTGAGTGATCATGGAGACTATCTGTGGAGGAATGTGGTAGCTTTCAACGTCGATGTCCTGTTGCCCAAATCTGTTGTCGAAGTTCACTGCATAATGATCTCCAAACCTAGGTGCTTGTGCTCCTTGGGCAGCCATGTCTCTTTGTTGTCTTAACTGTGCCCTCAAAGTTTTTGCCAATTCAAGATCCAATTGAAATTGTGGTTCTCCTGCAGACCTGCTAGATCTTGGCATACACAACACACTGTCTTGGAGTATAATAGCAAAGAATCACGAACTTCAAATGTTCAGCAAAGAATTACACCACAATTCTCAATATGTATTAAGGAATGCAAAGTAAGAACACAAAAGCAGATTGAAAACTAAAGTAACTGACACAAACAGAAACACAAAATAGAACAAGCAAAAATCAGAAACAATTCCACACAAAACAAAATGAATTAGTGAAATTCAAGGAACACTTAATCAAATCCTAGAACCGTGCCTTCCCCGGCAACGGCGCCAAAAATTGACAAGCGAGTCGCGTACTTGCAATTTTAATCCCTAAACTAATGTAGTAGCAATGATTAGGGTATCGAATCCACAGGGAAGGAAGTTGGTTACGAGAATTCAAGAATTGTTCCAAGTATTTTCACGGTAGCAAATAACAAAATTGAAAGAAATGTCCACACGAAGAGAAACAAAATCAAAGGAATAAAAGGTAAGATAGTAGCAAGTATAACAGATATCTTAGGATTCTTGTATCGGATGAATACAGACCTAGCCAATCTATGCTATGCAATCAACTAAAAAGCAAATCTCAAGGAAACTTAAGTTGCCTAGAAGCTCAAGTTATGGTTAGCATGGCGACCACACCACTTTCTGTACTTCTTGACACCATCCTCTCCCATGGCGAGGCCTCAGAATGGTGGAATTCACTTCGCAACGTCTCAACTCTCCAAGCTAATTACTCTAACATGCAAAACCTAGGAAATCCCATGGCGAGACCCGACCTAAGCTTGAATGTCTTCGTTTATTAACACAGAGAGCTTCTTTACACTTTTACTAATGTTTCAATTCATCAAAGCTTCCCATGGCGAGGCCTGAATCTCAGAAATGAAATAATCATAGAAAACAAGTGTAAAGACTCAGACAATCACACTTTAGTTCTTATTTCATTCATCCTTACCAACGTTGGTGAATCAATCCTCAACTTGGCATGGCGACCACAATCGAAGCTTGATCCATTCACAATTAGTGCAGAAATATGAAATTTAACCGATTTCTAGTAATAAGTTCAAGTGTAATTTCAATCTTTATCAATTATGTCAATTACATATCATCAAATCTTATAAATCATGTATTCCTCCGTTTAGAACCCTAAGGTATCGCACAATTAGCCAGAAAATTCCATATTCATCTCATAAGCATTAAGTTCCAACATACAGCAATTGAATTCCATCAGATTGAGAAAATTCACCGATTGAAATGTAGAAGGAAGTCCAACGTTGCTTCGGTTGAGATTAATATGTGATTTCTGGTTAAAATTCACGATCCAAATTGAAATCAGAGAAGAAGAACTAAGAAGTGAAACTAGAGAGAGAAAAATGTAAACGGGAGAAAACTCCCGCTTCTCTAAATCAAAATTCGGTTCTAAAGTCTAGAATATTCTCCCTCTGCTTTTTTTTTTCAAAAAAAACTAACTAATCCTCTATATATAGAGGTTACAAAAGTCGTAAACAATACGCAAAAAATGTAAAATGATTACAATATTACAAAAGTACCACCACTAGAAATGCCTAAATAGTGAAAATGTAAGTGAAAAAATCCAAAAGTGTTCTTCATTCTGCTCCAGCGCCTTCAAGCTAAAGGTCCTGCGCTTTCAGTTGCTTCTCAGTGCCTTCAGGCCTCTATATAATGCGCCTTCACAGCAGCTCCAACGCCTTCCTGCCAAAAGAATCGCGCGCCTTCAATCCATACCAAAGTTCCTTCTTCTCCCATCCATGCCCACGCCTTCATAAGTGAAGCGGAGCGCGACTTCAGGATGACCACTTTATCACTCCATTTTGAACTCAGCTACTGCGCGCCTTCAAGCCAAGAGGATTCGCGCCTTCTCTGCCATCTGTGTACCAAAAGAGAAGACCAAAATACTTAGCCATTTCAGTTCACCGAAATCAGCACTCAAAGGCAGAATTGACAAACTAAAGCTACGATGCATCGCTGCGATGCATTGTAGCACAAACTGAAATGCACTACGATGCATCATGGCGATGCATCGTAGTGTTGGCTGCTTGCACGACGATGCATCGACATGATGCATCGTCGGCCAAACTCATCAAAGTGGTGGTGCATCGCCGTGTAGTGTGATCTTCACCACGATGCATCGCTACGATGCATCGTGGTGTTGTTGTGCGAGTGTGTGAGTGAAGTGTTCGTGTGGTGTGTAGTAGAGTGCTTGAGGTGATGAATGGATGGAGTGAAGAGGTGAAGAGGTGAAATGAAATAAAATGGAAACAATGAAGAATGTAAAGAAGTTTGAATGAATGAAATGGAAAACTTATAAGCCTAAGCTAAAAGCCATGAATGTCATCGAATGATGGAATCATACAAACAATGAAAACAAGCAAATGAATCTGTGTATCCAAGCTATTGTGAAGTGAGTGAGAAATGTTATGTGCAAATGTTGTGAAGTTGAAATGAACAAAGCAAAGATGCAAATGAAGGGAATTGGAAAGAATGAAACCGAAATGCATGAAATGTGTTTTGAAGTTTAAGTATAGCAAGCATGAATTTTGCGAAGTGAGAATTAATCACTACGATGAATTGTTGTGTTAAAGTGTGTGTGTGTAAATTTGCACTACGATGCATCGTAGTGCAAATTTCCATATTTGTGCACACAATTCAGCAATCTTCCAACTAAAATTCAACTGTGATGCGTTGGGAATTTGGAGAAACTTAAAGAACCAATGTTGTAGATCTTGATCTCCGCTTTCCATAGCCTTTTGAATCATCCAAATCGGAGGTCAGGTGAGAGCGTTATACCCAAACTACCAACGTAAGGCAGAATGTGCATTTTAAGCCTATGATGCATCGTAGGCTTAAAACCCTAATTTGGTTTTGCCATTTCCCACGTTGAAGTTCCGCTTTCCTTTCAGAAGCGGCCTTCACCTTGAACACGTAAGTTGTAGATGTCTCTCTTGGCTTTCCATAGGCTCAAGAATCACCAAAATTGGATATCTGCAGCTCAAGTTATCATCAAAATACCAAACTGTGACAAGAAAGTGAAACCACAAAAACTCTAATCCAAACACAACAAAAACGCCTTCGTTTCTCATGCTTGCACACAAAATTTGGAAACAGTTAAAACATAACAATTGAAGTATAAACAAAGAGCTTTCCAAATCAACCAAGATCCCCTCATTTGGATTAGAATTGAAAACGTTATTCACAGAACAAATTGCACACTCAATTCTGCCCACAACCCTAATTTGAACTAAAAATCACTTGAGTTCCTCGTTTCTTCCCTTTACACATTTCACTTCATTTCCATCATTTTTCACTCTTTTTGTACCATTTGAACATTATCAACTTGCAAATCACAAACATGCATAAAACACATAAAACACCACTCATTTCATCAAATACAAGACAAAAGCCAAGAGTTTTTTAGTACAAACTGGTTGGTATAAAACCAACTCATCAGTAACTAGAAGAAGCTCATCTATATGAGGTTGTTGAGAAAGAGTCCAAGAAATTATTGAGTTTGATCTAGAAGCTTTTGTAAATGTTCTATTCCATACCAAGTTTTACTAATTATGCATACCTCATTACAATAAATTTATGGGACACTACAGAGAGATCCTTAGTATCTTTTTTTGTTTCAGATCCTCTTCTGCCCCAGTTTATTATATAACTGATTAACGCAAGTTGTTAGATTTTAAGGCACACAGTGATCGAGTAATAAGTCCATTTATTTTTCTATTGAGGCTGGGACTAAGGCCGTTTCCTATGTCTATTGCTACATATATTACCATCGGTCTATGTATTGGCTATTCTTTAAAGAAGGGATTCTTCTCCGGGATATGCTTCATTTTAATTGGTGATTATGCGGTAATTGTGCATTGTGCTTGTGAATTATATGTTATGTTGCTGGTTGCTAAACCAGAAGTTTATCAGCCAAATATGATTACACATCAAGATGATGATTTAAGAAAAATTTACTGCACGTTGTGATGGCCATTTGAAATATCTATTTGAATTTGAATTATTGGACATTGCGATGGCCATTTGAATGTGGTTGATTCTGCTGAATCTGAATACTGTTCCCTTCCCTATCCTTGTCCTTGGGATAATACACCAGCTTGTTTTGTTTTATTAATTGATAGTATTCTCAATAGTTCAAATTTGGGAGGTGAATTTTGTGGTGTCTTGGGCTCCTTTGCTTCACTGATACAATGTAAGTGCCATTTTAGTTGTATTTTGAGTTGGTCTACTCAATCTCCTTTTGTCTTTGAATAACTACATTCTTATTGACATTTTTCTGCATGAATAATTGTTTATCGATGGGATTTGCAATGTGGTTTTTGTGTGAAAGCAATGTTTTTTTAGTGATATGTATGTTAAATGAGAATGAGTGTAATTTTATATATGGGATTCACAATGCGGTTTTTGTGAAAGCAATGGTTCTACATGTTAAATGTGGTTGGGTGAGTGTAATTTTATAGATGGGATTCACAATGTGGTTTTGGCGAAAGCAATGTTTATGTAGGTTAAATATGGTTGCATGAGTAAAATTTTGCTAATTTGGTGATCCATTTTTAGGAAAATGGTTTTTGTTTTACTTGCTGTGATGTCACTCAAATTACTATGTGGATTAATTGGAATGTTTTATGATTATTGTTATTAAGGTTGCATTTTGTTCTTTAAAGTTGGAAAAAATTATTTTAGGATTTTAAATGCCAATTGGTGAAATACTGTTGTTGTGTATGTTGATTACGCTGTTTACTTGGCTTTATCATTGTTGGTTGGTTTCTATTTACTATTATTTGATGACTAGAATGACTTAATGTGTCTGTCTTTGATTTTATCCATTAATTTGTATCTTCCACATTTGCTATTAGTCACATGGCCTTTAGTTTATCACTTAAATGTTATATGTGCTAAATTAGTTTTGGTTGTTCTTTTTTCCATAGTGTAGTAATTTTGCCAATTTCATGTTTTTCCCCCTAAAAAAGTTACTAAACTTTTTTATTTCAGCAGGAAGGGCAATGAACTTGTGCCTCCCAGTAGTTGTCATGTGCCTGCTGGTAATTCTACAGAGACATCAAGGCAGCCAATATTCTTCTCGATTCAAACTAGGAGACAATGGTATTATGGAGCATTTCTTTTAAATTTCTTGCCAAAAAGGCTTATATTTTACCACTTTTTTTTTAAAGAGGATTAACAATGGCACCCCATCTACCCTCTTAGTGACTCGAAGAGTGTTATATGCAACTCCCTTTAGTTGAGAGATATATGAAAAACAGAGCTCAAGGAAAAATAAAAAGAAAGAGGCAAGGAGGAATGCTCTGGAGTTTTGTTACTCTGATTCCGATACCCATAATGATATTGATTAGTGTTTGCTTGTTTTGAGAGGTAGTTGGCTATTTTTTAGCCGACCGCCATTGTTTGCTACCTGATTGACAAGGACCACATTTGTTTGGAGTTTACCATTTTGATTTTTTGCTGAATATTTTGAGTAGCTAATGTGGTGATGCTAAGTGATGCTATGGTAGCTGGTTCATATAAGTTCGTATATTTTGAAGTTACCATGTAATGGTGTTTTCTTAAGGTCTAGGGGCAGCTATGATATTGAGATGAAGCATAAAATTTTGATGAAAAGGAGGAGTCCTCCTTTTTATAGCTTTGCAAGTGTACTAATGGTGTGGTTATATCCGCCATTGACTTTTATATTTTAATTTTTTATCAATAAAATAGGGAGTGGCGTCCCCCCTAAATGGGATAATTAGCCCAAAAAAAAAATCTCCCTTTAGTTGATACGCCCTTACTTATAGGGTGTCCTCTTTCCATTTCCTTCAACTCATACTATTTTATTTGATACTCTTAGTTTTAGGTACTTTGAATTCCTAATTTATCTTTATACGATTCTGTCTGTTTTACTGAATGTTCATTTGTGATACAATCATGATGAACAATTGACATGGAATGGAATTTATTATACCAATTTTAAGGTAAATTTATTGTTTTCTGTTTACTGATTGGATTCATTTTAAGAAGTTTCTTTCTTATATTCTCTGTGCTAACTTAATTTTGCTATAGTACTTTAGTTATCATAATATTTGCTTTAGTCAGCATTCTGAAAGTCAAATTCTGAGCTGGCATTCTTATGTGTCAGTTTATTTTGTAAATATTCATTTTTTCTTCATGAAAGTTTGTGCAAAAGATTTTTTTTTTTGGTCAAATTACACGAGAGGGGTGCAAAGTTATGACAATTGGCAGAGATTGGAATTTTATAATTTGGTGGGAAAGGGACCCTGCGTAGTTGCCAGCTGTTGTTGGGTTAATGGAGGATCTAATGATTGGGCAGAAAAGCCTAATCAAGAAGCATGAATTTGTAAGGATTGTTATTCAGTGTATGGATTCTTTAGGATACAGAAAATCTGCAGTTTGTTTGGAATTAGAATCTGGGATTTCATGTATATCCGCAGACTTTGTGTCCCTTGAATCTTAAATGCTTAATGCGGAAATAGTTGAAATGTTTATTTTTAAAAGTTGAAATATATATTTAAATGTATTTTGCAGTTTTAAATGTTTATTTTAAAAAAATTGAAATGTATACTTAAATGTATTTTACCATTTTAATGGGCACAAACTTTTACATACTTCACAATAAATAATGAACTTGATTCACCCTCTAATGCCTACTTTGAACAATTAGTTCTCATAGTTCATTTCTAAAGTATAATTAATTGTCATTTCAATTTAAAAATATTCATAATGAGTTAAATTAAACAACAAACTTAAAAATTAATAATATTTTTATTTCAAACTAATAAATTAATGCCTTTATAAATGTACTTATTACATTTAATTATACACACTATATACTTTTTCATTCACCATATATATTTACACATTTTATATATATTTCTTACATTATGCATTTTTATGCCTACTACGCACTTTTTTACATTATACATATATTTACATATGCGACATATAACTATACATTATTTTAGCATGTTATATATATTTTCACATAGTACAGAGATTTGTACACACTATACATAATTATACATACTCTACCGAATTTCACACACGATACATATTTACACCTAAGTTATACTACTCAATTTTTCAAACAATGCATATACTTATACGTATTACACATATTTCCACACGTTATACTTATTTATACTATATACGTATTACACATATTTCCACACGTTATACTTATTTATACTAGCTACATACAATTTCACTGCGTACTATATATATTTACACATACTTCATTCATTACACATATGTATATGTACCACACATATTTTCACACTCTATACATATTTATAATTACTACACGCATTTATACATATAATATACATATTTTTGCACAATGTACACATTTATACATTCCTCACCGATTATATACATTTATATATATTATACATGTTTTCAAACACTAAACATATTTACACATACATTACACATTATAACACAATATTTTTTTTCACATACTACGCATATTTACACATTTTCACATATTTTATATATTTACACATACTATACACTTTGTTACACACTACATATATTTATACATACTACACATATTTTCACACAAACATATATATATATATATATACTTACTATACACAGTGTTACACACTATACATTTTTACACATAATATAAAAATTTACATATATTTCACGCATTATACATATTTTTATATATTATACACATTTTCAAATGCTTTTCTCATTTACACATTTTTACACACTATACATATTTACATGTACTACTCACTTTTGTACACACGTTTTCACACACTATACATATTTTATACTTATTACAAACATTTTCACACATTATACATTTAACACATACTATGCACATTTTCACATATTATACATATTTACACATATTTAACGCGTTATATATATTTATACATATCATACATATTTTCACTCACTATTCAAATTTACACATACTTTAAACATTTTTACACGCTATACATATTTACATATACTACACACTTTTTCACATGCTACATATATTTATACATACTACATATGCTCTCACACCCTATATACATATTTATACTTACTACACATATTTGCATATACTATACATCTTTACACATACTATACATATTTTTTACACATTATACATATTACACATGCTTTACGCATTATACGTATTTATACATATTATACACATTTTCACATATTTATTTTACATATACTTTACACATTTTTGCACACTATACATATTTACACATAGGATACAATGTTTTACACATTTTTATACACTATACATTTTTACATCTGTTATACACATTTTCACACACTATACATTTTTACATCTACTATACATATTTAAACATATATCACACATTATACATATTTAATTTTATTATACATATTTTTAAACACTATACATATTTACACGTGTTTTACACATTTTCACATGCTATATATTTTTATACATATTTACACATATCACATATATTTAACACATTATCATTGTTTGAACATTTAATAAATAATTTTATTAATTCATTAGTACATTGCACTTCGTAAGTTTTACTTTTGCGAACCAATTCAGATATTCATAATCAATAAGTACTCGGTTCTCATCTCTTTTGAATATACCTTGAAAGGAGAAGGAAAATTGAAATACCAATAGACATCTATTATTGAATTCACCCAACCTGATAGTACCCACTTTTGGAATGTCCAATGCGAATTTATGATATTTGTTGAACCATATCCTCAGGGGTGAGTATAGAGAACTAGTTTAAAGCGGACTCCCTATTCATTAGATAGACAAGATATCAAAATTTTGTGATCCCCTGTCGAATAAACATTAGATAGAGATTGAATTCTTTTAATGAATTATTTGTCTCCCTCCTCTTACTGTACTCCGATATCGTAGCTGACCCCTTATGTTTCAATTGGATTAATTCATTCCCTTGTCTTTCATGTTTTTCACAATTTGATGTAATTTCCCAATATAAAAAAAATCTTATCCTATAAATTTAACGTGAGTCACGTGAGTCCATTTTTAAATAAACTCTAAAATTTGTTTTTAAATGAAAATCCTTATCAATCTAAATCTGTTGTGTTTGATTGCATATTAAAAATTATTGTTGAAGTAAAATTGGCATTTAAAAAAGTTTTTAACTTGCGAGATTTCTGAAAGAGAAGGAGTCAAAGTGTTTCGAATAATTGAAGTTTGGAGAAGGAAAAAAAAAGAGAAAATAGAGAAGGAAAAGAAGATTACTAAGCAAAACTATTGATCAGTTGAAATTTTAAAATGGGGGACAAAAGATCCATTGGGGTTTTTGGGGTTTAGCAGAATTTGGGTGAAGGGAAAGAATTTTGTGGTGTTTAGACATACTAATTTACTGTATTATTTAACTTATTCATGTCCCGATACAATATGATGCAGTTTTATTCTTGAAGTAAAACTCCAAAAAACAAATTATTTGAAAGAAAAAATTACTTCTTTCAAAATAGTACATTTTCTACAAAACCACAAGTTCATTTACAAATTCTTCCAAATAATGGTCATGATTAAGCCCACAAATAATATACTTTTCACACACTATTCATATTTACACATACTACGAAATTTTTACACACAACAATATTTATACATGCTACACACATTTTGTATGTAATATGTGTAAATATATTCAATGTGTAAAAATGTGAAAATATATGTATTGTGTGCAAATATGTATAGTTTATGTGTAAACTGATTTGTGTCAAAATGAATGTAATATGTGTAAATATATTCAATGTGTAAAAATTTGAAAATGTATGTAGTATGTAAAAATGTGTATAATATGTATAAATATATATATTGTGCACAAATGTGTGTAATCTATGTAAAAATACAGTGTGTCAAAATATGTGTCACTGCATCTAAATATATTACTTATACCTATTACACTGAATTAAGATTATAACGGGATACATATAATAACACGGCGTTGGCGCGGTGATTGTCAACTAGTGTATATATAACTACAACAGGCTTGTTGTCGTTCTCACGCTTGCTGTTGCACGTGTGAATTTCTCTTCTTCTTATTACCATCTTTCCCGTTGTTCAATTGGATTTACTGTTGTTCAGCTGCATTTTTCCGCTTACACCCTTGTGATTTTTTCTCCTTCAAGCCTTCTTCAACTGATATTTTCCACCAACTGCATGCCCTTTTCGTCGTCAGCTAATTTTCTTCAACGGCCCCCCTCTACCGCGCAATGCGCGATGTCTTACTATTTTTCCCACACCCTTAATCCTTCTCGTTTCTCTAGGCTTCTCTACACCAATGTTTTTACAATTCTCTCATTTCTATCCTGAACTTCTACAACTTCCAATTTAAGCATTATTGCTTTTAAATTCCCTTCTTTGGAATTATCATTTTAACATCTCCTCTTTGTAATGCCTGGATTTAATACCTGTCACATCGGTTTAATTGTGTCTGAATATATCTGTGCCTCTTTCTTTGACTTTCACAACCTCTCTCTCAAATTTTTTTACTTCTTCCCCTCTTCATCTCTCTCCTTAAGATTTTTGTACTCATTTCTTTCTCCACTCCAGCTCTGCAGCTTTTAATGCCTTTCAATCACCTTCTACAAATTTTTCGCTTCAATTCTTAGCCGCATAGAATAACACCTCAAACCCTTCAATATCATTGAGTTTTTCAAGTAAAGATGAGATCTTTTCACTTTCTGAGAATAATCCAAATTGGATGAAAGTTCTAAGGGGAAAGTTTGAATCTGGGTTTTACTCGAAAGCATCAAATTCATTTGATTTTTTTGCCGAATATGAGATTTTTTCATCTTCTAAGAAAATTTCAGTTGCAAAAAGAGAAGAGAATTAAAATCCCCATCTGGGTCATCTTCATTTCCCTCTGATTCTTCAACCGAGGCTTCTTCGCCGCCCCAAAAAAGCTGTTGTTTGTGGTGTTCGCCTAAAAAGGTCAAGGAAAAAGAAAAAAGAAAATAGGGTTTTGAATATAGGTCTTGATTTCAGGAAAGATAATGAGTTTTTATCTGAATTAAATAGCTTCTCAGTGAAAAACCAGCAAAAGTTGCTTCAGAAAGCTATGAAAGAAGAGGAGAAAATCCGCAGAGAAAATTGTGAAGTGGACAAAGCAAGACTCTGCTAGGATGGACTTCTCAAGCATTGAAGATAAGCTAAGTGATGATGAGGGTCTCAAATCATTATGGTGTTCTTCAACAGCTCATACTTCATACTTCAAACTCCAGTGTGGTATAGTTTTTATCTATCGAAACCATTTTACTGTGTTTTCCTCATAATTACGTATTAGTACTTCGGCAGAATTAAGAATCGAAGTGTTACTGTAGGCTAAATATATACTGATATGTATGGCAAAAAAGAAATATATACTGCTTTAGTTGAAAAATGCTGAAGTCATTGATTTTATCGTGAATATAATCTAAAATGAATATCACTACTTTGGTAGTGCTGAAGTGTACCAGAATCAGATGTAGTTCTATAGTGATTGATCTTATTGCAGTTTCTGGGAGAGTGACAGAGTCTAATTTTGTTGCGGATTCTTTAAGCTATGAACGAGTAAATACTTCTACCTAAAACGTTATTTAAAAGGATATTTAATTCTTTCAATTTTTAAATCTGGAATTTATTACCTGGTTCTTCATGGAGATAGGCAAGAATGAAATTACCAGTACCCTTTTGCCAACTTACATTTGCC
This sequence comes from Ophiorrhiza pumila, assembly GCA_016586305.1. Taxonomy (NCBI): domain Eukaryota; kingdom Viridiplantae; phylum Streptophyta; class Magnoliopsida; order Gentianales; family Rubiaceae; genus Ophiorrhiza; species Ophiorrhiza pumila. Next base: position 10,783,522 of record BLIW01000005.1, on the reverse strand, counting down.
CTTTCGCCTTTTGCCTTTTGCCTTTTTTTCTTTAAATTTCTTTTTCATGGAAGGTGTTAATTTTAGAAAATTAGATGAAGAATATATGCATTGGGAGTAGAGACACCTTTGTAGGCTAATTGAATTCTTCCATCTGAATGCCAAAAATAAAGGAATTGATTCTGAAATTTAGCCAAGTCTACCCCTCCTGAGAAATGGAAGTAGCTGAATAATGGTATTCTATTGGAATGTGAAAACAATAGAAGTAGCTTGATTTTTGCACAAATATGCGTTTTTGTCCTCAATGGGGAGTTAAATATCTTCAATTTACAATAACTCTTGTTGACTCCATTTCGTCTTTGTTATAGCTCTTTTGCATTCTCACTCTGAAACTCTATTTGTGAGTGCAATTTTTTTTTATATTTCAGTTTGTCTTGAATATTTTAAAATAAGAAGGAAGGGCTTCTCAAGATGGCTTCTACTGGTATCGACTATGGCCTTCTTCCCAGTTTTCTTGTGCAGGTATTTATCTTGTAATTACTGCCTACCAAATTTTTATATTTTTGTTTTTAAAATTTTTTTGTCATTTGTTGTTGGCCATGATTTGTAATTTTGCAATAAGCTCCTTCAATAAAGTTTCGCATTTTTATTCTTCTCGGTAAAGATTACTTCTTTTCTTACCCTCGATAACTTATAATTGTTCTTATTCCAATTTTCGCAGTGGTCATGGAAGCTTTTCAAATAATCTGGAGCTCAATATTGTTGTTGGACATATGCTTCATTCATCAATTCTTATCCTTTATCACTGATGGTTAGTTCATGACATTTATTCAGTTGAAATAAAGTTCATAGCTTTTGTCTGAAAATCGTTAATTGAATTTGTAATTATCTTGAATTGTTTAGAGAATCAGCCATAGGATTCACCATCAGAATCAAGGCCATGTTCAGAATGATCAATCCTGGCAACCTGTAAGTGATTGTCCTTAATTGTGTGGCTCATATAAATTCCTTTTAATTAGTGATTTTTGCCCCATTTTGCTTTCCAGTTATCTCAAAAAAAAATTAAAAGTTTGGATTCTGCCACCAAAAATCTCAAGTTCACCTTACCATTCCCTTTGCTAGCATACCATGTTTATCTGGTAAGCAACTTCTTTTTCTCTAAATTGAAAGATGTGAGAATTAAGGATTTGTCGTAATAAATAAATTATAATTATTCACAGTAGGGTAAGAGCCCTGGAGAAGCAGGCAGCAGAAATTTGCAGTCCAGGGACCATTTTCTATTTTATATGATCGCTGTTCAAATTTATTAAGTTATACTAATAACAGCCTTGTGGTCGTTCTCACGTGTGTGCTCTCACGAGTGACCTTGGGCTGTTTACACCATTTCTCCATTCCTCACAGACTCATCTTCCCCTTTTTTCTGTTGTTCAATTGCATTATTCCCCTTTGGCCCTTATCATTTTTCCTCTTTCAACGCTTCTCCAACTGATATTTTCCAGAAACTTCATGCCTTTTTCGACATCTGAAATTCTTCAACAGCCCCCCTTACTGCGCAATGCTCGTTCTCTTACTATTTTTCCCATTCCCTTAATTCTTCCCCTTTTCCCAGGCTTCCCTACACAAATTTTTTTACAATCCTCTCCTTTGTATCCTGACCTTCTAGCTCTTCCAATTTAAGAATTATTTCCATTTAAATGCCCTTCTTTGGAATTCTCATTTCAACACCTCCATTTTCTACTGGCTGAAGTTAATACCTGTCAGATCACTTTAATTGCATACTGCAACAACACTTGTGTCTGAATATATCTCTGCCTCTTTCTTTTTGACTTTCACAACCTTTCTCTGTCAAATTTCTTGCCTTCCTCCGCCCTTCATATCTGTTCTTTAGATTTTTTACCAATTTCCAAGCTGTTCAATCAACTTTTGCGTTATTTTTGCTTCCTTCAATGTTCATAGCCCTCAGTTTGAGTTTTTTACTGCTTTCTCCCTCCACTTCAAGTCTGTCGCATTTAATGTTCTTCAATCAGCTTCTGTAATTTTTTTTCTTCATTTGTCTGTCACTTGTGTGTATGGCTGAAGTGGATGCTTAGGAAAGATCGTAAATGGCAAATCCCGATAAAAGAAAAATTAGGGTAAAATTCTTTTTCATCATCTTCATCTTCACACTTTTCTCTGCCGCTCTCCTTCCCCTTTCTCTGGAGACTCTCTCCACTGAGAATATCGAGCATTTGGCCTTATGATGGTTTTATTTTTTTTCCCACCATATTTTTTTATTTTTCTTTCCCTCGTCAAAGCCACAATCTTTGTATTTTCTCACTTTTTGCGTTATTTTTTTCCTTTAATTTTATGCCGTTTCACACCTTCCAGCTTTCATCCATGCCCAACCTCACCACGATTAGCTCGATCGTAGTACATACGGGTTTTTTTTTGTTAGGGTTACATCTTCTATTATTAGTCTTTTGCTTTTACAATTTTTTTCCTCTCTTCTCTTACTAACTCCACCCCATCAGTTCTCTTCTCCATTTTTCCATTTTTTTCCTTCACTGCATCACAGCTTGCATCACGAAAATTATCTGAAAAAATATCTACCATGGTCTGGTAATTCCTACTTGCTTTTATGTTTTTGTCAATTTTGTAGGATCTTTCTTTGCTGTGATAGGCAGACTTTCTATTGGTATTTTTTCTGGCCTTTTCCTTCAAAGATTTCACACGTGTGAAGTTTTCGAAGCTCTATTGAAGAAAACATTGGATTTGGAATACATCTGTAAACTGATGTGAATATTTTTTCTGTAATTTCGTTTTTTTCAGAATTTCTGTGCTCTATCTAATTTGGGTTTTTGATGGGATTTGTTTTCGTGTGATTGGAGAAAAATGTTCTTGTTGAAGTGGTTTTTTAGAATTTGAGATGTACCAAGATGGATGGTCATGAAGAACTCTCAATTTTTTTTGCGTATCCTTTTTTTAAAAAAATTTGTTGTATGAATATATAGATGACTAAATGTATCAAATGGAAATCTTTGATTGTGATGTTTGTAATTTTGTAGAGAGCTTAAGAATCCCTTCTTTTGATTCTGAATGAATTTTTATGTTTTCTAACTCATTCTTTTTAACATTTTATTTGCGTATTTGTACAGGGCTTAAACTATTCTGCTGCTGCTAATGATATAGGTTTCCTACTCTTTTGTTTTCACTCTGATTTGAATATTGATACTTGCCATACACTTTTAACATAACTAAATACCTAAGAGGTAGAAGGGGAGGAGAAAAGAACTAAAATGATAGGCCTTTCAATACTTATGGTATATAATTTCTTATGCATGAGAAATATACTTTACCTTGAAGATGGTTATTCATAAGTAGTTTCTTATGACCATAGCATATGAATTGCTTTAGGGTTGTCAGCATTTTATTACATGAATAGTATAAGTACGGGTTGGCTCTCATCTTCCAGGATTTTAGGGAGATCTCTTTTAATGTTAAGCCATTATACTGGACCCTTTGTGCTTGATGAATCTTTACCCGATTTTCAGAGTTTCTAAACATTGATGAAGCTGAAGTAGCTGAAGTAACTGATGATTATATACCTGATGCTGAAGAAATCCGTTTTACTGAGAATAGCGGGTGGTCTTCTAGGACGAGGTAATTTTTAATATTAAACATGTCTCTTGAGGATTCTTGGTCAATAATTTCTGCTATATTTCCTTCTATTGAAATTGTTAGACGCATAGCTGAAAAAGAAACTTTTTGACTGGGCAGCAATTTGAAATGCTGATTGAGTTGATACATGATAAGCTTGGTTTGCTTGTCTTTGTGACTCAGCTGTATTAACTGATTATAGCTGCAAAAGAATCCTTCCCATTTAGATTTTTCTTTATCTCAATTTCCTAATAATTCCAATTCCTTGCCCAAGTATTTCATCCTTTGTGATACTACTTTGGACTTGTTTTTGCCTGAGTGGAATTAGGATAGATAAGCATTGGTGGTGTTCTATTGAATTTTCAATGGGTGATTATTGCAACGATTTTTGTGTGTTTGAAGTGAATTCGGGCTTTAAGAGGTTATGTTCTTTCATTCTTGAATGGTCATGATGCTTAAGGATGCTTTTAAAGGTATAATTAAGCATTTAGGATCATCTAACCAGTAATACATGAGGAAGTTAATGATGCTTCAATTTGTCAAATGCTTGCGACTTGTTGATTAATGTTCCATTTTTCTTAATGACTTTCCGGATCTTGACAATCACTACAGGCACTGTAACTCGTTATTGATTTATTTTTAATTGTTATAGAGCCGTTGCCAAGTATCTCCAAACATTGTTTGTGAAAGAGGCAGAATGTGGTAGAAAGGCCCTTCCAATGGACAACCTTTTGGTTGGAAAAACTCGCAAGGAGGCTTCGAGAATGTTTTTAAAGACCCTGGTATAATTGTTTTTTGGTTATTTTGTCATTTTAATTGTTTTTAGAATATCGGATGGCATTCAAACTATATGGATTTATCTTGCATCTGGTTTTTTCTATTCATACACTCTCCAGCTCCCATCCTTTGATGTTCTAACGATGTGATAGATTTGATATGGGTTCCAAATGAATAGGCTCAAATCATACATCCAAATATTTATCTAGAAAATTTCTTGACTTCGAGCTCAACTCTACCTATCTGGATTCTGCTGCAAGTCTTTAATTAATTTACCTTATTTATATATTTGCACTTAAAAGTATAATAATTGCAACACACACCTCTATATACATTACCAAATATAGAAGTCTGTGTAAACACCTAGAAACGCATTTCTATATGTGTAGCGCAAAAGGAGGGTATGTAGTATATATATGTTCATATTCTTGAAGAAATGATTTGATGAGGAAGCCAACTCGAGAAGCCTTGTGGATGATCCATTGCAAGGAGTTGGGGGACCTTTGACGCGTTCAAGGACTAAACGAATGAAGACGGCGTTGAATTCATTGATCAAAGACATTTTCGAGTGTGAAGTAGTTCGTGAAGTTCGTGACAAGGATTCTGAGTTCATCTTATGTTTGGGAGTATCACAAAAGGAGTACAATGTTGTGTTAGATCATAATGGAGCTTTGAAGGCAAGAATGGATGGAAAAGATGGACAAGGAGCATGAAAAGCACCACGGAGTCCCACGTCGCGACGTGGAGAAACACAAAAGAGGAGTTCAAAGGAAATCGCCAGCGTCTCGACGTGCGACCACCGACGTCGCGACGTCTACCGACGTTTTGACGTGCAAACACCGACGTCTTTTGACGTCGCGACGTGCGGCCATAGGTGTCGCGACGTCCAGGCCCTTCCACGTCGCGACGTAAATCTCTGGAAATTTCAGTTGTCAGAAATTCGTCAAAAATTCGATTTTTAATTCAGGAATAATTCCCCACGTCGCGACGTGGAGATCCCGACGTCGCGACGTTCGGGAACTCGGAGTGTTTTGTTTTAAAATTTGTTAGCCGTTATTTTCTTAGGGTTTCTAACCTATTTAAGGAAACCTCTTGTACGTTATTCATCAGACTATTTTGAATATTGAATTTTGTGATTTTTATATAAAACTTTCTTGGGTTCTTTGTGAAGAACATCAATTCCATTCCATCAAGGGTTTGATTGTGTGGGATTCTTTGATAGAAAGGGTTCTAGGGAACAAGTATTCCTAGGGTGTTTGTTGCTGAAATTGGATAGGTAAGTTTCTAAATTCTTGTTGAATTTTGGGGCTGCCTCCTTTGTTACTAATTGATCTTATTCAATTCATTCGTTAAATTCCTCAATTGATCTTGGGTTTACGTTCTCAGAGTCTTACGGGTCTAGGATCGTATCATGATTTCTTTGTAAATGGCATTTATCTCATGCTCGTCTTCTGTTCCCATCTTCTTTCAAGCTAACCCTTTCAATGTGCAGAATATTTGTTATTAAGTTATTATTAAGTTATAAATATAACCGGCCTGTGGTCGTTCTCACGCTTGGCCTGCCACGTGTGAGCTTTAATTGTTTTCACCATTTTTCCCTTTTATTTGTCATTCTTTGCATTTCAAGATCTGAACTTTACTGACACAGTCAATCATTCCCCTTTTCCTCCCTTTACCCTTCTAAAACTCATTTTCTTAACAAAACACATGCCCTTTTGGACAATTAAATTTCTACAACGGTCCCTCTCATCGCGCAATGCGTAATTTTTTACTGCCTTTCCCACTCCCTTAATTCTTCCCCTTTTATGAGGCTTCTCCTTAGGTAAATTAATAGCTGTCTTATCCTTTTAATTGCATACTGCAACTAGGTTTGGTTGCTTCTTTCGTATATTTTTTTCTCATATCTCGAGGAAGGAAAAAAACAGAAGCCTTACGTTTTAATCTTCTTGTTCTCTTTTCCCCTCTTTGATCCCACACTCTTTTTTCTTTCTTCTCTTTCTTCAAACCCTATCAGACAGTCGCTCATCGTTTCACATTCTCTCTTTTACTCAAATCATTGTCTCATGCTTAATTTTTTTTCTTTTTTTAACTGACCCGTGATGCTTCCCTTCAATACTTTGTTCTGTGAAACAGTATTTAGGCGTGCATCCCGGATGGCATAGACCATACCCAGAACATATAGCACACCGGATGGGTTGTGACTTGCAAATCTGTTCTTGCAAGGTTGCTTCTTGTCTCAAACTTGCCAATTTTTTTAATTCCGCTTCCACCCTGTAAATTGTCTCTCGACGATAGCCATAGCGATCTCCATAGGGATTATACTTCTCCAATAAAGAGAAAAAACTTTCGGAATGCAATGACATCTCAAAATATAAAATCCAAATTGTGCCACATCATATGAACAACAAGGATCCAAATTTTTTTTTTCCACCAAAATCAAAACCAACAAAATAAAAGATATAACTGCTTGACACCAATCACAAAACAAAATTTATGACAGGCTTGCGAATATCAAACAATTTGAATTCAATTTTATAAGGAAAAATTGAAAACCTGATTTTTGTTCGAAGAACTGTGCTCTGATACCACTTGATACGAAACCCGGATCGATTCGCTCCAACCCCGGCTTGTATGTCACGGAAGCAATTGCAGGACCTTCGAATAAAACCAATGAACAAGAACAATCTAACAAGTAGATTGGAAATTACACGCCAATTGATAAAGCCGCTTCGCGCAAACTAATCAATTCTCAAGATTTGTTAGTTTGAAAACCCTTTGCAGGAAATCAAATTCACAAAGATAAAACAATCACTGTTTTATTTCTCAAATCAAAATTCTTCTCTAAAAAAAAAACGCAACTAAGATGCCTATTTATAGGATACAAGCTTACCCTAACTTGCTAAACAAGTAGTCTAATTGGAAAAGGAAACTAACACTTAATTTATCCAAATTAGGAAACATTTCCTATTTGGAAACAACATATTAACCTAAATTAAAAATAAATAAAACTGGAAACTTCCTAATAATTCACATGTTAATTCCATGCAAGGATTATTAACCATGTGAGACAAAAATTACTAAAAATTAAATAAAACGCAAAACACTAAAATTCTGAAATTGTCCGCGTCATGATGTGACGTGCGATTTCACGGCGTGTTTTCACCTTGATCCCGTCAGAATCCGGAAAAATGCAAAACATCAAAGTTTTAGCTCTAGATCTTAGCTTTCTAATGCCACTGGAATCAACCCATTCTGAGTTACGATGAGAGAGATATGGCCCAATACTAAAGTGGCAGAATCTCTCAGAAAACAATATTTGACGCCTCTTGTCATGATTTCCTTTGTTATCCCATTTTAGAGTCTCGGATCTCCTTGGGAACAACATGAGGCTTATTCTCCATCCTATTCTAGGCCTCCATACATGAGATTCATCTTTAACAATTGGAACAAGTACCTTGGATTTTCTGGAACATGTGATCACACATGATTTTGTATCAAAATATGTATTCAGAAGTTGAACATTGAATTCAATCCTTGACGTGCATTGCCATACTTCATGAATAATTCTTCATACAACTGGGAAAATCACTCATTATTATCTTACTAATCTCCAACGAAATTGGTGCTGAAGAAATGACATATTAATGATACAGAAGAAATTACATTAAAGTCTGTGTTTACTATTCTTGTCCAAAAGTTGAGGACACCATTAGAGCCCGCAGCTGCAAACACGTGATGTATCTATGAGAAATTACACGTTAGATCTTGCAAGAAAATAGAGCACTTAAAAAATTGCATAGCTCTTATTAGCATAAAGTTGTAGCATTAGGCTCCCATGGTTCATTTAAGACGAACAAAATCCAATCAACGATTTTCAACAGGCGGATGGCTTATGGATTTTGCGCTAGTGCACGCGTCGTTCTCAATTAATAAATTGCAAGTAAAATTATCGTTTTCATGACAAGTGTTAACTAAAGTACTAAGTTAGAAATCTGCAATATTGAATTTTAGAAAGCAAGTGATTGTTGTCTACTATCCGTAAGTTGTCAAAGTCAAGAAGTAAATAAAAGTACAATTAAAAGCTAATGATTAATCAAACACTTCACAAATTAGAGAAAGATGGTTTAGGGAATTCATATTTCCAACATCTTCTTAGATATATGTAAATTTCCAACCTCTCTATGTTTTACTTAGTTGATCTCTCCACCAAAGTGCAGACATCTTATTCTGTTAAGGATAATGCAGTTAATGGAGATAAGGATCAAGTTGAAGACATAGGAAAAGTAGGAAACTAGTATTTTAGTTTCCGTAATCTTAGTTCCAGTTGTACTCTATTTTTAAACTTAACATCTTATCAGTTTGTTATGTTTCTCTTATCATTACACTTGTATTTCCCTATTTATAATACAATAAAAACATAACTGAAGTTGGGGTTGATATTTCTTCAACATGGTATCAGAGCCTTAAGACTAACGTCATGGCCGATTCATCCTCATCCGTTTCAGAGACTCATGTCTCTTCTCCATTTCTTCACCCACCCATTGTTACAAACACTTCTCCTACACCCACTGCATCTCTTCCCAATTTCACACCCATCAAACTTACAAGGGATAATTACCTGCTTTGGAAAGCGCAGGTTGTGCCATATCTCAAAGGTCAGCACCTCTTCTCATTCGTCGATGGTTCTTCGGTTTGTCCTTCTCCAATGATTACCACAGCAACGAATCAAACCGTTACTAATCCTGAGTTCATGCACTGGATTATGCAAGATCAACTAATTCTCTCCACCTTGAATTCGTCTCTTTCTGAAACGGTTCTTGCTCATGTTATAAAATGCCACACTTCTCATCAAGTCTGGTCGACGCTAGAAAGGATGTTCACTTCTACATCTCGTGCAAGATCCATGAATCTTCAATATCAATTAGCTACACTCAAGAAAGGTGGCTCTTCCGTCTTAGACTACTTCCACAAATTCACCACCATTGCAGATACACTAGCCGCTGTTGATCAACCACTCAATGAATTTGAGTTGGTTTCATTTCTACTTGCGGGTCTTGGACCAGAATTTGATTCTTTCGTTACATCCGTAACAACTCGGGTAGACCCAATTTCATTGGAAGATCTTTATGGGCAACTCAAAACGGCAGATTTTATCATACCCTGTTGCAAATTCTGAGTTGTATCAGCTAAGCTAGTAATCAAATCCTCAAGACATGTACCTGATTTTGAGACAGGCACTGCATTGGGCTATGTTGGTTGCTGTTGAGGCCTAAATTGTTGTGGATGCGGTATCCCAGGTGGTGGTTGTTGCTGTGCTCTATTCCCATAGCTAAGATTTGGGTGGTCTTTCCATCCTGGATTGAAGGTGTTTAAGTATGGGTCATAGTGGCACTGAGGTGGAAACCCGCTTGCTGCATTTACTTGTGCTGTGAAATCATTTGGTGCCATTCGGCACAGGTCAGTTGGAGTCTTGTATTCTTGCAAATTCCACGTGGCCTTTCTTTCTCGGTAGTTCCCAATCCTGCAACTAATTGTGCCATTGAGTTAGTCAACGCATCTAATTTATGCTCAATAGAAGATGTACTTATCTCATTCACTCGTTTGAGCATACGAGAGGATGTCTGATACTGCTGTCTACATTCAACTATTTCTGTAATTAAATTCCTAGCTTGTGCAGGAGTTTTGTTCATTAAAGCTCCTCCATTTGCAGCATCTATTGTTCTTCTCTCTTCTGACAGCAAACCTTCATAGAAATATTGTATTAGCAACTCTTCAGAAATTTGATGTTGTGGACAACTATTACATAATCTGTTAAACCTTTCCCAATATGCATGTAAAGACTCATCATAATCTTGTTTAATTCCACAAATTTCCTTTCTAACAGAAGCAATTTTAGATGCAGGAAAGAAATTGTGAAGAAAAACATTTTGTAATTCATTCCAAGAATTTATAGAATTAGATGCCAATCCATTAAACCAAATGTTAGCTTCACCAGTTTGAGAAAAAGGAAAACTAGCTAACCGAATATATTCTTCTGACATCCCTTTATTTTTCAATGTTTCACAAATTTTTAAATATTCTTGCAAAACATTATGAGGGTCTTCTCCAATTTTACCATAAAATTTAGGTAACAAATTCAAGTATGATGGTCTTAATTCAAAATCAACTGTAATAGCTGGCAAAACAATGCAAGAGGGTTGATAATTAATCGCAGGACTAGTTAACTCCCTTAAAGTGCGATCACTATTCTGCTGTGGATTATTAACAACATCTCGTGCTGGGTCCTGTGCAGCCATTTCTGAATTATCAGTGGTAGCGTCTAACTCTGATTCTGTGTTGAACGGGGGTTCCACTTGAGCAAGTGGGACCTCTGTCGTAGAACCAGAAATGGTTTCTTGGCGTTTTTCTTTTGTTTCCTTCTTCAACCTGCGTGCTGTTTTCTCGATTTCTATATCAAACAACAAATCAGGTTTAGAGGATCTAGACATACACCAAGAAATAAAATTGAATTAACTTAGAATAAACAGTAATCTGCCGTTCCCCGGCAACGGCGCCAAAAAGTTGATACGTCGTTTTAATATCAAATTTAAAAATCCTACTTCAAAGTATTAAAATATAGCACAAAGGAAGTAGGGTCGAATCCTACAGGGAACGGAGCACAGTTTAATTCGGTTAATTCAATAGGGTGTCACAATTTTGTTTATCAAATCAGGATAATTAATGATAATAATTTTTTTCCTTCAATTAAAGCAAATAAACCAAAAATTATCACAAATAAAATATCAATAAATTAAAGGTCCGGCACATAAGCAAATCCACACTAATTACATAATCATTGATCATCGACTCAAAAATTAATTAATGTTCTTAAACCAACTAGTTATGGGTTACCGAGAATCAGCTCCGACGTAACCCAATTCCTTCTTAAATTCTCGATAATTAGCAAGAATAAGCTTAAACTAATTATTTCTCTAATTAAGACACAATTCGGCTGGAATCGGCCGACACCAAATTTAATGTCTTAACAGCATTAAGAATCAAAGGAACCCAGTTTTAACAAATCACAATCAGAATCAGCAGTCATAAGTTGTTAACCTATTGTTCTTATCTACCTAACAGTAGCTTTACCACTAATCAATCCAATCCACTAAATACAGATACTTAATGGGAGATTAATTGGCTTTATTCAAATTAAATAAATATTGCCAGTATTTAAGAAATCCAAATAGTTATCGATATGCACAAAGAACTTTTCAGAATTCTTGAAACATTAATTTAGCATACACATTTAGGTCTCACAACAAATTAATAATTAGTGCTTCATTACTAAATGCCGGATAAAAATCTACTCACTAGAAATTACCACGAAAACAAATTTAAAACACATTATTGACATTCTGAAATAAACCACAAAAAAGAAATAGGGTGAAGAAAGCTTATTCTACTATTGAAGTGGCCTTCCGTTTGAGCACGTGAGACCCCTCTGAATTTGACGAAACGGATCTAAATCTGCATGTCCGCGCTTTGACGAATTTAATTAACTCCACTTCACTGAATGCTTCAACAAAATTTAATAACTTCTAAATTTAAATGAACTAAAATTAAAACAATCTAATTAACTACTTAAAATTAAAACTATAAATAAAATTAAAAAGCTAAAATTAATCCTAAATCTTAAAATTTCGACAATAAAAAGGAACTTAAAAGAAAGGAATCCAAATTCTATTAAAAACTGAAAGAATGTTTAGAATTAAAATTGAATCCTTAAAGACAATATTGAATTGATGAAACATGGAAACACTGACTCTGCAATTCTGGACACAATTCTGGAAACATAAATTTTAACTAAACCTTAAAAATTGATTCATAACTAAACATAAAAACTGACCAAACATCAATGTACGTAATGATGACTTTACTATTCATTTAATTAATGCAATCAACGGAGTAATCACCAATTTTTTCACCCCTCTGTTTAGTCAGATTCCTATAGTTCAACGGAGTAATCACCAACTCACGGTGGCGCAAAGGAAGCGTCCCATCGAAGAGCTCCCTCTGGTTGACAATTTTCCCCCTCTTTCACAGAAGGCTCTGAATGTCAACTCCCCAAACCCCGAACCTGGGACCAGCTCTGCTCAATACCCTAAATGGCCGGCAAACCAGCAACAGATCCCCCCCAGTGAGGAACACACAGCCGCCCTCCAAATCCTACAGGGAGGCAGTGTCGGCAACGTGGGCACAAGATGTGGATGTAGCTTTCGCTCCCTCCTCGGTGTCTGCCTTAACAACTCATAATGGAGAACCTGCTTTGGTCATATCAGAAGAAGAAGAATCACGTCTTGCTGAGAGTTTCAGGTTGGCTGTAATTGGGAAATTTGTCCAAAGTAGGCCGGCAATGGCGGATATCCGAAAAGATTTACAATCTGCCGGATTTACTGGTGAATGTCACGCGGGTTTGATAGACCAACGTCATGTCATTTTTCAGTTCCAGTTTGAAGCTGATTTCCAAAGATTCTGGATGAAAAAAGTCTGGTCATTTCGTGGATTCCAGGCTAAAATATTTCGGTGGTCAACGGATTTCTGCCCTCAGAAAGAGCCATCTATAGCTCCAGTCTGGATTAACTTCCCCCTGCTTCCTGTTCATCTGTGCAATAAAGATACTCTGTTTACTTTGGGTTCTGCAGTAGGAAAGCCTCTTAAGCTCGATTTGGCGACGGCAGCCATGACTAAAGTCTTACGTCCAAGCGAGGCGAGAATATGCATTGAACTTGATGTCCTAAAGCCCCTGCCTCAACGGGTATGGATTGAAACAAAGAAGAAAGGCATGTGGCAGCAGATCATATACGAAGACTTACCGGAATACTACACCAATTGCGCAAAGATGGGTCACTCCGAGCAAAAATGCAAGTTGAAGCAAACAAAGAAAATCTGGGTCCCAAAGAGGCCCCCTGCAGGAGATGTGAATGCTGCTAGTCATGCAGCTGCTGCGGTGAAGAAGGGGGAGAATCAAGCTGAAAACTGCTCGGGGAAGGACAAGGAGACACGAGTAGGAAAGGCCTGGAATGAGCAGCCAACCACAGTTCTGAACCAAGGCAACTGCTCACTGGCCATAGTTGAATACAATGCACCAACCATTCTGAGGCAAGAAGGTCTGAATGGTTGTAATAAGCAAGCCAAGGCTAAGCCTGAACCTCCTCTTGAGCAAGCAGAGTACAATACTGAACATTTCCTATGTAATCTTGGCCAATTCCTCCAACTCATCAACACTCAAGACAGGGAAACAAACAATCACAATGCTGTCCCCCTAGCTGTGAATATTCCCAAAACTGCAACAATAGAAGCAGATTTGGAGCTTGATAAAAGAGTGAAGCAGAAGGGAATCAATGTAACGATAAATTGGGACGAAGGTGAATCTTCAAATTCGTGGAAAGGTGCGGTGATGTCGGAGCGAGAAATTCTAGCAGCCATGCCAACTTATGTGATAGACGAAAAGGAAGTTTCACGAATACTCAGAGGCTGTCCAACAGCGGACTCAGACTTGCCTTGTTTACGATACACCTTAACTGATTCTGAACCTGAAGATCAAGAGATGGACAGATGGGACCGAGAGGAGGATAGATGGACGGAGCATAGCTTTGAGGAAAAGCCTCAAGATATCCTGGACTCCTTCCCCGACAAAATGGACAAAATCCACAAGCCTCCTAAGTTGTCTAAACAATTGGATGCCTTGATCAGTCCTAAGGCCAGCGAGTCTTCGGGAAGAAAACTAAGGGACCATAATCCCTTTTTATGCTATTCCGAAGATAAAAGATGGAACAAAAGACATGATTAAGAAGCTGAGACACTGCACTTGATGAACATCTGTGATGCTGCTTCGGTTCTTAAGGTTGTTGTTGCACAGTAACTGTTTTTGTGAAAAGTTGGAAATGGTTCTGTTTTCGTGAATCTAAAGTTGGAAATTAATTGATATTGGGCTGGACGTGTTTAATCCCAGTTCATTGTATATTTCTGGATTACTGGCATGTCTTGAATGCTACATTCCTGGCTGAACTCTGCTGTTGGTTGTTTATGGTCTGGCTTTCGTCTGATGGCATGAATGTGACATGATTCTGAGTAGTGGCAAAAGGCGTGGGAATTGTTTTGAACAGGGGGAATGTTTTGGACCTTTCTGTACCCGCAGGTGCCTGATATTACATTTTCTTTAAGTGGTTTTTCAGCTTAGAGTGATCTATTATTATGATGGCTGGTGATGAATATGGAGATCCTTTTACTGCAATGAGAATGGGGATGATGAGGAGTGGCCTCGATTTTGTTTTCTGAGTGTAGTGAGGGAAGTTTGTCTACTAGCTGTTTGATATTTTACCTCAAAGGATATTTTTGGGCTGCTTAAATTTGATCAAGGTCACTGAGGTAAAAGAGGGCTGCAAGTGTGCTTGGGCTGACTGTTGAAAGGATAAAAATGGGGCTGAAGCTTTGAGCCCTATGGAGAATTTGACTGGTTGACAATGGCCTAATTACCTTGTGTGTTGGGCCTTTGGACTAGACTTAGGAGCTGAAAGTCGTTGGGCTAAGTTGGGCTTCTACTGTGTTTTCTGGACTGAACTCTTGAACTTTTGAACCAAATGGGCCGGACCTTTTGCTTCTGATTTGGGACCTGATCTCATGTATTGATCTTGCATAGTGTATAGACTTCCCTTGGATATTACAATGGGCTACGTGTAATGATTAAGATGCACTTATTATAGGGTTTGAGAGTTTTTAGAATTTGATTTGCCTTTGTGGTACCCAAATTCTTTGGACTCTCAATCTTTATGCAATCTCCTAACTCTTTAGACTCAGTACTCAATATAGGAGTTTTTGACTTTGAAATGTAAAGGAGTAGTACTCCTCTTAATGGCGTTTCTTTTTGTAATGGGGTGACGGGTATATCCGGCCTCATCTTATTATATTTCAATAAAGTTGGTTCGTTTTTTTTTTTTTTAAATTAATGCAATCAAAACAAATACTAACTACTGCAACTAACAATTAAAACTAGCTCTAATTTACTTCAAAGACTTAAAACCAAAACCGTAATTAAACACAAATTTAATGTTCTGACTCCAACTTTAATGCACTGATTCAACGCAAGAAACATGCAAATTTTAATCAGATGAAACTTCCACACAGTTGACTCAATTAAAGAAGTCCAGAACTGGAACTATTCATGCATGTGCATAAACATTCAAAACAATTTAACTTACCACTTTAACTAACGGATTCCAACGAAAAAAGATTCAATCTTAATCAAACAAGAATTCAACACATTTGAATCAAATATGGAAAACTCTACTGGACTAATTCCATGCGTGTGCAATAAAAGAATCAAAACAATTAAAACTTACCAATTGCATAACGGAGGAATTCGTCTTCAAAATTAACTAAAGATGCAGATTAAACGAAGGAATCTCTGGAACCAACTTTAATTCATAAATCAACTGAATTAAATTAATGAAACATTCAATTAAACCTGATGCAACAATGGAACTTTCTATGCAAATTAAACTTGAAATCAAGGACTCAAATTACGCTATAAATTAAAATGGGCTTTCAAAATAAAATTCAAACTAAGAATTAATGGAATCAAAAGAAAAGCTGCTTCATAAAATACGTAAATCCTAAGCTTAACTCCAAAAAAAATTACTTAGTACCTACCTCCTAGTACCTCTCTATTTATAGAGAGAGTTCAAGATAACTAAAAAACCTAGAAAACCTATCTTTAAGCAAATTGCATCCCACAATAAGTCTTCCTATAGAGTTAATCTAAAATTTGGAGATAAAAATCAATCCTTATTAAGCCACATAAGGCTAAATAATATAGGGATGCAACCCATAATAATCTCCTAACTACCTTGTTCAAATCACCAACGATGATAAATATCTTCCTTCACAATATTTGATCATTATCATCATGAAAATCTCCCAATAATTCCTTGTACGCATGTTTAATTGCCCAAATCCATCCAAACTGATGTCTTTCCCTTCTTTTGTGCACAACTATCCATTCTTTCAAGATTATCCAATCCTGCAATAAAAACATTCCTTATTGTATAGAAATACTGCAAAAGAACACCAAAACTAATAAACAATAAACAATAAAAAACGGAGTTATCAATGTTAAAATAAAAATAATGGGTCTAAAATTTTATTTCTTCATTTGCCCAAAAATGCCATGTACAAAACAACTTAGAGCACCAAACATAATGTCCATCTAGTTATTCATTGTTGGAGTACAGTACGCATAAGCTCTAAATATTATAGAATGGAAAACATATTCAAAAATCCTTAACCAATAATAATAATAGGGTTAGACTCCTATGCAACCGTCGTATATAAATTCAAAACATCAGCGTATATAAATTCAAAACAAATATGTACGCATATATGCGACATTCGTACATCAAAATATATAATTCAAAACATCAACATATATACATTAAAAAATATCAGCGTATATAAAATTTAAACATTAACGTATATAAATTCAAACATCAGTGTATATAAATTCAAAAATCAAAACATCAACGTATAAAAAAATTCACATATCAAATTTTACTTTGGCATATAAGATATAAAATATTAACATATAAAGTATCAAAAATTAGCTTATAAAGCATAAAACATTAGCGTATTAGCGTATCAAATTTAACTTTAGCATATAATGTATAAAAAATTAGCATATACAGTATCAATTTGGAAAGAGAATTGAGTTTGAAAATAATTCGTTTCTTATTAGACAAGAACACCTTTTTGGAAAGACTATATTATTATAGACGCTTAATATTAAGTCTAAACAAAACAATTCTCAAAATAAAAAATCCAATAAATAAGAAAAATAAGTTTATCTTATTATATTTCTAGGGTGTTATTTAGAGAGATCTAACTTATTAATCTTATATTAAATTAGTCCTTAGAAGATCCCAAGAAATGGTTCGTATGGATACTGATGGTGCATAAATGTATATATTCCAAACAACGGTTGGGATTAAGTAGACAAGGAGTCTTAACTAGCAAGGAAGGTCTAGACGTGACATCATCCAGGTACTGTTCCTCCTATAAATAAATCGTGAGAATAATTAATAGGGGTGGGTCTCTTAGAACTTGAGTTTAGTACTATTATTTCATTAAGGCTCTTTACTGACTTGAGCGTCGGAGTGGAACTCCCCAGGACTACCTGGGGACTTTCACTAACGGTTTGTTTCGTCTTCCAGGACCAGGTACTCTGAGGAAGGTTGTTCCTGGGCCGAGGGAGATTAATCATCTTCTGGTGAATTTTGGAATTGGGCCGATCAAGAACTTCAGAAATTATCGAGACCTATACTTCTCAGTAAGGCCCCTTTTCTTACTTCATCAGTGGCGCCGTCTGCAGGAAACTACTTGAACGAGAAGCCATGACTACCACTCAGTCCCAGAGGTTAATAGGACAGCAAAAGGATAAGCAGCCCATGGTAGAACGAGAGGAGAGACACCCATCTCGCCCTTCCCCAGGTAGGGATGAGGTAATGCACTACATAAGGGTCATGACGTGTGGAAAGGCTCACAAGCCCCGCAAGAACTATTCTTGGATGATCCCCTAGAGATGAGGTAATGCACTACATAAGGATCATGACGTGCGGAAAGGCTCACAAGCCCCGCAAGAACTGTTCTTGGATGATCCCCTGACTTTGCATTGAAGGAAATATGGTCGGGCTGTCGACGTTAAAACAAGCGCTCCTGGGAGGCAACCCAGCATAATTTCACATTTTTTTCTTCGTTTTGTTATTTTTATCTTCGCAGTTGATAATTTTCATTTTGTCAATTTTTGGAGTTCGACTAATTTCTTACAGTAATGCCATTTATTCACTGCAAGAGCATTAGGCAGCTTGGGACTTCAACGAATGAGGGTAAGCCGATAGTAAGGCAAATACACACATGGAGTTATGTTCTTGAAATCTACTTCTCTGAACATGATTTAATTTTTTGAAAAGCTGAAACAATTTAAAGCTGCACGAAAGAGTGAATTTGATGGGAATGAGCGTTAAAAGCAAGAGAGAAAAAGCTGAATCCTTCAGCTATTGATGGTCATAATTTAATGCGCATATTAATGTGTTTGATGTGGTATATTTTGTACTTAAATAGATTTATTTGCTGCAGAATTATGGAGATTCAGACAAAGGATAGGCTGCTGAAATAGAGCTGGTTTGGAGGAATTTTTGGTAGAAATTTGCAGGCTGAAGATGCATTGAAAGATATGACAATAAGAGGATTTGGTGGAACCTAACAAAAGGAGATAGAAGTTTGGCAGTAGAAAAATCTGTGGCAATTACCAATGGTGGATAGCTTTGATTTGGAAGATATTTTGCTACAACCACATGTGGTTGAGAGATTTATGGAAACAAGAAGATTTCTTGAGTAAAATTAGGAAAATATATTTTGTCTCTTCTATTAAAGGGAGAAGAATAATGAGGGCTGGATGTCTTTGGATCTTTGATCCTTAGAACATATTCTTTTTATGCAGTTTTTCTTTTTTAGAATTTCGTTTTTAGTTGCTGCCCAGTTGTAGCTGAAGGAGTTTTTCTGCAGTTCGTTGTGTAGCAAGAACAGCAGTATCGTCGTTTGCCCAAACGACAGACTGGTTTGGTTTTATATTTCAGTATCAATTTAATTTCTTTTTCAATTATTATTCTGTCTTGTATTAATTATGAATAGTGAGTAATTTCTTATCTGGCTAGTAAGTAAGAAGCACTAATTATGATTAAGTTGTGAGATCAAATTGTGTTAATCAATGATTTTATATTCAGTTCCAAGTGTTTTCTGTGAATAGCGTTCATTACTTAATTGGATTAAAGCCTGATCAACTTTAATAAAATTAGGTAGAGTCAATTAATCTCTAATTAAATCACTGGATTGAATTAGTAGGATTAATTAGTGACAAAGCTGCTGTCTCAGTAGACTGAGACAATTGGTTAACAAATTATTGTATGCTAATCATAACTTAGTTTGTTAAAGTTGGGTCCTTCTAAGAATTAATGCTTTTCTAACGTTGAATTGGGTGATCGGCTGATTCCGGCCTGGTTATGTTAGAAATAGAGAAATAGTGGACTAAGCTGATACTTGTCCACTATCGAATAAGTAAGGAAGGATTGGGACACGTCGGAGCCGATTCTCGGTGTCCTATAACTGACTGATTGATATGATATTATTATTTTTACGTCAATGAACAACTGATAAAGATTAGTGTGGATTGCTTATTTGCCAGAATTTTATCTTAAGTAATTTAATTCAGTATTTTTATGATATTAATTGCTTTGGTTATTAATTTGTTAATTTATCTAGTTTCCTTCGTATTATTTTTAGTTTTAATTATTGTGACAAATTGCGAGTTAACTATTTAGAAGATTTGTTGTTCCTCGTGGGATCGACCTTACTCCCATTATACTATTGTAATCTTTAGAGTAAGAATTAGTTTTGGTGCAAAAACGACACACCAAATTTTGGCGCCGTTGCCGGGGAAAGGCATTATTTTCGTTTTAGTTAATTTGTTTTGTTCTTTGGTTTAATTCTAGATTTTCTAACTTCAATCTGTTTATCTTTAGATACTGAAAACAAGTGCACAGGTTGAGGAAAGAATTGAAGGAAATATGCCAAGAAATAATTTCTCGTTCTGAACAGTCGCCGTCTGCCCAAACGGGTGAAGAGGTAAACATGTTTTCAATGGAAAATAAATTAGATGCACTGATCTCTTCACTGGAAAAATTAGTTGCAGGTTTAGGTGCTGTTCAACAGAAAAGACCATGTGGAATACGCAGAAATCTTGGACATCCAACAGCTAGGTGTCAATTCGTTCAAGAGTATCCAAGGGCACAATTCAATACAATAGGGAGTTTTCATCCACAACATCATTACAGCCCTTATTCTAATACATACAATTCGGAGTGGTGGAATTACCCAAACTACATTGATGGAGATAAGGTGCAGCAACAGCCATCACCATGGACATGGGAACAACAACAATCAATGGTTTCTTTTGGCCAAAACATTGGAATACCCACTACAATTTCAGGTACATCTCTTGAAGATTTACTTGCAAATTTAGTTAACTCAGTTAACATTATGCAGAAAGACAATGTGCCAATACAAGATGATATATGGCAACAAGAGATGGTTCCATTCGTTCCACACTTGAATGTGATGCAACAAGAAAGAGAAGCCACAATGGAAAGTTTTAAAGAATTGAGTAACCAAATTACTCAATTAGATACACAAATCACCAACTGGATAAGTAATCAAGGAAAAATCACATCCCAAGTATTGGTTAATTCAGGGGAAGACGTCAATCAAGTGAGGTTAAGTAGTGGACAAAAGATTGAAGAGCCAGAGGTAGAGATCGAAATTCAACAAACCATCAGCCCAGAAATTCTGTCCGCGTCGTTCGACCAAACGACGCACGCGCAGAAATCTGAGGTACATTCTAAATTGAATTTGCCTACTTCAGAATTTAAAATTCCTCCTCCTTTTCCTGGCAGGCTAACAAGGGATGTGAATGATGATGACATGAGTGATATCTTAACCATCTTCAACAAGGTGGAGATTACCGACGCTTTTCTTGAAGCAATTAGAAAAATGCCAAAGCTTGCAAAGTTTGAAAAAGATTTTCTTGCCAAGAGAACCCAACATCTAAAAGATGAGATGGTGGTGGAATGTGATGACATGCCGGTTGTTCTTGAGGATACACTGTCACATGATTGTAAAGAACCAGATTCTAACATTAAAGAATTGAAGGATGAAGAGATTGGAGATGAAACAATGTCATTGAATCTGATACAAGTGGTTTCAAGCAACCCAGAAAGTCCCCGTTTGCCCAAACGAGACCCGGCTGATACAAGTTTTTCTTATATTTTGCAAGTTCCAGTTCTGCAATTTATATCATTGATTAAACCTCTGAAAGTTGTGTTTTTGAGTGAGGAAAAGATGCAGCCTACTATCAACAACAAGAATCTCACTCAAAGCTCATGGATCAAATTGATTTGGAACCAAAGAAGCTACAAGGGAACTATAGGAACTTTGATTTGCATACAAGATGTACCTTCTCCAAGACCACCTCCGGAGCCTCCTCCACTGGTTTACTGAATTCGACACGTGCTTGGTCTAGCCAAAGACTTTAAACAAAGGTGCTTGTTGGGAGGCAACCCAATTTTAAATTATTTTTGCACTTTTTCTTTCTTGTCTTATTTATTTTATTAGCTTTTCTTGACAGTTAATAAATCTTCTTCTTGTTCCAGGAATATTGGCACTCGTAGTTTAAAATTTGTTGCAAACATGGAGTTGGTTGATTAAAAGAAGTGGAGACATATTTTTTTTTTCTTTTCCATGGGATTCAGGCCCAGTACATTCTTTCACTTATGATAATGCAAAGGCCCACTACTTTTATATTACCAAGTTAAAGTGGTCCCATAACCCAATTCACACATTTGTCTTTTTGCTAAACCCCACAACCGTCACCTTCATCTTCCTTCCCAAATTAGACTTGTCATCACCATCTTCTTTTCTTTCTTCCTTCAATAGCCATGGCCATCATCTTCTTCATTCCAACTGGCTGCCATACGTGCTTCCAATTTCATCGACCACACAATCTACGTCGGCGGAGGAGACTTCATACCAACAACCAACTACCCTATTTTCTTTTTAATTTTCTTCTTTCAAGTTTTGCTTTTAATTTTCTTTTAGTATCTTTAATAAATTTGTTTTTTTTTCTCCAGGTTATTATGCACTTGTGGCTGAATAAGGTTCCATTATAAGCTCTGCCATAGTGATTCTAACAATTATTTTCAGTGATGGACTGATTTTATTCGATTTGACCAAGTGGGATGTTTAAAAATTCTTTCCTTTTACCATAATCACTTGGTGGTATCTTACTTTCTGTGTCACTTGATCTTTGTTTGACACTTTAATGTTATTTGAGATCTATTTGGCATAATATTTGTAAAGTTAGCCCAATTGTCTTGTTGTGCTTGCAAATTTTGATTTGAATTTGACTGATGTACTTGGAGCTCTTAAGTTTTGTGAGCCGAGTGATTCTCTTTCGAGCTAAATCTCTTATACAGATATTGTTGATTTTCAAGAGAAGGTGATTACTCACGTTTTTTGGTGTCTACCATTATCTCTGAAATTCCTCTAAAGTCACAGCAATCAAGTTTTAATTCTGATATTCTCCAGTTCTGTAGCAGTCGTTTGCCCCCGCAGAATCTCCCACAATGATCAGGCTGTCCCTAATCTCTTTATTTTCTGTGTTTTTTCTTTTTAATTCTGTTTTAGTTTGTTTGCTTTTTCACATGAGGACATGTTATTATTTAAGTGTGGGGAGGTGTTCTATGTTATGTGTAATTTTGTTTTCAAATACCAAAAATCCAAAAAATTCATAAAATTAAAAATTTTTCACAAAACCAGTTTTGTTTTGTTTTGTTTTCAGTTTGTTATTTGTTTTGAACTGTTTCACTCTTATGAGCATCGTCTGACCAAACTAAATATGATGAAAACTTGCTTAGTTTATTGTGTTGGTTTTTGCATGATCTTGAATGGCTCCAAGGATGACGAATACAATTTCTGAGTTTATTTTGCCCACTTAAATGTGAGGATTTAAGCCTAAGCACTGAATGACTACTTTGTTGGTGCTTAAATGATTATTCTTGATGAGTGAAAATTGTGCATGGTTGACTTATGGAATTTGCTTTGTTGTGCATGGATATCATGTTTTGGAATTGAACTTGAATATGATAAAGGCACTTAGGATTTCATCACTTTTTGACTTTATTTTTCATTCCTACCTTCATTTGACCCTTAGTAAACCCCGTTGAGCCTTTAACATTTTCTTTGTGTTTAAACCCACTAAAAGTTTCACCTAAGACCCATTTAGCTTTCTTTTGGCCCTTAAGGTGTAAGTGACTAAGTTTGTTATGATTTGTTCCCCTTGGGTTTCACAAGAGAAAATTGCATCTGTTAGGTCTCTATGCATTAAGGAATTTCAGTATGTGATGTAGAGTACAGTTTTGAAGTTTGTTGTTCGACCAGACAACATTGGGCAGAAAAGAAAGAAGAAAAGAAGAAAAAAATCTGCAGATTTTTTCCTGTGTTGTTTGCCTAAACTGTGGCAAGGAAAAGAAGAGAACAGCAGCAATAATAAATTGAAAAAATAGTGATCTGCTGAAAAAGAAAAGAAAGAAAAATATGTGAATAAAAGCACAGAAAAAGAAAAAAATATATAATCATTATGCTGAAGTTACTTTGAGTTGTTGTGAAAATGAAAAGTTGAGACGTGGTGCAATATAAGTGTGGGGATGTTTTTAATTGTGTTGCTTATACCTTAGTTTTATTTTTAGCCTTTATTTCATCTTATATCCTACCTTTTAGGCCCTAGCCCCATTACAACCCAATTGAAAGACCTTTTGATTCTTGTTTAGTTTTAATAGTATGGTTATCTTGTGACATATTTGCAAGTTTATTGTAAGTTTTTCATGTGCGATCTAATTGAGTGGTTGAACCTTATTTCATAAATCTTTTGAGTGCTTGGAGTGATCTTGGAGAGTTGCTCAGAATTTTGTAATTTGACTTGGATGACTTGGTTATGTATGAACTTGTTACTTGGACTAAGCATGAATTTTGTTTTGAAAGAGTTTTTCGGTGTGGCTAGATTGGTGCCTATATAGTGAAGTGGTTTAGTTAGTTTTATTTGTTTGTTAGTTATTTTTTGTTTAAATGCTGAGGGGCCAGCATAGTTCAAGTGTGGGGATATTTGATGGGTGCAAAATAGTTCATAATTTTATGCGCATATTAATGTGTTTGATGTGGTATATTTTGTACTTAAATAGATTTATTTGCTGCAGAATTATGGAGATTCAGACAAAGGATAGGCTGCTGAAATAGAGCTGGTTTGGAGGAATTTTTGGTAGAAATTTGCGGGCTGAAGATGCATTGAAAGATATGACAACAAGAGGATTTGGTGGAACTTAACAAAAGGAGATAGAAGTTTGGCAGTAGAAAAAATCTGTGGCAATTACCAATGGTGGATAGCTTTGATATGGAAGATATTTTGTTACAATCACATGTGGTTGAGAGATTTATGGAAACAAGAAGATTTCTTGAGTAAAATTAGAAAAATATATTTTGTCTCTTCTATTAAAGGGAGAAGAATAATGAGGGTTGGATGTCTTTGGATCTTTGATCCTTAGAACATATTCTTTTTATGCAATTTTTCTTTTTTAGAATTTCGTTTTTAGTTGCTGCCCAGTTGTAGCTGAAGGAGTTTTTCTGCAGTTCGTTGTGTAGCAAGAACAGCAGTACCGTCGTTTGCCCAAACGACGGACTGGTTTGGTTTTATATTTCAGTATCAATTTAATTTCTTTTTCAATTATTATTCTGTCTTGTTTTAATTATGAATAGTGAGTAATTTCTTATCTGGCTAGTAAGTAAGAAGCACTAATTATGATTAAGTTGTGAGATCAAATTGTGTTAATCAATGATTTTATATTCAGTTCCAAGTGTTTTCTGTGAATAGTGTTCATTACTTAATTGGATTAAAGCCTGATCAACTTTAATAAAATTAGGTAGAGTCAATTAATCTCTAATTAAATCACTGGATTGAATTAGTGGGATTAATTAGTGACAAAGCTGCTGTCTCGGTAGACGGAGACAATTGGTTAACAAATTATTGTATGCTGATCATAACTTAGTTTGTTAAAGTTGGGTCCTTCTAAGAATTAATGCTTTTCTAACGTTGAATTGGGTGATCGGCTGATTCCGGCCTGGTTATGTTAGAAATAGGGAAATAGTAGACTAAGCTGATACTTGTCCACTATCGAATAAGTAAGGAAGGATTGGGACACGTCGGAGCCGATTCTCGGTGTCCTATAACTGACTGATTGATATGATATTATTATTTTTGCGTCAATGAACAACTGATAAAGATTAGTGTGGATTGCTTATTTGCCAGAATTTTATCTTAAGTAATTTAATTCAGTATTTTTATGATATTAATTTCTTTGGTTATTAATTTGTTAATTTATCTAGTTTCCTTCGTATTATTTTTAGTTTTAATTATTGTGACAAATTGCGAGTTAACTATTTAGAAGATTTGCTGTTCCTCGTGGGATCGACCTTACTCCCATTATACTATTGTAATCTTTAGAGTAAGAATTAGTTTTGGTGCAAAAACGACACACCAGCTATCCTTTCGGCCATATGAGCAATAATGTAGGAAACCAATGTTTGTTGTCTATCGTTTGGCAGCTAGGAACCATTTGAGAGATTCCATAATTGAATGTGTTGTGCGGAAGCTTAGGTAATTTTCAATAGAGTGCGAACTTATTGAACTACAAATCACCGTAGAATAAATTCCCAGGAAAGAGTGGTGGGGTCACAGCGGTCCCGCTTAAGTACCACACTCCTTAGGCTTCTTATCAGCGTTTGTGACAGAATTTATCTACCCAAAGGTAATTTAATAGCACAATAATATCGCAACAACTATACCCACGAAAGCTATTTAAATAGACAAAATAAAGAATACCAGAACACCAAATTTAACGAGGTTCGGCCAATATTGCCTACGTCCTCGAACACTACTATAATATTTCACTAATCTTGAAATATTACAAGAGAGAGAAGAAAACAATTGCCTTACAATAGGATGAAGCAATTGTTGAGGGATGATTCAAAACTAAAGAGGGAGCCTTCAATTTATAATAAAATTCGGCCGCCTTTTTGTTTCTTTGGCCGATGTGGGATTTGTGCCACATTCACAAATCTCCACCTTGGCAAAATTCCACATCTTCTATTCTCTCACCAATTCAACTGTAGTATTGTCTTCAAGTGCTGACTTCAAATTTTAACAATATTAATCAAGTACAAACAATGTTGGAACTTGATTGCTGTTACCACTTTTGTCAACATATCAGCAGGATTGTCAGCAGTTGAAATCTTCTGGATGAGTACTCCACCTTCTTCCAGAATCTCTCGTACAAAATGATAACGGACATCAATATGCTTCGTTCTTGCATGATAAACCTGCTTCTTTGCCAAATGGATAGCACTCTGACTATCACAATGCACTTTGATGTGCTGCTCAAAGTTTAGTTCACCAAGCAACCCTTGAAACCAAATTGCCTCCTTCACAGCTTCTGTAACTGCCATATACTCTGCCTCTATTGTAGACAAAGCAACTGTGGACTGTAAAGTAGACTTCCAACTGACTGGTGCTTTTGCAAAAGTGAATACATAACCAGTAGTTGATCTTCGCTTGTCAATATCACCAGCATAGTCGGAATCACAATATCCAACTATACATCGACCATCCTGCTCGAACAACAATCCAACATCTACGGTGTTCAAAATATACCGTAGAATCCATTTTACGGCTTGCCAATGTTCCTTTCCAGGATCATGCATATACCTGCTCACAACCCCAACTGGTTGTGAAATGTCTGGTCTTGTACATACCATAGCATACATCAAACTGCCAACAGCATTTGCATACGGCACTTTCAACATGTATTCTCGCTCTTCTTCATTCTTTCGACATATGGATGCACTGAGTTTAAAGTGAGGAGCAAGTGGAGTACTAACTGGTTTTGACTTCTCATTAATGCCAAAACGCTCAACACTTTTCTCAGATATTGAGTCTGAGATAAAGATAGTCTCCTCAATTTTCTATATCTGCTTATCTCCATACCAAGAATCTTCTTTGCCTCTCCTAGATCTTTCATTTCAAACTCCTTGTTCAATTGAGTTTTCAATTTCTCAATTTTCGTCAGACTCGTGGAAGCTATCAGCATATCATCCACATAAAGAAGTAGATAAATGTAAGATCCATCTTGCAGCTTGCGAAAATACACACAATGATCGTATTTGCTTCTTATGTACTTTTGACCCGTAATAAACTTGTCAAATCGCTTGTACCACTGCCTTGAAGATTGCTTCAATCCATACAACGATTTTTCAAGTTTGCACACAAGATTCTTCTTTTCAGCAACTTTGAATCCTTCTGGCTGAGTCATATAGATTTCCTCCTCCAAGTCACCATGTAAAAATGCAGTTTTTACATCTAATTGAACTAGTTCCAAATCCAACTGTGCTACCAAAGCCAACAAAATTCTGACAGAAGAATGTTTCACAACTGGAGAAAACACTTCATTATAATCAATACCCTCTGTCTGAGCGTAGCCTTTAGCTACCAACCGAGCTTTGTAGCGCACATCATTCTTGTCAGGAAATCCATCTTTCTTTGCATATACCCATTTGCACCCAATTGCCTTCTTTCCTATCGGAAGACTAGCTAGTTTCCATGTCCGATTCTTTTGAAGAGACTGCATCTCTTCATTCATTGTATTCCTCCACTTTTCAGCTTCTGAACTTTGGACTGCTTCATTGTAAATGGCAGGAATATCATCATTTGCAATTGGAGATGCGTAAGCCACCATATCATCAAATCGAGCAGGCTTTTTGATGATTCTCTTTGGCTTACTCAATGCTATTGATTCATGTTGCTGTAGAGGTTGTTGGGTTGAAACCTCTTCTCCATCTGACTCTTCTTCTACCATAGGAGAGTCAATATTGTTATATGCTGGGACAATTTCAAACTCCACCAGTTTTGGAGTAGTATCCGTCTGTTGTTCAACTGTCATCTTTTTCAACATGGTAGATTCATCAAAAGTGACATCTCTGCTGAAGATTATTTTCTTTGTCTCTGGACACCATAGTCGAAATCCTTTAATTCCAGAGGTAATCCCCATAAAGATTACCTTCTTTGCTCTTGGATCCAACTTCGACTCCTTAACATGATAATATGCAGTGCAACCAAACACATGTAAGGAATCATAATCTTTAGCAGGAGTTCCAAACCATTTCTCCATAGGTGTTTTACCACCAATGGCAGTAGACGGTAGTCGATTGATCAAATGACAAGCGTATGTCATAGCCTCAGCCCAAAATTCTCTGCCCAACCCAGCATTGGACAACATACACCGAACTTTCTCCAGTAACGTTCGGTTCA
This sequence comes from Ophiorrhiza pumila, assembly GCA_016586305.1. NCBI lineage: Eukaryota > Viridiplantae > Streptophyta > Magnoliopsida > Gentianales > Rubiaceae > Ophiorrhiza > Ophiorrhiza pumila. The sequence goes on along the minus strand of BLIW01000005.1, from coordinate 10,755,075 downwards.
TACGCTCTGCCACGCCATTCTATTGTGGTGTATTTCTGATGGTGAAGTGTCTGATAATTCCTTCATCTTTGCAGACTTTCAAAAAAGGATCATTCTTATATTCTCCACCATTATCTGTGCGGAGATATTTGATCTTTCTGCCTGTTTGATTTTCTATTGCCTTTTTCCATGTTAGAAAAATCCCCAACACTTCATCCTTCGTCTTCATTGTATACACCCAAACTCTGCGGAATAAATCATCAACAAAGGTCACATAATAGTGTTTGCCACCCAAAGAAGTGGTTTTGCAAGGTCCCCACACATCTGAGTGAACATAATTCAGAATACCCTTGGTATCATGGATTGTTGTACCAAATCTCACTCTTGTCTGCTTCCCTTTGATGCAATGCTCACAGAAATCCAATTTTTGAGCCCGTACACCTTTCAATAATCCTTGATCTATAAGACTTTTCAAGGATTTTTCACCGGCATGTCCCAAACGCATATGCCATAACCTGGTTGCTTCCAACTCCTGATTATCAGTTGAAGCTACTGCTGCTGCTCCTGCCATTTTGTAGTAATGGTGCTGCTAAGATAATGATACACGTTATTGCTCTTTCGAATCCCTTTCAATACCACAAGTGCACCAGAAATGATTTTGAAAATTCCATTTTGAATTTCCACCTTGAACCCCTTTGATTCTAGGGTTCCAATAGAAATTAAATTCTTCTTTATCTCTGGCACATATCGAACATTCTGCAATATTCTGATTGATCCATCCTGATTTTTCAATTTGATAGAACCAATCACATATGTGGTAAGAGCACAATTATTTGCTATGTAGACTGATGCTCCTCGCATTTCTTTGAAATCAAAGAACCACTCCCGATTAGGACATAGGTGATGGCTACAAGCTGTATCTAATAGCCATACACTTGAAGAGCTGGTTGTTGAAGCAAGTGAAACGTCTGACTTTACATCGTCATACACAACAAGTGAAAAATCTGAATCATCATCACATTCAGCTACATTGGAGTCAAGTACAGCCTTTCCTTTATCAGGTATGCTTTTCAGTTTGGGACAATCTTTCTTCCAGTGTCCTTTTTCTCTGCAAAAGGCACATTCATCTTTTCTCAATCTGGATCTGGACTTCGATCTCCCCTTTCTTCCTTTGTTCTGACTCTGCGATCTGCCTCTGACAACTAAAGCTTCTGCTTCTTCACTAGTGCCCTTTTGTTTATCTTTCTTTCTCAATTCATAACTGTACAAGTCACTAATTACTTCTTTCAGAGACACTTTGGCCTTCCCATGAAGTAGAGTTGTTTCAAGATACTCAAACTCCTCAGGAAGGGATCTCAACAACATTAGAGCCAGATCTTCATCTTTGAATTCCTCATACATATTAATCAAATCGGTCACCAGTTGATTAAAACTAGTGATATGATCATTCATAGTGGTACCAGAAACATAAGTGAAGCGAAATAGTCTTTTCTTCATATGAAGCTTATTCTGACTACTTTTCTTCAAGAATTTCTCTTCCAATGTTATCCACAGCTTATGAGCTGACGATTCCTTAGAGACTGCATATCTCTCCTTTCTGGATAAGCATGATCGAATTGTACCACATGCTAACCGATTGATTTTCTTCCATTCTTTCTCCTGGACTTCTTCTGGCTTTTCCTCTTCAATGGCAATATCTAGACCTTGCTGAAAGAGAGCATCTAGAATTTCACTTTGCCACATGCCGAAATGACCTGTGCCATCAAAAGTTTCCACTGCAAATCTAGCATTTGTCATTATATTCCCTGACAAAGTAGATGACAATGTGCCTGACGTGGATGGTTTTGAGCTTTCTACCATTTCTACAATTTCTATTTAATAGCTGTATCAAAAGAAATCCAATAGCCCAAGGAAGTCTTTTTCTGATGTGGAAGATCAGACAAAGCTGCAACCACAGAGCATACTCAAGAGAACCTTGGCTCTGATACCAATTGTTGTGCAGAAGCTTGGGTAATTTTCAATAGAGTACGAACTTATTGAACTACAAATCACCGCAGAATAAATTCCCAGGAAATAGTGGTGGGGTCACAGCGGTCCCGCTTAAGTACCACACTCCTTAGGCTTCTTATCAGCCTTTGTGACAGAATTTATCTACCCAAAGGTAATTTAATAGCACAATAATATCGCAACAACTATACCCACGAAAGCTATTTAAATAGACAAAATAAAGAATACCAGAACACTAAATTTAACGAGGTTCGGCCAATATTGCCTACGTCCTCGGACACTACTATAATATTTCACTAATCTTGAAATATTACAAGAGAGAGAAGAAAACAATTGCCTTACAATAGGATGAAGCAATTGTTGAGGGATGATTCAAAACTAAAGAGGGAGCCTTCAATTTATAAGAAAATTCGGCCGCCTTTTTGTTTCTTTGGTCGATGTGGGATTTGTGCCACATTCACAGAATGAAGTATGGGCCCACACATGTATTGATGTTATTGTCTTCTTGTGTTTGGTTGGTTGGGCTACTTAAATTGCTTTGACCGGATGTGGTGAGTTAACTTTTTGGTTCCATAAATACTCACTACCATTCATAACTCAAGTCACTCACATGTTCAAGCTGAGAAGTTGCTAAAGGAAACGGTTGTTCTTCAATTTTTATTCTCTTCACAGTATCTTCTCTGCTCTCCCATATAGAGGTATGTTTCGTTTCCTTCATCTTAATTTTGTGATGGCTTATTCCACGTTGCAAGATGAGTTGGTGAGTTGTTATGTGTAAGATGAAAACTTATTAAAAATTTCAAGGACATGATGGGCTAATGGAATAATGGGGCATTGAATGTTACAAAAAGTTAAGCACATGCCAAATGTTAAGTGTGAGGGGAAGTGGTTAATTGCTCCTAATGCTTGATTCAGCTTGTGCACGATTCTGTAAATGTAACATAACTTGTGCATATGATATCCAACATTGGTGATTCCAGTTGGGTTATTTAGCTAAGATGATGAGCTACAAAGTTCGTGATTTACACTTTTTCTAATTGTGAATGGAACATAGGCCATTTTGGATAGGAATGTATCGTGCATGTGAAATTCGGAAATTGGTAATTGCTGAGTCCGCCCAGTTTAGACTACATCAGTTTCTGATAGGTTTAAACAACATTGTCTTTGGAACAATGCATTCCAATATTTTAAACACTGAACCATTGCCACCCTTGAATCAAGCATATGCTATGATTGTTCAAGAAGAGGGAGTTCATAGTATTGCTTGCGGAAAGGAAAAATGAGGTGAACCCATGACTTTTGCAGTTCAAACTGGAATGCTCTCAAAAGGGCGAATCGAGAACAAAGAGAAGACTGTGATGTGTTCCAACTGCAGGAAGATAGGACATGGCGCCGACTCTTACTTTTAATTAGTTGGGTATCCCGACTGGTGGAGAGATAGACCGCGAAGAAATGGACATGAAAATGGTCGTGGTCAAGAAGGACATAAAAAACCAACTGCGTCAGGAGGAAAAGGGCGTGGTGGACAGATTCGAGGCAATGCAACACATATGACATCGCCTAGAATCACGACTCCAGGACCAATAATTGAAACAAATAAAGGAGGTCCAAATGGATTGAGTAGCGAACAATGAAGTTTATTACTTAATTTGCTCAACACACAGAAAGAAGGCAATCAAGGAAGATTGAGTGGTAAGAAATAACATGGATTAGATAATTGACTATGGGGCTTCTCATCATATAACAGGTAACTTGCACTCAATGAGAAACGTTGAACAAGTGTTCCCATACCCAATTGGGCTGCCAGACAAAAAAGAAAGTAATGGGCAGATAAAGAAGGAATTGTGGTGATGGATGGATATTTGAAATTGAATAATGTGTTATATGTGCCTCATTTGAACTGTAGTTTAATTTCTGTGTAACAGTTATGATGGAAATCAACCCATGTCCATGGTGCCAAGGCCGAGTTCTCAAGACCCTTTGGTGAATCTTGATGGACCAATGACGAGATCAAGGAGTTCAAAGATGAAGGCAGCCTTGCACAATTTATTGTCTTCACATTTTGAAGCTATGGAGGCCGAATTATCTCAATCATCTCAAGGAGGAGTTTTGTTGCATGTTTCTTCATTAACAATGCATGATCCACCTTGAAGAAACATCAAAAAGGCCGATTTTTAAGAAGTCCATGAAGAGGCGTATTCTTGGATTTATTATGGATCACGCCATTGTTAATTTTAGGATTTACTTTTGGGTTGTAATAATAAGTCTATTAACATTAATTAACTGGGCTTTAGTTTCAGTTTTTAGGAAACTTACTTGTCCAATTATCTTACATGATAATTAGGAAAGTAATTTAGGAAAGTTATTCTTTTAAGTTTTAGTTTCCTAAAATCAACATTAGGGTTTTGTTTTGTAGCCTATTTAAAGGCATTCTTTTACACGTTAATGAGAAGATGAAATTTGATAAAGTTTAGCTTTGCTAAAACCTTCTTCCAGCCGTGATAAGTTGAGAGAAAACGTTAGAGTTCTTCTAAGTTTAGTTGAACAATCATAAGACCCGCGAAAACTTAAGTGAGGAGCTTTAGGTTGAGCTTACCCGTTCTAGATTTATAGAACACGCCGAACTGAGGAAGTTTAACTTTTGATTTACATTAGTTGGACTGAATCTTTTTGTGATAACGTTGGGGTTTGGTTGATTCCTTCCAATCCTTCTCGTTCAATATCCTTTATTGTTTTGTTGTCTTGTTTTCACTTTGTTCTTCTGTGATTCGTGCTTGTTTGCATTAATTGGGAAACAACGATCCAAAGGTTGTGGAAAACGTGTGGAATAGAACTCAAAAGCTACTCCATTCGTATCAAGTGGTATCAGAGAAAAGGTGGTTATTTCTAAACTCAAGGTAATCCGTTTTCGTTCTTGCTGTTCTTTTTTGTTCTTTTGGTGTCTACATTCTACACTTTTGAATTGTCGTCATAGTGTTGAATTCCTTGTGTTTTCGTTGATTGAGTCGCACGTCAAATAAATTGCTAGGGTTTCATCAAAAGTTTCCAAAAAAAAAATTCGTCAGAAAAATCAGATTTTTTCACCCAGTCGCGACAGTTTTGGCCGTTCAAAACTAAGACAGGCGTCCGAAACTAGCGTCCGAAACTCAACAGAAAAGTCGTCGTCCCAGGAATTTAAGTTTCGGCCGTCCGAAACTAAGGTAGTCGTCCGAAACTAGCGTCCGAAACTCGGCAGAGAGAAAAAAAAATAAAAAATATATATATATATCTTCGGACTTGTCTTTATTTGCTGTTTTAATTTCCATTTGAAAGAACTAAGTGATCTTAATTTGAGTTTGAAAATCATCAATATTGATCGTGACAAATATTGTTTGGGTGAAATCAAAATCATTCATCTTGTTTTCTTGCCCAGTTGCTAATTTCGTAGTTTTCTGAAATAAACCAAGTTATACCCCATACATGATCTTTAAAATACTCTTGTGACGTGTTTCTTTTCAAACTTCTTTGGTTTAACTTGTGTGAATTGACTTGTTGAACTAAATTGGTTGAGATTTGTTATATAAATTGTTGAACGGTAAGTTTCAATTAGTCTGAGAGAAACATTGTTGAGAGATTAGTTAGGGTATACACGAGAAAAGCCTTTACACTAGAGAGGAGAGCATTTACTCACCATATAGTGAGAACCTGTGAGGATTACATTTGTTTTCTTCTTGTTTTCACTAACTTGCAGGTACAATGGATGGAGATAATATTGTATCTCAAGGTGCACAGAAATCTGAAATGGAAGTACTTTTTGATATGATTCAAAAGTTGCAATTGCAAATGGATAGTTTTGCTTCCAATCCAAAACGCCGTACAAAGAATTCCACCTCACGACACATCAACTTTGATGAAGTTCTATCCGATGATGAGGGGGAGGAGGAGTTTGTTGGTTCTACAAAAATTGGTAAAAAGTCTGACGTTTCAATTAGTTCTGTTAAATTGACATTACCTACTTTTCATGGAAAGGCAGATCCCGAAGCATACTTTGATTGGGTTCGAGAATTTGAACACTTCTTTGAAGGCAATAGTTATCCCGAGGATAAAAGATACCGTTTGGCCTTCATGCACCTCAAAGATTATGCTAGCTTGTGGTGGAATGAGGTAATGAGAACTAGACGCCAAGATGGCGAAGCTCCAGTCACGACTTGGAACCAAATGAAATTGCTTATGAGGAAGAAGTATGTTCCTTCATACTTTAATCGTGAACTCAATAGGCAATTGCACACACTTGTGCAAGGAAGTAAATCAGTCCAACTAATGTAACTAATTGGACGAATAAGCAACGAGCTCAGCGGCAAACTTGTAATCAATCAAAATTTTAATGCATAAACTGGAACTTGAATTCTTAGTAACCAAGTATTTAACATTAATATAAAAATCTAGAACTAAAGTTAAATAAATAAAACTAATAAAACTCTAAAACTACTGTGACCGACAATTACAATACTCTGAGACTAAAACTAATAAATTAATGCACTTAAAATTAGAACTAAAGATGAAGCTAAAAATCTTTATAAAAACATAAAACTGAAAACTAAAGTCTAAACTAAACTAAAATTACTCACTAAAAACAACTTAGTAACAAATAATCCTACGAAAATTGAAACTAACAACAAGACTCAATTTAAGCCCAACTTTAATGACATAAATCTAAATTAATCAATGAAGATGCAATCTTGATTCGGATGCAAGTTTAAAGCTTTTACTCAAATTAAGAAAACGAAACTAACTAATTTACTATGCGCATGTCAAGATGCTATCAGTAAGGTTCACAACTTAAGTGAGGAACAAACACGTTTTTTACTAGAGTTATCTATTAGTCACAATTTGCTGTTAAAACTGAATTTGTCCACTTGTGTTATTGGTGTGAGTTGACAGAGGGATATAACCCTATCGGCACTAGGAATTATGGAGATTTTGGAAAACATTGTTCTTGTTTCTCTCTCTATTCCTTTCTCCCTAATCTTCTTTCCTAAGTTTTGCTATCAACATTTCTGTATTCCTTTCATTCAATTTATAAATCTTCTTTGTGTTCGTAACAGCGTAATGGAGAAAAGTCTTAAAAGGAAATTAATGAAAAAGGAAAACTGAAAAATAAAAACTATATTAATATGTAAAAAAAACTAAAACTACATTTAATTAGAACTACTTAGTACGTACCTACTACTTATTCCCTACTCATTCTCTTTATATAGAGAATGTTATTAAATTTAGGAAACAAATTTTTAAAGAAATTGACTTAATCTATAACTCTTCCTAAAACATGATAAAAGCAATATAGAGATAAAATCAATCCTAAATATGCCACAAACGGCTTATTAAAAATAGGGATGCAACCCTTTAATAAAAAATCTTCTAATTACCTTATTTTCCAAATTAGATATTGACTAAAATATGATAAGGCAATCTTCTCTTCCAAATCAAACTCTTCAAGACTTCAAGTAATCTCCAAATCTTTCCAAATTTCCTTGTACGTAAATCTCCATTGCCCAAATTCAATACAAATTGATCTTCATCCATTTCTTTAAGCACAATTATCCTTCTTTTTAAAATTACCAAATTCTGCATTAAAAATAATTCTTAACGCATAAAAACATTACAATTAAATACCAAAACTCTAAAAATAATTAACATAAAAACGGAGTTATCAAACCTTCCCACACTTAAACGATGCTTGTCCTCAACCATCTTAACAAAACAAAATACATGAAAACAAAATAAGACTTAAGACACGACACAAAACACAATTATCCATAATTTTAAAAATTAGGTATGACTCAATCAAATTTGAACTTCAACCAACTATCTATGTTCCCAAATACTTTGTATCAAATACATGCATAGTCCTTTTCTTCAAAGTCAAAATATACAAGAATTAACCAACTCTCAAGTTCACTCTAAACACTCAAAGATATAGCAAAATTGGGTTTATCCACTCAAAATAAATTATACAATAAATTATTACTGTAGACTTGCAAATATGTCATATATCCACCACAAATATAAAAACCATGCATAAATCAAAAGGACTTTTATTGGGTTGTAATTGGGCTAGGGTAATATAGATGGGATAAAAAGAAAGGAAAAATGACTAAAAATATACCAAAGTATAAAGTAACTTGGCAATGTCATCATCTCAATTGTTATGCATCGATAACTCAATCAACATTAGTGCTCTTTCTTTTCCATTTTTTTAATTTTCTCCTTTTTTTTTGAAATTTTTCTATTCTGTTTTTTTTTAACAGAACTTTTTTTTTTCTTTCAACCCATGCTTCTGTTTGGGTATATAGGACAGAGAATAATTTCACCAAATAGAACACTTAGCTCTATTCAAAGCTCAAGATGCATTTTCTTTACTTAAACACATTGAAGATACCTTCGCACAATCCCAACTTTGCCATTTACACTTTGGGGGAACAAAAAAGAAAGTTAAAGAAGGCTAAAGTTGAATATTTTTAGTGGTTTAAACAAAGAAAAAATGTTTTAAGCTTCAAGTGGGCTTACTAAGGGCTCACTGTGAATGGCCTCCTGCATACCTGCCTCTGGGTACCTGATTTACCTCCCACGTGCAGCTCCTAGGACGGGGTAGCGTGGGCCGATCAGGGTGTCCAGAATTTACACCTTTGCTCCAAGGGTAGAAAAGAAAATCTAAAGCAAAAATGGCTAAAATCCTAAATGCCTTTATCACATTTATGCATAATTTCAAACTTGTTTCAACATGTACAACAAAGCAAATTTTGTAATAAAATTCAAGTACAATTATTCTTTCATCATGAAAAAATTAATTTAAACACCAAAAAGTGGTTTTGGATGTTTAGGCTCAAATCCTCACTTTAAATAGGCAATAATAGTTCATTCTTATATATTCATCTTCCTTGAATCATACAAAGACATACATATATACATATATATATATATATATATATATTTAAACACAAAGGACTCAACCAAAACTTCCATACCAAGTTCCAATTTTTCATGAATAACACCGAACAATAGAAATTTTAGACAAAAAATACTATTTTTCCACACAAATTGAAAATTGACTCTATATTTATCTATATTTAATAAAAATAAAAGAAAATGAATCTTTTCAAAATAGAAACCAAATTTCACACAAAAAAAATATTGTAATTTTTTCTCTAAATAATACACAACAAAAAGACTCACGAAACACATAAGATTCACCTCCCCACACATAAACCTTGCTTGTCCTCAACCAAGAAAATAAGGATGAGTGAGGCTTCAACAATCAAACCACAAAACTAAATAACATCAAATAAGATAGAAAATAAAATAAAATAAAATAAACAGGGAGATGATAACAAAACTGCCATGTTGTATGAAGTGTCTTCTTCTTAGGTTTGGCATTAGAGCAATTGAAGAATAGTGCTAAAGGTAGTGTTGATTTTGGCAATACCAAATATGTATTATTTTGGAACTACTACTGGCCACCGTTTGGGTAATCAGAACTCTTTTTCTGCTACCAATACTTGTGATCTGAAATAAGGAAAATCAAAAGTATTATTAAAAAATAAAACTAGAATTAAAAATTACTGAATACTGAAAAATAAGAAAATTGGGTTGACTCCCAATCAGCGCCTTTGTTTAAAGTCCTTGGCTAGACCAAGTATGTCAGAATTATAAGAAATTAGGTGGAGGCTCTGGAGGTGGTCGTGGTGAATGATGATTCTTATTGATTGACAGTGTCTTTCCACCGACCAAATACACATATTTCAGAATTTCATATAGGGCTTTAAATTCTGGCACTGGACCTATAAAACATAAAGTAACAATTTATTAACAGGGTCCTGTTTCGGAAAATGGGACGATTCTAATTCGTTCAAAAATTCTTTCAACGAATACAGTGGAATTATTGCATCTTTAATTTTGTCGTCCTTTATTTCCTTGACCTCAATATCTATCAAACTTTTTGTAATGGTTAATTCTAACTTATCCTGCAAAATATTCGTCTCAAGGGGCTCTTGGACAAAAGGCTCAAGCACATCAACAACATTAACATTTTCAATACTTGTCAATCTATCAGAAATAGGAGGTGAAATTTTAATTTCAGATATATCAGTATTTAAATCAATATCACCTCAGATATGCGAGACTCTTTAGATTTATCATTTTTGTCTGGTTGTCTCAACTTTTCCTCCTTAGATGGAGGTTCTTCTTGTTGCATACCACTTATCAATGTTATTTGGCTGACATTTTTCCTAGGGTATACCTGCACTTGTGATGATAGTTTGCTATGATTTTCTTCTAGTGCATTTATCGCTGTGGAGAGTTGAGTGATTTGGTTACCCAAACCCTGGATACTAGCTCGTATCTCTTGTTGAAATTTTTGCAACTCATTTTGAGATTTTATCATACCCTGTTGCAAATTTTAAGTTGTATGAGCTAAGCTAGTAATCAAATCCTCAAGAGGTGTATCTGATCTTGAGACAGGTAGTGCATTAATTGGGTTGTGTTGATTGCATCATCGGTTGCTGTTGAGGTCTAAACTGTTGCTGTTGCGGTATGCCTGGAGGTAGTTGTTGTTGCACCCAATTTCCATAGCTAAAATTTTGGTAGTCTCGGCCCTCTATAGTGTATATGTTCGAATAAGGATCATAGTAGCGTTGGGATTGAAAACCAGCTACTCCATTCACTTGTGCTGTTAATTGCATCCGTTTAATAAATGATTCAGCAAGACTATTTTGTGTATGAACATAAGCTACATGATGTTCAATACTTATTCCAATCAATATGCAATAATCATCAAAAGCATGTGATGAATATTCACCAGCATTATCTAGACGAATTTTCTTAATTGGCTGATCTGAAAATTGTGCTCGTAGCTTAATTATCTAAGCAAGTAATCTCACAAAAGCCAAGTTGCGGGCAGATAATAAGATTACATGTGACCATCTTGTTGATGCATCAATCAACACCAATAAATACTTAAATGGTCCATATGGTAGATCTACAGGCCCACATATATTACCATGAATTCGTTCTAAAAATGTAGGAGATGCAATCCTCACTTTAACAGTTGATGGTCTAATTATTAATTTTCCTAGTGAGCAAGCAACACAGGAGAAATCATTAAAATTCAATACTCTTTGATTTTTCAATGAATGACTATTTGAATTTTCAATGATCAGTCTCATCATAATGGAATCAGGATGTCCCAGACGGTCATACCATATTATAAAATTATTGGGATTTGTAGACTTCTGGTCTACTAAGTGATGACTCAATTGCACTTATTATTGTATAATATAAACCAGATGAATAAGATGGTGATTTTTCCAATACACACTTTCTTTTAGAAATGGTATTTGTAATTAATAAAAATTCACCATTTATCTTTTTCATAGTCTCGATATGATATCCATTTCGGCAAATATCTTTAATACTCAATAAATTTTTTGAAACTTTATAGATAGTAGTGCATTATTTATAACAAATTTCGTTCCTTCAGGGAGAAATATTGTAACTCTTTCGGAGCCTTCAATTAATTTTGCACTACCACATATTGTATTAACATTGATTTTTTCCATTTTTAAATAGGAAAAATACTTTTCACTTTTGATTATAGTGTACATAGTAGCACGGTCAATAAGACAAACGTCATCATTATTATGTGATCTCAAGTATTTGGCATTCATTTCTTCTTCAAGAAGATTCACATGTATTTTTTCTTCTTCAGGAAGATATATATCAATTTCTTCTTTGGGAAGAAATAACAAATAAAATTACAAGTAAGAAATTTTAAGCAATCTAAATTCTTGTATTGTAAGGTTAGTCAAAATTAAAATAAAATTAAAATAAATTGAGCAAAATAAAAATATTACCTCTAAATTGAGAATTTTGGAAAAATATTACCACAAAATTTCACCCAAAAATGTAAGCACGTGTGCAGCAATTAATCCATTATATGAACTTGTAATTGATTGCTCCAATGGCAGAATCTCCCTCAGTTGGTAGAATATCATACTAATAACGTGTTATAATTAATACTAATAGTTTGATACTAACACTAATAGTATTAAATATAGGGAAAAATATATCTTCAAGCAATAAAACAAAAAAAAACTAAGTGTTGAGAAGAGAAATAGATAATGAATACTTAGTGATATTTTTTCATTCACATAATATACTTTGTTCTCTTCAAACTCATTCCTTGTAGAAATTACATGGAATGTAGCTTTTTTATACTTGCATTTCACAAGTAACTCATGAAATTAACTTGTAATATAAAAGCTATCTTAATTTAGAATTCAATGTTATCTTTGAAATTCAATGTATTTAATGAACATCCAACTTTTAATGTTTCATAACAAAGTAGTCTTTTTTTTTTTTTAACTTTTTTATAACGGATAAGATAGATAGAATGATCTGAATAGACAACTTTAATTAATATCGTGACTTTTTTGCCCAAAAAATAAATCTCGACCCTTTTACGCCCACGCCCAAAAAATAGTTCTGTAATGAATAGTTTAACTCTAAAAAATTTTGGACTTTACTCTTTACATTATACTGTTGTGGACACTTTAATAAAAATGACATTTTTGGTTTAGCTTGTTATAGCAAGATTAGTGTGTGCTTCTGTGTAACATCCACATTCATTCAGAACAAAATGGACCACCAACAAAAGATGCATCAAAATTGCATCTCAGGGTCATAGTACACAATGACTGTAAGTCTGTAATAACATCTAGCATGCCATTAAAGTTGGAAAATGAAGTGTCTATGGAATTGGTACATCAGCTTACAAACAACAAAAGCTACAAAAGTAGCATAAGTGTTATTAATTTAACAATAGCCCGCTAAAAAAAACATCAGTTCAACAAAAATTACATCAGCTTACAAACAACAAAAGCTACAAAAGTAGCATAAGTTTTATTAATTTAACAATAGCCCGCTAAAAAAAACATCAGTTCAACAAAAATTGCAGCCCATGAATCTGAAATCTGTGAAATCACTATCAGAACTGAGGGCTGAAAATCCTGCCTCTAAATTTACTGAACAAAATTTTTTTCTTCGTATTCCAATTTTGGAATATCTCATTATTGATAGCTCACTCCTTCACCGCTTACAACTTCACCAATGCAACATGTTTTAATTGTTCCTTGTCCATCCCTTAGAATTCTAGGTGCAGCCTCCTTGTCAACAACTAGAACCATCCCGATCCCCATATTAAAACTCCGAAACATCTCAGCCTCGTCTATTCTTCCAGCCTATAAAGTTTTGCAGGTTAAATGAAAATGTAAAGTAGTAATTAGTCAGGTAGATTATGCACAATGGAATTACGAAACAAAGAAACATGAAAGACTACACGTATGCTATGTAATTGCACTCCATCAAGAAAATCTTTGCCACAAATCAAAATCATCAAAGAAACAAAATTTACCTCTTGAAGCCAATTAAAAATAGGAGGAACCACCCACGAGTGCTTATAAATGGCAGCTCCAAGACCTTTTGGAAAAACTCTTGGTATATTATCTGTGAAACCACCTCCTGTGATGTGGGCTATACCTTTAACTCCTCCTTTGCTAACGATGTCAAGCACCTTTATTGAACACAATTCGCAATTTGATTATTACCTAATGCTATTTTCTAAATAGCAATGAAAAAAATGCAAATCAGAAGAGGATCGAGGCATCACCTGCTTTACATAAATGACAGTCGGTGCCATCAAAGCTTCACGTAATGTGACAGATCCTCCAGGAAGTTGGTCCTTGAGAGAAATACCACTTCGCTTCAGAACACTGTGAATATGACAAAAAAAATCGAAGTCATACAATTAAGTGAGAAATATATTGGGGGAAGGATCTATTTAAATACTTGTTGTTGATGTGTCTAACACATAATTGCAAATAGACGCAACAGAAAAGGCATATTTTTCTTTAAAGTTGCAACCTTCTAACGAGAGAAAATCCATTTGAATGAACTCCACTAGATGGTAGACCAATAAGGACATCTCCAACCATGATGTTTTTTCCGTCAATTACTGAATCTTTTTTAACAATGCCGACCGCAAAACCACTAAGATCGTATTCACCATGTGCATAGAAATCTGGCATCTCAGCAGTCTGAAAGGCAAATGCAATCCATCAACTACATTAAATAGCAAAAAATTCCCCTAACGTCAGTTCTGCTAGTGTTATCTCAAACACCAATCATATAAATGAAATGAAAACTGTTTCTCTTAGACTACTTAACTACCATATATGTGTTTATTAAGACCAAGCAAATCAAATATTCCAAGTAGGCTGATTAGAACACGAAGTTATACAAATATTCAAAGGAACGACGTTTGCAAGTCAAGATATTTACTTAGCAAACAAAATCCATTTTCAATCATTTCGGAAAAAAAAACATTTTGCCAAAATATGAAATGGGCGAAAAAAAAAATAATGAATTGCTCTGCCGTATAATAATCACTAGAACACAAATTTATATAAACCTATAAACCACAATTATAGCAAATATAAATAAGGTACTTTGTAAACTTTCCCACAATTATAGCAAATACGAACAAGGTACTTTGTAGATTTTCTACAGTCTTTTCTCCTTCCCTATACTAAAGGAAGTCATTAAACAGATACCTCTCCTCCTAAGAGAGCACAATCAGACTGTTGGCAACCATCAACAATACCTTTTATGACCTGCATAAACATTGAGCAAGTTTAATTACCTTGAAGAATCTCATCATTCTTATATAAGTAATAACACTGACTAAGCAAATATAAATACCATACTTTTTCTGCAAGATCAACATCAAGATGGCTGGTAGCGAAGTAATCAAGGAAAAATAAAGGCTTTGCTCCAGAAGTGACAATGTCATTAACACTCATTGCAACCTGATTGCAACATAAAATATTAAGCTTAGCAATATATGTCAAATGCATTCAAACAAAAACAAACATTTACCAGGTCAATCCCAATGGTCTCGTGAATGCCAGTTTCAAATGCCAACTTGAGCTTCGTTCCCACACCATCTGTTCCAGCTACAAGATATGAATCACCTGCTTGACACAAAGGACAAAGGAATGAAATTAAGGAATGAAGATGGTTCGTACTGGAACAATCATCCCATACAAGAGAATCCTCTCATGCAAACATGTTATATCTGATTAGTTTGTGAATACTAGATAATTTATTCATATAGTTTGTGAATACTAGTTAATTTATTCAAACAAGGCTCATCATGCAACATATAGGTGACATCAGTTCTGATAACTTGCCAGTCCCAAACATGCTATATCTATTACCACCAAGGGTTAAGAGGAATAACAACTAATAGCCAAATTAAATGGCTATCAGCAAAAAGAACACAAATGAATTTATCCCTATCTAAAACTTGATTCGTATTCCATATGAAATGACAAAGCATCAAATACCCTATTCTTTTCCTCTCATCATAACCCACATCATGGATGTCATTTAGTATAAAACACAATAGCACATTCTAGGACAACAAACCTGTCTAAGTTCTCAATAATTGAAGAATCATTGACCAAGGATGGTTGTACAAAGGGAAGGTATCTCCTAATGAGAAAACATGAATTAGAAAACTTGCTTCATGGACAAAGTAGATGACAACAAAAGTACACCCGTCCTATGGCTCCATTGGAGAAATCCAAAAACATCATAAATGAGATCAGGAAATTAATCTCCATAAAAGAAGTTAAAAATTAAGTGATTCTCTAACGTGGTTATGGTGACAAAACATTTTGGAAAACAAAATCAATGTACACTGAGTAACATATTTTCAATTTCAGAAAATGCAATCATGAAAATCCCAAATGTTTTCCCGAAATAAACAGGACAAATTTGAATGGGAATCTACAACCAGAAAAGCACTAGAAGATAAGAAATTTGCAGCTATTGAAAGAATCCTACAAAAAAATAGAATGGCTAAAATTGGCAGAATAGGTAGGAAAGAAATCTTTTGGCAGATGGAATGCGTTGAATGATTAATATCAGACATTATTTTGCAATTCTAGAATAACAGGGAATAGGTTTCCCTGAAAATATCTTGCAGACAAGTTAGCAAGTATGGGCCAAATAAAATCATAAACAACAATATGAATGGGTTTTATTTTTTGGATGGGGCAGGAGAGTAGGCAAAGGTTAATGTCAACAGCTGCCTAAGGTGCAGGACGTTCTAAGGAGTCAACAAATCATATTCAGGTAAGCAACTATATACTAACTTGACTTGGAGAAGACACGAAAGGATGTTTTCATTTTGAAACCCTACAGGAAAAGAATAAATCAAAGGGCTATGCTACTTCACTGGATACTGCCCCTCCCTCCAGAATCAAAAAAAAAGATGACACAAAGAGACATACACTTGAGAAAAGTTAAGTCATGATTACGGCCTAGCAAGAAACAAAAACAAATACGAGGAGGAAGGAAACAAAGCTACAAAATTTCAAACTTGGGAAGATCTCTAATTAACCATTTCAGTTGTTTAATGAACAAACTGTTTACTAGAAAATCTATCAAAGAATAAAAGAAATGGTAAGCAACTTAATAAACATCATCATTGAGATCCATATATGAGTTCCTTCACATTTTTTCAACATCTGCCATTGATGCAGAGGCAGTACCTGATTCAGTCAAACAGTTGCAACAACAGTAAATACAAGGAAAATTGTCCCAAACTGGCCACAGAATACGAATCTAAATCAAGAGGGTCGAAAGTATAGAAATAGAAAAGTCAGGATATGGAACTGTTCAATTCAAACCCAAGTACTATTTGATGCTACCACTGTAAAAAGTTCTTTGCATGACACTGACCTACCTAGCACAAACCACAAGTAAAAATGACAGAAATAAGACCAGATCATGTTCAAGCAAGCATCAGGAAAACCAATATTGTCCACATTTAAACAATATTTGAAACTTGTTTATTCGGAATTACTTGCTGAGTTATAGGTGCCTATTTTCGGCCATATAACACTTGAAGAATTAGAGCAATAAAGTGTTAATGGAACCATACCTAGAGGAAACAATCCCCCAAATCCTCCAATTCCAGGTGCCATCTTGGCAATTCGTCTCACAAGCTCTGTTCCAGCATCAATGTCAACACCAGCATCCTTATATGTAAGTCTCTCAGTGTCATCTTCAACAGTTTCAACTTGACTACTACTTGGCAATGAAAGAACACTGCTACTTTTTCTACCTCTGCAATCTAATTTTTTGCATGCCCCGGATGGCATGAAAAATTTCTGTGAGAGGCAACCAGGCTTTATCATGGACACATTTGAGTCCTTAATGTACAATTCTGTGTGACAGTTACCTAGAGTTGTAATGGACTGCAATAGTTTTGCACTTGCTCCATATGATGTGGACATGGCAGGCTCAGAAAAAATGTGAGTTTATGCAAATAAAAAAAGCAATCCACCTGAAAAAAAAAAGAAAAAAAAAGGTCAGCAGAAATGCCCTATTATCAAAAATTAAAGTAAAATGTAATTATTCATGTAATCCACTTATCTTGCTAAATTTTATTGTGGGAAAATAAAATGCAATATTTACTCAAGAAAGCATGTTGAACACTTACGAACACAAAAGTTCATAATTTACTCTATTTCGTTTCAGAACATGAAAAAGGAAAAAGGAAAAAGTAAAATATGTCCTCATAAAATCAAATTTAACCTCTTTCCCACCAAATAAAATAAAATATAAATAAAAGTGTAAATTACCCAGCAGATGCATATAAATCAATAACTACATACATATACCCCAAATCTCAAATCTTAGTTCCACTATCATCCACGATATTACATACTTAATTGCAAAAATCAGATGAGGCACTACTATTCATTGTATTATATACTTAATTGGAAAAATCAAATGGGGCATTTGTAATATTTACAAATCTTTAGTTTTTGTTTCATGAACAAAAAAGAGTTCTTTGTTCTGTTTTTCCATACATAACAAAGTACAGACCTTTTTTTCACAAGTAATATATATATATATATATATATATATATATATAGACATAATTATGAGATACAATTTACAATCTGATAAATGAATAACTTTAAATGAATTATATCATTCATGTTACCGCCACTTACAGCATACTACGAATAATATAGAGTTTCTTACAACACATTGACCGTAATCTCACGGTAACAAAATTTTTTCAGCAAATAACAAACAAAATCATCAAAAAAATTCCTGGGAAAAGGAAGACGTAAACATACACAATTCCACAAAACTTAAACGAGAATTGCCTAGGAAAACAAAGGTTTGAACTTGGTTGTGCGGGGATGGACTTTGATGTTCCAAATCAACAACAGAAAAAGCAATAACAAACATGATTTTACAAACCAAAAACTCTCACAAACCAAATAAAAAAGAGAGAGACAAAACAAAACAAAACAAAATAAAACATTTATTGGGCAGCAATCCCAATTCTCAAGAACCCATAAAAATAAAAGAAAAAATCCAATCAATTGATGAACTAATCTTGTGTATTATACGCTCTAAGAGAGGCAGTGGAATATAAGGGATGAAGGGAACTGTAATGCCCCGCCCAATTCCCCTAATGGAAACGAGACGTAAACGTTAGATTACACCCGACTCACGTTGGGGCTCTAACCATGGACATTAACAAATCTTAACCTCAATATTACAAAAAAATTTACCAACACAATATTCACTTTACGTTACATCCCAAAAGCCAAACCATTCAATTCAAAATATTTAAATCATTTATCAACGTGATTACAGTCTAAATCCGAACAACCAAAATACCTTAACCTTCTACTCTATTCCTTTAGCGTGTTCAAAAATTAAAAATCCAGTTCACCATCTAATCTGTCTTGGGTGGCTTTGAAAATATTTTTATAAAAAGGATGAGCTCAAAATAGCTCTGTGAGGGAGAACTTGATAACCAAATAACCAAACGTAGTGAAACCAAAAGTATATAAAACTAAACTCATAATAACCATATTATGTTTGATATATTTCAAAATTCAATTTACAATGTATTGGGAAAACTATGCAAATTTGCTATAATAATGTAAAATTCTGTGATAGAAATTTGGTTTACCATTGCTGTTTCAAATCGCTATAAATTCTCAATAAATGATCCAAATAATATGAAACCAACACCGTATGAATATAGATTCAAAAATCCAAAACTTTTACGTCTTATAAAATCCCAAATTCATTCTACAAATAGCTGTAAAAATCGTTCAAACTTCATATAAGACTGAAATCTCGTAACAAATTTCAGTTCTGCCATAGAGATTTCAAATGGCTATAACTTTGTAACCAAATATCTAAATAATATGAAATAAAAACTATATAAATCTAGGATCAAAATGTTAAAACTTTTATGTTCAGTAAAACTCCAAATTCAGTATACAAATTTATGTAAAAGATGTACAAAGTGGCTGTAATACTAAAAGTTCCATAACTAGGTATAACTATATTTCAGTCTTTTCATAATGGCTTCAAATGGTTATAACTTTGGATTGAAAGATCGAAATGATGCGAAATCAAAATTTTATATAACTAGCTTCAAGATACTGAAATTCTTATGTTTTATGAAGCTCGAGATGCTGCCTATAATGTGCTTTAAAAAATATCGAAACCTGCTATGAACTTAAAACTCCGTAGCAGAATTCAGTTCTGGCAAGGTTGGTTCAATTGGCCATAACTTGGCATCAAAAAATCCAAAATGTGTGAAATCAAAACCATATTAAACTAGACTCCGAGTGCTACAATTATTGTGTAATACAAATTTCCAAATTCTTTGATCTACTGGGTCAAAAAGCAGTATAAACTTCTAACCATTAAAAGAGCCAAGCAGAAGATTCCAACAAGAGTACCTTTCAATGTCAATGAGCATGCACTGCTTCAGATTACACAAGGAAACAAGGAACATTCTCAAAGTTTTAAAATGTTGCCCCAATAGATGCTCATAAAAACAAGTTGCATTATCATCAATATTTTAAACATAAGAGAACCAAGAAACAAAATCTTTTGCTTGACATAAAACACCCTTTGCATTCATTCGTTGGAAGGTATATGTAAAACAAACATAGTTTATCCTTGCCTTAAACATGCTTGAAAACATGGTCAGCCCCAAAACTCGAAATCGGAAAAACCAAATATACAATCTTAATAGGTACATATGCCAATGCATATTTTACTTCAATATGTTGTAGTTAAATTATTGAAGTTTGGCAAGTCTCAGGGAGTAAAATCATATCAATATTCTATAGACATGTGTTTATCAAAATTCATAACTGCCCACAACATAGCAAGCCAATACTGTCATACATTGGAATGATTTCAGCATGGAAATATGTTAAAAGAGTGCCATCCAAATGTAAAATTATATCATAAAAGAAAGAGGAATCATGCCATAATCGTTTCTTCAATGTCTGACCTTTATGCGAAATTTCCACCCATCAATTCCATTATTTCTTCCAAAGTTTAATCAAAGTTCTCAAGTTTCAATCAAGAAACATAAAGAACTTCTTTAAAGTATTAAGTAAAAGGTATCAAAAAGAAAAAAGAGAAACTTTAACATAAGTATAGCAATATTGAAAACAAAATTATTAAAACTTCAACCCAAATCGTGAGAAAATTTTACTCACCTACCTACTCAACTAAAATTCTTCTCTACTTGATTCTTCCTACACCACCACTAGAATATTGATATGATTAAAATTTGTATGACGAAAAACGTAACATTTTAAACGATTAAATACAATATTTATTTATATGAAAATTCTGGGGTTTCACAATATTCTCTAAAACTCAGTTCCACTACAACGTATGTCTCTTTATTTTTGGGTTAATATATCTCTTTCAATTTTTTATTTCAGTTATCTCTCCCTTTTAAAGGCCTCAAGATTGCAGAGGCCAGGGAGGAGATAGAATCTTCCTTGGAATCTAAAGAAAGAATCTTAATGGGGTGTTTGCAAAGGCTAGAGAGGAGATAGAATCTTAATGGGGTGTTTTTCTTCTATTCTCTTTACAGCCAATTTAGGAATTCTTAAAATTATTTTGCATATCATAAAAGTTGCATATGTTTTCTTTAACCTTTGGGGTGCTTAACCTCAACGCATATGGGGTTATGCTCATTGTCAATTTAGGAATTCTTAAAATTATTTAGCATATCATAAAAGTTGCATATGTTTTCCCAGATAAAGTTCAAAAGATCCAGTAAGATCCGGACTGTCATCTTCTATTAGATGTATTATATTATTTTGAATGTATTTGTTTGTTTTAGGTTGAGTAGTTTAGTTTTTTTTTTTTTTTTTTTTTTTGTATGGCTCTTTCTGAATATGCAAATACTCAGACCTGAAAATTCTTTAAAAAAAAATTAGAAAACCCATTGTTAGAACGCATAATAAAGAATACAAAACAGATACACTACTGCACAACGTTTGCATAAAGATTGATATAAACTGATTTGAGACTTAGGCTGATCAACTGTACTATGAAACTTAAGGTGCAACTAATTAAACAAAGCATTCACAGGGTCCAAGCCGGGGTGGCTAATTTGTTGCATGGCTCACAAAGAACAAACATTATGCATGATTACTGATTAATGATGTGTGAGAAACAATATCTTGGGCTCCGTTTGGAAGGGGTAATTTTGAGTTTTATGATGGAATCTTTTTTCTTGGTTTTTGTTATAACAAAGGAATATTTTGGAAGCGTTTGAATTGATGATTATGATTTGTTCGGATTTGTAATGCAGAATTTTTTATTAATAAAGGTTTGAAATTTAAATTTGAATCAATATTTTACGAGTTTATTTTGGTGGGAATTATGTTAGAAAGAATTGTTTATTATTAAAAATTTGAAATTCAAATTTAAATTTAATATTTTATTTATAAAATATACTGTAACAAAAATAAGTGCTTTAGCATTATTTTTTGTTTTAAAAATGTTAGTAAAAAATAAAAACAACAAACAAGTCATTTTGGTTTTGTGAAATAAATCGCAATAACTAGTTCATCCAAACAGAGCCTTGGTAATTAATAAGTCTTTCTCCATACCAACTCCAAGATTTTCAACACTACATAGAAAACTGTTTCTCACACAATTTCTTATATTGCCAACATGTGTGATACAGTATATATGCTTTCCATTTTAAGATGATATAAAGCTAAGAGTTGTAACAGTTTTCTGGTCTAATGTGTTCATTAATGGTTATGAACAAGGTTTTTCTAATCAGAGACAAGCAATTTAATTATGTGAAACTAAATTTGGCCATAT
Organism: Ophiorrhiza pumila; assembly: GCA_016586305.1. NCBI lineage: Eukaryota > Viridiplantae > Streptophyta > Magnoliopsida > Gentianales > Rubiaceae > Ophiorrhiza > Ophiorrhiza pumila. Next base: position 10,732,794 of record BLIW01000005.1, on the reverse strand, counting down.
CTTAATAAATCTTAACCCTCATTCTATCTTTCTCTCACTCTGGCGTTTGTGTAAGCCATTTTCTAATTCTTCACCGTGGTTTAGAAGTACTAATGAGCGACAAGTATAACAATTAACCTTATATATGTATGCAAAATTCTATTATAAACTGCGGAATAATCAACCAGTAATCTTTAAACCCCAACACGCCTCATATACCGTGTACATTTTAATGTGTTCTAGGTTGATTTGAAGCTTAATTTTCAACCTGTATTGGACAGTTTTCTTAAGGCACCAAGCTTTCTTCTTCTCTTTTTCTTTTTTTTTTTTAAAGCCCGGGCTGCATATTTACACCAATTTAATCAATCATAAAAAGTAGAAGATAATGTGGGCAGAGCACAAATCAATGTGATTATCCAAAAGATTGTCATGAGTTGGGTGGAATATTGGAATTAAGACAAGGAATACAATTGGGCCGCCATCAGTAGTATTACAATTAGAAAACAATTAGAAATAAAGCAGGCAAAGATAGTTAGGCCCAGTAGTATTAGAATAACTAAATGTGATTAGCGATTAAAGGTAGTTAGAGAGTAGTTAAGAATAATTGAAAGAATTGCAGAATTGCTATAAGGTGAGAAAGTTTAAGGGAAAGGGGCATCGAATCAGTTGTAAAAACTTTCTCATTTCCAGACTCATCTTAATTCCCCAATTCCTCATTCTTTCCTTCTTCTTCTCTTCTCTATCCTTACCCAAATGTTATTCATTCAGCTCAATTAGCTGACAATTGGTATCAGAGACACATCATCCTAAACCCAAAAGATCATGGCAGAAGCAACAAGGTATAAATCGCTGGAAGAGCAAGTGAGAAAGCAAGAAACAAGAATCCAAGAAATGGTTGAAGGGTTTCAGAACACTAAGAAATCAATTGAGGCAGTGGAGCAAAAGATGGAGAATTTTATGTATGTCCAACATCGATGGAAAGTTTAATGCTTTCTTGAGGGCGATACAGAATGACAAACCCACACCGAATGAAATTCAAGGTAATGACAAAACTCCTTTTCTGCCTACCCCAATTATGAAAAACAAGGAAATGTTGGATGGAACTTCCCTAGTGTTTGATCGAAACAACAGAATAATGTCATCATTTCCACCAAAAGTGGAATTACCTTTCTTTTATGGGGATGGTCCCAGGGAATGGTTAAGGAAATTTCAAAAGTTTTTTTTTTGATTAATCAAGTCCCAGAGTTAAGCAAAATGGAAATCATTGAAATGTATCTTGAAGGGAAGGTTGATGTGTGGTACCAGGGGTTGAAATTGACAAAAGTAAAAGACAAAATATTGGAGCAGAATAATTTTCTTATTCATGATTTGAAATATATAAAGGTGTACAGACCTAACTGAATGCCTAGAAAAAAAAGGATCGAATAAACTAATCTAGGAAATAAAATAAAAATACACATGTGCAGATAAAATCAAATCCCTATAAACTAGGGGCACCTATCAACTCTAAGATATTGACTCAATGCTGAGTCAATAGCATATCTCAACAAAAAGGAAAAATCACTTGGGTAGACTTCAGTGAGGCCTTAAATAGGCGTTTTGGGGATAAGGGTCAAACAGATGAAGTCGAGGAATTTAACAAGCTACAACAGTGCAGGATTATCAGGAAAGATTTGAAGAACTAAAAGCATTGTTGTTGTTAAAAAACCAAAGACTTCCTGAATCCTATTTCATTTCAAGTTTTATAAGTGGACTTAAGGAAGAACTCAAGCCAATGGTCAGACTAATGAAACCAGCCAATCTCTTGGAAGCCTTTGAAGTAGCGGTGTTACAAGAACAATCCGTCGAGTTGATGAACAAAAAAACAAAAATACTATGAGGAATCTTGGAGAAGGTACTAGAAGTAAGGTTTCTGCATACATGACAGGCCATAATGTTAAGAGTTCTGCAGAGATTATCACTAAACCGACAAGCAATAGTTCTGTGGAGGTGAAGAAAATATCACCACAGGAGATACAATATCGAAGGAATAACCACCTTTGCTTCAGATGTGGAGATATATACAGTCATGGTTATGTATGTAAACTCTAAGCATTTGAATTTTATTGTTGAAGAAGAAGAGAAGCAATAGTTTTTGGATGCTATTGGTGAACAAGATGAACATACCGGTAATCCAGGGACATTAGTCGACGTCTCACTGCATGCCTTGTCTGACGCATTAAGGAGGAAAACAATTTTATTACAAGGAGTTTTGAAAGGAAGGCTAATCAGTACTTTAATAGATACAGGAAGCACTAACAGCTTCGTACATGTTGAGTTGGTAAAACAGTTGAAGGTTAGCATCACAGAGACTGCTCTATTTTCTGCAATTATTTGGGGCATATTATTTCTGAGCATGGGGTAGAAATGGATTATGACAAAGTACAGTGTATGCTACAATGGCCTTTACCACTTTCTATTAAGTCCTTGAGGGGGTATTTCTGGGGTTAACTGGATACTACAGGAGATTCATTAAAGGTTATGGACTCCTAGCTAAACCATTGACTGAACTATTAAAGAATGATGGATTTAAGTGGAATGAAGAAGCAGATCAGGCCTTCCAGAATCTAAAGAGGATCATGAGCACACCGCCTGTGTTGAGGCTGCCTGATTTCTCTAAAGCCTCTGTAGTGGAAACAAATGCTAGTGTGAAAGGAATGGAAGCCTTTTTGATGCAAGAGGGTCGACCTATTGCATATCTGAGTAAAGCATTCAGCGTGAAGAACATGGGGCTCTCCATTTATGAGAAGGAACTCTTGGCATTAATCATGGCAGTGGTAAAGTGGAAGTATTACCTCGTTAGTCACCAGTTTATAATTAAGACAGACCATCAAAGTCTCAAATTTTTGTTGGACCAGAAGTTATCCACTACACTACATTTCAAGTGTTTCACCAAATTGCTGGAACTCGATTACGAAATTCAATACCGAAAAGGAATCGAAAATAAGGTAGCTGATGCCTTATCTAGACAAGACAGTAATTTGGATGAGGAACATGGGTTGAGAGCTATATCATGTGTTAACCGTCAATGGATGCAGGACCTACTGATGAGTTATGAAGGTGATGAACATTGTAGTAACATCATAGCTGCATTACTGGTGGATCCTAATAGTTATCCTGACTACCAACTCCAAGAAAGCCTATTGCGATACAAGAGTAAGCTCTATGTTGGTAATGGGGGCAATATAAAGCAACTTATTTTAGACCAGTTACATGCTTCAGCAGTAGGTGGCCATTCTGGTCAACAAGCAAGCCCGCAACGGATTAAATCAGTGTTTTACTGGACGACTATGCCACGGGATGTGATCCAGTATGTCCAGCACTGTGATGTTTGTCAACGCAACACGCATGAACAATTACCCTATCCTGGACTATTACAGCCATTACCAGTCCCTACGCAAGCATGGTCTAACATCAATATGAACTTTCTGGAGCAGTTACCTATTTCTGAAGGTTTTGATACGATTGTGGTTATTGTGGATCGCTTAACCAAGTTTGCACACATCCTTTCATTACAGAATCCTTTTTCTGCAAAAGATGTAGCTAAACTATTCATTGACCAAGTGTTTAAATTGCATGGATTGCCTGAGACCATCGTAACTGACAGAGATAAAATTTTTACCAGCCTCTTTTGGAAGGAATTTTTTCAACAGATGGGCACGAAGCTACACTACAGCATGGCATACCATCCACAGACTGATGGCCAAAGAGAAAGGCTTATTCAATGTTTGGAAGGCTATTTACGCTGCATGATGGGAGATAGACAAAACCATTGGCATCAGTGGTTGCCTATGGCGAAGTGGTGGTACTAATTAACCACCATTCTAGCATTAAAATGACACCATTTGAAGCTTTGTATAGGTTTAAACCAAGGCAGATTCCTATGGGCACCATACTAGACCGTCCTACTCCTGCAGCAGACAATATATTGAGAGATAGACAAGCAATGCTTCAGATTTTGAAGGATCATTTGAGTCAAGCACAGCAGCGAATGAAATGGTTTGCAGACAAGCACAGAACTGAAAGGACATTTGAGGTAGGAGATTGGGTCTATTTGAGGCTGCAAACTTACCGGCAGCAATCAGTGGAGCTTAGAAGACAACTGAAACTCTCTTCCAAGTTCTATGGACCTTTTCAAATCTTGGAACGAATTGGTGAAGTGGCTTATCGCCTGCAGCTTCCTCTGGAATCTAGAATACATCCTGTTTTTCATGTCTCTAGACTCAAGAAGAAGTTAGGCAATTCACAGACTGTGGAGCCTTCATTACCTGTGACTGGTGCTGATGATCATTTTCTGATCACTCCTAAGGCAGTGTTAAAGAGAAGGGCGATCATGCGTGATGGTAAACCAGTTTCTCAAGTGCTCATTCGTTGGCTGAAATTAAGCCCAGAAGAATCAACATGGGAAGACTTAGCATTCATCAGAAAGCAATTTCCAAGTTTTCATTCTTGAGGACAAGAATGCTCTGATCAGGGACGGTTTGTCCTGAGTTGGGTGGAATATTGGAATTAAGACAACGAATACAATTGGGCCAATATTGGGCCATCAGTAGTATTACAATTAGAAATAAAGCAGTTAAAGATAGTTAGGCCCAGTAGTGTTAGAATAACTAAATGTGATTAGTTGTTAAAGGTAGTTAGAGAGTAGTTAAGAATAGTTGAAAGAATTGCAGAATTGCTATAAGGTGAGAAAGTGTAAGGGAAAGGGGCATCCAATCAGTTGTACAAACTTTCTCATTTCCAGACTCATCTCAATTCCCCAATTTCTCATTATTTCCTTCTTCTTCTTCTCTTCTCTATCCTTTCCCAAATGTTGTTAGCTGACAGAGATCACTGAACAAAATCAGCGACCATAAATTTCCTGACAAATTGGACTAGACTACTAGAGCCAAAGTCCAAACCAAATCATAATGATGAATATTACTAGTTGTGTTAGCTGATGATTGCCAAAAGCACAAATTCAAATTCATCTCAAGAACCCATCATTTAAGGAAAAGGAAGATAAATCCCAGTATGTGCATAAGCCTTAAAATAATCAATCACAACACAAATATGCACACAGAGATACACAAGAATATTAATGGGTTACAAATTAAAGAAGAAAAGAAACAGCTCCCAAAAGAACCAACAAAGTAACGTGCCCATTTTGAATAAAGATATGCAAACGTTAATTAAATAAAGAAGAAGAACAGAACTCTAAACAAGTAAAACAGTGGCAATTGAAAGATTATTAGTTCCTAGTATACTACAAATCAATGTAATTTCCCAAGAAATCATAGAAAAATATTAGTCACCAAGAATATCTGAAGAAACTCCATGCAAATCAATCGAGAGAAAACACTATAATCCAAGAACTTTCCGACAGTTTCAGCCGCTAATTCCTAAAACCACATATTCAATTCAGCCCATGAAAATATTCTACTCACCGAATCAATTTGAAATCTTCTCTTCCCGATTCTTCGCCTGCGGCTCGCCTCTATACATTCAGTAAGCTAGGCGATATTTGTTTTATTATTATTTTTTTTAAGTTTTTCTATATTGCAACATTATCCTTGAACTTTAAAGGGTTCACAAAAACCCACAACGTTTAATTAATCTATACAATTAAATCCCTAAGAACTTTTTAAAATTAAATTACAAAATTTTCTCATATTAGCTTGTAAACCCACACTTAACATTTAACACATGTTTTCCGTTTAATAATTTTAATCAATTTTTTACATATATATGTTAGAAAAAACTAGTTAAATATACATTCATTTCTAAACTAAAATTCATGACAAAAACGTAACATTTTAAACGATTAAATACGATATTTATTTATATGAAAATTTCGGGTTTCACATCAGTTACCAACAAACTCACTTCGTGTCTCCGTGCCTCCACGGTTGATTCCGGCAGTGATGGTTGGGATTACGCCAAGGGCTCGGTAGAGAGAAAATAGAAATAGGGAAGAGAAGGTTTAGGTTTAGCGCTTTTTCTTTTTGTTTGTTTTAAAAAAATACAGTTTATGTTTTTCTTTTAAATTTTTCTAAGTTTAAATTGATAATGGTTTTATTAAATATATATTAAATTTATTTTTCTTTTTACTATATCATGTATTTTGTACAATTATAAAAATATGGAATTTAACATATAAATTTATTCAACAAGAACAAATTCATTTCACACTTTTAATAATAGTTCAAAATTTTCTATTGTAAATTTTCACCAAAATTAATTCAAAATATATTAAATTTTTTAAAATTTATTTTACTAAGCATATTTTTTAACATAAATTGTCATTAAAATAAATACATCAATTCAAACATATATAAAAGATTATGTTACTATAGCCAAAATTGAAAATTAATTATTTTTAAATAGAAAATTTTTTATTAAAATGAAATCTGAATATTTTTCATAACAAATAGCTATATAAATATTAGCTTAATAATACACACATTATTTTCACAAAAATTACATTATTATTTCTTTTGAACTACAAAATTGTAAAATAGTAGAGGAATTCAATAAATTGCAGCAGATAAATGAAGTTTCTGAGTACCAAGAGCAGTTTGAAGAACTTAAGTCGGTGATGATTACTAGAGATCCTAGATTATCAGAATCATATTTTGTATCCAGTTTTATAAGCGGTTTGAAGGATGAGTTAAAACCCATGGTCCGAATGATGAAACCAACTACTCTGATTGAGGCTTTTGAGGTTGCAAGCCTACAAGAACAATCAGTGGAACTATCCAGGAAGAAATTCAAATTTTTTACCAAGGTGGAAGGTGAACAAAAATTTCAGAATGTACAGACTATAGGAAGGCATGTTATTGAATCTGGAGAAAATAATAGGTTGACAGATTCTGAGAAGTATAGGAAAGTTTCTCCACAAGAAATCCAACACAGAAGGAATCATGGATTATGTTTCAAATGCGGTGAAAAGTATGGATTTGGACATCAATGTAAATTGAGTGTTGGCAGAAGAGGAAGAGGATAATGAATTCTGGGATGCCAAAGGGGAGCAAGACGAAGCAACTGGGAATCCGAGAGAAACATTGGATGTTTCCTTACATGCCCTATCACAAGCTCTACAAAGCAAGATCATAACACTTCAAGGGCAGATACAAGGACACATAGTATACATCTTATTTGACACTGGGAGCACAGACAGTTATATAGATTACAGAATGGTTGAACGACTACAACTGGAAGTCTCAAAAAGCACCTCCTTTGACAGCAACAATAGCAGATGGCAGCATTATCCATAGTAGCAGAATATGCCCTCAAGTTAAATGGAATATTCATAGTCATACATTTGCATTTGATCTCAGAATTATGAAAATCGGAGGATGGAATATGATCTTGGGTGTAGATTGGATTCAATAGCTTTTTGATTTTCAGCAGCTGAAAATACAGTTGAATAGGGAAGGAAGACAGCTAACATTGCATGGATCAGTGGAGAACCCCACTCTGAAGTTAATCAGAGTTAACAAAACCAGAAAATTTGTTTATGCACAACTCAGAAGTTCATCAGTTCTGAATGCAGGCACACCGAGACAACAGGTAAACAAAGATGTTCCAATTGAAATTTCAAACCTGTTAAATCAATTTTCTGAAGTGATCTCTACTCCCACAACCTTACTTCCCAATAGAGAACTGGATCATGAGATACCATTAAAGAATAATGCCCAGCCTTTCAAACTTAAACCCTATAGTTATCCACAATCTCAAAAGACTGAGATGGAAAAACAGGTGCTAAAAATGTTACAAAATGGCATTATTCAGCAGAGCTCCAGCCCCTTTGCATCTCCCATCTTATTAGTAAAAAAAAACGATGGGACATGGAGATTTTGTGTTGATTATAGACATCTTAATGACATAACCATCAAAGATCGTTACCCCATACCTATAATAGATGAATTGTTAGATGAACTATTCGGACCCAATTTTTTTTTCAAAAATTGATCTTAGGTCTGGGCACTACCAGATTAGAGTCAAAACCAAAGACATTCACAAAACTGCATTTCAGACTCATTCGGGGCATTATGAGTTTTTGGTAATGCCTTTTGGCTTAACCAATGCTCACACAACCTTCCAAGCTATTATGAACAACCTTTTCAGGCCTTGTCTGAGGAACTTTGTCCTTGTTTTTTTCGATGACATCTTAATCCATAATCCTGACCTCTCTAGCCATGTTGAGCACTTGAAAACTGTTTTAACTGTTTTGAAAGAACATTCATTGTATGCTAAGTTGTCAAAGTGTAGTTTTGCTCAAAGACAGATTGAATACTTGGGCCATATCATCTCTGACCAGGGAGTTAGCATGGATGAGAATAAGATAGAATGTGTCAAAAATTGGCCTATCCCTACATCTGTCAAGGCACTCGGGATTTCTTGGCTTAACAGGTTACTATCGCAAGTTTGTTCATAATTATGGGATTATTAGTAAAACCATTGACTGAACTTCTCAAGAAGACAAGTTTTGTTGGTCTGATAATGCTACAGCGGCTTTTCAGAAGCTCAAGGCAGCTATGCTTTCATGTCCCATACTTAGGCTTCCTGATTTTTGTAGGCCTTTCATAGTTGAAACAGATGCTTGTGATGTTGGGCTTAGTGCTGTGCTAACTCAAGAGTGTCACCCATTGCTTACCTTAGCAAGGCGTTAAGCACCAGAAACTTGGGACTCTCTATATATGAGAAAGAATTGATGGTAGTACTCATGGCAGTCACTAAGTAGAGACATTATCTTCTGGGCCACCATTTTATTATTAAGACTGATCACTAGAGCTTGAAATTTCTCCTGGAACAATAGCTTACCACTACACTACGACACAAATGGTTGTCTAGACTACTTGGGTTGGACTATGAAATACAGTACAGACAAGGAGTTGACAACCAAGTGGCTGATTCTCTTTCTAGAATGGAATGTCCTACTGAAGACTCAAATGAGGATGCCATTCAAAATAATGGGCATGCTACTCTGCATATGATCACTGCAGCACAAGCAAATTGGGTACATGAATTGGTGCAGAGTTATGAAGGTGATTTGGAAATACAGGAATTAATAGCACAAATTCTAATCACTCCACATACCTACCCAAACTACTTGTACAAAGATGGCATATTGAGATATAATAACAGACTATATATGGGAAAAGGCAATAATTTGAGGACTCGGTTAATACAAACCTTGCATTCCTCAGCAATAAGGGGACATTCAGGGCAGAAGGTTTGCATTCAGAGAGTCAAAATGTTATTTTACTGGACACTGATGGTCCAACAAATCATAGAGATGATACAGAAGTGTGATGTTTGTCAGCGAAACAAGCATGAGACAATTGCTTACCCAGGTCTACTGCAACATTTACCTATTCCAAATCGAGCTTGGTGTGATATTGCTATGGATTTCGTAGAAGGCCTTCTGGCTTCTGCTGGATACCATACTATATTGGTTGTGGTGGAAGTATGCTCATTTTTTGCCCTTATCTCACCCTTTCAATGCATCTCAAGTGGCCAAAGCATTCTAGGATGGCATGGCATCTACAAACTCCATGGTTTACCTGAAACTATCGTTTCTGATAAGGACAAAGTATTTACGAGCATGTTTTGGCAAGAACTTTTTAAAACTCTGGATGTTCAGTTGCATTTAACCTCTGCTTATCATCCTCAAACGGATGGCTAAAGTGAGCAATTGATTCAATGTTTGGAAACCTACCTGCGATGCATGACAAGTGATCAACCAAATCAGTGGATGCATTAGCTTTCCTTGGCTGAATGGTGGTATAATACCACTTATCACACTAGCCTACAGATGTCACCTTTTGCTGCTTCATATGGTTATCAACCAACCCCCCTTCCTATGGGACCTTACTTTGATTCCATAGTTCCAGCAGCTACACAACTGGTGCAAGATAAGCACAACATGTTGCAGTTGCTTCGAGATCACTTGCAGAAAGCTCAGTCACGCATGAAGGTTTTTTGCAGATAAGAACAGAAGTGAAAGAGAATTGTCAGGAGGGGATTGGGTTTACTTGAAGCTGCAACCATATAGGCAATCATCTCTAGCTCTCAGAAAGAATCTGAAACTGACAGCCAAGTTCTATGGACCATTTTTGGTGTTGGAAAAATGGGTAAAGTAGCTTATAGATTAAGGCTACCTCCAGGTTGTAAACTACATCCTGTGTTCCACGTTTCATTGCTCAAGAAGAAAGTGGGAGATGCACAAACAAAGAGCTCAGAACTTCCAGAACTAGATTCAAGTGACATGTGTTCAAAGTATTTCCAGAAAGTTTTCTGAAAAGGAGGCTGATTATGAGGAATGGAACTACAGTGGTGCAATGGCTAATTAAGTAGGTTAATCTGAGCTCCGAAGAATCTACTTTGGAGGATTGCAATCTGATTCGCAGCCAATTTCTGGAATTTCATCCTTTAGGGCAAGGATGTGTTTGAGGGGGAGAATTTTGTCATGCTTATCAACCGGTGCAAAGCACGCCTTCAAGCAGGCAGGAAGCACGCCTTATGCAAATACCTTCTACACAGATTAAATAGAAATTTTATCAAGCACGTGTCAATTTTAGTTAAGCAGTTAAAGAATTGTTATGAGCAGTTATGTTGGTGAAATGTATTAATTCCCAAAATTGTAAACAGTTACATAGGCTTTTTGAGAGAAGGAAAATTATCAAAATAGTCACTCACATTGCATAAAAAAATTTATTTTGTAATTCACATTAAAAATGATGCATTTTAGTCACTAACATTTAAAAAATGCATCAAAATAGTCACTCAATCAAACTCTTTGTAGCTTTTTTAACTGAGAAAATACACTTTCACATCACAGGCCACTTAATGAAAGGGTAAAAGTGAAAAATCGAATTATTTTCGCACAAAATCCTTCGCTACAATTGATTTATTGATCATTTATCGCTTTTTATCGGTGTACTTTTTCACTATTAACGGTGGAGTATGAATAAGAAAAATAAATCAAATTTTCATTTTTACCCATTTGTTAAGTGTATGTTATATGAATGTCCATTTTTTCAGTTACAAAAAAATTAATAGTGTGTGATTTTTTCGTTAAGAAACCTAATAAAGTTTTGTTGGTGACTAATTTGGTACATTTTTTAAATGTCAGTAATTAAAATGTATCATTTTTAATTTTTAATATGGGTGACAATATAATTTTTTTTTTGTATAATGTGAGTGATAATTTTGACAATTTTCCCTTTGGAGAATAATGTCAAATAGATAATTTGTTTTACATCTCTGAATTCTTTCTTCTTCCCTTATTTCCCTAAATCTTCATTCTTTCTATAAACGTCAAGCTCAATCTTGACAGTTTGATTCTTGTAGTCTATAGTTTGGAAGGAGTTGTTTTGATTCTCATAGTCTATTGGTTGGCCTCTTCTCCCGAATTGGATTAAAACCAATATTTCGAGCCAATATTTCCTTCAGTTTCTCACGTACTAAAAATCTAAAAAAAAACCGTGATAAAATGAATAATAATAGTAAAAAAAAAAAAAGAGTTTGAATTGATAAACATCATATTGCATTTTCTTTTATAATTTTCTATAAATGGTAAAACATTAATGCTATTCATAAAACACTAATTTTTTGTGTTATTCATATATTGCAACATAAAAATATAATCTTAATACATTTTTAAAAAAAAATTAGTTTGATTAAATAAATAATTAAAAGAATTAAAAGTAGTTGCAATTAATGATATGACATAAAATCTGCGTGGAAGAACAAACAATACAAAGAATTTGTTATAGATTAGCAAATATATAGAGTTAACGAGATGGGAACCTCTGTCCAAGATTATCCTATCTTATCAAGTCCAATATTAAAATTACATTTTAGGGTTCACTCATTTCTTGGTTGAGATCGGATGCACTGTCCAAGATTATCCTGTCCTATTCTTTCTAATATTCAAAACGACCCAGTTTAACTAAAACTAGGGACTAAAAGCATAAATATCATTAAAATTACTTTACAATTATTATATCATAACCAGAAAATATGTGAACCATATGATATAGTTTTAATATTGCACATAATAAGATAGGATAATTTTAGATAGAGGATCCCATCTCTTCTTGGTTAGTGTCTAATAATTATAAAGGGATTTTAGTGATATTTATGCTTTTAGTTGCTAATTTTAGTTAAACTACGTCGTTTTGAACATTAGGCGTAATAGGACAAGATAATCTTAGACAGAGGATCCGATCTCAAAGTTAACCATAACAAGCATGCTTAAGTGGCCAAAATACAAACTTTAATGAAAATCTCAACATGTAACATACTCAAATATGTTGAAAAGTAAAACATAACCAAATAGTTTGAATCGAACTCCATCCAAAATATCAACAGATAAAAAAGACATTCGTTAACTTTTAAAGATTGTCCAATAAAGCACGACTTAGGGTCTGTTTGATAAAAGTAAAAAGTAACTTAATTTGAAATTTGAAAGTAATAAGTTGTTGAATTCATTAATTTTATATGTTTGATAATCCAACTGATTTTCACATATACAAATATATTATGTGAAAGTATGTTGTCTACAAGAATTTATGCAATATGTATAAATATATGGCATATGTAAATATGTATAGTGTGTAAAAATATATAGTATGTGTAAATATATGGTGTGAAAGTATGTATAGTATGTATAACAATATTTGTAGTATGTGTAATATAATGTCAAAATGTGTGTAATGTGTAAATATATGTAATGAGTGAAAATATATGTAATATATGTAAATATATATACTATGTCAAAATATGTGTAGTAGGTATAATTATATATAGTATGTGGAAATATATATCCGTAGTAGGTGTAAATATGTGTAATATGTCAAAATATTATAGTGTGTAATTACATGTGAAAAGAAAAAAAATTTAAACCATGTTAATTATATCATATTAGAAATATTTAAAATTCTATAGTACTCTCAAATTAAGTAAATTAAACCAGATTTTTTTTGCTTAAAAATTTTACATAATTTTGCTTGTGTTTTCAAATCCTGTTAATCCATTAAGACGTACAATATGTGGTTATCAAACAAGATTAATCGGTTTAAATTTGAATAAATTAATTTTCAAATCTGAATAAAGTTATCAAACAGGTCCTTAGTCTAGTTGATTCCAAAAATCGTAAAAAAAAAAAAAAGTCAATAACATTCTTTCTTCAATTGGCATTGACAAAAATTTGGCCAATTCCTTCAATCATGACTCGAGGACCTGCATTTTTCTAATTCTGATCTTTTACCAAAAGGTTTCTATCACTTTGGTAGAGAGAGCTAATATGATTAATTGTCATAAGAGAATTTTGGCAACTATACAAAACCTACACTAAGGTTCAAAATTGATACACATAGCAAAGCATCATTGAAATGAATTAAGTGAAGAAAAGTTAAGAAAAGGCATAAATACTCTGGCCACAGGCCGTTGTGGTTTTTATGCAGAAAAACACTTCAACAGAAGGAAAAACATTCTCATTCATAACAATAAGGTAAAAAAATTCAAGCAAGCTACATATGACACTTTTTAAATGTGGTAAAAGTATAATAGAGAGTAGAAAAATTGATTAAATAAATGTTTTTGTTTACTTTATTTTAGCATATCTAAAATTACTTTAAGAATAAATACATAAAGTTAATCCAAAATCTCAATATCATCACTTGTCCTAAACCCTTTGGAAATAGAACCTATTTTGAAAAACAATCGCACTAAAAGTAACACCAAAAGTTTGAACAAAACTTGAATATTTGTCTTACCGGCTATTGAAACAAAATATATTTTCAAAACCAATTACGTTAAATTTGTACAAAAACTTGATGCTGAACATTGGTCCAAAGGAGCTCTAGCAGCAGAATTTATTTTCAAAATCATGCAATAAATGAGGCTATTTTAAGCAAAATTAGGAAAAATTACAAACATATAGAGAACAAAAGCATTGAAACATAGCGTCTATTTTAAGCAAAATGAGGCTAGTTTGATTGATGTGGCGTGTTACACAACTTCTTAATCATAATCGTGGTGTGTTATACAGCTTTATCTTTTGGGTGAAAATTTAGCATGAAAATGTGAGAACTGCAAGTTTTAGTTCTTCATGTCCCTAAGAAGAATTACAACTTTGAAATAGTCATAATATTTCTATTCTCGTAAATATTTCCTTGTTCAATTGTCCTTGCTAAAATCTATTTTTTTTGTCCTAGGTGTTATTCTCACGGTTAGCTCAAAGATAATCTCAAAAACTTTCAATCTGCTTGTTTTTTTTGGGTAATCTAATAGTTAGCTGTGTTCCCTTTCCATTTCTTTAGCCAATCAGTGCAATAGAACTATCATAACTAATGTCCAAAGAGAGTACAATATAAGTAGAATATATCATTTTCAAATAATTTATAACATGAACTATGATTCACAATAACTTTTGAAAGATCAAGTTTAGATACGCGGTATTCTAGTGAGTTGGAACACTAGGTGTGACACCGAAAATAAAAGCGATAATGGACAATATTAAAACTGCGGAAAAATAAAGAGACGGGAGGTTGGTAACGCAGTTCGGCAATTGCCTACGTCTGCGGGGCCACGCCCATAATACAATCCACTAAGTTCACAAAGTTACAAGACACTCGGTCTAATACAAAGTAAGACTCCCTCTTATCTTTGTCGCCGCCTCTAACTAACTTCACACGTGAACCTGATTGTGCGAGCTTCCCTCTACTTGTGCTATTCTTCCCAGAATCTTAAGAGACAAGATCCCCTTGTTAATGGCGACTCTTCCTAGAATCCGTGTTATGGCAAAATCCCCTTGCCCACGTTTGAACTCCTTCCGAGTTCCAATGTAGCCTCCTCCTGAGACTGAGATTCAACCAAGAATACAAGGATTGCACCTTCAATAATATTGCATTGAGATGCTTCAGCCAACATACTTAAACAAAGACCTCCAACAAAGAAGTGTGTTCACATTCTTACAAATACTGAAAAGAAAACCAAAACTCCACACCAGAAAATCGTGTGGTTGGAAAGATCACATAGGGCACATAAAATCTTTCTATGTTTATCTCCAAGATTATTTCTATATAAATCCTATAGAAAGATGGAAACCATGTGCCTTCCATGCTTATCTTTTCAAAAGATAAACCTCTAATGATAATTACCAAAATTACCAAAATAAGCACCAAATATACCAAGATAGCATTAATCTCCAAATCAATCTTCCTTGCATAGATTGATTTAATTGATTCCTGCAATAAGATCTTTCCTTATTTGCCAAAAAATCAATGCCAATTAATAAATGCCAACGTGTGCATTAACAACTTTGAAGAGATAATAATGAACAAAATCATCCACTTAGTTAACATCTACTAAATAGAAATGTTTATAAAACTGGAAGCAACAAAATTTGAAACAAGTTGAACTGATCTAGTGGCCTTGGCCACGTCCACAACCACAACCACGTTCATATCTTTGTCCCAAAGATATAGGTACAAAAACTCTCTAAATGTTCCTAAAACATATACAACTCCTAAAGCCTTTATAAAACAATTGACAACATACCAAAACTCACATACATGACAGCATTACAAATGTTAAAAGGAGTTCACAACTTTAACTACGACTAGAACATTCCAATATTTAGAAATACTGATATAACGAAATAAAATGGCATGCTTAGAGAGACATAAGCCAAACTATCTGCAAGAATTCATCCATGTGCAAGAACATTTGCCTCCAATTTGCATCTAAAAATATTGACAACTCTTTATTAGCTTGTCATGATCGGAAATTCCTAGGGACGTTGCTACCTGTATGCATTTCGCAATCAAGTATAGATCTTCAGTAGCTGTGACATCACTCTCTATCTATTCATTTCTCTTTTGGAAATACTGACCAATGGCATTTAGCTATCTCTTGTGCAGCATCTGTTGAGCACGATCTTTTGTTGTTCGAACTTGCATGACCACTTGGAAAGATGTCAAAATTTGCTCTATGCTTTTCACCATCTTTGCTTGACATGGGCATAGTAGGTGCACTGGTAGACCCGAAACTAGCAACATCTATATCTACAAAAAATTCAGCTCATCTAGCTTGTTTTCAAAATGTTCTCTCTATTTCCTACTCGTCACGGACATTAGAGTTGGTTGAGAAGAACTCCGTGCAAAGTCTCTAGTAGCATTCGTATTCTAAAACAATTTGGTCAATTCTTTAGAATTATGCAGCCCTCTTGTTCTAAATTTCACATAATCGGATTAACCTAACAAAAAATGTGTTGAAAATAATGTAATGAAGTGAAAAAAAATACAAAATGTGTACATTTGACAGAAAATAGTTTTCATTTGCATATTTAGAAGAGTTATTCATATAATAACTTTTATTTGCATGTTTAGAACAATTATTCATATGCATATATATATATATATATATATACACACACACAAGTACTTGTAAAATTACACATGTAATAATAAAAATAGTGCAAAGCAAGGACAACAATAAGAAGAGACTAAAAAAAATACATATAGAGTGATTATTATACATGAACCATACAACTGATTGTTATTTACATGATAGTCAAAGTAAATACTAAGTAAGAAAATTACCAAAATAAGTTGGCGCCAATTTTCTTCTGCTACAATAATTTGATTTGTTATTACATCATAACCAAAGCTAGCTCGATTTTTCCGTAAATTATGGTACAATTGCCACTCCTTTCTTAGCCTATTATATTTGCTATGTAATTTATCAGTTTGAAACCTTTTATTGGTCCTAAGGTATAGCTCTTGAGCTATTTGATTGTATGTTGAAGGTTTGAAGTTGTTGGAAGTCAAATGGCCATTATCTTTGAACTCCTATAATATGTGAACAAAGTGGGTCTCATCTTCTTCCCCCTACTCCACTCTTTTGCTTACATTATTAGAGTCATCAAAATTGTTGTTCATATCTTATGTGCACAACACAGAAGATATACAATTATTGCACAGTGATTATGATATAAATTTATACAATTCAAAGTAAAGCAATTTATGTCTTAAAGGAGTTCAAGATGCACGCTATTAGATTAGTGAAATCTAAATGAAATTGTACTGAAATTGATGACTTGAAATGGTTTTTGATAGTTCGAAGTCTTTGTATTTGAAAATAATGCTTAACGCACATCAAGTGCAATGAAAATGCCAATATAACAAACACATTAAATATAAGTAAAATAGAAAGCTTATATGATGTATTATCACTTTTATACATATAAATGTAGCAAAAGATGTACATACATGGGTAAGATTTGAAAGATGCAGTGGGCATTAACACCAAATGAATTGAAAGGCAACGAAGTTGTTTAAGTGTTACATATATAGTTAACTACTACTGAATGCCATCACAACAAGAGCTTGTAGGGTGTTAAAACTGTGAAAATCAAACAGGAGTTTCATACATCAACTTCATAGTTGATCTATAACATAAATTTTTTTAATGTCAATTCTCAAATTCATATTCAAAAGAACTTATTCGCATAAACTTTGAAATGAAGCAATGAAAGGAATTTTACTAATAAGAGTTTATAAATACTAGTATTATGACTCCTGGAAATAATAGAATACCAAACTTCTAACAAAATCTGCATCGAAAAAGAACATGCTCAAAATGCCAACATAAGTTTTTGTCCTATTTTTTTAGACAGTGAGAGCAAAGCATAAGTGTATATGAATTATATTACTTTACAGGTTTTAAATAGACAACTTCTCACTAACTTACTTATAAAAGTCAATGGTTATAAGAGATCTAGGGGAATAGAATAAAATTATGACAAATTATATATTTATATATATATATATATATATATATATATATATATGAGACTATCATGTTAATTCTGCTTGCAAGCTAGATCTTACAACTCCCAATATTTTACAGAGATATCCAATAGAATATGTTAGCACTAGTATTGAACTCTAGTCATGTTTGAAAGGGAGTGATAAAAATAATATGTCACATCGGTTTCGTAAGAGTTCATAAACTAATTAATAAGATCATTGGGCTATTCCAATTATAGCTAATTAGTTTCGAGTTGGATGCACAAAGATTATATAACACGGTATCAGAGTTAGGTTCGGATTTGGGCCTTTCAAACAAGACTTTGATCTCTCTTCTCCCTCTTTTTTCAAGTACTAATATTGAGTCCTAGTCATGTTTGAGAAGGGGTGTTAACACTAGCATTGAGCCCTAGTCATGTTCGAGAGGAAGTGTTAAAAATAATATCCCATATTGGTTTCGTAAGATTTCATAAACTAATTAATAAAATTATCGAACTACTTCACTCATTGCTAATTGATTTTGAATTGGATACAAAAGGATTATCTAACAAGATAAAAAGAGAAGAATGATCAAAACAAAATACATCGCATCTCTAACAAATCTATATGGATAATATAACCTTCACGTCTAGTGATATGCCCATAATTATTTCCTTTCAAATGAGGGAAGGTACAAAATTCAAAATATATTACTGTCATTATAGGGATGCAACTATATATGATCAAATAATGAACTTCAACCATTACTTCCCTCATACAATCTATTTTTGGTTTTTAGATGTATATATAGAGTTTAAATCAGTTACTATGTGTTCAATATCCTATTAGGATAATAATAATTCAGCTTCATTTAGTCAAATACAACAAAATAAACTTTGCGCTCTTTATGTTAATAAGGATTGCAACTCTTAAATAGAGTATTGCCAACATCAAGACAAAAAAAATAAAAATTTTACCACATTTGAAATATAGAATCCCTAATTAGAGTGAAATTATATTAAACCAAATTAAATAGCTACAAAGACATTGAGAGTAATAACACATGCATGTAACTAACTAAATTGATAATTGACTGATAGGGAACAACTATTACCAACTAAATTGATAGTTGAATGAAACATTGCACTATATTATAAAGTAGATTGGGGATTCACAGTTCTTCTTAGGAAAATAATAATACTTCTTAACAGAGAATTATATATTTTTCGAGTTACCTTTTCTGAAGAACATAGTAGACATTTGACGCTAGTAATCCAGAAATATATCCACAGGTTCAACAAACTAAAAATGATATTATGACTATCATTTAAATTCCTTTACATGTCCTTTATTATTTTTTTTCTCACAGAAAATAGAAGATCTAGATCACAAAGGCTTATTAAACCCTTAGAATTCAACATTGGACAAATAAAAATCATCATTTAGCCCAAATATTAAATCAAATTGAGGAAACAAGATGTTGGTCATATATGAAACCTAAGAGGGGGTGAATTAGGCTAGGCAATTAAAATGTCTATCAAAAAGGATTTTTCCTAAACAATTGCTTTTTTAAGAAAATTCAACAAATACTTAGTATGTGTGTGTGTGTGTGAATATAGTGAATTCAATTAAACAATGTTTATCCAAAGGTCAATTCACAACAACTCAACCTAATTTTACACAAAGTTATTCACAATATTAATGAGAAAATCAATGAAGCATACAAATCGAGGAAATAAATCAAAGCGTAAAAATAGACACAAGAAATTTATAGTGGTTCAATCCACTATCTAAACTCTCAAGTTTAGAATTTCACCAATTCACTAAATGAGATTTCTTCACCAAATGTGAGATTCAAACCATTACAAACCTTTAAGGTTGAACCAATTTCACTAGCAACCAATGATATAATACTTGGTTTTACTCTCCCTCATAGAGAAACCTTTCAAGCTTATCAATGTGAGATTACAAATGATCAAAATCCTCTTAATAGGGTGGATAAAATCTCTTGAATCTCACTCAACAAATTTTTCTCAAGAAATGTTTATAAGGAAAATATTAGCCTAAGAAGAATGAAGAACAAATTCAAATGTTCAATCTTTTTCTCTTTTGAATGATGATCAAATCCATTTTTCTTTTTGTTATGATGTTTTAAAGAATATATCTATATAAAATTTTACTCAAGGATTATCAAAAAATATGTTATGAAAGTTCAAGGTATTTATAAAAATGATTTGTGAGGCAAAATAGACAAAATTTTCATTTTTCAAAAAACTATGCGTTACTCACAAATCTGGGGAATTCGGACTTCTGAATTCCATGGAGTCGTCTGAATTCACTTTTATGAAAAACTTGGAATTTCTAAAATCGACACATTCGGATGTCTGAAACTCAAGAGGTCGTCCGAATCAATTTTCTAGAGAGTTTTCCATAAAATATTTAAAATCCAAATTCGAATGGCCGAGCTCCTTAGAGTTCATCTGAATCTACTTTTCAGAAAGTTTTTAAAAACTTTTAAAATCAAGGTTTGGACGTCCAAACTTCTTAGAGCTTTTCCGAATTCACTTTTTCTTAATTTCCTTATTTTTTATTTTCTTGAAATATTTTGATAAAATTGAAAAACAACTTTTGTAAGACACATCTTCAACTTTCATTTTGGATTCATTTTACTTGACCTTTTGAATAGTTCAATCATTTTATGAGCCAATGTACAACTAGGGCTTAGAGTTGGGGAATTTATCCTAATTTACCTAGTTTTATTTCTTCAACCTCTTTAAGGTTCCATTTGCATTTTGCAATCTACAACTTCAAGGACGCTAATTGAAACATTAGTTTACATAATTGTTTGTTAATCATCAAAATAACAAGTAGATTTAATGCACTAGGTCTTTCATAAGATAACACCTTAGATGAATAATAAATGGATATTATTACAAACTTAAAAAACAAAGACACAATAGGTAAACATTCTAAAAGGAATTTTACTTAAGTACGGAGTTTCACACTTATGGACAAAAAGAAGGCAAAATCAGTAGGAGAAATCTCTTTCATGAAAATAATTGAAAGCAAAAGAGACCCTAAACCACTATCTAGCACTACCATTTGTGCTTTGAAGACGACTTCAACACATATCACGTCCACAAACAAAATTAAAGAAAATAAACAAAAAATCAACATACCAATTTCAAGTTTTTACAACGAAATTGGTGAGGTATGGGCCACGGTGGACTTTCTTCAACTTGAAAACATTTTCTTCTTATTTTTGCATACAGAATAGAGTTGGGAAAATGGATGGAATCTGTAAATTTGAAGAGGAACATGTGTATAAATAGTAAATGAGAATATTTTTGTAAAAGATATTATGGTTAGACTGCACTATAATGCCACTATTTTTAACAAGGATTTGATTTGATAAACTATACTTGATATGTAAGAAGAGGAAGAAGCGCATGTGCATAAGAGGTGGAACATATGAGAAAATAAGAGAAAAGTAGAATAATTCTGCAACAATGTTTATTGAATATTTTGACTGCCAATTATTCATTGAAAGATGACTATTTAATATTTTACATCTTATAAATATTGTAAGATTATAATACTATGCATTTGTTTTGGGATAAAAAATGTAAAACTGTGTAAAATCAGCGGCCAAATAGAATTAATTTTAGTTTTAAAAATAAATGCTAAAAACTCAACATCCAAACAGAGCCTAGGTTACTATATTGGGTCTAAAATTTTGTGAAATAAAACTCAAATAATAAGAATAAAATCAGTGTGCATTAATAGTGGAAATAAATTTAAAACTAATACAATCATTAACCTGACAATAGAGAAGAAATTAAATTTTAAAATTTAGTGAAAAAATATTCAAACAATGAGAATTCAGTGTCATTAAGAGTAGTAATAACATCCAAAATTGAGAAATTCAAAACTTGGTTTTTGATCATATAAAACTCCTTTTTCCTCAAGAACTTAAAAAATCGATCATATATTTCGGTCGATCAAACAAGGTGAGTATAACATTTTGAATCATTATGGTTTGTTTGGTAATATGGTTTTACCACAGGAGAGGTGATAAGGAGAAATATGTTCACCATATATATGTTATTTCACTTATACTTTGCACCGTCCTTTTTGCTATTTAATGTGTTTTTAATGTATTTTGTAGGTTATTAAGCATGAAAACCAGAATGAGAGAAAAAGATCAAAGAAGATCAAGGAGGAAAATATCAAGCCAAAATGAAACCCTAACTTACACATTAAGAAAAATATTAAAAACCCTACCAACTAAGGAATAACTTAAAAAAAGTTCAAGACAATTAAAACAAGGAAAACCTAAAAACAGAAAAACTTAAAATTTTGACTTTGGCCACGTCGTGATTGGCGAGAGCGTCGTCTCCCTCGCAATTTTACCCAAAACAACTAACTAGAAGCAAGCGGTAAGTGGGATCGAATCCTCAGGGAAAGGGTAGAATTAAGAGTTGTACAGTGATAGAATAAGCAATTAAGCGATGTGTAGACTAAATAGAAAACAAACGAGAAATCAACCAAAAGGAGAAAGGTGTGCTGCCTTGAGGGAGGCCAGTGGTAATGACTTCAATCGTTTATCCTTGACCTAGTGTTGACACATGTATGAGGGGGTCGGTTTCCTAGTGAATTTAAGATTGATCTCCTTGATAGGTCTCACAATCCTAACCCACCATGCTCCTCTATCTTCCCTTGCTAGGGCAAGATTTAGGCTCGCTTCCTAATTTCAGATCCCTATCTGACACTACACTAAGACAAGCACTAGTGTGCAAATGATCCTAAGTCTTTTCATTCCTTGACTTCCGCTGTCAGTGGATACCGCACAGTAGAAAATCGCTTCCTCAACCAGATCTTAGGACTCATACATCGGTTGTTCTATGTTTTGTGGTTTCATTCCAATTTCCTTTAATTGCACTGAATTGATTTCAGTGGATACCGCAAATCATATAAAGGCATAATCGTGAGTGAATAAATATTGAAATGGAACACTAACTGACATGGAACTTTAACCAAACACAAAATATGCAATTCAAATGTCTCAAAACGATATTAAGTCATTACACTTAATCCCTCAAAGCAGCACTGAAAATCTAGCCGATCATGTTGATCGGCTTTGAAAATGAGTTTAACAAAGCCAGATCAAACATTGCTATTACAAACAGATAGAGTTGAATGATCTCTACTCTAATCTCTAAAACCCTAGATTCTCAGAACTCCTCTCTCTTTTCTCACTTGATTTCCCCTGTCTCCCCTTTCTCTCTTTGATCAATCTCTCCAGCTTTTATAGTTTTTCATTGCCGACTTAGCTTGGTGAGCTTCCTGGAAATTTCCTATGTGTAGCCAGATGTTGACACGTGCTCCTGCATTTACAACAGATCATTTGGTGAAGACACGTGTACTTGAGAAATGACAATAATCAGTACACAATATTGGAAATCTTAACTACTACGTTTGCTAAATAAGTTACACAGAATGCGGAGTTGGTGTCTACGAAATGCATGAGGAAATGACTAACTAAAATGATGAAATAACAATGCATGAAAGACTTCCTAACTTAAAACATGACAATTAGTAAAATAGGCTAAAAACAGCAAAGGAAAAATGCAATTGGAGTGCAAGTGGTGCAAGTGTGGTGGCGGCCGCACGATGCGGCCGCTGTGTGTGTGTGTGTGAGAGGGCGGCCGCATCCGTGAGGGGTGGCGGCCGCACGATGTGGCCGCCGTGCTTGTGTGTGTGTGTGGGCGGTCGCATCGTGCGACCGCCGTGTGTGTGTGGCGGTCGCATCGTGCGACCGCTGCGTGTGTGTGGCGGTCGCATCGTGCGACCGCCGTGCGTGTGTGTCTTTTGTGTGTGTTGAATGAGTTGTGCGTTTGTGTGCTTGTGTTGAGAGTTTGTGTAGTGTGAACAGTTGTGGACTTCCAAAAAGGGTTGGAGGTCAGTGGCATACATGACATGACTAAGTATTTTTGCACAAACTCACAAAATATTCACATTATCACACGATACTTAGCCATTTATCAATGTTTCCAAATACTGCACATTTTGCATACCATTGACACACCAAGCATCATTTTCACTCATAATTCACAACAAAGAATAAGGAAAGCGGAGCAAATAAGTCGACTAAACATCGACTTATCATCCCCCCACACTTAAGTCTTTGCTAGTCCCGAGCAAAGTAAATCCAACTACCAACTTCACAAACAACTCTCTCAACCTCATCAACCATCCATTGTAAAACTTTCGCATGCATAACATCGCTTTAATACGCAAATCCACAGTTTATTCTATTTACACAAAGTTGCCAAGCAAGGTATTACGAATAAAGACCAAGGCGCCTGCGTGAAGTGTTTGCTGAGAATTACTTATGCCTACAACGTTGTCTATGCAAAGTACTCAAGCAGACACTTAACCAAAATTTTTGCACTACAGTCCCTTTGTCCACACACACGAACACTTTGTGAATTTAACAAACATAAAACTTAATATGCACATTGGTGCTTATTCGTGCCGCACTTTTGTGCTTGGATGCCAGGGTTTTGTGGCTATTTTTTCCCTTTATTTGCCTATTTGGCTTTTCTCAGCATAAACATCATAACTCAATCATTCGTGTTCGTGCGTGTCTTCAATGGACTATATATTAAAAATGCAAGAACAAGTGTGTACAAGTAGAGTGCACATACAAGTTATGAAGCATAATCATTCTCCTATGTCAAAGATGTTGCTGGCACTTCTATCTTACTTTAACGTTATACTTTACTTAGCACTCTGTATGCATCGACTAAATACCGTGAACTTGTGCAAGAAAATTTTTCGCATGCATCAAACATCGAACACTTGGTAGATTGTTGATGAAATTGGAAGTGCGTTTGTTAAATGAATAGTGGTGGATCTCTTGCACAATCATAACATCAACTTTCACATTCATACATTTAAAGCCGCATAATACATCACATTTGGAATGGAAAAAATCACAACACCACATTTCAAGGTCAGTGCTAATCACTGCCTTGTTTTGATTCCAACACCACACCACGTGAAAGGAAGTAAGATAAAAGAAAAGGAAAATAATAATTCACACCACCTATTACTAATATAGTACACACCACCTCCGATCCCCT
Organism: Ophiorrhiza pumila; assembly: GCA_016586305.1. Taxonomy (NCBI): domain Eukaryota; kingdom Viridiplantae; phylum Streptophyta; class Magnoliopsida; order Gentianales; family Rubiaceae; genus Ophiorrhiza; species Ophiorrhiza pumila. The sequence goes on along the minus strand of BLIW01000005.1, from coordinate 10,707,845 downwards.
GCACACTTAGCAATCACCAACATAAAGATTGAAATTTTTTTTCAAAGGCCATCAGCATCACAGGAAGCAAGCATTATTCACACAAGCATAAACCATCAAGCTCACACAAACATAATTCACAGCCACCACCATAAACCAAAACTCTCCCCCCCACACTTAAAATGAAGCAATGGTCCCCATTGTGAGAAAGGAAAGAGTCTACCCAATATCAAGCGTCGGGAAGTGGTGGTTGGCCAGAGAAACGGGAGAATCCTGGGAATTGGGTTTGCGCTGCCCTGAAGTTTGGTGAGGCCGAAACAGCATTGGAGTTCATGCCTTGTTGCATCACCACTCGTGTAGTACTCGAGGTATCCACAATCATACGGGAGTGACTTTCCATTTCTTCCAGAGGAGGGAAGTACAAATCTGGACCTCGGGTTTGGTGATGGTGGACCATCATCAAGTTCAAGTTGTGGACGTCTGTTTGACACTGGGTTATTTTGTTGTCCAGTGTTGTCCACTGAGTGGTGTGCTCTTGTCGCATTGAATCTATTCTTGTACCAATGACCCCCATACAAGTTTCCACTACCGCCCATCGCCCCTCTATGTTTTCCATATGCTGTGTCAAGGCGTTCTGCTGATTTTGAATTGCTGATTGCATTCCCTCCAAAACATGTTGCATATGGTTGAAGTTCCCTAGCGGCTGAGGTGGCTGTCGGTTAGGCTGGGGTTGAGCTGGTGCGGCTTGATCCTCATCAATGTTATCCATTTGTTCTTGCGCTTCCCTGTCCCTTTCTCTTGCTTCTCTTTCCAACCTTTCTCTTTCTGCTCTCTCTACGGTTTGATATTGCTTGATTTGGCCATCTTTTATGGGCAATGCCGGGTTGCGACTTTCCTCTCCTGCATTCAATTTGACTCCTGCTTTCACAGCTTGTTCGCACAAGAATAGAGGGAAATACAGGCTCTGGTGATCATCAGCTAATGCGTGACCAATATATGTGATGATAAGCTGGCCCACATCCACCGTGAGTCTGTTTTTAATCGCGTAAACCAAGCAGAGTCTATTGGTGGAAATCCTCGTGGTGTGGGATGTAGGCATCAGACGGGAGTTGATGAAGAGTAGCCAGGTTTTGGCTTCTGCCGTCAGATGTTTTAGCTCTACATATCTCGGGTGGCCATGTCGACTTCTAACCCAATCTACTCCTGGTAGGCTCAGTGTTCCCAAGATTATGTCCATGTCCCCCGCGTTCTTCAGATCATCAAATTCGTCTGGAGCATAGTCCTTGAGCCCGTAATGTTTGTTTACTAACTGGGGCGTGAGCTTAAGGTATTTCCCCCGTATGAATACGCCATTTGAAAGCACTTCCTTCTCACCGGTTCCTGCAGCGTTGGCATAGAATTCTTTGGCGATGGCTACATTACAACTGTCAGGTGCCTCAGTCAGTTTTTGCCAATTGTAGTGCTTGATGATATCAATGTATGACTTTTCTGTAATGGTCATTGCCCTTTCTATGTGGATAGGTCTAATGGCGAACTCGCAGAATTTTGTTTGAGCCTCGGCGTTATAAAACCGCTGAAGGGTTTTCTGCTGAGCAACTTTTCTCTTCTTCTGAGTGGAGTCTTGCATGTCCTCTCCCTCTGGGGCGTACTCTTCGTCTGAGCTATAGTCGTCAGATGATTTGTATTCCCTCACTTTGGCTTTCCCTCTAGAGGTTTGTCCTTTTTGTGCGGTCGCGGTGGTCTGTGAGGCTTTCTTGGGTGCCATGGTACCTGGAGATCACAACGTTGCATGAGTGGAATTCTATTCAAGCCCATTATAGTGAGGTCCACACATGCATCAAGATTCACATCCACAAAACATTTTCATTTAGCATTTCATTACAATTATGTACAGGACGAAGATTGCATGTTAACTCATAAAGCCAGATTTCATGAGGCAATTAATTTGCTCATGAAGATTTTCGGTGGGCTTTGTTCTCACGCCTTTCCCCACTTCAGGTTCATGCATTTAACATTTCCAAGCGCAACCATGTCACACCAAGATTTCAAAATTGTGAAAGATTCAAGAACACGATGTTATACATATACATAGTATTTATATGCAAGCTAGACCAACAAAATTTCGTTTAAGCATCATGAAATAATCATCAAGAAATTTTCATGCAAAATATACAAGAAGTTCACAAAATAATCATCATGAAAAATCGAGCACAAGTATTTCACACTAAACATCGATATTTAGCTCTTTAAGCAAAGTGAACTTCGGCGTGTTATGCCCATTGGAATTGGACTGCAAATCGATGCTTAAGGTGGTGAGAAACTTACGTGATGTGGATGTTAAACCCCTAAAACGCAACACGCGAAACGAAATTTTTTTTTTTTGGTGGCCTCTGGACGCTCTCAGCAAATTTCTATTCTTGCTCCTTGCCCTCAGCCGAATTCATCACAATGATGAGTGCAAGTGATGGTGATTTTTGTGCATGCATGTTGATGGTATTTATAGCTAACTTTGCATGCAGGAATCGGCTAGAGTAAGGCTTTGAAAACACATTCATGTGAGTTCACTAGAAAACAAAATGGATGATAACAAAATGCTAGAAAGCAAAGTGGATGATGATAAAATGCTAGAAAACAAAAGTTGTTCAATCATGTCATGCCTTTTCTTGCATAATTCGGCCAATTGCACACTATCACTATCAAATAACCTTGTGAGCCCATAATGTCATGCATTTGTCACAATCTCATTCAATCATGCTATGCCTTAGCCGATTCACCACCATAGCATGCATATTTCTTTTCACTTATGCATAAATCATGTCAAGCTCCATTCGGCCCTATCATGCATAGCATTTCATATCAAGACAAATCATTTAACAGATCCTAACGCCATGCATCGTTTCTTTCACAATTATGTCTGGTCATGCACCCAAGAAATGTTATCTACTATGCAATCCTTTCAACTGCCAACTCGATCTTCTCCTGCAATACTCAAGTGAAAATGTCAGTCTATCTTGGATTTGTAATTACAGAGCAAGATTCGTTTTGGAAGCTTTTCTTGGAATCAAATATTTCACATTGCCCTGGGGCTACGGATTTTATTCTCACCTTTTTCAGCGCAGAGAATATTCTATACTATTACCTGTCATGTACCGTGACATCCGGATATGCAAATCCCATCTGTTGGCTTTAATTTTCCCATTGACCTCCCATGCACATTTTCGCCCCCCCCCTTTTTTTTTTTTTGCATGGCCCATGAGCTTTCTTTGCACCTGAACAGGGTCGAGAGTAGAGTTTCAATCATTTATTTGGAGTTATTGTGCTGCCAAAAGCGAAACAAAAATAAGGACAAAAAATTAGAAAGGTTGGGTTGCCTCCCAACATAGCGCTTGGTTTATTGTCTTCAGCCAGACACAATAGTGTTGTTATCCAAGTTGTGGAGAGTTGAGGTACTGGGTGTGCCCAGTGTCGCTCCAAAGTGGTTGGTTGACTTTCATTTCATGACCTTTGTTTCCTTTCTTCCCTCTTGAGGTCCCGACTCCCACCCTTTTTGGCGGTGGATCTGAAGTCTTCTTTTTCTCTCGCCAGAACACACGCTTGAGATATTTAAGCAGTGGTGGCTGACTTTTCTTGGTTCCGTCTCCTTGTGGAGGCTTCAATGTCTTGTCCCTGTCATTAACATGTCTAAGCCTCACCTCAGTGGGCACAACTTTCGTCCTTTCGTCAGTCTCATCAATGGCATCAGACAATTTGTCACATAATGCAAATTTTTCTTCTCTTTTATTATTCTTAACACTTAACTTCAACTTTTCTCCGAAATTTTGCATTTCTTGAATTTCATGCACATTTGCCATTTTATTCAAACTTTCACCATTTTCATGACTTTCATCAAAATCACATGCAAGATACATTTCTGTAGCAGACGAATCACTTTCAACTTTTTCACCCCAAGGGTTCAATTCATGCAATGTATCAGACTCTTCAATGACCAAAACAGTTTCAAAATTTTCACATGAGTCATCATCCCAAAAATCATTTTCAGCAAGAGAAGATTTACGTTTATGCTCAAACTTCAGGGGTTGAGGATTACCTTCTACCAAGCTCGCTAGGCAACATTGTTCTATGGAATGAGGGTGTTTCATGGCATAGTCGACATTGAAGATGACCTCCTCACCATTGACCCTAAAGGTTATGGTCTTTCCCTTCACTCCAATGAGAGCATCACCTGTAGCTAAGAATGGCCTTCCGAAGATGAGTGGTACTTCAGGGTCTTCTTCCATGTCCAACACTATGAAGTCCACGGGGAGTACAAATTTATCCACAGATACCAGAACATCCTCTACTATCCCAGTTGGTTGAACCAATGACCTATCCGCTAATTGGAGCATGATTGCTACCAGTTTAATTCGTGATCCCAATCCTATGCTCTCTGCTATGGATAAAGGCATGAGGTTGATGCCTGCTCCAAGGTCACACAAGGCCTTGCTGAAAAATCTCTCACCAATGGAGCATGGAACTGTACAGCTTCCAGGGTCCTTGAGTTTGGGTGGCAGCTCATTGTTGATCCATGCTTGGCTCTCCTTAGTGAGTGGAATTGATAATTCACAGCGCAAAATCTGCTCCTTGTTGGCGATTAGGTCCTTTAAGAATTTCGCATATCTTGGCACGGCTGTGACCAAATCCAGCAATGGGACATTCACATTTACATTTTTCACCATGTCCAAAAATCTTGTAAATTGGACCCCCTTCTTTGGTGGAGGTCGAAGTCTCTCGGGGAAAGGAGGGGGTGGTGCATATGGTGACTCATCGCATGGATGTTGATCTCCCCTCTTCCTTTTACCTTCAGGGACCTTCACACACTCCCTTTTGTTCCCTTCCAGGATCTTCTCTTCTATAATGATTTCTTCGTCCAAGACTTCCTTTTCAGGCTCATCTTTTTGTTCTTCAAGTGAAACTTTCTCTTCCTCTTGTCTCTTGGTTCCAGTAAGCTCCTTTCCACACCTCAACGTTATGGCATTGCACATCTCCCTTTCCTTTCCTTTGGGATTTGGCTCCGTATCACTTGGAAGGGCACCTTGAGGTCTTTGGTGGTTGGCTTTCGCCAGCTGGCCCACTTGCATCTCAAGGTTTTTGATGGCGGCCTCCGTGCTTTTCGCTTGAGCTTCCACAGTGGAGGTTCTTTTCTCAAACATGTCCATTCTACCCAGAATTTCATAGAGTAAATCATCCGTGGACTTTTTCTGTTCCCTATTGCTTGACTCCCCACTTTGGTAGTACTGCCTTTGCTGATTTCCCTGATTATTCTGTCCCCAGCCCGACTGATTTCGGTAGCCTCCATACTGCTGTCGGTTGTTGTAGTTGGCCACATACTGCACTGACTCTTGGGTGAGCTCACACTCATCTGTGTGGTGCTCCCCTTTACATAATCCGCACATCAATACAGGTGCCACCTTAGCAGTCTTTAGGTTTTGAACTTGCTTTGTGAGAGCCTCAAGTTTTGCTTCCAAGGATGTCTCTTCATCCAGCTCTAGCACTCCTCGCTGCTTCCGCACCGGCATCTTCCTAGTTTCTGGAAAGAGGTATTCGTCGTCTGCTATCGAATCAAAGAGTTCTCTGACCTCAGGGATACTTTTATCCTTCAAGGCCCCATTTGCGCTGGCCTTGACCATCAGTGATGATTCAGGTGATAGCCCTTTGAAGAAAATGTTGAGTTCCCTGACCTCTCCAAGGTCATTGTTTGGGCATTGGCGGAGCAAATCGTTGAATCGATCCCATGCTTCCTTGAAGGTTTCGCCATCTTGCTGTTGGAAGTTTCGGATCTCCAACCTCATTCGCTCCAACTTTGCCGGAGGAAAATACTTGGCTAAAAACTTCCGCTCAAGTTCCTCGAATGTAGATATAGCTGGACCATCAATTGAGTTAAACCAGTGCTTGGCCTTCCCTTTCAAGGACAGTGGGAAGAGCACCCTTCTCACATCATCAGGGGTCACTCTCTGCAGCTTGAAGGTGTTATAGAGTCCTAGAAACCAATCCAAATGCTCATTAGGGTCTTCGTTGCTTAAGCCCTGAAAGATCTGCCCTTGGGTGATCATGGACACAATTTGTGTCGGAATTTGATAACTCTCAACGTCAATTCCCTGATGATTATTTCTTCTCTCGAAATTTACCGCAAAATGGTCCCCAAACCGAGCTGGTTGGGGCTGAGGTCTCTCTTCATTTTGTTCTGCCATTTCAAATTCCCTTCTTCTCTGCCTTAAAGTTCTGTGCAATTCTAAGTCAAGTGCAAACTCTGGAGCTTCACCACGTAGCCTTGCTCTAGGTAGCATAAACTGTGAATTATCACAAGGAAGAAAACACCACTGGAACAACAGATTAGTAGAACAAAATCAACAGAAACTAATAATGAACTAGAATTTTAACAAAAAGACAAACAACAATTTCAAATAAGAATCCGTACAGTAACACTAAGTAAAACTATCACAAAATCAACTCTCAACGCTATGCCTGTCCCCGGCAACGGCGCTAAAAATTGGCGAGAGCGTCGTCTCCCTCGCAATTTTACCCAAAACAACTAACTAGAAGCAAGCGGTAAGTGGGATCGAATCCTCAGGGAAATGGTAGAATTAAGAGTTGTACAGTGATAGAATAAGTAATTAAGCGATGTGTAGACTAAATAGAAAACAAACGAGAAATCAACCAAAAGGAGAAAGGTGTGCTGCCTTGAGGGAGGCCAGTGGTAATGACTTCAATCGTTTATCCTTGACCTAGTGTTGACACATGTATGAGGGGGTCGGTTTCCTAGTGAATTTAAGATTGATCTCCTTGATAGGTTTCACAATCCTAACCCACCATGCTCCTCTATCTTCCCTTGCTAGGGCAAGATTTAGGCTCGCTTCCTAATTTCAGATCCCTATCTGACACTACACTAAGACAAGCACTAGTGTGCAAATGATCCTAAGTCTTTTCATTCCTTGACTTCCGCTGTCAGTGGATACCGCACAGTAGAAAATCGCTTCCTCAACCAGATCTTAGGACTCATACATCGGTTGTTCTATGTTTTGTGGTTTCATTCCAATTTCCTTTAATTGCACTGAATTGATTTCAGTGGATACCGCAAATCATATAAAGGCATAATCGTGAGTGAATAAATATTGAAATGGAACACTAACTGACATGGAACTTTAACCAAACACAAAATATGCAATTCAAATGTCTCAAAACGATATTAAGTCATTACACTTAATCCCTCAAAGCAGCACTGAAAATCTAGCCGATCATGTTGATCGGCTTTGAAAATGAGTTTAACAAAGCCAGATCAAACATTGCTATTACAAACAGATAGAGTTGAATGATCTCTACTCTAATCTCTAAAACCCTAGATTCTCAGAACTCCTCTCTCTTTTCTCACTTGATTTCCCCTGTCTTCCCTTTCTCTCTTTGATCAATCTCTCCAGCTTTTATAGTTTTTCATTGCCGACTTAGCTTGGTGAGCTTCCTGGAAATTTCCTATGTGTAGCCAGTTGTTGACACGTGCTCCTGCATTTACAACAGATCATTTGGTGAAGACACGTGTACTTGAGAAATGACAATAATCAGTACACAATATTGGAAATCTTAACTACTAAGTTTGCTAAATAAGTTACACAGAATGCAGAGTTGGTGTCTACGAAATGCATGAGGAAATGACTAACTAAAATGATGAAATAACAATGCATGAAAGACTTCCTAACTTAAAACATGACAATTAGTAAAATAGGCTAAAAACAGCAAAGGAAAAATGCAATTGGAGTGCAAGTGGTGCAAGTGTGGTGGCGGCCGCACGATGCGGCCGCCGTGTGTGTGTGTGTGAGAGGGCGGCCGCACGATGCGGCCGCCGTGAGGGGTGGCGGCCGCACGATGCGGCCGCCGTGCTTGTGTATGTGTGTGGGCGGTCGCATCGTGCGACCGCCGTGTGTGTGTGGCGGTCGCATCGTGCGACCGCTGCGTGTGTGTGGCGGTCGCATCGTGCGACCGCCGTGCGTGTGTGTCTTTTGTGTGTGTTGAATGAGTTGTGCGTTTGTGTGCTTGTGTTGAGAGTTTGTGTAGTGTGAACAGTTGTGGACTTCCAAAAAGGGTTGGAGGTCAGTGGCATACATGACATGACTAAGTATTTTTGCACAAACTCACAAAATATTCACATTATCACACGATACTTAGCCATTTATCAATGTTTCCAAATACTGCACATTTTGCATACCATTGACACACCAAGCATCATTTTCACTCATAATTCACAACAAAGAATAAGGAAAGCGGAGCAAATAAGTCGACTAAACATCGACTTATCAGTGATGTGGAGGCTTCGCACTTCAACATACAATGTCTCGACCAATTTTCACCTTGATCCTTGCAAAATCTGAAAATGTGAAAAAACATTAAAGTTGTAGCCCTGGATCTTAAATTTTCACAGCCACTTGAATCACTCCATTTCGAGCTATATTGAGAGAGTTATGAACAAAATACCAAACTATAGCAGAATTTCTCAACATCAGATTTTCGATGCGTCTTGTCGTGTTTCACTTTGTTATCCCATCTTGGAGTCTCGAACCTCCATGGGAGTAACTTGAAACTTGTTATCCATCATATCTTAAACCTCCATACATAGGATTTATCACATACAAATGGGATAAACATCACAAACAACTAGGATAATAAACACCAATGCGATTGGGTATCAGAGTGTTCATGTGGTTAAAGTAGGACGAAATAAGCACAATCAAAGACTCTGAATTATGTGTACTTAGGAGAAGAACCTGACGTTCATAACAGTGATTTGAAAACCAGACAGAACAAGCCAGTCTGACAGGTTCGATCGGTAATCAGTCCAATTTTCCTTAGAAACCTATTTTTTCCAAAAATTGGTCAAAGACTGTCAAAACTCGAGTTCGATCGGGTTTAACCAGTCAAATTCCAATTTTTACCGATTGACCCTTTTTTCTTTTTCTTTTTTTTTTATTTTACTTTTGAAGTTTGGGTTTTGGGTTTTGGGTTTTAGGTTTTGGACTTTTTGTTAGTTTTTAATCTAAGCCCAATAACACGACATCTTTAGGCCTAATGATTAATTTTAAGATTTTAAATTTCATCCTTTGATTTTGAATGTTAGATCCAATTTTAATACATTTATATGTGGCCTATTTTTTATTCTTTATCCCTTTTTTAACTCACCCAAAATAAATAAATAAATAATAAATACGTGATATACTACCATTTTGAGTTTGTTGATAGATTAAAGGCCTATATACAATAAAAGAAAACCTCATAAACTTTACAACATTTTGTATTTTTTTTTATTTTAAAATTATTATGTTTGATATTAAATAATATCTAATTATTAAATGAATTAATGGTGTTCCATTAATATTATATATTTTAATTATAATTTAGTAAATAGTTGTAATTACATATAATTTTTTTGAGTTATTAATGTATTTATAATTTAAATTTATTTATGACGTCATGATGACATCCAGTTCTTTCATCTGATCTGATCGAATTGATTCCTTAACTCTATCAGTTCGTAGTCCGGTCTGATTTTTAAAACATTGGTTCATAAAGACATTGCTTATGAATGACAGAGGATGGGAACGATTGATGACATAGCCAACAATGAGAGTAGCTTCTTCCTATAGACTTTATGGACAAGATGCAGAAATAAGTAAGGTACAAGTAGCATAAAAAATAAGTTTGTATTTTTGCTCGACCTACCATTTTGTAGTACTGGGCACGAACACTTAATGGTTGAACCATTTGCACGAAGAAACTGGTGATATGATGTTTCATGATATTCCATGGCATTATCTATATGATATACTTTAATAGTAGAAGAAAATTGAGTTTTAATAGTGGATGGTCACTCAATCATTTCCGTTGATGTTGTTTGAAAAGTGTTAATGGGAATGAAAATAAGTAATGATTACATTAGTTTGATTAATGCCATTCTTTCATTAATCAAACTACTCAATCAATTCTTTATTTTTCTTTTTACCAAAAACAACATTTATTTTTTTTTCTCTTTCACGCAATATACATTTACATGTACTACACATTATTTACACATACTATACATTTTTTTCATATATATATATATATATATATATATCACATATTATACATATGTTTCACAAACTACATACATTACACACACCAATGTTTTGAAAATCATACTGAAGTGCAAACCAGATGAACTACTGGGTCACTAGGTTAAACCGGTCGGACCGGACGAGAAAATCGAATAACGTCATCATGATGTTATAAATAAATTAAAATTATAAATATATTAATAATTGAAAAATTCTATACCCAAATATAAATGTTTACTAAATCATAACTAAAATACATAAAATTAATAAAATACCAGTAATTCATCTAAAAATTAGCATTATTTAATATCAAACATAATAATTCTAAAATAAAAAAGATGCAAAATGTTTTCAAATTGTTGAAATTTTATTTTATTTGAACATTTATTCTACCATTAAACGATTCAAAATATAATAAATCACATATTTATTATTTATTAATGTATTTAATTTAGGTTGGTTAAGAAAAAGTTTAGTTTTATTCATATAAAATAGCAATAGAGTCTATATATATTGGATCTAATATGTAAAAATAAGGGAAAATTTGCATTAAGGGCATATTACATTTCGTTTTTTTTTTTGGCTAACCTCCTTTTGACGTGGGGCGCCACTCCCAATATATTAGATGAAGTTGTGAGTGATGGATTTACCCTAATATCACTCTTACAAAATAAGGACCTTAAGAACAATCTCCCATTTACATGCGAAAGGCCTAATGGGAAAGTGTTCTTTAAGGACATCAACGAAAATATTGAGGAGTACTACTCCATTTACACTTGGGCCTTATGAAAGCAGAAAATGTGGAGTACTACTCCATTTACATATGTAAGACATGGACATTAACAAGTGTGGAGTACTACTCCATTTACAATATTTTCCTAAGCCAAAAGAATTACAAGCATTCAGGGCATTCCCTTCTATAAAATATATAGTCATAGCATGTAGAAAATAGTTTGGCATCTTCTTCACATACATGCTTTAGCAAAAATCACCAGAGGTGAGGTAAGATAAGAGAGGGAGATAATGTGCATTCATACAACATGTTCATAGCATGATCTGGTATCAGCCAATGTTAAACACAAAAATTCAGATCAACATGAGCACATTTCAGACATCAAAGCAGAACAATCTTCAAGTAAATAATCTATAGGCACAGTAATTATCATCAGGTAAAGTGCAGGCCTACAGCATGTTCATCTTTGATCTTAGTTCTTTACAGTCATCAAGAGTTCAAAGTTCCTGCATGTGCACATTTGTGATATCTAAGCAACACTATAAGAGATACTGTACTTTAGTCTAGTCATATTCATCTGCTGCTGTGGCACCTTAACATACAAAGCTAAGGCTAACAGCAGGCAGATCATAGCACCAAATCAGACCAACAGCATATTACCAATCAGAGTGACGAGTGTCCTAGCATCATCAGGCAAACAATACTACGGAAAATTATCCTAACATCGGTAGACAATAGCCTACTTACCTTCTTACCATTCTTTTGATGTGAGGGAGCCCCATTTTGTCAATTTCCAGTGCATTTAGGTAGCATTGGGGGGCAGAGTACTTGGGTCTGTAATCGTATGTTCTGCTAGATGTCTGGCAGCCCTGTTTTCGTCTTTTGTGATCTTCCTCACAAACTTCAAGTCTTTGAGAGCCTGAACCTGCTCAAACAATCTGATGCATCTCCAATCTTCAAACTCTTTCTGTTTGAAGAGGTGTAGTAGGTTTTCTAAATCTGTCTCCAACTCTAAGGAGTGCAAAGACCTATTTTTAATCATCTGAATTCCTCTATGTATTGTGCAAATGAGAACCTTTATTTTAGATACTAAACTAAAAGGAAAATTAGTAACAGTGTACCAAGTTATAACATCTCCCAAGGAATTTCTGAAAATTCCAGCCCCTTGTGTGTGATCAGAAGAAGTAAAACATGTAACATTCAGCTTCCACACATCCTTCAAAGGAGGGGACCATGCAAATACAGTCAATTTTTCAGGGGTTCTAGCTGTGTGAATCTCCCTCCAAAATGTTTCCCAACATTTAGTGAAGCGTCTACCTTTTTGATTTGAACTAAAGTATGCAAATTTTTGAAAACATTAGATATGACTGTTTCCAGTTCAGGCCTAGCATCCTCAAAGGTGGCCTTATTTCTACCTTTCCAAACTTCCCAACAAATTAGGGACGGGGTTACCTTGATGATGAATCTGAAAGTTTTGCTCCTTTGTTTGGAGTTCCACCATTTTTGGGGCCTGAAGAAATGGTTGTGAATCCCTACTTCAGCCCCAAAGATATTCCCCACTTGTGTAATGAATCTGCAATCAGAAAAGAGGTGGAATTGTGTTTTCCCTTGCATACAACACATAGGACATATGAAAGGTCTATGTATTTGAAATCTGTGAAGATTTCTGTGAAGGGGCAGTCTATATAGCCTTTTTCTAAGCATGAAAAATGAGAATTTTATGGGTAAACCAGGATCCCAAATATGTGAATAGTATGAATCAAGCAGTCTATGAGGTCTGAGGTGTTTAAAAGCAGAGGTGGATATGAATTCACCATTACTATTTAGGCACCAATGCATTATGTCCTTAGTTCCTCTATCAAATATATGTATTTCTGATATTTTAATTGCCCAATCTTGGGGCAGGACTTCAAGTAAAGCCTCCATGTTCCATTGGTTTTTAGCCAGAAATTGGGAGACTTTATGATTACCATTAAGGCCGGTAATGGTGAACAGATTTTCTGGGCCAAACCACTTGTCCAACCAAAAATGGATGTTCCCCTCATGAATAGTAAATGAAATTTGCTCCTCAGCTATTAGGGAAATATCTAACAATCTGAGCCAAGACTGTGAGTTACCTCTTTTCTGTAGGATTTCTGCAGGGTGATGCTGTTGACAGTATTTGGCATGCATGAAGTTGGCCCATAGTGTGTCATTTTGTCTAAAAACGCCACCAAAGTTTCATTGACTGAGCTTTGATAACAGTTTCCATCGGTCTAAGACCTATACCTCCCTCTTCTTTGGGAAAGCACAAGGACTTCCATCCAATCCAATGATGTTTATTGCCTTTTTCAGCTCCATTCCAAAGGAAATTAGACATAATGTTTTCAATTTGATTAATCACAGCCTTTGGGGGAATAACAGCCATCAAAGAATAAACAGGGAGGGAGGATATCACACTTTCAATAAGCGTAATCTTTCCTCCTATATTTAGCAAATTAGCTTTCCAATTATGGATTTTTGATGAGATTTTATCAATAGAAGCTGAGAAATATTTTGCTTGAATCCTTTTGTAATGCAATGGGAGACCTAGATACTTAATGGGCATCACCTCTTGGCTGAATTTAGTGAGTTTTCTAAGCCTGAATTTGTAATCCTTTTGTAAGCGTATTATATTTCGTTATTATTAATTAGGGCGCAACTTTAATGTATTTATTGTTAAGGGCGTCAAAATAACTTTATTATTTTTTAAATTATTTAAAGACTTTATTACCCATCCTTTTACCCAATATTAATTTTACCGTTAAACAAATACTACGTTTCTGAAATTATTATTCTGAATTCAAACCCTAATCCCTAATTTTTAAACTCTTCAATAATCAACTTGAGCTTTGTAAATAAAATCATTTTGCAGTGAATTTAGAGAATGAGTTTTTTTTTAAGCAGTGACAGATCCAAGCAATCAAAGTAACAAGTATGTAACAATTTATTTTTCAGAGTTTACTGCTTCGCACAATGACACAAGTATCTAAATGAGAACACAAAAACAAACAGAAAGGTCTTCAAACTTGAGCGACAAAGCAATTAGCCAATCATGTACTCCCCTAAAACTTGAGAGGAGATGAGAGGAAATCAGTGAGAAGCAGCTTGAGCAGCGTGCTCCTTATACTGAAGGTGGTGACTCTCCTCGGGAAGAGCGACGAGGTAGGAAAAGATCATGCCACCGAAGCAGACGTGATAAAGAGGGTCAACGGAATCGGTGAGGATGTATTTGGCGTGGTAGTTGTCTAATCCTCTCTGGAAGGAGTTCTTGAGATACTCCACGCTCAGCATCGACTTGATCTTCTCCAGAACCTCCTTCACCTTCAGTCCTTTGATCTCCTTGTACACTTTGCGAAACGCCATTGCTGATTGAACTCCAAGTAGTTATTTTCTTTTAGATTTTTTTTAAAATTCTTTATACATATACATATGCAAGCAAGTATTGTCTTAAGTTGTTTCCATCTATCTCAAATCGCCGTGATCCAAAGAGTTGATACAAAAATTACGCAAACAATTTCTCTTGTTAAGAAAATAAATTTATCTGGATCTTGAATTACCTCAAATGGTCTAACCAATGAAAACATTAGCATTAAACAAAAAATTGATTATTGAAGAGTTTAAAATTAGGGATTAGGGTTTGAATTCACAATAATAATTTCAGAAACCTAGTATTTATTTAACGGTAGAATTAATATTGGGTAAAATGAGGGGTAATAAAGTCTTTAAATAATTAAAATAATAATAAAGTTATTTTGATTCGCTTAACAATAAATACATTAAAGTTGCACCCTAATTAATAATAACGAAATATAATACGCCCTTAATGCAAATTTTCCCTAAAACTAAAACATATAATTTATAAACACATAGATCCATATATTTTTAGTTTGGAAAAAAAAATTAAAGACAACGTAAACCTTAAACCCAAAGTAAGGAAGACAAATTTAGAACTAACATAGAGTCCAATGTAAAAGGCCCATAAGGTAAAAGAAACAAAGAAAAATGGAAAAAGAAACGCCAAACGGTCAACCTGAATTGTAACCAATTTAGCCGGTCAAACCAGGATTTTGACTGATTTTTTGTATTTTCGGTTTCTTAGGAAAAATCAGACCAGGTCAAAAACCAGTCCTAGGTACAACTGGTCAGACCAACCGGTTCGATCCAATTTTAATAATACTTACTTTCACACACTCCACATACTTTATATCAACTACCACTAAAGAAATGTGTACATCCTTTAAAATGCTTCCTTTCGAATTCGTGACTATTAGTCCAATCCTTGTTCTTTGTTGTACATTTTTGAACTGCAGTGCTAGTACTAATTTGAATTACACCTTATGGTAGTTGTTTCCATGTTGTCCTAAATGTATCTTCCTTATTTCTTTTTCCGAATTTCAGCTTAATTTATTGATGCTTTTATGTACCTGTCAGGGCAGAATCAGAATTAGTGGGTGGTTACTTTTTTTTATTAAATAAATGCATTTAACAACTAAATTTTCAAATCAACTATCATAAAAAGCAATAAAAGAAATATTCTTCATAATAAAAAAAATGTAATATATATATATATGTAATTTTTGTGAATTTATCGTTCAATTGTGTCAACAATTGATCTTTTGTGATATTATGTATTTCATTCCTAATTTTATTTTATGATATTATATGGTTCATTCATTTTATTTTATATAAAGATGACACGTGTTTTTTATTATTAAAGTTGAAATTCATACTAAATTAAACTAATTTGGTAATAAAACTTTATCACTTTCTTTTTTCTACTTTAAAGATAAATTACACCAATCGTCCCTTAATTTATGGGTTGATTTCGAATTTGTCCTTCAACTTGAAAACATTTCATTTTAGTCCCTCATCTTACATTTTGAGTTTTAAATCATTCTCGATCTGTTTTCCGACCATGTGTTGACAGTTTATGTCTCTCGTGTGGTGACAAATGACAAATCGAATGGCAAGATAAACAAATTTTGCTTATCATTTATTTATTTCATTGTTATTGTTCCTTAACTTCATCTTTTTTGTCATGTGCCATACACGTGAGAGACGTAATCTGTCTACTCATAGACGCTAAAATGAAAGAGGACGATTTAAAATTCAAAATGCAAGATGAGGGACTAAAATAGAACGTTTTGAAGTTAAAGGACAAATTCGAAATTAACCACTAAGTTAAGAGACAATTGACGTAATTTACACTGTACTTTAATTTTGATTCTCCTATTTATCTTAATAAAGATTATTTGTTTTCTTAAAAAAAAATCTTTTTCTTCGACCCTATTCATCATCTTCATGCTAATATTAAATTCATAAATAGTCTCTTACTATATAATCAAATCACAGAATTTTAAAAGAATTTTTATAATCATTTTTTTTAGACAAAGCATATGTAGAATCCCTTTAAGAAATTTGTGGTACATAGAAGTTTTAGACAAAATTTGTAGGAGTTGGAGGATAAATTTTTGTAATTTTGGATGAAGAATTCTAATATAATTAAAAAGGTTAAATGGCTCCAATGGTCCCTGAATTTTAGAGTCGGTTACGTTTTGATTCCCATTCTTTCAAAAGTTTCATTATAGTCCCTCAACTTTTATTTTGTAATGTGAACATTCCCCAATCTATTTTCCATCCACTTGTGTAATGGTTTTATTAATTATATGTTGTGCACGTATCATTATGAGGGGCAAATAATGGAAAAAAAATAAATCTCCTCAGTTGTGCACATGTTTTTTAACCTTCTACACGTGACTTAGGGTTGTAAAATGGATTAGTAAATATTCTGATTAGAATAAAAGATTCTATTATCTACTCTTTTTTTTTGTGTTTATACCACTAACTTGTGTAACATATGGTGAGGGTTATTTTTTTTTTTCTATTATTTGCCTCACAAAATGACATGTGCAGAGTACATAATTAACATAATCGTTACTTAAGTGGATAAAAAATTAATTGAGAACTGTTCACATTAAAAATCTAAATTAAAGGACCATAATGAAACATTTAGAAGAATGAGAATCAAAACGTAACCAATCTTAAGGTTGAGGGAGCATGGGAGTCATTTACCCAATTAAAAATTTTGCCAAACTTGGTGGAGGCTCAGCCCCCACCGTAGTTCCGCCCCTGATTCCTGCAACTGTTCTCTAACCTTCTGAATCATTTGAACAACTGGCTTATCCTATTTTGGAAAACTTTCTCAATTCTCCCCGTGGACAAATAGATTATCACAATTATTTCTTTGTGCATTGTTAGGGAAATTTGATTTCTGTAGTGTATTGGAGACCTATAATGATGTCATAAACAGTGTTATATTTTGCTTTGCTTTGGCCAAATGGCTGGATTAAAATAGGAAGAAGAAAAGAGAACAACAGTGTTGATTTTTTACACCAATTAATGCAAATCCATAACAACATTAAAAGGCGAATTAAAAGACGAAATAATGTAGGGCTAGATAGCATCAAGTTTGTTTAAATCAGTTCATCAAAGGGTGATTCTTAAGTTCAAAATTTTTAAACAAAACATTTTTTGAATTCCACGTCAAAAGATATATTTAAAATCATAAGTAAAAATAGAATTTTGATTATTTCCCATATCAAATAAGTCAAGAAACCAAACATTAATATTCAACTACGATTCCGATTTCCAGAATTTATCATTTCAATCACAATTCTGATTCCGAGAGGCAAGCCAAACTGGTTCGAATTCGTTGTTTTGCGGTACGATTTTGCAATAAACTCGAAGAGCAAAAATGCATTGCAAACAAAGATGACTTTTAGTCACCAGTCCAGCTATTAAGACGACAAGAGGCAAACTTGTTCCCCATGTTAGGTGAGATTCAGAACATGCACAAAGAGGCAATTTTCCCAGTTGGGTTCTAAAGCAGCAATCAAATGAAAACTGTTAAAGGGATCAAAGCTAATAAAAAAGATTCATTAGGTATGCTATTCCTGTTACAGTTTCGAAAATTCAAGAAGTTGTACCAAAAGATGTTTGACTTCTTGTATGAAATTGCTATTGAAGATAGAAATCAGAACAGCAAGATAATATGCATAAAAGTAGTATATACCTAGAATGATGAATGTCAATAAGGGACATTTCAAATGTAAGTTCAGACCTTAAATTTCATTTTTCATAGTCATTGTGAAACTGCACATTTGGTAGAGTAGCGCAGATCTTGTTAGAAAAACCATATCATGGTCTTCTCTCAATGTGATTTATTTGACACATTGAGCAAGGGACTATAATCTAAAACTTAAAACTAATAGATCATATAATGCAGTTCTTCTAATGAACTAGCAGCTGTTTTCATAGATCAAAACACCTAAAAGATATAAAGCATGCTTGCATGTCATCTAGCCTATCCGTACATAAGCAGGAAAGAAAGAAAACTACAATGATTCGTTAACAGATGCTCAATTACAAGCTAAAATCAGGGTAAAAGAAGAAAACCATGATTCAAAAGAACGCTCTGCTGCCATAAAATACTTTTGGACTTGGTTCACTACCCTTTGATGCGTGTGATTTCTCGTCCGAGCCAGAGCTTCCTGAATTCCCATCTGCATTGTCAATGGCAGAAGCATTACCAATGTCCATCGGAAGTTTCATCATTGCAAGAGCCTCTGTGAATTGCTGCATGCTCTTCATATACATCTCAACTATCTCCTCTTGAACTACTTTTGTTTCTTGTACCACAGTCACATTGATAACAGGCTGAGTTGATGCTATAGCTGGTACTTCAGGTGGCACGCTCTTTACTTCAGAAGTAGTTTTACCCTTCAATTCTGAAATGTCATCCTGCTTCTCAGATCCAGGAATGCTTGTTGCATGAGAAACAGATGAAGGATTTTTGGGAACAGAAACTGAAGGAGGTCCTGTGCTTTCCGAAGTATTAGGCGAAGTTTCAGCATTCGGAACATTAGCGGAACCTTGACTATCAAAAGCCATTTCTTGAGAACAAACAACACTATCAAAAGTAGTCTGACCATCATGCTCTGTGCTTTCACAATCTAAATCAGAACATGGAATCACAAAATACTCTGATGCCATCTGCTCATTTTCCTTTAGAATATTTGGATCAGGAAACTCAATTTTATCAAAAACTTCACAGGGAATTGCACCATCAACACCTGAATCTATATTGCTCGCATCAACTACTGAACAACTGTTTGATGCAGGGATTTCCAGAACTTCAGGTGATGCACCAGTATATGTGAGAGTTAATTGTACGAAACCAGCAGGAGAATGGTAGAAATCACTAGAAGAAAGTGAAAATTCTTGTGCTGATTTTCCATTCCCAATGAGCACATCACGAAGGGGCACTGATGTGAATCCCAACAACTGATCTTCTAAGTAATTCTTCACCCTACTGAGCATCCAAATCTCAACCTTAAGCGATGAATCAATCTTTTGGACATTCAACCGAACATTTTCATCAAAAATTGGATTTCTCCCCCCACCATTAATAATTTGGGTTGAAATGGTTCGTTCTGTATCACTAGTCAAGCAGAGTTTGGCATACACATCTTGATTTTGGTAAATACATATATTATGTATATCCCTAGCTTCATGAATGTAAACATCAAGAACTCCAATGAAACCCTCCGAGTTTCTTACCAAACTATTCCTCTTTTCACCATCGTCAATTAATTTCACAGAACCCCGACTCAAGAAATCAGGATGCAAATTGTTAGACTCCATAACATCAACGGGGAAGCTGCTATTAAAGCAAAACAAAACCACTACTTCTTGAATTGACAGATTATAAGCCCCAAAATGGCACTAAAGAACAAGTATCCTGACTGCTTAAATACTAAAACTGACAAGGACTAATTTTAGAAGTATCCAAAACATGCTAAACAGGACTGAAGCATTAAGCATCAAACAGCATATCCTGCCATAAAGCAAAAAGAAAAACACAATTACAAAAAACCAAAGCACTTCAATTGAAAACGTAACAAAGCTAAAAAAATTGATCCCAAATATTTAGTAAATTTAATGCTTAAATACAATTAAAGCAATGATGAACCTGTCAATCCAAGCAATTATTGGCCTTTGGAGTTCCCTTCCATAGAGCCCCAAAAAAGGCAACTTTCATGATAAGAGTAAAAGACAAAGGCATCATTTCCAAGAACCCCATCAACTAAATCTAAAACGAAGGAAAACCCATCAAAGATTTGATCGTATTCGTGCTCAAAATTCAATAATATAAAACACTTTTCAAGAATCCCAGGTAGAGGGCTGCGCAGAAAACTCGTCAAACAGTATAATAAAAAATTAAAAACTAAAAAGTGAACAAGAAAGTGAAAGAAAGAGACAAAATTAAGGACGCTGGAAATGTTAAATTTTAATTTCTCTTGCTACGCATTGAGAGTGTGGGTATCTTCTGGCCAATTTTGGCCATTTGCAACAAAGTCAAAGCTGAATTGCTGATGTCCGTTTTTTGTTTTTTGTTTTTTTTTTTTATCTTGGATTGGAATTGAACGTCTAGAAAACTCTGTTCCAACTTCCAACATCCCTATTGGAATAGTCTAAAAGAGAGTTTGGTTCTCTGCCCACTCCATTGTACAATTAGATGATTTAAACCTTTTTAAGTTTTTATTAATGTTTTTTCAACATAATACAATTAATCTATTCAAATTATGCTATTTTTTCAAAGCGTTCTGTGAATCCATGATCAGGAATAAATTTTGTATAAAATATAAAAAATTTGCCTATGAAATATTAAAGATTAGAGTATATAAAATATAAAAAATTGGTATATTAAAGTATAAAGTATAATTCGCGTTTTACGTCTCATATATATATATATATTATATAAATATATATATATATATGAGAGTATGACACGGTTTTACAAAAGTTTTTGAATTTTTTTAAAATATGGATAATTCACTATTATAATATTTTGATAATAATTAATAAGAAATCTGTAAATATATATATATATATATATATAACTTTTTTTGAAAAAAATTAGACTTTATTACTAAAGATTTCTTTTTTGTTTTATTAATTACTTAGTAGTTTTGTTTTCTTGGTGAGAAATTCGTCTTTTCCTTTTCCTTTTTTTTTTTCATATTTTAACTAGTGAATAGTTGTTTAACATAAACATGATTGTTGTCTTTTAATGTTTTCTTCTTCATTCTATTTTTTTCAGGACAATAAAATAAAATTAAACAATAAAGATTGAACAAAATGTATATATTAAAGTTACAATTAATCTAAATTATTTGATAAAAATGTACAAG
The DNA here is from genome assembly GCA_016586305.1 of Ophiorrhiza pumila. Taxonomy (NCBI): domain Eukaryota; kingdom Viridiplantae; phylum Streptophyta; class Magnoliopsida; order Gentianales; family Rubiaceae; genus Ophiorrhiza; species Ophiorrhiza pumila. The sequence continues at coordinate 10,686,744 of BLIW01000005.1, read as the reverse complement.
TAATGTTTTTTTTATACGGTCAGGTTCCTCCTCCAAGGAAGTTTTAGTTTTGAATCCCAAAAAAGAAAAAAAGAATTCAGATACAAAAGAAATATTTGTTTAAATATAAAAGAAAAAAGAATTCAAATATAAATGAGAAAAGAATTAAAAGATTCCATGAATATTTCTTTCTCATAATTTGTTATGGGAAAGTTTTGTCAGGAATTTATGTTACAGACTCTTTTATTACTGAATTTTAAATTTGAAATTCACTTTTTATTGGGTTAAAGAATATATTATTGTTAACATTTCAAAATTTTTGAAGGTTAAAACTGATATTTTGTAAGTATGTCTTACATTTCTTTGTAAAAAACAAAATAGAAAACAAAATAAAATTGCATCTATTTTGTTTTTAAAAAGCTTTTGGGAAAAAACGATAAATAAAATTTGTGGAAAAAATGTCTTAAGGCAAGGGCATTTCCATTCAAATAAACTGACATCAACATGGTGCCTTTTTAAAGGATTAAGTTGAGTAACACTGTTAGTCCGTTACCTTGTAATAAAGTACATATTTTCAAAATAAAAGGTAGTTATGTATAACGACCCACAAACTTTAAAGAACAAAGTGTAATATATATATATATATATATATATATATATATATATATAAATATAATTAAAAAGGCTTGTATGCGAATGAATGAATGATAGAGAATACTAATTTGTTAAAACACGTGAGTGAAATTATAATATCATTAAAAAAATTTGTATTCACTATCATTAGCCATATATTCCAATGTATTAGCCATATTAGGTAAATTTGGTGAATTCAAATTCCAATAAAATAAGTTTAATTTAATACATTTTTAATTTATTTTTCACTAAAATAAGGATAAATAAAATGCATATTTTTCATGTGTAAAATAATGGGACATAAAACCCTAAGCCATCAAAAATATGTCTTTGAAAATTTAACAAGTTTGGACAGTTTTCTTTCCTTCGCTGGCTCAGGCATTAATGACTTGCACAAGTTGTAACTGATATTTAATTAGTACTCTCTTCGTTAGAAAATTAGTCGTTATTTTGGAACCAATAGCTTATGAAAACATCTTATGAAATTTAGATGAATTTATAATAGAGTCAAATAGACTAAACCATCATATACTATTTCTTTAAACAGTAGTTTTAATATAAAATAATAATACTAACCTTTAAACAAAGAATTATTTAAAAAAATTTTACATAAGAAAATGAAACAATCCTTTGTGCTTTTGTACAGAAGAAATTATGACATAATCATGGAATATCTCTTGAAACTTTCACTCTTACTTAATTTCATGCTAATTAATTTCATCCCTTATTTTAGAGTTTAATTAGGTGTTATAGGTATTTAATAATATCTAATATGGTTAAAATTAATATTATAGGTAGCAATTCTAACATGGTTAAAATTAGTGTTATAGGTATTTAGCAATTCTAATAAGATTAAAATTATTTTTACATTGACTCTATCTTGTCTTTTTAAGAATTAATTTGGTGTTTTAGATATTAAACAGTTCTAAGTTATAACCGACTTAATTATCTTTGCAGTGATTGTCTTTAATATCGTTAATGAATTAGAAAAGTTATTGATGCGTGTAAGGTAGCGAGGGAAGTTTCGACCCCACCAACTTATGCAATAATTGTTGGACCTAGCACAAATTTTCAAACAAACAGGCGGAAATAAACACAAAGATATGGAACGTGAGTTTTGGATATATACCAATCCACTCCCCCCCCCAATGCTATTACAAGGAATAAATTTAATCCAAGTACTCTTGAATCAAACCTATCCACTTGGCTTGCTCTCAACAAAAAGCAGTAAACAAACTTTTAAGGTTCACTCCCTATGAAGGGAGGGTTTTCAAATTAGGTTCACTCCCTAAATTGAAGAAAATAAGCAAAGCTTAATATATTCCTTATTGGGAAATTCTTATTCTTCATTCGTCATAAAAACGTAGAGAGTAAGGCCTTTAAATAGGCTACAAGAAGTGTCAATGGTTGGTATTTTATCGATGTGGGATAATTGCCAATCATGTTTCCTAATTTGAATTGGAATCCAATCCCAATTGTTTCCTAAAACCTACCATTATTGAAGTTTCTTAAAATTAATCCATCACATGCCTTTATCATGCAAGATAACTTGGACCATGTGATTATTAACTTAAAAACGAACTTAATAATTAAACAAGTCCAATAAAACATTTTGGACTTTAAACAAATAATTTAAAACCCTAAAGAATTACTTAAAAGCTTGATCCAAAATTAAGACAAAAAGCACGCCATCTTTAGGTTTTCACGTATGATTGATCGTCTCTTGTCCAAAATTCTAGGAACCATTGAATTATCTTCGATAAGCGCCAATGAAGAAATATTCCATAACACTCCTTATGTAGACGTTGGAGTGATGATCTCATCAAATCCTTCAATAGCCTTGCTAAGCAACCCATTCAAGTAAGCTTTCATTTGCTTGGTCTTGGACCTTGTCACCGGGCCGCCAATGTCATTCAAAGGATTTTCTTCCTTGGCCGGATTCGTATCATTCCCCACTTCCTCAAAAGGATTCGTCCTCGAATCACCTAGATCAAACAAAGAAAGATCGGCAACATTTAAAGTAGAAGAAACATTGCCAAAATCACTAGGTAACTCAATGCGATAAGCATTATCATTGATCCTTTCTAAGACTTGGAATGGTCCATCTCCACGAGGATGTAACTTAGATGTTCTCTTTTCTGGAAACCTTTCTTTTCTTAAGTGTACCCAAACCCAATCACCAGGTTCAAACATAGCTCGTCATCGACCTCTATTGACTTGATTTGCAATTTGCTCATTGCGTCTCTTAATATTGTTTCGCACCTTCTCATGCAATGCTTTCTCAAAATTTGCTTTTCTTTTTCCTTCTTGATAAACAAACTCATTAGTAGGAAAAGGTAAAATATCTAAAGGTGTAGAAGGATTAAAACATAAACAATCTCAAATGGTGAGCAATTAGTAGAACTATGAATAGTCCTATTATACGCAAACTCAATATGAGGTAAACATGATTCCCAATTCTTCAAATTCTTTTGAATGATAGCACGAAGTAAAGTAGACAAAGTCCTATTAACTACTTCAGTTTGACCATTAGTTTGAGGATGTGCAACAGTAGAAAATAAAAGTTTTGTGCCCAACTTATTCCATAAAGTACGCCAAAAGTGATTTAAGAATTTAACATCTCGATCACTCACAATACTATGTGGAATTCCATGCAATCTTACTATTTCCTTGAAGAATAAATCAGCAATATGTTGTGCATCATTGGTTTTAGAACATTCAATAAAATGTGACATCTTACTAAACCTATCAATAACAACAAAAATGCTATCTTTATCAGAACATGACCTAGGCAAACCAAGCATAAAATCTATAGAAATATCAATCCAAAGATGACTAGGCACGGGTAAGGGAGTATACAAACCATGACGCATGATTTTCGATTTGGCTTGCCTACATGTAATGCACTTATCACAAACACTTTTAACATTTTTTAACATGTTAGGCCAATAAAAGTGCTCATGCAATATGTCATATGTCTTAGCAATGCCAAAATGTCGCATTAACCCCCCACCATGAATTTCATTAACAAGTAATTCACGTATAGAAAAAGTGGAATGCATAACTTATTCTTTTTAAATAAGAATTCATCATGCAAAAAGTAGTCACGATATGGCTTATGCAAATAATGGTCATACACAATTCTGAAATCAGCATCATTAACATACAAACCCTTCATTAAATCAAAACCAAGAAGTTTAGTATGCAAATAAGTAACGAGTACCTCCTTGATAATGCATCCGTCTCGATATTATCTTTACCTATCTTGTATTTGATAACATATGGAAATGTTTCAATAAACTCAACCCATTTAGCATGACGTTTGTTCAATTTCCCTTGAGATTTTAGAAACTTTAGACTCCCATGGTTCGAATGGATGATAAACTCCTTCATCCATAAGTAGTGGTGCCAAACTTGTAATGACCTTACCAAAGCATACAACTCCTTGTCATAAGTTGCATACTTCCAAACTGCTCCATTAAGCTTTTCACTAAAATATGCCACGGGTCTATTTTCCTGCATTAATACAGCACCAATACCAATCCCAGAGGCATCACATTGAATTTCAAAAGCTTTATTAAAATCAGTCAAAGCAAGCACTAGAGCATGAGTCAATTTATCCTTTAGCGTGTTAAAGGCCTTTTCATGTTCATCTTTCCAAACAAAAGATACATTTTTCTTAATAAGTTCATTCAAAGGTGCAGTAATAGAACTAAAATCCCTAACAAACCTTCTATAAAAACTTGCAAGACCATGAAAACTCCTAACGTCACTAACATTTTGAGGTCTAGGCTATTCACTAATTGCGTTGACTTTTGACTCATCAACTTTTATGCCATTAGATATAACAATATACCCTAAAAAGACAATTGATTCTAAACAAAAAGAACACTTTTTAAGATTAGCATACAATTGATTCTCACGCAAAACAGCAAACACACTCATAAGATGTAAAACATGCTCATCTAATTATTTACTGTAAATGAGAATATCATCAAAATAGACTACCACAAATTTTCCAATAAAATGACGAAAAACATGATTCATTAATCTCATGAAAGTACTAGTTGCATTAATTAGTTAATCCAAAGGGCATAACCAACCATTCATACAATCCAAACTTGGTTTTAAATGCAGTTTTTCATTCATCTCCTTCTTTTATACGAATTTGGTAGTATCCACTATTTTAGAACCATGTAATTCATCAAGCATATCATCTAACCTAGGGATAGGATATCTATACTTAATTGTGATTTTGTTAATGGCTCTACAATCAACACACATACGCCAAGACTCATCTTTCTTAGAAACCAAAATTATAGGAACAGAACAAGGACTTAGAGATTCGCGTACAATACCCTTGGCAAGGAGTTCATCCACTTGCCTTTGAATCTTCTCTGTCTCCTCGGGGCTTGCTCTATAGGCTGGCCTATTTGGAATTGAAGCTCCTAGAATGAAATCAATTTGATGTTTAATCCCTCAAATAGGTGGCAATCCATCGGGTATCTCATCTGGAAATACGTCTCTATATTCCTGCAAAAGAGATAAGACAACACTAGGCAAATCTTTAAGGTGATCACTAACAATGATGTACACATCCTTTCGGATCATTAAATACAATGATTCCCTATTGTCTAATGCTCTATTAATCTCACTTTTTGAAGCAAAAACAACAAGTTTCTTTGGAACTAACTTTAGGCCTACACTAGATTTTTGACCTATGCTATTTTTTGTTTCTTAGACTCCTATTTTGCATCGGACTCCTTCATCTCAGCCCAAGCTTTTGCAACTGTACTTTGATCTTCAAAGATCTGCCACGGCTTTAATGATGATAAAGTCACATTAAAACCATTATAATCAAACTTATAACAGTTCTTCTTAGCATGATAAACCACATCTCTGTCATATTGCCAAGGTCTTCCTAATAACAAGTGAGCTGCCTCCATTGGTACCACATCACATAAAACCTCATCTTGGTACTTTCCAATAGAGAAAGAAATATTCACTTGCTTGTTAACCCTAACTTAACCACTTTGAGTTAACCATTGTAACCTGTAAGGTTTTGGATGCTTGATGCATGTCCAGCCCAATTTTCGAACTAGCAATACACTAGCCACATTAGTACAACTTCCGCTATCAATTATCATACTACAAATCTTTCCTTGAACTTTCATCGATTGTGAAAGATGTTTTCACCTTGAACTTCATCTTCATCAACTTGTACACTAAGAATCCTCCTGGAAACTAAGTTAAGTTTGTCAAACTCTTCAAACTCATTTTCTAATTTTTCCTCAAGTGCTGCTATTTCCTCATCACTTGAATGCTCACTAAAGATATCACCATTGTCAAGGACATACATAAGCTTCCTTGTTAGACAATCAGACTGATAATGCCCATATCTTTTGCATTTAAAGCATTGAACTTCTCGTTGGTGTTGAACAGTCATAGGTGTTGTCATTGGCGTGCTCATAGGTTGTTTTCCTATGACCTTGGAAGTGGACTCAGAAACTACTGATTTTGGTTTAAATGGGGTCTTAGATGTGAAAGATTTAAAATCCTTTTTCCATGTTGGCTTGGAAGAAGAAGAAGAAGCTTGGCCCTTGAACTTCATGTACTTTTCGATCTTTACAGCTGTATGAAGTGTTTCTTCCATATCCAACGTATGCTGTAAATCGACCTTATGAGCCAATCCTAGATTCAAACCTCCAACAAATCGATCCATAGTGGTTTCCTCATCCTCCTCTATATTGGCCTTAATCATTAATAACTCAATTTCTTTGTAGTACTCCTCAACAGTCATACTTCCTTGGACCAAAGTTCACAAATTCCTTTTTAGATCCTTTTGATAATAAGTAGGTACATATCTTTTCCTCTTAATGACCTCATCTCACGCCACGTTTGGATTGGTGGTTCGTCATTCATTCTCCTGCTTCGAACCAATTGCTTCCGCCAAACTTCTTCATAATTTTGAAGATGCATCCCAACCATACGAATTTTCTCCTCATCATCCAATCCACTACCCTCGAACATTAAATCCATTGTTCTGATCCATTCTAAGAACAACTCTGGATCAGATTTTCCATAAAATGTGGGAAAATCAACCCTAAATGTTTGTATTTTAATTTCATATTTCTTTGTTGTTTTGGGTTGGTGTGGTGTTTCTGCAGCCTCATCAAAGTCAAGATGTCTTGGAGCCGGATTCTGCGCATTATGTGATCTATTGTGCTCCATAGTTGTCATGCGAATGGACAACTCCTTAACCATGTCCACAAGAGATGCAATTTGAGATTGCATATCCATTTGTGTTTTAGAACTGTTGTCCGTCATGGTACCTGCAATAGTTAAGATGCAAGAAATAACAATAACAAGTTATTAAAATTCCTTCCGGGTTCTCACGTTTTGGGCTGTAGGTATACTCCCATCTTTGTTGGTAGTTTCTCTTTTTATCCCTAAATACTCTAATATATATATATATATATATATATATATATATATACACTAATCTAAAGTCAGTCACTGCCTTGAATTGAGAAACAAGTAGTAAACAAGCCAAATTCAAAACCACTAGAACCAAATTTCATATTAGAAGCAAATATAGAAACTAGAGTAATTTATTAACACGTGTAGGGGACAATTTGGATTAGCAATAAGAACCAACAATAACCAGAAAGTACACAAAATAAGAAAAAGGACAAAAAAAGAATCACTCAAATCGGGTGTAAAACGAAAAAGTTATGGCTGATAGAAATTTTTTCGAAAACTTCAGAGACCCGTAAGGTGATGAAAACAAACGATAGAATTTGACAATAATAGAATCAACGTCACTAGAAAAAGCCTTGTGAAAATTGTAGATCTCTTCTAGATCTTCAAAACGGTATATCATGGGCGAAAAACGGAGTTCGTATGACAAAGTTATGTCTGTTTTACTAACAACATGTAAAAATCATTTTTTTTTTGTGTTTTTTTTTTGTTTACTCAAACAAAATTGATTCTTGTAATGAAATTTACACCTAAAAAATTAGATGCAAATAAGAACCAAACAAAACACAAGAATCACAAAAAAAAAAAAAAACTAAACAGAATAAAAAAACGAATTGAATTGTGAGAATAACCTGAAAATTGTACAATCAAAGCTTTGATACCACTTTGATGTGTGTAAGGTAGCGAGGGAAGTTTCGACCCCACCAACTTATGCAATAATTGTTGGACCTAGCACAAATTTTCAAACAAACAAGCGGAAACAAACACAAATATATGGAACGTGAGTTTGATGGTTACGTCCTCTTCACGAACTTCACGAACAAGTTCTTGCTCAAATATGTTCTTGATCAACGTGTGTAGTGCGCTCCTCATACGTTTAGTCCTCGAACGAGTCATAGGTCCACCAACTACTTGCAATGGATCATCCACAAAGTTTCTTGGGTGAGCCTCCTCATCAACAAACTTCTAAGGTTCACTCCCTAAGAATGTTGGGTTTTCAAATTAGGTTCACTCCCTAAATTGAAGAAAATAAGCAAAGCTTAGTAAATTCCTTATTGGAAAATTCTTATTCTTCATTCGTCATAAAAACGTAGAGTGTAAGGCTTTAAATAGGCTACAAGAAGTGTCAATGGTTGGTATCTTTTCGATTTGGGATAATTGCCAATCATGTTTCCTAATTTGAATTGGAATCAAATCCAAATTATTTCCTAAAACCTACCATTATTGAAGTTTCCTAAAATGAATCCATCACATGCCTTTATCATACAAGATAACTTGGACCATGTGATTATTAACTTAAAAATGAACTTAATAATTAAACAAGCCCAATAAAATATTTTTGGACTTTTAACCAAATAATCTAAAACCCTAAAGAATTACTTAAAAGTGTGATCCAAAATTAAGACAAAAAGCACGCCATTTTTAGGTCTTTACGTATGATTGATCGTCTCTTGGATATTCTTCAATCCGAAATCTCCTTAAGTTTCAAAATTCTAGGAACCATTGAATTATCTTTGATAAGCGCCAATGAAGAAATATTCCATAACACTCCTTGCGTAGACGTTGGAGTGATGATCTCATCAAATCCTTCAATAGCCTTGCTAAGCAACCCATTCAAGTAAGCTTTCATTCGCTTAGTCTTGGACCTTTTCATCGGGCCGCCAATGTCATTTAAAGGATTATCTTCCTTGGCCGGATTCATATTAGTTAAAGGATGTTAATTGTTATAATTAGAACTGTAGGGGATAAAGTTGAAACATAACAATATTATAAGGAAATTAAGTGTATTTTACCCTTTATAATATAGCAGTCAAATTTAAAATGTTTAACTCTGAGGAGTTAATCGGTATTTGATAGCCAGTTGTCGTGGCTCGTCAATTTATCCTAATTTCACTAACTGTAGTAGCAGTGAGCTAAGTTTCGTTCCACAGGGAAAAAGGAAGATTCAAGAAATTGATATTGCTCGTGCAGTAATCACAACAGTAATATCTCGAATTGAAATAAGGAAGAGTAACAAGAACCGGAAATTATCCTATTGAAACTCACATAGACAAGTAACAAACTAACAAACACGGGTAACAAAGAAACGTCCAAGAGAAACACAAATGTTCAACAAAGATAACCTAAGTCTTCTTCTGGATGAATGCATTTTTCATCTATATGTCTAAGGCAGTGCAATTAACATGCAATTCAAGCAATAAGAGGAGAAGTGCAACCAGGAGACCTAATCACAGTTGGCATGGCCACCACACTGTAACCCTAGCCTTCCATCACCATCCTATACTCTTCTCAATTCCCTACCCGAATTACTCAAGCAATATATCTCCTAGGATCTCCCATGGCGAGGCCTGATCCTAGCTTGTAAACTCATCATACCAGTAAGAGAATCTCTCTACACAACCTTGATCTAAGGAATTCACAAATTAATCTTCCTATGGTGAGGCCTAGCTAAAATTTGTGATCATTTGCACACAGGTTAGAGAACTCAAACAACATCCAATTCTTATTCATGCAATTCTTATCCTAAACTAGTGAAATGAAATTCAACTCAGCATGATGACCGCAATCGAACTCATCTCAACCAATTCAGTTCAAATTCATGAAGTTAAACAAGTTTATAGGATCAAAATAGAGGATGTTGAATTACTTTCTTAAACATGTCAATTGCACCAAAAATTATCATATAGACTTAGCATTCATCCATTAGAAGCCTAGGTTATCACACACTAGCCAGATTTCACCATAATCAACTCAATCTCAGCAAATTTCATCATTTTGCGATTTGCATCCATCGAATTGGAAAATTTTACCGTTTAGAATCAAGAGGATTGTATAAAGTTCCTTCGATTGAGAAGATTATGTTATACCAGAGCTTGCAAGCAATCAAAGATCGGAATTGAAGATGAAAACCTAGAGCGAGAAACTAGAGAGAGAAAGTAAATCTCAAAGAAGAACACTTCCCGCTCTAAAATCAAAAGTCGGATACCAAAAATGGAAAATTGTAAAATCGTGAAAAATATATCCCATACATATTAGCTTCATCTCCTATTTATAGAGTTATGAAAATGTAACTAATACGCAACCGTAAAATAGCTACATTATTACAATAGTTTCCACAAAAGAAATGACTAAAATCAGCCCCAGAAGTTGAAAATTGAAATTTGAAGAAATTGTTCAGCAAACCAGTGCCTTTAAGCTTGCGGTGTTGCGCCTTCAGGTCAGCTTCAGCGCCTCTGTGCCTGCAAGCTTCACTCTTTCGCTCATGCTTGCTGAAGAAGAAAGTCCAAAGTAGCTGCAGCGCCTTCAAGCCTGGACATTTCATGCCTTCAACATCCTTGCGAGTCTCCTCCGATTCAGCCTCCAAAATTGCACGCCTTCGCGCCATGGAAATCCACGCTTTCAGCCGCTCGTTGCACTCCCAAGCTCCGCCCGACGAAGTCTTGCCACAGCTTCACAAAGCCTCGCTGATGGCTGTATGAAGCCTCACCACCGCTGCACGAAGCCTCGCTACCACTGCACGAAGCCTCGCCATTTTTTTGTGGAATTTGTGAAATCGAGCGATTTGTGAGAAATGTGTTCTAAGAGTGAAAGGTGAAGTAAGGTGCTTCATTTGTTGTGAAGTGTAGAGTAACATGTGTGGAGTAACATGTGTGGAGTGTAAACAATTTGTGAAAAAATGAAATATCATACACAAGATCTCCTCACCAGTATTCATATCCAAAATTTATAAAATGTGTTCTCAATTTTTCAAAAACTTCGATGTACTTTCGATGGAACAAGAAGTGGGTTTGAGAACAAAATCCAAATTTCTTTGAAGTACACATATTGAAAGATCACAATAAAATGTAAAAGATGCAAGCTATTTTCTTTTCATGAAAGAGCCAAGAAAATAGAAGACACCATTTTGTGTTTACAAATAGCTAATGCATAGAGTGTGTGTGAGTGTGAGAGTTCGTCGCATGAGCTTGTTGCATGCTCTTGCGACGAAGTGTGCTCGTGTGCGGCGAAGTGAGTGAGCTCGCCGCATGTTCATGCGGCGAGGTGTGCGACGACGTGTGTGCTTATGCGCTAGTGTGTAGCAGTGCTCGTGCATGTGTGCGGTGCTGTGTGTAATTGTGTGCAGCGATGTTGCAAGAGTGTGCGCATGTGTGCGAGAGTGTAGCGTGAGTGTGTGCTAGGATGCTGCATAGTGTGCGAGAGTTGTGTGCATAGTGTGCAGAGTTGAGTGCTAATGTGCAGTGAGTACAAAGGCCAAACGCTAGGAAATCTAAAATGGCAAAGTGTTCATTTCATTCAAATGCTCTATTTCCATGCCAAATATATGTGTTTTAGCCCATGAATTAGACCTGGTGATAAACATAGAAGTTCTAGGTCCATTTCTTAGCTTTCCACTAATTCAAGAATCAATATCATTGGACACCTAAAACTCAAGATATGCACGTTTTATCAAATTGTGGCAGAAAGTAAACCCTAAAAAATCCTAAACCAAGCACAACATAGAAGCTCTCATTTCTCATGGTTGCATACAGAATTTGAAGAAAGTTAGAACATGACAATTAAAGTTCACAAGAAGAGCTTCCCATAGCATCCAAAAACTCACCATTCGGATTAAAATTGAAAGAGTTATTCACGACACAAGTTGAACATCAAAACTGCCAAAACCCTAATTTGGCCAAAAGATCACTTTCAATTCCTTCATATCTTTTCTTAACACATTTCACTTCATTTACTATCATTTTTTACCCTTTTTGCACCATTTCAACATTATCAACTAGCAAACCACACATATGCATGAAACCACATAAATCACCACACATTTGCATCATTCACAAGACAAAAGCTAAGATATTTAGCATAAAATAGTTGGTATAAAACCAACTCATCAAATTCCCCCACACTTGAGCTTTTGCTTGTCCTCAAGCAAATTCGCACTTCACATCCCATTTTCATCACTTGTTTCTAACACCTTGTTCATTCATCCACAAAGGCCACATCCAAGTTCATCAAATCATTTTCCACACACAAGTTTATTCCAAAGTTTCTGGCACCAAATTCTCAGACCTCAGCACAAATGATCAACTAAAGCACAATGAATAAAGGCCAAAATGTCATGCGTGCAAGTGTGTGCTGAGGAACATGAACTTCATCTATTCCCTTGCTATACACCATCTAGCTTGTCTCACAACCATTCAATACATGTCAATTTCCTTGTCTACTCTTATGAACATGCAATCACAAGATCAATGGTACCTATGCGTACATTGGTACTCTATGGGACATTGCCCTTATTTTGCACATTGGTGCATATTCGTTTCACACATTGGTGACTAAAAATAAAGCCTGGGTTTTATGGCTGTTTTCTCCAGATTTGATTGCCAGGTTCTTATGGCTTTTTCCTTCCCAGTTGCCAATAGGGCTTTTTCTCCATATCCTTTCTTGTGCAAGCGCATGTTCATAAGAATCCCAAATTGACTAAACATGCACGAATTCTGGAGACACCAGATAAATTCATAACAAAAAGAACAGAATCTATACACATTACCTCCTATGTCATTTGAGTTTTGCATGGCATATCTATCTTACCTTAACATCAGGCTTTAGTCAGCAAAATGTACTAATTTCTTCAAACTTAGTACCAGGAAACAAAAATTTTCACATGCAAGATCAAAGAGATTTATGTGATGAACCTGGATTTAGCCATAATGAACTAGGAACAAAGTTTCAAATTCAAGGTGATTACTCATTCTTCTCAATTTTGATTAATTTTGTTCATTCCCTTTTCATCCTTCTTCTTGCATTGATTTCATTACACTTTTTAACTCACTTTAGTCAACATTAGTAAGTTCAACATCACCAATTTGCAATCCCTTGAACACAAATTCACATCACAATTCATAAACTTGCACACAACACCACACACTCTAATTTCATTAATGCAAAGTGGTAAACACACCAAGAACCGAGAGAGGAAATTCTAAACCTTCATCGTGACATAGTACATTCCACTCCCTTAACTAACAAACTATAGATTACTTCACTAACCACTCACAATAAGAAAAAAAAAATACATTCTACACTCCAAACGCTCAAACAACACTAAGCAACACAAAGCAATTCACAGCATCTTCTTCATGGACTTCATTTTCTTCAAAGTTAAACAACTTGACTTCAACCTAGCATGGCAACTTCTACAATCTTCTTGAAAATGAGTACTCATAACATGCTTGACTTGTTAAAGCTACAATTTCCACCATAAGCCACGGCTCCACTTCAGCAATACAAAGAAAAATCTAAGCACAAACTTCATCAATCAATCAACCACTCAATTCGCAACAACCTCACAAGACAAAGCACAACACCATAATAAATCCACAACAAAGCATCAATAAAAATTTTAATTTCCCTTCCCCACACTTGAAATAAACATTGTTCCCAATGTAAAAGATTAAGATTGAGGAGCTCCCTGGGATGAAGACGGAGCAGAAGAAGAAGGTGGAGAAAATGATGCTGTTGTGGAGAATGAAGCATCAGTGAATGGTTGTGCCCTGTAATGGAACGGACCAATCATGGGACCTTGGAGGGGCTGACCAGATGCAATCAAGGGAATCCGAATACCAGGCATAAACTCAGGATCAGGTAGGAAAGGGGGAGTAGGGGGCATCTGAGGAATACGACCAAATGTCGGCAAAGGCCCAAATGATGAGACAGCAGGAACCTCAGGCAGAAGCTCGTGAATTTCACCACTAATCATATCCCTTGACAAATTTGGTACCCTATACCCAGCTAATTGAGCATTCGTCGGTGTGGGTTTCGGTGGTCCTGGATTCGAATGATAGTAGACAGACATTTTGTTACACCTATCTAGCTCAGCTTGCATAACTACTTGGCGATGGTAAAGAACTTCAAACTGTTGCTGAGCAATGGACGACATGTCATCCAACTTATGCACCATAGTATCCGTAGTTGAATTCCATCCTTGCTGCATGTCATTTATCATCTCGTGCATACTCTCCAAACGTTCATCCACTTGCTGGAATCTTGTGTCAATTGATTGCTGGAACTCTTGCAGTGAAACATGAAAATTTTGAAAATCATAAGGGTGATAGTCATTCCCAGATCCACCAGCTTCATGTTCATGTCTATTCTCATCCTGAGGTTCATTACCTCTTGCTATCTGAGCTTGCAGAAGTTCCTTCTCGATACGCATATACTTCCTATATAACTGCGTGCTAATTGGCCCTGGATTCTTTCTCCAATCTCCTGGCCCAACATCCACACCCTGAGCGGCGCAAATCTCTTCAATCAAGACTGGAAAGTACAGGGCAGCATTGTCCATATCAATACCAGATTTAATGCTTGAAAAAATTATCCTTCCTGCATCTATTGACCTCTTCCCTCAGATCGCTGACAGCAGGAACAACCTTTTTCGGGACACTTCAGTGGTCTGAGTACTGGGCATCAACCGAGACACCACAAACTTTTGCCATATTTTCACATCACTCTTCAATGATTTATTGCGAACATGCAAATGATCTCCCCTCTTGTTCAGGACCCATTCCGCACCGGGTAAAGCCAGTTCCTCTAACAACTCTTCATCTAGACTTGCATTTTTGGGAAAGTGCAAAGGATCCTTCGAATAGCTCGGAGTACCAAGATGATTATTGATAATCTCACTAGTGAAATGTACCCACTTCCCTCTCACATAGTAAGCTCCATCATCATTTGGAGACTTTGCATTTGCGTAAAACTCCCTAGCTAGACTTGCATTGCAATAAGCTGGTGCTCCAGTGAGCTTCTGATCAAAACGATGGAATTCCATCACTGTCTGGAACGGACCTTCATCCACCGTGAACCCCCTCTCAAGATGAAGCATCTTTAAGGCCATGCCTTGTTCCCATCGTGCTTGTGCTGCTTCATCCACAAATATAGACGGGCCTGAAGAACCCTTCTTTCTCTTTGGTGTAGGTGCTTGCACCGTGTACTCGAAAGGTCCCTCAAAAAGTGGCAAGTCATCCTCAACACAATAATCAGGATCATCAGAGTCATCAGAAGGTATTTGTGCCTTGCCTTGTGCCTTGCCTTTTCCTTTCTTCGAAGTACTTTCTTGTCCCTTTTTCGGAGTAGACGCCTTCTTAGGTGCCATGACTGTAACAAAAGTTCAGCTTATCAAACAATACTCAAAGCAAAACAAATGCATTAATAACATCACTAAGCAAATGTATGTTTAACAAATTCCTGAAATTAGAACCAGCATGAAAAGATCGTAAACATCATCCAAGAAGCAGGGAGAATCAGTTCAAAAATAAAACATCAAAGTTGTAGTGCACTCTTTAAAAGAAATTTGAGGACAAGAATCACTCGATTTGGAGTCAAAATGACCAAATTATGGCTAAAATACCGAGAGTCACTAAACTGTTTAGATTCAACATTTCCACAAATCACAATTCATAACATGAACACACATTGTCCTCAACATTAGACCATATTCCGGGCAGAACTAACAAAAGTGTATGACATAAGAAATGTAGCCTTTCCTTTTAGCTAAACGTTCCAACTGGAATCAACATAATTGGACATTCCATGCTCAAGTTATGGCCTATTTATATAAACGTGGTAAATCTGGGCAGCTTAAACAAATTCCAGAAATTTTATCAAAGTAAACTCCACATTTCCAGTTAATTTAGTCTACACTCCAGTCAAAACTAGTAAAAATGACAAACATAAACTTTGTAGCTCATAGTCTTAGCTAAAATCTCCCACTGGAATCATGCAATTTGGACCTCAAATACCCAAGATATAGCATTAATACCGAGACATGGCAGAACTGGGAAAAATCAGAATTTCAACTTTCCTAAATCCAGCTTTTGTACTATAGGTTCTCACCAAAAATGCACTGTCTTCCCATCACATTCAGCTAAAATGTACAACATAAACATGATAGCCCAACATCTTAGATAAATTTTGGGACTGGAATCATGCATTTTCAACATTCCAAACTCAAGTTATGCACAAAACACAGAAACATGGCAAAGCTGGAAAAAAATAAAATTGAAAACCAAAATTTTGAATTTCACTCCCCCACACTTATCATGCATTTGTTCCCTTAGTTAATCGACAAGATGTCCTGCATGTTCATCATTTCCACCATGGAACTACACTCATGACATGTTTTTACATTCCTCAACAACTCAATCGTGCAAGTCAAAAAAGTTTTGAAGAAATCGAAGCATACCTTTGCTTCTTGGAAGGATGAAGAAAAGATTAGCTGAAGAGAAAGTTGAAACCTTGAAGATGACAAATATTCAACAATGCTCTTAGCAATGCTGATTCGAAACACTCCACTTGTGATGGTCTTGGAACATAAACAATATTATACACTTATTCCAAACCATTCGGTCAAACCAAACCATTCAAACACAAACAACAAAAATATCATTCATATGTGGGTCCATGTTAATTCATTGCATGTGAATTCATTGCATGTGATGCCTTCCTAGCTACCACTTAAAGTTTGCAGCCTTATGTCATTCAAGGTCCCTTCTATGTGTTCACGGTTTTCACTATTTCTTCACCATCCCATTTTGGCCTTTTGCGTGAATGAATATTTCAGCTTGTCAGTTCCCTTTACTCATGTCCAGAAAGATTAAATTCCCTTATCATCAATACACTTATATAACCCTCACCAAACTAATATTGAAGTGCACCCACTAATCACTAATACCATGCCTCCTACTAACAATACCAAGCATAACACCACTCCTACACATAACCAATAAACTATACTAACTTCCTGAAAATATCATCACTCAAAAAACTACTAGTACCATACTAACTATAACAAAACAACTTAAAACAACGAAAATAGCAACATAGCAACGCACTCCAATTGGTGCACTCCCCCACACTTAAATGAAGGCACGATCCCCGTGAGAAAAGAAAGAACAAACACGAACAAAGGAACCTGGCCTTCCACTTGTCTACAAGCCTCGGGAAATTCTGGCGAGTCGTTCCTCCTCTTGCCACACATGCCATTGAGAAGGTCCAAGAAGTCCAAGAGGATTTTGAGGAATGTCATCAGAAGTGATATCAACTCCTTTTCTATGAGCCATTGCTGTAAGCAAAGCTGGAAAGAATATCGGTGCAAATTCATTGCGCTGTGCCCTCCTGATGAACTCTAGCATCAATTTACCAATATCAATAGAAAAATCATGTTGAATGGCATATATCAAAAGAACTCTATCTCTAGATGCTATATTCGCACGGTTAGTAGGGAAGATCTTAGAATTGATAAACATTAACCACATTTTGGCCTCAGATGTCAACTCACTGGTGGGCACATACAACGCCTCATATCTAGCATTTCTTACCCATGTAGCCCCAGGTAAAGCCACTGCAGCCAACAAGTGATCAGTATTCTCTGCCCTCACCAACCAACAATAAGTATCACCAGGATAATCAGGAAGAAGGAAATGCAAATTTATGCTATGACGATTGACCTTCAAATATGTCCCTCTCACGAACACTAAATGAACACCATTAGCTCGGAAATTTGCATAAAACTCTTGGACTATATCCATATTCATCACAACAGAGGCTCGTGCAAAATGAGCCCAAGAATGTCTGAATATCAACTCCTCAAATCTTCGGGAAGGATCCTGAAATGGTCTCTCAATCATAACAGATCTGTTGATAAAGCCATGGTATAAGTTCTCAGCAGTAGCATTAACAAAATGGGGGAAGTTAGCTGGTTTAAAATCAATCACCACCTCCTCATCATTAGAAGAAGAAGAAGAAGAAGAGGATGAGGTAGTTCCTGGATCTTCACTAAATATGGCATACTCATAAGAATTCTGATGAGGAGAGTAATTCATGAATTTAGAAGGAAGAGTTGCTAACAAAAAAAGTAGCTTAGGGAACAAAGTAATGAGCAAGCATAGGAGAGATGTTCAATATATAGAAGTTTCATACTAGCGATCAGACAACCACATGTGAAAACACATATGTCATAGCTTGGTGTCTTCATTCTACCATTATTGAAACCATACAAACCAATAATGCATCAATAATGCTCTCAAGTTCACGGGACTGAAAATAAACATTGCCTTCAAGCATTTACCTTGGTTGGAAGACAAAAAACCAAACTCATCTTACTCTTGAGCAAAGGAATAAGCAAAGATTCACTCTTCATCCCTAACATGAATCACCATCATTCCTCTGAGAATCTGCCCAAAATGTAACAACCAGTTATGAAAATTTGTCATGTTATGTTGCTATGTTAGACACAAACTAAAAATTAACAAGTAAAAGAAATCACAACTAATCAAGACAAGGAAAGAAAATCAGGGTTGCCTCCTAGGAGCGTTTGGTTTAATGTCATCAGCCCGACTAATTGCTGTCTCAGTGGGATATGATAGGATCATCGAGATATAATGCTTGAGGGGCAGTAACACTATGTAACAAATCCCCATCCTCCGGAAGCAAGTAAGGTTTTAACCTATGGCCATTCACCTTCCAAGAGTTACCCTTCTTTTCATCTTGAATCTCTACGACTCCATACGGCTTTAATGTAACAACTGTAAATGGTCCAGTCCATCTGGATTTAAGCTTGCCAGGAAACAACCTCAATCTGGAATTATATAGCAAAACTTTTTGTCCAGGAGCAAAGCTCTTAGATTGTATCTTTGCATCATGTAATCTCTTAGTCCTTTCCTTGTACATCTTAGCATTCACATATGAATTGAATCTAAACTCATCTAATTCATTCAAATCCATCATGCGTTTCGATTGAGCTCCATCTAAATCCAAGTTTAGCTTTTGAATTGCCCAATAGGCTCTATGCTCAAGCTCCACAGGCAAGTGAAACGCCTTTACAAAAACAAGTCGAAAGGGTGAAGCTCCAATGGGAGTTTTATAAGCTGTCCTATATGCCCACAAGGCATCTTCTAGCTTGGATGACCAATCTTTTCTACTAGGATTAACAACCTTCTCCAAAACTCTTTTAATTTCTCTGTTTGATATCTCGACTTGCCCACTGGTTTGGGGGTGGTAAGAAGTAGAAACTTTACGTGTCACCCCATATTTAGCTAGAAGAGCTTCAAAAAGCTTATTGCAAAAATGTGTGCCACCATCAGATATGATTGCTCTTGGAATGCCAAAACGTGTGAAGATATGGGATTTCAAGAAAGCAGTAACACTCCTGGCATCATTGTGGGCAAGACTTTAGCTTCGATCCACTTTGAAACATAATCCACAGCTACTAGAGTGTACTCCATGCCTCCTGATTTTGGAAAAGGACCCATAAAATCTATTCCCCAGACATCAAACAATTCAACCTCTAGAATATTAGTTAAAGGCATTTCATTCCTTGAGGATATATTCCCAGACCTTTGACATTTATCACATTGTTCAACCCAAATTTTTGCATCTAAGAAAATATGGGGCCAATAGAAACCAGATTGAAGAATTTTGAAACCTGTCCTAGTCGCACCAAAATGGCCTCCACACAGACCTTCATGGCATGCTTTCAAAATGTCCTCCTTATCCTCTTCCTTGACACACTTTCTGATAATTTGATCACTGCATGATTTGTATAAGGCATTGTCCTCCCAAAAATAGTGTTTAGCATCATTCCTCAACTTCTTCTTTTGCTCATAAGAATAATATGTAGGAACTTGGCCTACCACCACAAAATTTGCAATTTCAGAATTCCAAGGCAGAAGACCTTTTTCGATCTTGTAAATTTGTTCATCTGGGAAGTCTTCCTTTATCAAAATCTTTGAGTCATCTTGAGCCTCAGACTCCAATCTAGAAAGGTGATCAGCCACAACATTTTCACATCCTTTTCTGTCTTTGATTTCCACATCAAATTCCTGCAGGAGTAACACCAACCTTATTATTCTAGGCTTTGCTTCTTTCTTGGCCAATAAGTACTTCAGAGCAGCGTGATCCGTATGCACTATGACTTTGGAACCCAAAAGATAGGCTCAAAATTTATCAAATGAGAACACAACTGCCAACATCTCCTTCTCAGTGGTGGTGTAATTGAGTTGGGCACCATTTAACAGCTTGCTTGCATAATATATAGTGTGGAAGATCTTGTTCCTTCGTTGCCCAAGGACAGCTCCCAAAGCATAGTCACTGGCATCACACATAATCTCGAAAGGTTCACCCCAATTAGAAGTGATTATCACAGGAGCCTCAACAAGCTTTGCTTTCAACATGTCAAAAGCTTCAACACATTCTATTCCAAAATTGAACTTGACATCCTTCTCCAGCAAATTACAAAGAGGCCTAGCAATCTTGGAGAAGTCTTTTATGAACCTTCTATAAAATCCAGCATGGCCAAGGAAACTTCTTACCCCTTTTACACTAGTGGGGTGAGGAAGTCTTGAAATTACATCTATTTTAGCTTTATACACTTCAATCCCCTTGCTGGAAATTTTATGTCCTAACACAATTCCCTCTTGAACCATGAACTGACACTTCTCCCAATTAAGTACTAGATTAGTTTGTTCACATCTTTGTAGTACCTTAGCCAAATTCCCCAAACAATTCTCAAATGTCATGCCAAAAACCAAAAAGTCATCCATGAATATCTCAATTACATCCTCCACCATGTCATGAAAGATTGACATCATATACCTTTGAAAAGTGGCAGGTGCATTGCATAATCCGAATGGCATCGTTTTGTAAGCAAAAGTTCCAAAGGGGCACGTAAAGGTTGTCTTGTCTTGATCCTTTGGGTCTATGGCTATCTGATTATACCCAGAGTATCCATCCAGAAAACAATAATACAAGAAACCAGCAATACGGTCCAAGAGTTGCTCAAGAAATGGCAGGGGAAAATGATCCTTCCTTGTTGCTGAGTTGAGTTTCCTATAATCCATGCATACTCTCCAAGCATTTACAACCCTCGTTGCAATCAGTTCATTCGCCTCATTCTTTACCACTGTCACACCTCTTTTTTTCGGGACGCACTGAATCGGGCTCACCCACTCACTATCTGATATGGGGAAAATCATTCCAAAGTCTAACAATTTAATCACCTCTTTTTTAACCACATCCATCATCTGTGGATTTAACTTTCTTTGCCTATCCCTTACAGGAACTGAATTTTCTTCCAAGAGAATCTTATACATGCATATGGAAGGACTAATGCCTTTGATGTCTGCAATTGTCCAACCCAAAGCCCTCTTGTATTGCCTCAAAACAACTAAGAGTTTCTCCTCTTGCCAACCGTCCAATGTAGAAGATATCACCACAGGCAAAGTTTCATTCTCACCAAGATAGGCATATTTCAAATAAGGTGGAAGTGGTTTGAGTTCAAGCTTTGGAGGTACTTCAATGGATGGCAGCAACTTCTCATTCCTGCATAAATTCTCATCTTTCCTCACCTCAATGGGATTGCAAAACGTATTAGTAGAAAGAAGACATTTTTCATTTTCTAACATTCAATCACAAGAATCATGTAACTTATCTTCTACCACACATGTTTGCATTTGAACATCAATCACTTCAAATTGCATTTCACATATAGATTCCTCAATAACACAACATTCTACAAGGTTTTCAAGTTCATTAAGAATCATGCAATCTTCTTTGTCTAACTCCACAATCTTACAAACCTCATTGTGCAAACTCAATTCATCAGTGCAAAAATAGTCATGAGCAACTTTATCATCAAGCATATGCATTGAACATGCAACAGTTCTAATTACAAAACAAGTCTCTACATCTGAAGGATGTTTCATGGCATAGTTGACATCAAAAACTACTTGTTCATCATTAATGCGAAAAATAACTGTCTTATTTCTCACACCAATTAATGCATCATCAGTAGCTAGAAAAGGTCTACCAAATATTAAAGGAACTTCAGGATCCTCCTCCATATCAAGAACAATGAAATCAACAGGCAAAGTAAATTTATCAATTCTTACCAGTACATCCTCTACTAAGCTTGTGGGAGTCACCAAAGACCTATCTGCAAGCTGAAGTGTAACAGCTACTGGGCGAATCCTTCCACCTAATCCAACATTGATAGCTATAGAAAGTGGCATAAGGTTAATGCCAGCTCCCAAGTCACAAAGAGCCTTTGAAAAATGTCTTGTTCCAATCTTGCAAGGAATTGTACAACTGCCTGCATCTTTTAGCTTAGGAGGCAAATTATGCACCATCCATACTTGACTAAATTCTGAAAGCATCATGGGAACTTCACACCTCAAAATTTGCTCCTTATTCGAGATGAGATCCTTCAAATATTTTGCATACTTGGGCATGACAGTCACCAAATCCATTAATGGAAGATTCACATTTACTTGCTTAATGACATCCAAGAATCTAGTGAACTGAGGACCTCTTTTAGGTGGAGGTTTCTTTCTTTCTGGGAATGGAGGTTTTGGTGCATACTCAGGGAAATTGAAAGGATTAGAATTTTTAGTAATCTCATATCCTACTCTCTCGGGTATCTCTTTCTTTTCAGTAGTAGGAGCTTCTTGTTCACCTTCCTTCCTTAGTTCCAGAACTTCCTCAGCTTCCTTTTTCTGATCTTCTTCTAGACAATCACTCTTATCTTCCGAATGTTTGCTTCCTAGCAAAAGTTTTCCACTCCTCAAGGTGATGGCATTACAAGCTTCTCTTCCATTTGGATTTGGAATTGTGTCACTTGGAAGTGCTCCTTTTGGTCTTTGATGCACAGCATTTGCCAATTGTCCAAGTTGCATTTCAATATTCTTCAAAGTGGCTTCATGATGTTTAACAGTAGATTCCAAGCCCCCAAATCGTTGCTCATTTTTGTCCATCTTCTCCATCAACTTTTGAAACATATCTTCCACAGATGGCTTCCTTTGTTCTGATGTACTGGCTTGATGATCAAAACAGGAGGTGCATTTGTCGCTCTTCTCTACTTATTTGCTTGGTAATAATTTCCTCCTTGATTCTGTTGTTGATTCCAATTCCCTTGGTTCCCACCATATTGCCTGTTGCCTCCACTGTAATTGTTTCCAGAGTAATTCCCACTATATTGAGGTTTGTTACTGTAGTTATTCACATACTGAATAGATTCAGTTGTGATAGCAAATTCATCGGTATGATGTTCCCCTTTACATAAACCACAAGAGAGAACTGGGGCTTTCAATTGAGTTGCCTTTAGAGTCTGCACCTGCTTGGCCAATGCTTCAAATTTTTCACTGAGTGAAGTCTCCTCATCTAAATCAAGAACTCCCCTTTGTCTTTTGCCATGCGGCTTACGGGTCTCTGGAAAAAGATATTCATCCTCAGCTATCTGATTGAACAACTCACGCACTTCAGGCATAGATTTGTCTTTAAGTGCCCCATTGGCACAAGCCTTGACCATCATGGATGCTTCAGGAGTAAGGCCTTTGAAGAAGGTATTTGGTTCCCTGATCTCCCCCAAGTCGTGGTTGGGACATTGCCTGATTAGATCGTTGAATCTCTCCCAAGCTTCTCTGAAAGACTCACTATCTTGTCGTTGGAAATTCATAATTTCCATCCTTCTCTTCTCAAGCTTGGCAGGTGGAAAGTATTTAGCCAAATATTTCTTCTGAAGTTCTTCAAATGAAACTGTAGCATCTGCTCCCCCAATGGTCTTAAACCAATGCTTCGCTTTACCTCTCAAAGAGAGAGGAAACAAGATCCTATGAACCTCACTTCGCTCCACCCTTGGTAGTTTAAATGTGCTGTATAAGTCTAGAAACCAATCTAAATGGTCATTCGGATCCTCGTTGTCCAAACCTTGAAAAAATTGGCCCTGTGTGATCATTGATACGATCTGTGGAGGAATATGGTAGCTTTCAACGTCGATGTCCTGTTGTCCGAATCGATTGTCAAAGTTCACTGCATAGTGGTCTCCAAACCTTGGAAGCCTTGCCTCAGGGTTAGCCATTTTTTCCTTTCTTTGCCTCCTCAAGGTCCTTTGCAATTCAAGGTCAAGTATGAATTCAGGTTCCCCTGCAGATCTTAGGGACCTGGGCATACACAAACACCAAGTGATATCAAGAAAAGAAAATAACAAGAATTCCAAAATTTAACTATAAAAGTAACAACACTATAAACTCAGAACACGAGAAGACACATTCAACACTCAAGTACACCAAATGAAACAAAATTAATGGATCAAACTGGAAAACAACCAATACAAGATGGCAAACGTAGTAGAACCAACATACAGTAAGAGTAAAAGTACTCAAACCAAGAACACACTTACTAAGCAAAAAGAACTAAACTAAATCAGAACAATAAGTCACACAAACTAAGAACAGAACAACAACAACTTTCAAGAATCGGGACTAGATTCCCCGGCAGCGGCGCCAAAACTTGATAGCGAGTTGTCGTGGATCGTCAATTTATCCTAATTTCACTAACTGTAGTAGCAGTGAGCTAGGTTTCGTTCCACAGGGAAAAAGGAAGATTCAAGAAATTGATATTGCTCGTGCAGTAATCACAACAGTAATATCTCGAATTGAAATAAGGAAGAGTAACAAGAACCAGAAATTATCCTATTTAAACTCACATAAACAAGTAACAAACTAACAAACACTGATAACAAAGAAACGTCCAAGAGAAACACAAATGTTCAACAAAGATGACCTAGGTCTTCTTCTGGATGAATGCGTTTTTCATCTATATGACTAAGGCAGTGCAATTAACATGCAATTCAAGCAATAAGAGGAGAAGAGTATCCAGGAAACCTAATCACAGTTGACATGGCCACCACACTGTAACCCTAGCCTCCCATCACTATCCTGTCCTATGGCGAGGCCTAAGGATGGTGAATAGAACCTATACTCTTCTCAATTCTCTACCCGAATTACTCAAGCAATATATCTCCTAGGATCTCCCATGGCGAGGCCTGATCCTAGCTTGTAAACTCATCATACCAGTAAGAGAATCTCTCTACACAACGTTGATCTAAGGAATTCACAAATTAATCTTCCTATGGTGAGGCCTAGCTAAAATTTGTGATCATTTGCACACAGGTTAGAGAACTCAAACAACATCCAATTCTTATTCATGCAATTCTTATCCTAAACTAGTGAAATGAAATTCAACTCAGCATGACGACCGCAATCGAACTCATCTCAACCAATTCAGTTCAAATTCATGAAGTTAAACAAGTTTATAGGATCAAAATAGAGGATGTTGAATTACTTTCTTAAACATGGCAATTGAACCACAAATTATCATATAGACTTAGCATTCATCCATTAGAAGCCTGATGCGAACTCATCCAAGGACTCAAGCGTAAGAAACGAAGACCCTTTAAGATGGCACGTCGGCCCTATCACAAGGTCACGAGCAAAGTTGTTCAAAGACACTTTGAATGGATTGGTGTCAACTTGTTGGGAACAATCTCTTCTTGCTTCTTCTAACATCTCAACAAGTCAAGTCCTTTTGATTGAAATTGAAAATCAAGAATAGTTGGGTTCCGTAGGATCCTACGGAACCCACAGAGGGAAGTATCTTTTCTTTTTATTTATTTCAGTCCAAGTATTTCTGATTTAATGTTATTATTTTTAGTTTAAGTCCAAGTAGTAATTATGTGTTATTTCATTTCAGCCCAAGGAAAAATTCAGCTTTGAAGACTTCAGCCCAAGTGGAATGTTTTGGCCATAACTCTTTCATTTCAAGTCCAAATGGAGCAAAGTCAAAGCCCACTTAAAGTTTAGCCTTTCTAGTATTTTCATGAAAGAAATCAAGCCCAAAAGATCAATAAAAGTCGTCCAAAGTCAG
Source organism: Ophiorrhiza pumila (assembly GCA_016586305.1). Classification (NCBI taxonomy): domain Eukaryota; kingdom Viridiplantae; phylum Streptophyta; class Magnoliopsida; order Gentianales; family Rubiaceae; genus Ophiorrhiza; species Ophiorrhiza pumila. The sequence continues at coordinate 10,660,905 of BLIW01000005.1, read as the reverse complement.
CCTCAAAATTCGGCCAGAATTTGTCAAATAAAAGTCCAAATACATTGAATCTTCTCCAAGTCTTCCAAGGTGTTAAATGAAGAAGTTTGAAGGTTTTTCTACATATTAATTTCGTTCAAGGGCTGATTAATTGGTCAAAGAAGTCTTTAAATGAAGTACAATGCATAAAGACAAGTCTAGAAGCTTCTAAGTGGAGAAATGACAAATCTGCCATAGATGACATCATGGATGACCTATTCATTAAAGATGAAATGTCAAGGCCGTCCTTGTGACATCATCCATGACATATGCCCTAAAATTCAAGAAGTCTTTATAAGTAGAATGATTTATCTTTGATAGCTTATTAGATAAGTAGTTTAGCCTATTTTAATAAGTACTTGTTCTTATAATTATGCCTATAAATAGGCCACTCATGTAAGCTTTAAAGCCAAGATTTAGATGAATGAAAATTGTGAGTTTTTCAACTCTTAGTTCATTGATGAACTTTTAGAACTTATCAAGTTTTCTAACATGTGGCGTTCAACACTTATCAATCAACTCTTGGTGTGTTGATTGTGGCGTGAGCATACCAAGGTTCCTAGCTTTAGTAAGTTAGTGGGTCGCGGTTACACCATTCCAGCAATCCTTAGAACGATTGGGCAAACAGTGTTCAAACCCAACCTTCTGGGTGAGATCACATCATTTGGTATCAGAGCCAGTTCTACCGGTTGCATATCCTTTTTTTTATCTTTTGATTTATCTTTTCTTATTCTTGATTCCTCGAAGTTCAAGAATCACGTATTGGTAACGGGTCTTGTCACAGGTTCGGCAAGGTTCTTATCAGTGACTATTGGTACTCCAAGTAGTCGGCTTCTCATCTACATTCTTTTTGTTGGGTTTCTTGAAATTCAAGAGTCACATATTGATAACGGGTCTTGTCACAGGTTCGGCAAGGTTTTTATCAGTGGGTTTTGGGGTTTAAGGATTCAATACTTTTTATTCCTTTGAATTATTCCAAAAAAAAAAATTCGTTCAAAAAAAAAAGGACGCGAAAAAAGAGAAAAAAAAACAAAGATTAAAAGAAAAAAAAAGACGAAAAGTCACGTTTCATCTCTTTGTACTAACTTGTTTGCATTTGATCCAGGAAGCAAGTTTGGAAGCCAAGACTTCAAAATTCTCTCGGCTTGAATTCTTCTCTATCTTTTTTTTTTTAACAGGGTTGTTTGATAAGTTTGAATTCCTCAAGGCCATAAGTAAAGCTTGATGATTGTTTCATTATTTTGATAAGAACTTTGAGACGAAAAAAAGAGTGGTAAAAGGCAGTGTGGTGAGACTAGTAGAGGGAAAAAAGCCTATCTTTGTGATACACGAGGGAAGTGTGACCTCTATTGAGTGAAAATACGCGAGGGAGTGAGTGAGGAACTAACTTTGTTTTGTGCAGATTTGAAAGATGTCTCAAGATCAAGAACACGAAGGAGTTTTTCAACAACCGAATCTTCAAATCCAAGCCATGATGGATGAAATGAGGCGATTGATGAGAAATGAATTTGACCAGGTCCATGAAAGATTAGATCGAGTGGAAGGCTCACAAAAGTCTCAGTCTCATCAAGATCAAGACGACGTCGACGATGATGACAGAAGGAGTGAATCAAGGGGTTCTGAAAATGATAGGAGACCAGCGTGGAGAAGGCCACGAGAGGACAAGAATTTGAGTTCCATAAAACTGAAAATTCCATCCTTCCAAGGGAAGTCAGATCCGGAGGCATACATCGAATGGGAGAAAAAGATGGAATTCATCTATGATTGTTATGAGTACTCCGATCTCAAAAATGTAAAACTCGCTGTCACTGAGTTTTCTGATTATGCACTAACATGGAGGGATCAACTTGTGGTGAGTAGGCAAAGATCTGGAGATAGACCTATTCAAACTTGGGAGGAAATGAAAACCACCATGAGAAAGAGGTTCGTACCAAGCCACTATTATCGAGAGCTTCACAATAAGCTCCAAAGCCTTCGGCAAGGTAGCAAGTGCGCAGATGACTACTTCAAGGAGATGGAGGTCGCTATTATCCGGGCAAATATTGAGGAGGACAGGGAAGTCACCATGGCCAGATTCTTGCATGGCTTGAACTATGAGATTAGAGATCGTGTTGAGATGTACCATTATATTGAACTTGAAGAAATGGTGCACATGGCAGTGAAGATTGAACAACAACTCAAAAGGAGGAGAGGCTCTCGAGCAAGTACTTGGAAGGCAAGCACGTCAAAAAAGATGGAAAAACCACCTTCTTCCTCTACATCTAATCCACCAAAATCTGGACCTAAGCTTGACAATGTTCCAAAGGGTAATGCTGACTCTTCTACTCCTAAGAATCATGATATTAAATGTTTTAAGTGTCAAGGCAGGGGACATATTGCAAGTCAATGTCCAAATAAACTTGCAATGATGGTTCGAGTTGATAGTGAGATCGAGACGGATGAAGATGCTGAATCTCTACCATCCTTGGAGGGTTCTTATGATGATGAAGAGTTGGCTGTTCAAGGGGAATTGTTGGTTGCAAGGCGAGCCCTTAGTGCACAACACAAAGAATATGACAATGCCCAACGAGAGAACATCTTTCACACTCGGTGTTTTGTGAATGGAAAGGTATGTGGTGTCATTATTGATGGTGGGAGTTGTGCTAATGTTGCTAGTGCTTCTATGGTTGAAAAGATAGGGTTACCCACGATAAAGCATCCAAGGCCATACAAACTTCAATGGCTTAATGACAGTGGCGAGATTCGTGTTGCCAAGCAAGTCATGGTGCCTTTTCACATCGGCAAGTATGAGGATGAAGTTCTATGTGATGTTGTGCCCATGCAAGCAAGTCACTTGTTGTTGGGAAGACCTTGGCAGTTCGATCGACAAGTAAAGAATGATGGCTTTACTAACAAGTATTCCTTTATGTATAAAGCTAAACCTGTAACTCTTGTTCCTATGTTGCCTAGTCAGGTTTAAGCAGATCAAGTAAAGATGCAAGAAGATACAAAAAAAATGAGAGAGCAAAAGAGTGAAAGTGAAAAGGAAGAAGTTGAGAGTGAAAAGAAGGGCGAGTTGAGAAAGAATAAAAAGGAGAGAAAAGAAACACTTGTTGTGAGTGAAAAGATAAAAAAAATTGTGTGTTTGCAAAAAAAAAGTGAGATCAAAGAGGCTTTAAATTCTGAAATGCCTTTTGTGCTTCTTTTGTTCAAAGAAGCCCATTTATCCACTAATGATTTGGCCGGTACGCTACCGAGCAGTCTTGTTTCTCTCTTACAGGAATTTGAAGACATATTCCCAGAAGAAGTACCCGGAGGATTGCCACCCATTCGAGGGATTGAACACCAGATTGACTTTGTTCCAGGGGCGTCAATTCCAAACAAGCCAACCTACAGGACTAGTCCCGAGGAAACCAAGGAGTTGCAAAAGCAAGTTGAAGAATTGCTTGGCCAGGGATGGATTCGAGAAAGCATGAGTCCTTGTGCTGTGCCTGTTTTGTTGGTACCAAAGAAGGATAAATCTTGGAGGATGTGTATTGATTGTCGCGCCATCAACAACATAACGGTAAAGTATCGTCATCCCATTCCACGATTGGATGATTTATTTGATGAACTCTTTGGGGCAATCATCTTTTCTAAAATAGATCTGAAAAGTGGATATCACCAAATTCGCATGAAAGAGGGTGATAAGTGGAAAACTGCTTTCAAAACGAAGCATGGTTTGTATGAGTGGTTAGTAATGCCTTTTGGCCTAACTAACGCTCCAAGTACTTTCATGAGACTTAGCATCATGTTTTGAGGGAGTTTATTGGGAAATTTGTGGTTGTTTACTTTGATGATATTCTTATTTATTCCAAGAATTTGAATGATCATCTTGAACATCTAACGTGTGTTTTGAGTGTTCTCAAGAAGGAAAAGCTTTATGCAAATTTAAAGAAGTGCACCTTTTGTACCAATAGCATAGTTTTCCTTGGCTATGTTGTAAGTGCACAAGGAATTTTCGTTGACATGGAAAAGGTAAAAGCCATCCAAGATTGGCCTACACCTAGAAGTGTAAGTGAGGTAAGGAGTTTTCATGGTCTTGCAAGTTTCTATCGCAGGTTTGTGAAGAATTTTAGCACCTTGGCGGCACCACTCACTGAGGTGATTAAAAAGAGTGTAGGTTTCAAATGGGGTGAAGAACAAGAGCAAGCTTTTAACAAATTGAAAATTGAACTAACTCATGCTCCTTTGCTATCTTTGCCTAACTTTGACAAAACTTTTGAGATTGAGTGGGTGTTGGAATTGGTGCAGTTTTGATGCAGGATGGAAAGCCCTTAGCATACTTTAGTGAGAAGTTGAATGGGGCCACTTTGAATTACTCCACATATGACAAAGAATTGTATGCCTTGGTACGAGCATTGAAAACGTGGCAGCACTACTTGTGGGCAAAAGAGTTTGTGATACACACTGATCATGAGTCCTTGAAGTTCTTAAGAGGACAACACAAGTTGAACAAAAGACATGCTAGGTGGGTGGAGTTTATAGAGACATTTCCTTACGTCATTCGGTACAAACAAGATTTGAGGACAAATCACTTTCAAGAGGGGGGAATGATGCGAACTCATCCAAGGACTCAAGCGTAAGAAACGAAGACCCTTTAAGATGGCACGTCGGCCCTATCACAAGGTCACGAGCAAAGTTGTTAAAAGACACTTTGAATGGATTGGTGTCAACTTGTTGGGAACAATCTCTTCTTGCTTCATCTAACATCTCAACAAGTCAAGTCCTTTTGATTGAAATTGAAAATCAAGAATAGTTGGGTTCCGTAGGATCCTACGGAACACACAGAGGGAAGTATCTTTTCTTTTTATTTATTTCAGTCCAAGTATTTCTGATTTACTGTTATTATTTTTAGTTTAAGTCCAAGTAGTAATTATGTGTTATTTCATTTCAGCCCAAGGAAAAATTCAGCTTTGAAGACTTCAACCCAAGTGGAATGTTTTGGCCATAACTCTTTCATTTCAAGTCCAAATGGAGCAAAGTCAAAGCCCACTTAAAGTTCAGCCTTTCTAGTATTTTCATGAAAGAAATCAAGCCCAAAAGATCAATAAAAGTCGTCCAAAGTCAGCCTCAAAATTCGGCCAGAATTTGTCAAACAAAAGTCCAAATACATTGAATCTTTTCCAAGTCTTCCAAGGTGTTAAATGAAGAAGTTTGAAGGTTTTTCTACATATTAATTTCGTTCAAGGGCTGATTAATTGGTCAAAGAAGTCTTTAAATGAAGTACAATGCATAAAGACAAGTCTAGAAGCTTCTAAGTGGAGAAATGACAAATTTGCCATAGATGACATCATGGATGACCTATTCTTTGAAGATGAAATGTCAAGGCTGTCCTTGTGACATCATCTATGACATATGCCTTCAAATTCAACAAGTCTTTATAAGTAGAATGATTTATCTTTGATAGCTTATTAGATAAGTAGTTTAGCCTATTTTAATAAGTACTTGTTCTTATAATTATGCCTATAAATAGGCCACTCATGTAAGCTTTAAAGCCAAGATTTAGATGAATGAAAATTGTGAGTTTTTCAACTCTTAGTTCTTTGATGAACTTTTAGAACTTATCAAGTTTTCTAACTTGTGGCGTTCAACACTTATCAATCAACTCTTGGTGTGTTGATTGTGGCGTGAGCATACCAAGGTTCCTAGCTCTAGTAAGTTAGTGGGTCGCGGTTACACCATTCCAGCAATCCTTAGAACGATTGGGCAAACAGTGTTCAAACCCAACCTTCTGGGCGAGATCTCCTCAAAGCCTAGGTTACCACACACTAGCCAGATTTCGCCATAATCAACTCAATCTCAGCAAATTTCATCATTTTGCGATTTGCATCCATCGAATTGGAAAATTTTACTGTTTAGAATCAAGAGGATTGTATAAAGTTCCTTTGATTGAGAAGATTATGTTATGCCAGAGCTTCCAAGCAATCAAAGATCGGAATTGAAGATGAAAACCTAGAGCGAGAAACTAGAGAGAGAAAGTAAATCTCAAAGAAGAACACTTCCCGCTCTAAAATCAAAAGTCGGTTACCAAAAATGGAAAATTGTAAAATCGTGAAAAATATATCCCCTACATATTAGCTTCATCTCCTATTTATAGAGTTATGAAAATGTAACTAATACGCAACCGTAAAATAGCTACATTATTACAAAAGTTTCCACAAAAGAAATGACTAAAATCAGCCCCAGAAGTTGAAAATCGAAATTTGAAGAAATTGTTCAGCAAACCAGCGCCTTTAAGCTTGCGGTGTTGCACCTTCAGGTCAGCTTCAGTGCCTCTGTGCCTGCAAGCTTCACGCCTTCGCTCATGCTAGCTGAAGAAGAAAGTCCAAAGCAGCTACAGCGCCTTCGAGCCTGGACATTTCACGCCTTCAACATCCTTGCGAGTTTCCTCCAATTCAGCCTCCAAAATTGCACGCCTTCACGCAATGGAAATCCACGCTTTCAGCCGCTCGTTGCACTTCCGAGCTCCGCCCGACGAAGTCTCGCCACAGCTCCACGAAGCCTCGCCGATGGCTGCACGTAGCCTTGCCGATGGCTGCACGAAGCCTCGCCCATTTTTTGCGGAATCTGTGAAATCGAGCGATTTGTGAGAAATGTGTTCAAAGAGTGAAAGGTGAAGTAGGGTGCTTCATTTGTTGTGAAGTGTAGAGTAACATGTGTGGAGTAACATGTGTGGAGTGTAAACAATTTTTGAAAAATTGAAATATCATACACAAGATCTCCTCACCAGTATTCATATCCAACATTTATAAAATGTGTTCTCAATCTTTCAAAAACTTCAATGTACTTTCGATGGAACAAGAAGTGGGTTTGAGAACAAAATCCAAATTTCTTTGAAGTACACATATTGAAAGATCACAATAAAATGTAAAAGATGCAAGCTATTTTCTTTTCATGAAAGAGCCAAGAAAATCGAAGACACCATTTTGTGTTTACAAATAGCTAATGCATAGAGTGTGTGTGAGTGTGAGAGTTCGTCGCATGAGCTTGTTGCATGCTCATGCGACGAAGTGTGCTCGTGTGCGGTTAAGTGAGTGAGCTCGCCGCATGTTCATGCGGCGAGGTGTACAACGACGTGTGTGCTTGTGCGCTAGTGTGCAGCAGTGCTCGTGCATGTGTGCGGCGCTGTGTGCAATTGTGTGCAGCGATGTTGCAAGAGTGTGCGCATGTGTGTGAGAGTGTAGCGTGAGTGTGTGCTAAGATGCTGCATAGTATGCGAGAGTTGTGTGCATAGTGTACAGAGTTGAGTGCTAATGTGCAGTGAGTACAAAGGCCAAACTCTAGGAAATCTAAAATGACACAGTGTTCATTTCATTCAAATGCTCTATTTCCATGCCAAATATATGTGTCTTAGCCCATGAATTAGACCTAGTGATAAACATAGAAGTTCTAGGTCCATTTCTTAGCTTTCCACTAATTAAAGAATCAATATCATTGGACACCTAAAACTCAAGATATGCACGTTTTATCAAACTGTGGCAGAAAGTAAACCCTAAAAAACCCTAAACCAAGCACAACATAGAAGCTCTCATTTCTCACAGTGGCATACAGGATTTGAAGAAAGTTAGAACATGACAATTAAAGTTCACACGAAGAGCTTCCCATAGCAACCAAAAACTCACCATTCGGATTAAAATTGAAAGAGTTATTCACGACACAAGTTGAACATCAAAACTGCCAAAACCCTAATTTGGCCAAAAGATCACTTTGAATTCCTTCATATCTTTTCTTAACACATTTCACTTCATTTACTAACATTTTTTACCCTTTTTGCACCATTTCAACATTATCAACTAGCAAACCACACATATGCATGAAACCACATAAAACACCACACATTTGCATCATTCACAAGACAAAAGCTAAGATATTTAGCATAAAATAGTTGGTATAAAACCAACTCATCAGTATTTTAGATAAACAACTTCGTTTAGGAAAAGAATATATTAAAAATTGAAATCTTTATACTTATAAAATGGGAGTTTTGGACAACTTATGCCCTTATGGTGCGGTATCAGCTCTCTGTTACCTTTTGATTTTTGTTTTTGTGTGCTTTTGTCCCTTTTTTAACTAGCTGTGTGTTAGTGTTGTGAGGTAATATAGTACTGCAACTATAAATACTTGCTCTCTTTGTTGGCTGCGTCGTTTTCTTTCGTTTTCTCCACCCACATAAGTTCTTTTCGTATTCTTCATGTGTGTCTGCTCTTCACTTTCTTGTACTTTCTTTCCTCGCCAGTTTTTTTGTGTTGCTCTACTGTTGTTCGGTGTATTTGTGTGCTTATGGTTGCGCCTCTATTTTTGCCTCAATTGTGTCGGTCATTTTATTGATTATGTTCTAGAGAAAGGGCATTCCTTTACCTAAGCTCAATTTTTTTTGCCGAAATTCAAATGCGTCTCTTAGACGGGGACTGGGGAATAGGGTTTTGGTGCATCTGGGAGTAGAATTTTTTTGACTGTCGGATTGTATAAATTTTTTACGGGTCTTTGTTGTGCTTTTGGTTTTTCAGGAAAGACGCGAGTCTAATTTGGAGTTATAGCCTATAGTTGCATTCTTTTTTTTAAGGAACAAATGAGTTTTTTTTTGGGGAGGGGGAGGGGGGTTAGGGAGTAGGTATTTTTTTATGTTTGCAAGCTTTTTCACTGCTATCTTGTGTTTGGCCTATTTGTTTTCTAGAGGCCCACTGTTGTTAATTGTTGGTTTTGCATGCGTGCTTGGTGCTCTGTTTAGCGCTTCACTGTTTGTGTCAGTTGATTCATTCTGCTTTTGGATTTGGGCCGACTGTTTTTTTGGGGGGCCTGTTGCTTTGTAAAAATGAGTTTTGCCTTTGTCTTATGTTTAATCGGCTCTGGCCTATTGAAATGCGATGATATTGTTTTAATGATCTATGCCTTGAATTTTTTGGGCCGTTTTTTACGGGTATGGGATTGTGTGCCTTCTGTTTTATAAAATTGGTTTTTTTATAGGAGTTTGTATTAAGTTTGTTGCTTCTAGCTTGGGCAAAGGAAAGACTACTGTTAGTTGTATAGGTTCTAGCCGGATTTTGTTCGATTTGTTTAGGAGAGGCTAGCAGATAATATAAAGTGTGCCTTTCGTTTAAATAAAGCTAGGCTTTTATTCTATTCTTGTCAGGCTTGGAATTAATGCATATTGCTGCACTATAGTGATTTCGAATTGAACATGTTGCGAAATTTGTTCTTCGAATGTTTTTCAGCAGGCTTATTTTCTAAAAAAACTGGTTGGCCGCTGATTTTTCCTGGGATTTTGGAGGTTGAAAGGATTCATAAGCCTAATTGTTTAAAAAAGCTTTTTGGAAGACAACCTTTGGATTATTTATGAACTATCTTAATTGTGCTTGGTTTGAGTTACGGGTTTTTGTTTAATAGTGCTTTTAGTGGCAGATCGAACTTTATGTTGTTGCTTTTGTTTTGGTAGACGCACAAGGTTTTTTCTAGGACCCGTTATAGGTTTTATATTTAATTGGGTGTATTTTACAGTCAGAAATAATGCCAAAGTTGCTGACCAAATCTGAGCGTTGCAAAGAGAAGACATATTGGACTCATCTAAAGAACAAAAAATTTGTGAAGATATTCAAATCTGAATATCAGTATCAATTGGTGAGTATGCATTTTGATTCGTTATAAATTTTAGATAAAGTGGTTCTAATTTGTAGTTATGTTTTATACTTACTATTTTTTGGCTAAAAAATGGTATATATTTTTGTTATGTTTTTCAAGCTTATTCCCCAGAAATTTGTTGGTAGCCTCAGTAGTAGAGTTTTGATGCGTTTGTAAAAGTGCAAGACCCCAGCAAAATTGTATCAAAAATTGGAAACAACACAAAAAAAAACCTAAAACCATGGTTTAACTATGAAAAGAATTATCATTACCAACATACTTATTTACGAACTAGGGTTAACTCAAGGGAATAACTAATACGAATGGGACACAATAAAATAAAATAAACAATAATAACTACTAAGAAAAACTAATTAACCATTAATCAAAGCATAACATCCACACTTCAACTCCCAAGAAATTAAGCATAAAGACATACAAAACAACATGAAATAAATAACATGAATTTCATCCCCCCCACACTTAAAATACACATTGTCCTCAATCTGTGAGAAAAGGAAAGAATTCACCTATTATCCAATGTCATTCCTGAAAAGCTTGTTGTGCTGTTGAGGCCTTGACAATGTCTCAAGTAGCCTTCTTCTTTATTCATCCTACAACTAAAAACAAAAATATAAAACTATTAATTTAAAAGAAAGGTAAAAAGGTAGTTCTAGATTTATTTGGTCCCTAGCTATACCGTATTACTATTGCCTTCTCCTTCAAAACTCGGAATACCCATCCTTATACCAAAAGAATGCGCTTTCACAAACACTTTGTCTTCTAGCATAAGGCTTCTTTTGCAACCCTTTGAGGAGGAACTTGAGCTCATGCATTTGAGGAGCAAGTTCAATGAACTCAACTTTGTACCACTCTTGCACCTCCAAGATAGGCTTCTCATTTTCTTCTTCCACTATTAACTGTGGGATTTTTTCTATCCCTCTGTTTGAACTACAAGAATTGATGAGGTGAATTTATTCACCTTTTATGTAGTGTTTATACTTAATTATTTGGACGTTCTTGTTCGTTTATTCTTTTCAGTGTTTTAATTATAGGTTTGTTGACCATGGTGTATTCTTGGAAGAGGGAAATCATACGGGAGTCAAATCGGATGCAAAGTGGAGGAAAAATGAAAGAAAGATCGCGAAATTATTGAAGAGCAACCACCACGTCTCGACGTCTGTACCTTTCACGTCGCGACGTGGGTGCACGTCGCGATGTAGACCCTCCACGTCGCGACGTCAGAAATGCGATTTTTGGTTGAATTTTTGGACGAATTTTATGAAATTTCCTGAGATTTACGTCGCGACGTCGGGATCCCTTCCACGTCGCGCGACGTGCTGCGACGTCGCGATGTCAGACCCTGGACGTCGCGACGTGCGTGGACGTTTTGATGCGCGATCAGGGACGTCGAGACGCCGGGAAATGGCGCAGTTTTACGACTTAATTTTGGAAATTTGCGATTTTGGCCCACATTGAGACTTCTTATCCAACATGGTTTTCATGAAGGACTTATTTGCTAATATTAGCATAGAATAACTATAAATAGGGCTAGGGTTACAGCTTTTAAAGGCGTGACAACTTTGAGATATTTCAAGCAAGGGTTTTTCTTCTTTGTAATAGCTAGGGTTTCATTCTTTTAGCTATTTACGGAGAATTGAAGTTGTACGGATTGGGAACATCATTGAGTATTGATTTCATAATTTAGAGACAAAGATTTCTTCCAAGGATTCTCAATTCAAGGTGTTATCTTTCTTTTTAATTTATGTTTTCAGTAATGTTCTTCAATTTCAAAATGATGATGTTTGATTTAGCCATGCTTGGCTAAACTTATTGTGGTCCCGAGATTATGAATAAGGGTTTTTGTGCTTAATTTACATGCTAAGTTCTATCTTATGGTCTTTGTGGAATAAGTTTTGCTGTATTCTTCATAATTATGTATGATATGTCGCGAGTATTATGTATGATGAATATTTTCTTAAAGTGCAGTAAATTGCTTAGAGATTACTTGCTTTAATCTTACCTTTAGCCTAATAGGAATATTAGAGTGGGTTGTTTGGGATCTATTGTGGGTTGGTTGAGAATTTGTTAGATTGATTTACCTTAATTATTGCCTTTAGCCTAATAGGAGGAATTAAGGGGAATGGTTTAGCATTAGCGTGACTGGTTCGGGCGTTGCCTCTGCCAAAAAGGAGCGGTTGAACTTGTTTGGTTGAGTTGGTTAGTTGCATTAGATTCCGGATTAATTAAGGAAGTAAACTTTACCTTTCGCCATATAAGAGAGTTTATTGAATTAGTTAATATCTAAGTAGGTAAGTGCTTAGTCATTCCTTGCCTTTAGCCTAATAGGGGGGTGTGAGTTATGTTATTTACCTTTATTTTGCATGACCATAGATAGGATGTATGTATGTGCTTTTTATGTAACCCTAAAATATAATCTCGGGAGTACACTTGCTTAACTTGAATTTTAATCAAATCACCGACATTGTTTTAGTTATTTGTTATTTGCTACTTGTTATTTAGTTTGATAAACAGAAAAACTAAAAATATTTTCTTTAAAATTTCAACACATCTCTTTCCTCGTGGGAACGAACTTTCTATACTATCACCTTTATGGGTTGTTTAGCATTCTTTTTGATTAGGGATAAATAGCAACCACAATCACAGTTTATTACACACATATTCGTCCCCATCAAATTTTGGCGCCGTTGCTGGGGAAAGCAGTCGTGTTGAAATTTTATTTTATTTTGTTAGTTTTAGTTTTAATTTTCTTACATCCTTTTAGTACTGTTGCTATTCGTTTCTTTGCATGCCCAGGACAAGATCTCTTGGTCTAGCGGAATATCCATATGACCCGGAACTTGCACGGACTTTGCGTGTTGAGAAGAAATTGGAATTTGAAGTAATGGCTGCACATCGTAATCAGCCCAATATTGTTATTCCTCCAGCGGGGGACCCTCCCGGAATTCCACAAGCACAACCAGTAGTGCCGCGGCGTCGGTATGGTGATCATTATGAGCCTCGAATGGATAACTTGGATTCGCCTTTTATTGACACTGAGGAGCATTTTAAAATTCCGCCGGCTTTCATTAATTTGATTCAAAATGGCCAGGTTTTTCATGGATTGAGTACTGAAGACCCACATGCACATTTAAGGACATTCCTTAAAGTGTGTAACACGAGCAATCTTCCACATATCCCACATGATGTTTTAAAGAGAATGTTGTTTCCTTTTTCTCTTCAAGGAGCAGCTGAGAGATGGTATGACTCTATTAATGGGGCACGAATTGAAACTTTTGATGAAGTTGCGAAGAGGTTCATGACTAAATACTTTCCTCCATCCTGAATGGACAAGATCCAGATGGATTTCATGCAGTTTTGTCAAGGAGAAAATGAGTCATTCACTGAAGCATGGGATAGATTTCGGGAGCTTTTTAATAAATGCCCAAATAGTGGGTTGGAGCCGGGAAGAGAGCTAAATTTCTTTTGCAATGGACTCAATTTTGATACTATGCATTTGATAAATCTTTCAGCTGGAGAAAATTTGCATGATAAATCACCAGAAGAAGTTGAAGAGATGTTTAAGCATATAGTAAGTAATGAGCTGATGTTGCCCACTGCAAGAAGTAACCATGGAAGATGGCAAATTGGAATGTTAGAGTTGGATAAAATAGCCAACTTGGAAGCACAAATGACAGCCATGCAGAGCCAACTTGCTAGTATTCATGCATCCTTGACAACCAAAGTCACGCCATCTTGTGGATTATGCCAAGGAGCGCATCATATGGATGAATACCCTCAAGTCACTAATGAGCTAGTCCAGTATGCCAATTACAACCGGAATACTAATTCAAATCAATAGAAACCATCCGGTAGAAATCAGTGGTCTCAAGGAGGACAAAATCGCCCACAGTATAATTCATCAAGACCAACTTATCCGCCTGGCTATGGAAATCAACAACACACACAAGATGGTAATTCACAAGCAACAATTGATGATGTTATAACTGTGCTGGGGGCCAAGATGGAAAAGCTTTTTGGAGAATGTCAACAGTAACAAGCCAATATAGAGAAAAGAATGGAGGTATATGATGGGATGTTCAGGGAGCATAAAGCACTCCTTAAGAATATGGATATTCAAATAGGCCAACTCGCCAATGAAGTGCATAATAGACCAGCAGAAACTTTACCAAGTGATACTTTTCACAATCCAAAGGGAAAAGAGCAATGCCATGCTGTTACACTTCGAAGTGGTAAGGAATTGTCATCTCCAATTCTTAATGAAGAATAATCTCCAAAAGATGATCAAAAAGCTGTCAAGGTTCAAATTGAGAAGGAAGATTTACCCAAGCAAGCTGAACATAAGGAAATTAGTGCAAGTAAAGGGAGAAAGAAGAATCCTCCAAGTGCCTTCAATTTTCCAAAATGTGCTCCACCATTACCTTTCCCTCAAAGGATTCAACCATCAAAGAAGAAGATCTTGTTCAGTAAATTTGCAGAGATGATTAAGCAGCTCCATGTGGAAATACCTTTGTTGAATATGGTGAAGACAGTGCCTACTTATACGAAATTCTTGAAAGATCTAATTTCAAATAAGGAGTAGATTTTGCAATGTGAGGAGGTAATCCAATTGAATGAGGTTGGGCATGCTTAATGAAGAAAAATCTTTCCCCTAAGCTTAAAGATCCAGGAAGCTGCACAATCCTATGTAGAATTGGTGCAAGATATTTTGCTAAGGCATTGTGTGATTTGGGGGCTGGTATTAACTTGATGCCTTATTCCATTGCTGTCAGTGTGGGAATGGGTGAGCAAATCAAACCAGTGGCTATAACTCTTCAGTTAGCTGATAGATCCATCATCACTCCTATGGGTATCATTGAAGATGTTTTGGTAGTAGTTGATAAGTTCACAATTCCTATTATCTTTGACATGGAGGAGGATGAAGAGGTTCCTCTCATATTTGGAAGACCATTCTTGGCAACTAGAGATGCTTTAATAGGCGTACGCAGCAAGACAATCACTTTTCGTGTCAATGGCGAAGAGGTAACATTTAATGTGAATTACGCTATGAAGCATCCTAGGGATATTAATACTTGTTTTTTCATGGATGTGGTTGAAACTTCAGTTATTGCATGCAATCCCATGAAAACATGTAGTATTAATGATAATGACTCTTTAATGCATATGTCTAATTCTGAGTTGTTTTTGATTGATGAAAATATAGCATTAGAGTTACAAAGTATGGTTGAAAATGTTTATCTTGATGCTTCCATTTATGAGCTAACTGATACTGTTTGTGAGGAGCCCATTGAGGTGAGGCCAATTGAAGTCATTGATTGCAGTGAAAATAGGTTGAAACCTTCAGTTGAAGAACCTCCAAAATTGGAGCTCAAGCCATTCCTTCACATCTCAAATATGCCTTCTTGGGGGAAAATAACGCTTTGCCAGTAGTGATTTCAGCTACATTGGAACCATGGCAAGAAGAAAAGCTTATTATGGTGCTGAAAATGTATCAAGGAGCAATTGGGTGGACTATTGTTGACATTAAGGGAATTAGTTCATCAATTTGCATGCATAAAATTCTTTTGGAAGATGATGCAATTCCAGTACGTGATAGGCAACGTCGCTTAAATCCAGCAATGATGGATGTGGTCAAAAAGGAGGTGATCAAACTTTTGGACTTTGGGATGATTTATGCTATATCTAATAGTGAATGGGTAAGTCTAGTCCAAAGTGTGCCAAAGAAGAGTGGGGTGACAATGGTCAAGACTGATAATGACGAGTTGTTGGCAACTCGTATCATTAATGCATGATTAGTTTGTATGGATTATCGCAAGCTCAACAAGGCAACCCGCAAAGATCATTTTCTTCTACCATTCCTTGATCAAGTTTTGGACAGAATTGCTGGTTATCTATTTTATTGCTTCTTGGATGGCTATTCCGTGTATAATCAGATCACTATTGACCCAAAAGATCAGGATAAGACAACATTCACTTGCCCGTTTGGTACTTTCGCATTTAAGAGGATGCCTTTTGGGTTATGCAATGCACCCGCAACATTTCAAAGGTGTATGATAGGTATCTTCCATGACATGGTAGAAGATATTATTGAGGTATTCATGGATGATTTCTCAGTTTTTGGCCATTCTTTTGATCGGTGCTTGAATAATTTGGCTAAGGTTCTTGAAAGATGCGTAGAGACTAATCTAGTTTTGAATTGGGAGAAATGCCAATTTATGGTACAAGAAGGAATTGTCCTTGGCCACAAGATCTCAGCTAAAGGCATGGAAGTGGATAAAGCAAAATTGGATCTCATTGTGAAGCTACCATATCCTATAAATGTCAAGGGAGTAAGAAGTTTTTTGGCCCATGCCGGGTTCAACCGCAGATTCATTCGGGATTTCTCTAAAATCACCAAGCCCTTGTGTCATCTCTTAGAGAAAGATGCGGTATTCAACTTTAATGATGACTGTAAAGCAGCATTTGATTTTCTTAAAGGCCAACTTGTAGCAGCTCCGATCATTAAACCTCCCAATTGGGGAGCCCCCTTCGAGATTATGTGCGATGTGAGTGATTTTACTGTGGGGGCAGTTCTTAGTCAAAGGACAGACAGAATTTTCCATACTATTCATTATGCCAGCCGTCTACTCGATCCATCTCAGTGTAATTACACTACAACCGAAAAAGAAATGTTGGCAGTTGTATTTGCTGTGGATAGATTCCGTTCTTGTTTGCTGGGAGCCAAAGTGATTATTTACACTGATCATGCAGTAATTCGTTACTCAATGGCCAAGAAGGATACAAAACCGAGGTTGATTCGATGGGTTCTACTTCTACAAGAGTTTGACCTGGAAATCCGTGATAAGAAGGGAGCTGAAAATCATGTTGCCGACCACCTTTCTCGTTTAGAAAAGCATGAGCATTTGGAAGAAGACAGTATTAAGGAGATATTCCCGGATGAGCAATTGTTTCAAGTGGAAGAAGCTGAAAAGGTTCCATGGTACACCGACATTGCAAATTATGTGGTTTCATAACAAATTCCACCCAATTTGTCTGTCCAACAAAGAAAAAAACTCATCCACGATGCAAACTACTACTATTGGGATGAGCCTTATCTTTTCAAGGTATGTAGTGACCAAGCTATTCGAAGATGTGTTCCTGAGAAGTATCAAAAAGAAATTCTTTGGTCATGCCACGAATCTGATTATAGAGGACATTTTGGGGGGCGAAGAACAGCTTACAAAGTGTTGCAGTCGGGGTATTACTGGCCCAAACTATTCCATGACACTCAAGAGTGGATCAAACATTGTGATGAATGCCAAAGGACAAGAAATATTTCATGGAGGAATGAGATGCCTTTAAACAATATTATAGAGGTGGAAATTTTTGACGTTTGGGGCATAGACTTCATGGGACCATTCCCAAAATCTAATGGTCAATCTTACATTCTAGTGGCTGTGGATTATGTTTCTAAATGGATAGAAGCAATTTCTTTGCCGATTTGTGATGCAAAAAGTGTGGTGGGGTTCATCAAGAAGTACATTTTCACTCGTTATGGAACCCCAAAGGCTATTATCAGTGATGGAGGCACACATTTTTGTAACAAAGCTTTCCAAGCCTTATTGACCAAATATGGAGTCCGGCATAAAGTGGCAACCCCTTACCATCCTCAAACAAGTTGACAAGTGGAGATATCAAATCGGGAGATCAAGAGAATTTTAGAAATGGTTGTGAAACCTTCTAGGAAGGATTGGGCAACAAAATTGGATGATTCTCTATGGGCATATCGCACAGCTTTTAAAACCCCTATTGGTACATCTCCATATCGCATGGTTTTTGGTAAGGCTTGTCATTTACCAATTGAGCTTGAGTACAAGACTTTTTGGGCATTAAAGGAGTTGAAAATGGATTATGGGAAGGCAGCTGAGCAACAGTTGTTGGAATTCAATGATTTGGATGAGTTTAGATTTGATGCATACCAAAGTGCATCTCTCTATAAAGAGAGAACTAAAAAGTGGCATGATAAACGCATCTTACATAAAATGTTCGAACCCGAGCAGCTGGTTTTACTGTATAATTTTAAGTTGAAACTTTTTCCAGGCAAGCTTAAGTCAAGATGGAATAGTCCATTCAGGGTTAAGACAGTGTTTCCTTATGGCACAGTGGAGCTTTTAAATGAAAGAACGGGAAATTCTTTTATCGTCAATGGGCATAGGTTGAAGATTTATTTTTTTCAAGGCGAAAGATTTTCCGCATTGTTGAAAAGGTGACTCTTGAAGAGTTACCGAGGGAAGAATAAGCAACAGGCGTCAAGCTTTCGACGATAAATAAAGGCTTCTTGGGAGGCAACCCAAGTTTATATTTTATATTTTAAGTTTCATTTAAGTTTATTTAGAAGTTAGGCTAAAAATTCCATTAACTAATAGTCTTTTTCTGAAAATGTTTTGTTTTGTAGGTTGGAAAAAGGAATAAGGGAGATTTGGAGGATCAAATGTGCAAAAACGTGGACAAATTCCCCAACGTCGCGACGTGCGACACGTTGCCGACGTCCAGGTACGTTTAATAAAAAAACCCTAGGATCACCGATGTCGCTACGTCGGGCAAAATTTTGGTTTTAAACTGAAGAACAGAATCTGTTCTTCACCGCGTTTTAACAAAAACTCAAAATTCTCTCTAATCAATTTTTTCTTCTCTAGTTTTTTCGACAAATTCACTCCACATTAGTGTTATAGGTTGAGTTAGGAGCACATTAACATCAAAACCACACAAATTGACCGATCAAAACACCAAATTTCTCAAAATTTTGAAATTTTTCTCAAAACACATAAATTAAAAAATTCGAATTTCTAGTGAATTTCGTTAGAGTTTGGTGGTTCCAATTCTAGGAGACGTTGGGAAGGTGTAGAGGGCTCTACTTCATCAAAAAACACACAATTTTTGCATTTTGATTTTTGGTCTTCAAGAGGTAAATTTTGAATTTTTCTCTTAATTTTGTTGCAATTTTGTGTTTAATCGTGCTCTACATGTTCTATTTACACTATTGAGTGAATTGTGATGATGAATGGATGCTAGAATTAAATTGTGGAATTTTTGGAATAGATACCACGGTTTTGGACCATTTTTTATTCTTGGAGATTAAATTTTATTCACACGTATTGTGTAATGATGATAGAATGGTTCATTGTGATTATTTTGGAATTTTGTTGTGGTTTTTGTTGGGAAATCAGTTTTGAATGTTGGTGTGGACAGGATAAAATGGTTAATGCACTCTAAGTGTTTGATCTAGTGCCTCAATGAGTCATGTGTGCATTTGAAGCACTTGAATATGCTTAAACATAACATGAATGTCATGTGCTTGTTATACTGCTTCTATGGTATTGACTCAAAACCAAATCTTGATTGCTTCAATGAGTTTTTCTTTTGAATTTGACACCCCAACATATGCTCGACCATAACATGAATGTCATGTGTTTGTTGTCATGCATATATGGTATCCTTCTAACTCAACAACTATACGTTGTCTGTAAGGTTGCACTTTAAGTTATATGATATTGAACCTATACGCATTGTGGAGATGAATTGTGTGTGTTTTATGTATTGTTATATAGACTTTGTTTTTGTGATTAGTTGTTGTTGTTCTTGCATTATGTCTATAATCGTATATGTTTTGAGGTTGTGTTTTGCCTTAAGTGTGAGGGGACATGTTATTTAGTAATGGTGTTATTTAAGTGTGCGAATTGTGTTGCATATTATCTTGTCAATTAGTTTATAGTTTGTATTTAATATACTTGTATTGACAGATATGGCACCCAAGAGGACACGCCGAACTACAGCTGGGGATGCATCACCACCACCTCCTCCACCACCGCCACAGCCCAATCCGGCAGGGTTTGATAATTTCCGCTTTATGTGCTTAGAGGCGGAGCAGTTTTATAATGAGCATCTGGCACTTAAGGCCATCGTAGAGGAGCGCGGTATCCAAGTCACAAATCAGGAATCGTCAATGGCAACAATTTTGCCGTCAACCGATAGGCAGCAACGCTACATTGGTGCGGGAGTTCTACGCAAACTACCCCTATGCACAACAGGGTATTTTGCGTATGCGAGGAGTGAATATGCCCGTCAACCGCACAAAGTTCAACGAGTACTACGAACTGCGTGACATCGAGGCTAGTGCATACCGCACCTTGTATGACCATGAAATTCCACGTCAACAAATATTGTCCACTATCACAGCTCAACCACTTGCTCAAGTCACACGGACGCACCGGATATCTAAGCTCAAGTTAGGTCAAATGACCAAGATCACCAAAGCTTGGCATTATTTCATCATCGGCAAGCTCATCCCCAGCGTCCATCAAGCCTCCTGCGACGACGACAAGGCTGTTCTGAATTACGCTATTCAGACAGGGCTCTCCATCGATGTTGGGGAGATTATGGATATTGAGATCAGGAAGGCGCGTCATTTTGTACGGACAGGATTATACTACCCTTCTGCGATCACGGCCATGTGCTACGTTGCTGGGTTGCCAGCTTTAGGCACGGATGAGCTTTGTGGAGTGCATGATGTCATCACCATTTCACAATTTAATGGATATAGGATTAGTTCTTATGAGAGGCCAGGACAACCCCAAGTGCCACCGCCGCAGCAACAGCAAGGACAGGAGCCACCGCCACCTCTAGAGCAACAGCAGCACGAGCAAGAACACCAGCCAGAGCACGAGGATACACAGAACGATAAGCCCATTCCTCCACCCCCACCTCGCCGTGTAATAAACATTGCGGGCATCCATACACGTATGGATGACATGGAGGCTATGATGGCGCAGCAGGCGACGCATTTTGATGAGCGGTTTGACCAGATGAAGATGGCATATGCCAACTTATCCCATCAGATGTCGCAGATTTCAGATATGATCCGCTAGATGAGCAGGCAATGGCAGATTTCTAGAGGCGGGGGAACTAGTTCGCAGCCTCCTCCACGGGACGACATGCAGCAGGATTAGGTGGTGTTTCTCCTTGCCCACATTGAGGACAATGTGGATTTTAAGTGTGGGGAGGAGTTATGTTCTTTTGTTTTTCTATTTGTTCTGTTTCCTTTATTTGGTTGTTATTTAGATGTTATTTGGATGTTATTTTTCGTTTCTTTTGTTGTTTTCATTTTGTTGTTTTTCTTGTTATTTTGCACCAAATTAAGACACTTACGTTAATGGAATTAGGATTTATTTTAAATTTTTAATTATGTCCCATTCGTATTAGTTATTCCTTGAGTTAACCTTAGCTCGTAAATAAGTAAGTCGGTAATGATAACTCTTTGCATAATTACACCATGGTTTTAGGAATTTTTCATGTAGTATCCAATTTTTGAAATTTTGATCTTGTCATGATAAATGCTATGTTTCCAATGATTGGATTTTATCGAAAGATTCGATGTGGGATAGGAAAATAATAAACTATCTAGGGGGAGTCGGGTATTTGATGGAAAGTTTAGCATTTTGAGTCGACCATTTTTATGCACTTAGGGGAACTACTGAGGGAATTGACGAGTTTGTAATCATTAAGTAGGTTGGTGTGTTTTTAATACTTTGTTTAGTTGAAACTTATATAACTCACTTAAAATGTGCTCTTTAATAAATGTTCTTGCATAATTGTTTGCACTTAATGCTTTTGCATTTTTAAGCTTGTTTTGCTCATAGTATCATCCCTCTATAAGATTGCTTTTAATATAAACCCTAAGAGAACTCATATGGATGGTAACGGAGAATAGAAGCCGTAAGACTCTGGCTTTATATTGCCACTCCTCTGCGAGACTGCTCTTAAACGAATAGTTAATGGAGAACTTGCATGAGTGGGAATGGGTCTAAAACCCGAAGGTGAGACAGTACTCCAGTGGATGTCACGGGATTTCCTATGAAATACCCTAATTATGTGTGACAGTCTGGGGGAACAACTGTTTTATTTATGAACCTAAGGGTTTGCCGAGCGAATCCTCATTTATATGAGCTTAATAATGAATTGTTAATATGTTAGTGAGGAAAAGTTGAGACGAAAACTTAGTTGTTGGAACCCTGATTTATGGCGTGATTGTAGATGAGTTATGAACTGAGGTGGAACCTATCGCACACACACACTTGGTTGGCTCAATGTGTCTAAATGAGTACATTAATGTACTTTGATAACTTTTGCAGACGTATATTATGTGTACTTGACATTTGAATATTTGAGAGTATGAGACATTTATATGACATTTTTTCTTAGATCGAATTGATGAAGTTGGATGCGTTTTGTGTTATGTGTTAGAATTTTGTTTTAGACTTTTGTTTAGGTTTGTTATTTTGTGATTTAGTTTGTTCGGAGACGAACAAAGGTTAAGTGTGGGGGAAATTGATGAGGTGAATTTATTCACCTTTTATGTAGTGTTTATACTTAATTCTTTGGACGTTCTTGTTCGTTTTTATTCGTTTCAGTGTTTTAATTGTAGGTTTGTTGACCATGGTGTATTCTTGGAAGAGGGAAATCATGCGGGAGTCAAATCGGATGCAAAGTGGAGGAAAAATGGAAGAAAGATCGTGAAATTATTGAAGAGCAACCACCACGTCACGACGTTTGTACCTTTCACGTCGCGACGTGAGTGCACGTCGCGATGTAGACCCTCCACGTCACGACGTCAAAAATGCGATTTTTTGTTAAATTTTTGGACGAATTTTATGAAATTTCCAGAGAGTTACGTCGCGACGTCGGGACCCCTCCCACGTCGCGCGACGTGCCGCGACGTTGCGATGTCAAACCCTGGACGTCGCGACGTGCGTGGACATTTTGACGCGCGATCAGGGATGTCGAGACGTCGGGAAATGGCGCAGTTTTACAACTTAATTTTGGAAATTTGCGATTTTGGCCCACATTGAGACTTCTTATCCAACATGGTTTTCATGAAGGACTTATTTGCTAATATTTGCATAGAATAACTATAAATAGGACTAGGGTTACAGCTTTTAAAGGCGTGACAACTTTGAGATATTTTAAGCAAGGGTTTTTCTTCTTTGTAATAGCTAGGGTTTCATTCTTTTAGCTATTTACGGAGAATTGAAGTTGTACGGATTGGGAACATCATTGAGTATTGATTTCATTAATTTAGAGACAAAGATTTCTTCCAAGGATTCTCAATTCAAGGTGTTATCTTTCTTTTTCATTTATGTTTTCAATAATGTTCTTCAATTTCAAAATGATGATGTTTGATTTAGCCATGCTTGGCTAAACTTATTGTGCTCCCGAGATTATGAATAAGGGATTTTGTGCTTAATTTACATGCTAAGTTCTATCTTATGGTCTTTGTGGAATAAGTTTTGCTGTGTTCTTCATAATTATGCATGATATGTCGCGAGTATTATGTATGATGAATATTTTCTTAAAGTGCAGTAAATTGCTTAGAGATTACTTGCTTTAATCTTACCTTTAGCCTAATAGAAGGATTAGAGTGGGTTGTTTGGGATCTATTGTGGGTTGGTTGTGAATTTGTTAGATTGATTTACCTTAATTCTTGCCTTTAGCATAATAGGAGGAATTAAGGGGAATGGTTTAGCATTAGCGTGACTGGTTCGGGCGTTGCCTCTGCCAAAAAGGAGCGGTTGAACTTGAGGTTTTGGTTAAGTTGGTTAGTTGCATTAGATTCCGGATTAATTAAGGAAGTAAACTTTGCCTTTCGCCATATAGGAGAGTTTATTGAATTAGTTAATATCTAAGTAGGTAAGTGCTTAGTCATTCCTTGCCTTTAGCCTAATAGGGGGTGTGAGTTATGTTATTTACCCTTATTTTGCATGACCATAGATAGGATGTATGTATGTGCCTTTTATGACCATAGATATTTTGCTTAACTTGAATTTTAATCAAATCACCGACATTGTTTTAGTTATTTGTTATTTGCTACTTTTTATTTAGTTTGATAAAAAGAAAAACCAAAAATATTTTCTTTCAAATTTCAAAACAGTCATTTCCTCGTGGGAACGAACTTGCTATACTATCACCTTCACGGGGTTGTTTAGCATTATTTTTGAGTAGGGGTAAATAGCAACCACGATCACAATTTATTACACACATATTTGTCCCCATCAAGAATCCACCAAAGGCTTTGCTTTCATGGTCTCAATGAATTCATCAGTAATTTCAAATATAGAAGTATCAATAAAACAAATCTCTACCATATTAGCTATTTCATAAAAACTATGCAAATCTTCCTCATCTAAACTAACATGGTATTCAGTTTTATGTACCTCCACATCATCAGTTATCTCAAGAATGGAAGTATCAATGAAAACACATTCAACCATATTTTGCAACTCTAATGCTATATTTTCATCAATCTTAATCAACTCAGAATCAGTTATAGACATTAAAGATGCATTATCATTAACACTGCATGTTTTCATGAGATTGCATGCAATAATTGAAGTTTTAAAAACATCCATAAAAATGCAAGTATTAATGTCCTTAGGATGCTTCATAACGTAATTCAAATGAAATGTTACCTCTTCGTCATTGACACAAAAAGTGATTGTTTTGCTGCGAAAGCCAATTAAAGCATCTCCAGTTGCCAAAAATGGTCTTCCAAATATGATAGGAACCTCCTCATCCTCCTCCATGTCTAAGATAATAAAGTCCACCGGAATTGTGAACTTATCAACTGCTACCAAAACATCCTTTATAATACCCATAAGAGTGATGATGGATCTATTAGCTAATTGAAGTGTTATAGCCACCAGTTTGATTTGCTCACCCATGCCCACACTGACAGCTATAGAATAAGGCATCAAGTTAATACCAGCCCCCAAATCACATAATGCCTTAGCAAAATATCTTGAGCCAATTCTACATGGGATTGTGCAACTTCCTGGATCTTTTAGCTTAGGGGGAAGATTTTTCTTTATTAAGCACTGCCCAACCTCATTCAATTGGATAACCTCCTCACACTGCAAAATCTACTCCTTGTTTGAAATAAGATCTTTCAAGAATTTTGTATAAGTAGGTACCTTCTTCACCAAATCCAACAAAGGAATTTCCACATGGAGCTGCTTAATCATCTCAGCAAATTTGCTAAACAAAATCTTCTTCTTTGATGGCTGAATCCTTTGAGGGAAAGGTGGTGGTGGAGCAAATTCTGGAAAATTAAAAGCACTTGGAGGATTTTTCTTTCTTCCTTTACCTGCACTACCTTCCGTATGTTCGGCTTGCTTTGGAAGCTCTTCCACCTCAATTTGAACCTTAACAGCATCTTGATCATCCTTTGGGGAGCCTGCTTCATTAATAGTTGGAGATTGCAGTTCCTTACCACTTCGAAGTGTAACAACATTGCATTGCTCTTTTCCCTTTGGATTAGCGAAAGTGTCACTCGGCAAAGTTCCCGCAGGTCTATTATGCACTTCATTTGCGAGTTGGCCAATTTGAGTCTCAATATTCTTAATGATTGCTTTATGTTCCCTGAACATTCCTCCAAAAATCTCCAGTGTTTTGTCGATACTGTCTTATCGCCATTGGCATTCTCCAAAAAACTTTTCCATCTTGGCCCCCAACACAGTTATAACATTATCTATTGTTGCTTGTGTGATACCACTCTGGTGTTTTGTTGGTTTCCAAAACCAAGTGGATAGGTTGGTCTTGATGCATTATACTGTGGGCGAATTTGTTCTCCTTGATACCACTGGTTCCCACCGGATAGCTTCCATTGATTTAAATTAGTATTCCGATTGGAGTTGACGTATTGCACTGGTTCATTAGTGATTTGAGGACATTCATCCATATGATGCGCTCCTTGGCATAATCCATAAGATGGCGTGACTTTGTTTGTCAAGGATGCATGAATACTAGCAAGTTGGCTCTGCATGGCTGTCATTTGTGCTTCCAAGTTGGCTGTTTTATCCAACTCTAACATTCCAATTTGCCGTCTCCCATTGGTACTTCTTGCAGTAGGCAACATTAGCTCATTACTTACTATACGCTCAAAAATCTCTTCAATTTCTTCTGGTGATTTATCACTCAAATTTCCTCCAGCTGAAAGATTTACCAAATGCATAGTATCGAAATTGAGTCCATTGCAAAAGAAATTTAGCTCTCTTCCCGGCTCCAACCCACTGTTTGGGCATTTATAAAAAAGTTCATGGAATCTATCCCAAGCTTCTGTGAATGACTCATTGTCGCCTTGACGAAACTGCATGAAATCCATTCGAATCTTGTCCATACGGGATGGAGGAAAGTATTTAGTCATGAACCTCTTTGCAACCTCATCAAAAGTTTCAATTCTCGCCCCATTAATAGAGTCATACCATCTCTCAGCTGCTCCTTGAAGAGAAAAAGGGAACAACATTCTCTTTAAAACATCATGTGGGATATGTGGAAGATTGATTGTGTTACACACTTTAAGGAATGTCCTTAAATGTGCATGTGGATCTTCAGTACTCAATCCATGGAAAACCTGGCCATTTTGAATCAAATTTATGTAAGCCGGCGGGATTTGAAAGTGCTCTCCAGTGTCAATAAAAGGCGAATCCAAGTTGTCCATTCGAGGCTTATAATGATCACCATACCGACGCCGCTATACCACTGGTTGTGCTGGTGAAATTCCGGGAGGGTCCCCCGCTGGAGGAATAACAATATTGGGCTGATTACCTTGTGCAGCCATTGCTTCGAATTCCAATTTCCTCTTAACACGCAAAGTCCGTGCAAGTTCAGGGTCGTACAGATATTCGGCTAGTCCAAGTGATCTTGTCCTGGGCATGCAAGGAAGAATAATAAACAGTAATAAAAATGCGCAAGAAAACTAAAATTAAACAAAAATAAATAAAATTTCAACATGATTGCTTTCCCTGGCAATGGCACCAAAATTTGATGGGGGCAAATATATGTAATAAATGCGATCGTGGTTGCTATCTACCCCTAATCAAAAATCAAGCTAAACAACCCCTAAAAGGTGCTAGTATAGCAAGTTCGTTCCCACGGAGAAAGGATTGTGTTGAAACTCTAAAGAAAATATTTTTGTGTTTTTGTAATTATCAAACTAAAGCTAAGAAAATAAATATCAAGAACTAAAACAAAAATGGTGATTTAATTTAAAACGCAACTGAAGCAAGTGTACTCCTGAGATTATATTTTAGGGCTACATATGAGGCACACACATACATCCTATCAATGGTAATGCAAAACAAGGGTAAATAACATAACTCACGCCCTCCTATTAGGCTAAAGGGAAGGAATGATTTAAGCACTTACCTACTTAGATATTAACTAATTCATTAAACCCTCCTATATGGCGAAAGGCAAGGTTTACTTCTTCAATTAATCCGAAATCTAGTGCAACTACCAACTCAACCAAACCCTCAAGTTCAACCGCTCCATTAGGCTAAGGCCACGCCCGAACCAGTCACGCTAATGCTAAACTAATCCCCTTAATTTCTCCTATTAGGCTAAAGGTAACAATTAAGGTAAATCAATCTAACAAATTCACAACCAACCCACAATAGATCCCAAACAACCCACTCTAATCCTCCTATCAGGCTAAAGGTAAGATTAAAGCAAGTTATCTCTAAGCAATTTACTACACTTTAAACAAATATTCATAATACATAATTCAGGCCTTAAATATAATTATGAAGATCACGGTAAAACTTATTCAACAAAGGCCATAAGATAGAACATAGCATGTAAATTAAGCACAAAAATCCTTATTCATAATCTCGGGAGCACAATAGATTTAGCCAAGCATGGCTAACTTAAACATCATAATATTAATGTTAAAGCACGATATTGAAATCATAAAATAAAGAAAGATAACACCTTGAACTGCAAATTCTTGGAAGAAATCTTTACTCTTAAAATAATGAAATCAATAATCAATGATGTTCCCAATCCGTACAGCTTCAATTCTCCAAGAATAGCCAAAAGAATGAAACCCTAGCTATTATAAAGAAGAAAAGCCCTTGCTTTGAGTCTCTCAAAGTTGTCACGCCTCCAAAAGCTGTAACCCTAGCCCTATTTATAGTTATCCTATGAAAATATTCGCATATAAGTCCTTAACGAAAACCATGTTGGATAAGAAGTCTTAATGTGGGCCAAAATCGCAAATTTTCAAAATTAAGTCGTAAAACTGCGCCATTTCCCGACGTCGCGACGTTTCTAATAGCGTGTCAAAACGTCCACGCACGTCGCGACGTCCAGGGTCTGACCTCGCGACGTCGCGGAACGTCGCGATGTGGGAGGGATCCCGACGTCGCGACGTAACTCTCTGGAAGTTTCATAAAATTCATCCAAAAATTCAACCAAAAATCACATTTTTTACGTCGCGACGTGGAGGGTTTACATCGCGACGTGCACCCACGTCGTGACGTGAAAGGTACAGACATCGCGGCGTGAAGGTTGCTCTTCAATAATTTCGCGATCTTTCTTTCCTCCACCTTGCATCCCGATTTGACTCCCGTTTGATTTCCCTCTTCTAAGAATACACCATGGTCAACAAACCTACAATTAAAACACTAAAACGAATAAAAACGAACAAGAACGTCCAAAGAATTAAGTATAAACCCTACATAAACGATGATTAAATTCACCTCTTCAATATACTAAAGTATTATCTACAATTATTACCGATATAATTAGCCAAAAAAAATTTAGCTTATATATCTCTAATTATTATTAAAAATTTTATTTGTATGTAAAGATTCTGTTATTTAAGATTTTTGAGTTGAAGTGCTAATATTAAATTTATAAACATTAGTCCAATGTTTGTACATTCTGGTAAGAATTGTTTACATTTTCTAATATGTTTTGATATTAAGAAACATAAATCTAGCTGCATATTTATTTGTTTAATTTTGTAAGCTAGCTTCTTAGCTTTATGCTTAAGAAGTCTCTTGACTATTTCAAAATATGAGCTACTCTCTCAATTCTTTCTTTACTTTGAACTAAAAATTGTATTTATATATATTTCTAGGAATATGAAAAATAGGTGTATCCACATTTCAGCGTTAACAGATATGACTAGAGATTGGGTTTCAAAGATAATTTTAACAGAGAAAACTCCAATACGCATTGGAAAATAAAAAGGAACTGCATATCAAAGATTTGTTTTTATTGATGCTCAGGTATTAATAAATCCTTGTACAAACTTGATATATTTTATACTACAATACTTCAACTTATCTAATTAGAAATATTTTTGTAGAAGAATAGCATACAAGCTATTGCTAATAGTGAAGATGTGCATCAGCTTGACAGAGTTCTACTACTCTACAGGACATTTTACATTGGCAATGCAATGATAAGACCAATACTGGGAACGTTTCCACGCTATGCCTCTTCTTCTTATCAGCTGATACTAAAAAAGAGTGCTTTCATAAGACAGGTTCAGCAAACAGAACAGCTGTCATTAAGCGATTATTATAGCTTCACCAGATTTGTGGACTTTGATAATTAAATGAACAATCCTGAACTGAAAATCCGTTACGTGTCTATTTTTTTCTACTTTTTTATGTTCACGATGATTTACAGGCTTATAAGCTTCATTTTAAACTTATAATGTTTTTATCATTTGAAGCTTTAATTTTAACTGACTTTGATATTTTGTTATAGACATTTTATGTGTTGTAATACATGTTCTTCCATCAAGAACTGTACTAGTGAAAGGAAGAAGTGTGCCTATCCAAGAGTTTATCATCCTTAACGAAGAGTAATAGTCATTATTGCTTTATATATTATAGCTTTAAAAAAATCAAATCCTAAGACTAATTCATCTTTCTTGTGCAGGTGCAGGCTGTTAATATTCACTTTTTAGGAAGAGTTTTACACACAGAAGCACCATATATTATTAACAATGTTCATGAAATGCCAATTATATTAGGCACACGATTAGGAATCACATCATTTCATGGTAATAGCCGCCTAAAAATAAAGTTGACCTAATAAAAATGTATTAATGTATAAGCTTCGTTATACAACAGGAATTTCTATACGGACTTTGTCAAACAGCATTATTCTCTTTGACCCACCTATACCACAAGCAACAAAGCTCAAAAAATGGTAAGTATAAGTTTAAATATGGCTAAACATACACACATTTATAGATATTCCCTTTTTTAAAACTTTTAAAAACTAATCCACTATTTATATAGGTTACAAGTAAACACAAAGCATGTTGAAAGAATTGTGGCAAAAAATCTATATAAAAAACAGCACCAGATTATCAGCACTCCTTCAGACACTAAAGTTTGCAAGATAAGCCAATTACTAAGCCTGACCAAAACAGTAATGCCTACTATTCCCTTCTTTTATGCTCTTAATAGTTAAACTACTATACCAATATATATATATATATATATATATATATTAATGCATGTTCAAATTCATTCAAAAACTTGAAATTAGTACTGAATTACCTATAGATCAAATCATTTTGGGTAAAGGCTGAAGTTAAGATTGATAATCCATACCAAAAATTCTACTATCTTGTTTGCCCAAATAGTTTAAACAAGACAAAAAGGGCAAAGGAAGAAGCTTCAAGGTCACATGGGATGATGACCAATCCGAAGAGGAAACCGAAGGAGAAGAAGAAGGAGTTGCTAACATGTGCTTTATGGGATTTGAAGACCATGAGGTAAGTTTTTCTTCTAGTGATGATGATGATAATAATTTTAATGATCAAGATGAACTTGAGCTGTAAATTGCTAGACTAGTAGATGAGTTAAAGAAAACCAAAACTCAATACAAGAAGCTTAAGGCTAAAGTGGAAGAAATCACTTCATGTAATCAAGAGTTAATCACTAAGTATGATTGTGTAGTTATAGAAAATTGTACATTAAAAACAGAAAATGAAAAATTAACAATAGATAGTAACAAGGCTAGAGAAGAGGTTAAAAGTATGATGAAGTTAAGAAAGAACATGTAGGATTAAAGAAGAGAATTGAAGACCTTAGTGATTGTTTAGCTAAATTCACTCAAGGAAAGAACAACTTAGAAATACTTTTAGGAAATCAAAGAATGGGAAATAGTAAATATAGATTAGGATATTCACATGAGATAGGTCAAAGTTCCACATCTAAACCTATAAAAATCACTCACACATCATATAATCATGAGAAAGGAGTTGAAAATTTTAGACCTCACCAACATCATGGATATAGAATACATAACACACATCACAAACATCATGGATATGAAATGCACAACATATATTATGGACACAAGAGGTACAACTTTGAACATAGGTTTAACAATGTTAGACCCCATTATAAGACTGCACATTCTTTTAAATACCATGTAATATGTGACTATTGTTGTAAAAAGGGACATACCTCAAGGAAATGCTTTGCTAGAATGGAAGTGGAAAATGGATCAAAAACATGGAAAAGAATAGATATCAATGATGTAAGAACTTAAGTTGTTTAATGTCACACATTGATTCTTGAATGTAGGTATGTTTAAAAAATACAATTTTGGACACAAAATAGTTCCTTGATAGTGGATGCTCAAGACACATGACCGGTAATCCCTTATTGCTTAATAGCTTGAAAACTAAACATAAAGGACATGTTACCTTTGGAAATGATAAAAAGGGAAAAATTATTGGTATTGGTAATGTAGCCAATAACAATAGCAATGTGATTGAGAATGTGCTTTTGATTGATGACTTGAAATTCAATTTGATTAGCATAAGTCAAATATGTGATAAAGATCTTGATGTGTTATTTAAACGTGAGAAATGTGTTATTATTGATCCTAAAGATGGTAAAATAGTTCTTACCGGATCTAGATATAACAATGTGTACACTCTACATTTATGTGATATTATAGAACAAGATATGCAATGTCTTAGTGTTGTATATGATACAACTTGGTTGTGGCATAGGAGATTAGCTCATGTAGGAATAGATCACATAAATAATCTAGTTGCTAAAGAATTAGAGGTCTACCAAAACAAAAATTTGAGAAAGATAAAATGTGTGATTCATGTCAATTTGGAAAACAAACTAAAAGTACATTTAAGCCTAAGAACATTGTAACAACTTCAAAACCTTTAGAATTAATACATATGGATTTATTTGGACCTTCACAAACTACAAGTCTAGGAGGCAAAAGATATGTGTTTGTTATAGTAGATGACTATTCTAGATATACTTGGGTAATATTCTTGGCACATAAAAGTGATACATTTAATGAATATGCTAGATTGTTTAAAAAGGTTCAAAATGAATTGAGTTTAAATGTGTTGAAAATTAGAAGTGATAATGGAACCGAATTTGTAAATGAAAGCTTTATAAACCATTGTGATGAAAATGGTATTACACATAATTTTTCAGTAGTTAAATCACCACAACAAAATGGAGTAGTTGAAAGAAAGAATAGAACAATTCAAGAAATGACTAGAACTATGCTTTGTGAAAATAATCTACCTAAATATTTTTGGGCCGAAGCGGTTAACACCGCATGCTTTGTCATAAATCGTGCTTTGATTAGACCATTGTTGAAGAAAACTCCATATGAATTAATGCATAAGAAGACTCCAATGTGGGATATTTTAAAGTTTTTGGTTGTAAATGCTTCATTCTTAATGTAAAATATACCTTAGGAAAATTTGATAAGAAATCGGATGAAGGAATATTTCTAAGATATTCAGAAATTAGAAAAGCATATAGAGTGTATAACAAAAGAACCATGATAATAGAAGAGGCAATTCATGTAAATTTTGATGAAGGAAACACAAGTAAAAACCATGAAGAAAGTGATGAAGAAATAGAAATAGAAGAAAATCCATCTAATGAGCAAGATAAAATTGAACTAGACAACAACTCATCTTCACAAATTGATCCCAAGGATGATATTCAAACATTAGATAAAGGTTCACAAGAGAATGACCTTCCAAGAGCTTGGAAATTCATTCAAAGTCATCCTAAAGATTTAATCATAAGAAGTCCATCTAGAGGAGTCAACACTAGGTCATCTTTGCGTTTAGATAACAACTTGGTCTTCCTCTCACAAATTGAACCAAAAAATGTAAATGAAGCCTTAAAAGATGATAATTGGATTGTAGCCATGCAAGAAGAATTAAATCAATTTGAAAGGAGTAAAGTGTGGAATTTAGAAGAAAGGCCTAAAGACACTTCCATTATAGGAACTAAATGGATTTTTAGGAATAAACTAAATGAAGTAGGAAACATAGTTAGGAATAAAGCTAAACTGGTGGCTCAAGGGTATAGGCAAGAGGAAAGCATAGACTATGATGAAACCTTGGCTCCCGTAGCAAGACTTGAGTTTATCCGTATGTTACTTGCATATGCATCCTTTAAAGGGTTTAAATTGTTTCAAATGGATGTTAAAAGTGCATTCTTAAATGGCTTTATTCAAGAGGAAGTATATGTAGAACAACCTCCCGGTTTTGAAAATCACAAGTTTCCTAATCACGTATATAAATTGGTTAAAGCACTATATGGATTAAAACAAGCTCCTAGAGCTTGGTATGAAAGACTTAGTGGATTTCTAATAGAAAATAACTTTCATAAGGGTGTAATAGATACTACTTTGTTTACAAAATATTGTGAAAATGAATTACTCATTGTTCAAATATATGTTGATGATATTATTTTTGGTGCTTCAAATGAAGTCTTGTGTGAAGAATTTTCAAACTTAATGAAAGATGAATTTGAGATGAATATGATGGGAGAATTAACATTCTTCCTTGGACTACAAATAAAACAAATGGATGATGGAATCTTTGTAAGTCAAGAAAAATACACTAAAGAGTTTCTTAACAAATATGGTATGGAAGACTCTAAACCTAATGGAACACCTATGAGCACCTCAACTAAATTAGATAAGGATGAAAATGGTGTAAAAGTTGATGAAACTCAATATAGGGGAATGATAGGAAGTTTGCTTTACTTGACGGCTAGTAGTCTGAATATTATGTATGCTGTGTGCTTATGTGCTAGATTTCAATCATGTGATAAACAATCTCACTTGCTAGCTGTAAAAAGGATACTAAGATACCTTAGAGGAACAATAGAACATGGATTATGGTACTCTAGGACAAATACGTTTGAATTAGTAGGGTTTACCGATGCTAATCTTGCCGGCTGTAGGGTTGATAGAAAAAGCACGAGTGGAACATGTCAATTTCTAGGAAAATCACTTGTATCATGGTCAAGTAGAAAACAAGCCTCCGTGTCCCTATCAACGGCGGAAGCCGAATATATAGCCGCCAGAAGTTGTTGTTCTCAAATCCTTTGGATGAAACACACTCTTCTTGATTTTGGTTTGGATTTTGGTTGTGTATCCATTAAATGTGATAACACAAGTGCTATAAATCTAACCAAGAATCCCATTCAACACTCTAGGTCAAAACATATTGACATTAAACATCACTTCATTCGTGATCTTGTTCAAAATAAGGAAATTCATATAGAATATGTTTCCACTAAAGAACAATTGGCAGATATCTTCACCAAACCACTCCCTGAGGATCAATTTTCTCTTTTGAGAACTCACATTGGTGTAGTCCAACTCAAATGATCCGAAAACACTGACTTTATTTCTCAAAAATGATTTTTCAAAATTCTTCAGAATTTCGGACGACCATATCGAACGACCTTCAAAGTTTCGGCCGTCCGAACCAAATCGTCAGAACTCGCCAACTCTCTGTCGAGTTTCGGACGACCTCCAGAGTTTCGGCCGTCCGAAACTGGTGTATCAGGTTTAAAATTCCTGATTTCTAAAACGATTTTTTTAACTCTTCAAAACCTCCCCACATTTTTCACCGCCAAAATCACAAATTTAAAATCTAACCGATTAATTCCCAAATTGATCCATTAGAATCCTTCCTTGGCATATAGAGAACACTTCCACCGATTCAAAATCCAAAATTCCACAACAAAATTCTTCCCTTTGATTCCTAGCCCTAGAAATTGGGTAAAACTCAATTTTGGAAATTCTTGAAGAAATTTTCCTAAAATTTCAATATCTTTTTGATACTCAAGTTCGTGAACAACATGAGCACTTCACGAGGACGCAAGAGAGCCAAGGTTACGGCACCTTCACATATTCAACATGGGTCACTAGGTGCATCTTCCTCTCCGCTCCCTCCATTCGTTAATGACGAATGCGAAGCTAATTATAATCACTACCTCACGTCTTCCAAGAAGATTATTGTTCCTAGGTTAGTGAGAAAAGATGATTTTGGTGATGCCTTAGATATTCTAGAGCTATTTGAATATCAAGATTGGAATGAGATCTTATATGCTAGTGAGCCTATACCAACCTTGTTAGTGTATGAATTTTTTGCCAATTTGCATTATCCTGAAGGCTTAAAATCGAGTGATGATACACTGTGTACAAGGGTTAATTCCAAGGATATCACATTGACTCCTGCAACCATTAACATCCTGTTTAAATGTGATCATCAATATGGCTTAGCAAAAGATGGCAAACAAGTCATGAAATATTTTAAGCTTCACTATTGGTCAAATGCATCACATTGTTTTAATTTTCGTGATCTAGTAGCTACTGCTTTTAATGGAGAGATTTTCACTAAGGCAAGTGAACCACCAACTAAGAATTTGAGCCCTAAGCACCGTATTTTGTTCCACATCATTACCAAAATCATTCTTCCAACTCATAGCCATAAGACCGATCTCAACACCATGAACCTTTATCTTCTCTATGCCTTACTTTTGCAAGTTCCCGTAAATTTTGGATATTTAATGCTTAAGTACATTGAGGTTAACATTAAGGATCAACGCCGTAGTTTACCATATGGCATGCTTATTACAAAGATCCTAAGGAATCATAGCATATCCCTTGAGAGTGCTACTATGTACCCGACACACCCTCGCAATCTCTATGATTTAACCTTTCTTAAGTCCATGGGTATATATGTGGTAAATGGGGTTTGGACATTTGAGAAGCCCATTGAAGGCCAAGAAGAGGATGAAGACATAGAGGGAGGTGGTGATGAAAAGGGTCAAGATCAAGAACAAGGTCAAGGTCAACAACAAGATGCACCGGAGCATAATCAAGCACCGATCATGGATGAGGATTTCAAGACCCTTATTCAAGGGCATTTCGACTCTTTGGTGGATCGAATTGATAGTGGACTAGCCGGTATAAACTCAAGTGTTGATAGGAACATGCCCGAGATTCGCGGTCAACTTGATGTTTTGACCGTTAGAGTTGACGACTTGAGTAGTGAGATTCACTACGGTCATGAAGTAATCATGACTAATGAGCAACGTGAAGTGTTGGCTCAAGCTCGTGTCAAAGGAAAGGTACCGGCACATGATTGATGCACTTGGTGTAATAGACTAGGACCATTTTCATTTGTCTCTTATTTTTTGGTATTTCCTAGTACTTTGAATGTCTTCCTTATTTCTTTGTTGATGCTTTTGTGTTATGAAGAGCTCTATGGTTTGTTGATGTTGACCTAGGTTATATCATGGTTTAATGTTATTTGATATTTGATGATTTAAATGGCTTGAAGGCCTTTGAATGATGACAATTGATTATTATTGAATGGACAATTGTATATTGTGCCTCTTTGTTGTTGTGTTGGATTTGTTGGATTGTTGACAGGTGGAAATCATCAATATACAAAGGAAACTCTGTCAAAATTTCTCCAAAATAATTGCACTTAATCATTTTTTTGCCTAGCCACCCATTAGGTTGCAAGGAGTGGAAAGGTAGTCCTAAGATGTGATGTCATTTCCCCAAAACTAAAGGTAAATGAAAAGAGTAAGAAAATAGTATACTTTTTATATGATTTATGATTTCTAGAAACTCACATTTTTCATCCCATTTTCTTATTTTGATGATGTCAAAAGGGGGAGAATAAGTGATAAGTAGTATAAGAGAAAAATAAAGAATATCATATAAAAAGCAATAATGGGAGAAAAACAAAGGGGGAGAAGAACATTTGAAAATAGAAAATTGAAGTAGAAGTATATACATAGGGGAGAAAAACTGAAATACAATGGAAGTATACACATAGGGGGAGCTTATATCAATTTGTCTAATTAAATGTAACCTATTGCACTTGTAATTTATTCTCTTGCATAATTGGTTTGTCATCATCAAAAAGGGGGAGATTGTGAAGACCTAGGGTCTTAATCGTACTTATTTTGATGAATAACAAACAATTATGTTTATGCTAATGGTTGAAAAAGTGTTTCAATTTGATAGAAATTCAAGGAAGCCAAGCATGGAGATTTATCAAGCGAAGAAAGAATTGAAATCGCAAAAGAAACAAAAGGATGGTAAATTAGGTCATTTTCCCCAACCCAAAACCCTAATTTGTAAATAGCTCAAGAAAGTGGTTTACTCGTTTAAGGCTCAAGAAAAATTGTTTTCAAAATGTTTTTAGTCTTCAAAAGAACTTCAAAAGATGTAGTACACACTTGCACTAAGTCGTATGGAGTTGTACAAAAGATAAGTAAAACGAAAATCGAAATTAAATTGAAAAGAAAAGGTTCGGACGACCTTAGCCTAGTTTCGGCCGTCCGAAACTGCCGTCCGAAACTGTCCAGAGAAAATGATTTTCAGGGTTTGGGATCGGATGGTGCAGGGCAAGTTTCGGCGTTCGAAACTTAGTTTCGGACGACCTACCCGTCCGAAACACCTGTCCGAAAATCCTAACGGCTAGTTTTTTCAAATGTCAAACATGAACGTTTTCTTGTCTTTTCTTTGATAGTATAAATACTAGCCAACACCCAAACGTTAAAGCACTTTCAAAACTGATTCTTTGAGCTTCCAATCTTGAAAAACATCATTCACAACTCTTGCACTTCATTTTTGATTCATCAAGAAACAAAAGATTAAATTTCTTGAGCCTTTATTTGAGTTCTTCATTTCTTCATTGAGCTATATCATTTGAGTTGTAAAACTTCATTATAGGAATCATATTGTGAGCTTCATTGTATCGTATTCACCCTAATTGAGGGTTGGTGTATCTCTTCATACAATTACTGTAAGCATTTTGTAAAAGGTTTCTCAAGTGAGAGTAAAAACCTTGAACACTTAGCTTGGGATAGCTTGTGTTAAGGTTGAGCCTTGGGTGAAATCCTAAGTTGTGATACTTGGGTTGTAAAAGTGGTTCTTTTGATCTCACCACTTGTAAGGAGATCAATTCATAGTGGAAAGGTTTGAAATCCTAAGTTGGGAAACTTAGGTAGTGGATGTAGAGTGCTCCAAGGAGGAGACTTGAACCACTCTAAATCTTTTGTGTTCTTGATTTCCATTGATTTCATTTCTACACTTATTTTGATTTGCTTATGCTTTAATTCATTAATTGAATTGTTGGGTTCATTGATTATATTTCTGAATTATCAATATACATCTTTGTATCATACACTTATTGTGATTCACACTACTCACTCACTTTTATTGAAGTTGATTGAATAGAGTACAAGAAATTTTTAGAAACCTAATTCACCCCCCCTCTTAGGTTGCCTTAGAACTTACAATATTGAAGTCGCAATTCCTTATTTTTGGAAGATTGTTAAAAGTAGCAATATTTTTTAATTTTAATTTTTTTTAGCATTATTCATGTAAATAACCCAATTGAGATCCAGAGGGCAAAAGAAGTGTTACTTAAGGAATATAATTAAAAAGGTTATTTGTCAAAATATTGCTTTTAAATGAAGAAATTAAAAATAATAATGTGATTTTTATCATTCTTCCAAAAATAGGGAAGTTGCACTTTGAGATTGCAACTTTTAAAGTCGCAATTTAAACAAAGAAATTTAAAAAAATAATGTGATTTTTATCATTCTTCCAAAAAACTGGGAAGCCGCAATTTCAAACTGCGACTTCTAAAGTCGCAATTTGGAATTGCGATTTCTTTGTTTTAAATTCAATTCAAACACAAGTGGATGATTTCTTTGTTTTATTAATTTTTTAAAATACAATTCAAACACAAATGGATGGTCTTTGTTTTATTAATTTTTTTAAAATTCAACTAACACAAATGGACGATTTCTTTGTTTTACTAAAGTTGATGTTCAAATTCGAAATCAACCCCTAAGTTAAAGGGACGATTGGTATAATTTACCTTAGATTGAATAGGAATAAATAAGAATATTTTGCTAATGCCAAAAAAAAAAATATTAATTAGCACTATCTGCAATTGAGTTACCATTAGAATAATATTTCCTTCCAAAGAAGCTAACCTCGCTTGCAAAATTTTCTCTTCACATATAATTTCTAGCTATCATTCCTAGTGAACTTTTTTTTTCTTTTTCTGATTGGGAACTATTTCACCACAAGTGCTAATCATCACTCTTTTTCATTTTTTTTTTTTTTTTTTTTGTTTTTCAAGGACACGAGTGCTGGCCTTGATAAAGACTGAATGATCTTTTGAGGTTGCATTAACAACCTTATTAGAGTTTAGATATTTTGATGCTTATAATACACTATCTAATTTCAGATATTTGTGTGACTTGCATATATTTGTAAATAAAATTCTGATTGCATTAATAAAATATGGCTTTTGACCAAATAAATAAATAATTCCTGAAGGAGATTTTTCTTAACTTCCTTGCTTTTGACTCCTTAAACTGCTGTGTCACCTGTTGATCCTTCTCAAGTTCAGCTTAGTACTCTTCAACATTTCAAATTCAGAGCTTGAGTGGAGTTAAATGGCCATTCATTCCTGGTTTTCTAGGGTTGCTATAATAAATTCATGGATAAATTTCAAAAAAAAATTTGCATGTGAATTGAAAATATTTTAACCTGCCTCTCAAACCTATAAATTACTTCTCTGTATTTATTTTTTTAAAACTGGAAAAATTGATGAAATGGAAAAAATGGAAAAAATGGAAAAATTTAACCTACCTCTCAAACCTATAATGTAATTTACTTTAAATCAACAATATAAAACAATACCTACATATTAGATTTAATAGATTTAAAAATAAATATATATTTCAAATTTATATATTTTTGTTATTTTTTCAAAAATATCAAAATATAAAGAAATAAAATATAGGCTTTTAAATATTAAGGAGGTAATTTAAAATTTTTTGAAATCACATGAAATTTTTTGTAATTT
The DNA here is from genome assembly GCA_016586305.1 of Ophiorrhiza pumila. Taxonomy (NCBI): domain Eukaryota; kingdom Viridiplantae; phylum Streptophyta; class Magnoliopsida; order Gentianales; family Rubiaceae; genus Ophiorrhiza; species Ophiorrhiza pumila. Next base: position 10,621,181 of record BLIW01000005.1, on the reverse strand, counting down.
ATCCTAAATTCATAATCAGTTATTGTCTGATGTGTTGACTTATTGACAGTTGGAATATTGGGCCAATGATCAAAATAGGAAATTGCTCCTATTTAAAAGTGAGTTATACTGTTCAGTGGTTGTCTAGATGTCACGTTCTATATGTGTCTTATGGCAATTGGAGTGTTATTTTCTATAATTCGTGCACACAAATTGCCAAGAGAAATAAAGGCAGTTTATGAGTTGGTTGAGCTGATCAAGTTGTATTTAATAGTTTCTCAATTTGGAAATAAGTATTATTTTGATTATCAATCTCGAAAAGTTATATTTTAATCATTCAATTTGAATTTTGTTAAATAAATGGTTTAAACTTATTTTTCATCCTTTTAACAAATAACGTCATTAATCATGTGGCGGAAAACGAAATCATTTTAAACGATTAACAGTGTCACATGATGAATGAATGATATTATTTGTCGAATGGATAGAAAATGAGTTAGGGGTTATTTGCAAAACAAAATTTAACTTGAAGATCAAAATGTAACATTTTTAAAATTGGTTAAAATGATAATTAACCCTAAATTGGAGGACTATTGAGGTCATTTACCTTTTAGTGAAATTACATAATATTGAAGTTTTTTTAGTGAAAATACATAGATAGAAAAAGACAATGAAGATTAGAAAAGGATCTGAGCTGCAATATTCCACTTATTTATTATGAGCAAAGCTCAAAAGTAATAATTATTCATTGTAGAAAGTATCGCAAAGTAATTGAAACTAATGCATCAATCATTATGTATGTCAATCATCAACTAGGGTGAGAGTACTTTGCTTGAAAAATCAAATTTCAAAAAAAAAAAAAAGAAAAAACCATAGGGGCATAGACTAATTAATGAATTTACAAGTTTTTTGTTTAGTCAACTAGTGAGACCAAATCTTTTGTCTACTATTATCATGCCCTATCCTGTCTAATGTTCAAAACGACGTAGTTTCACTAAAATCAGGAACTATTTGCATAAATATCGCTAAAATTATTTTACAATTAATAAACCCTAACCAAGATATGAGTGAGCCCTACGACATAGTTTTAATTGAAGACAGAATAATGTTGGACAGACGATCTTACCTCTCAATTAGTTAAGTTGAAAGTACAATTATTTCATCTTTTTAACTTAATTCTCTTTCCCTCCTATTTTAATTTTGTCATCTTTCTACTCCAAGATAAGATTTATACTAGTTGGTGGCGAGCCACACAAAGTGTGGCAACCCAAAGATATATTTTGGACCTTGGTTTAGACTATCTTATTGTCGGGCTTGTCTGCTCTTTTAATTTTGTGTATTATTTTTAAGTGCTATTTTAAAGTAGCTGACATAGATATGTGTTAGGGCATTATATCTTTTAGTAAAGTTGGCCTAGAATATTGTAGCGGCTTTTTTGGGGTAGCAATACGGAGGCGGGCATTAGCCTTTGAAAACCTAAAATTGGTTGTACGATGTTACTATGTTGACAGCAAATAATTGAGCACAAATTTGGTTAATGGGTTTTGAATACTGGTTTAGTGCCATTTCTTGATGGGTTTTGCGAATAACCCATGAAAAAAAATCGTCCTGGCTACTGTGAATATGTTGCGTCGGCTTCTCCTCTAGACCAAGGTTTGTTTTTCTTCTTCGTTTTTTTCCTTAAGGTTTTTCCGATTTTGCATTACATTCTTCTAGGGTTTGTGTTTTGCAAGCATTTTTTTTATTTTCTTAATAGATCTTAGCGTGTTAATGTTGAATATCCCAAAAACATTCCTTTTTATATATTTGTAGTGAAAGTTGTGTGGCTCATTTATTATTATTTTTGCAGGAAAGATGATTATTATTAAAGAGTATGAATTGACAATAGCAAAGTAAATGGAGAAAATAGAAGAGCTGTGTTGTTTGAATTCGATGCAAAAAAGAAATCAAAATTACGGTTAGGAGTTTGGTTTATTTAGAGGTCTAGTGCGGTGACGATTGTGAAATTGAAGGAAACTATGACAGGAGCCAGAATAATCAGAGTAACAAGAACAAGGAAAGCAAAAAATGCAACAGGTACACTGCTAACCAAGTAAAAGCATGGAGTTCTATGTTTTGCTGTGTTATTTTCTATTCATAATATATATACTTAAGTGTACAGTAATATTGTACTTGGGAGCTATTAAGAGAGACTATTATTATCACTGTTAATATGCAAAAAAGGTGTTAAAAGTATATGCGAGTTTTGTTTAATAAAATTCAAAACACGTATATATAGTAATATTTTTAAATATCTTAGCTCTGAAGCCAATAAAGTATAAATTAATCAATTTGAGAGCTTAGATTTATATTTCAAATATATATATAACAGAAAAGCTTTTTGAATCTTGAAAATATCAATGTTTGTTTGGGAAGAATTTTGATTACTAGGACAAAGGCTATAATTAGCATAGCATTAACCGGTATAATGGTTGTATATATCTGCTAATAGAATTTTTTATGATTAAATAAATAAATTAGTAAAATAAAAAAGACTACCCCTTATATTGGGTAAAACAAAACAGCTAGAGTCCAAAATTCAAACAATGGTATGATTAAATGAAAAAATAAAGCAAAGTTCAAAGTAGTCAGTAAGGGCAAAAGTGTTTATTTATTGGTTTTACCTTGCTTGCTTGCTCTGTCTAAAACCTGTTCTAACCCTCTTTTTGCTGTGATATTTGTAGTAGTAATACTTGTTTATGTTCTTTTTTGTGTAGATATGCTTTCATGGACTGCAGTATGCGTAATATCTGTTTCTGAAGCATAGCCTACTTTTTCATGCTTTTGTGAGCCTGCACCATCAACATCTTCAGCTATAGTGCTCTCAAAATTTTGAATTGTTGCAATGTCTGTAGATGTTCCTGCTTCTATAGTTTGTAGTACTTTGGCAGATTTGTCTTCTGTGGGCAGGAATGTTATTACATTATACCGTGTGACTTATCTTGACATTGTCATAAAACTGGTAATCTTTAAATGGAAAGTAGTTTGATGTCTTGAAACTTGTCATTAAAAACATCACAATTCAACTTTTCATGCTGCATATTGGAGTATTTAATCTATAATTCATGCTACTATGATATAAAGTAAATAGTTGCCATATAAGTATAATGTTGATACTCACCTCTTTTTCCATATCTATTATTTGTCCAATTGTTAATCCAAGTAATAATTCAGCATTTTTTTAATCTATTGATGCTTGCAAATTTGCATACTCATCTGATAGTTCAACTTGAAATCGAAGCCTATCAAATGTTTGATCAAACATACTTTAATTGCATATTAAATTGATTCATTTATATAATTTTTTTTCCATGCAACTTACTGTGGCTGAAGTGATGGTGATGTAGCAACGCAATACAGGCAAGTGAATTCCATGTCAAGCCCTGCACCAGTGGCCTTTGAACTTTTCCTTCTTGGGCAATCTGCAATAAAATGTCCAGGTTGATTACATTCATAACATTTATTGACTTTTGATGTTTCCCCTTTTTCTTTCATCCAATCTTTGCTCTTGAAGTTCCTTCCTTTATTAAACTTGTTTTTCCTACTTTGAATCATCCTAGATAGCTTTCTAGTTAGAAAAACAAGATCATTATCATCTTGTTCATTTATATCTTCCTCATCTTCATCATCATCATTCTCATTCTTTGACACTTTAAGTGCTATGTTCTTCCTAGCCTTAGTGTCTTCTTCTTTTTGAGTTTTAGATTTTATCTTTAACTCATATGATATAAGTGAACTAATTAGTTGATCTATGGGTAGTTCTCTTAGATTTTTAGCTTCTTCAATTGCTATGGCTTTTGATTCCTATTCCTTAGGTAATGAATTTAAAATCTTTTTATTTTGCTCACCTAAGGGATAGATTTTTCCTAGACTTTCCAAATCTTTGATTATGCTATTGAATCTACAAAACATCTTATCTATGGATTCTTTACTATCCATTTTAAAGCTTTCATATTGTGTTACTAGCAATGATTTCTTTTCCTCTTTTACATCTTCGGGTCCCTCATGAATTTCCCTAAGTTTCTTCCAAATATCATGTGCATTTTTACATCCTTTAACTCTACTTGATTCATTGACATCTAGTGAGTTATATAAGGCATTTGTGGCTTTAGCATTTAGGGTGAGATTTCTCCTATCAATTTCAGTGAGTTCACTCTTTTTCTTTTCTCTAGTTTCATCCCCTATAGTTATCTCAGCCTTATAAGGTCCTTCTTCTACAATATACCACATCTCAATATCAATGGATTTGAGATAGAGACCAAGCTCTTATACCACATCTATCTCTCCAACTGAGCCTAAATAAGTAGAGACCAAGCTCTTATACCAATTGTAAGCTCTAAGGCAACCTAAGAGGGGGGTGAATTAGGTTTCTAAAAATTTCTTGTACTCTATTCAATCAACTTCAATAAAAGTGAGTGAGTAGTGTGAATCACAATAAGTGTATGATACAAAGATGTATATTGATAATTCAGAAATATAATCAATGAACCCAACAATAAAAGTGAATTAGGTTTCTAAAAATTTCTTGTACTCTATTCAATCAACTTCAATAAAAGTGAGTAAGTAGTGTGAATCACAATAAGTGTATGATACAAAGATGTATATTGATAATTCAGAAATATAATCAATGAACCCAACAATTCAATTAATGAATTAAAGCATAAGCAAATCAAAATAAGTGCAAAAATGAAATCAATGGAAATCAAGAACACAAAAGATTTAGAGTGGCTCAAGTCTCCTCCTTGGAGCACTCTACATCCACTACCTAAGTTTTCCAACTTAGGATTTCAAACCTTTCCACTATGAATTGATCTCCTTACAAGTGGTGAGATCAAAAGAACCACTTTTACAACCCAAGTATCACAACTTAGAATTTCACCCAAGGCTCAACCTTAACACAAGCGATCCCAAGCTAAGTGTTCAAGGTTTTTACTCTCACTTGAGAAACCTTTTACAAAATACTTACATTGATTGTATGAAGAGATACACCAACCCTCCATTAGGGTGAATACGATACAATGAAGCTCACAATATGATTCCTATAATGAAGTTTTACAACTCAAATGATATAGCTCAATGAAGAAATGAAGAACTCAAATAAAGGCTCAAGAAATTTAATCTTTTGTTTCTTGATGAATCAAAAATGAAGTGCAAGAGTTGTGAATGATGTTTTTCAAGATTGGAAGCTCAAAGAATCAGTTTTTAAAGATCTTTAACGTTTGGGTGTTGGCTAGTATTTATACTATCAAAGAAAAGACAAGAAAACGTTCATGTTTGACATTTGAAAAAACTAGCCGTTAGGACTTTCGGACGGGTGTTTCGGACGGGTAGGTTGTCCGAAACTAAGTTTCGGACGCCGAAACTTGCCCTGCACCATCCGATCCCAAACCCTGAAAATCATTTTCTCTGGACAGTTTCGGACGGCAGTTTCGGACGGCCGAAACTAGGCTAAGGTCGTCCGAACCTTTTCTTTTCAATTTAATTTCGATTTTTGTTTTACTTATCTTTTGTACAACTCCATAAGACTTAGTGCAAGTGTGTACTACATCTTTTGAAGTTCTTTTGAAGACTAAAAACATTTTGAAAATAATTTTTCTTGAGCCTTAAACGAGTAAACCACTTTCTTGAGCTATTTACAAATTAGGGTTTTGGGTTGGGGAAAATGACCTAATTTACCATTCTTTTGTTTCTTTTGCGATTTCAATTCTTTCTTCGCTTGATAAATCTCCATGCTTGGCTTCCTTGAATTTCTATCAAATTGAAACACTTTTTCAACCATTAGCATAAACATAATTGTTTGTTATTCATCAAAATAAGTAAGATTAAGACCCTAGGTCTTCACAAATATCAAACTGCGACTTTAGAAGTCGCAATCCTGAATTGCGACTTCTTTATTTGATTAATTTTTTAAATTCAATTAAAATATAAATTGACATTTGAACTATAATTTTTATTATTTAATGTTGACGACTTCCTTTAAAAAAAATCTAGGCAAACATTATATTAAAATGTTAATTATTTAATATTGATACACAATGAATACGAGTTATTTACAAAGATATTGATAAAAGAAAAATAAATTAAGGAAATAATGTCAATTATATTATCCTTCCACAAATAGGCTAGTAATTTTTATTTTTTTTAAAACTTGATTTAGATGACTTCTTTGTTAAATCTAATTTCAAAGTTAGAACCTTTTGACTTTGTCTTTTAAGAAAGACACATAGATTTATATTTTAAGTAGTATATATTTAAAATAAAACTATTCCTACAAAGTAGGAAAAAATTAGGTAAGTAGTACATATTTAACAAAATTACCAAAAGTAAAATGCTACTAATAAGAAATGTAATAATCCTCTTATGCACCAAAGGTATTGGATTTTTTTAAATCTTATGTATTCATTTTGCATTAATTATGCAAAGATATGGATATAATCTAATTATAAATTTATATCTTTATTATGTAGAAAAATTTATGTTTCGTTGCAATAATAAAATATAATTAAGTAGTAAATATTTTAATATAGGTGTTTCAATTGAATTTTTTTCTAAATAAAGTCATAAATTTGAAAGTGAGACTTTTTTTTTTGTAAAAATACAAATATGATCAAATTACAAAATTAATATATTTGTGTAGAAATAAAAATAAATTTCACACAACAATTAAAAAGTTTATAGTTCAAATAAATCATCATCAATTTGTGTTTCAATTGAATTTTAAAAAAATTATAAACAAAGAAATCATCAATCTGTGTTTTAATTGAGTTTAAAAAAATTAATAAAACAAAAAAAAATCATCCATTTGTGTTTTAATTGAATTTAAAAAAATTAAGAAAACAAAAAAAATCATCAATTTGTTGTAATTGAATTTAAAAATAATAATAAAACAAAGAAATCATTCATTTGTGTTTGAGTTGAATTTTAAAAAATTAAAAGCCAAGAAATCATTCATTTGTATTTTAATTGAATTTTAAAAAAATTAATAAAGCAAAGAAATCGCAATTCTAAATTGCGACTTCTAAAGTTGAAGTCGCAGTTTCAAACTGCGACTTTAGAAGTTACAATTTCAAACTGCGACTTCCATAGTTTTGGAAGATTAAGAAAAATCACATTATTTTTTTTAATTTCTTGTTTTAAAAGCAATATTTGGGTAAATACCCGAGATCAATTAGCCATTAGCCGAGGTGGAAGATAATTTGTTATTTCTTGCACAAATTATTATCTCTCCACCTATCTCTTTTATCTTTTCTTATTTTCTATTTTAGCCTCTCTTAATTTTCCCTCTCTACTATCTCTTTTTTCTTTTCTTATTTTCTCTTTTAATCTCTCTTAATTATCTCTCTCCTCCTATATTTTTCATTTTTTTTTCTTATTTTAGTTTTTTTCCCTTATCAAAATTTACTTATTTTTTCCATTATTAAAACACAAATACCGTGATTGATAAATTTTAATACATAGTAAAATTTTTTAAAGAAATTCATTCATTGAAAAGAATACTAACTGTAAATAAAGGAAAATTCATTGAAGATAAAACCAATTGTAAATAATTTTGAAGAAACCTACTCTATTTACAAATTATTCTATTATTTCAAATTTCAATGAAAGATTCAGATAAAAGTACAAAAATTAACTAAAAGCCACTCTAAATTAACCGTGAAGGTAAAATGAACCCATAATGATTTATAATCTTTAGCAATTACAAAAATTAAAATTCACGTATTTTGTTTTTAAATTAAAACGTGTGTGTTTTATTTAACAAATAATACTAATAAGAATTTATTCCTCTAACCACTTATGAAAAAATTCTAATTAAAATTTATGTATTTTGTTTCACAAATATGATTGATGTGAAATTTCTTCCTTTAACCATTTATTAATTAAATGCGTTTATTAAAGAATTGTAATAGGTATTTTCATGTTTTTTTACTTAATGATTTGGAAAACAAGAAAAATTGGTTTTTTCTCTAAGACTCAATAATAATTTTTTTTTATTAGAATTCTTCAAGAAATTTAAGAATTAAGAGAAGAAAGGCAACTACGTATTTTTCAAAAAGTTGGGAATTAAGAAATTGAGAATTAAGGGAGAGAGAGCAACTAAGGAAAATAAGGGAGAAAAAGAATTTGAAAATGAAGTAATGATTTCTGAAATTGGAATTAATAGAGAGGAGATAACTTTCAATTAAAAGAGAGAAAATAAATTTTGAATTTGAGAACAAAATTATAAATTTTCTTTTATTAGGATTCATTTTAAATTAGGAAATAAGTGAGAGAATGTAGTAAGTTTTCTTCCACTATGGAATGTTAGAGTATACGTGACTAAAAAAAGTATTATTTAAGGAATATAAATTGAAAGCGTGTTATTTTGGTATTTTTTAAAAAGAAAGTTATTTAAAAAAAAAAAAACTCCTATTTCACTCTACCCTATTTCCCTTTGTTTTCCTTTCCTTCAATCCAAACATATTAGTATTACAAGAAGAATGGCAAAGAGTGAAATTCCAATTAGATGCCAAGGATTTAGTTGACAATTTACTACAAGGAAAAATAAATGCTCTGGAGGCAACAATTATGAGATAAGATCCTCTCTCCAAAATTATTTATGTCATATTTCATCTAATATCCAAAACGACGTAATTGAACTAAAATTAGGGATTAAAAACATAAATATCACTAAAATCACTCTACAATTATTAAACCCTGAATAAGGAATGAGTGAACTATATGATATAGTTTAATATTGGACACGATAAGACAAATTGAATCTTGGGTAGAAGATCACAACTCAACAATTATAGCCAGCTAAGGATAACTTTTTATTGGAAAAGAATTTAATTTTGATCATCAAAATTTAAATAGTGATACTTTTAATCCTTAACTATTTCAAGCAGTCCAATCTAATCTTGAAAATTTTAATTTGTGATTAATATAAGATAATTGACGAATTTTTTTTATGTATTGACAAAAATATATTGTCATGTGTTTAACAAATGTTCGTTAGTGCATAGTTAACCTCATACTTTTTTTTAAAAAAAAAAGTAAAAGTCTTCTTTTCCATAAGATGAAAAAAATAAAATCATCAATTTGACTAATAAAAGAGCAAAAGTTAAAGTGAGGATTTTGTTTGTTATTATATAAAAGAAAATTTATTAAAGAGCAAAAGTTGACCATTAATGGACATATACTAAACACATTATATATAACTTCGATCAATTAACAAAGAAAATTCACAATTATCTAATATTAGCCACAAATGGAAATTTAGGGAATCAAATTAGATTGTTTGAAATTATTAACAATCAAAACTAAAACTGCTTAAAATTTTAGGAAACAAAATTTAATGCATGTTTAAAAATTGGACTAGGAATGATAGCCCCATAGCAAGATATTATGAAGAGAGAAATTTTGGCAAGCATGGTTCGCTTGTTTGGAAGGAAATATTACTCGAGTAGTAACCCATTTGGAAATAGAGTAAATGACTCCATGGAGGGCAAATGGTGAAAGTCCAATAACAAGGGTTTAGTTGACAATTTACGAAGAGTCACTCGTGTGGAGACAACAATTATAGCTAGATAAGGATATCTTTTTATTGGGCAAAAAAAAAAATACAATTTTGATATTTAAAATTTTAAGTAGTGCCACTTAAGAATGGCCACGGTTTCGGAACCAGCGGTTCCCGGTTCCGCCTAGGGCGGAATTGGAACCGAACCGTCCCTAGGCGGTTCCGGTTCCGGTTCCAGAACCGGCGGTTCCAGATCCTCTGTCCAAATATTTATCCAGTTCTATTCTGTCTAATGTTTAAAGTACGTAGTTTCATTAAAAGTATGGACTAAATGCATAAATATCATTAAAATTACTTTAAAATTATTAGACCCTAACCAAGAGATTAATGAACCCTACGACGTAGTTTTAATTAGGACAGAATAAGACAGACAAAATTTTGGATAGAAGATCCCGTGTAGTTCAGATTCGGGTTCCGTCCCGATTTTGTTTCCGATTTTGGTTCCGATTTTGTTCTAATTTCGATTTTTAGTTTCGAATTTCGATTGTAATCCTACTTTTAAATTTGATTTCTATTGAAATAATGATTAAACAATTAATTGAAACTCAAATAATACAACATAATAATATAATTAGAATAATAATAGTTACAATTGAACTTAATTAATATATAGTTTTTAGATAATAGAACTAGGAAGAATTAAACAAGTGAGATTCAAGGATATAAAAATCATAAGAATATTTGAATCTTTGAATTATTAATTAGAATTCAACTAGTATAATATAATAACATAATTAGAATAGTAGTTAAAATTAAACTAATATATGAATTTTTTAGAATAATAGAATTATAAATATTAGATAAGTGAGAAAGAAAGATATAGAAAGAACAAGAGTATTGAGAGAATGATCAAACTATCAATTGGAATTCAAATAGTATATTAGCATAATATAATAATAGAATTACGATAATATAATAAGTTGAAATTGAACTAATATATGGAGGTTTTAGAAAAATAGAATTATGAAGGATTAGATACGTGAGAAAGAAAAATATATAAATGATATTGAAAGAATGATTGAACAATATAATAATATAATTAGAATAATTGATTAAAAAAATTGATACCCTAAACCGTAAACTATAAACGTTAAAACTTACAATATAAAGATTAGAAAACTAAGAAATTATATGATAAAAATGAAGTGGTATAGAAATATTTATATAAATTTTTTTGGCCGGTTACAGCAGTTCCGGAACTACCATTTTTGTGGGCCCACGGTTCCGGTTCCGGAACCGGCCATGTGGCCATCTCTAGTGCCACTTTTAATTCTTAATGATTTCGTATAACCCAATCTACTTTTTGAAATTTCAAATTTATAACTAACATAAACAATGTATATGTACTATCTTTGTTAGGAAGTGGATCTAAATCCAATTTTAGGTTTGGATCAAGTGTTCAGTTGTTGTAGATTTTGTTTTCTAAAATTCAATATGACATGAGTTTAGGTCATTTATTCAATGGGTTGTTTGTCGCAATGGATCTTTTGTATCACTTTTTTGTATCACATCATGTATCACTATATAAGATTTTGACACCTGTTTAATCACTTATCCCTTAGGGCTCGTTTGGTTGACAGGAATCTAGGCTGGAAAGTAATTTTTTCTGATTTTTAGATTCCAGTGTTTGGTTCATTTTTTGACTTTTGGGAAAGTAAAAATAATCTTGCACTCCAGGAAAGTTAGTATAAAATTTCTGGATTCTTAATCCTTGTTCCAAGTTGGTATTCTGATTACTTACTTTAGGAAAATGAGTCATCTTTCATTAAATATTTATTAATACAATCTTATCCCTTATGATACAACCCACATGAATAAATAATTCAACCTTATTGAACTTTAATTAAATAACATAATAATTTTTACTATAAACTTAGTTCTTGCTAATTATAATTTTACATATTTGTTCTCAAACTTTCATTGTAAAACTAACCCACTTTTAAAATATAAAAAATTTAAATAAACAAACAACATTAATTTAAAAAATATTATTATGGAAATAAATTACTTTTAAGAAATAAAAATAGATAACATTAATTTTAAAAAAAATTATAAAATTATATGTGATTTATATAATAATGGCAATATAGCGTTAAATATGTAGTTTACATTTTTTAGCATTTTGAATTATTTTTATTTATTTGTTTGTTATAACACATAAATTATATAATAAACTTATTTTCGACATTATAATTTTACAAGCATTTTATATTTTGCTGAATAATAATTAGTTATTACACATAAATGAAAATTTTAAAGAATAATTAGAAAATAATTTTGTTATATAACCCTGTATATATCACAAACATATACTTTTTTTATAATTGAACCAAAAATGCATTGCATTTTTTGATTGATTAATTTAAATGAAATACTAAAACATGAATTTTAATTAATTTTTCTCTTAACATTCCATGATCTATCCAAACATAGGAAAGAAATTGCTGATTCATTTTTCTCAGAATCAAAATCTAAGTAATCATATTCCCAAAACACTTTACTTTCCTGCCAACCAAACGAGCCCTTAGAGTTCACCAATAAGGGTTTTATTTTTATCTAAAAAGACTAATCATATTTATATAGAGTGTTACACAGAGTGATACACCAAATAATACAAATAATCCAAACCCGTTGTTTGTAATGTATTGAGGTTTTTACTCATTGTACTTCATCTCGGTACATTAGTAATTAATATTAATGAATTTATCACTTTTGACTAAAAAAATAATTGATCAATTTTCTTTGTTAATTGATAGAAATTGTCACGTATTTGACACATGTTCGTTTGTGGTTAAACTTCATGCTATTTTTTTTAATTAAAAAAATGCTCTTTTTTATACAATAAAAAAAAACCACCACCTTGACCAACAAAAGAATTAACAAGAGTTTTTTTAATATATTAAAGAATATATTTTTATCAAAAAAATGGTAAGAAGTTACCAGTAATGTACATGTACACTAACAGGTGATAACTTCTATCAATTAACCAAGAAAATCGTCAATTATTTTTATATTATTCACAAATTAAAACTTTAGGAATCATATTAACTTGTCGAAATCACTAAAAATAAAAAATGCCACTATTTAAAATATTGGAAACCAAAATTAGAATTGTTTTCCTTTTATTGGAGAAGCTATTTATAGCATGTAAATTTCAGTTTTATCCCTTCTAAATTTAATTGCGCAAGTCATTGTTTAGGTAACATGGGTTGTAGGGGAGTATAATTTCAGGAATGGTCTATCCAATTCCTTGTAGTTTCTTGATCATGTAATTGAGAAGATACTTTATCAAGTTTTACTTTATCAAGTAAAAGTGTAAAGTATTTCACTTTTGATCAATAAGCAGTCCAAAAACCTCCTAAATCCATATGTTTTGGTAAATGAACATCCCTACTATTACAACAATTTTTTTTTATTTATTTTTTTTGCATTAAGGAGCTTCCTTATATAAATCACAAATTTCTACCGTAATCCGTTTAAATTCATTCATAGCCTTACTATTATCAAACAAAAACAGGAAACAGAAACAATAGAAAACGCAATATTAATTATAATTTCAGTTGGTCTCTTGTAAAGTTGGTTCATGCATACAACGGCTAGCTAATCACAATTTCAATGCATGATAGAAAATTAATTAGAATGGTGATTAATTATCCGTTTTATATATAAATCGAAAATTTTTGTATTATAAATTTCATTATTTCTTCAATTCATTGGTACGGCTCAAACTAGCTCGCATTTTTACTCACTTCATTCTTGAAGAATTTCTTTTATAAATCAGTGTTTGTTGATGACCATACAATTGACTGTCATACGTATGGATAAAGCAATACAATTCAAAAAAGTGCCAATTTTTAAAGTGCATTTTACAAACGCTCAAAAATAAGTCAAAAAAAAGCTGAATGTTAATTCAACCTCGGCTGGAACCACTGGCCTTATCAGAGCATCCACTGATGAATCCTTCTCTTCTTAACTTTTCCTCTTTGGCCTTTCTACAAAAAATGACCCAAGAATTCACTTCCAATGCTACTGAAACACCAATCAATGTAGACAAGCATAAACAGTAGGCCAATTTTGCATAAGATTGGCCTTCTCCCATGATTTCAAATCCTTGAAAAACATTAACCACCCCAATAATCACACAAGCATACCCTACAAAATGATGGTACGATTTCCAATACTTCCTAAACTTGTTCGTTGTCTTAGGCCTAAACAAAAGTGCGAGAGTTTGAAGCCAACCCAAGCAAAATATTGCAAACCCAAGTTTTCTATGAAGGCCATATACCCTCCCTGGAGACAACTCCCCAAGCCGAATTCCAATGGCAAATCCCACAGTTCCAATGAAAATTGACAACAGTTGGATTCCTGCATGAGCGTAAAACCATGTTGGCCCTAGTGATTGAATGTGTCGAAGATATCTTGCTGTGATGACACCAATTGGTAGCAAAATTCCCCATGAGACTGCATTTATAACTCCGTGAATTAATTTTAGTGTGTTGATGTTTTCATGCCCTTTTGATGTAACACCGGACAAGACATCAATGGTGGCTATGGATGAAAGATCGTTAATTGTAGTGGGATGGATCGTTGGAGAGTATCCTTGGACGTATAATCCTCGGTTCCAAACAAGATGGATTTTAGTTTTATTTGGTACAAGTTTTAACGAGCCATGTATTTGAATATTGGCACCATTATGTACGGTAGCCATGTGGCCGCCGTATAGGGTTGCGGAAGAAGAGAGGAGATGAATATCAAGTGGCTGTGAAAGGAGTGGATTTTTTTGTAGCTTAACAGTAGGGCTAATGATGTATGGCAAGAGCACTAACTGGCCAGAATTCGGATCCGGAAACGCTATCAGTGCACGTGTTCCGGTCATCTCCGGTGAAGTGGGGTTTATGCCCCATCCTACCCAACCAGAAGGTGATATGAAAGTGCCAAAAAAGACAACATCAAGGGTGGAATTGTGTGCATGAAATGTCCAAGCTATAGAAGCATCTTGGGTAGGTAAAGTCATGCATTTTTCAAGAGTTTTAGAGTTAGTTGTGGTTATACAATGAGAGGAAAACACCAAATGTACGTTAAATGTCAAGAGTAAGATGAAATGAAGCATTGTAGTGATCGAAGAAATGGAAGGTAATGATCGTATGGAAAATTGGTAGAAAAACAGGTTTGTGAAGGTATATGTTGTTGTGAATGAATGATGTTTCTTCAAACATTGGGAACCTATGATGTGCTATCAAAAGTGGGCACAGGTTAGTGGTCACCAACTGAATGATGAGGGAAGTAGCCCTTTTTTGTGCTTAGATTTGAAGTAAGGTAATGTATACTAACTAAAGGTGCTCTATATGGGATAATGGGACCTTATATTTTAACTTCAAAAGAAATGGGAGGGTGTGCATTCTAAATTTACATGTTAGGTATGAAAAGTGGAAAAGAAGGAAAGATTTTTTATTATATGGTCTTGTCTCTCTTGACATGTTTATTAATGGATAGGGAAAAAAAAGGAAGATTGTGATCGAGGCCATATAATTTAATTATTTTATATAATTAATAAAATATATCGTTATTCTTTAATAATTGTTTGTTAAAAAAATTACTTATCACATTTTTACCTTAATTCAATTTTTTTTTTCATATTTGTACAATCATAACAATTTAATTCAAATTCTTATATCAATTTAAAATTATGTTTTTTTATTCATTCTATCATGGGAATGAGTAGATATGTATGGCACCATAACAAATAGGGTAAAATACACTAAATTCCCTTATAATATTACTTCATTTCACAAACACCCCTTATAGTTTTAATTAAAATATTTAACCCCTTAATTTTTTAATTTTAGAATAATTAGTCTAATATGTTAATTGTCCTTAAATAATTAAACGGAATTAAACATATGATTTTATTATAAGATAATAAAATAACAAGATTAATTTCAAATGAAGAATTATTTAATAAAAGTAATCAATAATTGAAATAAAAAATTGACAAAAGAATAAGAAGGAATCCTTTTATTTTTTTCTAAGGAAGAAATCATGACAAATATTATAGGATATATTTTGAAAAATCTCTTTCATTGTTGGTGAGTTTTATGTCAATTTATAATATTTTATATTTTTCAGAGGTTAATTGGGTGTTTTAAATAATGAATAATTCTTATAGGAATACAATTAGTGTTGTAAGTATTGAACAATTCTAATAGGTTAACATTATATTTACATTGGTTCTATTCATTTTTTTTTCACAAATTAATTGCTTGTAGTAAGTATTGAAGTATTTTAGTCGGATTAAAATTATATTTTCATTAACTATATTTAACGTCGTTATTGATTTTCTTTAAGTTGAAAAGTTAAGAGAGCGAATTGTTGTAATTAAAACTATAGGGGATAAATATGGAATAAAGCAATAGTATAGGGGAGTTTATTACGTGTATTTTACCCTAACAAATATGGATAGTGGCGTTTGAGATTAGATAGATTTTTCTATTCCTTATCTGTTGAAAAAATTGCTTACTAGTAAGGAATTAAAGTATAAGATTAAATTGATTATTAAGAGTATTGAGAAATAAAGAATTAGAATTTGAAAATAAATTGATTAATGATTTTATACCCTAACAAAACTAGACCTTAGAGTTTGAGATTAAATAGAGTTTTCTATCTTTTACTTGCTGAAATTTGTTGAATAATAAAAAATTAGATGTTGAAATTAAATTGATTCTTGAAAATACCATTTTTTTTATATGAGATTTTAACTTCGTTTGCATAAAATTTGTTTATTATGGTAGGTAAATGAGTGATAAATAATAAGACTTTATATAATTAAAATTATAATTTTACGTTAGAAATTAATATTGTATTTCGTATCATAATTACTCTTATCAATTTTAATATTTAAGGTATTTCGATCTTCTAAAATACATGTAAAACTAGGCACGTATATGTTTGGTGTAATTAAGTTATATATTTTAGTTTAGAGTAATATTCCATGAAACTATTTGATTCAATCAAACAATATAAGGTATCTAGAGATTGATGCCATTAACACATCAAGAGGGACTCAAATGATGATGGAAAGGTTAAACTACAAGTCTACAACTATACTTATTTTGTCACAAGTTTTTGTACAAGTAATTAGATACTGTCCATAGTGGGAAAGTGATTAGTACAGTTGATAACTTCAAAATAATTGGATTTTTTTAACCTTCACTAAATACTCTTATTATAAGAATTCTTAAAGAGAGAATTTTTTTTAAAAAAAAAAATTGACATATCAATTTTTTTTTATACAATTCCATGTAAAACATGAAATTAACCAAAATAAAAAAAATATCTAAAATGAAAAAAAAAATACAATTAGACATGTCTTAATAAAAATCAAGAGGGACTGCAATGATAATGAAAAAGTTAAACTACATCTAAACTTATTTTGTATCATAGAAAACCTCTTAATTAGAGTGTCCATTGTTTGGAAGTGATTGCAGTTGATAACTTTATCATAACTGGATTTCCTTAACTTTGAAGGCGTGCAAGAGCAAACTGTACTCATTATTTTGAAGAAACAACGTCAAGATTAAGGTGCATGTCACTTTTTAGTTATCACAAGTTCATCCCTAATTATGAACAATAATGATTACTGGCCTATTGCAAATAGAAAGTTTTCTCCTCACCTCAACTTTTCTGTTCCCATTTTTTTTTAAATAAGAATTAAAAACAACATATATTACAAATAAAATAAATTTGTTACAATGCGACAAAAATAATTTTGTTATTGCAATAATGACTTATGGTATATCCACGGCCGATCTATGGTGCGTGGGGCTCCTCGCTCCTCCAAAATCTGAAAAATTATATTTTTAATTATTAAAAATAAAAAAAAAATTATTAAGTCCTTATGCAAAAATAGAATTTCACCTCTTCTTTCCCCTAAATTAAAATATAGTCTTTACCAATAATGGTATATAATTTGGTCTCCCAAATTCTACTTCTTAAATCTACTAATGGTATACTAGAGAAAAATAATAGATTATAACATTAGTCTTTGACTAAAACATAAAACATTACCACTTTAATTTTTTTTTGATAAATTGTCACCCATATGAGAAAATGAATTTAAATTGGGTACAGTG
Organism: Ophiorrhiza pumila; assembly: GCA_016586305.1. Taxonomy (NCBI): domain Eukaryota; kingdom Viridiplantae; phylum Streptophyta; class Magnoliopsida; order Gentianales; family Rubiaceae; genus Ophiorrhiza; species Ophiorrhiza pumila. The sequence goes on along the minus strand of BLIW01000005.1, from coordinate 10,603,478 downwards.
GCGAAATATTCCCCATAGAGTCAATCCCTTAGTGATATAAATGTTTGTTGTTGTTATTGTTGTTGTTGATGATGGCGATGATGATAAATTGCCACCTAAATTACCCATAATCTAATGAATCATTGAGTAAATCATTTTCTTCAAATAACCAATAGATTAGTTATCATGGTGCTTCTAACTTGTGTCGTAATTTAAAACATTAAATGAATTTTCAATCTCATATATATGAGCTAAAAAGAACTAACCTGGATTCACTAGCTAAAATTTCTTGTAGTTCTTCAAGAGACATTTTATTAGGTAAGATAAGGAAAAAATTAATTGCCAGATTATTTACACGTTTGACACTCCATAAGCTATAAAAAAAGGTAAAGAATAATTTGCAACCTCTATACACCGTGCAACAACAACATCAATTAAACATTTATTTGACTACATAGAATCAGATATATGAGACTTTCGTTATTATATTTTATATATTTATGTATTTTTATTTATATTTAAGTATATTATATAATTTTGAATATTCTATTTTCAATTAATTTTTTTTCTTTTCCTTTTTAATTTGATAATTTAAGGATTATTTAGGTGTTGTATTGCGACATTTAAAGGATCTTGGTGCCTATGTCCAATTAAATTTATTTCTATCATTTTCTCATTTATTTGAACTACTTCTATTCTATTTTACCCTAACTCTAGCATGTTTTTACCATTGCACAAATTGCAATTTATACAAACTCAGGCACTTCTACCATGGAAAACACTTAAGAAAAGAAAGAAAAAAAGAACAAAAAAAGCTTGCAACGTCTTTTTTTTTGGTGGTAGAGGGGGGAGGAACACGGGATCTTCTATCCAAGATTTTGTCTATCTTATTCTGTCGTAATTAAAATTAGGTCGTAGGGTTCACTAATCTCTTGGTTAGGGTCTAATAATTTTAAAGTAATTTTAATGATATTTATGCATTTAGTCCCTACTTTTAATGAAACTACGTAGTTTTAAACGTTAGACAGGATAAGATTGGAGAAATATTGGACAGAGGATCTGGACTGGGGAGCGTTGGCTTGAGTTGTAAATTAGAAAGAGTAATTTTAAGAATTAATTCATTTTTTTTTTGTATATATCCCAAATGTTATGGTATTTTATTATTTACTTACAAAATTAGTTCCTAAACTTGTGGAATTAGGTCCTTAATGATAGCTTTACTCTTGTAAAGTTAAATTCTATGTTTGAAAGAAATATAGAAGAGAAAAACTAATCACTCAAAATTTATTATGGTATCTGAGCAGAGATCCTTGAACTCTCCTTGCTCACTAAAATATTAGAATTTGTTCTTATAAAAGATAAGCAACCAGTAGGTTGTAGAAGATGTCGACTTCAACTGATTTGGTAGAACATAGGCTCAAAGTACTGTTGCTCTCTTGGAAGATATTACTATAAAAATGACTCAAGTTTTGATCCAAAACCAAAACCAAACTCCAGAGGCGACAGGTGATTCTGTCATTGCACATATCAGTATCAAATTTGATGGAACCAAACTATGGCGTTTGGTCTCAAATTGTAGAGATATATATTTCAGGCAAATACAATTTGGGATATATTAATAATAACTTGCCTCAACTAGAAACAAATGATTCTACATTCAGAAAGTGGAGGATGGGAAACTTAGTTGTGAAGCATTGACTGATCAATCCAATGGACCTCTCATTGATAGGAATGACAAATCTCAGTTATATGATTTGGAGAGGAGGAAAGTTTCGTGACTGAAATAAAATGAGGACCCATTGAGTCATACTACAATGGTCTCCAAGGTTTATGAAGGGAAAGTAACTTCCGTTGCCTAAATCCAATGAAATGTGCAATTGACATATAGAAGTACAATACTCTTATTCAATAACACCATGTATATGTTTTTCTTGATGGATTAGATAATAGACTTGACAAGATTTGAAGTGATGTACTCAGACTTCAACCTTTTCCCACCATAGAACAAGCCTATGCCTATGTTCAAAGAGAAGATATTTGATAATCAGTCATGCTCTCACAAAGTAATACTGTCATTGCTACTGCTATAATATCTAAAAGTGCTAAAATAGTCCCTCAAGTTCATATGACTTTTCAATTGATGAAACAAGGGTCTTTTTGCAATTGGTAGTGAAAAACCAAATGCTCTAACTAAGATTAAGGGATAAGTTGAGAATGAGGGACAAGTTGAGAATGAAGAGCGTGGTTGTTCCCATTGTGAAAACTCCAAACATACATGTAAAACATGTTTTAAGTTACAAGGCTATCCAGATTGGTGGCATGAACTTAAGGCTCGAAAACAAAAGAATCACATGAATCCAATGGAGGAACAATAAGGGTAGCAATGGTACCGTGCAGAACCAATTATTATTTGCTCCACTATTGGAATATGAAATTCAACGTTCTACGGACATCGGGGATTCAGGTACCAAGAGTGGTAGTGTTCTACTAGTTTCTAATGAATAAAAACAGGATTGCTAGAAAGTGGACTATGGTGCAACGGACCATATGACATTCTATCCAAATGACTTCAAGAGTACATTTTGGTGACGTGTGTTTAAATAATTATCATTATTTAACCCAATTTTGAACATATCTATACAATACATATAAGAAGGAGTTGTTAGAATTTGTGAGCAGGCTCCTCTTCAACATGCTTGCTTGGGGGGTGCCATTGTCTTGTCACTGCAACTACACACACGTCAGTAAATAGGGACTTGAGAAATTTGTCAGCAAGCATCACTTGATTCTTTGTTCTCCCCTCCCACCAGCTGCCAGCACCTGCCTGTTTAGGATGAAGGAAGACCTGTCTGTTTAGGATGCCCACCTGCGCCTGTGAATGCTAAAGCTGGACAAGTGTTGATTGAACTGATTCTTCTCACTCCTCAAACTCTTTCCAGTTGATTCTTGTTCAGCATTTGTTTTCTCTGTCATCAATTTTTGCTCCTATTCAAATTGCTAAAAATCAAGGTAATTCAAACTTTATTTATCGGTATTTTTTATGTTTTTTTTTTATTTTTTGGTCTGTATTGAATTAGGTATGAAGTGACCGAATATTTCGAAAGTGTTTAAGAAATGCAAAAGAATTGCAAACAACAACCGAGAAGTGGAAAAAATCGTACCTTCAGAAGACAACTCAGGTTTTGTAGTTTTCTAATTATTCTTAATGTTTGTTTTAATGATTTTTGTTGAGATGAATTTATGGGTTTCGTTTGAAAATTTGTATAGAGGATTGGTCTGAGAGAAACTCGGATATGGCTTCAGAGGATGACTTAGGGACAACAGTAGAACAAGAAGAAAAGGAGGAGGAGGAAGAAATTGTTTTAAATAGAGAGCCCAGTATGTATGATAACTTATTGAAGAAATTGGGATCCAATAGAGAAGTCGTTGCTAATGCTTTTGAACGAGCTAAAATGTTTCAATTTTTCAAAAGTTGTTTACTTTTGGCTTGTAAATTGGTTATTAGCGTAAATTGGCTATTAAAAGGATGACCTGTTTATGTTTCTGTATGTGTTGTGGTCTGTTTGGTGATCATAATGATGCAAGGTTTCATAATCAATGATGTTGAGGAAAGCTCTTTGGTAAGATTTATAGGTTTCTTATTCATTATTTCTGTTCTTTGATGAACTGACTGCTGCAACCTCATCTTTGTTTTGTATGCTTTTGGTTACTTGGTGAGATAATTACTAGAGTGAAACTAGATATATGGCCAATTTTCAAATTCGGAGGACAAGTGATGGAATTAAGTTGGCATGTCCTGTTTGTTCCATGAGCTGGTTGAGTTGTTCACTATGTCTAACCTTTGTTGTTTTCCGTTTTGTTTAAATTAGGAAGTGATTGTGATTTTGGAATTGATGCGGGAAATGGTTCAGAAGGATCCGGTTGTGTAGGTTCTGCAGAAAAGAGTGAAGGTTCTGTATCGGATGATGAAGAGATCGATGACTCTGATGCAGATGAAGAACATGATTCAAAAGCAAATGAGGAATCCACTGTCAAAGCTTCTTCCAGTACAAGATCTTTAAATTAATATATTAGCTTTCTTATTGTCAAGAATGTGTTCCATGCTTTAAAGATAAAGAATGTGGATAAATCTTTTACCTTATCAGCTAATATACAGACAACAATTGAGTACTAGATCCTTGCGGTATTTTATCTAACATGAATACTCATATGTTTGATTCTTTTTATTATATATGCATGTTATTATTTGCATATTCACTTCTTTTTTTTGTGAGTCCTACTGATACGTGTTTTGTTACCAACTTCCTATTTGGATTAGTTTACTGAAAATATTGAAGATATGAGCATCTTACTTGGTTTTGTCTCCTACATGTTGCTGGGAGTTCTATTTTGATTTTTGTTATCTTGCCCCAAAAGGAGTTGTTGATGTTCATGAGATGTTAGTTTGTAACTATGGATTATCTCACCAAAGGAGGCGACACTAGGATTTTAAGTCCTATACATATGATTCTCTGCGGAAAGCCACAAGACGATAATGGTGATAATGTACTGTGGTGCTGGCTGCATGTTAATGCATGGAGGTTAATTTCCAACAACCCAGTCTGCTCGTGTTTTTTTCCTGCATTGCTGATCCTAATGACTGAAGCCCATTTACCTATTCGATCATTATCAGGATTTTGAGTATGGCTGCTGCTAAAGGTTGAATCTTTTCCTTTTTCTGGGTTCTTTGAAATTACTGAATTTGACGTTGTTTGAATTGGGATTTATGCTAAAGATTGAATTTTTATGTGTAGGAGAAGAGCGTGAAGTGCAAAAGAGTTACTGGATTGAACATACCACGAATCTTACTGTGGAGGCAATGATGCTGGATTCCAAGGCTACCGATCTTGACAAAGAAGAGCGTCCCGAGGTACATTTCCTCTCTCTGTCTTGTTCTTGTTTGCGCAATGCATTTTGTAATATGTTTAACTCTAGGCTTCGTTATGAGCTCCAAAATTGTATATAGTTTGTATCAAAATCAGATCTTTTTATGTTTTAATCCCTCTAAGGGCATTAAACATAATTGGTACTTATAAGTGCTTAAAGTTTTCCCTTATGTGACAATGAGTTTCTGGCGAAGATTTATTATGGGTTGAATTAGATGCATTCAAGATTGGTTACCCAACTACTATAAGATTCATTTTGCATTTGATCGTATCTAAGATAATAAATTTTACTAAAATTTGACGATTTCAGCAGTTTACCCAGTTATAAAATCATCTTCTTGGATTCATTTTAAAAATATAGCTCATTCATGTTGCCTATTCTCTTGATTTTCACCGTTATGCATGGTCAAAGTTGATTATTATAGTTCTTACTGCATATTGCTCAGAAAAAGAAGCTCAAACTTGTGGAGTTATTATGAAGTATCAAATGACATATTCCTTTTTGTTTTCTGCATATGCTCTTTATTTAATCTATCAACTTTATTGAATCTCATGCCTCACAATTTAATGACTTCTGTGGTTTCCTGTTCATGACTGCCACAATCATGTTAATGGAGGTTTCAACCTGACAAAAGCTAAAGATGTACAAGATTCTTCTTGCAGGAATACCAAAGATCAGAAGAATTTTTCTCTTACTTGTTGTGCGATGTGTTTCTAGCTTGTGCTTCTTTAAATTGTGTACTGCTGCTATTGAAATGGATCCGTTGGTTTTTATTTTTTAATTTTCATTTTACAGCATTTGGAGTTGATGCTGCATTCAGCTATAAGTACAATCAACAACTTGGAAGATGTAACAGTGATGATCTTGCAATCTGCTCAGAATTTATGAGTAGTGATACTATCCCGGTATCCTTCACTTGCGTAAATTTTACTATACATTCTTATCACTTATGTTGTGGATGATAACATTGTCATAGAACTATGAGCTCTCAAAATTTGCAGCACAAAGTTTTACCTATGTCCCAACAGCACAAAATTTTTGGCTGTTTTGTGAAGAGTTGCTGCATATTGGGACCATTGTGTTATTCTAGAGATAACTGGGCTATTTGATAACAAAGTAGGGGAATAAAAAGCCGGAATAATAAAGCAGAATATTGTCATAAACCTGTGTAATCCAGCTTCTTATATTTACAAATGTATCCTGAAGCAAAGCACCTTCAAACTTGTGGTGATCTGTGACGTACTCTTGTAAGATGTAATAACACCTGTTTTTCCAATTCCAGTTTATCAATGGAGAACCTGTTTATGAAGCATGTTGCCAAAATAATGTAGGTGGATACCATGTTACTTATTATCTACAACAGCTTCTTTCACTTAAATACCCTCATCACAGGTGAGCTTCAGAATGCTGTTCCTCTCTGGATTGATTTGGAGATTTTATTTATTTAATTAAAACATATTTGAACAGTTCTAAGCTCATTTGGGAGAAAGTTGAAGACCTGAAGATGGAACATTGTTATATTGCAGCAGATTATGCATAAGAAGTTCGAATATTTCAGGTAGCATAGATCTTTTTTATTGTTTGCAATCATTATGCTTCTTAGATTAACTGACTAAGTAACTACTGATATAGAAAGGGGACAAGGAAGAAGAAGAAAAGACCAGGTGCTAGCAGTTCCCTTGGAACCCTGCACCTGTTGAAGAACAGCTTTTTCTTGATTGATGATGTGCTATCTCTGAAATTTTCATTCAATTTTGGTGTAGTACTGAATTGGGTTTCCTTTGTTTGTTTGTTTTTTTTGGCGAATTTGTGAACGTTACAAATCAGCTTGAAGTATTGGAAGACAGGCTAGAGTTAATGGTATTGCTAGGGTGTAATTTTATGCAGGACATTCAAGCAATAATTCCAATTTGTGTTCTAGTGCTTCATAGAAATGGGACACAAATCTGTTTTTAATTTGATTATTGGTGTATCGACATCTATTCTTTTTTTTTTGGTTTTTTCCCAGTGATTAAACTTTTGTTCGTTTTTCGATTTACTGAATCCTCGTTTGGTTTACAACTTGGAAGCAAGGCTGCAATTGAGAAAGAGCGTGCTACGCTGTAATATATTTCACGGGCATTGAATAGATGAAGAAGCATGGTAGCAAGGTAAGCTGAGAGACTTGCTACACTATTTTAATGTTTTTTTTTTGGTCTTCTTCTTTTGCCGTTTCATCAGTGTATATAATGGGAGTTTCTTGGATCAAATTTGGGGTCATTTCTTTTGCAAGTATTTTCTTTCCCATTCTTGAATTAAGGCTTTTTCAACAACTTTACTTTTCTTTGCTCATCCCCAGAGTAAGTTCTGAGAAAATTCATTGGCATAATCTGTCTTATAGTGACACTATTTTCAATCGGGGTTTTTATGATATTTCTCTGATTCTGTCAAATCATTTAATAGGATGCCTACGGAGTAAAGATTTCATGAATGCGTATATGCACTCTTTTACCCGATTATAATCAATCAATGGAGCAGCAAAGAGAGATGACTATGAAGAGAATTGAGTACCTCTTGGATCATGGGGTGTTTCAAGGTTGGCTTACTAGAACAGGGCCTCAAGCTGAATTGAGAAAGTTTGCATTTTTGGATGTTGTTGTAATCTTTGATCACTCTCTTGCTATCAAGCTTGGGGTTCATTTCTTTCTATGGTATGTGGGTTATATGATTTTCTTGTTGTTTATCTTAGTTTCTTGAAAATTTCTTGGATGAGCTTTTTTGGTAATTGGGATTTTGAGTTCTTGTTGTTGGAAGCCAGGAACTGTCTTCGTACTTTTGGGAAGATGGTTAGAGAAGAGAAAGAAATTGACTTTGTTCTTGCATGTTAGTTTTAGTTGTTTTTGAACATTTTGTCAGTGATTGGCTCTTAGTTGAGTGTATTGATAATTTGAAGAAATGAAATTTATGATAAAAATGTGTTAATTAATAGATGTCTGCAACATTTAAAAGTGCAGGCTTTTTCTGCTTTAGTTTCAATACATGCTCTGTAGAGAGAAATATCTTTGTTGTATAGAGTTGATCAAATGATGTGATCAAGTCATCTTTGCCCTTTTCACTGCATATGAATAGAAATGATTTGTGCCTTATTCTAGATAATTTTAGTTCACACAATGTCGGTGTGCCTTATCTGCACAATGTCTTACAAATATTTTTCCTTTATTTATTCTTGCATTAGTATACTCAGTTATCTGCTAATGTCTGTGAACTTTGTCTGTTATCACAGTTATATAACTAAAATATTCCTTTATTTATTTTTGTCCTCCCAAATCATTTTTAGAGTTATGTGCATGTTAACTTATGGAAGAGTTGCAGTGTAAAGAATTATTCTTCTTGCATTTTTAAGTGATAAAATGACAAACAACTTTCTACAGTACAAGAACTCGCAATCATGACTGCAAAGAGCCATCCGGCTGCAATGCATTTTATCCAGGATCAGGATCCTAAAGAAAGTGTTTTCAGAAAGGATTCATCTTCATCAGATCATTTAGCCAGAGAACCTGCTAGGTATGTTCTTAGATTTGCACTAGATATTTAGGCTTTTGTATAATATTGATTGACCATGTGTTTCTTTAGGTGTTTGATATTGAGAACCAATGGGGAGGTTTCCTTACTTGATTTGGATGAAGGGCGGGAAATAGAACTCACTTTCTCTGTAGAGTTGTTTTGGGTCACCTGTGGTCAGTTAGAGGAGAAAACAAACTTAATTGAAGAAGTATCTTGGCTAGATTATGTCCACCGAGGAATGCAGGTAACAGTTTTCTGCAGCATTTTCAGTTTTCAGCTACAGTTTGTTTTTCTAATTTCTATGTCTGATAAAAGCTCATCTTTTGCAGGTTTGGTATCCTTCTCCTGGTGTGGACCCTTTCAAGCAGGAGGATTTTTTGCAGGTAGTTTCAGTAATTTGATGATTTTGCCTGTATAGAGTCATATTCATTGTGTGGGTTTTCTCTGTGAGGGTCTATGTGTTTTGAATTTTGTACCAATCAATAGCAGTTCAGTTTATTTTCAAGGCCACTAATTTGGTTCTGCACCGCATATGATTGAAGATTATGTCTTCAAGATTTTGGCATCTAACTTTTTCTGATGCAAGAGTTATGATATGGGTAGCTTGATTAGACTTGTCATGATGTTGTACTTAATGATTTTGTGTTATTGGTTAAGGTCTCTATGTTGTTAATACCATGTCTTTCGTTTGGCTCACTAAGATTGTGGTAGTTGAACAATGTTGGAATAAAAAACGCTTTGCATTGTAAGGACTTAAGAGAGACATATGGTCTGGGATTGACTGTTGCTTGAACCAAATGTCGTTGGATAAAGTTCTTCTTTAGCTTTGTCTTGCAAGGCTTAAGGCAGCATTAGATTCTAAAACATAAAGCCTTCTGGGCTTCCAAATTTATTGACCACCAACCTTTTCATCATTGGGAGTTTGGATTTTTTTAGAATTAGGGCATCACATGGTTTCGAAGAGTTCCATGTAAAAGAGGCGTACATTGATTGTATATCCTCCCTGTTAACATCTGGAACTGCTAACATCGAGTCGAATTGTCATGCCTGCCGTATTTTGTGTAAAGTGAAATGTGTGCTTTAGATCTTTCTAGCGGAAAAGCCCTAAGAAGGTTCTGTTTCATAATTCCATGGAAATCCTGGTTTATTTTTTGCAATGACTTTGGCTACTGGGTTGATGTCTATTTGGGATTGACTTTATTTTTCATTATTTCTTGTATACTTCTTATGCTGTTTGCTGTTGCTACTTAATGTGGTATTTAGATCTAGGTTAATAATTTTGATAATAGTTTCTAGGCTTGGCAGATCGGTTTGTTTTAAACAATCAAGAATTGCAGCTCTGGTCGACAGCTGCGATGGAAGAAACGACATCCAAGGCATCAACTAGCAGAAAATGCAAACGAGGACTCGTCTTCGCCGGAAAACGATATTGCCGAACAATCTCTATCACTCGGTCCGTCAAGTTTCCATTTTGCAACTTTTTTTCCTTTATATATCGCAGTAGTATGAGTTTTTGTAGAGATTGTTTTTAATTAATTAGTGGACATTGCGTTGTATTTTACCGAAAAATGCAAGGGATAATCTAACTTTCACCGATACCTTGGTGGCTCTTCGCATGATGCGTTCTCAGTTCCCTCGTATCGACAAGGTTCCAACTGTTCTTTCTCAATATCCTTCATTTTGATTTTTGTGAGCTAATCGTTCTGTAAATCTCCAAATTATTTTTGGTAGGTTTACGTAAATAAAGGTTATTAATTAAGTGGATCACACTGTCCTATATTATGAGCTGTAACTGTAAAGAACACATGTTTTTGGAAGAGAAATTTCCATAATTGAATCTCAAGTATTTTGTTTTTTGCAAGTTTTGTTGGCAAGGACTTGGAAACTTCAATTATTTGCATGTTGTTTGCAAACTCAATTAATACTCTGACTGCTCTAATTTAAGCTGTTTTTTGTTGATTATTTATTTTGATAGCTACAAATTCCATGACCTACTAATTGTGCATCTTCAGATTTCCATTCAGCCTTTCATTTTAAGATCGCAGTTATACAGCAGTGTTATGGATAGGACACAAGTGGATAGGAAATTAGAGGTATGAAGCATGTATCAATTGCACTGGATATAAGCTTGTGTTGAAGCACTATATAGGATTTTTGAAAGTTCTTAACTCTTTGTCCCAATTTTCGCTTCTCCTCAAGTTTTTTTGTGCACTCCATTTTGTTGAGCTTCTCTCTATTTAGTCTATGTTTCTTTTTGTTTTCTTTTTAATACGGCAACTGTTTGCAGCCATTTTAACCTTTTGAACTATTTGTATTTGTCTTTTGCAGTCTTTAAAAGGGGAGAGGAATATACGCATTTTCAAGTTAAATACTGGACAAGATGATCATGCTATAATGTTCCTAGATGACTACCAAAGTCAGGTTGGTTGGTTGAGTATTCCTGAAATGATTCTTTCTTTCTTTCTGTAGATTATATGCGAATGGTGACTTGGACGTCAGGTTTTGTGTTGATTGCACGATAAACTTATTCTTTGGTACTGTCAAGTTTATTTATTGGTGTTATTTGATGGTACTTTTATTTGTATTTGAGTCCAGCCACTTTATGTTTCATGTTCTCCGTTGTGCGCTAATCCTGGAAAACATAGTTTTATATGTACTTGCTGACTAATGTACAAACAACTATCGGAATGATATTTCTGGATTTGTCACCATTGTCAGTACTATTTTAGATTGCACAGGCTGTCAAAAGACTTAAAGCAAAGAGGCAAGATGATCTCGCAATTTTTTATTGCTTTAATGCCCACGTTATTCCATCCAAGCTAGATCCCAGTATTGGACATCAAGAACTTGTAAGCACTCTATACAAGAGGCTGAATTTCCTTCAATATTTATGGATTATTCTGTGAAGATGGCTCACACTTTTTTGAAATTACGGTCTACCAAATGAAAATTTCTATGCAGAAACCTATGTGCATGAGAAACTATTTCCAAAATTATGCATATATATGTATTGATGTAATATAGTAGATAAATATCAAGGGGAAAAATTAATAACTTATAAGATAAGTTTATTGGCAACGTGTTATACCATGGATAGATTTGTCTTCTGGAATAACATCTTTGTTTTTCATCTCCTTTGAACAAGATTCTACTTTCTCATGTCAATTATGGGACCACATTTGAGTTGTTTTATTTAACTATGGTCAAGCATTTATTGTCATGATGGACAAAATTGGTTTTTGAAGTCAAATTCTATGTTTTAGTTTAAGATTGTGAAAGCTCATTCTTATTATCCGCATTAAATTTTATATGACTCTTGTGTAACTTGAATCTTTTTTCTTGTGGTCTTTTTGGTTTCCTTGATAGCGTTCACTTCTCTCGTTGCCCGGAAAGGTAAAAGAGGAACACATTTCTCTTTTAATTAATGCTGGCCTTCTGGTGAGTTTATCTGAACTTCTTTAATTTTTTTTTAGTTGGTGGTGGTGTTTTGTTTTCATCTATAACTTCCGGGTGGGTGTATGCCCCTAGCCTAAATTTGGCGTCAAGCTTGACATGAATTCTGATTTTTTATTCTTATTGGTCCTTGTTTCTATTTTTAATTCTGATTCTGTTACTGTTTTTTTCCAGACTCGGCAACTTATTGACCCCAACATGTACTGGTTTGCAATTCCAAATATTGGTTCGGTGCTCAAGGGCCTTTCACAGGTAAGCATCAAGACAGTTTCATTCCTTGTAGTCTTACACCATTCAACTCTAATTATTCAACACTGACTTCACACAATTAGTGCAAAATTTATGGTATGAAAAAGTTTTGGCGTGATAATGGGGTAATAAGTAATCGTTGATTGCTAACTAAATGAATCATAATTGATTTTTTCAGGCACATATGCACATGTATGCCCATATATGTATATATTTTTGAACTATGATACAATGGTATATATTGGCACCTGTTTTCTAGGCTGTCATTTGTCTAATGTGATTATTGATCTTACTAATGCCATTTTTATTAGTCATTTTTTGAGATAAAAAGATGTCAGATACCTTGTGCTAAACACTGCCCTGTTAATTATTTGATTTTGTATGAACTTGAATTTAATGGTAAACTTTCTTAAAAAAATTTAAGCTTTTCCAAAAGTTTGAGGAGGGGAGGAGTGGGGGACTGAGGGAAGATGGTGAAGGAAAGCTCTGCTGTATGGACTTTAAAGCTATGCAGTTTGGTCTCTCTTATGACTTTTGTATGAGCTTTATTTTCCATCTATATTTCTTCAAACAGAGTTTTTGTTTCGCTCCTTCTTCCCCTCCAACCGTTGTCACCCAGAGGCAAATGTGTATATAGTTTCAACTGTATTTCTTGAAACAGTTCATAGCCATCGTTTTTTTACATGGTCGCTACCAGAGGGAGAAAAGAGGGCTTCTATCCCCTGGGAGAAGTAGGAAGGTAAGGCATTTTCCACTGGGACGATTTAAAAGCAAATGAGACCACTGGATAAAAAGGTAGAAGAATCAAATTCATCAAGCAAATCATCCATTCTTTTTCTCATTGCGTCAGAGTGAGGTGAAAGAATTGTGAAGAGTGAAAAGAATAAGTAAATTGATGAAGGGGAGACAGGGAAAGTTGAACAATTGTCAAACTTTAGCATTTACAGCATAACTTGGACATCCTAAAGAGGCAGCTGAAGAGGGAAAAAAAGGAAAAAATAATGGTCTTGAAGTGCGAATGTTGCAGTGTACCGTTGCTTTTTTTTTGTCATTAATTATGGTCACAAATAAAATCTATGGTCTCTTTTGAGACACTATTAGATTAATCGTACTGTAAAAATTTATTCTTGATGCGGTTGTTGGAATGGAATCCTGTGTTTCTGTGAATCCTTCGTTTTGTGCTACAAAAATTGTTCATCCAGCTACTTCACTATTAGCATTATTATAGTTGAACTTATTGCTGTTAACTATTATCAGCACCTATTTTTTAGTTGGGGATCTGCATGGTGATCCTGATAAAACAAGATCTGCACTTGAGATTGCTGGTGTGCTCAGTTCTGATGGTCAAGACTTGTGGGTTAGGGGAGAAACAGTATGTCTCTTCACTCATTTACATGCTATTAATTAATGTATTACATTTGGTGTTGCAAACAGGAGATTACTGTCAAATTGTTTTTATTATTGAAGTTTCCAATTAGATGTAATATTTTCTAACAGGTATTGGTGCAGCTTAGAGATATACTTGATAGGGGCGAAGATGAAATTGCTATATTGTCCCTGTTGAGGTCATTAAATATCCAGGCAAAAGCAAATGGTGGAGCAGTTTTCCAGGTTCACATTTCTTTTGGCAGACATGATTACATGTCTTTGTTGCTGTTAATAATGTATTATTTCATTAGGCATACAAAGAAAAGATTTATACATTCTCCATGTTGAGTTTGTAATAGATTCCCTATTCTAGAGGGTCTTTATTTGTCTACCGCGTGCATCTACTTTTAAATACCTTGTCCACATAAAGTCATTGCCTTTTATGTTGATTACATGTCTTTGTTGCTGTTAATAATGTATTATTTCATTAGGCATACAAAGACAAGATTTATACATTCTCCATGTTGAGTTTGTAATAGATTCCCTATTCTAGAGGGTCTTTATTTGTCTACTGCGTGTATCTACTTTTAAATACCTTGTCCACATAAAGTCATTGCCTTTTATGTTGTTCAAACTTCAATGGTCAGAACTTCTATGGAATGTCATACTGGGAAATTGCAGCTAAATTGATGATTTTTTGTTGGTTTAGGTTAATGGTAATCACGAAACCATGAATGTTGAAGGGGATTTCAGATATGTTGATTCTGGGGCATTTGATGAGTGCATGTATGAACACAATATGTAATGGAAATCAGCATGATGGAAATCAGCCCATGTTACCTAGTCCACCTTCACGAGATCCTTTGGAGAGTCTTGATGGTCCAATGACAAGATCAAGAAGTTCAAAGATGAAGGCAGCTTTGCATTCATTAATGGCGACAACTTGTGAAGGACTTGAGGAAGCTCTTGCATCACCATCTCAAGATGAAGTTATTTGGAATGTTTCTTCATTAACAATTTATGATCCACCTTGAAGAAACTCCACAAAGGCCGAGAAGACCAAGCAATGGCGTGTTGGGCTTCATGATGTGTTCACGCCATTCTCAATATTAATTTTAGGATTTATTTTAGGTTGTAATAATAAGTCCATTATCATTAATTAATTGGGCTTTAATTTCGTTGATTAATAAGTTCATTACTTGTCCAACTGCCTTGCTTGGTAATTTGGAAAGTAATCTTTTAGGAAACTTTTAAGTTAGCCAAGAAGTCAAATTGTAATTTGCTTCTTGTTTCCTTTTTCCTTATGATGGCGAATTCTTCCCTATTTAATGATGGCCAATGTAACGTTTTTTACAGACATGAAATTTGATAAAGTTTAGCTTTGCTAAAACCTTCTTCCAGCTGTGATAAGTTGAGAGAAAACGTGAGAGTTCTTCTAAGTTTAGTTGAACAATCATAAGACCCGCGAAAACCTATAGTGAGGAGCTTTAGGTTGAGCTTACCCGTTCTAGATTTATAGAACACGCCGAACTGAGGAAGTTTAACTTTTGATTTACATTAGTTGGACTGAATCTTTTTGTGATAAACGTTGGGGTTTGGTTGATTTCTTCCATTCCTTCTCGTTCAATATCTTCTATTTTGTTGTGTTTGTTGCTTGTTCGTGATTATTGAGAAACAACGATCCAAAGGTTGTGGAAAACGTGTGGAATAGAATTCAAAAGCTACTCCATTCGTATCAATATGAGATAAAAAGTATGTTTTAATTTAGTCTTTTGCATTATGAACACAATCAGAGATAAAAAGTATATTTCCCAACTGCACCCTTCCTCAACCACCCCATTCCTTCCCCACTCTTTTTATATGTGAGAATTTCAGCGTTGCATATCCCCGACAACATTCTGAACTGTATCTTTTTCACCCCATTAGCAAGATGGCTTCAGTATAATGCACTAACATTTTCTGAACTCTGAAAATCATCTGGATGTTCAAATGGATACATGAAAGACTGTTCTTCAAGTTCGTTCAAAGTTTAGGATAGTTTCTAGAGTTTTACTATGCAAAAGTTCTTCAAATGACAACAAAAATAGACCCTCCCCCCTATTACTCACGGGCACCACCTTGCGCAAAGCGCAATCCGTCTCCTAGTATATATATAGAGCAATGATAGGGGGAGTGAAATTCTGGAGTGACTGACGTGGCAGTGATAAAAAGACAAACTAATACCCTAACCAAATTATGAGTGAACCCTAATGGGTAAGGGATAAGTTTGTCTTTTTATCATTGCCACGTCAGTCACTCCAGAATTTCACTCCAAAATTTCACTCCCCCTATCATTTCTCATATATATATATAGAGTAAAACATTTACCAGGATCATCTTAATAAACTCCTTGTCAGACACCAATTATTTTGTGCCATGTCATCATTTTTTAAAGTCTCACCCTAATAAAAATGTACCCTACCTACACCATATAATTAATTATTAAACTCTTTGATTTTATTCTTAGATCGTAGGATTCACTCACAATTGGGTTAGGGTTTAATAATTGTAAATTTTAATTTTTTTGATATTTTATTCTTGTAATTTCTAATTTTTGTGAAACAATATCGTAGGATTCACTCATATTTAGATTAGGGTTTAATAATTGTAGATTTAATTTTAGTGATATTTGATTTATTTAATCCCTACTTTTAATGAAACAACGTCGTAGGGTTCACTCACATTTGGGGGTTAGGGCTTAATAATTGTAGATTTAATTTTAGTGATATTTTTTTTTATTTTTTTAGTGAATTATAGATTTAATTTAATAATATTTTATTTTTTAATTTTTTTAGTGATTTGAATTAGATAGACTAAATACATGGTAATTTTAAACAAATGATATGGATGAGTTATGGAAGAATTTATGCGCATTTAATGTTTTTAAACAAATGATAAAAGATAAGTTATGGAAGGATTTAAGTGCATTTAATATTTTTCCTAAATTTAAGGATTTTAGTTAATTATATGGTCTAAGTGAGGTGTATTATTATTATGATGAAATACTAAAAAAAGCTTAAGGATTGGTGCCTCATAAAGGCTTTATCAGGATGATCCTGATAAATGTTACACCATATATATATATATATGGTTGCTATTATTGCCAGAGCAATAATTAGCTTCCAGAGCAATAAATTACACATCTTCCAAATTTACCCTTAATCAATCAACTTTTTTTATCTTTCTCCATTTATCATTATAACTTATCTTTATCTTCTTTCTTCCTTATCATTATAACTTATCAATTCTTTATAACATCTTCCGTAATTGTTGTTTTCTTCTCCTTTACACTCATTTTTCTCTCAATTTTTTATTAATATAACATTTATTTCACTCTCAAATTATAAAAAAAATTATATAAAATTAATATGACCCTTATTTTTATTAATAACTATTATGTTCTCTCAATTAAATTATAAAATATTTATCAATATATATTTCAAAAAATTAAGGCTCCATTTGTTTACTGTTGTTTTAGTGTTTTATTTCAGAAATTCAATTTGATTTATTTGTGTTGTCCATTTTTTCTATCAAAATTTGTAAAACAAAAAAAATAATGATACATTAATTATTTTTGCTACAACTTTTTTTTATAATTTTATAAATAAATTATTAAATTTTTAATAATAAAAAATTCTTCCTAAGACATTTTTTACCAAAATAAACTCATAAAATATTAATTCAAATTTGAATTTTAAACTTCTAATAATAAAAAAATTCTTCCTGCCTTAATTATATTATGAGCAAATTAACATTTCAAAATGTTAATAGATCACAAGGAAAAAAATCACTCAAAATAAAAATAGAAGTGAATATATGCATCCAAATTATAAAGTAAAATTTGTCGCCTTTTTATTATTTAAAATTTATGAATTAAATTATAGCATGAAAAAAATACATGAAATTGAGATTTATATTATATATATAGTGGTGGTGTCTTCCTTTTAAGTTTTAAATTATTTTTTTAGTTTTATAGTAAATTTTTTTCTTGAGATTTATTATAAGAAATAAATATTTTGGAAGTGTTTGGATTGATGAGTTTGTTTTGGTGGGCATTTATATTCGATAATTTTTTTAATAAATTTTAAATTTTAAATTTTAAATAATATTTTATGAGTTTTTTTGGTATAAAAATGTCCTAGGAAGAATTTTTTATTATTAAAAATTTAAAAGTCAAATTTAAAATTAATAATTTATTTATAAAAATATTAAAAAAACATCGTAGCAAAAATAATTACTGTAATATTATTTTTTTTTGTTTTAAAAATTTTGATAGAAAAAAATAGACAAAAACAAATAAATCAAATTGAATTTGTGAAATAAAACACTAAAACAATGATAAACAAATGGAGCCTAAATTTTTTTAAGTATATATTGGCAAATATTTTATAATTTAATTAAGAGAATAATAAAAGTTATTAATAGAAATAAGTGTCGTATTATTTTTATAAATTTTTTTCTTATAATTTGAGGGTGAAAATAAAAGTTATATTAATAAAAATTTGGGAGAAATCTGTGCAAAGAAGAAAAAAATAGAAGTTACGAGAAGATGTTATAAGTTGTAATGATAAGGTTGAAAAAAGATAAAGATAAGTTGTAATGATAAATAGAAAAAAGATAAAGGAGTTGATTGATTAGGGGTAAATTTGGAAGATGTCTAATTTATTGCTCTGGCAATAACAACAGCCTATATATATATATATATATATTGTATATGTAACTTTAAACTCAAACTTTTTCTAAGTAGTTTAAAAGTTTCCAAAATATTAGGAAATAAATGTTTTACTTATTCTCATGATATAATTATGTTTTGGTTGCGGACGTATTATGTCATCTTATCCCATAATATATGAAGGGAACATATAGAATTATATTATGCTTAAAGTGTATAATTATTAAAATGAATTATGATTAGATATATGTACTTTTCATATATTAGTGTCTAATTATTTTAACCAATTTTGGATATCAATAATTTTATTTATTGGTTTAATTCTTTTTAATTTTGGGACATATATGTTGTATATGTAACTTTAAACTCAAACTTTTTTTAAGTAATTCAAAAGTTTCCAAAATATAAGAAAGTAAATGTTTTACTTAACAAGGAAATTCAATCAAATCAATCAACGACAATTATGAAGGAATTTATGATATCCAATCAATTGAGAGAATCAAGTAATTTATACTAATTGTATCAATTATAATTATGTTATTATTTAATTATTCTATAATTAGTCTAACCATGTATCCTATATATATGTAATATTGATTAATGAGAAAGATGTGCTATAATTCTACAAACTCTCTCTTCTCACAATCCTTTATGTAACCAAAATAAAAATCTATTATGGTATCGGGGCAACGCCCATGAAGCTCCGGTTGAAAGGGAAGGCCTGCCAGGACGTATGCATCAGGATTCTTAGCGTAGGCAAAGGTTTAACCTTTGATTTTTTTTCTTTCTCGTTAGCCTTTTTCTTCCCTCTCCAAAAGTTCTTTTTTTCTTCTGTAACTCCATGGCTAACGAGAATGCCCAAATAATCATCCTTTTATTGTTTTTTTTTATTTCTTTCTCATTAGACAATTTGTTCCATCTCCAATAATTCTTTTTTTTTTCTACAACTCCATAGCTAACGAGAATATCCAAATAATCATATAATCTCATACTTTTTTATTCTTTTTTTTCATATCTTTAAAGGAAACAAAACTATCTAATTATAAAACCATCCCTTCTCTCTTTCTCAATTTTTATTGTCTCTTATAATCATTTTTTTTTTGTGTCCCACTTAAAAAAAAAGAATTTCTACTTATTGAAAGGAAAAAAATCTCATCTCAATTTCTAAAATCTTCTCTTCTTTCTCTCTCAATTTCTATTGCCTCATATAATCATAAAATCTCACATCCTTTTATCTTCTATTTTAAGGTATCATTTTTCCGGAAAAAAAAATACTAATAACAATTCTTACACTCACACATATCTACCATCTCTTAACTCCAATCTCATGCTCGTCCTTTATTTGACTCTCTCAAAAACAAGATTGAATTTTTTTACAGCCGTCCATCTTGCGGGGGCATAATAAGGAAATTCAATCAAATCACTATTTGACTCTCTCAAGACCAAGATTGGACTTCTTCACAGCCGTCCATATTGCGGGAGCATAATAAGAAAATTCAATCAAATCAATCAACGACAATTATGAAGGAATTTATGATATCCAGTCAATGAAGCCAATCAAGAGATATCAATCACTCAAAACAATCAATGGAGAGAGAGAATCAAGTGATTTATATTAATTGTATCAATTGTAATTAATTATGTTATTATTTAATTATTCTATAATTAGTCTATATATATATTATAATAAATACCCCTCTATGTTTATATTTTTTCCTCTCCATTTTCATTTATTACTTTATTAAAATATAAAATAATATGTAAGTAAAATATATAAAAGTTCAAAGTGTTAGACGAAATGACATGTGGTTAACTTGATACTATCAATTATATATTCCTTACTTTATGTTCATTTTTACTGATCATGTGATTATGTGTTGGTTTCTTAGGACGTAGTATATCTTATCCTATAATATATGAAGGGAATATATAGAATTGTATTATGTTTATAGTGTATAATTATTAAAATGAATTATGATTAGATTTATGTACTTTTCATATATCAATGTCTATTTCTCATTGGAAGTTTGGAATAGTTCTCAATTATGGTTATGGTTATGCTAAATTATAATATTTTAATGTTTTATTCTTTGAAAGAGCTTGTGTTTTTCTCCTTTCCTGGACTCGCGACTAGCAAATTATCTCTTGTCTATCTCGCAGCTTCATTGGTGTTAGATTTTCCAACTTACTTGTTTAATTCTCAATACAAATCAGATCTTGCCTTCGCTCTCGTTATCAAAACTCCAAAATGTGTGTATTTGTTCTTGGCTAATTTTCTTGATCTGGACAATAATTAATTCTCCAATACAAGTTTAATATTCGGATCTACTAATTTCATAATACTAGAGTTGATTCAGAATCATAGGTATGATCTAATTATTAGAGTTGTCATATTCTATTTATATTGATTTTTATTTGTCAGCAATGCATTTTGTTATGTGTTGTTCCAACTATTGGTCCAACTATTACATACGTACAATATTATTTAGAGCAAAAGGAAACAATGGTCATCCAACTTTTTTCAAATCCGGGTTTTGATCATTGAAATATTAAATGAGTCAAAATCATCACTAAAGTTTTAGGTCATTCCGTCATCTAATCTACTATCTTCTTTGAAACTGTTAAAGTAAAGGATATTTTTTTATTTTCAAATATTTTAGACAAAATATACTTCTTTCCTTTCTTTTATTCTATTTCGTCTCTCTTCCCATCTCTGTATCCTAATTTCTCTCCATTTCTTTCTCTATCCTCTCTTTCCCTTTCTTTCTCTCTTTCCTTATTCTTTCTCTTTCTTTTCTGTTTCTGTTTCTTCTCTCTTTCTCACTAGCAAGAAGGCTTATGCAACAACTATCTTTCTCTCTTTTCTTATTGTTTCTCTTTCTTTTATGTTTCAACTATCTTTCTCTCTTTCCTTATTGTTTCTCTTTCTTTTTCTGTTTCTCTTTCTTCTAATTTAAATCCAACAACTCACAAATAATCAATTTAAACATTCAAAATATTATATTTTTATAACAAATCTCTAAAAAAAATACTGAAACCTTTTAATAGTTGGGATTGTTTGTGTTATGAAACTCACCAAACCCAAAAATTTTACCCAAAATAAGAACATAGAAATTTTTTGAAGATACAAATCAATCATAAGAAGAAATTAAATAAGAGGTGATGGAGCAACGAGGCAAAGAAACATATTTTGGGATTTAGATACAAAGGTGAGTTTTGATTGGAATATCTTCCGCTGACGAGAACGGCGAAGTTGCCATGAGAGAAGGTACCGACAAAGCTTTGTCGGAACATCCACCGGGTGTTAGAACGGCGAAGTTGCCATTGAACAAGGTATCGGCGAAGATGAACGTCAAGGAAATTTGTGATTGAATTCTAGTGACCCTAGCATTGATGATTTGACTATTTAATCCCTTAATCTTGTGTGTCAAGACAATTTTACCTTCCAAAATGAGGTTTTCGTTTGTACAAACAGAATGACTTAAAACCTTACCCATAAGGATTTCAATGATGATTTTGACAAATTTAATAATTGAATGATCAAAAGGCATATTAGCAAAAAGTTGAGTGACCAATTTTGCCTTTTTGCTCTATTATTTGTTGCAGGTTCAATTTGAATGGTTGTGCCTAACTATTATGAAATATACACTTTTAGATGTAATGTCAGTCTTCATCAATTCGAATTGGGTTTCTCTTAATTTGTTTTTGGACTGAAGGCATTTGATTTACATATTATGACTTGGAGTTATTGGGTTTCTCTTAACTAAGTGATGTCAGAACTTTGGAAGAGGTAGAAAGGCATTTTAATGCAGCCATTGGATTGAGACATGATAGAATTTCCTTTATGTTGTAATATCCATAAAATTTATTCAAATTAAAATCTTATGTATGAAAATATTTTTCATGAATTTATTGTTATGCTGCGATTTTTTTCAATAAATTGTCAGGTTTGATTTTTTTAAACAATTAATTAGAAAATAAATAGGTAAATAAATAAATGATGATAGTAAACTTAAGGAGTAAGTTACATAATATGATAAGAATATGAAGTATAGTTAAATTATAGATATTAACGTTAGATAGTTAGATTGGCTTTAAGGTAAAGATACTTATCAATAACCCATTTTATAATGGAACACAAATTCTATACCAGAGGGATTTTACCCATCAAGACATATATAAATTGGAGGTTATACCTTGATCCAACTATCGTCCATCGAGGCAAGAGAAAATTCCTTCTTTCTTCCAAAAACTATTTAATTTCTCTCTTTAGAAATTCTTTTAATTAATGAAAAGTAGTTAGATATATAAAAAAATTATGAAAAAAAATTGAGGAATGTACTATTTTAGTCCAGAAACAATTTAAAAAAATAATTTCTTAATTTGGTTTTGTATTTTATTTATTATGAATTTTTAAATTTTCCATAAATGTGCTTGTGCAAGCTAAATCTTAAAAAATTCATAATTCATCATACAATTATAAATTTTGAGAATATGTTCTTGACATTGTGGAAAACAACATATCTAAAATTTAGAATTTTTCATGAAGTAATCTGTGAGAAACAAAATCTTGAAGTTTTGAAGGTTTATGATTTCAAAGTTTTGATTCTCTCTAAGTAGTTAATCAAATTTTGTTTTATCTATTCCTAATTATTCTTTGGATGATGAAAATTAGTTAGTAATGAAACCCACAATTTTTAGAATCCAAAATTGATTATTTTAAATTCGAGTTTTATATTTTGCATATGTTGAAGACCTGTTTTCACGAATTATTTTCTCACTATAATGTAAACCGAATTTAATGATTCTTGTGTTGTTTTGTTCTCTGGAACACCGAGAACGTCATGTTTAAATTTTTGAAAAGTCAAACTGAAATTTATAATTCTTGAAAGTGTTATTTCAATAAAATCACATTTAAACATGATTTTAAGGTGTTTAAACTTGTTGTCGATGAAATTATAATCTAAGATTTAGTCATTAGGATGAGTAGGCACGAAATGAGATTTTGATTAGAAAGCTCAAAATATGATTAAGGAATAATTAAAGGTAGGAATGTATTTCATTATAGGAATTTAAAAAAAATTCTACATATTGCCTATAGGTGCGCCAAACCAGTGACTATTAAGAACAGAGAGAGTGAAGTTATTAATTCATCGATCAAGGTACGTAACGTATACATGCATACATCTATGCTTGTATTTGTTTTTCTACTTACTAAATTTAGCTAGTTGTTTTGTACATAAAAATCGGATTATGAAATTTTGTTGAAATTAAAGATTATATAATATGAAAAAAATGTTTTAATATTGATTATTTGCTTATGTGGGAATTCCAAATTGTTCACTGTATATAGAAAATTGTGCAAGAGCCAACACCTTTCTAAGAGAATTAAGAGTGTTAGTTGTGTGTAGAAAACCCAGAAGTGATCATCATTAAAGTCAGAATGGTGACAGGCCAGAGTGTAAAGGTCAGCACTTACCAACTGGGTGAAAAGATTAACATATGCATAGAACTGAGAATTCCACTAAGTATATGATATTCAATGAAAGAAAATAGCATATATTGTTATAGAATATGAAAGAGTTTATGATGACATGTGAAAAGAACTTATGAAGTTGTATAGTAGGATATGTGTTGTTATATGACATGTTTTCAGGAAAAGTACAATCCATGTATAATACTTGTTTTATAATACTTGTGCAATGTCCAAAGAATTTTTTCAGACTATAGGAAGGAATCAGACGATGGTTTGGATGAGTTTTATGAATTCTAAAGATTCTTCCAGGAAATAAAGAAACTTCTCTAGAGTGTTGATATTACTGATAGTTTAAAAATTATAGATTTCCGCATTAGCTTATAAGTTGATATTAGATGAATTTCTAATTTAAACATTTAGTTACAGCCGATTTGGCAAGATTATTGATTTATTAATAATGAATTGAATTGAAAATTTAGTAATTAGAATTAGCTTTACTTTTATGGATAGAACCAACGCTTCTAATCCATAAATGCAGCGTGATCTCAAAAATCAGGGTGTGACATATGTTCTTAGTGGAAAAGCTTTCTTACTAATTTTGAACTTATTTTCATAGATTCATATATATGAGTAGTGTGATTCATGCGAATGTATACTTAACTTTTTGAGAAAATGACAATTTTGGTCCTCCAAAGTTTAGGGGGTGTCAATTCTGGTCTCCAATGATTTTCAGTTAGCCAATATGGTCCCCAATATTTCAACATTTGACCGAGTTAGGATAATTGACAAATTTTTTCGGGTTACTAACATAATTTGTCATGTGATAAGCGCATGTTTGTTAAAAATCAACATCTTTACGTTTTTCTAAAAAAAGGTGAAAATTTCTACTTCCCTCTCTGCTCGCCACCACCACCACCACTAGCGCCACCTTCTCCATCTCCATCTCTGTCAACACCACCACTATCTCACCTGTCTGATAGAGTAAAAAATGATATTGTTCACAACCTATTTCTTAACATTCATTTTCATTCTCCTAATAGGCATTTGCCGCTTTATATGTTCATTCGATCTTTATCGATTTCAAGAACCCATTTCAATACATGTTAAAATCATGGTATTTTTTAGAGATGAAATTAAAAAAATTAAATAGTCTTTTGTGATTTTCTAGCTTTGAACTCTCTTAATTTTTTATTATTTGTAAGGAAATTTTTGATTTTATGTCTCATGAGAGTTTTGTATTTATAATTAGTGACATTGCATTTGGTATGGAGTACGTGATGAATGGAAATAGAATTGTTAGCTAGTCTTAGTAGCGTTGCATATGAATTTTTAGATAGATTTACACTTTTTTTTGTTGATAAAATTCGCTTGGATTTGCTCATAAACTATTTGTAAGTTCTTGCTACACCAATTATCAAACCAATAAACAATTAATGATCAATCAAGAATGGAAGAATTCTGTCACCACTTTAATTGATACTATTTTTGGAATAAATTTGAGTCACACCACACCAGTGAAATGTAAGGAAATCAACATAGTAACAACGCAGCGGAAAAATATAACAATTATATTATAATTGATTTTCATAGGACCTTTAATGATAATCTATACAAAATATACATTGAGAGATGCCAGCAAAACTTTTGAGCGAGATTCAATCGATCAATCAGCCGCACAAGTGTCCGGGCCTCTAACGGTAATCCACACGAACTACTTTCGGATCCTCGAAGGATTGATTCCAATGCCAGGTTATAACTAGATCCTTCAAACAACACTTAAGAGATCTAATAAGAGAAACTGGTTTTCTTATTTACGTGATTTCTTATGGAGAGAGTTGTGTTGTCTGACCTAACATTAAGCATCATATATATAATAATACAACCTTCCAAAAAGGTTGGTCTTTCAAACAAGAAACTAATTATTACCAAACTCTATTCACTTTCCAAAAGTGAACAAGAGTTATAATAGATACCATAATTATCATATAATTATGTAATCATTTTACCTAATAAGTAATTCTATTGTGTGTGACCCTTTAGGTTCCTAATCACCTTGGCAATAATATAAATAATAATCTTAGAATTAAATTGGCTTTTGTACAAAACCAACAAAACTCCCACTTGACTAAAGACAATTAGTCAGCGGAGCTTCTAAGATAGGATAAATTAAACAACTTTAATTTATCATTAATTCAACAATTAATTCATTTATATTCATGATCAAGAGCCGGCCTCTAGCCAAGACATCATGACCACCCAAGAGTTAGAAAAAGTCAATTGATCGACTTCACCTATCCATGAACCAGGTACCATGTAATATCATCCTTTCACCATCCTATATTCCAATTAGTACAAGAGTAAAGTTTAAGTGCCAACTCTTTATTGTACTAATTATATTTCTTTCTTTACCGAAATTCAACTCCTTGTAAATAAATTTAGAACTTTTCCAAAATTTACTTACTAAATATGTGCACTTTGAGTTGAACTTCAACAAAGTGGCGCCAGAAAGGAAATACTCTCCCACTATTAGGAGTGGTGAATCCTATCGATCATAAACTATCAATCCATGCTTCTTGTTATATCCAACATCTACCGCTCGCATATCCATTTACGGTTATGGACCAAATAGAGTCAAAACATAACATCCACACTAAAGATACTCTTATGATCTCAAGTCAAAGGATCGCTTAACACTACTGTCATCGTAAGATTATACATTGGCACTCAAATAGTTAACGATATGGAAATCTCTAAGCGGATCATTCCAGTGAACACATTCTCCAATGATTCACCTATATATAACTATATATACTAGTCTATCCGTATTAACAACGTCCTTGTTATTGTTAATACTATGACCAGGGAAATTTAAGAATAATAAATATTATTCTAAGGACTTTATCATATTGTATATATATCGACATATATATGTTACAAAATGATAAATATGCCATATCTTTATTGCATAAAATTACATAATCATTCTTCCATTATGACTCAAACCAATCATTTAGTACTTCAAACCAAATGAATAAACATGACCATCATGTTTCTTTTGGGATAATGGTTTAGTCAATGAATAATTATATTATCCTTTACAGGAATCTCTTGTATCTTTACTTAAATTCTATCAGTGATTACTCTAATCAAATGATAAAATTTTAGTACATGTTTGGATCATTGATGAGACCTTAGTTTCTCAACTATTGAAGAAACTATTTCCATCCAAACAATCTTATAGCAACTTCTCAAGCAGCTATATACTTAATCTCTATTGTAGAATATGTTGTTATAATCTATTTGGAACATTTCCAAATAATAACATTTATATTTAGGATAAATATGTATCCATTTTGATACGTGCAATCATCTTTATAAGATTGAAAACTAGTATCTATAAATCCATATATATAAAGCTCAACTTTCAATAATAGATCCTTAATACTTCTCAAGCATTTAAGAAAATTCTTGACCACTTCTAGTGATTCTCACTAGAATTAAATTGAAATATGCTTATAACACTTATAGCGTAGGAGACATTTGGCCTTATATAATATACATAAATGATCTTACTTCTTAAGAACATTTTGTATACTATATTTCTCAATATCAGTGTTTGGACACATGTCCTAAGGTAAGTCCTATCAAATATAGGAATGTAAACCTTTTAAACTGATCAATTCATGTTAAACGTCTTTAACATTTTATCAATATATATACAGATATATATATTGGCTGTATATGACCAAACAACTTATCAAATCTATCTCTATAGACTTTTCCCAATACATAAGTTGTTTATCCAAAAATCTTTAATTGAGAAGGTTTTTGAACAACTACATCTTAACTAATTAAGAGTAGTTATGTAAATTCTCATTATTAATATGTCATCTACATATAATATGAGAAATACAATAATATTGCCAATTATCTTTTGTATACACAAGATTCATATTTGTTTTTAATTAAATCAAACTTTTTGATTATCTCATCAAAACAAATATTTGAACTCTTAAAAGCTTGCTTTAGTCCATAAATGAACTTTTATAATTTGCATACTTTGCTAGGATTTTTGAATAAAAACCCTTAGATTGTATCATATACTAATCCCTTTGCAAATTACAACAAGTAAAATCTTAATGGATTTTAACATGGCAATTGGTGAAAAAGGTTTCATCATAGTCAATACTATGATTTTGTGTAACCTTTAGTGACCAATATTCATGCTTTATGGGTAACAATATTACCATCCATGTTTATCTTCTTTTGGAGACCTATTTGCATCTTATGGGTTTTATCCCTTTAGATCCATCGACTAAGGTCTATACCTTGTTGTCATACATGGAATCCATTTTAGATTTTATGGTTCAAAACCGCTTTTAGATTTCTTATCAAATAAGACTTCTTTGTAGATAGTAGGTTTATCATTCTTAATGATAAACGCATCATCTCATGTGGATGATTTATCCTACTAAACATACAATTTACTTGTGTATTGAGAGCTTCATGTCCTACCGCATCACTATGAGGTACAAGCTCTAATTCCATTCTTTTCATCACTAAATTGTGGTTTAAGAACTTCACCAAATTCTATATGCTCCCACTTGCCTTTTCTAGAATAAACTATTCTTCTTGAAATATGACATATTTTGAGACAAACATTTTGTGCTCATTGGGATCATAGAAATAATATCCAAAACTTTCTTTTGGACATTCCACAAAATAGTATATATGAAAATTTTGTATCAAACTTATCAGATTTTACCTTTTATATATAGGATACCCCCAAACATTTTGGTTCTCTCCTATACCATATCTCATGTGAGGTAGAATTGATAGGTTTAAATGGAACATACTTTAAAAGATCAAATACAATATTTATGGTATATTCTCAAAACAATTTTGAGAGAATTATATGGCTCATCATTAATCGAATAATATCTAATAAAATTTGATTATTACTTTAATAAAGAAACAAGTTCATTTTATGAAGATAATTATAATTTCTTGACTCAAGTATTCTCTATTTCGATCTAATCGAAATATTTTAATACTTTTATCAAGTTGTTTTTCAACTTCAATTTTATATTCTTTGAACTCTTCAAAGAATTTAGTTATATACTTCAATAAGTACATATATGACTATATTTAATATAGTCATTTGAAGTATGAAAAACTTTCTCTAATTACAATTAACATAGGTCTATATACATCAATATGTATTAGACTTAGTAATTCAGTAGATCTTTCACCTTTTAAGTAAAAGGTAAATTGGTTATTTCTAATAAATAAAATTCACATTTATCAAATGATTCATAATCAAATGATTCCAAATAAACATCTTTATGCAATTTGGCTATGCGTTTCTCATTTATATAACCATATCTACAGTATTAGAGATAAAATTATCAATTTTGTTTCTTTGTGTTTATGTTTGAAAAGAAGATTATCCAAATCAAATATATAAAGTTTGTTATCCAATTAACCAGCACCTTAAAATATTGTCACAATAAAAAGAACAACATTTATTCTTTTGAATTATTGTAAATCTATTCATGTCAAACATGAAATAGAAATAATATTTTAGTAAGTACTAATAATAACAGTACTTTATATTAAGGATTAATCTTCTGAATAAAGAAAACTCTATATTCCTATGGTTAATGTAACAACTTTTGTCGCATTCAATTACCACATATAAGAATACATTTTCTTTACCCAACTTTCTACTTATCCTTAAATCTTTCATATTTATGTAAATATGAGATCCAAATCTGGTATCTAATACCCAAGATTTTATTTATAAGCAGAAACATTTATTTCAATCATAAACATATTTGAAGTAAAAACTTCACCAAGTTTCTTTCGCTTCAAAATCTCAATGAACCTTTTAATTCTAATTCTAGTGTCTGTCTTAATAGACCATAGTAGAATTTAATACCATTTAAACTTTTGTCCTTATTATTTTGTGTTAAGTTTGAGCGTCCTTTATTGATTTTCTTAAAATCAGGATCCAACTTCAGTTTCTTGGAAACTCAAGTATTAACACAATTTTCTTTTTCTTCTTGATTGAATCCTTTGTTGTCTTATTAAGCAATTCAAGCAAATATTTAGACCTCAACTTTGTTCATAACAAAGATTAAAAAATCTAATTTTTAATGAGACTAATCACCTTTAGCACATTAGATGATACTAAAGATTATTTGCCATTTTGCTTTAGATGAGTTGGTGAGAGATATCATATATCTCATTTTAACTCTTATATCATACAATCACTTCATCTAATGAAGTATTGTTAAAGCATACATATTCATATACAACTATTGTAATTGAGATTTATGGATGCTTTTTAGTATAAAACAACATACATTATCAAAATCATCTTTATGTTTTTGACATGTATCTTTGATTACTTGATCAATATCATCATTAAGAGAAAGATTTTAAAGACATCAAATAACTTCTCATACCTAAAAACAATTTTTAGGTTGTAAAAATCAATCCATAAAATTTGAGCAATTAATATATTGTCAAACAATATATTATACATTATTTTCTACAACAGAAAATAAAGATATAAAAATATTTCATATTTATGCAATAAGCAAAACCAAAATAAAATAAATATGGACTTATGAAAATTTTTGATTTTGCTCCCACTATTTTATTCAAATCAATATCCCTTAAATTGATTCGAGAATTTCACAAAATTCTTAGTGGCTAAGATCTTATTTTAATTATTTTTAACCTTGAGGTAACTCAACAAGTTAAAAATAATCTCAACAAGTAGGTAACAATTGCCAATTACAACAAATTGTAACTCTTATTTTAATTATTTTTAACCTTGAGGTAACTCAACAAGTTAAAAATAATCTCAACAAGTAGGTAACAATTACCAATTACAACAAATTGTAACTCTTAGATAGTTAGGCCATCAACTCTTGATATACATATCTCATATGTCCCCTAACTCTTTGCCTCAAAAACATTTTGACCTTGAGGTAACTCAACAAATCAAAAGTCTTTGTTAAATCAAACCCACTATTCAGAGATCTTATCTCATAGCATAAACATATTTAAAGTAAAACAACCTTGAGGTAACTCAACAAGTTGCTCGAATAAAAATTGTTTAAACTATAATAATGGAAGGCAACTAATTATGATTTAATATTTAATTAAGGGATTAATTTATGGTCTCATCATACATACATATCATATGTGAAAATTATTTGATCAATTGAACATACAATATGCAATTAAATAAATATATTATTTTATCAAATATAAATCACATATGATATGTTATTCAAATAATCGCATTAAATGAATGTATAATAAATTTATATCACATATAAATCATATATGACACATGTTACTCAAATAATCATATTAAATGAATATATAATAAATTTAAATCAAATATAAATTGTATATGAAATGTTATTCAAATAATCATATTAAATGAATATTCAATAAATTTATATCACATATAAATTGTATATGGCACATGTTATTCAAATAATCATATTAAATGAATATATAATAAATTTATATCAAATATAAATTACATATGTCATATTATTCAAATAATCACATTAAATGAATATATAATAGATTTATATCAAATATAAATTACATATGTAATATTATTCAAATAATCACATTAAATGAATATATAATTTTTCTGTCATGAATCTATATGTATATTATTTCTAATTATATTAGAAATCATTTAATTGAATTTTTAAAAATTTTATGGGTCAAAATATAGTTTCTAAAACTACAGGACCAACTGATCAGAATAATAATGAAGTTCTGGGGTTATTATTTAATTAATAAAACTCTTTTCTTAAAACCCCATATTCTGGTTTCCAAAAACCATGCTTTCAGTTGTTGTTTTTTTTTTTTTTAATAAAAACATGTGATGACGTCATCTGACGTCATCATCATCTTCACCAAAAAAAAACGCAGAGCAACGTCTGCTTTCTTTTTTTTTTTCTTTTTCTGATCAATCCACCGGCGACTCTTCGACGGCAACAACTATGGCTAGATCAAATCCGGCCTAGAACTTTCTTCGGCGACTTAGCACAAATGGGTTGCGCAACCAAAACACAACCAAACCACTTTTTGATCTTGCCACGATTTGGCCAGATATCTCAGTGTTACTAAGCTCCGAAGGCAGCTCCATCTCCGGCGAGATTTGGTCCAGTCAAATCCTCTTGTTGGATCGCCGGATCTGATCCGGCTGTGGCCCTTTTTTTTCGTTTTTTTTTTTTTTAAAATTCCAACCAGTTTTGAATAAAAAATCAAAATCACAATTTTGACCCATTATTTAAAAAACGAATTTTTAAACAATTTCTCAAATAACCCAATTAAATCAAATATACATATATAACAATTTATCATTCATGACATAATATATTTTGCATAGATAAATCAAATTAGTCTCTGATACCACTGTAAGGAAATCAACATAGTAACAACGCAGCGGAAAAATATAACAATTATATTATAATTGATTTCCATAGGACCTTTAATGATAATCTATACAAAATATACCTTGAGAGATGCCAGCAAAACCTTTGAGCGAGATTCAATCGATCAATCAGCCGCACAAGTGTCCGGCCTCTAACGGTAATCCACACGAATTACTTTCGGGATCCTCGAAGGATTGATTCCAATGCCAGGTTAATAAGCTAGATCCTTCCAAACAACACTTAAGAGATCTAATAAGAAAACTGGTTTTCTTATTTACGTGATTTCTTATGGAGAGAGTTGTGTTGTCTAGACCTAACATTAAGCATCTATATATAATAATACAACCTTCTAAAAAGGTTGTCTTGTCAAACAAGAAACTAATTATTACCAAACTCTATTCACTATCCAAAAGTGAACAAGAGTATAATAGATACCATAATTATCATATAATTATGTAAATCATTTTAACCCAATAAGTAATTCTATTGTGTATGACCCTTTAGGTTCCTAATCACTTGGCAATAAATATAAATAATAATCTTAGAATTAAATTGGCTTTTGTACAAAACCAACATGAAATTGATTAGAACTGAAATGGGGTTAGGGGAGTTTAGCTTGATGCTCAGTTAATACAATTTTCCAGTCAATTAGTGCTGAGTACTGATCAAATGAAAATCCTAAACTGGAGTATTGATCAGAGAGTACTGAAGTTGGTTAGTGAGCTATACTTTCCAAAATCTTTTGGAGTATTGGAATCATTATATGATAGAGATTCAAAGGGCAATTTATGAGGATTCTGTGTTGGAATTAATACTGATTATTATGATAGGATTCTACGGATATTGGAAGGCTCAATTGATGATGCTTTTTAGGTAGGCCTTCTAAAGTTGAGGCTAAATCAAATGCGATCAGTGGAGGTGATGGTGGTGGTGGTGGCGGCGGTGGGGCAGAGGGGGAGGGGGAGCAAGGAGGTGGAGGTAGTGGTTTTTGTGTAATTAAAAGAAAAAATGTTTTGTTATTTGTTTATTATATAAAAAGAAGTTTTCACTTTTTGAGAAAAAAATGTGAAGATATTGACTTTTAACAGGCATGCGATTATCATGTGACAAATTATGTTACTATTCCCAAAAAGTCCGTCAATTGTCTTCAATCAATAAAAAATTAAAACATTTGGAACCAGATTAGGTAATAAAAAATTGCGCACCAAAATTGACACACCTAAACTTTAAGGATAAAAATTGCCATTTTCTATAACTTTTTGCCATATATTTGGGCAAAATGAATTTTGAGTTTTGTTTAAAACTAAGATATTTGTTTTATTTAATGGTTCTTATCTAATCTATATATATAAATAAATATATATATATATATATATATATATGTATTTAAATTAGGTGCATTAGATTTTTCAATCTCTTTCACTCTTTGAATTTTTGCAGCCTTTTTGTCTTATTGCAATTATGGAACAATTAAAGTTAGTCTCCCATGGTTTTTTTAGTATTTTAAATTCCTTTGTCATCAATAATTTTAGTTGATATATTTTCATTAAGATTGAGAATTATTTTCCTCTTGAAGTAATATTTTTAAATAAACAGTTGATTAACTAATGGTTTAAATGGTGAGAAAGGAGACATAGTTCCCTTTATTATTGGTCATAATTTCCTTACATTTCCAATAATGTGTTTATGAAAATGTTAATGTTAGTCAAGATTCTGATTTTTTTTATTCAGGAATTCATGGAGTTTTTCTCATTGGTTCATATATCTTCCAAAGACATGGAAAATATTATTCTTTTTCAGATATATATACAATAAAATATAAATTAATTAACATGTCCAATTTATATACTTCAAATTGCAGCTATATTTCGTGAATCTGAAATTGATAATATAAATAAAAAAATTTATATTAAAGTTTATGAATATTAAAACACAAGTAATTTCTTAAATTTTACTTGTAGGATGAAAACCATACTTCTAATTGATGAAATATCAATAGAAACAAAATCATGGAATGCGATTATCATGGTTTTTGAAAAATTACCACCAACGTAATCTCTTAGAAGAACTATAAAATTCCAAAAATTTATTTTTGCTGATTCGCAGGTAACAAACTCTAGTAACTAACAAATAATATTCTCTTTTTTATTTATTTTTCTACTCTCACGTTATAATATATTTAATATTACCTGATTTCATTAAAAAACTGATAACAAATTAACAATGTTTAAAATATACATTTTTATTCGTTCTTAGGGTGCAAAAGTTAAGGCAATACTTTTCAACCATGAAATTGATCGTTTGAGATTCAAGATTTAGTCATACAAAATGTATAATATATTTAATGTAGAAATCAAGGCAATACCAAAAAAATATGGTACTGAAGCTATCAAAAAGCAATGGGTAATTTCTGCAAGGATGTGATAGAAGAGATGGATAATGAGAACATACTGACTGTAATTTACAAGTATGATAAGTTTGAAGACCGCAAGCAATATGTTGATGACAAGAAAAAATTTGTTGGTATGCATTACGGTATTATATGACATATAAAGTGAAACTATTTATGATCAATAATATATGGATTTTCTCTCATATAAAACCAAAACTATTTATGAGCAATGATATATGGATTTTCTATCTTCTCTATGAATAATACAGATATGATAGCGGTTGTTGTGAAGTGTTACCTACTAGAATAGTTGACAATCAAAATGGCCACTTAGAAGTTCAAAAATTAGTGCTCATCAATGAGCAGTAAGTAAATATTATAAATTTCAACAATATGTAAAATTATGATTATAAATATTGGTTTTCACAATAAGAATAACTACGAGTTTTTAAATTGTAGGATGAAATCATTTAAGCTCTCGATTTGAAATGAATACATTGAAAATGAAGGCCAGCAGATTGTCGAAAATCTAGAAAACTACCTTGTTGTGATTTATCGAAGAGTTAAAGTTGACTATTTTAATGATAAGATAAAAAAAAGATAAATTCTCGCATATAATCTTTTTCTTTACAATAATTACAAAACTTTCACATATCATATTCACATATTTTTCCATTTTTTTATTATTTATTTTATAAGAGTCACACTCTCTACCTACCACGATTCAGGATTTCTTGTGGATGTATCTATTTATAAAGCAATGCGCATAAAAAATTGATAAATATTTGGGTGAATTGCATCTATCTCCATTGAGGTAAATTCATATTACAAATCGATCCCCATAGTTTAGCCATATTACACTCACCCCCTTGACCTAAATTTTGTTAACGGATCTATTGAACTTACCGAAGAGCCAAAATTTATGATTTTGAAAACTAAAGTAAAAGTAATCCAATTATTTTATTTACTAAAAATGAAAAAAAATAAAATGAAAAAAAACCAAAATTAATTCTAATTTAACCTTGTGAATGATGTTAATGGTGTTACTAATTGTTTTTTAATTATATTAGTTTATATTTAATATAGTGGAAAGTTAAAGTGAAAAGTGTTATAAACAAATATGAATGTCCATCTAAATAACCAATGATCTCTCATTATATTGTGTAACTTCTACTACCCCATGTTTTTCACCATTACTTGTAACTCTTATAACTTACATGAAAGGTATTATAACCTTGAATGTAAAGTGTAAGCATTAAACCTATAAATAGATGCTTATGTGAAAAGGAAAAGATGATTGAAATTCGTACTCTATTTTTTTCTATTTTGCTCTCTATCTTTCTAGCACTACTTCATACTTGTTTCATATTTTATAGTTGTAGTCTATTAGCATTATAGTAATAGTAACATAATATTATATCTCTACTTTATAGTCGTGGTATAACTTGTTACATAAACAAGTTTTGTAGTATTTTTATAACATGTTATCAGAACGAAACTCTACCGATTGAGAAACTTGGAGCAAATCAAATTCAAGTTGCATATTGAAACAATTGTTAAGTATAAGTTTGTACTTTTGGTAAGTTCATATGGTAATACTTTTCGTTTACAATTAATTTATTTTCTACTATGAATTTGTACTATTAGATATAATATCATGGATATTATATATGAATTAATTTGAAAGAAAAATTCAACCACTTGGAGTTGGTTGTCATTTCAAAAGCACGGTATGGTTGATAAAAATAACCATGGCAAGAAAAAAAATGATGATTACTATAGCAAGAAACAAAATAACCTTCAGAAGTAGATTAATGAAATGGAAAGAAAGAAAAATGGCAAAACAATTACTACGAATGTGGTATAGAATATCATTGGACTCGTACCTACCGTACCGCAGAGCATATCGTTAAGCTTTATCAAACATCATTGAAAAATAAATGCCACGACGTTGAGACAGACTTTATTGATAAAACATGATGATAATACTTATATGATAAATCTCGACATAGCAAATTATTTTTTTGAACACCCTGAAGGTGCAATATAATCATATTTTATTTAAAATCCTGAAAGTGTAATATGATTATATAATTTTATTATTTTGTATTTTTATGTAAATTTTAATTATGTAATTTATTTATATTTATTTATTAATGTTTATTTATAGTGTCTCAAATTCTTCCTGAAGAAGATATGAATGTATTTTTTCTTGAAGAAAAATAAATATAAAATGTTTGAAATTAAATAATATGGATTTCTTTGTCAATCACCCCGAAGGTGATACTAGTCACTTGATTAGTGATGAAAATATCCAAGAATAAATATTTTAATTACTTACTTTGATGTAATGAATAAAAATTTTAATTGCTTACTTTGATGTAATGAATAAATATTTTTGGTTACTTATTTTGATATAATGAATAAACATTATCATTAGATGTTCTCAAATAATAATAAAAGTACTTATTATTAGTGCGTTTATTTTAAATATTTCTTTTATACTTAAAGAAATTAAAACAATTCTCATTTAGAATTTTTATTTTGTGAAGAAATGGACGTTTCAATGATCAAAGGCAAAGAATTATGTCTAGCAGATAGTGCAACAACACATTCCATACTAAAATATAAGAAATATTTTTGTTATATAATCATGAAAGAAATATATGTATAATATAATGATATCTTTTAATGATTATTGTATGTCTATTGGGATAAGTGTTGAACATCCTATCGCTTATGTTCATACACAAAATAGTTTAGCATAATCGTTTATTAAGCGTCTTCAATTAATTGCAAGGCCATTGCTTTTGAGAACTAAACTCCCACCAACTGCTTGGGAACATGCTATTTTGCATGCTGCAACACTAATTTGCATAAGTCCTACAAATTATCATGAATTCTTTCCCTAACAAATGATTTTTAGTTAGAAACCAAATATTACCCATCTTAAAATTTTTGAATGCGTGATTTATGTTCCAATTGCTCCATCACAGCGCACAAAGATGGGATCTCAAAGGAGGTTGAGAATATATGTTGGGTATGAATCTCCATCTATAGTGAAATATTTTGAACCAACAAATGGAGATTTATTTACTAGTCACTTTTCTGATTGTCATTTTAACGAATCATTTTTCACAACATTAGGGGGAGAAAATAAACAGTTGGTTAAGAAAAATAGTTGGAATGAATTATCATTATCTTATTTTGATCCTCGTACAAATCAACGTGAATTGGAAGTTCAAAAGATAATTCATTTGCAATGTTTAGCAAATCAATTGCCAGATGTTTTTACTGACCTAAAACGTGTGACTAAATCACATATACGAGCTATTAATGCTCCATTTAGAATTGATGTCCTTGAAGGACCTTCTACCACTAGTAATCAATTAAAGGCACCCATGAAATGTGGTAGACCAATCGGTTCCAAAAACAAAAATCCTCAAAAGAGAAAAGGAGCAAATAATAATGATGGTGAAATTGAGGTAATTGGGGTTCCAGAAGAATCTTCAAAAATGAAAATTTCTGACATGACAGATAATAAACTTCCAGAATAAGTTCAGGTACCTGAAAATTCTGATAATCATGATATCTCAATAAATTATGCCATGACTGGGGAAAGGTGGAATCGATATATAACGAACGTCGACGATAAATTTGCCTATGCTATAGCAGTTAGTGTAATGAATTAAAATGAGGATTATGAACCAAAGTCTGTGGATGAATGTAGATGAAGATATGGTTGGCCAAAATGGAAGGACCCAATTCAAGCAGAGTTAGACTCGTTGACAAAACGTAAAGTTTTTGGATCAATAATACGCACACCTGTAGATGTGCAGCCAGTAGGTTATAAATAGGTCTTTGTGTGAAAACAAAATTAGAATAATGAAATTGTGCGATATAAGGTACGACTTGTTGCACAAGGTTTTTCCCAAAGACCAGGTATTGATTATGAGGAAACATATTCTCTCGTGGTGGATGCAACAACTTTTTGTTATTTTCTTAATCTGACAGCAAATGAACGACTTGAAACGCGTTTAATGGATGTTGTAACAGCCTATTTGTATGGCTCTCTTGATAATGATATTTATATGAAAATCCCTAAATGATTCAAATTGCCTAAGGAACATGATTCCAATTCTTGAGAACTTTATTCAATTAAATTGTGCAGGTCCTTATATGGATTAAAACAAGCTAGACGCATGTGGTATAATCGCCTTAGTGAATATTTGACGAAACAAGGCTATATGAATGATCCAATTTATCCTTATGTTTTTATTAAAAGATTTGCATATGAATTTGCAATCATTGCAATTTATGTTGATGATTTAAATATTATTAGGACTCCTGAAGAGCTCGAAAAAGTTGTTAACTCTTTGAAACAAGAATTTGAAATGAAAGATCTTGGAAAGACAAAATTTTGTCTTAGATTGCAAATTGAGCACTTGGAAAATAGCATATTTTTGTATCAGTCAGGTTATATAGCTAAAGTGCTTAAAATATTTTATATGGATAAAGCACATCCCTTGAGCACGCCTATGGTTGTAAGATCACTTGATGTGCATACAGATCCTTTCTGACCTCGTAAAAATGATGAAGAATTACTTGGTTAAGAAATACCATATCTTAGTGCTATTGGAGAATTAATGTATCTTGCTAGTTATACATGTTCTGACATCTCATTTGCTATGAATCTACTAGCAAGATATAGTTCTTCACCTACACGAAGGCGTTGGAATGGTGTAAAATATATATTTCGATACTTTCAAGGTACGATAGATATGTGTCTTTATTATTCTAAGACAATCAAATTTGATCTGATAGGTTATGCAGATGTTGGATATTTATCTGATCCTCATCATACTTGTTCACTAACGGGTTATGTGTTCACATATGGTGGTACAGCTATTTCTTGGCGTTCTATGAAACAAACTATAGTTGTCACTTCTTCAAATCATGCTGAAATATTGGCAATTCATGAAGCAAGTTGAGAGTATTTTTGGTTAAGATCAATAATCAATCATATTTGAGAAACATGTGGTTTGCATTTTGACAAGAAAGTTCCAACTATTTTGTTCGAATATAATGCTGCATGCATTTCTCAATCGAAGGATGGATATTTCAAAGGCGATAGAACAAAATACATCTCACGAAAATTCTTTTTCACACATGATCTTCAGAAGAATGGTAAAATCAGTGTACAACAAATTCGTTCGTGTGACAATTTGGCAGATTTGTTCACTAAATCACTATCGACGTCAACATTTCAAAATTTGGTTTATAATATCAGAATGCATTGATTGAAAGATGTCAAATGATGTGCTCAAAAGGGGGAGTTATTATACACTGTACTATCTAGTGAGGTAATGGTGCTAATAGTGTCCTTGTCAATTTTTTTTTAATTTTATTAGTTTATATTTAATCTAATGGAATCAATAATTTTATATTCACACTCCATTTAGGGTGTTCTTGGTTCAACTAGGAGAATGACAATGGAAATGATAATGATAGTAGTGGAGAAGAAAAATAGAAATAATGATTATATTAATATTACTTGGTTGGACAGTGGAACTGATTACCACTATCATTGATGGTGGTTGGTTTGCTTTGCATTATAGACTTTTGTCACTGTAATGGTAAAAGTCTAACAATTATAATTATGAATGTATTATAAATTATAATTATGTTTAACTATAATTTATGAAAAATGCTTTTTTATATAAATGTAAAACATTCAAATCAATGCATTTCATAGTTTAAGAATCATTATAAATTTTGCATTCTTTTGATTGCAATGACTCTAATTAAGAAAATTCCTTAATTTGTCCTATACCTTGTCAACTGTCTTTAATAAATTGAACTTGCATTTGTTTTATTATGATTTTGGGGCTAATAATAAGAGAATCAGGAAGGTAGTAACTCATTGATTATACTTCCAAGAAACTTGCAAGCTAAAGGAGTACAATGTGCCTTAATCAGTTGTCCATTCAATTATTTTTTTGTCAAATGTACCTTAATTAGTTATCTTTTTGAAGTCCACTAACATATTAATATGAGTAGGATAATGCAATTGTTAAACAAAAAAATTTCAATCAAAATAAAAGAAAATTATCTCTATCAGTTTATGTGTGAAGTACCCTCTGTTCATTACAAAATTATAACTTCGATTTATTTGATGAAATAATAGAAAATGGAACATAGATCAATATGTATAAGCAACTAGAATAATATAACAAAAGTTCATGTGCGTGCTAAATAATTCACACTTGTTGATCATCTTTGTTTGTATCATCTAAACATAATGTCACAGTTTCAAAAGAACAAAAGTAATTCTAAATAACATAAATAGGTAATATCAGTTGCATATTTAAGTTATACAACTTACATCAGCCATATAAACCAAAAGTCATACTATTTACAATAACTTTATAAGGCAAAAGAGTTATATGCCCCACACAT
Organism: Ophiorrhiza pumila; assembly: GCA_016586305.1. Lineage (NCBI taxonomy): Eukaryota > Viridiplantae > Streptophyta > Magnoliopsida > Gentianales > Rubiaceae > Ophiorrhiza > Ophiorrhiza pumila. Next base: position 10,562,445 of record BLIW01000005.1, on the reverse strand, counting down.
GACTTATGGATTAGAAGATGGATAAAGAAATCCAAGCACAAATGACCTTCGCAAATGATTTGGCAAAGCAAACATAACCTGAACTTTGGCAGGATTATAGCAAAAGTTTAGGTTATAGCAAATTTCAGCAGCTTTACCAACATCCATGGGTGATATGCCAATATTAAGAAGTTCTTTAATGACCTCTTACATCTTCTTATTAGCTAGTGATTCAGAGTTTGACTCCGCAATCAAAGCATTTGTAACAGCACCATATTGCAATGCCAATTGATCACAAACAGACTCAAATTTAACAGTAAAGTTATCTAACCCTGAGTCAATAGTTTGTTGAAGTATTGCTAATTTTTTTTCTTGTAAAAACTTTATCTTTTTGGTGAAAGTTTTTTGCTCTTTTTTGACACATTGGTGCTTGATGAATTACTTTGGGATTCTTGTGCATCGGAGAGAATGACAATTTCATCTTCACCTGTTAGAGAAATAATACTCCATAATATTATTTTGACAGTTAGGATCAATACTTGCTTCAGCTATATCCTCAACTTTGAGTCTAGTGGCTCTATCCTTACCCCACACCATGTCTAATTTGTGCAAATTTGAAAATTTAAAATTATACAATCTAACTACATTCTCGTGATTTTACACAAAGAATAACAACAAAATCAAAATAAAAATTAAAAATGTTTAGAATACTAAAATATTAGAACTGTATGATAAAGAACAAATAAACTATAATAGCCATATCAACATCTCACTAATTAGATTCTCTTACCAAGCACCATTCATCAAACCATTGTTTCTCACAATTGATCTTATGCTTAACATCATCCCACTAACAACTGCTCTGCATGCATATCTCAAAAATTGGATTGTACTTGTTCCTTAACTATTTGATTTTAGATTCAATGTGAGGATCAACTTCTTTGTCAAAATTGGAATTCTTGTTTAACATAAATTTGTGCACTTGAACCATATAATTATTCTTGAATCAACCATCTACTTTCCATAAAGGATCGAAAGCTAATTCTTGTAAAGTGTCAACTAAAGCTTCAACTTCCTCAACCCTCAATTATTGTTTATTCTTTCCCCTTTCACGAGAAAAAGTAGATGTAGCCATTCTTGTAACGTCCCGCCCAATTCCCTTAATAGAAATGTGACGAGAACGTTAGATTACGCCCGACTCACGTCTGGGCCCCAACCTTGAACATTAATAAATTATAACCTGAAAATTTCAAATAAAATTTTGAACACAATATTCACCTTATCTTACATTCCCAAAAGACAAACCATTCAAAATAATAAACTTTTGTTTATCAACGTGATTACAATCTAAATCTGAACGATTAAAATACCTTAACCTTCTACACTCCTATTACTTCGGCGTATCTGAAAATCCAGAATTTTGTTCACCATTTAACTTGACTCGCCTTGAAAATATTTTCATAAAATGGGTGAGCTCAAAATAGCTCAGTGAGGGAGTAATTGATAATTTTCAGAAAATTAACTGATACGAAACCCGGATCGATTCGCTCCAAACCCCGACTTGTATGTTACGGAAGCAATTGCAGGACCTTCGAATAAAACCAATGAACAAGAACAATCTAACAAGTAGATTGGAAATTACACCCCAATTGATAAAGCCGCTTCGCGCAAACTAATCAATTCTCAAGATTTGTTAGTTTGAAAACCTTTCGCAGGAAATCAAATTCACAAAGATAAAACAATCGCTGTTTTATTTCTCAAATCAAAATTCTTCCCTCCTAAAAAAAATGCAACTAAGATGCCTATTTATAGGCTACAAGCTTACCCTAACTTGCTAAACAAGTAGTCTAATTGGAAAAGGAAACTAACACTTAACTAATCCAAATTAGGAAACTTTTCCTATTTGGAAACAACTTATTAACCTAAATTAAAAATAAATAAAACTGGAAACTTCCTAATAATTCACATGTTAATTCCATGCAATGATTATTAACCATGTGAGACAAAAATTACTAAAAATTAAATAAAACGCAAAACACTAAAATTCCGAAATTGTCCGCGTCATGATGTGACGTGCGACTTCACGGCGTGTTTTCGCCTTGATCCCGTCAGAATCTGGAAAAATGAAAAACAGCAAAGTTTTAGCTCTGGATCTTAGCTTTCTAATGCCACTAGAAGCAACCCATTCCGAGTTATATTGAGAGAGATATGTCCCAATTACTAAAATGTGGCAGAATCTCTCAGCAAACAATATTTGACGCCTCTTGTCATGATTTCCTTTGTTATCCCATTTTAGAGTCTCGGATCTCCTTGGGAACAACATGAGGCTTATTCTCCATCCTATTCCAGGCCTCCATACATGAGATTCATCTTTGACAATTGGAACAAGTACCTTGGATTTTCTGGAACATGTGATCACATGATTTTATATCATTCCCTTCCACTTGAAAAAGATTTGTCCTCAAATCTTGTTGATTGGCAACAAGGGAATCCAACACAAAACCTGGAAAATTGTCAAGACAAAAAGACAAAATATATGGAAATTCACACTCATTATTTTTCCCCTCTTTGCCTTTTTCTACAACCCTCATCTCAAGGCTTTTGTCATTCAAATCATTACTCAATTCTTTTTCTTGTTTATCATGATATAAAACAAAATTATCAATTAATGCAAAATCACTTAAAACAATAAAAGAATTTACATCATCACAAGAAGGTTCTTCAAGAGTAGTAATTTGATCAACCTCTTCCCCTTGAATTGTTTTCATTGAAGGTAATGCTTCCTCCACCAAAGGATCTTCATTAATGGTCTCCACCATTGCTTCAACAATTTCATTAACTTGACCCATCTCCAATGGACTCAACTCATTATCCCCATGATCCTCAACATATTCCAACAATGGTATAGTAACAACTTTGACAATTGGGTCTTCCTTTGGAGGTTCAACATACAAATCATACCATCTTGGACAACTAATAGCATTATGACCTACAGCCATACATCTCAAACACTTCCTAGCATGGACCCTAGGCATTGGCGTCCTAATCATTCTTTCAACAAAAAGGTTAGCACAATCACGTTCTTGATGACCATACCCAGAACATATAGCACATCGGATGGGTTGTGACTTGCAAATCTGTTCTTGCAAGGTTGCTTCTTGTCTCAAACTTGCCAATTTTTTTAATTCCGCTTCCACCCTGTAAATTGTCTCTCGACGATAGCCATAGCGATCTCCATAGGGATCATACTTCTCCAATAAAGAGAAAAAACTTTCGGAATGCAATGACATCTCAAAATATAAAATCCAAATTGTGCCACTTCATATGAACAACAAGGATCCAAATTTTTTTTCCACCAAAATCAAAACCAACAAAATAAAAGATATAACTGCTTGACACCAATCACAAAACAAAATTTATGTCACGGAAGCAATCGCAGGACCTTCGAATAAAACCAATGAACTAGAACAATCTAACAAGTAGATTGGAAATTACACGCCAATTGATAAAGCCGCTTCGCGCAAACTAATCAATTCTCAAGATTTGTTAGTTTGAAAACCCTTCGCAGGAAATCAAATTCACAAAGATAAAACAATCGCTGTTTTATTTCTCAAATCAAAATTCTTCCCTCCTAAAAAAAATGCAACTAAGATGCCTATTTATAGGCTACAAGCTTACCCTAACTTGCTAAACAAGTAGTCTAATTAGAAAAGGAAACTAACACTTAACTAATCCAAATTAGGAAACTTTTCCTATTTGGAAACAACTTATTAACCTAAATTAAAAATAAATAAAATTGAAAACTTCCTAATAATTCACATGTTAATTCCATGCAAGGATTATTAACCATGTGAGACAAAAATTACTAAAAATTAAATAAAACGCAAAACAATAAAATTCCGAAATTGTCCGCGTCATGATGTGACGTTTGACTTCACGGCGTGTTTTTACCTTGATCCCGTTAGAATCTGGAAAACTTAAAAACAGTAAAGTTTTAGCTCTAGATCTTAGCTTTCTAATGCCGCTGGAATCAACCCATTCCGAGTTATATTGAGAGAGATATGGCCCAATTACTAAAACGTGGCAGAATCTCTCAGCAAACAATATTTGACGCCTCTTGTCATGATTTCCTTTGTTATCCCATTTTAGAGTCTCGGATCTCCTTGGGACCAACATGAGACTTATTCTCAAACCTATTCCAGGCCTCCATACATGAGATTCATCTTTGACAATTGGAACAAGTACCTTGGATTTTCTGGAACATGTGATCACACATGATTTTATATCATTAACTTTTAGAAAGCACAATTTCAGTTAACATTTTTCCAATTCCAATAATCATATGACAATCGTTTTTTCAATGCAAATATCAATATGACAAAGTCTCAAATATCACATAAAAGATTGTGTAATGCACGTATCCATATATCACATAACTTTGTCGTTAACTCCATATAAAACATTAGACATATAATCGGTACCTATCACGATCGGCCTTGCCGACCTTTACCAACCTTATATCCCCTAACAATTCATTGTTACGTGCACGACTTGAGAAGCTACCTTATCCTTCCTAGTGGTCAGTGACCACAACGACCCCGCAGGCCTAACGTGGCATCCGGATTTGCCACTCCGACTCCCGTCAACAGGATTAAAAACTCCTTAATCGCGTGATGGGGCTCACTGGTGTGGTCTTGGCATAATCGTCGGCCCGATGCCGTCTCAATCACCCTCCAAGCCAACACCTACTAGGGCCCATGCAATTCAATACAATACACGTATAACACGTTCACACAATTCGAAAATCATATAACAATCATATATCATTCACTTCCCATGCTTGGGCACAAGTATATTGTCACACTTTTCACCAAGCATATCTAAATTTCTCAAAAGTCATTGGTAACGCTGGACTCGAGAGGTGGCTCGTACGGACTCTAGAGGTGGCTCCCGCCTTTAAAGTGGCGTAGCACTTAGCTCCGCACAGCACTTAGTTCCAACGTACCTAGTTTATCAATACATGTTTTATGGACGTGAAGTCCCACATATACAATGACATATCAATTACAACATATGTCCATGGGCAAATGACGAGAAAAACTCATTTATCAAAAGTGCACTCTTTAATGCAGGACAAGAGAGTGTCCATCATTTAAACAATGCCCTTTAATTATCAATTGACACAAAAACAAAACTATCTCAATATAAAAGACTTTTAATAGATAGTTCCAAAGTGCAATTTGAACTTCTTATAGTGGAATTCATGATTCCTTGTTTGATTCGAAACAATGTAACCTGGCAACGTCATATCCAATCGATATGAATACATCACTAAATAAAATCATACTCAAATTAAGAAAATTCTTATATTTTCTAAGCTTCCAAATTCTACATTGAAAGAGTTGGAAAGCTGACCAACATATACAAAGGCTTTAAGGACCCAAAACAAATATTCAGTTCTATCATATTCAATTCATTCCGCTAAAATTTGATATGAAAACCTCCAAATGAGGCGAGATGAAAGCCATTTGAAACCAGGTTTGTTCAAAGCCATTCTAAAAGTGAACCTAAGATTTAGGTAATAAATATCATTACTGACATGTTTTAATCAAAGTGTAATAGCCAATATCCAAATACCCAAATGTGGTGAAACTAAAAGTATATGAAAATAGACTCATAACGACCGAATTTAAATGTTGCACTATTTTCAGGATTCAGTATGCAACATATTGGAAATACTGTTCAAAATTGCAGTAATGATTTAGAATCAGGCACTACTACAAAATGGCGAATTTAAACCGCCCATTTTAAAGCAGATAAACAAAAACCGGTGTAATTTATTAAAATGCGGTGGCATAATCGTAATATTAAAGTGACATGAGAACTATTTACACCGGTTATATAGTAACCGGTGTAAATAGTATAATTTTTTACACCGGTTATAAGAAAACCGGTGTAAATAGTTTTTTTTTTTTGTAAAAAGTGACTTTTTACACTGGTTTTCTTATAACAGGTGTAAAAAGTGTACCTTTTACACCGGTTATATAATAACCGGTGTAAATATTTTTTTTTTTGGAAAAAAGTGACTTTTTACACCGGTTATAAGATAACCGGTGTAAAAAGTGGAGAGTCAAATGACAAGCAAAGATGATAATAGATTCTAGTGTACCATATGTGTTGTTGTTCAATTAGGGATATAATAGATTCTAGATTATTTATGGGACTAAATGATTATTATTTATTCTTTTAAATTTTTATGGTGGATGGAGGATATTGGATGGGAAGTAATTGATCTAAATTAAAAATAAATAAAAAAAGTTGATTATAGATATTGACAAAAAATTTGAAGCTAAGTTGATGATTGTATAAGCAAAGATATCTTTGCTTATACAATCATCAACTTAGCTTCAAATATTTTGTCAATATCTATAATCAACTTTTTTTTATTATTTATTTTTAATTTAGATCAATTACTTCCCATCCAATAAAATCTTTGAAGATCGAGAGTGTTTTTAAACTAGGGCACTTTTAAGGACAAAAAGAAACTTAGAATTAATCAAAACAAAATGTTCGTTAATAATTTCAACAAAATGTTCGTTAATAATAACCCAAGAAACACTTGAAAAGGACATGCTTCTTGAATTTAAATGCTCTTTCATGTGTTTCTGCTGGCTCTTATTAGCTATTTGCTTTATTTGTGGTAAGAAATAGAACTATATATATGTATACTAGTGAAAACATTAATTCATCAACTGAATTTGTTGTTAATTATTTATATTAATGAATCATATGTATTAATATTTTGGGATTTATTTATTTTTATTTTAGATTAGGTTGGGATTAATATTTTTTAAAATTGTTGATAATGACATATTTATTTGAGTAGATGTTGGAGGTTATCTCTTATCTGTAAGGAGAAAATTATGTCAAAGCCATTAAATGGATGAGTTTTGTATTATTATTTTATCATTAAATGTACGAGTTTTGTATTATTTTATCTAAAAAGTGTACCTTTTACACCGGTTATATAATAACCGGTGTAAATATATATATATATATATTTTTAAAAAAGTGTACCTTTTACACCGGTTATATAATAACCGGTGTAAATATTTTTTTTATTTTTTATTTTTTATTTTTTTTGGAAAAAGGTGACTTTTTACACCGGTTATAAGATAACCGGTGTAAAAAGTGGAACTTTTACACCGGTTATCTTACAACAGGTGTAAATAAGTTTCAATTGTTTTTAAAAGACCTGGCAAGATCGATCCTACCAAAACTCTTTCTCTCCCGCGCTCTCAAGTTTAAACCCAAGAATAGCTCAAATGATGATACCACTGAGGTGGAGAAATTTTCGAGTTTGAGAATTAGGTAAGTCTATCAATCGTTAGACTAAATATTTTTTTCTTCCCTTTCATTCATTGTTTTCCTGAAAGGAATGTTTTTCTTTGAGGAGGACTCGTTCTTGTTTTGGGTTTTAATTATCTTATTACAAATATCTTGCTTGTCAAATATTTACTGGTGAGTTCTATTTTGTTCTTAGAGAAACTGATATCTGATAAAGAATGCTCTTTGCTTGCTGTCTTTACTGTTTTGTGAAGGAGACAACTTATCGACCCAACTAATACTACTTAAACATTTCACAAGGCTCAGATCTGCCAAACGTGTGCTCCGACCTGCCCATCAAACGTGTGCTTCCAGATTCGAGCCCCCTATGTCCCGATGGTAAGTAGCGGTTGTTTTGGAGTTGCGGGATACCCTCCTTGATGATGGATGGATGTTGTTCAGCTATGGATGGATTCGGTAACCGTGAAAGGAATTTGTGCTTTAGTTGATTGAATTCTGGTGGCTGGATATTTCTATAATTTCTGTTTTTGATCCTGATGAATGTTTATAGTTAATTATTCACATATCTTGGCTGCTGTGTGATGCTCATTTTTTTTTGGATGTTTTTTTTACACCGGTTATATAACCGGTGTAAAATAAACGTTTTTACACAGGGTTTATAAAACCGGTGTAAAAAATATGCACATTTTACCCCGCCTGTATATACACCGGTTTATTTTCAAAATAACCGGTGTAAATATCCAGATTTAACCGGTTTAACAAGCTATTTTTGTACTAGTGAGGTGACAGAAATTCAGTTCTGCCATGTCTATTTCAAATGACTATAACTTCTCAACCAACGGCCCAAATAATATAAAACCAACACTGTGTAAATCTCTAATTCAAACTCTAAAACTTTTATGTGTTATGAAATTCTAGATTCAGTTTTCTGTTTAGTGTAAAAATTGTTCAAAGTTGTTGTATTGGCTGAAATCCCGTAACAAATTCAGTTTGGCCATAGTGATTTCAAAAGGTCATAACTTTGTAACCAAAACTCCAATTAATATGAAATCAAAAGCATATGAAACTAGATTTATAATATTAAAACTATTATGTTTTATCAAATCCCAAATTCATTTTACAAATAGCTTTAAAAACTGTTCAATCTTCATGTAGGACTGAAATCCCGTAATGGATTTCAGTTCTGCCATACAGAATTCAAATAATCATAACTTTGTAACAAAAGATTCAAATAACGTGAAACCAAAGCTATATAAAAGTAAAATCAAAAGGATAAAACTTTTGTGTTTTATAGAATTCCAAATTCAATCAGCAAAATAGGATAAAAATAGTTCAAAGTCGTACAGATTGAAAACTCGATAACCCAGATTTCTAGTTCTGCCATAGTAGTTTCAATTGGCTATAACTTTATGACTGCATGTCCAAAAGATATAAGGCCAAAACGGCATGAAACTAGACTTGAAAGACTAAATTTCTTGTGTTTTGAAGAGTCCGAAATTCTGCCTACACAGAGTAAAAACAATACATCCAAAACTACTGAAAGCATTGATATTCCATGACAAAATTCTATCTTGGCAGGCCTGGTTCAAATGGCCATAACTTAGCAACCAAGAATCAGAAAAATGTGAAATCAAAACCGTATAAAACTAGATTTATAATACTAAAACTATTATGTTTTACTCAGTTCCAAATTATGCACACAACTTAGTCGAAAATCAGTTTGAAATAAACATGTATGCAGCTCCTTTATGAATACGACTTTAAGCTTCAGCTCACTTTTCATTTAAGCATTATACCGAATAGTTTAAAGACACAAACAAGATTTCAAAATAGAAAACTTCAACTCACATTCCAGTATAAATCTGTTAAGAAAACATACCAAAGAAATCCCTTTTTAGTCAAGAAACTATCATAGCAAATCCAAGGTTCCAAGTTCTTAAAAAAAACTAGAGGAAAAAGTGCCATTAATGGTCATCATCATCATCAACCCAAAAACCGTTGAATTCTTATTCCAGCAAACCCAATAAAACAAGGAAAACAGCCAACAATTGTTTCAAAATGAGGCACTGAAGCACATAATAAGGCACTGAATTAATGTTTTTCCCCAACCATTATCATGCCAGCAACATAAGGCACTAAAGCACATAATAGAATTGTTTCATTCGCAAAGCATCACCGCACTAAAATAATTTGAATTCATGTGGAATTTCAAACTTTGGACCAACACATTAATTCAGCAATACCAATTTCTGAGTGCAAGGATCAACTTACTCCCTAAAAACGTGCAAAGCTGAAAACCATTTTTACTTGGTAATTCATCAAAATTAAACGAGAAGAAAGTTACTCAGAACCTCATAGTATTAACACTAGAAAACATGATTTTTTCTTAAAGAAAAACTTCAACACAAGCATATAGTCATAGTAACAATATGCATGAACCAATTTTTTCCTTTAACATAACAACACCATTAATAGACGTTTAAAACTTTTTTTTTTCAAACTAGAATCTTTACTCACAGTATTTGAAAATTTCCACAGTTTCCTTTTCTTTTCTTCCTCCCGCTCTAGTTTCTCCGGCTGCCCTCTTCTCTTCTTCCTTCTTCTTCTTCTTCAATTTTCTTCCTTTTCTTTTCTTTCTTCTTCTCCTGTTAATTTTGTCCGCTGCCCTAACCCAAAAAGCAAAGCATGTTGCTATATGTATTCAACAAGCTTGGCATTGGCGGTGGGTTTTCTTTTCTTTTCTTTTTTTTTCTATCAAATACCATAAATTACCACATAATCCTTTAAATTTAAAAGGGCTCCCCTAGAATTCATCACTTTTAGTTAATTCTACAATTGAATCCCTAAAACTTTAGCAATTTATAATTAAACCACATGATCTTCTCGTATTGGCTTATAAAGTTACAATTAACAATTAACACATGTTCTACTTAATAATCTTAAATCAAAATGCCTATCCGTTGGTAAAGCTAATTAAATATATATTCGTTTCTATACCAAAATTCATATGATGGAAAAAGTAACATTCTAAACAATTAAGTACGATATTTATTTATATGAAAATTCCGGGATTTCACAATTCCTACCAGAAAATATAACAATATAAGTGCCAACAAAGGAATATATAACAAAATATCTTTACTAAAAAATCTACAATAAGATAACTATGATGGATACATTTCAAAAATAATCTATCACTCATAAATTAATTATATTGAATAAAAAAGACGTTAACTATCTAATTAATAACAAAATCGAAGCACCCCAATGTTCTAACAAACATATGAAACAAATATATTTTAAACTACTAATCCACATCAATGACATCGGATCTAGATTTCTATATGTTATACATGTTAGTTGCCATATTATTTCTAAATGCCAACCATTCATCAGTTGGACTAATATGTGTAATGTATTTTGCTTTATTATCTTCTTCACTTTTCTTATTACTATCATCTTCTTTGTCAATAATTGACTCTTGTGGATCAAAACTCATAAACTTGTGAATCAAGTTGTGTAAAAGGCAACAAGCCATTATAATGCAAAATTAGATTTTAACTGAAAAAAAATGAAAGGGATGCAAGGATCTTCCATCTTCCTTTTAAGAATTCAAAGTATCTCTCGATGATATCTCTTGCTTTGGAATGTTTCATATTGAAATATTCTCCCACCATCTCTGGTCGATGGACATTGAATTTTTTGCAGTGATATTGTTGCCCTTAATTAGGAGCAAGAAATCTATTTGCATTGCAATATCCCAAGTTAGCCAAGAAATCTATTTGCATTGCTGTGGAAACTTTGCCTCATGTGATGGCGACATATTGTCTTTCCTTGATGTTTGCAAAACTGGCTCTGGATTTGAATGATTTTGTTGGAACTACCCGTTGAATTTGAACTGTTTTGTTTTGCCATTGTGGTGTGTTCACTTGCTTAATGAAGACGATGGGACATTTGCTTGATTGGTACATGACAATAGAAATGATCTCTGAATTGGACTGTGATTGTGTGAAACTATAGTCTTAAGGACGGTCCTGCACTTATCATCAATTGCTTAAAGTGCTGTTGATAAATTACAGATGTTTCTTGGTAAATCTTGCATGTGCTCGGTAAAACTCTTGAATCGATATTTTGCTCCCGGTTGCTTATGGGTTGAATTGGATAAACATTGAGGATAGCTTCTGGGGGTATATGGTGACAATTGACCTTTGCATATAGCTGTGGTTTTGATCCGTGCATATTTGCCCATGCTCAGTACTCTGCACTGCTATTGGAAATGGAATGTATTGCAAATGTGATTGGGCTTAAATTGAGATTGAATTTTGATTGGACATATGCTTTGATTGGTATAGTGTTGATGCTGTGCTGCAATTCTACATACATATGTGACACACACATGCTCTGGCGGCGGAATGCACTTATTACGTTGCATTGGCAATGTGTTTTCATATGCTTTCTTATGAGTCCAAGTTCTTCAAGTACGGAATTGTTGAACTTTGGTCTGTTTCAATTGCTTAAGTTCAGAACATATTTCTTGCTTAGTCATTAATTGATAAATTGTAATGGAGTAGTACTCCATATTTCTTGCTTTCCTTTTGTAACGAGGTGATTGAGTATATCCAGCGTCGTATTTTGTCCATTTGTATATATATTCTCGATTTCTACAAAAAAAAAGTTACCCAAGTAATAACAACCTTGATAATTAAATAATAAATTGTGGTTGAGCAACATAATATAAAGAGAAATGTTTTTAGCAAATTGGATATTACAATGGAAAGTTATTTCGAGGGACTCTAAGACTATGAGTCCTTAAAATTGCATCTCAAAGCACACGGCCATCATGCGCAGTGCCCTCCTTACTAAGAAATACATATATGAATTGCATGTTAGGACAACAAACACCTAAACATTTGTTGAAATATATCCTTTTCTTGTGCGATATTGGGTCTTATCTTCACTAGGAGTTTTCACTTTAATTAGTGTTCGATTTAGAGCTCCTAAACATCTCTACAAATTAAAAAAAAAAAGATGGATAACGCCTACAATTAGGATTTGAATTCATTATAGGAGAAAATTTTCATATTAGTGTTATATCTTAGTTATAATGTTAAAATACCTGAAAACATTTTCATCTTTCATCTTGATAATCTTGAGTGATAGCCTCCAGCTTCTTGAGCAAACTATGATGTAATCTCAAAATTACAAAAAGTATTTGATTGAATTATCAGCTCATGGTTTCTCTACTACAAAAAATAGTAGGCTAATTGTCCTATTCTTTTTGTTATGAGCTAATGTGTATATAAATATTGCTACAACCTCCTCTATAGATGTGTTTTTAGTTGATTTTAAACCTCTAATGTCTCTTACCATATCACACAATATTCTAAAAGTTTCTATATCCATACGAAGTTCACTAATGCAGGCAGCATCATAATCTATGGTCAATCTAAATATTCATCTCAATTCTTTTTTCTTCCTTGGTTTTGATATCACGAAATTTGTTTCGAAAGTACAAACAAACAATAATATAATATATGGAAAATAAGAAAACCAATATATTATTTGTTGTTTGCTAAAGCAACAAAAGTTATTTTAATTTACATCGTAGTGTGATAATAGGGAGATGAACCATTTCAATCTACATATATAAAAATCAACAAGTGATAATAGAAGAAAAGAAAGGGTGACATCATGTGTATAATTGCAAAAGGCTCTCTTATTATTAGAAAAACTTTAGCATTAATGTATGGTTTTAATATGGATCAATCAAAATGCTAACCACAATAGTTGAAAAGTTAAATAATATGCACTAACTTTATAAATCAATATCCATAAGAGTATCGTTTTACCATGAATAAATTCACTTTCAATCTCCAATTAGGAATTACAACTAAAAATTTGTTTTGGTTCCTTCTATCTGAACTAAAATTATAATTAGAAAATTGTTAAGACTTCAAAATGCATTTTGGTCCAGATAAATTACACATTTACGATCATGTATCAACCAACTGATAACAAACACCAAAAGTATAATATTATAATAAGCAATATATAAATGTTTGTATCAGTATAATTATAGTTTCTTGTCTTATTTGAGAATTGACTTCTAAAGTAGTGTTAGATTTACAAATTTTAGTTCCATACAAAATGCGCATTTAAATAAGTTAATGAATGTGTATCGACTTCTTGACTAAAAATGGAAAAAAGAGGAAATTGCATTCGGTGAAAATATTTATCAAACATCTTTTGTTACATTTGAGAAACATTCAGAGCAGAAGATGAGAACCATCTAATTATCCAAAATAAAAAGGAAAGTAGTTCAAATAAAGATTTATGAAAAGAAAAATGGAAAAAGCTCTCATCCATTTTTACATTTGTATAGTAAAGTAACTTTGTTCTCTGGCCATGATATTTTATGGATTTGTGGAATATTTTTTTTTTATAATATCACCATATTAATGTTTGAAGAATGAGAAGTGTAACTACTGTTTTGTGAATCAGCAAATTTTAGAAGAAGTTATCTGTGTAGATTGGGACGAATAGGAGTTAGCTGTGTAGATTGGAATGAAGAATATCTGTTACTACTTGAGTGAAAATAAGATATTGTGATTTATTAGAATAAAAAAGTGAAAGATCAAGGTTAGATACTCGGTGTTCATAGTAGGTTGGAACACTAGATGTGACACCGATAATAAAAGCGATAATGGACAATAATAAAGAGACAGGAGGTTGGTAACGCAGTTCGGCAATTGCCTACGTCTGCGGGGCCATGCCCAGATAAAAACAATTCACTAAATTCACAAAGTTACAAGACACCTGGTCTAACACAAAGTAAGACTCCCTCTTTTCTTTGTCGCTTCCTCTATCTAACTTCCCAAGTGAATCTGTTGTTGCGAGCTCTCTCTCGACTTGATTGATTCTTTCCAGAATCTATAAGAGACAAGATCCACTTGTCAATGGCAATTCCTCTCAGAATTTGTGTATGGCAAGATCCCCTTGCCCAAGATCAGAACTCCTCCCGATTTCCAAGCAGCCTCCTCCTAAGATTGAGTTTTAATAAAGATCACAAGGAATGCACCTTCAACACTATCGTATTCAGATGCGATCATCCAACACACTTAAACAAAGAATTCCAACCAAGAACAAAATGTGTTCACAGTCTTTCACAGACCGAAAGAATAAACAATTCTCACATGACCTAAAATGTGAGAGAAGAAAGAACTTATAGAGCACACCCAATCTTTCTATGTTTATCTCCAATGTTATTTCCAAATAAATTGCACAAAAAGATGGAAACAGTGTGTATCCCATGCTTATCTTTCCAAAGATAAATCTCCAAAGATAATTACCAAGATAGCATAATCTCCAAAATCAACATTTCTTATATAGATTGATTCAGTTGATTTCTGCAGCCAATCACAATCTTTCCTTATTTGCAATCTTTTCTTATTTGCCAAAAAATCAATGCCAACACAATCTTTAGCATTAACAATCTCCCCCTTTGGCATGTTTTGGCAAAATCCAAAACTCCCCATGTATGCTGGACATAGGTTTGATGAAGCTCCTCCTGAACAGGAACTTACTAAAAAAAACATCATTGCACGAGACATTGTGCATGACACATCAAAAGACATCAAGATCCCAGTATACAATGTTTTAGAGATGAAAATAACAAAATACAAAATACTCTCACTTTTTGCCACAAAAAGACAAAAGGGTGTAAAAACAACAACATATCAAATTGTCTTAACAAAACATAAAATCATCACAACATCATCAAGTGGAATCATCATCATAAGTCACTAAGCCGATCGAATCTACTAGCAAATGAACACCAACACTTCTTCTGGGACAGATTCATCTTTACCAACAACAAACCACCAGATTGGGCGCTGGAAGGATCTTGAGTGTCTGTGATACTAGGAATGACACTAGAAGTATCCTCATGAGAAAGACCAGAAGGAACAGAAATTTCCTTCGCAATAACTTCTTCATCAGAGTTAGAGTTAGCATTTTCTGCCACTATAGAAATTTATGGCTCCATCTCAGACTCTGCAAAAACAGAAGATAAGTTTTGCGGAATACCTTCTGTAACATCCGTAGTGACATCAGGTGGAACACCGGACAAGCAACCAATATCATCTACTACAACATTCTCTTTCACATCAAAATATTTCTTCATCTCAGCAGCATCAGCAGCAACTTCTTTAGCAGACTTACGCCCACAAGGTCATCAAGGAATGATGAAACTTTTTTCCTTCTTTTCTCAATAATAGACTGCTGATTGGTCAGGATCTTTAGCTTATCTTCAAGCACCTTGATAGTGCGAGATAATAAGGTATCATCATTAATCTCCTCCTTGTCGGGATTAGGAACATCTTCCATATCATTTAATGTGATCACCTTCTAGAAGCTTATAGCTTATCCTAATCTCCTCCTTGTCCATATCAAGAATCTCTCTAACTCGAATCAAAGCTTGTTAGGAAGAGAGAATGTCATATATCAAATAAGGAAAGGGAAGAGCTATCTTTTCATTCTTGCAATCAGCATGCTTCACAATTTGATCAAAGAGGAACTGCCCAATATCAAACTCAATGAAGTTTCCAATCTTGAATAGTAAGATAGCCATTGACTCCAATGGGTGAATAACAGTCTTTTAGAATTATCTCTCTAGAAATTTTTCTCTAGCTTCTCTCTAAAATTTGTTTCCACTAATAGCTGAAAGGCCCGATTCAACATATTCAACACTTACAATTTCTCTTTCCTTCCTCTGAATTTAGACCATTTAGGCTCTGTTTGGACAACAATGTTTTAGTGATTTATTTAACAAATGCAAAATGAGTTGTTCGTTTTGTTCAATTTTTCCATCAAAATTTTTAAAAACAAAAATATTGCTACAATAATTATTTTTTCTACAGTATTTTCTATAAATAAAATATTAAATTTGAATTTAAATTTTAAATTTTAATAATAAACAATTCTTTCTAACATAATTTTCACCAAAATAAATTAATAAAATATTAATTTAAATTTAAATTTCAAACTTTTATTAATAAAAAAATCTTCAATACAAATCCCAACAAAACAAAATCATTCATTCCAAATACTCTCAAAATATTCTTTTCTCATAACAAATCCCAAGAAAAAAATTCATGATAAAATCTAAAAATAACTCAACCAAACGGAGCCTTACTAATTGACCTCGATTTTAATCGGAGGCTCCCATGGGTCAGATCTCAAAAGGGATCATACGGGCCTCATACTCATACCTAGCTGAGATCTTCACTTCTTTTGCAGCTCGATCTAGACACGAGCCTCATTGCAACAGCTGGTCTAGACGAGCTTCAGCTGACTGCAACTGCAGCAGAACAGCACCTCACGAACCGACCTCTAAAGACAAGAAATCCAGCTGAATCGTAGGCTCCAAATCAAGATCTCTCAAAGATCCAGCTAAAACCCGTACTCTCAAGGCTGAACCGGCGACGCCATCAGCTTAGATGTAGATTAGATCCAGTTCAAACATATTAAGATTATTTGTAATCTTGTATATATATATTACCTACGGGTGAATGAATACGATCAAGAGAAACCAATTCTGACATGGTATCAGAGCCCTAGCAGCCTAGCAAGCTCTTACCTTCTACGATTCTTCTCATCATGAACGACGATGGAAAAATCTATCCCCACTCACCTTATTATCTTGGGTCTGGCGATCAACCCGGAAATCTGATCACTCATGTGATCCTCTCTAATGACAATTATATTGCATGGGCTCGTGCAATTAAATTATCTTTGAAAGCTCGCCGAAAGTTTGTGTTTGTTGATGGGACAATCACCAAATCGACAGAGAAGAAGAAACAACTCGATTGGGACACTATCAATTCTATGCTTGTCTCATGGATCATGCGGACTGTTGATCCGAAATTGGCAGTCTCCATTCCTTTCCATGATGAAGCCCAACGACTTTGGAATTATCTTGAGAAGCGTTTTTGCGTGGCCAACGGTCATCTTCTTCAACAATTGAGGGCTGATATTACCAACTGTAAGCAAACTTCGAATATGTCTATTGATGAATATTATACTCGTTTGATGGGATTGTATGATGAATTGGATCGCCTTAAGCCTCTTCATCAGTGTGAATGTGGTCATTGTACCTGTGATGTTGCTGGCCGATTCGCTGCGGATCGGGAGGAGGAGAAACTCCATCAATTTCTCATTGGCATTAATGTTGTGCTATATGCAACTATACGCTCTAATTTGTTGTCCACTTCTCCTTTACCTGATATAGATCGTGTGTATCAAGCTTGTCTCCAGGAAGAAAAGTCTTGGGGTATTGCTCGAGATAGAGCAAACAAGGAGGAAATCCATGCATTTGCTCTTCAAACTGCACAACCCAAGGCTCGTTTTACCCGTCTCGATAAATCAAAACTGTATTGTTCGGCTTGTAAGCGATCGGGTCATGATGACAATTCTTGTTTCGAAACGCATGGCTATCTGGATTGGTGGGCAGATCGGAACCGTGGTGTCCAAGGCAGCGCATTGCCCAATGCAGAACCGCCTCCTGCGGCTCTTCCAAATGCTCCTCGTGGTCGGCCCAAAGCCGCGGCCGCCATGGTTGTGTTTACCAATGCTGTGGCTGGTGGGGGGACCAATTCAGTGGCCTCTTCTAATGAGTCTTCTGGCGTCTCTTTGCATGATTTAAAACCGGAGCAGGTTCAGATTTTATTGAATATGATAAATAATTCCCAACATGATCAGATGATGGGTGAGTTTTCTTCCTGTTCCTGGATTATTGATTCTGGTGCTTCTCACCATGTTACTGGCACTGAATCCTGCTTGACAGACATTCAACATATTTCGCAATGTTGTATTGGGTTACCTAATGGCGCACATGCCATTTCTACTAAGGCTGGCCGCGTTTTGTTGACTGATGAGTTGATACTTGAAAATGTTTTATTTGTACCACAGTTCCATTGCAACTTAATCTCGGTGTCGCAGTTAAGTGCTGATTCTAAATGTTTTTTTAAAATTCACTGCTTCTTTATGTGCTATACAGGACCTACGCTCGGGGAATCTGATTGGAGCCGGTGAACGTAAGGATGGACTCTATTATTTTCGACGGTTTCCTGCAGTGTGTGCGGTAACGGTTCCAGTGATTTCAGATTTTGAGTTGTGGCATCGCCGTCTGGGGCATCTGTCCGACAGAGTTGTCAAGTTAGTTCCGGCTATTTCTTCCAGTACATCTATAAAGATGTTGAATAAAGCATGTGATATTTGTCCTCTAGCAAAACAAAAATGTGATAGTTTTCCTGTTAGTGATAGTAAGGCCAGTCACATCTTTGAACTTATTCATTGTGATTTATGGGGCCCCAATGCGATAGCCTCTTCGTGTGAAGCACATTATTTTTTTGACCTTGGTGGATGATTTTTCACGAGCTGTCTGGGTTTATTTATTGCATTCAAAAACACAAGTTTATCAAGGTTTTTGTTCATTTTTTGCCATGATTGCCCGTCAATTTGAAACACATGTCAAATTAGTAAGAAGTGATAATGGTACGGAGTTTAAATGTATGTTGGATTATTTTGATACACATGGCATTATTTTTCAAACCTCTTGTGTTGGGACTCCTCAACAAAATGGTCGTGTGGAACGAAAACATCAACATATTCTTAATGTGGGTCGTGCTTTGATGTTTCAAGGCAATCTTCCTATTACTTTTTGGGGAGAATGCGTGCTTGGTGCCGTGTATCTCATTAACAGAACTCCTTCTGGTTTGCTCCAAAATAAACTCCTTTTGAAATTCTCTTTGGCAAGGCACCTACTTTTGATGAACTTAAGATTTTTGGCTGTTTAGCTTTTGCCCACAATGAAAAGGCCAAAGGTAATAAATTTGCTCCTCGAAGTAGGAAGTGTATTTTTATTGGTTATCCCCATGGGAAGAAAGGGTGGAAAATGTATGATCTTCAGACAGGTGACATCTTTGTTTTCCGAGATGTAACATTTCATGAAAATGAATTTCCCTACGCGACTGTTTCTACTCTCAAGTGCCCGCTTCTTCCTCGTCGCCACCCGATTCTAATGTGGGGATTGCTGTTGATCTTTTGGATGACTTGGAATCTGTTTTGGTTGATGACTGCACAACCCCTATGATTGAGACTGATACTATACTGGATCCCACATCGCCTCATGTGCCCCCTGCACTTCTGTCTCCTCCTGTATCTGCCGATGCCTTGGGACGCGGCTTGCGGGATAAGCGTCCCTCCGTTCTTCTTCGTGACTTTGTTACCCACACTGTACAATCTTCGAGTCCATCTGAGTGTTCACCGTCTTCTACTCGTTCCTCAGGTCCTTCTTATCCTATAGCACATTATGTGAATTGTCATAAATTTTCTCCACGATACCGTGCTTTTCTTGCAGCTATCACTGAAGGCATTGATCCTCATTCTTTTAAAAAAGCTGTGCAAGATGAAGGTTGGCGTGAGGCTATGCAGAAAGAAATTGCTGCTTTAGAAGCTAATGGCACCTGGGAAATGACAGTCTTACCTCCTCACAAAAAGGCTCTTGATTCTAAATGGATATACAAAATCAAATACCATGCGAATGGGCAAGTAGAGCGTCTTAAGGCACGTCTGGTTATTTTTGGCAATCGTCAAGTTGAAGGGGTTGAATATAATGAAACTTTTGCTCCAGTTGCAAAAATGGTCACTGTTCGTGCCTTCTTAGCAGTTGCAGCGGTTAAGAATTAGGCTTTGCATCAGATGGATGTTCATAATGCTTTTCTACATGGTGATCTTGATGATGAAGTTTACATAAAACATTCTCCTGGCTTCAACGTTCGCACTCCTGGTTTAGTGTGTCGTCTCAAAAAGTCTTTGTATGGTCTACGACAGGCTCCGCGGTGTTGGTTTGCTAAGTTAGCTGCTTCTTTGAAGACCTATGGTTTCCTTCAATCTTATTCAGATTATTCTCTCTTTACTCTACATCGGGGATCGGTCCAACTTAATGTTCTTGTGTATGTTGATGATCTCATTATTTCTGGTAATGATGCTTCCGCTGTTGACCATTTCAAGGCCTATTTGCATGAATGTTTCCATATGAAAGATTTGGGTGTACTGAAGTATTTTCTTGGTATTGAGGTTGCTCGTAATTCTGAGGGCATCTTCTTGTGTCAACGAAAATACACTCTTGATATTATTGCTGAAACTGGCTTATTGGGGTCTCGTCCCGTTGACTTTCCCATTGAGCAGAATCACACCTTGGCTCTTGCCAACAGCCCTTTGCTCACCAATCCTGAAAGGTATAGACGACTTGTGGGTCGTCTCATTTACTTATCCTCCACCCGTCCTGACTTGGTTTATACAGTTCATATCTTGGCTCAGTTTATGCAACACCCCCGTCAGGATCATTGGGATACAGCGCTTCGTACGGTTCGCTACTTAAAGGGGTGTCCGGGTCAAGGCATTCTTCTTCGTACCGATTGTGACTTATCTCTGACAGGTTGGTGTGATTCAGATTGGGCTACATGTCCTTTGACTAGAAGGTCTCTTACTGGTTGGATAGTGTTTCTCGGATCTTCTCCGATTTCTTGGAAGACCAAGAAACAACATACGGTGTCCCGATCTTCTGCTGAAGCCGAGTATCGTTCCATGGCCGTCGTCACTTCCGAGTTGAAGTGGCTCAAAGCTTTGCTTGCGAGTTTGGGTGTCTCACATTCGCCAGCCATGCGCTTATACTGTGACAGTCAGTCGGCCCTCTACATTGCTCAAAATCCTGTCTTCCACGAGTGTACCAAGCATATTGAAGTTGATTGTCATTATGTCCGTGATGCTATTCGTGACGGTATTATTTCTACGTATCATGTGTCTACTGATGATCAGCTTGTCGACATCTTCACCAAAGCTCTTGGCAAGTGCCGTTTTTTGTCTCTCCTTGGGAAGTTGGGCATTTGTAATCTCCATGCTCCAACTTGAGGGGGGGGGGTATTAAGATTATTTGAATATCACAATAATCTTCTATTATTAGAATATGTATATTTTGTGTATATAATTACCATATTCTAGCCATAATTTTAGGTTGTAATCTTGTATATATATATTACCTACGGGTGAATGAATATGATCAAGGGAAACCAATTCTGACAAAACATCTTGCAGATCGTCGTCTTAAGCTCCTGATTCAGCTCTTTTTGGCTCGTCTTGCTGCTGTAAAGGATTGCACTTCAAGCCTCTCATCTGGAGTAGTTGAAGATTTGGAAGGAATGCAGCTCCTCTCAGCGGTATATGAAGTCTAGCTACCAGAAAGATTTAGCTCATTCACTTGCTCAAGAGGCGGTGAGTCCAGCTCGTGAAGAAGACCAGAAAATGCACCGCTCCACAACCAACTGGCCAACTCCAGAGCCTCAGGTCTAAAGCTCCCTCAAAGATCCTTCTTCGTCCATTCAGATTTACTGTAGCTCAGGATAAGCTAGCCACAGTTTTAGCTCGGAGCTACCTGGACATCCACAGTGTGGTGGGAGTTCTTGAACACGAAGATTTTGATGCGAAAATATGCAATTTGGTTTGCTGATCATCTAATTCATCTATTGCTTTTGCATATAATTATTGTTTTTGGATTCTGCCTCTGGGAATCCATTCATGTGTTTGATGTAGCAAAATGTTCAACTCATGTACTTGGTGGCAAATCATCTTGCCGTCCTTTAGTGTATTTCACTTGCTGTGTAGAACTGACTACTTAGGATGCTTTCTTGCTGATTGGTCCTGTTGATTATACTTGGATGCTTGCTTGCTGTGCTGACTGTAAATGTTGATAATGACTGACAATGGAAATTCACTTGATTTGTTCTGGTGCTTCGTGGATAACATATGGTTTCTTGGAGTGCATTTATTTGGTGCTTCGAAGGAAGATGTAATGCTGAGAGTATACTATTCTTCATTCTCATTTAATGCTAATTGTGGACTGTCAGTTTATGCTTGTTTTCATTCACTGAGTTTTGCGTCTATATCGAATGCTTCTCTTGGGGTGCAAATTCAGATTTCTTTATGGGATTTTTTGTGATTAGTGCTGAAACATGTTTCAGTACACATATTGAACATTGATTTGGAATCTATGGGCACCTAAATTGAGCCTAATTGATGTTGGCTTAGTCATGTACTTGGTGATTTTATTTGGTGAGCTACGTTGATCCTAAGTCCACTTGCTCATAGTAACTCAATCATATACTTTGAACCTGGCGATGTTGCTAAATAGTTCGTGTGCTTATTGACTAATCCACTTTGAACTTGCTGCGGGTATTTTTCATTTGCTAGATGAGTTCGGGCCAATCCGTGGTACCCGAATATTCATTTGCTTGACCTCCGATCGATAGCATGTCCATAGCTGTCGGTGGAGACTTTGTAGCTGGGCTAACAATGACCAGAAACATCAAAGCTCCTCTTCACGTTTGCTCATTAACTATACAGATTAGGACCTCAAGTTTAGAGGAAAATAGAGCCTATTTACTGGCATCCTTCCAAGTAAATTGCCTCTATCTTCCTTACATATATTGAGATTAATCTTTCATGTAATGGCGTAGAACTCCAAATTTCTACATTTCCTTTGTAACAGTGTGGACAGCCGACACTGTATTTTGTTTTGTTTCATCTATGCATATATCTACTTTTTCCAAAAAAAAATAGAAACAAAGAAAGCCATTGACTTGGTCACACCAGTTCCATGAGAAGTAGGAAGCCAATTCCTCATAGCTATCTTGTGAAGAATAGCATACTTGACAGTAAGCTGCGAGGCAGGAAAATCTTTACCTCTGGACAACACTCGTCTGACACCACATGTGATATCCGTAATAGCAGGATCTGATGACTTACTTGACGTGGCTGTTGACTTTCCTTTTAACACCGACTGAGAGCGAGTGACCCGCTGAGACCCAGGGTGGGATTTAATTTTCGTCGCTTGGACTTGGGAGACTTAGCAGATTCTGGGTCAGAAACCTCTTGAACATCATCATCAGAAGAGACATCAATTTTGGCATCTTCTTCATCATCCCAAACATCATCAGAGGCCTCTTCATCCTTAAGAAGAGACCTTTTACCCTTAGGATCTCGAGAAACCCTAGAAGTATCCGGTGCCTTAAGAGGAGCAATATAAGTCTTGAATGGACCACCACTAGACCGCCCAAAGCGTGTTCTCACACCAAAAGTATCCACTGACTGAATCGGAGAGACCACTAGAGCTTTTGAGGAATGTTACTCTTAGAATCTGAAGATAACTCTCGTGTATGAGAGGAACTGTCATCATCATTTGACAAACCCGGAGAAACAGAGGTGACAAAAACATGTCCTCGTCGACAGTCTCTACAACCTTGTTAATCGGAGACGAAGACTTTGGCTGAGGCATCTCTGAAATTTGGGGGCACTTGACTCAATTCACCTTTCAATACCTTTGATTATTTTCAAGACAGAGAAAGCGACTGAGATGTATCCAACAATTAAGTAGAAGAAACTCAAGAGACCATAAACCCTTGGAGTAGTGAATAGAGAGAGGGAAATAATTGCAGTCAAATTTTGCGTGAAAGGAATAAATTTCCAACTCCTCGAAATCACCCGAAAATCTCCCAATAAGCCAAGTGTCACTTAAAAAACTAAAGACCATAACTACTAGATAAATAGAAAACCGCCTAAAACATGCAGCGGGAAAACAATAAAAAGAACAAAAACTACTATACTATTTTTATTTTGTTTTGTTTTTGTTTTTGTTTTTTTTATTATTATGAAAGGAAATAAAAAAAACTTAGAACATGAAGAACGTCTTCACATGACACAAAGGCCCAGGGCAGACCTTAGTTCTTTAAATCTCACACCATCCAAAACTTTGGTGAAAATATCAGCAATTTGCTTTTCCATCACCATATGTTCCAAAGCAAAAAATTTATCTTCCACAAGAGATCAAATGAAATGATGTCGGATATCAATATGCTTGGTTTGAGAATGCTGAACAGGATTCTTGGAAATATTGATAACACTCATGTTGTCGCAATAGAGCATCATGACATCTTGTGTGACACAATAGTCTTTCAGCATTTGCTTCATCCAGAGAAGCTGAGTACAGCTACTACCCGCTGCAATATATTCTGCCTCGGTAGTAGACAGAGAAATGGAGTTTTGCTTCTTGCTGAACCATGACACCAAGTCGTTTCCCAAGTAAAAACATCCACCGAAAGTACTTTTTCGATTATCTGAACTCCCAACACAATCATCGTCATAATAACTAACTAAATTGATGTTTGTATCATACGAATACCAAATCCCATAGTCAATTGTCCCCGCTAATATACTTGAGAATTGGCTTCACTGACACCAGGTGTGACTCTCGAGAATTTGTTTGAAATTGAGCACATAAACCCACACTGTAGCAAATATCCGGTCGACTAGCAGTTATGTACAAGAGACTACCAATCATACTCCTATATAAATTCGCATCAATAGCAATCCCCTTCTCATGTTTGAATAGCTTCTCATGAGTCCCAATCGGTGTTCTCCTTGGACGAGCATTCTCCAACTCAAACCTCTTCAACAAACTCTTGGCATACTTGTTTTGAGAAATGAAAATCCCATCATTTCTTTGCTGAACCTGAAGACCAAGAAAATAATTAAGCTCACCAACCATACTCATCTCAAATTCCTCAGTCATTTGAGCGACAAATTCGTCCACCATCGCCTGTGACACCGAGCCAAACACTACGTCATCAACATATATTTGAACGAGTAAAAATTAACCCATATCACAGCGAATGAAAAGGGTTTTATCTACTCCCTCTCGCTCATATCCCTTTGACAATAAGTAGTCCGTGAGCCTTTCATATAACGCCTTCTTCAACTTATAGACATACTCAGGATGACGAGGGTCTTCAAAACCCTTTGGTTGAGCAACATACACCTCTTCATTAAGAAGACCATTGAGGAAAACACTCTTCACGTCCATTTGATACAACTTTAGCCGCATCACACACGCAGTGGTTAACAAGAGACGAATGGACTCAAGACGAGCAACCGATGCAAATATCACATCAGAGTCAACTCCTTCAATTTGTGTGTATCCTTGTGCAACTAACCGAGCCTTGTTACGAGTGATGTTTCCATGCCCATCGCTTTTGTTCTTGTAGATCCACTTGGTGCCAATTACATTCACATCAGGGGGGCACAACACTATGTCCTTGATTCCGAGTGAATTGACCAAATTCTTTTTGCATAGTACCAATCCAATACTCATCTTGCAAGGCTTCTTTCACATTTTTTTTTGGCTTAATGGATGAAGTAAAGCATGCCATTTAGATCATTTCTCTATAGTTCACTTTGGCTTATCTCGGGTTCGAATACCATCATTCAGACCTCCAATAACTTCATCAGCAGGATGGTTCTTCTGGACATGAGTGGATGGTTATTTGGTAGCCGAGGTGGCTTCCTCCACATTATCAATCACAACAACCTGATTTGTAACACCACCTGTGACACTGGTGGGGACACTGGCTGGAACACTCGAGCTTTCTTCATCTGGAGACTGTGCCACGTCTTCTTCAGAAGCATTAGCTATTTCCAAGGAATCATTGACTTGAACATTTGCAGATTTTATGACATTTTCATGACACGACTTTTGATGTCATAGGATAGAGTCTTCTATGCTTGAACGAAAATAGGTAGACGAAGTAGAAATGAGATAACAATTGTCAGAAGAACTCACTTCTTCTATGATGCACATGTTGTTTTGATCGGACACCAAGCACTTTCTACGAGTGAAATTCACATTCAGATTTTGATCACACAACTGACTAATATTAATCAAGTTCACCTTTAGACTATTTACCAAAAGAACATTGTCCAACTTTGGTAGCCATGGCACATCTAGTGCACCTCTTCTAATGACACTCGTTGTGACACCATTACCAAATATCACTTTTCCCATACTTTTGGACACAATATTCTTCAAAAACTTATCGTCACCAGTCATGTGTCTAGAACACCCACTGTCAAAGTACCACGAGTCAGTTGTGGCAATTTTTAGAGAAGTATATGTGAAGTTGCACTTCAAATTGAACTTTTTTACCCATCTCTGTTGTGACTCTCTACGAGAAGAAACCTTTCTAGCAGTACATTGTGTCAATTCAGCAAGATAAGTAAAACATCTAGGGCGAATATGACCACGACGATTGCAATAATAGCAAATAAGAATAAATCTGTTACCTTCGCCTCTATGAGCAAAATGAGAATAATAAGGATTTGACTTTTTCACGTTCTTTACAGTACTCATAGCAACTTCTTTCTCTTTGTAATTACCACCTTTCATTGACACCATCTGTGTCATTGAGTTTTCTCCTTTGTAACCCAGTCCAGAATGATCACCACTGGGTTTTATGGTCTTGAGAATGTCATCCAGCTTGAAAAAGCCCGAATTTAACATTTTGACATTTTTCTTTATGTGATTTAGCTCGTTGGTCAGATTCTTCACTTCCTCCTGGCTTGCTCTCAGATTAGCTTCCAACTACTCAGTAGAGTTTTGAAGATTTAGCTTCTCATATCTCAAACCTCCAATCTGAATATGAAGATGCTGATTTATTGTAACAAGTTCAATACATTTCTCATGAAAGATCTTGTATTCAATAAGGATATCTTCTTCTGTGATTTCATCTTTATCTTCGTCACTATAAGCTGACATATTTTCAGTGACACTACGTGTAACATCCTTGACACCACCATCGTCTGAATGTTCAATTTTAAAAACAAGAGCCATATGGTTATTATGAAACTCATCTTCTTTATCTGACTCATCTTCACTCCAGACTGTGTTGAGAGATTTCTTCTTTTTCTTCAATGTATTAGCACATTCCACCTAAACATGCCTAAAGTCATCACATTCTCTACACTGAATTCCCCTGTTCTCGAAAGGTTGGTCAGATGCATGATTTTCTTCCTTGTACTTCTTATTGCTTGATAATCCACTTTTGATGTTTCTGACACTGGTTTTGACACCTTGATTATTTCTGCCAAGTCCCTTTATAACTCTGCTAAGGTTCTTAGATAGCAGTGCTAGAGATTCCTCAAAGTCATATTCTCTATGATTATCCAGCCTTTGTATTTCTGCTTTTAGAGCCATACCTTTAACCTGCTTTGCTTCCGAGTCCACTCCAAGATTCATCTCAAACGTTCTAAGAGATCCCATCAGTTCTTCTAACTTCATCTTGGAGACATGATTCGCTTCTTCAATGGCAGTGACTTTATAAGCAAACCGTTGGGGTAGAGATCGTAGAGTTTTCCTCAACAGTCTTTCTTCGAGAAAACTTTCACCAAGAACGGACGCCTCATTGGCGATGTCACAGAGTTTGGCATTGAACTCTGCAATACTCTCATCTTCATACATCCTTAGGCTCTCAAATTTTGTGGTTAGCATCTGCATCTTTGATAACTTCACAGCCGACGTCCCTTCATAAGTGATCAGAAGAATTTCTAATGCTTTTTTGGGTGACTCACACGTGGAAATGAGTCTGAACTGACCAGGATCGACGCCATTGAAAATAGCTTTAAGAGCCTTTGAATTACTGTTTGCCAATGCATTTTCAGTAGCTAACCAACTTTCTTCAAGCTTGGGAGATATGACACCCTCTGCGTCGGCAACTAGCGGAGGGTCCCATCCTATCAGAATTGATTTCCAAACCTTCTCATCGATAACTTTGATGAAAGCTCTCATCCTGGCCTTTCAATAACCATAGTTGCTGCCATCTAATAAAAGTAGACGCATTGTTGAACCTCCTTCCTTCATAGAGTCCATTGCACCAAAACCAATATCAAGTCTTGCAGATTCCGTCTAAGAAACAGAGATGACCCGCTCTGATACCAATTGAAAGATCAAGGTTAGATACGCGCTGTCCTAGTAGGTTAGAATACTAGATGTAACACCGATAATAAAAGCGATAATGGACAATATTAAAATGCGGAAAATAAAGAGACAGGAGGTTGGTAACGCAGTTCGAAAATTGCCTACGTCTGCGGGGCCATGCCCAGATAAAAACAATTCACTAGGTTCACGAAGTTACAAGACACTCGGTCTAACACAAAGTAAGACTCCCTCTTTTCTTTGTCGCCGCCTCTATCTAACTTCCCAAGTGAATCTGTTGTTGCAAGCTCCCGTCGACTTGATCGATTCTTCCCAGAATCTATAAGAGACAAGATCCCATTGTTAATGGCAATTTCTCTCGGAATCCGTGTATAGCAAGATCCTCTTGCCCGGGATCAAAACTCCTCTTGAGTTCCAAGTAGCCTCCTCTCGATACTGAGTTTTAACAAAGATCACAAGGAATGCACATTCAACACTATCGTATTCAGATGCGATCAGCCAACACACTTAAACAAAGAATTACAACCAAGAACAAAGTGTGTTCATAGTCTTTCACTGACCGAAAGAATAAACAATTCTCGCATGACCTAAAACGTGAGAGAAGAAAGAACTTATAGAGCACACCCAATCTTTCTATATTTATCTCCAATGTTATTTCAAATAAATCGCACAGAAAGAAGGAAATCGTGTGCATCCCATGCTTATCTTTCCAAAGATAAACTTCCAAAAATAATTACCAAGAATACTAAGATAATTACTAAGATAGCATAATCTCCAAAATCAACATTCCTTGCATAGATTGATTCAGTTGATTTCTGCAGTCAATCACAATCTTTCCTTATTTTCCAAAAAATCAATGCCAACACAATCTTTAGCATTAATAAAGAGAAAATGAGAGAAAAAAAAATTAGAGGGAAAAGTTAGCATTTTTTTACTATATAATCACATCAATTCCATCCAAAATAGAGGGATATGAAGTATTTCTCTATACTGATATATGAAAATGCTCTTAAGTCAATCATTACATCTTACAAAGCACTATGTTTTTATTTCATACCATTTCCTCATCTCCATACCTACTAACCAAGCATCCCCTAAGAATAAGGGCAAATTTTAAAATTTAGTCATTTTTTTGTTTACCTAATTTGACTTGCTAACATTAGAGGAGTTTCTGGTAAACAATGGCTAGGTCAATGGGGATGACCGTATATGGCAAAACTACATGGATCGATCTAATATGCCTTTATCACAAGATATGTAAATGTAATTCACTCTAAATATTTTTGTTAAAATTATATAGAATTAACTTCCATATCCAATATTTTTTCTTGGAGATATATTTATGAATAAAATAAAAATGTTTAAAATAATATTTCCATAGGGTTGGCAGAAACAAAAAGATAATTGGACTTTTTTCAGAACAAAACCTATCTCCAATAGAATGACAAGTTTTTATGCAAAAGAATCAACCAATAACGTTGGTTGCTGATTTGTTACCTATACAAAAGATAAGTACCTACTGATTTAACTCCTTCAATTTCGATGACTTTCAAAATTTTCGGTGTGTACGATTCAAAAGACATTGTATATATCCTAAGTAAAAAATTGATTTCTATATAAAATATTCTTGGATTCTAAAATAAAATATACATTGTGTTGTAACTTTTTATGTTTTTTCAGAATGTATTATTGAAAGTTGAATTCTCTCTTGAATATATACCTCAAAACTATTGGTACATAACTTGCAAAAAATATTTGTATTCTATTACAACAAGCTATGCTACAAATTCACATTCAATACCTATAATGAAAAACAATTGGCTGAACCAAGGTTAGATTCAAAAGTTAACATTATTATATAAAAAAATAATAATTTGTTTTACTTTTTACTAAAACAATTATTAACAAAAAAACCTTTAAGGTTAAGTGACGAGTTGAATTGGATTTGACTGATAAAACTGGAACAATTACAACTACATTTTGGTGATCATGCTCAAAAGATTATTTCTTACTCAGCAATGAAGGTGACGAATTGTACTCAATAAGTTCGATTAATTGAAAAGATTACTCATAAGTTGAAAATTATTTAGCTTCATAATTCTACTTTCTTTTTCTTCATACGTAGATATGAAATAGTGATCTGCTATCATTGTTTTAATATATGTCTTTTATTTTTTCACAACAAATAACTTCCTTTAGTGGCAATTCATGAAAAATTAAAATAAAAAATGTTCTTTGTCCAAATTAAACTAGCAAAGTCTATGACAGCTAATGTTCTACAAAAATATACAATGGTAAACTTCTATAAAGAACATGTGATTGGATCACCAAAAAAGGGGACACATGGAGAAAGTAGTAACACTACAAAAGGAATCACAAATAATGAAACAAAGAATGATATGATGATGGCAACTTTGGACAATAAAGCAACTGTGAAAAAAATAATTTTGAAGAAGACAATAATGGCAACTTTGGACAAAGATAATCCAGCTGCCAGGGTAAAAAAAGCTTTGAAGAAGACAAAAACAAAAGAATAAAACTGCCCACAACAAAAAATGTTGACCAACTACCTGAAAACTTTTTTTAGAATCTGAAAACTACAGGCTATAAATATTATATATGTGTACATGTGTTTTTACTTTCCATATTTTGAAAAATCTAAACTATATTATATTATATGTGTGTGTGTGTCTGTGTTTAAATGTGTAGGTGTATAATTTTTAGTATTTCAACTTTTGTTTGCTCTACTAGTATTCATTCAAATTCTTAGTTTTCATAAAGTGAACTATAACTGATAAGTTGGTTTTATACCAACTTATGTGTGATATTTCACTTGGCTTTTGACTTGTTTTTCATGCATCATTTATGTGGTGTTATGTGTTATTTCATGCATTTATGTGGTTTGCAACTTGGTGTGCTAAAATGGTGAAAAAGACCAAAAATGTTGAGTAAATGAAACATATGTGTGTTTTAAGTTGAAGAAAAAGGAAAGGATTCAAAAAGCTTGAAATGATGCTTGTGAAGTTGGAAATCCCTTAATATGCTTATTGTGTGCTTTGGCAGAATAGAAAGCCTAACTTCATTTGAGTGTAACTTTCTCAATATTAATTCAAATGATGAGATCGTGGATGTTCTGGAAAGACTTTGAGTATACTTCAATTCTTATGTTTTAACTTTCTTCTAATTCTTTGTGCAAGTATGAGAATCGGGGGCAACTTTGCAATCACTACTTTAGGGTTTACATTGTAGACTTCATTGCCACAGTTTGGTAGATTGTTAATATCTTGAGCTACAGACTTCCAATGATGCTGATTCTTGAACCTATAGAAAGCCAAGAGGATTTTCTACAACGCTTATGTTGACCCCAAGCTCTAATTCGGAAGAGAAAATGCGCCATGTAAAACATTTTCAAGGCGACGCATCGTCAAGAGGCGTCACCATGAAATTTTCTTCTCGCCACACTTTGGTTTTTTGGCCATAACGCTCTCGTACGAGCTCCGATTTGTGTGATTCAAAAGGCTATAGAAAGCTAAGATGCAGGCTACAACTTTTATGTTTTACGTTTTGACAAGTTCACAACGAATCAGGGCTAGCATTTGGTTGGAAGTTGCTTCACACTTGCACACTTGAGCACAACACTTGCTACACACTCATGCACACACCATTGCACATTTGTGCTGCGACCTCACTCAAGTCGCCGCACACACACTCCTCACTAAATCTTTGGCACACTAGTAGGCATTCAGGCATATATTTGTACAAGTCACTTGCACTTCATAGCTGGAATTTTATTTGCATTTCATTTTCATTCAGTCATCGTATTCTTCATTTCCATTCATTCTTCATTTTCATTTCCATTTCAATCTGCATGTACTTTGTCTACACTCATCTTTATACATTTCGTTTTCAGTTGTTCAACATAAACTTCATTGTCATTTTCCACTACACTTCATTTGCATTCATTCTGTTTACACATCTCATTCATCATACTTCAGTTTTTAGTCTTCAGTATATTACATTTGCATTCATTTTCAATCACGACCTCACTCAAGTCGCAGTACGATATTCATTCATCTTGCAGTTTATTTTCATTCCTTCTTCGTAAACTTCGTTCTCATTCTCCAACATTCACTTCATTGTCATTTTTCACCACACTTTATTTTCATTCATTTTCAATACATTCCAATTTCATTCTTCACCCCACTCTATTTTCATTTAGTTTCATTTCGCTTCACTTACACTTTTCTTGATCACAACTCACAACATTCATTTCACACACACACATTTGCACTTCACACTTGAAGGAAAATCGCTTACACATGAGAATGTTGACGACGCGTCGCCCTTGAAGGATGAATACCACGACGCATCGTCAAGATGCGTCGTGGTGATGGAACTTTGGGCTGCGATGCGTCGCAGTTGAAACTAACATTTTGGCTCGAATGAATTTTGGCTAAGTGTGGATTTTGCTTCTTGTGCAGGTGTTGATAGAGGCGTGGTTGTCTTGAGCAGAATGGCGCGTAGATGCTGATGAATGCGTGGAAACTTGGGGTTTGGAGGCGTGAATAGCTGAACTGATTGGGTTGCTTGGTGGACTTCTTGATATTTTGTAGTGGCACTTTTGTAATATTTTATTCATTTTACGTTAGCGTATAGTGGAAGCTTTAGACTTCTATAAATATAGGGATTTGTTACCATTTTGAGGGATTTTGGACTTTTAAACGGGAGATCGATCATTCTAGAATTCATAACAGACTTTTGTATTTTGAGAGCGGGAACTTACTCTCTCTAATTTTCTCTCACCATTATTCTCTCTCTCTAGAAATTGTTCACCGATTGTGACTCCGATTACATATTTGAGACAATTACTTCATTCCGATTCTTAATTGGACTAAGCATTTGATAATTCTACGCACTTTAATCGGTAAATTTGTTCAATTTGGTGGAAATGAATTGTCTAATAATGAATTGTAATGTATGCGAATTGGTGATGGAGTATTGCGGGTAAATCTGTGATGTCTTAGGGTTGAGACAGGATGATTGAGCAATTAGACTACGCGATGCCTTGCAATTGATGCAATTCGTGAAGATTGAGATTAGACTTGTAATTAACACTTGAATCTTGTTAAGCTTCATGTATCCATGCTTTTATTGACTGAGTTTTTCCTCGATTGTAGTCGCCATGCTAAGTAAGGAATGCATGAAATGGGAACCTAAAGTATGAAAATTGAGTCTTCTCACTCGTTTTACCTGTTCATGAACGGAGATGCTGTCGCCATACCGGTGGAAGTTCAATGAATCATTAGAATAGAGTGATGGGAGACTTCCTGAGGGTAATGAAGACAAACGAACCTAGGTTAGACCTCGCCATAGGAAAACCTCAGGATTTTCATGCTAGAGTAGCTAGTCTTGGGCAGTTGAGATGTTGTGGATTTCAACCACTACTCTTGGGCCTCGCCATGGGAAAGAGTGGTGACAGGGAGTGTAGGATGACATGCGGTCGCCATGCTGATGGTATTCTATATTCCTAGGCAATTTTATCTCTTCTCTGTTTGTCTTGTGAGGCAATTGCATTGCATTTAAGTAGTTTGTTAGTGCAATCATCCAGCACTTAAACCCTAGGACATCAGTTTCGTCACTTTGATTTTACACAACACTTATTGTTCTTGTTGTTTGCATTATTTCCTAGTTCTTTGTTTTGATTAGTTTGTACTCGATTTCTTGTAATCACTTTCTTATGACAATTAGTAGACAAATACTTGAATTCATGAAACCATTTCCTTCCATGTGGATACTATACCCTGCTCACTTCTGCTACATTAGTTTAGGGTTAAAATTGCAAGGTACACGATAAGCCTGTCAATAACAAAAATCAAATTAACCCAAATAATAAAAATTATGCAAATAACATATACAACAACTATATAAATTGAAATTGTTAAAAATATAGTAATGCCTGTTTACATATCAAACCATGTAGGGCATGGTTAAAATCTACTAGTTCAAGTTTATGCACCAACCAAATGTTGGTGTCTAATGCGAGTTTTAATACCATTTGAAAAACCTAAATCTCACCACAGTATTAGAACTTTCAATAAATATTTTGTATAACTGGAAGACACAAATTATTTTACTATTATAATATTAACCAAAATAAATAAAAATAAGGCATAGGAATTAAAATAACACAATAAATTAACATTACTTGCAGGTCATGTAGATGCACAATATCCTTTATAAGGATAGTCCCTTTCATATGCTATATCATAGCATAATCACTTTCAAATGCAATATCCTATCACAAAACAAAATTTAAGACATCATTGTGGATGCTCAACACACATTATTTTTTGGATTAGGTCTCCCATAAATCACCCCAAGACAGAGAGTGTTCTACAACATCTTATTTACAAACTTCAAATTAGTTATACAACCTCTCCATCATTCTCTACCTAAATGAAAAAACATAAACACGTAAGAAAGTTCTAGATTTAGAGATATTATAACTAACATAGATCAATTTATGTCACTTACCTTAAATTTGAGATGCTATAATTGAACTTGCATTAATAAGTTAATAATCTCTATGTATACTATTTCTCTGTAGAATAGAAGATGGAGATTTATTTTATGCAAATGGTTAGAGATGCAAATATAGAAAACTTTAAAATTTTACTATTCCCCTCTTCAATAAATGATGGAGATTTATTTTATGCAAATGGTGAGAGATGCAGGTACAGAAAACTTTAAAAATTAACTATTTTTCTCTTCAATGAATGATGGAGATTTATTTTATGCAAATTATTAGAAATGGATATATAAACATTTTACTTTATTTTATTTTATTGAATCTTTTGATAAACATTTTTGTAGGAATGATGTCATTATTGTAATATTAATCGAAACTAATAAAACTAAATTATGAGATTTAAGATAGAGAAAAGTGCAATTTTGGTCCTCAAAGTTTATGGTTGTATTACTTTTGGTCCTTAATAATTTCAAACTACCCAATTTGGTCCTCAATGTTTCGATTTGTGTCCAATATAGGACAATTGATGGATTCTCTCCCTTGACTAACGAAAATAATCCATGTCCGTTAATGGTCAAATCTAAGGACTAAAAGTGTCACAACCTATAACTTTCTGGACCAAAATTGTATTTTTTTTCTTTTTTTATTTGGTAAAAAATGAAATATTTTCAAATACTATAAATGCACATAACTATCATTTTTAAAAATCTATTGTCGTTTTTTTTTTAATCATGACAATATGAAAATCAATTATATTATGGGACAATACAATTAATTGCAAAAATCGTCTATTAAATTAGATTATGTTACATGTGCAAGATAATCAATAACATTTACTTAAATACATGAATATCTACTCATACAAAAAAAGTATAATAAGAAGCTAATCATGGTTAACTAAATAATTTGAATAACATATATGTGTCGATAATACTCTATCGTTAACAGATATATCCATTATCTCTTTTATCAATAAATGGTAAACCCACATATTGAGAGTTGTGAAGAAAAGTTTCTAATTTTTCAACCCTAATTTTTTACATTGAATCTCTAAACTCAAAACTATTTTTATTTTGAATTATGAATTCAAATACCAACTGTTCCTGTAAGAAGGAGAGCAAAGTTGGTGACAAGTTAGAAAGATAATAACTCAAAAATAACTTTTTTTTACATGTTCAAGATGATTAGTAAGAAAATTTTCATATATTAATTGAATCTTTCACTTATATGCTACTCAAATTTATGAGAAAAGTGGGAGCATGTTTTTTATGCGGCAAAATCTAGAATGTGTCAAAAAATTGAAGGCTATTATACCAAGTTTATTGAGAAGAATTAATTAATGCAATGGAGGAAGAGAAGAACAGATTAAAATTGATGCAAATGTGTATAGGTTCGGTGATAGTTCTTGTGTATATTGTATTATTGATAATTGAGAAAAATACAATTTTGGTCCTTAAAGATTTATCTTTTAGCACTTTTGATTCTTAATGGTTTGATCATTAATGGACATATATTATTTCCATTAGTCGAGGGAGAAAATACGTCAATTATCCTATATTGGTCATAAATTAAAACATTGGGGGATCAAATTGGGTAGTTTAAAATTATTGGTGACCAAAAGTAATATAGTCCTAAACTTTGGAGATCAAAATTGTATTTTTTTTCTTTAAAATAACCACAATTGACAACAAATTAACACCACTCACATTCTTCAATACTGTGAAAAATTTAATGATATCATTAGCTTTTAGTTGATGCAATAAACTTGTAAGGGTAATTAATGTGAATTAAATTTTACAAAGTCATATATAGATTGTGAAAATAATGCAAATTTTAGTTTACAGAGAACTAACATAACATTATAGTTAGTTATAGCATAGAAAATGTTTTACTTTGTGATATCTTAGAGTTGAGGGATTTTGCAATTGTCTTGTTACAATGTACATTTTTTTATCAGTCCCCTTTGATCCATTTGTTTTTTTATACAAATCTTAAAATATTGAGCTAGTAAATTATTGATACTTTAAAAAGCCTACATAAAAATGTTAGCAGCGAAAATCTTTTGGAAAATTTCAATGTTACCCTCAGGATCATAAAATTTTATGATTCTATATGCCTTATATTTTTAGTTAAAATATATATTTGAGCTAGTTTATTATTAATAAGAAATATGTGGATTGATTGCTTTTTTATTATTATAATTTAAAATTATTATTACTTATTATTATTATTATGATTTAACCTATTCATATTGATCCCTGGTGTTGCGCGAGCGAAGATGTCGCGGCTTCTCAATTTTACCCAAACACGAAAACTAATGTAGCAATGGTGAGTGGGATCGTTCCCACAAAGAGAGGTGTATCAAAGTGTTGACGCAAGTGATAGAATCATAATGACAATAACAATGCACAATTATGATGCAAATACTCAAATCAATCGAGAAAGAGTGGAGTTGCCTTGAGGGAGATTAGCTAGTAATGATTGTTCCCAGTCATCCTTGACTCGTGTAAATGCATGTAAGAGGGGATTATCCTGCTAGTGGCTTAGAATTGATTAACTTGGTAGTTCTCACAATCCTACTTCACAATTCTCCTCGAGCTTCCCTTAGTAGGGCAAGACCTAGGCTCTGATCTAAAATCCCAGATCCCTACTTGGTATTAGAACCCTAGCTCCTTCCTCAGCTCCCTCCCTTGGTAGGGCAGTTAACCAAATCAGGGATTCAAATCCTAATACTCAAATAATCCTAAGTCTTTTCTACAGGATTGACTTCAGTTGTCAGTGGGTACTGCACAATTGAAGTCACAAAAATGCATAGATCTTAGGACTCATACACGTTTGTTCCAGATTCAGTGTATGTTCTCTCAATTTCCATTGGCAGATCTGAATTGATTTCAGTGGGTACCGCAAACCAAATAAAGAACATAATCAATCACAGAGAAACATTGAAATGAAACATCAAAAAAACACGGAACAATATCAAACACATGATGAGCAATTTAAATGTCTCAAACTGGTTAAAATCATTACACTTAATCCCTCAAGGCAATATCCGAATATTTAGCCGACCATGTTGATCGGCTTTGAAAATAGGTTTAACAAAGCCTGATCAAACGTGGCCATTACAAAGAAATGAAACTAGAATGATTTCCGCTCTGATCTCTCTTCCTCTCTTTTCCTTGAAACCCTAGTCTGTCTCGAATGATCTTCCTCCCAAAAAATTCTCCTCCTCTTTTTCCCGACTGCTCTCTTCTTCTCTTTTATACTTTGCCCCTGGGTGATCTGGTTCTGCAAATTCCCAGAAGTTTCCTTCCTTTGCGGACAGACTACCACGTGTCTGCAAATATTAATCAAAGCTGAAGTGAGGACATGTGATCAGCACAGAACTTATTGATTAAGAGTTTTACAATGCAATTCCGCAAACACTTGGTGCCCGAGTGAGTGATGCCTTGAATGTTTTTGCTTGTGTGTGGGCTTCGCTTATACGTGCTTGTTGCAGTGTGTGCCAAATGTGAGTATGGATAAAAAAAGGTGAAATGTATGAAATGTGCAGGTGAGTGCATGAGTGTATATGTGCGAATGATTGCATGTGTGCAAAAGTGGGAGGGCGGGTGTGTGCGTGTGAGGGTGCGGGTGCGGGTGCCTATAGAGTGTTGTGTGTGGGTTTGTGCGGGCGCCGTGTGTGTGTGTGGCTTGTGCGGTCGCCTAGGCGCCTGCACAGCTTCGTGCATGCTAGGCGCCCGCACAGTTGTGCGCGTGTGCGGCTGGCGCACAGCTTGTGTGTGTGCGTGATGTGTGTTTTGTGTGTGTTTTGTGCCTTGTGTGTTTTGTGTCTGAGTGTTGTGCTTGGACTCGTCTTGTGATGCTTGAGACTTGGAAGCTAAAATGGGTAAGTGTGTGCTTGACTTTCATTCGTGTACAAATATAACACTTTGCAAACTATTTTCACAACACTTAACCAATCTTCACAATTTCCGAATTGTAATCACATTTGCATACAAGTCATATATCAAGCACCAATTCTCCAATTATTTCCCGCAAAAGACTACAAAAGTAGAGCAATTGAGTCGGTACAAGACCGACTTATCACTCCCCTCCCCAAAAATAAAATAAAATAAAACTTCTACCACTAAAACTATTGACTCCTCCTTACCTGTTCTTATTTTCAATCGTCAATTTTAACACTCCACAATGTCAAATTGTACTTCTACTTTGGTTGCTTTGGGGAAAGAATGAATTTCTTTTTTATATACATTGATTTTTTAAGAGCTTTTGCTCTATTTAAACGTATTTTTGTTTTTATTCAATTACTGGATATTTTTACTTTAAAAAAGATGGTGCACCTAACGTGATTGTCTTTTTGTTTTTCAAATAGAGAATATAAATCGAATGACCTTTCTTTTTACAAAAATAAACAAACAAATATTAATTAATCGATAATCTCTTTTTTACCCAATTCTCATCTCATTGACTTGTTTGTTTAGTACAAATTCTAGAAACAAAATTTTCAACTTTTTCAAAATAGAAAATAAGAACATTTTAATTCTTTTACCTTCTTTTAAAAATTTATATTAAAAGCAATTTATTGAGCTAACTGGCATTGGTCAATCGCAACACCAAAGATCGATGGTGGTCAATCTCTTACGGCCGCATGTCAATCCAAAAAAATAAAAAATAATTTTTTTATTTTTAACTTTATTTTAAAAATAATTCTTCAATATAAAAATCAATAAAAACAAAAATTATTAATCCAAATACTCAATTTTCAATTCAAAAATATTTCTTTTTTAAAATGCAACCCGACTCATTTTTTCTCAATTCTCAATACAAAATACATATCCATTTATGAAGAGCCTGGAGCATTGGATCTTTTTAATGGATTCATCACTAAAATTAAAGTTTAGAGGCCAATTTAAATAAAGGCCTATGATATATTGCTACAAATGCTCAAAAGCAAAGGTGAAAAATTTTACTCAATACACAAATTATTTACAACTAGTGGTCTTTTAGACTTTGGATCTTCTGTATCATTTGGCATATCAATCTGTGTAACACCCTCTGTAAATCTAACCAGTGTTGTTAAACCCAGACCGGACCGGCCGGTTGGACCGAGAATCGGCCAAGTGTCCGGTCCGGTTTAGTACCAAAAACCGGGGGTTCAAAAACCGGTCAAAACCCGGGTTCAACCGGAAAAACCGGGAACCGGTTAGAACCCGGTTTTCGATTTTCAGTTTTTTTTTTCATCTTTTCCCATTACTATCTTTTGATCCACTGCTACGGCTCTACCCTCTAAAAACGAGAAGGACCAGAACCAACTTAAGGAGATTGTGAGCCTAGAAGAAATAAGGAAAAGGTGGACAACATTAAATGAGATCAAAACCTTCAGATTCCATTTGCTTTTCCCAATCCGATCAGTGGAAGAAGATGAGAATGCACCACCATCAACATCGCAAGCTATTTAATGCTTTTTCATTAATAGTAGTTAATATTTTTCCATCAATACACCCAATTATCATTAATAATTCAAATTTACTATATTTTAATATATTAAAATTTGAATATATTCAATTGTCATAAATACTTTAATTTACCATATTCAATATTTTTAATTATCATTAATGATTCCAATTTACCATATTTCAATATTTTAAAATTTGAATACATTCAATTGTCATAAATACTTTAATTTACCGTATTCAAGATTTTTAATATCTTTCAATTATCATAAATGCTTTCAATTTATCATATTTTAAGATTTTTAATAAATTCTAATTGTCATAAATACTTTCAATTTACCATATTTTAATATTTTGAATGAATATGAAAATTATGTTTTTCATCAATATTTTCAATCAATTACATTCATACAATTTAAATAAATATGAATTTTAAATTTTATCATATAATATTTAT
The DNA here is from genome assembly GCA_016586305.1 of Ophiorrhiza pumila. NCBI lineage: Eukaryota > Viridiplantae > Streptophyta > Magnoliopsida > Gentianales > Rubiaceae > Ophiorrhiza > Ophiorrhiza pumila. The sequence continues at coordinate 10,521,802 of BLIW01000005.1, read as the reverse complement.
TATTTTTTATTTAATTATTATTTTATAGCACACAAAATTAAATTCAAAGTATGATATATCATTAATTTTTTTAATTCACAAGTTTAAGTTTTGAAATAAATAAATTGTGTATTGAGAACTACATTTTTTAACTTATTTTAATATGATCAATTTAATATCAAATTAATTAATATTTTATTATATCTCGCGTATTTTAATGAAATTTTATTAAATTATAAACAAAATAATTATTAGCATTATTAAACAAAACGATTTATGAATTTTTTTATTGATGAAAAACTAAGAACTTATTTGAATATTATTTTTTTATAATTTGGTCATTTTATTTTGACATAAAAGGTGAGATATGTTAATATTTATATTAAATATATTTATGACGTCATCCGGTTCTTGACACCAATTTGACCCGTCCGACCAATTGACCCCTAACCCAGTAGCTCTACCGGTTCGCTGTCCGGTCCGAGTTTTAAAACACTGAATCTAACTCGTGTCTTTTTAGATAAAACTAAAATCCTATCAAATGATTATACACGTGTCAAAATCTTATAGAGTGTTATAGAAAATAATACACAAAAGTAATACAGAAGATCCATCAACGTCGTATTAGTGACTTAAGCATAGAAGTTTTCCGAAGGAACAAGCCCTTTGTTTCTTTGTCTATCTCATCATTGCCTAAAAATAAAAAGGATTTGAAGTATTCTTGTGAAGCTTCACTTCATGGCATGAAGTAGTAGTGGCTCTATTTTAGCCTCCTATAAGGTACTCGGCTTGTGTCTAGCGCTTATTAGACAAACTATTATGTTATTCAAACTCTTGGTCTTTAACCTTGAAAGTTTTAAAAACGTTCATGCCAGTCATATTACAACCCTAAAATTAAGGAATTAATTTATCTCGTAAAATATGCTTATACTGGAAAGAAAATCTCTACCACTTAAACAAGACCATACAACTAATATACAGAGAATATTTCCTATTAGAAATACACAAAATATATGGATTTAAAATTATAGTTTTTCATAAATATATTTAATCCAATGAGTAAGTATAGATTTTTATATTTAATTTTAAGTGACTTACACTAAGGACCTGTTTGATAAAATTAAAATTTTAAATCTGAAAGCTGAAGTATTAAATCTTAAATTTAAAATAATTAAGTGCCTAAATTTTAAACAATCAAACAATCAGTTTTAAATGTCAGAATTTTAATGCTGAAATAATTAAACTTGCTTTATAAACATATTGATCTAATAACTTAATGATTCAAATAATACGATTTTGTCTTTCAATTATTTGTTTTCTCAATAAATGTGTCATATATTACTTTTTAAACGACTAATCAAAATTATTATAAAAATATATAATTTTGTAAATAGAAAAAAAATTTAGTAATTTTGAGAATAAAAATATTATTATAGAAATACATATATTTGTAACGTCTCCATATTCATGGTATTCTATTATATTAAATATTATATTTTAAAATTTTTAAAAATATAATTCTTAATTTACGAAAACTTTATTTAAAAAAATGCAAAGAAAGTAGAAAATATTAATCATATTGTAAAACATATTTTAAATCTTTATGGAATTAAATATATTGAATAAAAATATTAAATATAAAAAATGCATATTATATTAAAATATTAGAATATATAATGAAAAAAAGAATGTATATTGAATAAAAATCTTAAATTATAAAAGGGAAAAGAAAAATGAGATGGTAAAAAGAGTAGGTTGAAAAAATATTATGGATTATATTATATTATAGAGATATTGTGAATAATTATGGTATATTGAATTTTATTTTAAAACCTTAAGTTTGAGCGTGTTTTGAAATTTTTTATCGCTTAAAATCAAATAAGAAATTTGTCTGCCTTTTCAGATGCTCTTAATTCATTAAGACATTCAACTTTTTTCAAAATCATCAATTTTTTCATATGTTTTCAAAAAACAAAAACTCAAACAACAAAGAAGTCATTTTTAATTTTTAAACCATAACGAGATAAGTTGAAAATTTTTCAAACTACATTTGAGTTTTTCTATAATTTACCCTTAAAATAAACACTTGAAATTTTGAACCTACAAATGAGAAAAAGATATTTTCTTCCTACTGAAACTCTTTTATTCATAAAATTAAATTAATTAGTTTCCTAAATTATTTTGGTAGAAAATTTCCATCGTGTATTCAGAAATTGTTTTAGTATTTGCTTGCAACCGAAACTCTTTTATTCATAAAATCAAATTAATTAATTTCCTAAATTATTTTAGTAGAAAATTTCCATCATGTATTTAGAAATTGTTATAATATTTACTTTCTACTGAAACTCTTTTTAACTAATTTAATTTTGTATTGAAATTTTTTTTATAAAATAATCGTGTATTTAGAAAATTTTCATAAAATCAAATTAATTAGTTTCCTAAGTTATTTTAGTGTTTTAGACATTAATTACTAAATTTTTAAATTCATAGATGAAATTTGCAACAAAATAAAATCATATTATTGTTCTAAAAAATTTACATGCCAAAAATTGAAGCCTCGATAGCAAATACAATCATGCATTTATTATTCCTAAAGATTTACATGCCAAAAATTGAAGCCTTCGTAGTTCATATGGTGTATTTAGAAATTGTTTTAGTCTTTACTTCTACTGAAACTCTTTTTAACTAATTTAATCGTATATTTACAAAATTTTCTTAAAATAATCTTGTATTTAGAAAATTTTCATAAAATCAAATTAATTAGTTTCCAAATTATTTTAGTGTTTTAGTCATTAATAACTAAAATTTTAAATTCATAAATGAAATTGGCAACAAAATAAAATCATGTTATTATTCTCAAAGATTTACATGCCAAAAATTGAAGTTTCATAGTTCACAAGATTATTCCCAAAGATTTACATGCCAAAATTTGATTTTTAAACTCGATTATTATTAGATTAGAAATATAAGAAAACATGACATGTTTTAGTGTTTTAGTGTTTTAGCCGTTAGATCCTATTAAAACAAATGTATTTCTAAACAAAATAGGAAACGTACTTATGGGTTAATTTCTCTACTAAATTAATTAGTTTTTTATATTATTAATTGATTTTTTGTATAGTATTTTTTAAATCCAATTATTATTAGATTAGAAATAAAAAAAAAAGTATGACATGTTTTAGTGTTTTAGCTTTAGATCCTATTAAAACTCTTTCTTAATTAATTTTTGTTATAATAATTTTTGTATACAATTATTATTATTAGATTATTAGAAGTTGAAAAAGCATGACATGTTTTATTGTTTTAGTCTCTTAGGCTATCTCCAACCCACACTATATTTTACAGTACACTTTTACTCAATTTTACAGTAGTTACGGTAAATTTATTCCAACAATAACTTTATTTCTTACTCTAAAAGAATATTCTATATAGATTCTTTTATACTTTTCATTTTATATTTATTTTTATTACTTTTTATACTACTTTATTATTTAACAAAACAACCTCGAATCTTTCTCTTTTTTTTTACATATTAATCCAAGACATTGGCTTTTAGGAAATAATAATATTATGAAAATAACAATTAACAAGTGTCATGAAAAATTACTAATTTCTTAATATTAATAAGTACACACTTTTTATTGAAATGAAAAAATAAAAACATTACATTAGATAATTTAAGTCACACATTAAAAATACAAATCAATATTACAAATCATTCAATACTTCGAATTAGAATGTTGCTCCCACATATGCTCTATCAATGCATTACGGAGCGCAATGTGAGCACTTTTATCTTTCATTTGTCTATGTCGAGAAAGAAATTGTTGAAATTGAGCATTTTCGTCCCTAGCAATATCCACTGTAGGAGTCGGTGTGTTCATCTCTTCGATAATTGGTGCGCTAAGATCAAGCTTATCCTCAATTATATTATTGTGCATTATAATGCATGAAGTTATTATATCGTGTAACATTTGTTTGGCCCAAAATCGGGATAGTCCTCCTATAATCGCAAAATGTGATTGTAAAACTTCAAACACATGCTCAACATCTTTTCTGCAAGCCTCCTGCTTCATTGCAAAATATATTTTTTTTGGAGTGCGTGGCTCATGAATAGTTTGCACAATTGTGCACCAGTTTAGATATATACTGTCAGCTAAATAATAACCCGTATTATATTCATTACCTTGAATAACATAATTAGCCGGAGGAGCAATACATTGAGTAAGATTAGAAAACAAATGTGATGACTCCAACACGTTGACGTCATTATTTGTACCCGGCATACCAAAATATGCATGCCATATCCATAGATCATAATCTACTACAGCTTCAAGAATAATTGATAGTAATCCACTACGACCTGCATATTGGCCTGCCCATGCTGTCGGACAATTTTTTCACTTCCAATGCATACAATCCAGGTTGCCTAACATTCCTAGAAAGCCACGTTGCTGACCAATATGAAGTAGCCTAGCGATGTCATTAACATTAGGTGCTCGTAGATATATCTCAGCAAAAATTTCTACAACCGCACGACAAAATCTCTTCAAACTTTCAATTGTAGTTGCTCTCCAATCTTAATATATTCATCAGTAGCATCTGCTGGTAAGCCATACGCCAACATTCGAAACGCCGCAGTTATTTTTTGCAAAGATGATAGTCCAACTCTACCCACTGCATCTCTTTGTTATATAAAATAGTTATCATGAGAATTGACTACATCAACAATACGTAAGAATAAATTCTTAGACATGCGATATCGTCGACGAAACATCTGCTCATTGTAGCATGGATTGTCAGAAAAATAATCATCAAATAAATTACAATCCGCAGCTTCACGATCACATTGAATCATAATATGACCTGGAATTGAGCCACGTGTCTACGCTGTTCTCCTCATTGAATGTTGTAATTATTTAAGATCATTTCTTCGTGCTGCAACATCTAACATACAATTGCTTCCTCTTCGTCAAGATCACTCAATATTAACATATCTTCCAAGTCATCTGAAGAGGAAGAGGAAGATGAATATGGCACCCGATTTGATAGACCTCCAAAATTGAAGTTCATTTTTTTGAGATGTTATGGATGATTAAATAGAAAGAATACAAATACATATATTCAAAAAATATAGTGTTGATGACTTCCGAATAAATTCTAAGTTCATTGTGTTATTGGAATCTATTCGTAGATTTCTTACATCACTGGATTTGAACGGCAGTTTTCAGTTGGCCTTTTGGACAATAGGCATGTTTTACTCAAACTGCAACTAGATGTGGATTACCATCGTATCTGGTCGAGAGGTTTATGGCGAATGGGTCATTTCCCTATGCGGGTGTTTAAATGGACTCCAATGTTTAACCCTCAACGGGAATCTTCGATTACTCCGGCATGGTTCTCACTACCTAATCTCCCAGCAGAATTTTTCAACAAACATAGTCTATTTTCCATTATGCAGGCAGTCAAGATTTCCCCAGTCCCTCGGGAGATTACTGGAGTCATAGAATCACATGCTACACTTGGCTCGCAACCCTCAGGAACAGCAGCTGATAATGTGTATGTTAAAATGGATAAGGATACAGGAGATAATGGGTTAGATATGGTTGACTTACTAACAAGGGATGAACTGATCAGACTACAACAAATTGCTGAGGATATAACGAGGCAACTTGGGGAGGGTGTTATTGAGGGTATTGCAGACTTGGTGATGACTGAGGAAGATTCTGGTGAGGACATGGAGTCAGTTGCTATGACGAAATCTCTGGATAGGGAACGGGTTCGTAGTGAGGCTCACTGTAACCTAATTCAGCAGGTCATAGAGAAACTCAACCTGGACTCGTTGGTGGATTTGCTGCCGGTAACAAAAACTCAGTCACCTCGTGTCCATCGCTCAACCAAAAAGAAAACTACAACTCAACCTTTGGTTCACAATGATGTGGATGTTTTGGAACGCAAGGGTTATCGGTAATAAACCCACATTACGTAGGTTACGTCAGTTGGGACGAAATCATAAACTGTCTTTTTTATGTATTGTTGAACCTAAAATAGAATCATCAAACTTGGAGATCATTGCGACTCGGTTAGGGTTTCCTTATGCGATAGCAAACTCTTCTAATCGTATCTGGATTTTTCATTCTGATTTGCTGGTGTGTACAGTTGTTGATTAGGCTGATCAAGTACTCTCACTCAGAGTAGTTATTAGCAATTCTGGTAGTGAATTTATGGTGTCGTGTGTCCATGGGCTGTGTACCCGACGTGAGAGGGAACTCTTGTGGGCATCATTGAGGGTCTGGATGTTGGTACTTCTCCTTGGATTGTCTGGGGAGACTTTAATACAGTCACTTCGGCAGCAGATAAGAAAGGGGGACGACCATCCCGAGATTATGAAGCTGCTGAATTTGGCTCGTTCATTGATGATATGGCTTTAACTGAAATTGGTTTTATTGGTTCAAATTTCACATGGTGCAATAATTGGAAGAGATATCCGCGTATTTGGAAACGTCTCGATCGGGCTCTTGTGAATGAGGCTTGGATGGAAATGTTTTCATTGTCGCTTCAACACCTGAGCAAGGCGTCATCGGATCACTCCCCATTGCTCCTGCATTTTGATCAGTTGGTGGCAAAACGTCGACCTCAATTTTGATTTTTAAATTTCTGGACTGATAGGCATGATTTCTTAGAAGTGGTACGAGCAGCATGGCAGGAAAGAGTTGAAAGCCGTCCATTGATTGTTGTCTGGATTAAACTTATGAAAGTTAAGAGAGCCTTGATTGAATGGAATAAAAAGGCAGTGGGACGGTTTGATCGGTTAATACAGGAAGCGGAGAAGAGGCTGGTATCCCTGGAGGAAGAGTTACTCACCAACCCCTCAACTGAATGTAGAGTGGCATATAGCTGCTCTCTGGAAGAACTTAATCGTGCTCTTGCGGGTGAGGAATCATTTTGGCAGCAAAAAGCAAACCTAAAATGGGCAGCAGAGGGTGATTGCAACTCAAAATTCTTTCATTCTCATGTTAGGATGAGGAGGAAACGTACTACCATAAATGGAATTGTAGATGATAATGGAATTCCACTGGATGATTCGGAGGATATTGGTAGGAAAGCTGTTGAATTTTTTGGACAGTTACTCACAAGTGAAATGGGTTTGAATACAGTTAACCTTAATCCGGACTTCCCCTACCATAAAATTTCTATTCCAAAGAGTGAGAAACTTCAAGAGTTGCCACAGATGGATGAGGTTCGCGATGTGGTCATGGGGCTGAATTGTAATAGTGCAGCTGGTTCAGATGGATTTTTGAGTAAGTTTTTTCAGGTAACGTGGGATATTATTGGGACAGGAATTCATTCAGCGGTTGTTGATTTCTTTTGTGGTGGGGAACTACCTCAGGGTTACACCCTACTCTTCTGGTTCTTATTCCGAAGTGTGAGAATCCACGTTCATTTGGGGATTTCCAACCTATTAGCCTATGCACGATAATAAATAAAATTATCTCGAAGTTGTTAGCTAATAGATTGGTTAAGTTTCTTCCCCGCATTATATCTAAGAATCAGAGTGCGTTTGTTAAAGGTCGATCAATTGTGGAAAATGTTGTCTTAGCGCAGGAATTGGCTGGTGATCTGTCTTATAAAATTTGAGGTGGAAACGTCATCCTCAAGTTGGATATGACCAAGGCGTATGATCGGGTATCTTGGGCTTATTTGTGCCAAATCCTGCGTAAGTTGAGGTTTGGTAAAGTTTGGATTGATATGATATTCAGGTGCGTCTCAAACTGCTGGTTTTCGGTCCTAATTAAAGGCGGACAGGTCGATTTTTATCATTCCTCGCGCCGGCTCAGACAGGGTGATCCACTATCTCCGGCCTTATTTATTATTGTCGCGGAGTATTTATCTTGGTCGTTGAATGAACTTGCTAAGTCTCCGTGTGTTGGGGGTTTCCATAGGTGTAAGGAGGGATCGCCAGTGACGCATCTGGCTTACGCTATTCTAATATTTTCTTCCGGGAGACGTGAGGCTTTGAGGCAGGTTATGAAGGTGTTGGAGAAGTATCAGTCAGTTTTGGGGCAGTTAGTGAATGTGTCTAAAAGTGATTTTCTTGTTCACCCCAAAAGTGGTCTTTCTCGTCGGGTTTCTAAAATAACTGGCTTCAGGCGACGGGTTTTTCCAATGGTCTATTTGGGCTGTCCTATTATCTTGGGTAGGAAACGTGTGAGCTATTTTCAAGACATGATAACGAAAGTTCGTCGGACTCTGGGAGGACTGAAGCTTGGGAAACTTTCGATTGGGGGTCGGCTTATTTTGTTGAAGTCGGTTCTTATGACTCTTCATATTCACTTGATTGCCGCATTTGATCCACCTATAGGCATTCTCCAGGAGCTTCACCGGATTTTCGCTTCTTTCGTATGGGGTTATGATGACCAGCTACATAAACGGGGTGTACGGTGGTTAAGTTGGGAGAAGGTATATAGTCCGGAGCATAGTGGGGGCTTGAGAGTACGGAAGCTTGACCACATTGTGGATGCCTTCTCCACTAAGTTATGGTGGAGCTTTCGAAAGGGTGGTTCATTGTGGTCGACGTTTATGATGAGGAAATACTGTCATAAAGTACATCCTGCGGTTGTGCCTCTCCATCAGTCGGCTTCGATTGTTTGGAGACGTATGCTGAGGATACGGGAAACTGTGGAGCCTCATATCGGATGATTTGTAGGGAATACTAGGATTGATCTTTTCCATGATCGCTGGTTGGGGATGGGTTCTCTAAAGGATTTTGCACCGTCCTTGGGATATTAACCGATTAATGATTTCAAGGAGGAGGGCCGGTGGTTGGTGGGGAAATTGATTACGTTTCTAACATAAAACTAATCCTAAAATGGCATAAATTCTTCATTGGATAGAATCCAAATGAATCAAAAATAGGATACTTGGGTCGCATAGTGTTTCTTAAATGAATTGATGTATAAAACTTCATACTTTCTTCCTAATGCATTCATTAAATAAATTTTCTAAATAAATTAAAAAATTAGTCTTTTAAGTCCAATAGGTAGCTAAAATTTTCCTAAACAAATTAGGAATCCAACTAACTTTTACTAAACAAATTAAAAAATATTTAAATAAATTGCAAAAACATACATAAATAAATTTGAAAACCAATTAACCATCAATTTCAAAAACTTGCACCTATAGATACGATTAATCTATATAGCAAAAACTTTCCTAAATAAATTAGAAAATCAACTAAGCTTTAGGAAACAAATGAAAAGCCATTTTGATAAATTGCAAAAACTTTTCTAAATAAATTAGAAAACCAAGTAATTAACCACCAAGACTAAAAAAAAGTACGACAATTTTCTTGAGTAATGAATTTGATTTTTTGAACTAACAAATAAATTTTTTTAGGAGAGAGACTCTATGAACCTACTTACCCATACATCTTTAAAATCTTAAAGAGCGAGTTCAAGTTGACTGCCAATGCCCTTATTGTTCGGTATCAAGCCTCGGTATCCCCTCGGTTTTGTGCTATTTTGTGTCTGTATTAAATTTCACATCTTAACTTGTTTGGTACCCTTTTTTGGTGGGTCATTTTTTTTCCACTTGAACTTTTTGCTTTTTATTAGGGTTATGAAGGGTCACTATATAAACATCTTATTTTTCATTGTTGCTTTCCATTTGCCGCTTGCTATTTTCTCTAGCTTTCTTCTCTTATCTTTTTTTCTGCTTTTACCTCTGTTTCCTCTTTTCTTTTTCTTTTTGCTGCTAATGTCTTTATCTATTTTTACACTTTTTTATTTTGATTGTTTCTATTTATTTATTTCTCGTGTGGATGTATCCTTGTTATTGTGGGACCTAAAGTTGTTTTTATCTTTTTTTTTTTTAAATTGGTTTGTACTCTTAGGATGTTTACGTTGCTTTGTTTTTATTTTCTGTTTTTTTTCTTTGAATATATCTTTATTGTTGTGTGTGGATCTGAGTTTGTTATTATATGTAGTGGATGTTTTCAGATTGGTTTCTAAAAATTGAGAATAAGATAAGGATAGATTTTGTCCTTGTGTTAGGTATTGAGTATTTGCGGTTTTGTATTTTTTTTGTTGAATTGGTTTTCTTGTTGGTGTTTTTCATTTTCAATTTTAAATGTTTTTTGAATTCAGATTTTAGATTTTAATATTATATGTATTAATTAGTTTTGGGTTGTGCAGATGTAGAAATATATAATCTGAAATTTTTAGAATTAAGATTTTGGATTTTACAATAATTATTTGCTTGTATTTTGGGTGATTATTTTGTATTGATATTTTTTTTTGGTGAGGAAATCATTATGATGTTGGGACGTATTGATGTTTTTCTCTTTTTTTTGCTGGTTTTGCGTGGATATATTATTCTTCTATTGGTGATCTGTTTTTTTTTACTTTGTAACTAATCTTCATATTATTACAGTTCATTTGCATCATAATTTTTTAATCATTTTTTTTATTAATATTTGGTCAGTAGCATTTATTTTGTTAATATTTTTATCTAATTTTTTATTTTAAGTTTTTATAAATAATTGTAATAGCTTTTATTTGTGATATAATACTTGAATTGTAGAAAAATATGGGTAAATATTCTTCTGCAATTGAGAAATGTTAAAAAAAAGTATATTAGACACATTTGACCAATCAGAAATTTGTGAATATATCCAATTCTAAACATGATTAAGTATAAAATATGTATAATATTGTTGTTAGTATGTTTTGTGTATTTATTGATTATAAGTAGTTATTGTAAATTAAAGAAAAAGTATTCCTTCGATCTCATTCTTGTTTTCTTCTGTTATGACTTATTTCTCAAAAGTTTATTAGCAGGTTCATCGACAAAATTGAACACACGGTTAAGGTTATGGATCCCAATACAGGTAATACATAAAATCATATTTGTTTCGAGAATTGTTCGTATTTCTGTTATGGGTTCTTCAAATATTAACAAGGGGTTTTATGATGGTTAGTAATTGTAATATATATATATATATATACTATTTAAAATATTAAGTAGTATTGGTGTCTCTGGTGTATTATATAATGGAGTGAATTAATATTTTCTAATACACTTTTACATTTTGGTTTTTATTGGTGTTTATTTTGTATCTGCCATAGGTTTTATATGCTTTATAATTTTCTATATTCTACTTATTTTTATGCTTATGTTGTACAGAAGTGGGCAGGACAATACCTTTCTTTGCTATGGTAAAGATTTGATGCTTCGCATTGAGGATTATATCAAGAGGATGATTATATCAAGAAAGATGGTTATATCTTCACATGGGGTAGAAAAAAATTGTGCTAGATAATGAATTTTAAGAGATGATATTTGTGTGATCCAACTGACCAACAGTGTGGGTAGATTTCTGGTTATGGTTGTTGGCGTTGTCAACCACAAGATATGCAAATAGAGAACAGAATGTCATCGAGGTGTTGTTTTGTCTACTTTAAATCAAAAGGCAAAACAAAAGAAGTAGAGAAAATTCAAGTTGCGTGATTATCCAAAAAGGCAAATATGATGTTCTGTCTAATTGAGCAAGATAATTGGTTAGAAATAAAAAAAGTAAGTCTTTATAGAATTGCTACAAATAAAAACAATACATCTTTAGTAATATTTGTAATATTAGTGGTTTTGTTGAGAGATGATTAATTCATTTATTATATTTTTTTTAGGCATGTATTTAGTTGAGTTTGATATCAAAATTTTGCTTGCAAACAAGTCTTTATTCTTATAATAAAAAAATTGTCATTGCATGAAAATTTGTGAATGACATTTATCTTCCCTGAAAGCATATTATGAATTGAAAATTCTAAAAAACTGTGCAGAATATGCCTTAACTTAAGACATTTATTATATGAAAAGTTAAAATACTTTTATTATTTTATATAATTAAAAAAATTGTTATTTTCCCAAACATTTATAAAATAACCTTTGGTAAAACATCATTCTCTTTAAAAATTTATATCACTAATTTAAATGAATAAAAAAAAATAAAACTAGCACATAAAAATAAAATCTTACAAATTAATGGTTTAAATTACGTGTCTTGTTTTGTAATACTATTTTACCACGAGAGAGATAAAAGTAAGTATTTTTTAAATTATTAAAACTCAAAAAGTAAATCTTTTGAAATATTAATAGTTATGTCAGAAAGATGATTGATTCATTAATTAATGGTTATGTCAGAAAGATAATGGATTCATTTGCTATATCCCTTTTCTGTAGCCGTCAATTTTAATTGACTCTGACATCAAATTTTGAATTCAACGAAATTTTATTCATATGACCAAAACTACTCTTTGGTGGAATATCAATTCTTTTACTTGGTGAAAATAATATAGATACGATGGTGTAATTTTCTTAACACTATCTGTACATGTATTAAATGCATCCTCTTTATATCATTTCAATCATCTATCACAAGTTTACAAATGGAAATATTTCTCTTTTTTTTTATGTTTCATACCAATCTTCACCATACATTTCAATATTTGGCTTTAAATTATTTTACCTATATTTGCACGTTGTCTTCTTAAATGTGCTATGCATAACAAGAAGGGAAAAACGAACAGTTTTTACCAATTGCAGCAAGAAAAGAGAACGGTGTCTTCCATCTTGCTTCGCTTTTCTGTCCTGCAAAGCAATTAATATAGTTCAACAACAATCCATTTGCAGCTTTTAATTCTCAAAGGTATGTTGCCAACTTATTAAAGTGGCTATACTGCTATATTATAATTACAAATATGTTTTACCTTTTATTTCTTGGTTTTCAATGTTATATGTACATATAATAACTTGTGATTTTACAATATATACTAAATTTGTTAAAAAATATATATGAAAGCATGTCTATCATTTTGTTTGTTAGATGATTCTATATTTGTGAGTCGTGTGTTTTTTAATCTGCCTTATGTGTTTTTTTAATCTAAAACTTATACAAAACTTAAAAACGAAAAACACACATATATGGTAACTAAATTATCCAAACAGATATGTGGCCTCTTACTATTGATCTTTTTTAGACTAAAGTTTTAATTAATTGGTGTTTAAACCAATTTTTAAGGTTAAAAATAATATATTATATAATTAATAAAATACCAACATTTCACACAAGTGAATAAAACTTTAGCTACTTTATATGACAACAATTTTGAAACGACCTTAGTGTCTATAGATTAGTAACACAAAATTACTCATAGTTCTACTATTTGGCAAAATATTTTTGTAATTTGTATATAAAAGATGCCTCCAAAAAGAAAGCACGGTTATGTTGAAGAACGAATGGATGAAAGATGTAAAAGTCGACGAAGAAGAAATTCTGCAACAAATGAACGAAATTGTTCATAGTCAAATATTGACTTATCCACAAAAATATCTGATGGTGGTGCAACTTCACAATTGACCTCTATTGCTACTACTTCTGTGTCACAAACATCCACTGAGAATTACGAAACCAATACGAGCAAAAATTCATCCACACCTACAACAAAGAAAAAGCGGAGTATGTCAATCTAATACTAGCAAATTTTATATTTTAATTTTATTCTAAATTTGTAATATGTTTATAGTATTTTTTTTGGCAGGACATCATGAAAAATCATCAAACATCGATTATCCTTTACAAAATTTTGTCTCAGAACCAGAAATTTTGCCAGAAACAACCGAGTGTAGATATTGTAAGGCAAGACGATTGCATCTAGAGCCTCCTAGCTTTTGTTGTTCTTCTGGCGAGATCAAGTTATTACAAACTAAAATGCCAATAGAATTGATGTTGCTTTATCTTGAAAATTCACAAGATGTTGTTGAGTTCAGAAATAGTATTCGGAGTTATAACAACATGTTTGCTTTTACATCAATTGGAGCTCATTGCTATAAATCATTAGCAAGGCGAAGCAATGGGATTTATACGTACAAAGTGCAAGGACAATTATATCATTTTATTCACCAATTGACACCTGAAGATGGTAAAAAACCAACTAATGTACAGCTATATTTCTTTGACATAGAACATGAAATGTCCAATCGTCTTTCTATATCTGCTAAGTTCAAAGAAGATCTTGTTCGAAGGCTTACCTCAATGTTGCAGAACAACCCTTATTCTATATTTTTCCGAAGTCTTAATGGGGTGGCTGAACTGGATGATTATAAGATTACTTTGAAAGCTGAACCTGACTTGGATCAAAGAGTTTTCAACAAACCATCTGTATCATAGATTGCTGCAATGTGGTCTGAATCAAATAATAGTGAAGAAAATTTGGGTCAGCATATACAAGTATATCCTAAATATGGTCCAACTCAAATTGTAAAGCATTACTTTGGGTGTTATGATCCAATGCAATATTCTTTGATTTTTCCAAATGGTGAACTCGGTTAGCATCCAGGAATAAAACGGCTACAATCAAGAGTTGATAGAAATGATTATTTAGTCACATGTCCTGGAGAGAGAGATTTTGATATAAGAAATTTTGCAGATGGAACCATTTCCATAGATGCTGAAAGAATAGTATTTATATAAATTATTAGCAATTTTTTCATCATAGTGTATATAACTGTGTGTTTGTGTGCGTGTTTAGACTTATAGATATTAACTCATATTTTTTCAGGTACAAAAAAAAAACAAAGTGAAGAAATATACAGTTTCATGCAGAGAGTATTATTGCTACAAATTACAAATGAGGAATAAAGATACATCATTTCTTCTTCATGTGGGCAGACTTTTGCAGTAGTTTGTGGTAGACATGTATATAAAAATAGAAACATCCAGGCTTGAATTTGTTAGATCACCAGATATTCAGAATCGTATGAGAACATAAATTTATAAAGGTTTATTGGATAGCATCACAAAAGGACATGTTTCTGGTGCTGATATAGGCAAACGAGTAATATTACCTGGTTCATTTATTGGTGGTCTAAGGAATATGCACAAAAGATATATGGATGCTATGGCATTGGTGCAGCGCTATGGTAAACCTAATATATTTCTTACTATGACTGCAAATCCAAGCTGGCTTGAGATTCAAAACAGCAAATTGTCCTCTGATGAAGCACAAAATAGACATGACTTAATAGCACGAGTATTCAGAGCAAAACTTGAACTTTTAAAAGAAGAACTATTCAAGAAAAAAATATTTGGAGAAGTTGTTGTATATACATATGTCATTGAATTTCAGAAAAAATGATTGCCTCATGCTCATTTTCTCATTATTCTAAAGCATGGTTCAAAGCTCTATTCTGCCGAAGCACATGATGGAATTGTAAGTGTTGAGTTACTTGATGTTAAAATCTATCCATATCTTTATACCTTAGTTGCTAAACATATGATGCACGGCCCTTGTGGAGCTTTTGATCCAAATTGTGGCTGCATGAAAAAAGGATATGGTTGTAAAAACAAATATCCAAAAGTATTTTCACAGAATACGATTCATAGAGAAAATACATATCCCATTTATCGTCGTAGAAATGACAAGAGAACTATCAAGGTACGTGGGCATTATCTTGATAATCGTTGGGTAATTCCTCATAATCCATATTTACTTTCAAAATTTAATTGTCATATCAATATTGAAATATGTTCTACAATTCAAGCTGTAAAATACATTTTTAAATATATATACAAAGGACATGATAGAATTTCCTATAATCTAACATTGGAAGAAACAAGTGGCATGATTGATGAAGTCAAAAATTTTCAATAAGCACAGTGGATTTCTCCACCAGAAGCAATATGAAGAATATTCAAATTTGATATAAATCAAATACACCTTGCTGTTATAAGTCTACCAATTTATTTAGAAGATGAACAAACTATCACATTTCATTCTCAACAATCACTACAGAACATTGCTAATAATCCAAGTTTGAAAAAAACTATGTTAAGGCAATTTTTTTATATGAATAAATACGACTCATATGCTCAGAATTTAAAATGTTTGTATATTCAATTTTCAGAATATTTTACATGGATTCCGCAATCAAAGGAATGGCAGAAGCGAAAACAAAGAGAAGTTATTAGCAGAATTCATAATATACATCCATCACAAGGTGAGAAATACTACCTTCGCATGCTTTTAATGCAACGTCGTCAACCAACGTCTTTTAAAGATTTAAGGACTGTTGATCAAAATATTGCAAAGACATATAAAGAAGCTGCTCAAATGTTAGGCCTTCTTCAACAAAATAATAATGCAGAACTTTGTATGGAAGAAAGTATTATGTATATGATGCCAATTGCTTTACACCAACTATTTGCCACTTTACTTATCCACTGTAATCCAAAGAATCCAAGACAATTATGGCTAAGATTTGAAGATTTCCTTTCACAAGACTATAATCATGACAGAACACTTAGTCAACATATGATCAGAAAAAAAGTTTTGCGGATGATTGATGATTGTTTATATTCCATGGGAAGAACATTGCAAGATTTTGACATTATTGATGATCTTACTGAATTGGGACAAGTTGATTGTTTGACGAAAGAATTACAAGCAGAGAAAAGTATTGTTATTTCAGCTGAAGAGTTGCAGTCGGTATACAAGTTAAATTCAGATTAGAAAAAAACATTTGATACAATTATATATCATATAAATAAGAACATATCAAGGATGTTCTTTATAGATGGTTCTGGTGGTACTGGTAAAACATCTCTATACAAGGCTTTGCTTACAGCTATAAGATCAGATGGTCATATTGCTCTGGAGTAGCTGCTTCTATTCTTCTAGGAGGACGAACAGCTCATTCCAGATTTAAGATTCCAATCCATGAAGAAACAAACAAATCATGCAACATAAGCAAGCAAAGTACACTTGCTTATTTATTGAGGGCTGCAAGATTAATTATTTGGGATGAAGCTACTATGACAAAGTGAACTATTATCGAACAATTCGATCAGATATTAAAAGATGTCACAGGATGCAATGAGTTATTCGGTGGTAAAATTATTGTTTTTGGTGGCAATTTTAGACAAACACTGCCTCTAATTCCTAAGGGATCAAAAGAAGACATTATAGATGCAAGCATAGTCATGTCACCACTATGGGATCAGTTTGAAAAGATAAAATTACAACATAATATGAGGGCACAATCAGATGCAATATTTTTAGAATATCTATTGAGAATTGGAAATGGAGTTGAAGAAGTGAATGAAGACAATGAAATTCAGATTCCAGAGAGCATGAACATTCATTTCATCGATGATGTTACATCACTCAATATGTTAATTGATGCAGTTTTCCAGACTTTCATTGCTTCAGTGTTGATATTAGTTCCATTGTGAACAGGGCAATCCTTACAACAAGAAATGATTTTGTTCACAAAATTAATGACATGCTAGCAAGGTTTCCAGGAGAAGAGATTTTATATCATAGTTATTATGAAGCAAAGGATTTATCAAATCAAGTGGATCAAGAGGATTTTTTCCATACACTCATTCCGCAAGGATTTCCACCTCATCGCCTTATTCTAAAAGAAAATGCTCCAGTAATGTTTCTAAGAAATATCAATCCCAGCAAAGGTTTTTCAAATGACGCTTGACTTATATGTAAGGCCTTTCAAAAAAATATTATCCAGGCACAAATTTCTATAGGCTCACACACTGGTAAATCTGTCTTTATTCCACGTATTATGTTAGAATGTTCAAAGAGTGATTTTAGCTCTGTGCCATTCAAGAGAACACAATTTTCGGTACGTCTTTGTTTTGCAATGACTATTAATAAAGCTCAAGGACAAACATTGGATTTTGTTGGTATATATCTAAAAGAACCAATTTTTTCACATGGGCAATTATATGTTGCTCTATCACGAGGAAAAAGTGCATCACATATAAAAATTCTTATTAGACCTTTAACACCACTTAGCAAGAGTACAAATTTAACAAAGAATGAAGTATATAGTGAGGTTTTATCAACAATAATAGCCAATACTTAAATTAAATATGAATTAATTAACATAGAAAAAATTCAAATTTTAAAATTGGGATTATGTTCAGTTCTTGCTGTTGTTATTATATCTATTTTTGCATAACTTCTTTTTTTTTGTATTAATTTTTATCTTTGTTACATAATCGCAAATGCATTATTGCTTTCTTAACTTACTTCAATGGTTGTTCATATTTATTCAAGTTTGTGAGAAATTCTTATTTATTTTAATGATTATATTTTTTGTTTATAATTAGTCAATAAACTTTTTATATTATAGTTGAATTCCTTAAATGTTATAAAAGAATTTTATTAGATTGATTCAATTGTTTATTCTTGCTTAACAATTTTTTTTACATATGTAGAAAAATGGAAAACAAATGTATACCACTTTCTAACTTGACAGACAAGACTGGAAATTGGGTTTCAAAACTAATTCTTAGTGAGAAAACACCAATTCGCAAAGGTAAAGACAATGGAGGTTCCTATCAAAGATTTGTGTTCACTGATGTATAGGTATGACCAAATTTTTCCATCATGTATGTAGTCTTTTTTTTTGTACTAATATTTATCATATTTAATATTAAAAATATCACAGCATCATACTATACAAGCTATTGAATATAGCGAAGATGTGCATCAACTTGACAAAGCATTGCAGCTATATAAAACGTACTATATTGGCAATGCAATTGTAAAAACAATCGTTGGTACATTCCCACGATATGGTTCATCCACTTATCAAATGGTACTAAAAAAAGTGTCTTCATAAAGGAAGTGCAAAAAAGAGATGAACTGTTGGTTGATGACTCGTATCTTTTAACCAAATTTAGAGACTTTTATGCCAAGATGGACAACAATGACTTGAAAATCAGTTAAGAACATGTATCTTCATTATTTTTTTTATGTAATGCATTTATCATATATCATTCTTTTTTTTAACTATATATATGCATTACATATGATTTTGTAGATATCCTCTCTGCCATTATCCATGTTCTTCCCCCAAGAACAGTACCAGTTAAAAATAGAAGCACTCCGATACAAGAATTTATCATTGTTAATGAAGAGTAATTGTTTTTATCTTTTACTATATGATATATGATTATTATAAACTATAAAAAAATTAACTTAATCTGAAATTATATATACAGGTGCAGGCCAATGATACTTACTTTTTGAGAAGATTTTCTCCAAGTTGAAGCACCTCAAATCATTAATGTTGTTTATGAGATGCCCATTGTTCTTGGGATAAGACTAACAGTAACATCTTTTCATGGTAAGTATTCAAAGAATTACTTTAAGTCAAGATTATTGCTATTAACATACAACTTTCTGTATTTTAGGAATATCTTTGCGCACAATGTCAAATAGCATGATTTTGTTTGATCCACCATTATCACAAGCAAGATATTTGAAAACATGGTAAACATACATATCACCACTTGATTACAATTGGTTTATTTCCAAATCATTTTAATATTATTCTTCTGCTAACCGACGCATTATGAATACAGGTTGGAGGCAAATAAAGATCAGGTTCAGAAGATTGTTGCAGAAAAATTATATGAAAACAAGTATCAGATTATCAATAATCCAACTGAAAGCCAAATCCGTAAAATTAGTCAGCTAATAAGCCTCACAGAAACAGTAAGTTTCACACTTTTGCCAATTATTTGTAAATCTATATGTAGATAAATACATTATTTAAGATAGCATGATGATTTAATATGAAGGTTAAATCCTATTGGATAAAAGCTGAAGTGACAATTCCAGAGACAAATAAAAAATTCTATTACCTTGTTTGTCCAAATTGTTTCAAACCAACTGATGCTGAACTAGAGACTGAGTTTACATGCTTATATTGTGCTGCAACTTCACCAGCTCCGCAACCTCAGTAAGATACAAAATAAAAGAAAATTATTTTTTCCTCTTTTGTTCAATCTATACATTATTCACCATAATAATTGATAAATTTTTTCAGCCTACGTTTTCAAGTCGAACTTTCAGATGGTTATGCTAGCTTACAAGCTTCCATAGATCAAAAAATGCAGAATTGTTACTTGAAATGACTGTTGATCAATTAATTGATATGGAAAAAAAGGTTAGCTTGTTTATACAGAACTATATCACATATAGCTATCATTTCTAGATTAAAACATTATTGATAATCAATGATTATATTTTGTTTTACAGGATGAGAAGTTAGATTTTGATGTGATCAACAAAAAATTTCAAAACATCAAACTACTCTTTCATTTAAGAGTCAACAACTTCACAACAAGGATGGGACAAGTTGTAAGATACAATGTAATGGCATGTCTTCGAACTGAAGACAGATCTGCACAAGTTTTACAGTTGATAGGCATAGGCACATCATCAAAGTTTGCACTAATTGAAAGCCCCAAGCAGACAACAATCACAATTGAAGATAATGGGTCATCAAACAAAATTGAAAGTGCACATCATGCTTTAACAAGCATGCCAACAAATATGACAACAACTGCAGAACACAAGGCAGAAACAACCAAGTTTGTTATACCTGTGTTGGCTAAGACAAGTTTGGAGCAAGCATTTGACAAAGAAAGCAAGCAAACAACACTGATAAATAAACTTAGTATTAACATATTTTGAAAACTACTGCTCCAGCATTTAAATAATACGATGTGTAAATATCTATCTTTTTGCTTTGTTCTTATGGTTAAACATATCAACTAAACTTTTGTATACCTTGCTAAGACAAGTTATGCTACTGCTAAATGACTTTTGGTATTTAATAGAAAAGTGTGTTTGTACCTATAAACTATTAGTTTCAAACAAAAATCGATTACAGCTATTTTAGAATCCAAGAACAAAAATTTCTAATTGAAAGAAAAATACCATCAACAAATATATCATACAATATGAAATAATAATCCTCAATATCACAAATCAGTAAATATAAAGAAATAAATATGAACAAAAATTCCTTACAGTTTTGGTAACAGACCTAAAAAGAATGCCAAACAGCCAAATCGGAACACCACTTTATGTTGTGCGGTTAGATATAAATATTCCCTTCTGGTGCTCGCTTTATTTGATATGCTTTCCCATTCTACAGTGCTAAACCTAAAAATGAACAAACAAAGCAAAATATATCCAAGAGTAGGAGAAATAACCTAGCATTTGAATAAGGCCCCAAAAAGACAAACCCAATGAACATGCCCCGGGCTACCGCACTGTGTGCGGTATGCCCAAAACTAGTATATATTAAGAGATATATACCATTGTTAGTTTGTGCAACAAAAAGACATGAATTTGAGCCACCATTATCTTGTTGCGAAAATGGGAATATCAAACTATTAGATGTTGAAATTATCGAAGCACTATTTAACATATTCACTTCTATTTCAGTTGAGACAAGAGAATTTCAAAAGAATATGTGCCTAAAATATTTTTTTTTCATTCACATCGTTTGGAATAGTTTTAAATAAGTAGCTTACATCAAGTAGGAGAAGAGTTTTCACGTCAATTTAAATCTCAAAGATAGGTTCATCTTCATTTTCCATCTTCAGTTCTAGAATAAAACTCACCGAAGTATTGTCAATTATATTTTTATGATTTAAAACATGAGTTGCACAACAAAATGAAAATCATCCCTGACATAAATTTCAATGTTGCAACCATTGAGAAACTTATGTGCATAATAGAAAAAAAAACTCTTTATGCACGATTTTCTACGACAATTTAAGTATTATTCTTCATTTAAAAATCTTTATATCCACATTATGAATTATGCCTATATTTTCATAAAGGAAAGTTGGGCACTAATATTTTTGTGTGATTTGGTTTAGAAAAGTTCTTTTTACACATTTTTAGATGAATCGATTTGTTTACGAAATTTTTCATTTTTAGCCCCTAAAAGAATTCCAAAGGTAATTATTATCTTTCAAAATTCCTTATATTAGTCTCTTTTATATAATTATCATTTTCATTTTATATGTTTTTATTGAAACTATTTAAATCTTTGATGATTCTTTGAAAATGTGCAAAATGAAAAATGGAAGCATTTAGGATTGTACTATGTGTAAAATATGTATAATTAAGTAGTGTGTGAAAATATATGTATCAGCCTTCAAATGTTTTAACATTTCAAGGTACTAAATATAATTGGCTAAATTTATCAATTCATTACTATATGCAAATGTATTTACAAATTTTTCTTGTCAAGTTAATTTCAACTTTCGAGCATCACTTCATCCACAATACAAATACATTAAAATGGTCAAGAAGTAAAATAATTAGAAAAATGGTAAGCATCAAGTAAAAAACATAAAATCACGTAATTTTTTCATACAAAAGCTTTATTTTAAAATAAATTTAATAAGTTTCACTCACATAATTTATCGATGGGATCAAAATAACAAAGGATGTCGAGCAAGTTAAAATTATATTACAAAAAACTAAGGTCATTTATGTCAAAAAAAAATCAACCTTCAAGATATAGTACAAAATCGAGAATCACTTAATGAGACAAGTTAAAAAAACAAAATTACAAAATGTATTTCCACACTAAATATACCTATAAATTATTCTCTTGCAAAATACATACTACAAATTCTGGGTAACAATAACAAATATTGAAAACAAATATCTGCCATACTACAAGTCATGCAAAAAATAAAAAAAAAAGCATAGAAAATATATGAGAACAGAAGAATCGTCCATGATGCGAACAAGATATATCAAATTTTACCTTGAAATAACTTTAATATACATATCTAATTTTAAAAATAAATATAAAATAATTTTTTATATTTTTGAAATATTTATTTTTTTCAATTTTAAAGGTTCATAATTAATATGGAATGGGTTTGTTGAGTATTAGGCTATGCATAAAAATCGTGTTTAAACCTAAATTTGTTTGTTATGGCAACTTTTGGACCTATTTTATTTTCCTAATCAATTTTGATTTCTTTTTTTATTTAGTTTTGGTTTTCTAAATCTATATAAGTACATGTAGGGTTTATTTTACATATTATGATATTACGATATTATTGATATTCAATAAAATTATTTCAACTTCAGTGGAATTTGCGTTTTGGAAAAGGTTATTGCATTCCATTAACTTGTTACATGTTAAGTGCTATCAGAGACAAAAATTTTCCTTTGTTTACGATAGTCAATCAAAACGGTGAATATATAACCCTTTTTAACGTATTAAGGGAAGTTCAAAACTTAACAACTGCATTTCAAACCTTTATTGTTGCGAGTAATGCAGATTAACCAGGGCAATACAGATGGTACATCAAGGCAATCTGATATTACTCCAACAGACTAATAAGATTTTAGCCAACAAGGATAATTCGTATGAAGAAGAGATTATAGAAATTAATGGTATATTTGCTAAAACAATGCAATTTATGACAATTTTGATTTGGTTGAATATTTTGGATTATTTGAATTATTTGTTGAAATTGAAAGGAAGAAATTATAAATAAATAAGAAAAAGAAAATGGCAATTTCACTATGAAAGGAAAGAATAAATCATGAGTTTTTGAAGAGACAAAGGAAATCAAACACATGATTGAAGAAAAAATAGCTAAAATTTTGATATGGAAAAATTTAGTATTATTTGGGTAAATAATATTGAAAGGATTGTTAAAATTGAGGATTTAAATTATGATTTCTTATATTTTGAAAATTATGTTCAACATTGTCTATTAGAAGAAAATATCAATATGTGGGGGTTTTTTTATAAAAAAAAAGGCAATCAAAAAATATTTTCATGTGCTACAAAATCTGTCTAGAACTATTATGTGAAGACAAAGGTCTAATACAAAATCAAGAATGCAACAAGATTTTAAAAGAAGTTCAAGCACCTGATGATAAATGGTGTTGATTCAACTTTTGTGAAAATTTAGATTAAAAGAGGTTGGTTGGTTCATAATGAAAATAATTTTTGTGAATAAGAAAGATATTTATACCTAATATAGGGAGAACATTGTGCGGTTTTAATGTTTTTGCATAATATTTTTAACCGCACAATTACTTGTAGTTTATGAAAAATGAAAACTATAACCAACTATTAAAAATTTTAAACCATAAATTGCGGTTTGTAATTTTTTTTGTGAAATGTGATGTAGTGTATGCGGTTTAAACTTTAAATATATCCAATACCTAATTAACAAAATAAAAAATAGCATTATCTTAACTTATAAACAAAGAACATGGTAACACTTATATTAAATTTTTAAAGAACATATAGACGTGTATGAAATATAAAATTTAAAATAACAAAAATTAAAAGTTTGTTTATCGTAATAACATAATCCAACAAAAACTAAAAAAAAAATTACTATAGTTACCATATTCATGTTTTGAAATATATGGCATATGTATATTATTTTATTATATTATTATATGTGAAAAGAAAAGTGTTCGTGCTTATAGCTAATACAATATAAAACTATGAATAAGCTTAATGTAAAGTAAGTGTAAACAACTAATGCAAATTATCAGTACTTGTCATGTAAAATTATTTTATATAGAATTATATTACTATTATCATATTCCTGCGGTGCTGTAGCCAAAACCAACCATTAGAGAAAAATAAAACCATAGTTTATACATTATATAGTGTTATGCGGTATGGTTTGATTAGTGTGGGTGATTTTTCAATTTTCTTGAACACCCTTGCTAGATAACTCGATGACGATTTCTTATCAAGCGAGGGAACTCACATAGAATGGATTTGTTGAGTATTGAACTATGTAGGAAAAATTATATTTAGACCAAAATTCCTTTATTTTGGCCACTTTTGGGCCTATTTTATTTTTCTGTTTAGTTTCGATTTCTTTCTTTAGTTAGTTTTGGATTTCCTAAAACTATATAAGTACTTGCAGTGTTTTATTTTCTATAACACAATATTACAACATTATTAATATTCAATAAAACTCTTTTAATTTATGTGAAAATTTGTGTTCTTTGATAAATTGTATCTTCCTTTAAGTTGTCTCATGTTAATAATAGTATCAAGAGTAGCGAAGAAGATAAATTTTAAGAAGAATAATACAATAATACTTTATAATTTGAATAGAAGTTAAGAAAGAAAAAGAAAGTATAATAAATTCATGTAATAATTTTTTATGCATAAGTTAATTCTTTTTGTTTATTGCCTTTTTAAATAACATACTATAAAACAAACATGTGCATCGCACCTACCTAATTTCTAGTTTCCTATAAACGAGTAATGTGCTTTTTATTAAAAACTGAGAACCATTAAATTAAGATGGATAACATTAACATTAGGAACCTAAATCAAAACCAGAGTTGCAAAAAATGCATATTATGGCTTCTGAGAAAGAAGCTGCCTTGGCTGCTGCCACTCCCGGTAAACTCCCCTATTATATTTGACAAGATCATTAACAATTTAACAAGGAAATACATTCTAAATTTGTTTACGAGGATGACAAGGTTTTGGCTTTCAGAGACATAAATCCTCACGCTCCCACACATTGTGATTATCCCCAAATTGAAAAATGGCCTAACTGGTGTTTCTAAGCTGAGAAAAGGCACATTGAAATTCTCGAACGCCTTATTTACGAGAAAATATTAAATAGTTAATAACCACTAATACATAAAATGATTTGGTAGTTAACTCCCAATACTTTCCCATATTTACACACAAAATTAGTTGCTAAACAAGGTCTGGAAGATACGTGATTAATGATGGTCCCAGTGGATGTCAATGTTGGATATTTAATATAGTCCAATAATATGTTCTAATATAAGTCCAATAGATAATAAACCTTGTAATGGGCCTGAATGGGTAAGAGTCCATTAACTGGTTTTAACCCTAGTGTATTCCTATATATATGCTAGCTGGAGGCAGCATGCTAGGTATTCCAAACTAGATACCTAGGGTGTAATGCTTCAAACAATTGTATATTGAATTGCTTGACCTAAAACTCTAACAATCTTGAAGCATTATAAAAGTTAGAGTACTGTTCCGGCGGTGGCGTACTGTAGTGGCGGCGTTACTGTTTGGGTACTATTCGGGTACTGTAGCGGGTACTGTTCCGGCACTGTTTATCAGGTGCACTCCTTCCAATTTTTATTTAGAAAAAAATGGAAATTTATGTGCCAATTGATATGGTTAAACTATATGTGCCAATTGATATTGTTAAACTTCAGTCTTTTAGTGGGTCTGATTTTAATTCCTGGAAACGAAAGACTCAATTTGGTTTAAAATATGAAAATATTTTTTATACTATTATGAGTACTTTTGTTGATACCACTGAGAATGTTGATGAATCTGACTACTAAAGAAATTTGGGACAATTTAGATACTCAGTTTAAGAAAGATGGGGAATTGTCAAAAACAATTTTTGTTGACAAATTCATGGATTTCAAATTCAAGGAAGATATGGAAATCACTCCTCAAGTCACTGATCTAGAAAACTTGATATCTAAATTGATTACTAAAAACATCAATGGTTGTAATTCTTTCCTCGTTCGTGCCATAATTATAAATTACTATCTGCATGACATTCTTTCAAAACTGAGATATACAGGAAGAAAGTTCAGGTGGGATTGGATAATCTTAAACAGTTCATTAGAATCGAAGATGAGAATCGAGTTAGGAATACATTGGAAATGGTTAGACAGCACCAGTCAGCTACTAACGCGGTAATATATCCCAAGAAATTTCCTAAGAAATCCAAGTTTCCCAAAAATGAGTCTCAACAATTAGAGGCCAAAAAGCCTATCTTTAAGAAAAAGAAGGGCAAGTGCCATAATTATAGGAAATGGGGCCATTTTATAGAAGATTGTAGGCTACCAAAAAAGGACAAATCTGACACACCATTGGAAGCACATATGCTGCTGCAAAAGACTGAGCCTCAAAACTTTGTTGCTATGGTAGGCAATCATAGAAAGGCCAATACTTCTTCAGTATGGTGGTTAGATTCTGGGGAAACATGCCATGTTTGTCAAACTAAAAAGTTACTTGATGATGTTGTTGAGGCCAACGAAACTATTGTTGTGGCTAGTGGGGTGACAGAGATCATGACTCACACTGGTACTGCAAATATCAACCTCTCTTCAAGTAAACTTTTAACTTTAAAAGATGTTAAAGTAGTTCATGAGATCCAAAAGAATTTAATTTCTATTAGTGGCTTAGAACATGCTGGCATGAATTTATTTTTCTCTAGTGGTAGAGTCACTTTTCTGTGAACTCTCATTATTTTGGTTTTGCATTCTTGATTGGTGGTATGTATGAATTAAGTACTGGAACTGAAATGGTTAGCCAAGTTAGTTCAACTCTAATTGATCCAATGATGTTGCATAATTGGTTGGGACATGTGAACTACAAGAAAATGGTTAGACTAGTTAAAAGTCATAATATACCTCTCAATACTTCGATTAGATTTAACAGATGTGAAGTTTGTGCTCAAACTAAAATCACTAGAAGTCCTTTTCGTCCGGTTTCTTGGAGTACATAACTTCTTGACTTAATACATTCTGACCTCTGTGACTTTAAAAGTTCTCCTACTAGAGGTGGTCGGAAGTATTTGCTCACTTTTATAGACGATTTTTCTCGATATTGTCATATTTCTCGATGGCTCATTCATATACTTGTTAATTTACTCCCGTTTGTTGAATTATGTTGGTATTTCTGCTGAGAAGAAACGGGTGCTTCCTTTGATTCATTGTCATGT
Organism: Ophiorrhiza pumila; assembly: GCA_016586305.1. NCBI lineage: Eukaryota > Viridiplantae > Streptophyta > Magnoliopsida > Gentianales > Rubiaceae > Ophiorrhiza > Ophiorrhiza pumila. The sequence continues at coordinate 10,494,195 of BLIW01000005.1, read as the reverse complement.
GCTTCATATAAATGTGGACCCTGTGGTGCAATTAGTGATAAACAGTTAAGGAGAGGTCTCATTTACATTGCTTCATGTTCTCGGCTAGCCATTGCGCTGCCGCCCTTTGGTTTGAAGATTGGTCAATTGACCAATATCATGGAATTCATGTCATAATGCATAGGCTTCACAAATTGCAATTACTTGATGTCATAATGCATAGGCTTTAGAACGGGAAATAGAAAGTTATACTCTAGAGGGTCTAGAGTAGACATTTTCTTCTTTCCATTTTTTTACATTTAATCATAAAATCATGTAATGGAGTAGTACTCCATATTTCTTGCTTTTTATTTTGTAACGATGTGTTTGGGTATATCCAACATTGTATTTTGCGTATATAAATTCGGTTTAAAAAAATGTGTGTTATAACTCAAAAAAAAATCAAAAGATGAAGTTTTTGATAAATTTAAAATTTTCAAGAATCGTGTTTGAAACCAATTTACTTTGAAAATCAAAAAGTTGAGGAGTGACATATGAGGAGAATATACATTGACAGGGTTCAAGGAATTTTGTGCTTCAGAGGGCATAATCCTTGAAACTACTGCTCCTTACTCACCTCAATCAAATGGCATAGCTGAACGTAAGAACAGGACGTTAATAGGAATGTTAAACTCTATGTTATTGACAGCTGGCATGACTTCCTATTATTGGGGAGAGGCAGCTTTGAATGCTAATCATATCCTCAATATGTTGCCGCACTCTAAGTTGTTTTTAACTCCAAATGAGATATGGCATAAACATCCTTGTAAATATGATACTCTTAAGACTTGGGGGCTGTATTGCTTATGTAAGGATACCAGACCCTAGATGACCTAAGGTGGGGCCTATGACTAACACTTGTGTGTACCTAGGTAGTACAGAGGATAGTGCTAATGATCGATTCTTGGATCTATCAACCAATGTGGTTATAGAATTTAGAGATGTTGTTTTCTTTGAAGATAAATTTCTTTAAGATAAAGGGTTGACAGTATCAGGCACTGTCGAAATCATTTCAGAGTCACTTATTGAACCTGAATTGACTTCCTCTGATACTCGGATTCCTACTGAATCTGTACCTTTAAGAGTATCTACAAGACAACGGTTCGCAATACGTTTGATGAGGATTTTGTCACTTACCATTTAGAAGATGATCCATCCACCTATAATAAGGCGATGAGATCTAAGAACTCCCTATTATGGACAGAAGCCATTGTTGATGAAATGAGCTCTCTGTTACAAAATCAAACTTGGGATCTAGTTGATTTGCCGAAAGGGGCTAAGACTATATGTTGCAAGTGGATTTTGAAGAAGAAAATTAATTCTGACTGATCTATAGCTCGGTATAAAGCACGTTTAGTAGCTAAGGGCTATACCCAAGATAGATTATTTTGATGTCTACTCCCCGGTCTGTCATTTGACTACGATAAGAATTCTTCTTGCTTTGGCATCTATTGAGCACTATGTTGTGCATCAAATGGATGTAAAGACAACTTTCCTAAATGGAGATCTGACTGAGGAGATCTACATGAACCAACCTAAAGGGTTTGTCATGAAAGGTTTCGAGAACAAAGCTTGTAAGTTAAACAAATCTTTGTATGGTATGAAAGTACGTTTTACAGAGCAAGGTATTACTCTTAGCTCATTACACTAACAAATTACTTTCTACATGGGGATACAGTGAATATACCGTGGTTGAGACACCGTATAATTCTAATGGATGGCTGAGCCCCAATGAGGGAGCTAGCGTGAATCAATTAGCTTATTCTAAATTAATTGGTAGTCTCATGTATCCGATGGCATGCACTAGACCAGACATAGCTTTTCTGTAGGCATGCTGAGTCGTTTCACTATTAATCCTGACCATGAACATTGGCATGCCCTCACGCGACTTATGCGATATTTGAAGGGTACCTCTAACCATGCACTATGTTATAGTGGTCATCCTCCTATCTTGGAAGTATTTTCTGATGCTTCGTGGTGCTCATCCATAGGGGATAGCAAGTCTACCAGTGGTTATATTTTCACACTGGGTGGTGCAGCTATTGCATGGAAATCCAAAGGGTAGACTTGCATTGCTTTGTTGCTTATGGAATCAGAACTTTCTGCTCTAGCTTCCGCAGGAGGAGAAGCAGAGTGGATAAGAGAACTGATCCTGGATATTTTACTAACCTTCTTAAAGATTATGTCTTTAAGTATGTTCTGTGATAATCAGGCTACAGTTTCAGTAGTACAAAACTCACTCTTTAATGGTAAGAGAAGACATGTTAGACTGAGACATGCCATGCTGACGTATCTCATAGAACATAGTATTATTACTTTGGTCGATGTGATATCGAAGGATAATATGGTTGATGCTCTAACAAAGGGACTGAACAAAGCTCGAATCTTCAAAATTGTGGGCGATATGGGGTTAAAGACTATATAGATATGTCTTAACCGACATTCCTGGGGTTAAAGATTATATAGATATTTCTTAACCTACATTCATGTTAATTTTGAATTTTCGCATTTCCCTTTGCGAGATAAGATAAGCACTTGATAATATTTCGTCGATGATTATAGTTGTCAATATATCATTCCACATCTGATGATATATCCTTTTTGGGTGTGTTGTCTCATTCCACATATGATGAGGTGATTTTACTCACTCTGGATGTTCTGTTTAGAGCGGTAGTATCATTCCATATTTGATGATGCTACTTAACTAAATTTGGACTTGACAGCTGTAACATTCCAGATAGAAATATTGAAAATGGTTCTTTTGAAAAAGAAACTGTTTAGGTCTTGTTCTTATAAAGAAACTGGACATTGATGTTTATTGGAAATGGTTCTTTTGGAAAAGAAACTGTTTAGGTCTTGTTCTTATAAAGAAACTAGACATTGATGCTTATTGGAATATGGTATTGATGCATTTTGACATTGATATATATTTATTTTCAATCATTGAGATATTGTGCTAAGTTCTTCGCTTGAACTAGACACTTTATTTTGTTACATAAATGATTAAGTTCATATTTGGTAACTTATAGAAAATGATGGAAATGGAGGAGCTTATTCCAACTGGAATCCTGAAGGATGATCTAATTGATGGATAATTTCTCTAGAGCTATGGACTGTGGGGGACTATTATTTGAATAATTGGTCCACTTACATATGCTTTGCCCATTTAGTTTGAGTTTAGAATATTTCTAAAACTCTTGTATTCGAAGTTTAGATATTTCTAAAACTTTGATCTTGGTAACACTTTTGTTTGTGTTTGGTTGAGTTTAGATTGTTTTCTAAATCTCATAACTGTGGTTAAAGAATTCATAATTTTGAGTAATGAATCTTTTGTGCTATGAATGATTCAATCATCTGTTTTGAACATTACATTATCTATTTATTGGATTGTGCTATATGTAGAACATAGGAGGAGATTGTTGGATATTTAATATAGTTCAATAATATGTTCTAATATAAACCCAATAGATAATGAACCTTTGTAATGGGCCTGAATGGGTAAGAGTCCATTAACTGGTTTTAACCCTAGTGTATTCCTATATATATGCTAGCTGGAGACAGCATGCTAGGTATTCCAAACTAGATACCTAGGGTGTAATGCTTCAAGCAATTGCATATTGAATTCCTTGACCTAAAACTCTAACAGTCAATTCGTTTATACCTTCACATTCACCTTCTTTGAAGGCGACAAATGAACTGCAGGCCACCTATTTAAGGTTGTGGTACCTTAAAAATTGTTCCCCTCAATTAGTACAACTAGATTTAAGGCAGTGGCGGATCCAGAAATTTTACCTTAGGGGGGCGAATATAAACTATCGTGTATATGAATACAATAATTTTAAAATATTTAAAACATGACAACTTCTCAAATTTAAATAATATCTAAAATAAAATACATATAAGATGCAGTTTATATTTTATCGAATGTAGACATTCGAAATTGTGCCCGTCAGTCTTTTATACTATCAAAAGTATCTATGTTAGAATCTATATCACTACTTCTAGCAATACCATTTTCTATATAACTGATCAATGAATTTGCAAGAAATTCATCTCCCATCTTATTCCGTAATGGCATTTTAATAAGTTTCATTGAAGAGAAAGCACGCTCTGTTGTGACACTAGATACAGGAAGAGTAAAATAATGAATTAAATAAAAAATTGTATCAAAATATTTGAAACTTTATACAATTAAGATAAAGAAAAAAGTTTTGAAATAAAATTAAAAATCTACACTTAACTATTTATATGGCTTTGACATATGAGAAAGACGTTTTCTTTTCTGTTGAAGGGTGTACAAGAAATTATTTTGAGTCGATTAAAGAAAAAGAGTAAAGGGTAATTGATAATGAAAAAAAAACCCTAGAAGAATATAATGTATAAAAATGGGCCAAAAGTATATGAATATTATAAAAATATTGAATAAATTTAATGTACAGGCCAAAAGTATATGGATATTCTAAAAGCATTTGATATTAATTCACAAGTAATAAATCCAAAAAATTAGTGGGCTTTACTAATAGTTAAACATATATGTCTAAAAGTTTGGAGGGGTAAATATATATATTTTTAAAAAAATTATAAATCATTAATATAAATAAAATTTTTAAAAATTCTTGGGGGTGGGGGGGTCCGCCTCTGATTTAAGGTGTGTCTTCTGCCATCACTAATAGAATGAAGGTTTCCTGATGTATTGGTTATGTGCTCTGAATGGAACTTTCTATTTATCCTTCAATGCTTGATCTATAATATATGTGAGGTCGCGTTTGATAAGTGAGAATCAATATTTTTTATGGGTTTGATTACATTTAATACTATAAATATTATATGATTAACTTTTATAACTGTCATTCAATTACTTTGATTATCCACTAATTTATCTACTATCAATTTTGATTATCCTTTCAATCATTAAGGTAAAAATAGCCACACATGTTTTTTACACACTATACATATTTTACACAAATTACACATATTTTACACATATTACATATATTTTCACACACTACAGACATTTTTACATACTGTACATATTTTCACATATTACATATATTTTATATACATTACACACATTTTTACATACTACACATTTTAACACACTACACATATTTTACATATACTACACTTATTTTCATAGACTATACACATTTTTCACGCACTACACACATTTTCACATATTACAAACATTTTTACATACTATACATACTTTTCACACACTACACACATTTTCACATATTACACATACATCTCACACAGTACACACATTTTCACACATTGAATAGTGATAAAATTTGAGATATCCTCTATTTTTTATTTTTTTTTAGAAAAAATCAATATTTTCATACTTTTCCAACAATTAATGAATCCATTAAAAACTGTAAATATTTGACCATTAATGATGGCTATCATTGATCCAATTCACTATTGATACATTGACATCGTCCTCAAACGGCAACTATGTCTTATGATGACGTATGCGCCAACAAAAATGATGCATTCCCACAAAATGGAGAATTTAAACACGGCGAAGTAAGACAAGATGGTCAGTAAAAATCTAAAATATTAAAAATAATATTGATGAGTCTCAAAATAAACCTCACGCCGTCCGGCAAGTCTTCAGGTCGTACTGAGCGTCCCGAGCACAACGAAGACCTGCAAAAGTCCCCGGGATTGATCCCAGGGAGAAAACTCCGATGCCTAAGTCAGTTACGAGCCTTAAGCAAATATTGATAAGCAATTGAGAATACTTGAATCGAATCCCCTTCCCAAGTGAGAGAGGGGTTGTATTTATAGAATACATACCTGAATTAGAGTTGTATTGAAACTCTAATAACATACCTTGAAGAAGGGTTTGTTGTAGTGTAAGAGTTGTAATAGAATTGTAACTCTTTTCATATATGTAATTGGAATATGATCTGAGAAAGAGTTGGACTCCTATGAACTGAACAATACTTGTTGTATTAGGAGTCTATTTCTGAGGTATTATAGTTAAAGTAAAATTCAACCATCATCAATAGCCCCTCAGGTCGGATTGAATTTATTCATTCCGATCTGAATAATAATTTTTGTATAATGCCGATCTGACATGCACATGTCTATCACTTTAAATATCGTGCCCGAAAAATAAGATTACACGTTTTCACGTTTCCATCCACGACTTCTCTGACAGACGCTTTGGGCGGCACATTCTCCCATTACAGCTGTCATGTATTTTCATCTTCTCACACCATTTAGTATAAATATGGCATTTCAGAATTCATTTGCTACTTCGATCATCCAGAGCTTTCATCCTCTAGTTCGGATTTATAGAAAAACTCAAGCGCTCTACTTTCAACTTCCTTTCCTTTCACTTCGGCTTTCTTATCAACAAGTAAGTAAATGTCCAATTCAGAACATTCTAATTCGTCTTCTGAAATTCGTTCTGAAAGTAACGTAGAATCTGAACACGATTCTGCACACACTTCCAGTGATTATTCTGATTCTTCTTCTAGTTCATCTGATAACTATCTCAATCCAGATAAAATATTGAAAACCACTAAAAAGTTTAGTTTAGTTCGTTCAGGGAAAGAGGATATGGAAGGTACCTCTAAAGTTGTTGATTCCAATAATCAAGACCGAACTGAAGCTTTAGATGACCTAGAAAAATTAGTTACTCATGCTATTCCCTTATCGGTAGAATTCCCTGAGGATCAGCCTTCATCTAGCCAATCTCAACCTGAAAACTTTAAATCATCTGACCCGACCACCAAATTAGTTGTCAGTAAATTAGAAACCCTGAACTCCAGCACTGATGGCTCCGCCCTTACACAAATACACGAAAATTTCTATATAAGCCCTTCTTTTGAAGTTAGGGCCCCCTTAGAAGGAGAAGTTGCCAGCCGACCTCTTGAGGGCTTCGTTAGCATCTTTGTAGAGCAACTTAGGTCTGGACTGAGATTTCCTTTATCTCAGTTCATCAAGGACGTCTTGGCTGACTACATGATCAGCTTGACTCAACTTACTCCAAACGCGATCAGAATTCTGGTCGGGTTTGAATTGTTTTTCAAACAACTAAAATACAAATGTTCTGTTCCATACTTTAGATACTTCTTCTGTTTAAAATCCTCTGGCAAGGACCCGGGTTGGTATTATTTTACCCGGCGAGCTAAAAACAACAGCTCGTCAGTGGAAAACCGAGTTCCATTCACGATTGGAAAGATAAATTCTTCTTTCTTAATATCAAGTCGGTGGGATGTGAATGGTATTGGAAAGAAGCTGGTCGCGTTACCGACCCAAGTTCTATGAAAAAACTTCCAAAAGAGCTTTCTGAGAAACTCGAATCTGAAAAGCGAGTTCTCAACACTAATTTCTTCCCTGAGAGGGTATTAGTGAAAGCCAAATTGAGTCCTGCCATCCTCCCTGCCGACCACACAAATTATGAGAAAAATGGGAAGAAGGGTACTTTGTTTGACCTCCTTTTTTTTTGTTATCCCTGTTCGTTACATATATTTTATCTGCCTCTCTTTTCAGTGACAAGCGTTGGAGATCTGTTCGAGGATGTTCCCGACCCTGTGGCAGCAGAAGAGACGCAGACCACAGAAACCCCTGTTCATATCTCCACTGAAATCCCCACGGACAAGAGGAACTTGGAGACGCAGAAATCCAAACCTCCTCCCACGTCGGCCAAATGGAAGGGAAAAAAACCTCTTCATGGGGTTGGAAAATCTCTGAAGGTCCTAAATGAGGTCCTTCTGAAACGAAAGACTGAAGACCCCGAAGCTGGGGGCTCGAAGAAGCCACGGATTACGGAGCCTGAAGTTTCTGAAGATGAAGACATCGGTCCATCATTGCTTGAAGATCTCCCTGCTCCATTGCTTAGATAATTAGAAGGCGAAGCCACTTATTCTCTGAACAATTTCCATCCTGATCTGCAGATAACAATTAATGACAGGTTGACTGTTGAAACAGCACCAAATTTCATCTACCGTGCATGTTCACGTCGGGACAGGAAGGCGATGAGGAAGACGATGACCTCTACACTTCACGAACGTCTTGCCCTTGGCGTTGCTCAGGTATTAAACCTGTGTTTGTGTTATTATTATTATTATTTTTTATTTTTTATTTTTTTTTTGAACTTTGTTATTTCCAACTATTCTTCAGGTCATGGTTCTAGCTTCTGAGGTTATCGATCGCAGCGAGGGTGTATCTGAGGGGCTGGATAAACTTTCAAGTGAAAAGGATGCCAACGTTGAGCAAATCCAAAATCTGACCTCGTCTTTAGATGCCGAGAAGGAAAAGACAGTTGAAATGAAACGAGAAGTCAGGTTACTACTAGACGACCTGAATGCTGTCAGAGCCTCTAATGAGAAGCTATCTACTCAGTTATCCTCAGCGGAGGCTAAGCTTAGCTCAGCAGAAGCCCGACTGGCATATTTGGAAGGAGAGGGCTCTTCTCAGCTTATTTCAAACTTCTTGGCATCTGATGAGGGGAAGAAGACTCTCGTTAAGCTATGCACTCCAGCTCGTAATTATGGCTATCACATGGCTCTGGTCGCTCTTAAGGAGAAAGTTCCCGACTTGGACATCACATCCGAGAAAGGTTATAACGTCAAATCCTTAGAAGCTTTGGATCGAGCCTTTGCCGACTTGAAGCTTGTTCGAGTGGATGGCAGGCAATACATTCCTCAGCCCTCTCACGAAGATACGGAGACTATGACCTGAGCCTGCGAGCTCATATATACAAATTGTAATAGCTGTAGGTTATTTTCATATTTCCTGAACAGCAGTTGACCAGTTTTTGGTCTTTTTTTGATATCCATTTATTTTTCAAATATTTAACCTCATCTTATTTTTGTGTAGCTCAATTTGTTTTTGAGTTCTTCTATTGACAAATGATTTGAACTAAACTTGTTCAAACTAAATTCGATTCAACTGCTTAATATATGAACCGCACATTTTTCCTTTGTATCAGCATTCGAGCAGAATCAAAGTTCTATATCTGATTGATAAGCAATCCGAACTGAATCAATTTTTTTGAAATCCAAACTAAATTGAACCTTAATATTTGAGTAATTCGAGCTAAATCAGACTTAATTCACATGTTTTCCTTTTTGGCGAAAAATTAATCGTGATGTGAAATCAGTTAACCCGAATTGAATTGAACTGCATGTTTCCTTTTTTGGCGGAAAGCAATAATACGACCTGAAATCTGTTAATTTGATATACATCAAACTGATTTGCATTTGGTCTGGATATTATCCTTTTTGTCGGAAAATCTATAAAATGATGTCGTAAAATCCACTTAATGGAGGAGTTTGTAAATACGACATGACTAAATTAACAAACTCAAGTTATAAGAATGAACTCATAAATAGTTGTTTTATTAATGTGTAGCCTTTTAGGCTAAATTACACTTATTGATGCACTAACGTGCTTAATTCGTGAAAACGAACTGAAGAATAACTTTAAACTACTGATAATATCTCCGCAAGTTGGTGATGTTCCACATCCTTGGGATAGTTCTTCCATTGAGAGTCTCCAATTTGTAGCTCCCTGAGGTGCCGACCTGGGCAACCTTGTAAGGTCCTTCCCAGTTCGGATCAAGTTTTTTGAGTCCTTCAACTCGGCTTGCTTCATTCTTGCGCAAAACCAAGTCTCCGGGTTGAAACTGAGTTTTTATGACTCGCCGATCATAATATCGGGCCATCTCAGCCTTGTACTTAGCTTCTGCGAGGTGTGCCATCTCACGCTTTTCTTCCAGCAAATCCAAACTTAATTGTAATTCTTCCGAATTCGCTTCTGAGATGAAGTGAATTATCCTTGGACTTGGGAGCCCAATTTCAGCTGGTATTACAGCTTCGGAACCATAAACCATACTAAATGGAGTTTCTCGGGTAGCGGTCCTAGGGGTAGTTCGGTACGCCCATAGAACATTTGGCAGTTCTTCTACCCAATCACCTTTAGCTCTCCCCAGTCTCGTCTTCAAGCCTTGAATAATTATTCGATTTTTGACCTCAGTCTGTCCATTTGCTTGAGGATGTGCTACCGAGGTGAAATGTTGTTTGATGTTTAGCTCTTCACACCAACTTTTGAACGGATCATGAGCGAACTGAGTACCATTATCAGACACAATGGTATTTGGTATTCCAAATCGGCATACAATCTGTCTCCACACAAACTTAACCATACTTTTCCCAGAAATACGCACAAGTGGTTCGGCTTCTACCCATTTTGTGAAGTAGTCAATAGCCACTACCAAGTGCTTAAGCTGTCCGGGAGCTTCGGGAAAAGGTCCAGCAATGTCAATCCCCCATTGAGCAAATGGCCAAGGACTTTGAATTGTGACCATCTCAGTTTGTGGGATATGTCTGACGACGGCATGGATTTGGCACTTAGGGCATTTCTGCACCAAATTATATGCATCCGAACTCATCGTAGGCCAGTAATATCCCAACCGCATTGCCTTTTTTGCCAATGTTCGTGCTCCGACATGACTTCCACATGATCCAAGATGGATCTCTTTCAGGACGTACAACGCCTGTTCAGGTCCTATACAACGCAAACAATGCATTAGATAACCTTTTTTAAACAAAACTCCATTTTGGATAGTGTACCTGGCTGATCGCATAGTCAATCTCCGGGCTGACTGTTTGTCCTGCGGTAGTTCTCCTGTTGTCAAGAAGTTGATAATTGGAGTCATCCAAGTTTCACCCACATCTTCTATTGCGAGAACTTGCAACTCTTCGATACTTCTTGTTGGCAGAACCTCAACCAAAACCTTTTTAGTGAGATGAACATGTGCCGAAGATGCCAGCTTACTGAGCGCGTCAGCACGTTTGTTCTGAGCTCGGGGTACTCGCTCTATCACGAACTCATGAAAAGCCTTCTTTAAATCTTCAGTTTTTTCCAAATATTTTTTCATATTCGGATTTCGGGCCTCATACCCCCAAGTTACTTGGTTTACTATAAGCTGTGAATCACTATAAACCTGTAACTTTTCAACTCCCATCTGATGAGCTAACTTCATTCAAGTTATTAATGCTTCATATTCAGCTTCGTTATTGGTAGCTTTAAACTCAAAACGTAAAGCATATGTGAACTCTTGTCCTCGGGGGTTGGTTAATATCAACCCAGCACCTGAGCCATCTTCACTTGATGCACCATCTACATATAAAACCCAAAAACCCTCCTTTTGTTTAAAAGGGTAACGCAGGTCATCTTCTTTCATAAGGTCTTCCTCTGAAGTGGAAACTTCTGCAATGAAATCAGCGAGCACCTGACCTTTCACTGCTGTTCGTGGTGAAAATGTGATTGCGTACTCTCCTAACTCAATTGCCCATTTCATGAGTCTTCCTGACGAATCAGGTTTCTGCAAGACCTGCCTTAGTGGTTTGTCAGTTAAGACATGAATTTCATGAGCTTGAAAGTAAGGTTTCAATCTTCTTGAAGCATTGATAAGTGCCAGTGCTAGTTTTTCCATGGTCGGGTATCGCTGTTCAGCTCTTTGCAAAGCTCTGCTCGTATAGTATACGGGTTTTTGTATTCCATGGTCGTCCCTGACCAAAACTGCACTAATTGCGGCATCACTTGCCGCCAAATAGATGTATAGAATTTCTCCATGAACTGGGGTTGATAACACTTGTACGTTTTCTAAATATGCTTTCAGATCTTCGAATGCCTTGTTGCAATTTTTGTCCCATTCAAAATTTTTTGCTTTCCTCAAAGCTTTAAAGAAAGGCAAACTACGATCAACCGATCTAGATAAGAATCGATTCAACACAGCTAACCGACCAGTGAGCCTCTGGACATCATTTATACTTTGCGGCGGTTTCATGTCTAAAATTGCCTTGATCTTCTCTGGGTTTGCTGCAATTCCTTGATATGAAACCATATGGCCAAGAAATTTTCCTGAACCAACGCCAAACGTGCACTTCTCGGATTCAACTTTAACCCCGTTTGTCGTAACTTTGTCAAAGTTTCTTCCACATCATCCAAAAAGGTTGCTGTTTTTTTGCTTTTAATAAGCATGTCGTCAACATAAATCTCCATGTTTCGTCCGATCTGATTAGAAAAGATCTTGTCTACCAACCGTTGATATGTAGCACCTGCGTTTTTCAAACCAAATAGCATCTTCGTATAACAATACGTGCCTTTCTCAGTTATGAATGCTGTCTTCTCCGCATTGTCTTCGTCCATTTGAATTTGATGATAGCCTTTATAAGTATCCAGAAAACATAAGACCTCAAAATCGGAGGTCGCATCCACTTTCTGATCAATTATAGGCAAGGGGTAACAATCTTTTGGGCAAGCTTTGTTCAGGTCGGTATAATCAATACACATTCGAAGTGTGTTGTCTGGCTTTGGAACCATTACAGGGTTGGCAAGCCAGGTCGGGTAGAAGACTTCCTTTATAATCTTCGCTCCCAACAATTTGTCAACTTCTTCAGATATGGCACGATTACGATCTGGCGCGTACTTCCTTTTCTTCTGCTTGATTACTTTAGCAGACTTATCAACGTTCAACTTATGAACCATCAGGTCGGAAGAGACTCCTTTCATATCACCTGAACTCCAAGCAAAAATGTCTTTGAAATCTGACAAGAGGTTTACCAATGACCTTTTTATCTTCAGAGGCAATGATGATCCGATAAGAACAGTTTTTTCTGACAAAGATTCGTCTAGGTGTACAGCTTCCACCTTATCTGTCAACGTCACTGGTTCGGTTCGATTTTCTTTTTCAACATAATTAACGTTTTCAATTTGTTGCTTTTTACTTCCTTTTAAAGCAATCATATGACATTCTCTGGCCAACTTCTGATCACCTCGGATAGTAGCAATTCCAGCTTCGGTAGGGAATTTCATGACTAGATGATATGGAGACCAGATAGCCTTAAGTTGCACCATTGCAGGTCGTCCTAGAATAACATTATATGGAGAGCTGACATTAAGGACTGTGAACTCAATATATATGAGCCTTTCCTTGGGATATTCTCCCAATGTCACTGGCAGGTTTATCGTGCCAATAGGCATTGAAGTTTCTCCTGAAAAGCCGATGAGGTGTGAATGACAAGGTTTTAACTGTTTCTTGTTGATACCCATTTTTTGGCAAGTTTCGTAATAGAGAATGTCAGTCGAACTGTCGTCATCCACATATATTCTTCGAACTTCCTTATTGGCGATGATTGCTTTAATTAGCAATGCGTCGGCATGTGGGAATCTGGTCGGCACTGCATCTTCTTCTGAAAAGGTGATGGTGTCCGTTGATTTGAACCGTTTATGAACTGGTTCCTGGTCGGGAATTCCTCTGTTTTTCGATTTCTTGGAGGTCATGGAATCCCCATCGTATGGTCCTCCAATAATGGTGTGAATTACTTCTGTGACATTCTTATTCACTCCAGGATTTCTATCATCACCATTTTCTCTTCTTCTTTTCTCATCTGGAAGATCTGGATCTTTCTTGTCTTCAGGTCGGTTTGAAGGATTTCTCAAGACAAATTCCTTTAGATGACCGTTCTGAACCAATTCTTCTATATACTTCCTGAGATCTTTACAGTGCTCTGTATCATGACCATGTTGATTGTGGAACTTACAATAGAACTTCTTACTTCTTTTGTTGTCGGGAGCCATCATTTTTTGTGGATATCTCACACCTCCTCTATTCTCCAAGATGGCTAGCACGTCGGTTTGCCGTTTATTCAACAAAGTGTAATTCCTATTCCCATCAATTGTGGTCGAATTGTTATGTACTTTGTCAAATTTATCAAATTTTTGTTTGCGATTTCCATTACAAGACGTCTTGTTTTTGTCTTCTTTCTTCTTTTCAGGTCTATCATTGTCTCGTTTCTTCTTATCTGCATCTTCACCTTTAGCAAATTTACGAGCTCGTTTCATCATCTCTTCAGTATTAGCAGGAGGATCTATGACAAAATCTTTGTACAATCTTCCTGGTCGTAAACCATTGGTGAAGGCTCCAATAACTACTTCTTCCGACCTGTGCCCAACTTCTAAGCTTTCGTTTATGAATCTGTCAATGTACTGAGTCAATGATTCAGAGTCTCCTTGCTTCACATTAAGTAATTCAACACTTGTCTTCACAAATTTTTGTCTCTGCACAAATCTGTTTGTAAATGCTATCTTTATTTCGCTGAATCTTCTAAATGACCTGGGTGGAAAATTGTCATACCACAATCATGCAGTTCCCATCATAGTTATTCCAAAGCACTTGCACAATATCTGATCTGCGTAATTGTAAATTCTCATGCTTTGCACGTAATGGTGCACATGTTCTGCCGGGTCTCCTTCTCCATTGTAATACAGCAGAGTTGGCATTTTGAATTTATGCGGAAGAGGATAGTTATCCACATCGGTCACAAACGGAGAATTTACACCCAAATCATCATTATTACGTTGTGGTTGTGTACGGGGTAGGTCGGATGGGCCTATGTCTCCGAACCGCAGTTCCTGATTCCTTTGCTGGTCGTCTCTTATGTACATATTATCAGCGATGTGATCTTCTGCTCTTGTACGTTGTCGATAATGTGTACGTCTTTCGTCTCCGTTCGGTGATCGTGAGTCTCTTCGGCGAGATGAGACTGAAATATGATCTCGATTCTGACCCCGATTTTGATCTCGACTATTCCTGTGGGCACGCTCTTCAGCTCTCAATCTGAGCTCATGTCCTTTCTGCAAATCCTGTCGAAGATTTCGTTCGCGATTTAAGTAACTTTCACGAATTGCTTGTTCCCGATCTCGCTGTCTTGCATCGCGAGCTTGTTGTTCGACCAGATTATTACCTGGAGCGTGACTTGCTATCATTGCCTGAATTCGCTGTCCATTATCAAGCAGAAATTTGACCACATCAGGTGAATCCAAATTGACGATGGGAATTGAACTTCCTTCTTGATTCAGAGGAACAGAACCTTGTCCGTCCTGAAGAGGAGTTTCGGTAGGCGAACTCGTAGGATTCTCCCTTATGGGAGGATTGTTCTCCGCCTGCTGATCAGGATTGGGAGGAGGTGGTTGATTTTCACGTCTTGACATCTGCAAACGAGTAGTAGGCATGTTGTTTTGTGCCCCACGGTGGGCGCCAATTGATGAGTCTCAAAATAAACCTCACGTCGTCCGGCAAGTCTTCAGGTCGTACTGAGCGTCCCGAGCACAACGAAGACCTGCAAAAGTCCCCGGGATTGATCCCAGGGAGAAAACTCCGATGCCTAAGTCAGTTACGAGCCTTAAGCAAATATTGATAAGCAATTGAGAATACTTGAATCGAATCCCCTTCCCAAGTGAGAGAGGGGTTGTATTTATAGAATACATACCTGAATTAGAGTGGTATTGAAACTCTAATAACATATCTTGAAGAAGGGTTTGTTGTAGTGTAAAAGTTGTAATAGAATTGTAACTCTTTTCATATATGTAATAGGAATATGATCTGAGAAAGAGTTGGACTCCTATGAACTGAACAATACTTGTTGTATTAGGAGTCTATTTCTGAGGTATTATAGTTAAAGTAAAATTCAACCCTCATCAAATATATATATATATATATATAATAAAGAACTTCATACGGAATGAAAGTGGCAGTGACGCTATTGTAAACCGATTAACACAGACGTGGTCGTGAAGAATAATCTGTTTTTAGGATATCATTGTTAAAGTAACTGGACGCCAATGAGTTTATTGTTTTTCTAAACATTGGATTTTTTTAAGGTAAAATACTAAAATATAATACATCTTGTTATATTAGTTGGATGCCAACGATTTAGTGTTTTCTAACGCAACAACTCTTCTCATACTATCTCATATATAAGACGTAATACCCGAATTATATTTTATACATTATACACTAATATTTGATAATTTATAAACTAATTTTTTGATATTTTATACACAAATTTTTTACACTTCATACGCTAAAGTGAAATTCATACACAAATCTCATATACGATACAGTCTCACAGAAAAAGGAGAAAGACCATTTTTCTAAATATTGGATGTTTTTAAGGTAATATATAAGGCTCCGTTTGGATGAGGTATTTTTGAATTTTATCATGAAATTTTTTTACTTGAAATTTGTTATGAGAAAAGAATATTTTGGAAGTATTTGAAATAAATGATTTTGTTTTGTTGGGATTTGTATTGAAAATTTTTTTATTAATAAAAGTTTGAAATTTAAATTTGAATTAATATTTTATTAATTTATTTTAGTGAAAATTGTGTTAGAAAGAATTGTTTATTATTAAAATTTAAAATTAAAATTAAAATTTAATATTTTATTTATAAAAAACACTGTAGCAAAAATAATTATTGTAACATTGTTTTTGTTTTTAAAAATTTTGATGAAAAAATTGAACAAAACAAACAAGTCATTTTGCATTTATGAAATAAATCACTAAATTTAGTGCATCCAAACATAGCCTAAGTAATTTGAGCAGTTTTGCATAGTATTTTTAATCACACAATGGCAGGTCGTTTATAAAAAAAAATGCAATCGGTAACAAATCAGTAGAATTTATAAATCATAAATTGAAGGGTATATTTTTCGATTAAGTGTGGAGCGGTTTTTGAGTTTTAAACGTTAACTATATTATGTACAAACAAAATAAAAAGTAACATTGTTATAACTTATAAGTGAAAAACATAATAACAATTTAACTAAAATTTCAATTAATATCTAAAAGTGCAATGAATATAAAATTTAAAATAACAAAAACTAGAAGGTTGCGATCTATTGTGATAAAACAATTCAACAAAATTTTAAAAATTAAATTTGTTGTGGTCACAAAAAAATTAAAATAAAAATTTGATGAGCCACAAACTTTTGAATGAAGAATGAATCATTTGAATGACTTCTATAACATTGAAAAGACAAAAATGGGTAAATAAGTGGTGGGTAACCCTTATTCTTGTACGTGAAAATAAAACTATTCACTTATATAATAAATATAATATGAAAGAATATGGGTACTACAAAAATAAAAGATATTAATTTCATTTTAGTTGTATTCTTGTACATGAAAATAAAACTATTCACTTGTATAATAAATATGATATGAAAGAATATGGGTAAAAAAATAAAAGATATTAATTTCATTTTAGTTTTGAAATATATGGCATATATATATATATATATATATATATATATTCTTTTTCTTTAAGACACTAATTATTAAAGAAAGAATAATAAAGTTAAGGTAAGTATAACCAGTTAAAACAAATTATCGATATTTACAATGTAAAATTATATATACAACAATTATACCAATATTACCACATTGTTGGTGCGGTTTTTTTTTTTCGATTTTACTTTTACAAAACAAACTGTAGCGCACTATGCAATTTGAAAATTTAAAACTAAAACTAACCAATATACGATATGATGAAAAAAAATGTAAAAATTATCTATAGGTTGTTGGGAAAAAATGTAAAAGAAAATCATCCTTCATATTTTTGTTGGTTTTGTACAAAAGTCAATTTAATTCTAAGATTATTATTTATATTTATTGCCAAGTGATTAGGAACCTAAAGGGTCACACACAATAGAATTACTTCTTGGGTTAAAATAATTTACATAATTATATGATAATTATGGTATCTATTATACTCTTGTTCACTTTTGGAAAGTGAATAGAGTTTGGTAATAATTCATTTCTTGTTTGACAAGACAACCTTTTTGGAAGGCTGTATTATTATATATAGATGCTTAATGTTAGGTCAAGACAACACACAATTCTCTCAATATGAAATCACGTAAATAAGAAAAATGGTTTTTCTTATTAGATTTCTAAGGTGTTGTTTAGAGGGATCTAGCTTATTAACCTAATGTTAAAATCAATTCTTTGAGGATCCCAAAAGTAGTTCGTGTGGATTACCGTTAGAGGCCGGACACTTGTGCGGCTTGTTGGTCGATTAAACCTCGCTCAAGGATTTTGCTGGCATCTCTCAAGGTATATTTTGTATAGATTATCATTAAAGGTCCTATGGAAATCAATTATAATATAATTGTTATATTTTCCGCTGCGTTGTTACTATGTTGATTTTCTTACAGTGGTATCAGAGACTAATTTGATTTATCTGTACAAAATATATCATGTCATGAATGATAAATTGTTTATATATTTATATTGGATTTAATTGATGGATTTGAGACATAAATATTTAAAAATTCGTTTTAAATATTATATGGGTCAAATATAGCAATTTTGTTTTATTCAAATTTTTTTTTGAAAATTTTCAAAAAAAAAAAAAAACCGTGAAAAGGCTGAATCGGATCCGAATAAGCCAAATAGTTTGGCAAGTCGGATCGTAATCAAAGATCCTCAACTAAGGCCAAAATATTTTTGCCAACAATTGAAGATGAATCCCGCCGGCAACTCATGGCTGGAGCTGAAAATATCATAATTTGATTTGATCGAAATCCGACAAAGTTGAGGTTGCTGTTGATTAGATCGATGTGTGATGCCGGTGGGAAAGTCTGTGTGACGAAACTTGGCCAGCCGGTGGAGATTGATCAGAAAGAAAAAAAAAGGAAAAAGAAGGAAAGCAGACGTTCTGCGTTTTTTTTTTGTGAAGATGATGATGACGTCATCACATGTTTTTATTATTAAAAAAAAAAAACTTACTGAAGGCGTGGTTTTTTGAAAGCAGAATTTGGGGTTTTAAGAAAAATGTTTTCTTAATTAAACAATGACCCCAGATCTGTATTCTATTTCTGATCAATTGGCCCTATAGTTTTGGAAACTATATTTTAACCCATAAAAGTTTCAAATAATCAATTAAATGATTTCTAATATGATTAGAAATAATATACATATAGATTCATGACAAAAAAATTATATATTCATTTAATGTGATTATTTGAATAATATGACATATGCAATTTATATTTGATATAAATTTATTTTATATTCATTTAATGTGATTATTTGAATAATATGACATATGTAATTTATATTTGATATAAATACATTAAATATTCATTTAATGTGATTATTTGAATAAGATGACATGTAATTTATATTTGATATGAATCTATCATTTAATATGATTATTTGAATACATGTCATAAACAATTTATATTTGATATAAATTGTTTATATATTCATTTAATATGATTATTTGAATAACATGTCATATATAATTTATATTTGATATAAATTTATTATATATTCATTTAATTTGATTATTTGAATAACATGTGTCATATCTGATTTATATTTGATATAAATATATTAATTATTCATTTAATGTGATTATTTGAATAACATGTCATATGTGATTTATATTTGATAAAATAATATATTTATTTAATTGCATATTTTATGTTCAATTGATCAAATAATTTTCACATATGATATGTATGTATGATGAGACCATAAATTAATCCCTTAATTAAATATTAAATCATAATTAGTTGCCTTCCATTATTATAGTTTAAACAAATTTTTATTAGAACAACTTGTTGAGCTACCTCAAGGTTGTTTTACTTTAAATACGTTTATGCTATGAGATAAGATCTTTGAATAATGGGTTTGATTTAACAAAGACTTTTGACTTGTTGAGCTACCTCAAGGTCAAAATGTTTTTGAGGCAAAGAGTTAGGGGACATATGAGATATGTGTATCAAGAGTTGATGGCCTAACTATCTAAGAGTTACAATTTGTTGTAATTGGTAATTGTTACCTAGTTGTTGAGATTATTTTTAACTTGTTGAGTTACCTCAAGGTTAAAAATAATTAAAATAAGAGTTACAATTTGTTGTAATTGGCAATTGTTACCTACTTGTTGAGATTATTTTGACTTGTTGAGCTACCTCAAGGTTAAAAATAATTAAAATGAGATCTTAGCCACTAAGAATTTTGTGAAATTCTCGAATCAATTTAAGGGATATTGATTTGAATAAAATAGTGGGAGCAAAACCCAAAAAATTCATAAGTCCATATTTATTTTATTTTGGTTTTGCTTATTGCATAAATATAAAATATTTTTATATCTTTATTTTCTGTTGTAGAAAATAATGTATAATATATTGTTTGACAATATATTAATTGCTCAAATTTTATGGATTGAATTTTACAAACTAAAAATTGTTTTTAGGTATGAGAAGTTATTTTATGTCCTTAAAATCTTTTTCTTGATGATGATATTGATCAAGTAATCAAAGATACATGCCAAAAACATAAAGATGATTTTGATAATGTATATTGTCTTATCCTAAAAAGCATTCATGAATCCTAATTACAATAGTTGTATGTGAATATGTATGCTTTTACAATATTTTATTAGATGAAATGATTGTATGATATAAGAGTTAAAATTGAGATATATGATATTTCTCTTACGAACTCATTTAGAGCAAAATGGCAAATAATCTTTAGTATCATCTAATGTACTAAAGGTGATTAGTCTCATTGAAAAATTTGATTTTTTAATTTTGTTATGAACAAAGTTGAGATCTAAATATTTGCTTGAATTGCTCAATAAGACAACAAATGATTCAATCAAGAAGAAAAGGGAAATTGTGTTAATACTTGAGTTATCCAAGAGAGTGAAGTTGGACCCTGATTTTAAGAAAATCAATAAAAGGGCGCTCAAACTTAACACAAAATAATAAGGACAAAAGTTTATATGGTATTAAATTCTACTATTGTCTATTAAGATAGACATTAGAATTAGAATTAAAAGATTCATCGAGATTTTGAAGTAGAAGAAACTTGGTGAAGTTTCTACTTCAAATATGTTTATGATTGAAATAAAAGTTTTTACTTATAAATAAAATCTTGGGTATTAGATACCAGATTTGGATCTCATATTTACATAAATATGCAAGATTTAAGGATAAGTAGAAAGTTGGATAAAGAAAATGTATTCTTATATGTGGTAATTAAATGCGACAAAAGTTGTTACATTAACCATAGGAATATAGAGTTTTCTTTATTCAGAAGATTAATCCTTAATATAAAGGATTGTTATTATCAGTACTTACTAAAATATTATTTCTATTTCATGTTTGACATGAATAGATATACAATAATACAAAAGAATAAATGTTGTTCTTTTCATTGTGATAATATTTTATGGTGTTGGTTAATTAAATAACAAACTTTATATATTTGAGTTGGATAATCTTCTTTTCAAACATAAACACAAAGAAACAAAAATTGATAATTTTTTCCCTAACACTGTAGATGTAGTTATATATAAATGAGAAAAGCATAGCCAAATTGCATGAAAATGTTTATTTGGAATCATTTGATTATGAATCATTTGATAAATGTGAATCTTATTTATTAGAAAATTACTAATTTACCTTTTACTTAAAAAGGTGAAAGATCTACTGAATTACTAAGTCTAATACATATTGATGTATGTAAACCTATGTTAATTCTAATTAGAGAAAGTTTTCATACTTCAAATGATTATATTAAATATAGTCATAGATGTACTTATTGAAGTATATAACTAAATTCTTTGAAGAGTTCAAAGAATTTAAAATTGAAGTTGAAAAACAACTTGATAAAAGTATTAAAATATTTCGATTAGATCGAAACAGAGAATACTTGAGTCAAGAATTTATAATTATCGTAATAAAATGAACTTGTTTCTTTATTAAAGTAATAATCGAATTTTATTAGATATTATTTGATTAATGATGAGCTATACAATTCTCTCAAAATTGTTTTGAGAATATACCATAAATATTGCATTTGATCTTTTAAAGTATGTTCCATTTAAACCTATTGATTCTACCTCATATGAGATATGGTATAGGTAGAGAACCAAAATGTTTGGGAGTATCCTATATATAAAAGGTAAAATCTGATGAGTTTGATACAAAATTTTCATATATACTATCTTGTGGAATGTCCAAAAGAAAGTTTTGGATATTATTTCTATGATCCCAATGAGCACAAAATGTTTGTCTCAAAATATGTCAAATTTCTAGAAGAATAGTTTATTCTAGAAAAGGCAAGTGGGAGCATATAAAACTTTTTGAAGTTCTTAAACCATAATTTAGTAATGAAAAGAAGATGGAATTAGAGCTTGTACCTCATGGTGATGTGGTAGGACATGAAGCTCTCAATACACAAGTAAATTGTATGTTTAGTAGGATAAATCATCCACATGGGGTGATGTGTTTATCATTAAGAATGATAAACCTACTATCTACAATTATTTGATAAGAAATCTAAAAGTGGTTTCGAACCATAAAATCTAAAATAGATTCCATGTATGACAACAATGTATAGACCTTAGTCAATGCATCTAAAGGGATAAAACTCATAAGGTGCAAGTGGGTCTTCAAAAGAAGACAAACATGGATGGTAATATTGTTACCCATAAAGCATGAATATTGGTCACTAAAGGTTACAATCCAAAATCATAGTATTGACTATGATGAAACCTTTTCACCAATTGCCGTGTTAAAATCCATTAAGATTTTACTTGTTGTAATTTGCAAAGGGATTAGTATATGATACAATCTAAGGGTTTTTATTCAAAAATCCTAGCAAAGTATGCAAATTAAAAAAGTTCATTTATGGACTAAAGCATGCTTTTAAGAGTTCAAATATTTGTTTTGATGAGATAATCAAAAGTTTGATTTAATCAAAAACAAATATGATTCTTGTGTATACAAAAGATTATTGGCAATATTATTGTATTTCTCATATTATATGTAGATGACATATCAATAATGAGAATTTACATAACTACTCTTAATTAGTTAAGGTGTAGTTGTTCAAAAACCTTCTCAATTAAAGAATTTTGGAGAAACAACTTATGCATTGGAAAAAGTCTATAGAGATAGATTTGATAAGTTGTTTGGTCATATACAGTCAATATATATATTTGTATATGTATTGATAAGATGTTAAAATGTTTAACATGCATGGATCAGTTTACAAGGTTTACATTCCTATATTTGATGGGATTTACCTTAGGACATGTGTCCAAAGACTGATATTAAGAAATATAGTATGCAAAATATTCTTAAGAAGTAAGATCATTTATGTATATTATATAAGACCAAATGTCTCCTGCGCTATAAGCGTTATGAGCATATTTCAATCCAATTCCAGTGAGAGTCACTAGAAGTGGTCAAGAATTTTCTTAAATACTTGAGAAGAATTAAGGATCTATTCTTGAAAGTTGAGTTTAATATATATGGATTCATAGATACTAGTTTTCAATCTTATAAAGATGATTGCAAGTATCAAGATGGATACATATTTATCCTAAATATAAATGTTATTATTTGAAAATGTTTCAAATAGATTATAACAACATATGCTACAATAGAGATTAAGTATATAGTTGCTTGAGAAGTAGCTACAAGATTGTTTGGATGGAAATAGTTTCTTCAATAGTTGAGGAACTAAGGTCTCATCACTGATCCAAACATGTACTAAAATTTTATCATTTGATTAGAGTAATCACTAATAGAATTTAAGTAAAGATACAAGAGATTCCTGTAAAGGATAATATAATTATTCATTGACTAAACCATTATCCCAAAAGAAACATGATGGTCATGTTTATTCATTTGGTTTGAAGTACTAAATGATTGGTTTGAGTCATAATGGAAGAATGATTATGTAATTTTATGCAATAAAGATATGGCATATTTATCATTTTGTAACATATATATGTCGATATATATACAATATGATAAAGTCCTTAGAATAATATTTATTATTCTTAAATTTCCCTGGTCATAGTATTAACAATAACAAGGACGTTGTTAATACGGATAGACTAGTATATATAGTGATATATAGGTGAATTATTGGAGAATGTGTTCACTGGAATAATCCGCTTAGAGATTTCCATATCGTTAACTATTTGAGTGCCAATGGTATAATCTCTACGTGACAGTAGTGTAAGCGATCCTTTGACTTGAGATCATAAGAGTATCTTTAGTGTGGATGTTATGTTTTGACTCTATTTGTCCATAACCGTAAATGGATATGCGAGCGGTAGACGTTGGATATAACAAGAAGCATGGATTGATAGTTTATGATCGAAATAGGATTCATCACTCCTAATAGTGGGAGAGTATATTCCTTTCTGGCGCGCCACTTGTTGAAGTTCAACTCAAAGTGCACATATTTAGTAAGTAAATTTGGAAAAGTTCTAAATTTATTTACAAGGAGTTGAATTTCGGTACAAGAAAGAAATATAATTAGTACAATAAAGAGTTGGCACTTAGGCTTTACTCTTGTACTAATTGGAATATAGGATGGTGAAAAGATGATAATTACATGGTACCTGGTTCATGGATAGGTGAAGTCGATCAATTGACTTTTTCTAATTCTTGGGTGGTCATGATGTCTTGGCTAGAGGCCGCTCTTGATCTATGAATATAAATGAATTAATTATTGAATTAATGATAAATTAAAGTTGTTTAATTTATTCTATCTTAGAAGCTCTGTGACTAAATTGTCTTTAGTCCAAGTGGGAGTTTGTTGGTTTTGTACAAAAGCCAATTTAATTCTAAGATTATTATTTATATCTATTGCCAAGTGATTAGGAACCTAAAGGGTCACACACAATAGAATTACTTCTTGGGTTAAAATCATTTACATAATTATATGATAATTATGGTATCTATTATACTCTTGTTCACTTTTGGAAAGTGAATAGAGTTTGGTAATAATTCATTTCTTGTTTGACAAGACAACCTTTTTGGAAGGCTGTATTATTATATATAGATGCTTAATGTTACGTCAAGACAACACACAATTCTCTCAATATGAAATCACGTAAATAAGAAAAAGGGTTTTTCTTATTAGATTTCTAAGGTGTTGTTTAGAGGGATCTAGCTTATTAACCTAATGTTAAAATCAATCCTTTGAGGATCCCGAAAGTAGTTCGTGTGGATTACCGTTAGAGACCGGACACTTGTGCGGCTTGTTGGTCGATTAAACCTCGCTCAAGGATTTTGCTGGCATCTCTCAAAGTATATTTTGTATAGATTATCATTAAAGGTCCTATGGAAATCAATTATAATAAAATTGTTATATTTTCCGCTGCGTTGTTACTATGTTGATTTCCTTACAATTTTTACGTAAACAGTATCTTATAAGAACAATAATATATATATAAAAAAATGTCCTCCACATTTTTACGCAAATAGAAAAGGCGCAGAAATTTTCAAACTTTTTTCATCCATCCTCCCTCTCCACAAAAGATAAATTTCTGTTGAATATTCTTGCCCCAAGGTTCATTGCTCAACAGCTTATTACCATTGTTAGACTGTCTCTATTTTTTCTATCTCTATTTTACTAGAAACATGTGACTAAATAGACCGCTGTAGTGGATATTAGAAAGGCTTACTCTAGCGTCCGTAGAGTAAAAATTTTCTTTGTTCCATGCTTTACATTTACCTACAAATTATGTAAATGGAGTAGTACTCTACATTTACTACTTTATCTTTTGTAACGATGTGTTTGAGTATATCCAGTCTCTTATTTTGCTTACTATGTATATATAGTCTATTTCTTAAAAAAAAACATTTGACTAAGTAAGAGACCCAAATCAATTGGAGAAGATAAATCAAATGTTAAATTGACCATTCATACTTTTGAAAAAAGAAATGCGTTGTATGGCTAGTAGTTCTGGATCTCTTCATATTTCTTGCGTGTGTAGAGAAATTATGATGTTGTTGATTTTATTCTACGTTGGAGTCAGTGGAGACATTTTTTTTAAAAAAATTTTATACACAAAAAAATTGAGGCTTCATATGGGAATTGTAATAATGTGTGTGGGGACGCGCATATCAATTATCCGGTCACATAGGATGAGTTTATTCTATGTTGGAGTGAGTGGAGACATGTTAATTTTATAGCATGAGTTTTAGGTTATGCAATTTTGTGGATTTATTTGGTGAATTGGAGGATTTTGGATCTTTAATTGTACAATTGATTTATCATGCTTGTTACATTAAAATAAATTAATTGTAAATACATATTAATATATTCACATATATCTTATTATTTATATCAACACTACTGCAGAATATATAATTTAAAACGGTTACTAATAACCCGTTTTAGATAATTGGGGCGGTGGCATTTTTGTAATAAGAATTAGGAAAACGCAAACTTTCTAAAATGGTTACATTATAACCGTGTTAGAAAGTCTCTTGATGTCAGTTTCTAAAATGGTTCGGGAGACAACCGTTTTAGAAACTGTTATCATCTCCGTTTTAAGATTTGTTTCTAACTAACCGTTTTAGAAAATGTACCGATAAAAATCTCCCCCAGCATTTTCTTCTCCTGTAGAACAAAAATATTTCAAACACCTATCTGTTTTCATTTCGCGCAAATAACTTCACCGCCATTCACTTCACCTCATCGCCGTTCGCCACCCGTCCCAACCTTTGCCGCCGCCGTCGCCGTCGCCAATCGTCGTCGTCGCCTCCGTCGCCGCGTGACAGTCCCGAGTTTGCCGCTGTTCGCGCCGTCGCCAATCCCCCGAAGTCACCAAAGAGAGGTGAGTTCGGATTTTGGAAATACGGCGTTAATTGGTGTTTAAAAGCAGGGTTTCTTTTTCTAATTGTTTATGTGGGATACAAAATGTGTTTAAATGTTTGGGTTTAGAACAACAAATTAGGGTTTTTTAGGAAAAGTTTTCCCCTTTTGGGGGGTTTTTTTTTTAATTCTCTCTTCTTTTGGCGTGCAAATTATGTATGCAAATTATTCATTATATTCAATGAATCATAGCTCATACTGTTGTAAACAATTCAAGGTTTTCCAAGTTTTGGGGAGCCTTTCTTTATTGAGAGTAGTGTTTGCCTGCTATTGCCAAGTTGGTTGAGGTGAAAAGCTGCAACCAAAAGGGAATGTAAAGATTGAATTCTATTGCACTGCTTAGTGAAATAATGATACAAAGTGAAGACTTCATTGCCAGTACATTGTGCATAACTATGAGACTCTATACATTGCAAGATAAAAGTAAAAAAGTTTAATTATCGTGTTAACAATGTGAAAGCTTTACGAGTATGTAAAGCCAATAGATTCTGCTATATCAGATTTTGATATTTCACTGTTGCGCGATTATGGTCAATTTTGATGTTTACTATAGTCCCAACCTTTCGCTGTTTTTTTTTTATATGACTTTCCAGAAAATGCATGTCAAGAAAACCAAATTTGCTCAGCCGAGGAAGCAAAAGTCGTGAGCAGCAAAGAGGAAAACATTTCACCCCTTGTTGATGATGCCAATGATGCTGAAAGGTGTGTATATAACTGAAAAGCCAGCATGTTCTTTTTTTTTTTCCAATCTTCGTGTATAACTATTTAAATTATATTTTTGTAAGCAATTCTTTAAGCTATTAAAAGATCTTACTCTCTGTTATTTTATCATGGAAATGTATTTGGTTATCTGGTACATAATCTGGCTATCTGAGAATTATATCTCATTTTCTAGTAGATAATCTGTTTGTCTATCACATAATTTGTTGAAGGGTATTTTATAGTCAAGTATAGGTTTCAGAAGGAATTGGCATGTACTTTATGCATGATAGATCAATCAGTCAAATTGTATTTGTGTGTGTGTGTGTGTGTGTCTCTATATGGTGCTTAATTGTTGACATTTTTATGTTTTGATAAGAAAAACTGTAGAAGGTTCTTGAACTGAAAGCTTTTTCTCTAATTTTTGTTATTCCTTTGTTTTGCTGAAGACTTGTTGAGACAAATGATGAGGGCACAATTTCACTTGAGTCTCAATAAGGTATTCGTCTTGTTTTTCAATTTCATTATTAATGGTTGCATGTGTTATTATATTTTTTTAATGTCTCAATCAACTACAATTAACTATAGTTTTTTTAATGTTTTAGTGCTTCAAGAAGGACGCGAAACCATTTCAAAACAAAGATTTGGATGAGGTTCGAGAAATATGGGGCAATTATGTAATGAAATGTGAGCTCCAAGCGTTCGCAATTAAATAGATTTCTCCCGTCATTTTGATAGAACATACTTGCAATTATGTACTGTTTTTTGTTCATTACTATATATGTTAGTATTTTTTTCTGTAGATATTAGTATATTTGTTGTATATATATAGTTTATTTCTTGTATGTACGGCAATTGTTTTTTCAATTTGAAATGGATGTGTTATTCATATGTATATATTTGGCTGTGCTGCGAACTTTAGGGAACAGTCAATTATAAGAAAAAATTAAATAAATATATATTTGATTTTAAAGACAAAATAGACATTTAAGAACGGTTCATCAACCGTGTTAAAAACAGACTTTTAAGAACGGTTCATCAACCGTGTTAGAAAACAGACTTTTAAGAACGGTTATAAACCGTTGTAAAAAATAGTATTAAGAACGGTTTCTTAACCGTTTTAAAAAATGTAGGACTTTCTAGTCCGCCCATATCTAAAACGGTTTGGAAAATCTAAAATCCATTTTAAATAACTACTTTTAACCGTTTTAGAAAGTGAATTCTGTAGTAGTGCAACATTTATACCATTAGTCATGTACTCACATCCTAGTTACTTTAAACATTAAAATTTATTTTTTTATTTTAATTTTACATTTTTTATTTCGTAATTTCTTACGTTTTTATATATTAAACAAAATAAAATATGTAAAATTAAAAAATAAATAAATATTAATGCAAAAAAATTAAATTTTATGTGGAAAATTAATATTATAGACATAGGTATAAATTAGAAGATATATAACAAAATACTAAATGATAAATTGCAAAAAAAAAACACTTATAATTGAAGGAAATTTTATATTACTTCTCCATCATTTGACAATATCAATTCACTTTATGAATTTTTGAAACACTCATGTTAGTGTGAATTATTAACTGAAAAAAAAATGATTCAAAAATAGTACGTAAAAAGACATGTACAATGCTAATACCAAATATAATCCCATAAAAATTATTATTATCCTCTTAAATTCTGAAAATAAATATGCTACTTGTAAATGTATCCCTGTTTACATCATCTATCCCTTCAAATGATGAAATTCCTAATGACTCACAAACCTTCTAGGTTTGTAGTCCAAATTGAATTTAGCTTGTTTGAAATTCAACTCTTTTTTCTTCTTTAAAACTCTACAAGTAATTGAATACTGTTATGAATAATTGTGAATGTCCACCCCATTTTCTGCCCCAATTACTTCACATTATTTCATGTAACTCATGTAACTCATGTAACACCATTTCTCCTCATAATCACCCACTACTTATGTAACCTATGTAACTCTTGTAACTTACATTTGGAACATTATAACCTACAAGATAGAGGTGTGAAGTTCAAGCCTATAAATAGAGGCTTATGTGAATGAAATGGATGGTTAAAAAGACTTACAACATCTTGCTCTACTTTGCTCTCTTTTCTCTCCATCTTTTAGTATACTTATTTCATATTTTATAATTGTATTCTACTAGTTTTATAGAAATAGTAACATAACTTTATATCTCTACTTTGTAGTAGTGGTATAACAACTTGTTACACAATATAATACTACAAGTTTGTAGTATTTTTATAACACGTTATCAGCACGAATTCTCTAGCCACTTTGATCAATTTTCTTTTGGGTAAGTGTGGTAAGTGTTTGTTTATTTTATTGATATAATTATTATTATGGCTAACCTTTCAAAACTTGAATTTGTTGCTCTTGATGTTACTGGCAAGAACTACTTGTCATGGGTGCTAGATGCTGAAATTCATCTAGATGCAAATGGTCTTGGTGAAACCATCAAAGAAGGAAATCAATCCACTAGTCAAGAAAAGACTAGAGCAATGATCTTTATTCGTCACCACCTTGATGAAGGGTTGAAAACTGAGTACCTAACAGTAAAAGATCCTTTTGTCTTATGGATAAGCTTGAAAGAGAGGTATGATCATCAAAAAACGGTTATTCTTCCAAAAGCTCGTTATGATTGGATGCACTTACGTTTACAAGATTTTAAAACTGTAAGTGAATATAATTCAGCACTTTTCAGAATCAGTTCTCAATTAAAATTGTGTGGAGAAAAAGTAACTGATGAAGATCTATTAGAAAAAACTTTCTCCACCTTTCACGCATCTAATGTGCTCCTGCAGCAGCAATATCGTGAAAAGGGTTTTAAGAAATATTCTGGACTGATTTCTTGTCTTCTTGTTGCTGAACAAAATAATGAGCTTTTGTTGAAAAATCATGAATCACGTCCAACTGGTGCTGCTCCATTTCCTGAAGTAAATGCGATAGTTATGCATCCCAATAATGGACAAAATCGAGGCCGTGGCCGTGGTCGTGGTCATGGCCGTGGCCGTGGACGTGGTAGAAATTTCTACAATAATCGTGGTGGTCATGCAAGAGGTATAACTCACCAGAAGTGGGAGAGTAGTGATGAAAAAGATGGAATTCAAAACAAAAAGAAAGTTGATAACAAGTGTTATCGTTGTGGCATGAAAGGTCATTGGTCTCGGACTTGTCGTACTCCAAAACATCTTGTTGAACTCTATCAAGAATCATTGAAGAATAAAGATAAAAAGATAGAGACAAATTTTATTAGTAATGATGTTGTTCTTGATCATAGTTTGATCGCCAATGATTTTAGTAATTTTACTTCTTTAGATGTTGCGGATTTCTATGTCAATCACCCCGAAGGTGATACTAGTTACTTGATTGGTGATGAAAATGTCCAAGAATGAGAATTTTACTTGCTTACTTTGATATGATGAATAAGGATTTTAGTTACTTATTTTAATGTAATGAATAAGTATTTTAGTTACTTATTTTGATGTAATGAATAAACATCTTATTTTCTTATTTTGATGTAATGAATAAAAATTTCAATTTCTCATTTTATATAATGAACAAATATCTTCATTAGATGTACTCAAATAATAAAAAAAAATTTATTAATGCATTAGTTTTAATATTTCTTTTATAATTAAAGAAATTAAAACATTTCTCATTTAGAATTTTTCTTTTGTGAAGGAATATGGACGTTTCAGTGATCAATGACAAAGAACTATGTCTCGCAGACAGTTGCAACAACACATTCCATACTAAAAGATAGAAGTATTTTTCTTATATAATCATGAAAAAAAACTCATGTAAGTACTATATCTGGTAGTACAAAATTGATTGAAGGCTCCGGAAGAGCAATAATAATTTTACCAGGAGGAACAAAATTTTGCATTGAAGATGCATTTATATTCTTCTAAAGTCTCAAAGGAATTTGTTATGTTTTAAAGATATTCGCCGAAATGGATATCATATTGAGACCAAAAGTGAAGGTAATAATGAATACTTGTATATTACAAGTATGGATTTGGAAAGAAAATTGTATTAGAAAAATTAACCTTCTCATTCCACCGGACTTATTATACATATATTTCTATAGTTGAAATATATGCAACAGTAAATCAAACGTTTACTGATCATAATGATTTTATTGTTTGGCATGACCGGTTTGGGCCATCCCGGTTCTATAATGATGCGAAGAATTTTAGAAAATTCATATTGGTCATTCTTTGAAGAGCCAGAAGATTCTTCAATCTAATGAATTCTCATGTATTGCTTGTTCTCAAGGCAAATTGATTATAAGACCGTCACCAATGAAAATTCGTACCGAATCTCCTACATTTTAGAACGCATACATGGTGATATTTGTGGGCCGATTCACCCACCTTGTGGACCATTTAGATATTTTATGGTTTTAATTGATGCATCAAACTAGATGGTCACATGTATGTTTATTATCAACTCGCAACTTGGCGTTTGCGAAATTGCTTGCGGAATTAATTCGGTTACGATCACATTTTCCAGATTATCCTATCAAGACAATTCGTCTTGATAATGCTGGTGAATTTAACATCCCAATCTTTTAATGATTTTGTATGTCTATTGGGATAAGTGTTGAACATCCCGTCGCTTATGTTCACACACAAAACGGTTTAGCAGAATCGTTATTAAGCGTCTTCAATTAATTGCAAAGGCCATTACTTTTGAGAACTAAACTCCCAATAACTGCTTGGGGACATGCTATTTTGCATGCTGCAACACTAATTCGTATAAGGCCAACAATTATCATGAATTCTCTCCCCAACAATTGGTTTTTGGTCAGGAACCAAATATTGCCCATCTTAGAATTTTTGGATGTGCGATTTATGTTCCAATTGCTCCACCACAACGCACAAAGATGGGACCTCAAAGGAGGTTGGGAATATATGTTGGGTATGAATCTCCATCTATAGTGAAATATCTTGAACCAACGACTGGAGATTTATTTACGGCTCGTTTTGTTGATTGTCCATTTTGACGAATCAGTTTTCCCAACTTTAGGGGAGAAAATAAACAGCTGGTTAAGAAAATTAGTTGGAATGAATTATCATTATCTCATTTTGATCCTCGTACAAATCAATGTGAACTGGAAGTTCAAAAGATAATTCATTTGCAACGTTTAGCAAATCAATTGCCAGATGCTTTTACTGACCCAAAACGTGGTAACTAAGTCACATATACCAGCTGTTAATGCTCCAATTCGAATTGATGTCCCTGAAGGACCTTCTACCACTAGTAATCAATTAAAGGCACACATGAAACGTGGTACCAATCGGTTCCAAAGACAAAAATCCTCGAAAGAAAAAAGGAGCAAATAATAATGATGGCAAAATCGAGGTAATTGAAGTTCCAAAAGAATCTTCAAAATGGAAATCCCGACATGACAAATAATAAACTTCCAGGAGAAGTTCAGGTACCTGAAAATTCTGATAATCATGAGATCTCAATAAATTATGTCATGACTGGGAAAAGGTGGAATCGATATAAAATCGACGTCGATGATAAATTTGCCTATGCTGCAGCAATTACTATCATGAATGAAAACGAGGATCATGAACCAAAGTCTGTGGATGAATGTAGACGAAGAAATGATTGGCCAAAATGGAAGGACGCAATTCAAGCCAGAGTTAGATTCGTTGGCAAAACGTAAAGTTTTGGATCAATAAATACGCACACCTGAAGATGGGCAGCCAGTGGGTTATAAATGGGTTTTTGTGCGAAAACGAAATGAGAATAATGAATTGTGCGATATAAAGGCTCGACTTGTTGCACAAGGTTTTTCCCAAAGACCTGGTATTGATTTATGAGGAGACATATTCTCCCGTTGTGGATGCAACAACTTTTCGTTATTTGCTTAATCTGGCAAGCAAATGAACGACTTGAAAATGCGTTTAATGGATGTTGTAACAGTCTATTTGTATGGCTCACTTGATATGATATTTATATGAAAATCCCTGAAGGATTCAAGTTGCCTAAGGAAAATAATTCCAATTCTCGAGAACTTTATTCAATTAAATTGTGCAAATCCTTATATGGATTAAAACAAGCTGGACGCATGTGGTATATCGCCTTAGTGAATATTTGATAAAACAAGGCTATATGAATGATCCATTTGTCCATGGTTTTTATTAAAAGATCTGCATCCGAATTTGCATCATTGCAATTTATGTGATGATTTGAATATTATTGGAAACTCTTGAAGAGCTCGAAAAAAGCTGTTAACTCTTTGAAACAAGAATTTGAAAATGAAAGATCTTGGAAAGACAAAATTTTGTCTTGGGTTGCAAATTGAGCACTTGGAAAATGGTATATTTTTGCATCAGTCAGGTTATACATCTAAAGTGCTTAAAAGATTCTATATGGATAAAGCACATCCCTGAGCACGCCTATAGTTGTTAGATTCACTTGATGTGCATAAAGATCTTTTCCGACCTCGTGAAAATGATGAAGAATTACTTGGTCCAGAAGTACTATATCTTAGTGCTATTGGAGCATTAATGTATCTTGCTAGTCATACACGTCCTGATATTTCATTTGCTGTGAATCTACTAGCAAGATATAGTTCTTCACCTACACGAAGGCATTGGAATGGTATAAAACATATTTTTCGTTACCTTTAAGGTACGATAGATATGGGTCTTTATTATTCTAAGGCAATCAAGTTTGACCTAATAGGTTATGCAGATGCTGGATATTTATCTGATCCTCATCATGGTCGTTCACAAACGGGTTATGTGTTCACATGTGGTGGTACAGCTATTTCTTGGCGTTCTATGAAACAAACTATAGCTGCTACTTCTTCAAATCATGCTGAAATATTGGCAATTCATGAAGCAAGTCGGGAGTGTTTTTGGTTGAGATCAGTGATCCATCATATTCGAGAAACATGTGGTTTGCATTTGGATAAAAAAGTTCCTACTGTTTTGTTCGAAGATAATGCTGCATGCATTGCTCAATTGAAGGATGGATACATCAAAGGTGATAGAACAAGACACATCTCACCAAAATTCTTTTTCACGCATGATCTTCAGAAGAATGGTGAAATCTGTGTACAACAAATTCGTTCGAGTGACAAATTGGCAGATTTGTTCACTAAATCACTACCGACATCAACATTTGAAAAGTTGGTATATGAGATTGGAATGCGTCGATTGAAAGATGTCAAATGATGTGCTCAAGAGGGGGAGTTATTATACATTGTACTCTTTTTCCCTTAACCAAGGTTTTTTTCCATTAGGGTTTTTCCTGGTGAGGTTTTTAACGAGGCAATGTTATATATATGGGAAATGTACTCTTTTTCCTTCACTAGGTTTTTATCCCACTGGGTTTTTCCTAGTAAGGTTTTAACGAGGCATTTATCTTAAAGATGGACATTCAAGGGGGAGTGTTATGAATAATTGTGAATGTCCACCCCATTTTCTACCCCAATTACTTCACATTATTTCATGTAATTCATGTAACTCATGTAACACCATTTCTCCTCATAATCACCCACTACTTATGTAACCTATGTAACTCTTGTAACTTACATTTGGAACATTATAACCTACAAGATAGAGGTGTGAAGTTCAAGCCTATAAATAGAGGCTTATGTGAATGAAATGGATGGTTAAAAAGACTTACAACATCTTGCTCTACTTTGCTCTCTTTTCTCTCCATCTTTTAGTATACTTATTTCATATTTTATAATTGTATTCTACTAGTTTTATAGAAATAGTAACATAACTTTATATCTCTACTTTGTAGTAGTGGTATAACAACTTGTTACACAATATAATACTACAAGTTTGTAGTATTTTTATAACAAATACCTCCCACTTTCACTATTAATCCCTTCAAAGGAAAAAATCTCATGAACTCCTAATAAATGTGCAGCTTTAGTTCAACTCCTTTTATTTAAAAAAATAACAACTAAATCTTTATCCCACTATATAAATCGGTTACATGTGTCATACTTTGCTATCGTAATATAATTTATATTATTTGAATGAAAAAATTTTAAATCAACTGCCAACCTGACATAACCCTCATTATTTGTTCGGGGTAAGAATCACCTACTTAAAAGCATGCAAGATACTTGTAAGTAGGCGAAATTTTTTATTCCAAAAAAAAGAAAGAAAAAAACCTATACAAAATTTTCTTTTAGAACTCAACTTCTAATAATAAACGCAAAAACTTTTGTGCGATGATTTTATATATACGATGTGATACGCGAATTTTGTTGAATTTGATACACTAATTTTTCTAAAATTATATGCTAATACTCTAATACGCTTAAAGTGAAAATTTGTTACACTAATCTTTTATACTTGATACGTGAATACTGAAATTATTATGTTAAAGTGAAAATTTGTTATACGAATACTGAATTTGTTATGCTAATGTGTGAAAATTTGCTACGCGAATATTGAATTTATTACGCTAATAGTGATTATGTTAAGCTAATGTGTGAAAATTTGTTGTGTGAATAATAAATTTGTTATGCTAATAATGAATTTGTTACGCTAATGTTTCATACTTGATAGGCGAATACTGAATTTGTTATGCTAAAGTGAAAATTTGTTACGCTAATTTTTGAATTGATACCGTATATCCTAATTTTTAGTTTGATTGATATACTTTATATGCTAATTTTTATATTGATATGCAAGTCACATGTACGCGACCGTTTCA
The DNA here is from genome assembly GCA_016586305.1 of Ophiorrhiza pumila. Taxonomy (NCBI): domain Eukaryota; kingdom Viridiplantae; phylum Streptophyta; class Magnoliopsida; order Gentianales; family Rubiaceae; genus Ophiorrhiza; species Ophiorrhiza pumila. Next base: position 10,458,224 of record BLIW01000005.1, on the reverse strand, counting down.
GAGAAGTTTGGCCCAATAATAAATGAGTTCAAAAGCAAAAGTTGATAAGTGAAAACAAACACATGTAATATCAATTTCTTTATGAACCCAAACATAATAAAAGTCGAAATTTTTTCTTGGTGGTAACAATGAGATTGTGAACTAAAAACAGCATACTAGTCAAATCCAAATCATCAGTTTGAATTGCAGGGATTCTACGAGTGAATTGATCCAAAATGTTGATTTCTTTTTCTTCTTCTTGTTTTTTTTTTTAAAGTGGTGATGGTAATTGGGATATTAAGGACCATGATCGAGTTATTAGTTTTTCTTTTTAATATCATCTTCAAGTGCAATGAAATCTGTTTGAATTTATCCCTCCCTCCCTCAACTATATAAGTTGCAGTATACCAACTCAATCAAATAAATGAGCAGTTATTACAATCTAATTTAACTAACTTCAAAATTAACTATCTATTTTTTAATAAGGTAAATTGTGAAATACCACTCTGAATTATAATTGGATTATAATATATCTTTTAAAATTGAATGCCAAATAAGTCTTTTTTTAAATATTTCACCGTAATAATAATACATCCAATTATAATTCACTTATCAAGTTTAAAAATAAAAATAAAATAATAAATAAAATTTGTATTGTATATGCATCTTTAAGAATATATGTAATGTTTATTTAATAGTTATAATATCTAACAATCATAATATTATAATTTTAAAATTAATATAATTTTTTTTAAAACAAAAAAGGGTTGTAATATATCTATCTATATATATATATATATACATATATATATATATATATATATATTAAAAACTACATGATGAGATTTTGATTTTTTTATTTAGATTGAATTATTAATGCTATCTCTTAAAAATTTTGAATGTTGAAATAGTTTAAATTTTACTTTTATTAGGAAAAAAAATAATTTAGTCATTAAATATTTTTTACAAATATTTCTTTACATAAAAAAATGAATTCAGTCCAAAATCAAATAACGAATAACCGACCAAATTAGAATTCAGTTTTCAGTTATTTGGTTTTCGATTTTCGATTCGGTCAGGAGTTTTATAAAAGGAAAAATCAAACAAACTGAACCGAATTAATCGAAAAATTTAAAAATCGAACCGTGCTCACCCCTAATAACTAGTAGTAAAGAAATTTTAGATTCCCTTTCCTATGTTTGGATACATCCAATACATACATGAATGGAAATATCTGAAAATTATAATATAATATTAAACGCATAATTTTTTAATTTTTTTTATAAATTATAAAAGTATATAAAAAAATATACACACTAGATATTAGTAGATTATAGATTATAATGATGAAGATATAACATTATTAGTTACAGTCTGATTGAAATTAGATAAAAAAAATTAGAAATAATAAAAAAATTCATATTTAATATTAAGCTACATTAATATTTCTATATTTTTTATAAAAAAATTAAGAGGATGATTATGAAAATCTTAGTTTTTTAGTTTTTTTTTATTTATTTGTTAATTTATAGAAGCTTGTACATTTTTTTTGTTTAACTTTTATAGATTTATTTTCTCTATTTTTTGGGTTGTCCACCATTGGTATAAAAACCACTTATGTTTACTTCTTAAATAAATTAGTAAAAAAAAATTTTAATGTTTAAAGTCAAATAAGAATGAAGAGATGAGAGAGAAAATAACATTTATAAATTAAAAATAGAATAAAAAATATATTGTAAGAAATGAAGAGTTTTTTTTTTAAATGAAGAGATGAGAGAGAAAATAACAATCCAAGTGGTTTTCTTATTACCTCTAATATCAGCCATCTGATTACTAAGTTAACGAATGCCCATTCATTTAATGAAGTTAAGTCACGAACAAAACATGGGAATGACAGGAATGACAATGAAATGTCCATTCCTTTACTAAGATGCCCGGCAAACAAATATCAGTGGCGGAGGCAAAGACAAAATTTCAGTGGGCAAGGTAGAATATATAGTGATAAATAAATGAAATAGTTTTAAAAATAAATTAACAAAAATAGTAAGAACATAGAAAATATAATACTTATTTGAGTTAATTTATAGAAATTTGATATTCAAATATAGTCTTAACAGATATTTAAATTTAAAATTTATAAGTTTTACTAAAAATTATATAATTTGATATTTTAAAATCCCTGCACTTGACATCATAATCGCACTAACAAATAGCACTTTAAAACTATGTAAAATATCCATTAAAAATTATATAAATAATACTTAGTTCTTTAATGAATATCAATTCACAACAATAACAAATATTGTAGGATCGAAACTAATCTAATTAACCAAAAATATATTTGGGAGGAGAGGATTACAACAATCTCAAAATCTCACGTATGACACAACCGTCACACAACAATAACATCCGTTAGTCCACGGAATTCCCAAAGCCGCCGTATGGCTTTTTCTCACAACCCTCTTTGAGTTTTTTTCTCTCCAACTCCTCACATTACAAAGATCCCTAACACCCTCTATTTATAGTGTAAGAGGTTTCTTAATTCCACACTTTCCTAATTCCTACCAATAACTAATTAAGAAACAAATACTATTAGGAAACTAATTTAAACTCAAGAAACAAAACATATAAGGAAATTTCTGATTATCAAAAGTTTAGTTTATTTTCCAACAAATCCCCCTTTAAACTAAACTTTTCATATATGATCAATACCTTCAAGTTCACGTGCTTGAATTTCTTTTGAAATTTCTTTTGCAGTTTGGATCTTGTATTTGATCTTCTTCTTTGTCTTCATATGTAACTTGAGACGAATTTTGTAGTTCCGGATCTTGAAATTTTCAAACGTGTTTTCTGTTTCTTTCCCTTTAGCACAAAACTTCCATATACCAACATTCTCTTCTATCAAAGAATGACCAATGTAATTTCCAAGAATCAAGAAATCATATTTCTCAATTTGAACAATATTTTTAATATCTTTTATATCAACAATGTCACTATCACTAGTGATATTTTCTTCACCTTCAACCATGTATATGGTTTCTTTTTCCTCTTCAAAATGGATGATTTCGTCTTTCTCTTCATAAGTGAAATCACCAACCTTCTTTTCTTCTTTATTTATAAGAATAACAAATTCATCCACTTCTTCACAAATATGAAGTTGCACCACAACATTATCACGATGATCAATACAATCTCCTTCCTTGAGATTTTCAATTTTTATAGTGGATTCAATACTTGAAGATGAATAATCAACAATTGGTTGTTGAACTTGCTCACTTTGGTGATCATTGTTTTCTTCCTCAATATAGAAAGACACTTGTGTTTGCCCAATTGATACCATTGGCTCTTTTGAAGGCCAATTCGAAGCTCTTTGTTCATCAAAGATAAAATCTCTTATCACAATCACCTTTTCTGTATTTTCTGTCTGACCATCCAATTTTTCATTAATTCTTTGTTCAAATCGAATTAATGAATCCTTCAATTCTTCAATTGTTAATGTTGCCAAATTCTTGGTCTCTATCATCAAGGCTACAAAATACTCAAACTTCAAGGGCAGTGTATTGAGAACTTTTGCAATAAAAATTTCATCTTGTAATACATAGCCATTTAACTTCATCTCGTCTTTAATCGCCAACAGACGAGAAAAATATGACTCAATGGATTCTGTCTTCTCCATTGTGCAAAGATCGAATCTTTTTTGTAACATCAATAAATTATTTTCCATAGTGTAAAGTTCATACCTTTTTGTCAACACCAAGAAATTTTTGTGTTGAAGCGTGTCAACACCTCTATATGTCTTTTCCAAAATATCCCAAGCCTTCTTTGCAGTTTTGACCGTTGAGATTTTTAGATAAACCATTTGATCAATGGATTGATGAATTTGAGATAACGCCATTTTTCCTTGCCTCTTTTTCTCCACAGGAGCATCTTCAGGTACTTCTTTTTGAACGTATTGAATCAAATCAAAAATTTCCAGATGGATTTCCATCTGATCTCTCCAAATATTATAATTTTGTTTTCCCTTCAGTTTGGGAACAACACAAATTATATTTTCCATCATGGTTAATCAATTATAACCTTGCTCTGATACCAATTTGTATTATCGAAACTAATCTAATTAACCAAAAATATATTTGGGAGGAGAGGATTACAACAATCTCAAAATCTCACGTATGACACAACCGTCACACAACAATAACATCCGTTAGTCCACGGAATTCCCAAAGCCGCCGTATGGCTTTTTCTCACAACCCTCTTTGAGTTTTTTTCTCTCCAACTCCTCACATTACAAAGATCCCTAACACCCTCTATTTATAGTGTAAGAGGTTTCTTAATTCCACACTTTCCTAATTCCTACCAATAACTAATTAAGAAACAAATACTATTAGGAAACTAATTTAAACTCAAGAAACAAAACATATAATGAAATTTCTAATTATCAAAAGTTTAGTTTATTTTCCAACAAATATCTTCTTAACAGTATTGTTTAGATTTCTTCTTACTAAAGCACTCAAAAATAATTTCTAATCTTCTCGTCAGATTTCTCCACTTCTCTGAAATTCATAGTAAGTGTCTCTAATTTTCTATTAGAAATTTTTCACTTTTACTCTAACATTTATAATACTTTTTTCATGTGAACAGAAGAAAACGAGAAAGTTCAAAATAAATGATAAAAAGAGAAAATAGAACTTTTTTATTTGAAATAAAATTGTTAGAATCGACTAGTATATTGTGGGATCTTTTTTTATTTGATTTTCTTTTTTTATATTAAAAAAAAAAGATCTCTCTTTCTCACAGTTGGAGTTTTTTTTTTTTTTTGGTATAATTTATTGGTCACAAATCTATAAATAGATTGAGTTTCACCTTATATATATACAATATGTGTCTTCAATTTATAAATAGACCTTTTATAGTTGAGTTTTTTTTAGTATAATTTGTGGGTCAATAATCTATAAATAGTTTTAAGATGTGGGACTTAAATTTATAAATAGACTAGACCATAGACATATTAAAAACTTTATTTTTTTTATGGGATCAAATAATTTAAAAAATAAAAATGTTAATACAACTTGATAAAAGAGATTATGGTGGACTCGCCGGAAACAACTGCCCCCATTGCACCAACCTGTTACCGCCACGCAGGGTCAATTGGTGGCAACGAAAAGAGAAGAACCATCACACTACAAGACAAAAAGTTGTAAACTCTTCCAATTAACGTAAGTATTAATACATTTGTGTACTATAACAGAGTTGTACTAGTTTGATTGGTACAATTCAAATGTGTACTATAGATGCACTGTAGTAGTTTGAATTCATCAAACATTTGTAAGTATAACTGATTGGCTTGTCTATTGGTTTTGTGCGGTTTGGTGAAAAGATAGGCTTGACTAAAAGGCAAGTATAAAAGGAAAAGGCCAAATTCCTACAAATCAAACATTTGGAAGGTTATTAAATTCCACCATAATTGGGTCATCCCCAAGGGTCAACACGTTTCGGAAGCCGTACTTTATGTCCGACCTCTTCTTTTGTTTAACCTATGATTGTGTGATTAACTTCATGTCACACAATTCTTGATAACTTTAGGGATGGAAAATTTGGAGTCGAAACAATGACTTAGTGCATCATAGTAGACATAATCACAATTCTGGAATTGACAGTTTTCTATTCTATAAAATGTGGAATTGTAGCTGAAACTAAAGCGTAGCGGTTTTGATTTTGGTTTTGGAATTGTTGGTTATGTGTTTGATTTGGTTCCAATTCTGATTTTTATTTTGATTTCAATTTTGATTTGGATTTCACTTTTAATTTTTTTTACAATTTTTAGCTTGCTCTTATAGAAGTTTTAAGCAAGAAAAATTTACAGTTTTGAAATTAAAAAGTGAAGACATTATAGGTGAATGGAACATTTATAAAGTTATAAATTTAAGTGTACATTTATAACTAAAAGTCATTATTGTCTTGTTCATAGTGTTGTAGTTATTCTGGATGGTGTAGTAGGTATTAGCAACATTAATATTATTTTAGGAGGGTCCATTTATTTGTCATTATTTTAGTGTTTATTTGCACAAATTTAATTTGATTTGTTTGTTTATTATTATTTTTTTTACAAAAATTTTTAAAACGAAAAATAATGCTCTAAACTTCTTTTGCTATAGTATTTTTTATGAATAAAATAATAAGTTCAAATTTGAATTTTAAATTTTTAATAATAAAGAATTCTTTCTAACACAATTTTTAACCAAAACAAACTCATAAAATATTAATTCAAATTTGAATTTTAAAATTTTATCAATAAAAAATTGTCTAATATAAATTATAACCAAAACAAATTCATCAATCTAAAAACTTTCAAAATATTTCTTTCTTATAACAAGTTCCAAAAAAAAAAAAAAGATTCCATAATAAAATATAAAATACCCCATCGGAACAGAGTCTAACTATATTAATGCACGATCTGTAATAATAAAATCTCTAGTATTCATTGTGATAACAAATCATGTTAATGTTCAATTCCCAAGTTGTGTGTAGTGCACATTCTAATTATGGGTGATGAATCTTATGTATAGAGGCATGGGATAGCATAGAGAACAAGTTTCAAGTTGATCCCATATGGATGTCTACACTCCAAAGAGAGTTAACAAAGCGAAATATGACAAGAGATATCGAACATCAAATATTGAAAGATTCTGTCATACTTTAGTAATCTGGCTATATCTCTTTCGTTTTTGCTCGTAATTAGTTGATTCAAGTGGCATTGAAAAGCTAAGAGATAGGCTACAACTTTTATGTTTTTGAGTTTCTGAGATTCTGCCTGTATCATGGTGAAAAAGGGTCAAGAAGATGTACGACACGATGTACAAACACCTTCGTTGCGACGTTGCTCATTGGTTTTGCGAAGTTCGTTGTTGTACGCTCTGCATGGTGACACAGAGTTGTGTGCGCCGCAATGCTGGAAGCGCGATCAGGATTTTCTATTTTTGATTTTTAATTTTTTTAAATTATCTTTTTATTTTGGACTATTTTCTATATTGTTTCTGAGATGTTAGGACCTAAGAGCATGTTATCTTAGTGCTATTTGGTATGGTTTTAATTTGTTCCTTAATTTTATGGTTTTTATTTCCTTACTTGTAAGAAGGAAATGTGTTCTTTCAAGGAATCTTGTTTAGTAAGTTAGGATTTACTTTGTAAGCTTGTTAGGTCTTTTATCATTCACTAACAGAAGATAATTTAATTTTGAGAATTGAAAAAACACTGAGCTATTTTTTTTACGTCGGTTTGATTTTCTGAAAAGGGATTTCATTTTACTTGTGAGGGGTGTTCCTGAGGAGAAAATTTCATCTTGCTTTTGACTTTCTGATTAAATTAATTGTGAGCAATTAAATTAACGTGCTTCAACGCCAATCTATAGAAATAGATTGTTCAATTTATATCAATCGATCTTTGAAATGTCTTAGAGTTAGAATTTCGTGGGTTACTCATCAAGTTTCGTGAGAAGTAGGACGAGATATGCCATCAAATAGTCTCAGAGCTCAATGATATTTCAAAATTCGGTTTTCAATTTTCCTTAAAATTAAATTCTCAAATTGTTTGAAATAAGCAAGCTATTATAAATTGTCAATTTGTGATTGCTATCAAGCAATTATATCATTTTAATTTTTTTGTTTCGATATTTGTGAGAAAATTAAAAAAAAAAATCATGATAAGTGAGAGGCATAATTTTTGTCTTTCGAATTCGTCATATCCACAAAGAAATCAGCCCCCATCGTATTCTCAAAATTTGTAGTCCTTAATGAAGAAGTATGATCCTTATTATGAAGATGGTTGTACTGGTTATAGTCGTGAGTGTAACGCCCCGATTTTCGAGGACCGAAATACGGCGTAACCTCAAGATTTAGTTTCCAAAATCTTGAGATCACAAGGCACCTCTTACTGTCAATCTATCATTACTCAATAATAATACTAGGTGGCAATCAGCGCGCCAGCGCGCTGTAATTATATGTTATTTTTCTTTATAATTTTAATTCTGTGTAATAGGTATAAGTAATATAATATTTATTGCACAATACATGTACTAACATTTACGGTTAATATTTTCACAAACCTAAGCATAACTTCAGTCGCTATATATGTCTATACATATTTAAACATTTCTATAAGATACATGGTTGCCAATACTTGTACACACACTTATACATATATATATATATATATATATATATGTATACACTATACGCACTTTCGTATATTTGCATATATTACACTTATTTTTACACTATAGATTTGTACACATTTTGCACATAATATGCACACTACGTATATACATATACTATATACATTCTCATACATTATAAATAGTTGCAAATTCGCTTTACATCTGAACACATTACAATATACATGTGTTATATACTATACATATTATACAATGTACATGTGTTATTTTTCACATATTTTCGACGCTACATATATAACACATAATATTTACATTTGCACACTCTTTAAATATTTGCACATTCTTCTTATATTTTAACACATTTCATATGTGCACATATTTACACATACTTGTACACACACTTATTCATAATCCACATATATTTATACACTATACATATTTCCACACATTTTACACATATTTCCACACATTTTACACATATTTCTCATACACATATTAACACGTGTTTCACACATTTTTACACACTATACATATTTATATATATATTACACATATTTTCACACACACTATATATATATACACTAAACATATTTTCATATATTTGCACATATTTAATTATTTATCACACTATAATTTTTTACTTATTTTTTACATATTTTCAACACTACATATATTGCACATAATATTTACATTTGCGCGCACACACTATAAATATTGCACATTCTTCTCACATTTGAACACATACTTGTATACACACTTATTCACAATTCACATATATGTATATAATTCCATATATGTTGCACATATTACACTAAGTTTCACAATATAATGTTTAACACATTTTGCACATATGTTTAACAGTACGTAATTACACATACTATCTACTATGAATATGTACACATTATAAATATTTGCACATTCTCCTTATATTCACACACACTACATATGCTCACATACTTTTTTACATGTATATACATACATATTTGTATACACTATACATACTTATATATATTTGCACATATCACACTTATTTTAACACTATAAATATATACACCTTTTGCACATATTTTCAACACAACATATTATATATACAATTGCACACATTATATATATTAGTACTCCATATGTACAATTGTACATACTTGTTCAAACACTTATATTTATTACACATATATGTCCACACTATAAATACTTCCATATATTTGCACATATAATACTTATTTTCAAACTATAATTTTGTACACATTTTGCACATATTTACACATACCATATACAATTTCGCACATTAAAAATATTTTTGAATCATTCATACATTGTCACAAATTAGTTATTTTTCCTTATAATTGTTTATTTAGTGAAATATGCATAACAAATCAAATTGTGATATAATAAGATTATATATATATATATATATATAGTCTATTATAATATTCGTCGCACATTACATGTATTAACATATACTATTAATATTTCCAAAATCTTACGCATACCTTCATTCGCTATATATGTTTATACATATTCAAATATTTTCATATTACACATGTTTACATATACTTGTACACACACTTATACATATTAGACATACTTGTACACACTATACATACTTTCATATATTTGCACATATTACACTTATTTTCACACTATATATTTTTAGACATTTTACACATATTTTGCACGCTACATATATTACGTATACTATATGCATTTGCACACATTATAAATATTTGCACATTCTTCTTACATTTTCACACATTACATATGTACACATTTTACATACTACACATATTTACACATACTTGTACACACACTTATATATATTACACATATATGAATACACTATACAAACTTCTATATATTTGCACGTATTACACTTATTTTCACACTATAGATTTTTACACATTTTGCACATATTTTGCAAACTACATATATTACACGTACTATATACATTTTTACACATTATAAATATTTGCTCATTTTTCTTACATTTTCACATGTTACATATGCACATATTTTACATATTACACATATTTATACACACTACGCTTACCTTTCATATATTTTCAACCAATATACATATTTATACATACTATAAGTTTTTTTTACATTAGATATATTTACACATATTACACACTTATTCATACATTACATATTTACAAATACTTAACACATTTTTAAAACATTATACATATTTATGCAAAATACTAATATTTTCATACATTACACGTATCAATACATAATACACATAGTTTCACACACTAAACATATTTACATATATACACACAATTTACACACTATACATTTCATATACCAAAATATTTATTAACACATACCACTTTATTTTCACATGCTATATTTGCACATATTTCATACATTTTTGCACATTACATATTTACATATATTGTACACATTTTTACACACTATACATATTTATACATATCACACTTACTTTTCACACAGTGTACATATTTACACATACAACACACATTGTCAACCAATATATATATGTGCACATAATACATATTTTTTTCACACTGCATATATTTACACATATTACACATTTTTTCACACATTACATATTTACAAATACTTAACGTGTTTTCAAATATATTTACACATAGTACATATATTTTTATACATTACACGTATTTATACACACTATATATATTTACATATATACACACATTTTCACACATTATATATTTATACATACTACATATATTTTCACACACTATACATATTTATATACACTATATATATTTACACATATTACACAGATTTTCACACACTATACATATTTACACATATTACATATATTTTCACACACTAAATATATTTACACATACAATATATATTTACATATCTTCAACATTATACATTTGTACACATATTACACATATATGTGCACATTACATCTATTTACCCATACTACATACATTTTCACATACAATATACATATTTACAAATATTTCACACATTTTCAATAAATACACTAATTATTTGAATTCCAATTAATACACTAATTATTGTTTCAATACACTTATTATTATAATATATTTTGTTCTCACTTATATATTCCTTCCCAATTCTCTTTATATCAAAACTCTATATATTTATTTTTTTATTATTCTATTTGAATATCAAATGCTAATTTAATTTTTCTTTCAATTACTTTATTCTTTTATATAATTACAAACAAATATTATATTATTTCAAATAGAATGATATAAGGTTATAAATATATCAATTTGAAGGTGGTATCATAATTAAATAAGGTTATAAATATATCAATTTAGTTGCGATAGCAAGATGATCAAAAAAAGAAAAATGATGGGATATTATAGAGGGTTCAATTACATGCATGCATTATGCTGATTGGTGAAGGTGGAATTAAATAAATAATTGCCATTTGTGTGTAGCTTAGCTGTGAGCAACTTAGAATGAATGAATGAATAAATTCAATAACATGCAGCAGCAAATGCAGGTAAACCTTTTTAATACTATATCTTTCTAATAACATTTGCTGCATGTCCCTTATGTGTAATCACTAATGTCCATCCATTAGTGATTACACATAATGTCCCATTTCTCTACATTTGGCCAGCCAGAACCCAGAAAGAAATGACTTGTGTTCTGCCTGGTTTTCCACTTTTCACGCATCACTCCACAAAACTTCTTCCACTATCCCTGAAATATTCACCAATTTCCCCAATGTCCCATTGATAGTCTCGCACTCTAAAACACACAATCTTAACTGGCATTTGATTCTTTAAAAAATATAAAACATGCCCATTAAAGGAAATTGTCTTGGATGTATGAATATATACCAGTAGAACAGCATTTGGAGCATGAGCATTTGCAATCGCTGTGCAACATACAATTTGCACAATGCTATTGTAAATAAACCGTGAACGTGTAACCATACATACAATTCATCAGTAGCATGCAACATCAACAGGTGTCTGTCAAATTAAAGAGCAAATGAGAATCTCTGAACTTCTGCAACATCATCATCCATACAATTAAGCTATTGAACATACGTATACAGTGTTTCGTATTTTATGATGAGGTAGACGTTCCGACACTAACTCATAAAGTAACTTAAAACTGCCAAAATCCCAAATTTTGATAGCACCCAGATATCATCGTTTTCCTCATAACTATTTTCATACCTTATTCCTACTCCCCACTCCTCCAAACTAAGCTGCTGTTGATTTGAGTATAACTTTTGTAAACAAGTAGTAATATGACTTACTCAAGAGAAAGCAAAAACTACAAGTAATGACCCCCTCCCTGAAAGCATAGAGTCCAGCACTACGTAAACAAAAACTCTATACTGAAATTCCCAAGTGTCAAAATTCACTTCAGTCTGCCTCCTTATCTGGTTCATCAAGAGCGGCCACCTCTTCAACAGGCGAGGAGGAGAGTTAGTGATAAGCCAAATACCAAGGATCTATATTCATTGCAGACAAGTTCTCCTACCTGCAAAGTCATTAAAACCAAATTAGCAATTCCACAAAATCTCTAAAATTTGAAGACAATATAATGATATCTATCCCTTGAAGTCGAATTTACTACTCAAGAAATTAGTCAAGAATTGGGAAAATCGAGCTGAGATAAGAATAAATTTCAGTCCACAAAGTGAAGCCATCCTCACTGTCTCCATTATACATAGAATAAAAACTAACAAGCCTTGCAGTTTCCATCTTATCACATATCATATCGCACAAATTTTTTATATTATATTTTAAAAAGTGATATAGAAAAGAACTAAGAATTATTATTTCCAAGGTTAAGTTGACAGATATCAAAGTCTAATCACTGCAATTTAACAAGACCAGCTCGAAGGGCTGAAGAATAGCCCCAGTTTCCTTGGCAAAAGCATCAGCACTTTCAAATGACAGCAATTGTGAGTCATATAGCACTCCAAGCTCAATAGAAACTTAAAATTGAACGGAGACATCCATGTATTAATAGCCATAATTCAGTATGCACATTAAAATTACCTGGAATTCTCGAAAGATCGCTGACAAGATTAAGACCAACGCTAACAAGGTGCTGGAGAGGTATCACAGTGTGCTACAACCAACAAAGATCACAGTAAACACTTATCACTTCTCTTGTAAATGGATAGAAATAATCCTACACAATTGGTATTTCATCTAACAAGAAGATAACTCAAGCTATATATATAAGACAATCTACTTGTAGATCATGATGTGCTAACATGTCAACAGCCCTTTGGGATGGTCAATCTAAATCAAGAAAGAATGTCGCCAAAAAAATCAGTAGTGGGAGAGATGGGAAACCACTGCAATGCGCAATGTCTAACTTGAAATATAATAAGCCCTATTAGAACTGGTTGTGCGTCAAACCCAAAACTCTGAAACAAATCCTTTGAGTTCCTGACAAGGGTGTACCCTCCAAATTGCAAGAATGTTAAGATCTGCAGTGCATAAAAAATAAAGATTAAGGATTAAAACGCTCTTTAAGGACTTACGACCCAAATGAGAGACTACAGTATGGAACAATTGAGATGTGCAATAGATATAAAGTTAGTTTTTTTAGAATCTAAACATCCATGGTTTCGAAAAATTTTGAACTCAAATTAGAAACCACATAAATAGAAAACCCAACCAATGAACATGCCAAATTTATAAAATAAAATAAGCACAAAAGCTCATTATCAATTCTAGTTGGCAACATAATCAGGAGGCTTAGAAAGTGATAAAACACAAATCCAAACATTAAGCACCATTTGAATTCATTCAATTAACTGTTTCTTCAATCAAGCTTCAAAACCATATGCATATAAATAAACAATGTGCATTCTTAAGATCCACATCCTAAAATTGCATTGACTGCTGCTAAAAATCCATGTGTTGCCTTCTCCCAAGTTTCCAATGGTGTCAAATTGTTTGCAGAATCAACTAATTAAGTAAACATGTTTAATTCACACAAAGAACATGCAGACATTCAGTACCAAATATTCTGCAAGCTCCTTACCTTAAGCAGTTATCAGTACAAATATTCTGATCCTACACAAACCATTCATAACCTCTGCAAGCAATGTTGGGGAAGTCAATGAACAAGCATCATCCAGCTGAGTTCTCGTGCAGCAGTACATATTCTCAGCTGCAAAAACATCCATGCATGATCTCTAAAAGTAATTCATATCTTTTGCACTATCTTAAAACAGTACACACAAATATATACTGGAAACAAAAAGATCAAAAAATAACAACAACATAATAGAACATAGCAAGTGAGTGTTATGCAGATTTCAGGGAAATGCAAAAAGATAATTACAATTAGTAGCTTACCTACTATTATCAAACTTCATCGTATCTTTCTCCAGAAGTTCATAGTATCTCTGAGGTTTTTGATAAAGTACCATCAGAATTTTCTTTTCAACTTGTCTGCAGCATACAAAAGTAATGCTTATAAGGACAGTCCAAGGAATAAGTATACTCATAAAATATAATACCAACGCTTATTCACGAGAACTGGCATGGTTTCATATTACCTATATTGAAGAACAGCATGTTGTTTGCTGCAAGATGGGTGATCAGTAGGGATGTCAGCAACCTCCTTTCTCTCCCAAAAAGCTAACATATTTGACGGCGTACATAAAGTGGGTCTTTTCAGGCAAAAAGTATCTAAAATTGCGAAATAAAACTAAAATTGTTTTAATAACTGAATAAGTACAAGAGAGAAGGAAAACTTTGGACAGCTAGAAGAGAATATAAAGCAATCTAAGATGAGTTATTGGCATTGTAAACCATGTCCAAAGATCATCACGCCTTTATGTTGTACAGAGTTTTAAAAAGAAAAACTTAAAAAAAGTGAACTCAATGTGAAGTGAGATGTTTTAATTGAAAAAGTTATGATACTTAGATTTTGGCCAATCAATGAATGTTTTCATGCATTATCATTCCTGATACAATTAGTGTGTTCACTGCCCTTATGAGCACATTACTATAGTGTCAGTCATTCCACTTGGTATCATGAACTGATGCAAGCTCTAATGAAACCCATGAAGCATGTCTAGTTACAATCATTGCTCAGTACAACTAACTATAGCAATGTAGACCAAATAAGGCTTTTAGGAGGATTAAAAAAAAGAACGAGACAAATAAATATTTGTTCTCAAAATCACGAATTTCGATTTTCTTCCTTCATATTCAATCAGAGCAAGATATAATATATATCAAGAATAAGATTACAAAATGTAAAACAACAATAAATAGGGTAAAGGAGATTACCATTCAACACTTCACCAGCCTTGAAAACATACAATCGCGCCACCTTACATCGGGCTTTCTTGCATCTGGTGGCTCAGTGAACAATAGTGTTACACCTAACACAAAGTGACACACAATTAAGTAAACGGGGAATAAACAAAAGAAAGAGGAATCTCGAAATCCCAATGATCACAATAAAATAGAAAATATTCTTGCTTAAGTCATAATATATATAACAAATACATTGAAGTGTAGCAAATTAGAGAGTAAAAACCAGATGCCTAGGAGGTTAAGCCCAAATATTTTCTTTGTATCTTAAAATAGCATATTCAAAACCAGTTAAATAAAAAACAAGGGGAACAAATTTTCACCATAAATAAGATGAAGGCAATCTAATTATTACCTCTTACACGATTAGTCTCTGCAGCGAGCTTCCCAGACAGCTCAAATGAAGGTTTGTCCTGCCAAAGCAATATGCCTACTGGTTAAGCAAACAGCTTTTGAAGCAAGCATGTTCAAATTCAAATTGTGTTCAAATGCAACACTACACAAAGCTGAGGACCATAGGATGATAGAACCTCCTACATTTTTACCTCATCCCAAATGAGAGAGAAAATTTTGATTTAATGTATGAAGAAGCAGAAGAAAAGATCATGTAACGGAGTCATATGGACAACCAAAGCCTATGAAATAATTGCTCCAAGAACTCCAAGAATGAAGGCAATACTACATTGTCTTTAGATTTCAAAGCTGCCTCAGCAGCCTTCATTTTAGCTATTGAGTTATCATCTCCATTCCTGCTCAAGTTATCCATTATCGACAATGTCAGGGAAGTATAATCTCAAAAGCCACAAAATGCAAAATTATTTGATAGACACAGCACCACACTCTTAGAAAACTAAAATTTAGAGTCTGACAATTTAATGAAATAAAGTTCGATGGTGCAGAGGCAGCATTTTCCTGTACACAGATTTTGAAGTTCCTATCCAACATTGTTCAAGCTTAATCCAAGAAACAGGACATGATCTCCCACAAAACATAGAAGTTCAGTTTAGGTGCTCACCGATAAGATTAATTTTATCCAACATTAATCACCAAGGGGGCAGACATGGTTAACAAAACTTGAAATTCACCAGGTACAACCTTTTTAAAGCATGATCTGTATATGTTAACAAACTTGCACAGGTAATTGAAAACAAGACAATGCACCTATTTAGGTTGTCCACAGGTAAAGGTAATGATAAATATAGTTAATTTACATAATGTTCAAATTTCCATTTGTTGTCTTCTTTCCAGTCTGGTACACATTTTTAGTCACAATTCTCACTCTCAGCATAGAATAAGATGTGTAAAAATTCACCTTGGTTAATTCTTCTTGCATTTCTAGGAACTCTAGCTTTCTCCTCCTCTCAGCAACAGAATCTTCAGATGGCAAAGCCGTAACTTGAATAGTATCCACCACCTCATCTGGCAGGGAGGAGAGTGTTGCTTGAACAGCTTCCTCCAACTTCACTTTACTAGACACGACAAAGGCTCTGCAAATTTTACGGAGCACGAAGCATAAATAATGCTTAACCAAACGTCCAGAACATCAAAACCCCCCGCTTCGAACTCCAAAAACAGAAAGAAACCCTCCTCGAAAACAATAAGCACAAAAAGAAAGCAACTGCCACAGCTTAAAAAAATAGAAATACCCAAACTCAAAAAAAGCACAGAACAGCGTTATAGGAGCTGTCACAAAGGGGAAAAAATCCACATTCCAAAAACCAATTGTAGACAATACCAGGTATCCAAAGAAGCAAAGCCAACAAAGAACAGATCAAGATAATCAAAAAAAGACCCTCTCAAAAGAACAGATCAAGTTGGAGAAGAGCAAAGGAAGATTGTAATGATTCCAAAGAAACAAAGCCAACAAAGAACAGATCAAGATAATAAAATATGAATGCTAACCAGAATCAACAGCTTTTATTTCCCGCATTGTAGCATCAGGTGACATCAATGGGTTGATAAAGAACTGTGCAAATCTGATAAAAAATAACAGACATGAAAATTTCCCTAACATAAAGTGAAATAGAAATCCATAAGGGATAGCAAAAGCCTTACCTGTCCAAAGCTTCTTCAAAACAGTCCGTATTAACTTCAAAATAGTAGTTGGTTTGCTCAGGAGCAGTGAAAGCATTTGTACTTCTACCATGCTAAAAGAACAGGAAAAAAAAGTAAGATATAATTACTTTGAGCAGAGAAAATAATACACACACCCAGAAAGAGTTTTAAAGGAACTCTTGGCAAACTTGTAAAGCCAAAGAAGAAAATAATGTCAACAAACTGGAGTAAGAAGAGAAAAGAGAGGGATTGCTTCAACAATATCAACAAGCAGAAAGTTAACAACCTACAATATGAAGTATTAACCAAAATATACCTCTGTAATGTACTTCGAGTAACTATCCTCCAATGGATACTTTTCACTTGCGTAAAATAGCACATGCTCTGTAATCAACCACATAAACTATCATATAAAAACATTAACGAACTATAACAAAAACAAAATTTCAAGATATCCATTCACTTCTGGTTACTAAAATCATTTCATGTCCTCGCAAAAATGGAACACATATTCTTCCAGCATATATATATTTACTTTGAAATCTTTGCTTCCTTTTAAATCAAGACTTCAATTTTTCACCAAAGATAATATTTTTTTACATTGTTCACCCTCCTTTCAAGTAAAACTGTGTTTGGTTACTCCCAATAAGTACAAATATAAGTATAAGTAGAGTAACATCCTATACAAGACAGGTGATATTCCTATAAAAACCATTCCAATTTTGGTTCTTTTAAAATTAACCAAACACAGCCTTCAAGTCTAACTAAAACTGCGACCGAGCAGTCAAAATGCACAAACCTATGCAGAAAGTTATTCCTTTACCAAAACCTTTAGAAATTAAAGATGAAGAAAGAAATTCAAACAAAAATAATACCAAGAAAATGAGCGAGGTCTTCGAGGTTCTGGGGATCGCTGAAATAACCAACACCAGCATTCATTGAAGCCGCACACTAAAACAAACTCCAACAGTAAAACATTACTATTATTAACATCTATTAGTTGCAATGGAAAATGGATTAGGTGAAAGCACATCTAACCAGATTTGCACCTTTAAGCTGCAAGGGTCTCATCACAAAACCTAACACAGCAAAAGGAAGCATCATAATAGCCTCCAACCAAAATGCAAAGTGCCAACTGAGATGAGCGCCAACCTGTAGGACATAGGAAATTTTATTTTCAATTTACCTATAATGAAGAAGACTTGTGAAAAATAAATGAACAAGAATGATTAAGAAACTATATGATGCCTAAAGAAAACAGCAGAAATCAAGATCCAATAATCCACAGCATCAACAGTTCCATTAGTCAACTACAGCTCCGCCGACCACCAATAAAAAACGAAAAAAACGAAAGCCAATAAAAATGAAAAACCCAAAAGCTCAAACACCAAAATCCATATTCATGAATCACAATCAGAATCCAGAAATTATACAACAAAAAAACACACACGCAAAACAAAAAATCATTTAGGGAAGCAGAGATGAAGCGGGTAGCTAGGAGAGAGAAGGAAGCATTAGATGATTTGAGAGGAAAAGAGGAAGCATTTAGATGAGATATTGGGAAAGGTGAGCGGCTAGCGATGAAACCCTAAAACATATGGGTTCAAAACGACATCGTTTGCGAAAAGGAGTTTTTGCCTCTGCGATGGTCATGTGACCGCAGCTTTGGCATGTGCGGTGGTCGTCCAAGAATTGGTGGTTATAGCTTTTATCTAATAAAACTAATACCTTATCAATCATCCTTACAAAATAATAATTAATAAATATCCCTAAATACTCAAAACATAGTCATGATTCTAAAACCCATACATTTATTCATAAGTTCCTATACTAAATACTTGATCCCTTCATCCTGTACCATTCCCAAACCCCGGTCTCGTCCTTATCTACTTCATCAACTTCATCTGTAAAATATTGTATATATAGAAGAATGAGCGAATCGCCCAGCAAGTAAACTCTAGATCATTTAAACTAGTCATACTTCAAAAATAATATCTTTTCAAAACTAAACATTTAATCAAACAAACAAACTTTAATAATCAACTTACACAATAATGTAACTTATTCGTCACTTATACTTTTATATGGTTCGTACTTTCACATATCAAAAATAATATCTTTCAAATTAAACATTTAATCAAACAAACAAACTTTAATAATCAACTTGCACAATAACGTAACTTATTCGTCACTTATACTTTCATATGGTTCAAACTTTCACATATAAATAAACTAAAAACATTTTCACTTGACATATCTTAATGAATGTATTTCCATGACGTACATGCATTCACAGTTTACTGAGTACTCAGCCTAGCTGTATTCCCGCTAGGTCGGCCATTAGGCCCTGAGGCCACATACATGACATACATAGATCCCCATTGGGTCGAGGATCTTTATTACATAATTAAATCCCCCTTGGGTCGAGGATTAATTATGCCATGACATACATGTTCGAAACACGTGTCCCTACCGTTAGGACATGTAATCCATAGAATCATTTATTAAGTTTTATCACATAAACATGCTAATTCTAAAACGAGATAATCCCGAATTATTTATATTATTCATATTTAGTTCAAGTTTAAGTTTTTAAAAAAAATGAAGTGCATCACATAAATATTGCATGTATATAAAGTCGTGCAAACCTAAGTCACTTACTAGTTAGCATGCATGTACAAAAATCATTGAAACCGTTTTACATGTAATAATGGATTCAAAGTGCATAAAAAAAATTTCACACATATACAGATATTAGAGCTCGTCCAATTCAAGTGCTTCGATTTTTCTTTTTAATCACAATTGCGTCTAATATATGAATCAAAGTGAACAGAAAAAAAATCATCTTGATGAACTTCAATCATCTTTTTCATACGCAATCTAATTAAATATTCAAGTATTTAAAAAAAACGAAATTATCATCATGATCAAAACATCAAAACATAAATCGTATTACATTTTCACCATCTTTGTATGCATAAATCATAGTAATAAATCTGATCTTGAAATCTTGTATACATAAAATCGAAATTCACTTCAAGGTCGCATGCAAACCAAAATCGTAAGACGTAACATAAATTATAATACATATCAAATTACTTGAAAAGATTGAATATTTATAGTTTTTAAAGGGATCTAGAATTTACTTACCTATATTATGTGTTCCTATAAATTCCTCAAACTTTCTCTCTTTAAAACTTTTGTGGCCGTCTTTTATCTTCGCCTCTTGTTCTTTTTGTGCAGAATTTAATGTCTTGGGGTTCTATTTATAGGTAATAATTAGGGTTTACACGTATTGTAGTTTCTTGTACGTGAGTATTTTTATTCCTAATTTTTAGCCTTACTTTTCTAGGGTTTACATGTATTAAATTTCTTGTATGTAAAGTATTCTGTTTCTTTCCTTGTACGTAAAGTATTTTATTTCCTTTTTTTTAGGTAGTAAAATTCCAACAAATTTGTATCTTATTCTATTTCTTTTAAATAATTCCCTCAGAAACTTCAAACTATTTAATTTCTCAATTATCATTATCATTATAAGCATAACCTATTAAATAGTTTTCCCTATAAAAAATAATACATAGATATTTTAATTTTACTAAAATTTCTGGGTATTACAGTGAGGTACTTGAAAGGGTAGATGGTGAGTTAAAGTTGGAAAGATTGGAAAGGGAAAAAGCCTTAGAAAGTTTTTGACAGCCAAGGCTCAAGAAGATTTCTAAACATAACACTCTTGTTGTCTAACCCAAACTAATCTAATGTAATAAATGTCTTACCTATGGTCTTTAGAAGAAGTTCAATCAACAATTGTGGAGAATTCAATTCCTACAATTGAAGAACAATTTATTATTGAAGCAAGAAAAAAAGAGAGATTGTACAATTGAGTGGAAAAAGCTATGAGGTGAGTGTATTCAAAAAAGGCAAAGAGGAGAAGAAAAATTTTGAATGTGAATTGTCATATGTTCCTTCTGTTTGTCTTGCTGATTTTTTATAGGTTGTGCACCGAAAAATCTTATTATCCACATACAAGACTCGATTGCGAATCTTCTCCAGGTGGTAGGGAATGATAGTAAATCAAGTTGGTGTTCAATTCTCAAGTTGTGTGTTGTGCTCATTCCAATGTAGGTGATGAATCTTATGTATGGAGGCCTTCAAATGTTGAGAGATGAGAGCAAAGCAAGTCAGAAAGATTGAGAAATATAAGAATTTCATTTTTCTTTGTTGATCAATAACGAAATCCCCTAGTATATGCAACACTTTAGTTATTTGGCTATATCTCTCAGTTTAGAAACGGTCCTATGGTTAGAATTCCATGGGTTACACATCAAGTTTCATGAAGAGTGGGATGAGATATGCTATCACATTATTTTCTCTCTATCTTCTTCTCCTGTTATGAATAGTTTAACATGGTACTAGAGCCTATAATTGCTCCCTAACTCTCGCACATCTAACTCGTAAGACCTAATTCGTATTTTGCATGACTCAATTTGTCTTCACATTGCACGATTCATCTTTCATTGGGTTCAATAGTATTCATTTTGTATATGCATATAATTTGTAAGATCAATAATTACTCTTATTGTCACGCCCAAAAATCGGGACATGGCACGGCCACACCCTTAGAGACTAACTCCAAAAGTGTGAAGCCTCCTGTTATCAAAGAACACTATCCCAACAATCTATATATATATATATATATATATATATATCGCACATTACATAATATTCATTTATATCAATCTCCAATCCACCTTTCCAAGAAACATCACGTTCAAACCAACATCTTTGTAATATGACACATCTTTCTCCAAATTCATAACATAATACACAACACCGTATATACCATTTGTAACTAAAGATTTCATTTCCAATATCAAACATACACTTCCTTTCAAATCATCTTGAAATATATGCACCAAAATTAAGAAACAATGCTCCAATATTTTTCAACCCAAAACACCTATTACATTTCACTTACTTTATCCACACAACTATAAACATCATCACAATAAGAATCTCTTACTACATTCAAAAGAAGGAACAAGAATCCTCCAATATTAACCAATCTAACACAGTGTAATATTATCTCTACATATATATAATATCCACAAAATAACTTTCTCTACTTCCAGTCATTCACACAATCTGCAGCTGAAACCTTAGGATCTACAAAGGTAACAATTTTCGTGGTATGAGCAAACTATGCCCAGTAAGTGGTTCAAATATTCCTCTATTGGATTGAGCACATTATATATATATAATATATTTTTGCAAAACATTGTTCAACACATGAGAGTCAACATTAAAAAATATTTAAAATCAAAACACATACACACACATATATATAAATAGAAAGTGGCACCATCATTTATCAAATATTCACAAATACATTGGGTATTTGTTATTATTTAGCTCATGAATAGCTCAAGTCACTCTTCGTAAATTTTATTGGATCCAGTCCTGATTATTTATCCCATCAGGTAGGCCATTATATTAGGTTCCCAGCTATTTATCCTGCTAGGTAGGCCATTACATTTAGGTTGGAATATGTTCTTACCAATAGTTCACTAAAGCATTCAAGAGCTCATAACAATTAAAATTCATTTAAATTGTTCGAAAAAATACTTTACTTTCACAAAAGCCACTGCATACCTTTCATAATCATAAAAAATCATAATCTTATTCATGCTCAATCCACTTTAATATAATAACATAACCAAACTCTCAATAATATGCTTTATCAAATGCATATAAAACATAAAGGAGTATCATAACCACTTACTTGAAGCCAATCCCCAATGTGGTACTTTCTCTAAGGTTTTCACTAATTATTTAATTCACTTTCCTATAAAATATACAAATATAACAAAAGAATAATTACGACTCTTTAGTCTAATAATTTTTAGACACCATTCTTAGTCTTATTGGTGCTCTCTAATTACTACAAAAATAATTTAGAAAAATCATTCTAAATTTAGGGACATTTCATTTTGTTACAATTCTAAAACCCATTCATATAATTTTCTACACTTGAAACCTATTTGATAATTCCTTACATGTCAAATATGTGGAACAACCTATTTTTTCATAAAACCCACTTATATAGTACTCTCACAAACTTTCTTCAACAAAATATCATCATAATTTGACTTAAACCCATCAATCCATGTTCTATACCTAATCAAATGAAGGCTAAAATCCTTAGATAAGTGTTCTTGAAATTAAATGATAAAACCCATATCTTATTACAACAAAATTTTCAACCTTTTACTAATCTAGAATGCTAAATAAAGAGATTAATGTTGTGTAACTACACCTTTTGCTGATTTATATATATAAAAAAATGATTCAGTCTACAAAAAAAATGTTATCCAATTTTATGTGGGATTAAAGTAAAATTAAGTAAATTTAAGAAGATTGCTAAATAGCCCCTCTAGTTTTACTTATTTATTAAGTGGTCCCACTAGTTTAGTTATAGTTATTATACTTGACAGGTATGTCGCGTACTTGCACAATTTAACCCTACTCACTAATGTAGATGTGATGAGAGGGATCGTATCCTCAGGGAAGGTAATGGCTCAAGAATTTGAAGTGTTTCTCAAAGTATCACAACATTGCAAGATTAAAGGAATAGGAGAAATTTACACAAATAAGTAATAACAATTCTTAAAAGTATGCCTTAGGGTTTTATACCGGGCGATTGCCAATTGAACTACCGGAATACTTTGCAATTTGCCACTCAAATTAAACACAGAGGAGATCAATCTACCTAGGAGCATAGAACACCATTGGCATGGTTACCACATGTCATCCTACACTCCCTGTCACCACTCTTTCCCGTGGCGAGGCCCAAGAGTGATGGTTTAAATCCGCAGAACCTCAACTTCCCAAGTTCCACGACTATAGCATGAAAAACCTAAGGTTTTTCTATGGCAAGGCCTAACCTAGGTTCATCTGTCTTTGCGAACCTCGGGAGGTCTCTTCTCACTTAGTTCTACAGATTCAACAAACTTCCACCGGCATGGCTACCGCATCTCGGTTTGTGATCAAATTAAATAAGAGAGAAGTCAATTCTCATACTTCAAGACTTCATTTCATGCATTTCTCACTCAAATCGGTAAATCGAACCTTAACCTAGCATGACGACTACAATCATGGATGAATTCAACGATTAGAAATACAGAAGTTATGAAACTTATCATATTCCAAGCATTAAATCAAGTATGAGATCATTTTTCAACAATATAATCAATTACAAAGCATTTCCGACGTCTAATTATTCAATCATCCGGTTCAAACCCTAAGACATCGCCAATTTAGCCAGAAAATTCCATATTCAACTCGTAAACATCAAATTCCAACATTAAGCAATTGAATTCCATCAAATTGAGAAATTTCACGGATTAAAGTGTAGAGAAAATGCAAATGCTCCTTCGATTGAGTTCAATATGCAATTTCTGGTACAAATTCACGATCAGGAATGAAATCGGAAAAGGAATTCTAGAGAGAGAAATTAGAGAGAGAAAGAGAAAACGAGAGAAAATTCCCGCCCTAAAAAATCAAAAGTCTATTATGAAAATCTCCCATATTCGTCCTCCGAATATCTTCTTATATAGAGAATGAAGAAAACGTGAATGATAAGCTAACGTAGAATGAGTACATGATTAAAAGTGCCATTATACAAAAAAATCAACAAAGTCCCTTTAGAACTTGAGCACAAGACAGAACCACGCCATTGAGCCTAACTCTTTCACGCCTCCATCAATTCTGTCACGACTTCAAGCCTTCAGATGCCACGCCTCCAGCAGTGTCTTCACGCCCTCGAGCTATCAGACATAACGCCTTCAACACTCCCTGCATCCATAGCAAGAGAACATCAACACTTTGCCAAAATTTTGGCAACAAAATAAACGTTTTCATGGCGAGGTCTCGCGGCGAGGTCTCGCGGCGAGACCTCGCCATGTGTTGCGTGTGTGGGCGAGACCTCGCGAGGTCTCGCCGTGTTAAGTTGTGTGGGTGAGGTCTCTCGGTGAGACCTCGCCGTGCAAAGTGTTTGTGGGCGATACCTCGCGGCGAGGTCTCGCCATGCAATGGTGAGGTGAGTGTGTGAAGTGAGAATTTTGAGTGTGAAGTTTATGACATATATATAAAATGAATGTTAGGAAGATAAGTGCTAGAAAGTGATGAATTTTGGAGCAAAGGAATGGTGAATGCAACTTAGATGTGAAGACTAGTGGACATTTGATAAGATGGAAACAACAATTCATGTAACATGATCAAGAATAGAGCAATGAAATCTTAAACAAGCCATAGCAAACACTCAATTTACTCTTCAATCTTGGAATGTATAACAAAACACATGACACCATTCTCAAATCATGACTTTGCAAAACATATGCTCTAAGATGCAATATCAGTGAGTGTGTGTTGAGTGAACTAAGTGTTGAGTGTGTCTAAGTGTGAGTGTGTGCACGAATGTTGCGACAAGATGTGCACAACTCATGCGACGAGGTGAACTCGTCGTATGAAGTTGTGCGTGATGTGTGCGAGGGTCGTGCGGTGAGGTGACCTCGCCGCATGTTGGATGTGCACAAAAATGTTGCGGTGAAGTGACTTCGCCGCAATGTGTGTGCATGAGTGCATGCGACGAGATGATCTCTTCGCATGAAGTGTGGGTAGTGTGCGAGAGTGAAGTAAGGTGAGTGCATGAGTGTGCGAGTGGTGTGCGTGATACATGCGGCGAAGTGAGCTCACCGCATGGTGTGTGCGAGTGCTAATGTGCGAGTGAAGTGCAGTAAGTGCATGAGTGCGTGTGTGAGCTTGTGATGAGTGCACATGTGAGAGCATCTAAACGGCCAAGTATCCATTTCAGCACAAGGCTCTACTCCCATGCCAAATACATGTGCCTTAGCTCCTGAAATGGACTTTGTGGTAACATGAAAGTTCTAGATCTTCCCCTGAGCGTTCTAATGGTCCAATAATTAACATCATTGGATACCTGTAATTCAAGATATACACAATTTACCAAACTGTGGCAGAAAGATAAAACCCTCAAACCAAAACCCTAATTCAAGCACTACAAAGAAGCCTCAGTTTCTCATAATTTCATACGGAATTTGGAGAAAGTTAAAACATGACAATTCAAGTATACACAAAGAGCTTTCCATAGACACCAAAATCTCCTCATTAGGATCAGAATTGGACAAGTTACACTTAAGTGAAAATCAGCACTCAAACTGCCAAAACCCTAATTTAGCCTAATTGAGTCCTTTAAGTTCCTTCTTTTCAACTTAGACACACACACCACTTCATCACCACTTCATTCACCATCATTTTTACCCTTTTTGCACCATTTACACATTACCATCTAACAAACCACATATTAGCATAAAACAGTATAAATCACCACACATTTGCATAGAACACAAGACAAAAGCTAAGAGATTTAGCACAAAATAGTTGGTGTAAAACCAACTCATCAAATTCCCCCACACTTGAGCTTTTGCTTGTCCTCTAGCAGACTCCCACTTCATAACCACTTACCACTAGGCTCCACTCCTCTGTCCAACTTGTTCTCCTTTGAGTTCATCAAAACAACGTTTTCATGCAACAAACTCATAACATGTCCTTAACCCTAATCTATCAAATTTCAGCACAAGTTATCAACCAAGGCACGATAAATAAAGACCAAAATGTCATGTGTGCAAGTGTGTGCTGAGGAATACTAATCCATCTATTCTTATGCATACATTACCTCTTTTGTTCCAACACATCCCTTTGCATAAACAATCACAATATCCACACACAAGAACTCAAAATCACACAAGATCAATGGTCGCACATTGGTGCTTCTCTTAATTGATTTCATATGTCTTTTGCTTTTGCACTATAGTGCTTTTCCTTCATTACACACATTGGTGTGCTTGCCTGGGTATTTTGGCTTCTTTTTCCCTTTAGCTGCCTGGGTTTTGTGGCTATTTTTCCCAATTATGCTTGCCAAGGGTATTTCGGCTTTTCATTCCCAATTGCCAAAGGCTTTTTCTTCCATATCATCTCTTGTGTGACTAAAAGTTCCTGGATGTCTTTAAAGGACTATCTATGCTAGAGCAACCAAAACAACAAAGTAATGCATAACAACAATAACAAATTGAATCAGTTTCCTCCTATGTCCAAGAACATGTTTGCATGGCATATCTATCTTACTTTAACGTGATGCCTTGATTAACAAAATGTACTAATTTCATCAAGTTTGGAATCAAGAAGACAAAACAACTTTCACATGCAAAGCAATAGAAGAAATTTGATGAACTCAAATGTTAAACATAGCTTAACAAAGGAGCAGAGGCATAGTACAAAATGTCCCACACTTCTACTTCTACTTATTACTTCACACACAATTCCTTACAAACCAATCATTTAAACAACCCTTACAAACTAGACTTTAAGCTGACACCCTAACATACTTAAACATCTTAACACACTAACCAATCAACCTCAACTTTTACTCTTCTTATCATTTCTTCACAAGGTACACTTGCATGACTTCAAAAAATCAATGATGCATAGCATTCTTCAAGAAACTTGCCGATACTTCAATGTCAACCGAAACTTCACCATACATCAAGGCATCTTCGAAAAAAAATTTAGCCATTCTAGCAATAAAACCATGATAACCCCCTAGACATCATCCACCACTTAAAAACACACAGAGCATTTTGTAGTCAATAATACCACAACACAACTCCCCACAAAAAACACACCACCACAACTTGTCAACAAGACATCTTCCACTTCATAATCTTCCATACTTCACAACATTCATAGCATCACACGAACAATTCATAGCATCACACGATCATGCTTCGAAAACAAGAATGGACACAAAAACACCAGCTTCACAATATCTTCACAACATAACTTCAGAGAAAGACTTCATTCCAACTTCGACATTCTCCACCGCATAACAACATCATAGCATCATAATAAAACAACACAAAATTAAGCACCACACTGATCATTAATCATCAACACACCAAAAAACTCCCCCCCCCCCACACTTGCAATGCACATTGTCCCCAATGTAAAAGAATCAAGGAAGAGGGGCTCCCTGAGAAGAAGATGGTGCGGAAGAGGACGGAGGCGAGAACGAAGCTGTTGTTGAAAATAAAAGACCAGTAAACGGCTGCGCCACATAATGAAAAGGACCATGAACTGGTCCTGGAAGAGGTTGCCCTGAACCAATTAATGGAATCCTCATCGCTGGCATGAAATCGGGATTTGGTAGATATCAAGTACAACCGATCGCGTATAACCTCAGTAGATTGTGAGCTTGGCTTAAGACGAGACAAAGCAAACATTAACCATATCTTTACATCACTGCGTAGCCATTCCCCTCGGATATGTTTGCGATCACCCCTTCTATTTAATTCCCATTTAGCCCCTGGTAAGGCCAACTCTTCTGTCAATATTTGATCACATTCATTATCCTCTGGAAATGGTAAGGGATCATGAGAAAAACTTGGAGTGCCAAGATGATTGTTGATGATCTCACTGGTAATTTGCACCCATTTCCCTCGCACAAAGATTTCCCCAGCTTTATTTGGAAATTTTGCATTAGCATAGAATTCCCTCGCCAAACTAGCATTGCAAAACCCTGGTGCACTTGTGAGTTTCTTATCAAAATAATGAAATGCCATCAATTCCGCAAATGGGCCCCCTTCAACAGCAAATGCCCCCTCCAGATGAAGTTTTTTCATACCAATTCCATCCTCCCATCGTTTCTGAGCCCTTTTCGTCTAAGAACACCTAAGGTTCACTAACTTGACTAGATGACCCCTTCCTCTTCTTTGGAGTTTGAGCTTGCATGGTATACTGAGGAGGATCCTCGAATAAAGGAAAATCTTCATCTGGGAAGTACTCTGAATCAGAGTCAACGAGTGGTGGTTTCTGCGTTTTTCTTTTTCCTTTCTTTGAAGTTGTGGCCTTCTGTAAAGTGGAATCCTTCCTTGGTGCCATCTCTTCCAAGAACAACCACAACAAAGAAACAAATCAATCCGTGTGAATGATTTACACAACTTGACAAATAATTCTTCAAGTGCAAAACGACAAGGCTCACTTTTCAAACCACATCAGTAAGAATTTGTCATTGAAATTTTAACTAGATACTACCAACTACCATTTCCTCAAACAATTCATAAACATGAAAAGCATTCCAACCACAAGTTGTAAAGCTCAAAACACCACAACTTGCATATCCTCATTGACAATCCTTTCATTTCCACAAACACATTCCAGCTTAGCCATTTCCACATTTCAAAACTTTGATATTCCATCAAGTCACATCTAGCAAGAATCCAAAACTCAACTATGGAAACTCAAGATCTAGCTAATTCCAAGAGCTGGATTTACACAATGCAAACAAGACATACCCCAGTTAAAACCTCATCACTACTGAAATGCATTCTAGCAAAATGTCGGCAAATTTCAGCTTGACCCTTCATGAAATAGACCAAATATCATATTGAAGCATTTCGATTTAGCCAAAACTTACTACTGCAAATTTGTAAAACACGACCTTGGCTAAATTTGGGAACAAGATTCATTCCATTTGGACCAACAATGAGCAAGTTATGACCAAAAAATCGAGGCATTCCAAACAGCAAAATTCTAGAATTTTTCAGATTTAAGCATCATCAAGCATATAACTTCATCTCTGATATAAGACTACATTCTACTCAAAACTAGCAAAAATGCCCAACATAACAATTGTAGCCTTATCTCTTAACAACATTTCCCAACTGGAATCAATGCATTTGGATGTTCCATTTGCAAGTTATGATCAAAATACAGAAACCTGTCAAAACTGAATTCCTGCTGGAATCTACTAAATTTCCCCCCACACTTAGCATGCATTTACTCTTTGGCCAAGCAACAAGAATCTTATACAACATCAACATTCCCATTAATCTAGCAACACATCATCAATTTCATGCTTTTTATCAACACCATGTTACGAGAATTGTAAAAACCAACAACTTAAAAATGTAATCAAAGAGAACATACCTTGAGTGAAGACCCTAGACCAAGCTTGAAGGAAATAGAAATTGAAAAATGATGAAATGCTTGCACAACTCCCTTGACCGACACTTAGCTCAAGCAAAATGGTCTTCTCTTGGCCTTAAATGCTAGCAATGGTAGTTTAGCATTTATAGAACAAAAAGGGAAACACAATGCCATTCATTCCATCGGTCAACCATAAACAATAATGTTCAACACCAAACACTAGCAACCAAATAAGCTATTCAAATGTGGGTCCCAACTAACTTCAAGCCATGTGAGTTTTCAGCCTTTCAATAATCCCATTGCATTCATTACTCACAAAACAACAACACAAAGGCATCTCACTCAATTCGGTCATCTACACTTAGCCTATTCTTTCTCTGCCAAATGCAAAACCATGTATTCACATGCCACTACAAACCAAATATCACTTCAGCTTTATGTCCATTCACTTCATATGCTTTAACCGATTTTTTTTTTAAACCTTTCAATAATCCCATTGCATTCATTACTCACAAAATAACAACACAAAGGCATCTCACTCAATTCGGTCATCTACACTTAGCCTATTCTTTCTCTGCCAAATGCAAAACCATGTATTCACATGCCACTACAAACCAAATATCACTTCAGCTTTATGTCCATTCACTTCATATGCTTTAACTGATTTTTTTTTTTGAAAAAAAAATGCAAACCAAACCAAGCCTAATATACTTCACTCCAAACGTGACGGCAAACTAAAAACACCAAGCAAAGGAACTAAATCAAAGACAATATTTACAAAGCATAGTCTTTTGTCACACTTCTTCAAATCACGAAACTACATCCCCCTACACTTGTAGAAAAACACGGTCCCCGTGAGTAAAAATACAAAGCAAATACGAAAGGAAGTAGAAAATGTTGAACTCATCTTACCCATGTTGAGTGAATAGGGAAGATTTACTTCATGCCTTTATCCTCGATTACCATATTCCCTCTAGTACATCTACAAAATGTAACAACCAGTTATGAGATGTCTGCCATGACTCTATGCTATGTTCTACATAAACTAAAATTAACAAACAACAGTAATCAAAAACAACTCAACACAAGAAAAACAAAGAAAGAAAAATAAATCTGGGTTGCCTCCCAAAATCGCTTGGTTTACGGTCCACAGCCTGACCATGCTCCTTAGTTCAATGTGAAGGTAAAGGATCATCCAAATAAAGCTCATGGGGAGCTTGTGCCAGATTAGCAATGCCTTTGTCCTCAGAGGTCAGGTATGGTTTAAGCCTGTGACCATTCACTTGCGCCATGAATTGCCACTTTTCTCATTTTGGATTTCCACAACACCATAGGGCATGACCTTGATAACCCGAAATGGTCCACTCCATCTTGACTTTAATTTGCCAGGAAAAAGTCGCAATCTTGAGTTGTACAATAAAACCAACTGACCTACTGCAAAACTCTTGGCTTGAATATGTGCATCATGCCATCTTTTGGTTTTTTCTTTGTACATCCTTGCATTAACATAAGAATTGAATCTGAATTCATCAAGTTCATTCAACTCCATCATCCTTTTGGATTGAGCTCTTGTAAGATCCATATTCAGCTTTTGAATTGCCCAATAAGCACGGTGTTCCAACTCTACGGGCAGATGGCATTCCTTTCCAAACACAAGCCGAAAGGGTGATGCACCAATAGGGGTTTTGTAGGCTGTTCTGTATGCCCACAGAGCATCATCCAATTTCATAGCCCAATCCTTCCTCCTTGGGTTAACAACTTTTTCCAGCACCCGTTTTATTTCCCTGTTAGAGATTTCAGCTTGACCACTAGTTTGCGGATGGTATGCAGTCGACACTTTGTGCTTGACTCCATACTTGCTCAAAAGAGAAGCAAAGATCTTGTTACAGAAGTGTGTGCCACCATCACTAATAATAGCCCGAGGAACTCCAAACCTGTTGAATATATATTTCTTCAAAAATGCCACAACACTCTTTGCATCATTACGTGACAGAGCTATGGCTTCAATCCATTTTGAGACATAATCTACAGCGACCAAAATATATTCCATTCCTCTTGATTTTGGGAAAGGACCCATGAAATCAATACCCCAAACGTCAAATAACTCGACTTCAAGGATATGTTCAGAGGCATTTCATTCCTGGAAGAGATGTTCCCTGTTCGTTGGCATCGATCACAATCGCCTACCCAAATTCTCTAATCCAAGAAAATATGAGGCTAGTAAAAACCACATTGTAGGACTTTGAAACCAGTTCTCACAGAACCAAAATAACCTCCACAAGGTCCTTCAGGGCATGCTTTTAGAATATCATTTTTCTCTTCTTCTTTTACACATTTACGTATCACCTGGTCACTGCACTCCTTATACAATGTACCATTTTCCCAGAAAAAGTATTTTGCATCACTTCTCAATTTCTTCCTTTGCTCAGACGAGTAGTAAGAAGGCACTTGGCCAGCCACAACAAAATTAGCAGTCTCTGCATACCATGGCAATCTCTCTTGTTCCACCTTGAAAATTTGTTCATCAGGGAAATGCTCCTTCACCAGTAAGCTAAAAGACTCTTTCTCCTGAGATTCCAATCTGGACAAGTGGTCAGCTACAACATTTTCAGAGCCCTTCCTATCCTTGATTTCCACATCGAATTCCTAGAGCAACAACACCCAACGAATCAAACGTGGTTTTGCCTATTTCTTGGCTAGCAGATATTTCAAGGCAGCATGGTCTGTATGAACAATGACTTTTGACCCCAAGAGATAGGCACGATATTTATCAAACGCGAAGACCACAGCCAGCATCTCTTTTTCTGTAGTTGTATAATTCATTTGTGCCTCGTTCAATAACTTGCTGGCATAGTAAATTGTGTGAAACACCTTGTCCCTTCTCTGGCCAAGGACAGCTCCCAAAGCATAGTCACTTGCATCGCATATTATTTCAAATGATTCACCCCAGTGAGGAGTAACTATCACAGGAGCTTTCACCAATTTAGCTTTCAATGTTTCAAATGCCTCAACACATTCTGTTCCAAATTCAAACTTGACATCTTTTTCCAAGAAACTACACAAGGGTCTAGCTATCTTCGAAAAATCCTTAATAAATCTTCTGTAAAACCCAGCATGACCAAGGAAGCTTCTAATCCCTTTTACATTAGTAGGTGGAGGAAGCTTGGCAATGACATCTATCTTGCCGTATCAACCTCAATCCCAGCATGAGAAATCTTATGCCCCAACACGATTCCTTCTTGAATCATGAACTGACATTTTTCCCAATTCAACACAAGGTTGGTTTCCTCACATCTCTTCAGCACCTTGGCTAGATTCTCCAAACAACCATCAAATGTCATCCCAAAAATTGAAAAGTCATCCATGAAAATTTCAATTATCAACTCAACCATATCATGAAATATTGCCATCATACATCTCTGGAAGGTCGCGAGGGCATTGCATAAACCGAATGGCATCCTCTTGTAGGCAAATGTACCGAAGGAACAAGTGAATGTGGTCTTATCTTGGTCCTTGGATCAATTGCAATTTGATTATAGCCAGAGTAGCCATCCAAGAAGCAATAGAACAAGTAGCCCGCAATTCGATCCAACAATTGTTCCAAGAATGGAAGAGGAAAATGATCCTTCCTCGTAGCCTTGTTAAGCTTTCTGTAATCTATACAAACTCTCCAGTCACTAACCACTCTTGTTGCAAGAAGCTCATTTGCATCATTCTTAATAACTGTGACTCCTCCTTTTTTCGGAACGCATTGAACAGGACTAACCCATTCACTGTCTGAGATGGGAAAAATCATTCCAAAATCAAGCAACTTTATCACTTATTTCTTGACAACTTCCATCATTTGAGAATTCAATCTCCTTTGTCTATCTCTCACTTGCACCGAGTTTTCCTCCAAAAGTATCTTATGCATGCACAAGCCTGGACTTATGCCTTTGATATCAGCAATAGTCCAACCTATAGCTAATTTGTGTTGCCTCAATACTCCCAGCAATTTCTCTTCTTGCCATTCCTCAAGTTTGGAAGAGATCACAACAGGTAATGTTTCATTATCTCCCAGGAAAGCATACTTGAGCTATGGATGCAAAGGTTTAAGCTCAAGTTTTGGAGGTACCACAATAGATGACATCAACTTCTCATTCCTGCAAAAACTTTCTTCTTTCCTCACCTCAGTGGGAGAACAAACTTCATTAGTAACAACAAACGTTTTTTGTTCATTTTCACATTTCCTATCACATAATTCCTGTAAAGTGTTCTCTCCTACACTTTCATGCATTTTTACCTCAACAACATTATCTTGCATCTCACAAATTGATTCATCCAAATAACAACATTCAACAAGGTTTTCAATTTCATTTGCAATTTTGCTATCTTCCTCATCTAACTCAACATCATCCTTCTCATCAGTACACAAATTCAACTCATCAAGACACATAAATTCATGCTTCCCATTTACATTATTCACATTCATAGCACATGCAATAGACTGAATAGCAAAACAAGTCTCCGTATTCAATGGATGTTTCATTGTATAATTCACGTCAAAGACCACTTATTCATCATTGATTCTAAAAGTGATAGTTTTATTTCTCTCCCCAATTAAAGCATCCCCAGTAGCAAGAAAAGGACAACCAAAAATAAGAGGTACCTCTGGGTCCTCCTCCATGTCTAGGATAATGAAATCCACAGGTAGAGTGAATTTGTCAATTCTTACCAAAACATCTTCTACCATTCCTGTAGGCTTCACTAAAGATCTGTCTGCCAACTGGAGAGTTACAGCTACAGGTTGAATTCTCTCACTTAAACCCACACTCACAGCAATAGACAGAGGCATGAGATTTATTCTAACTCCCAAATCACAGAGTGCTTTCTCAAAATATCTCACGCCTATTGTGCAAGGAATAGTACAACTGCCAGGGTCTTTCAACTTTGGTGGCAAATGTTTCCCAATCCAAGCTCCACTGCACTCAGAGACCATCATGGGAACTTCGCATTGCAAAATCTATTCCTTGTTGGAGATGCGGTCCTTAAGGTATTTTGCATATTTGGGCACAGCTCCTATCAAGTCCAACAATGGTAAGCTTACATTTACTTGTCTCACCACATTCAAGAATCTGTCAAATTGTGGCCCTTTCTTTGGTGGTGGTCTCACTCTTTCAGGAAATGGAGCTTTTGAAGCATATTCTGGATAATTATAAGGACTGGAAAGCCCTCTAACTTTCTTGGTTGCTTCATCAATTCCATTATCTTGCACCCCCTCCTTCTTTGATGCCATGTCCTCAGTGGCACACTCTTGTTCATAATCCAGATTGTCTTTCTCCTTGTCTCCAGAAATTTCATCTCCAGGTTTGATAGGTTTATGCACTTCTTTTCCACTTCTCAATGTGATCAAAAAACGTTGGCAAGTTGTCCAAGTTGCATTTCAATATTCTTCAAAGTCGCTTCATGGTGTTTGACAGTTGATTCCAAGCCTCCAAACCTTTGTTCATTTTTGTCCAAATTCTCCATCAATTTTTGGAACATGTCTTCCACCGATGGCTTCCTTTGCTCTGAAGTACCAGCTTGATCAAAACCAGGAGATGCATTAATTGATCTTCTTTGGTCAGTTCCTTGATAGTATTGCCCTCCTTGATTTTGTTGTTGTTGTCCCCAATTGCCTTGTCCACCATTGTAAGGTCTACTCCCGCCAGAATAATTCCCTCCATACTGAGGTTTGTTGTTGTAATTACTCACATATTGAAGAGACTCAGTTGTGATGGCACATTCGTCAGTATGGTGTTCACCTTTGCACAGACCACATGAAAGCACAACAGCCTTTGTTTGAGTAGCTTTCAAAGTTTGCACTTGCTTGGCAAGGGCTTCAAATTTTGCACTGAGAGAAGTTTCCTCATCGAGATCCAGCACTCCTCTTTGTCTTCGACCTTGATGTTTTCGAGTTTCAGGGAACAAATATTCATCCTCCGCATTCTTATCAAAGAGTTCTATAACTTCAGGAACACTTTTGTCCTTCAATGCACCATTGGCACAGGCTTTAACCATCATAGACGACTCAACACCAAGTCCCTTGAAAAAAGTGTTTAATTCCCTAATTTCCCCAAGATCATGATTGGGGCACTGTCTGACAAGGTCGTTAAATTGCTCCCAAGCTTATCTAAATGTCTCACCATCATGTTGCTGAAAGTTCATGATGTCCATCCTTCTCTTCTCGAGCTTCGATGGTGGGAAGTATTTTGCTAAGAACTTCTTTTGCAACTCCTCAAAAGACATCGCTGCATTCGCTCTCCCGATAGTCTTGAACCAATGCTTAGCTTTACCGCGCAATGACAGAGGAAACAAAATTCTACGCACTTCACCTCGGTCCACTCTTGGAAGCTTAAAAGTACTGCAGAGACCTAGGAACCAATCAAGGTGCTCATTGGGATCTTCGTTATCAAGCCCTTGGAAAAACTGCCCTTGAGTGATTAGTGAGACAATCTGTGTGGGTATATGGTAGCTCTCAACGTCTATATCTTGTTGATCGAATCCACTCTCAAAATTGATCGCGTAATGGTCTCCAAATCGTGGTACTCGTACTCCTTGGCCGGCCATGTCTCTTTGCTGTCTTTGTTGCACCCTCAAAGTTTTTGCCAATTCAAGATCTAGTGAAAATTGCGGTTCTCCGGCAAACATGAGAGATCTTGGCATACACAACACACTATCGTGAAGTATAATAAAAAGAATCAAGAAACTCAAATGTTCACCACAGAAGTAGACCACAACTCACAACACGAATTTGAAAATGCAAAGAACATAACAACACCAAATAGAACAAGCAAAGTTCAAGAACAGTTCGACAAATTTCAGAAGACGTAAACAAAAAACAAAACAAAATAGAATGAACAGAGTACACAAAACAAATCAACACAACACAAAATGAAACAGTGAAATTCAAGAAACACTTAATCAGATCCTAGAAACCGTGCCTTCCTCAGCAACGGCGCCAAAAATTGACAGGTATGTCGCGTACTTGCACAATTTAACCCTACTCACTAATGTAGATGTGATGAGAGGGATCGTGTCCTCAGGGAAGGTAATGGCTCAAGAATTTCAAGTGTTTCTCAAAGTATCACAACAGTGCAAGATTAAAGGAACATGAGAAATTTACAGAAATAAGTAATAACAATTCTTAAAAGTATGCCTTAGGGTTTTATACCAGGCGATTGCCAATTGAACTATCGAAATACTTTGCAATTTGCCACTCAAATTAAACACAGAGGAGATCAATCTACCTAGGAGCATAGAACACCATTGGCATGGTCACCACATGTCATTCTACACTCCCTGTCACCACTCTTTCCCGTGGCGAGGCCCAAGAGTGATGGTTTAAATCCGCAGAACCTCAACTTCCCAAGTTCCACTACTATAGCATGCAAAACCTAAGGTTTTCCTATGGCAAGGCCTAACCTAGGTTCATCTGTCTTCACGAACCTCAGGAGGTCTCTTTTCACTTAGTTCTACAGATTCAACAAACTTTCACCAGCATGGCGACCGCAACTCGGTTTGTGATCAAATTAAACAAGAGAGAAAAGTACATTCTCATACTTCAAGACCTCATTTCATGCATTTCTCACTCAAATCGGTAAATCGAACCTTAACCTAGCATGACGACTACAATCACGGATCAATTCAACGATTAGAAATACAGAAGTTACGAAACTTATCATATTCCAAGCATTAAATCAAGTATGAGATCATTTTTCAACAATAGAATCAATTACAAAGCATTTCCGATGTCTAATTATTCAATCATCCGGTTCAAACCCTAAGACATCGCCAATTTAGCAAGAAAATTCCATATTCAACTCGTAAACATCAAATTCCAATATTAAGCAATTGAATTCCATCAAATTGAGAAATTTCACAGATTAAAGTGTAGAGGAAGTGCAAATGCTCCTTCGATTGAGTTCAATATGCAATTCTGGTACAAATTCACGATCAGAAATGAAATCGGAAAAGGAATTCTAGAGAGAGAAAGAGAAAACGAGAGAAAATTCCTGCCCTAAAAAATCAAAAGTCTGTTATGAAAATCTCCCATATTCGTCCTCCGAAAATCCGCTTATATAGAGGATGAAGAAAACATGAATGATAAGCTAACATAGAATGAGTACATGATTCAAAAGTGCTATTATACAAAAAAATCAACAAAGTCCCTTTAGAACTTGAGCACAAGACAGAACCACGCCATTGAGCCTAACTCTTTCACGCCTCCATCAATTCTGTCACGCCTTCAAGCCTTCAGATGCCACGCCTCCAGCAGTGTCTTCACGCCCTCGAGCCATCAGACATAACGCCTTCAACACTCCCTGCATCCACAGCAAGACAACATCAACACTTTGCCAAAAGTTTGGCAACAAAATAAACGTTTTCATGGCGAGGTCTCGCCGTGTTAAGTTGTGTGGGCGAGGTCTCACTGCGAGACCTCGCCGTGCAAAGTGTTTGTGGGCGAGACCTCGCGGTGAGGTTTCGCCGTGCAATGGTGAGGTGAGTGTGTGAAGTGAGAATTTTGAGTGTGAAGTTTATGAATTGCTACATATATATGAAATGAATGTTACGATGATAAGTGCTAGAAAGTGATGAATTTTGGAACAAGGGAATGGT
The DNA here is from genome assembly GCA_016586305.1 of Ophiorrhiza pumila. NCBI lineage: Eukaryota > Viridiplantae > Streptophyta > Magnoliopsida > Gentianales > Rubiaceae > Ophiorrhiza > Ophiorrhiza pumila. The sequence goes on along the minus strand of BLIW01000005.1, from coordinate 10,419,035 downwards.
GAATGCAACTTAGATGTGAAGACTAGTGGACATTTGATAAGATGGAAACAACAATTCATGTAACATGATCAAGAATAGAGCAATGAAATCTTAAACAAGCCATATCAAACACTCAATTTACTGTTCAATCTTGGAATGTATAACAAAACACATGACACCATTCTCAAATCATGACTTTGCAAAACATATGCTCTAAGATGCAATATCAGTGAGTGTGTGTTGAGTGAACTAAGTGTTGAGTGTGTCTAAGTGTGAGTGTGTGCATGAATGTTGCGACAAGATGTGCACAACTCATGCGACGAGGTGAACTCGTCGCATGAGGTTTGTGCGTGATGTGTGCGAGGGTCGTGCGGTGAGGTGACCTCGCCCGCATGTTGGATGTGCACAAAAATGTTACATGTGTGCGTGAGTGCATGCGACGAGATGATCTCGTCGCATGAAGTGTGTGAGAATTCGCCTCATACTCATGCGGCGAAGTGTGGGTAGTGTGCGAGAGTGAAGTGCAGTGAGTGCATGAGTGTGCGAGTGGTGTGCATGATACATGTGGCGAAGTGAGCTCGCCGCATGGTGTGTGCGAGTGCTAATGTGCGAGTGAAGTGCGGTAAGTGCATGAGTGCGTGTGTGAGCTTGTGATGAGTGCACATGTGAGAGCATCTAAACGGCCAAGTATCCATTTCAGCACAAGGCTCTACTTCCATGCCAAATACATGTGCCTTAGCTCCTGAAATGGACTTTGTGGTAAACATGAAAGTTCTAGATCTTCCTCTGCGCGTTCTAATGGTCCAAGAATTAACATCATTGGATACCTGTATCTCAAGATATACATAATTTACCAAACTGTGGCAGAAAGATGAAACCCTCAAACCAAAACCCTAATTCAAGCACCACAAAGAAGCCTCCGTTTCTCATGATTGCATACGGAATTTGGAGAAAGTTAAAACATGACAATTAAAGTATACACAAAGATCTTTCCATAGACACCAAAAGCTCCTCATTCGGATCAGAATTGGACAAGTTACACTTAAATGAAAATCAGCATTCAAACTGCCAAAACCCTAATTTAGCCGAATTGAGTCCTTTAAGTTCCTTCTTTTCAACTTAGACACACACACCACTTCATTCACCATCATTTTTACCCTTTTTGCACCATTTACACATTACCATCTAACAAACCACATATTAGCATAAAACAGCATAAATCACCACACATTTGCATAGAACACAAGACAAAAGCTAAGAGATTTAGCACAAAATAGTTGGTGTAAAACCAACTCATCAATATTCTACCCTCCTTATAGAAAGTTTCGTCCTCTAAACTTGACGTACCTTATTCTTCAAACAAGTGTGGATATTTTTCTTTTACCTCCTCTTCCAACTCCCAAGTTGCCTCACGAGGGGTGTGATTCGACTATTGTACCTTCACATATGGGATTGTCCTTCGTCTCAACACTTGCTCCTTCCGATCCACAATTCGTGATGGAAATTCTATATATGACAAATCCTCTTGCACTTGTAATGGTTCAACTTCTAAAAACTAGAGGGGCTGTTTAGCAATCTTCTTAAATTTAAGAAGATTGCTAAACAGCCCCTCTAGTTTTACTTATTTATTAAGTGGTCCCACTAGTTTAGTTATAGTTATTATACTTATATCATTTACTCTCTACTTTATTTATTTTTACTTCTCGGATATTTGTTATTTGTCGTAATGGCTAGTGACAAAATGATTTGCTCCAATATATGTGTGTAATTGAATAGACCGAATTATTCATATTGGAATTATGTTATGAGAAATTTTCTAAAGGGTAAAAGAATGTTAGGTTATATTTTTGGAACTGGTAGTTAGCCAACGAATGAGAAAGACGAGAAATATGCAAAACAATTAGAACTTTGGGATGACTCTAATTCAAAACTTATAACATTGGTCAACAATCTTGTCGTACAATCTATAGATATCCAATTAGCAAAATATGAATTGGTTAAGGCAGTTTGGGATCATTTAGAAAACTTGTACACACAATCTAATTTTGCAAAATAGCATCAGTTGGAAATTGATATTCAGGCCCTTCAATAAAATTGCTTAAGTGTTCAAGAATTTTACTATACCTTGTCTAATCTTTGCAACCAGCTTGCACTAATTACATCTTCCGAATTACGTGACTTTGCATTCAAAAATTACTTAACAAAAAGAACAACATTTTGTTCAATTTCTAATGGCACTCAGTGATGACTTTGGAGGTCTTTGTGGAACAATTTTGCATTATAATCCTCCTCCTTCGGCTGACTCAGTGGGTAATGAGTTATTGCCTGAAGAGATTTACCTCAAGTTTTAGTTAGATAAAGGAAAGGCAAGAAAGGGTATTCCTCCTACTCCTACTCTATATGTATTTATTATTTTTACTTAACCTCCTTTCAACAATCAGAACAAGTTTAAGGCAAATGTTAGTTTTGATAAGTGCAGCTTCTATAAGCAAAAGAGTCATTGGGAAGCTTAATATCCAAAGTTATTGAAAATCAAATAATCCATCACATCATCAATCATTCATACCTACTTTCCCACCTAGTAATACAGTAACTGTTCCACTTACTAACTCTCTTCCTCATAGGTTCAAGTTCTTTTCTAGAGGGAATTAATCTTCCAGTACCACTATTGACTCACTCATCGAGCAATTCCAAAAGTTTCTCGCCTTACTTTCATATGTCATGTCTATCTCTTCACATATAGGTTTTCCATCTAGCAGCATTTCAGGTATATCTTCCTTTATATGGGTTCTTGATTCTGGAGCTTTACATCATATGTCATCTTAGTTCAATTATATCCTTACATTCTATATCCTTTGTGTTTGCCATGACTGTTGATCGTACTTGTATGCCATTAGCATGTGTTGGTTCTATTTGATTATCTCAATTGTCTATCTTAGATTTAATTTATATTCGTAATCTTACTTTGAATCTTATCTCTGTTGGTTAATTATGTGATTCTGGTTTCTGTGAATTCTTCTCCTCATCTTCTTATTATGTGTAGTATCTACATACCAAGAAATTGATTGGGATAGGTTTTAGGCATGAGGAATTATACATTTTGGATAAGTTCAGAGTTCCAGATGTTGCACCTTCTAGAGTTGACTTATCTTCTTTTCGTTTAAATTTCTCTTTGTCTAATTTTTATTTATGGCACTCTCATCTTGGATATATTTTTGGTTCTTGTTTAAATTATTTAGTTTATACAAGAGCTTTAGAAGAATTGCCAATTCACGATATTTCTAATTGTTGTAGTTGCAAACTAGCTAAACTTTCTACTTTGCCTTTTTATAAAATAAAATTATTTCTCTTATACCATTTGATTTAATTTATTTTGATGCGTGAGAACCATTTCCTATTTTCACGAAAGGTGGATCTCGATATTATGTTTCATTCATTAATGATTGTACTTATTATTGTTAGGTTTATCTTATGAAACATCGTTTTGATTTTCTAAACATTTATCATATGTTCCGAGCATTCATTACAACTCAACATAGTGCTGTTATCAAACATTTTAGATGCGACTTGGATAGTGAATATGCCTCCAATCGCTTTTTTGAATTACTTGCTTCAGATAGGACTTTCCATTAAACTTCTTGTACTGGCACTCCATAACAAAATGGTGTTGTAAAAGACAACACATGCACATTTTTTAAAATATATATTCTATTTTGTTATATGCATATGTTTCTAGAGAATTTTTGGGGGAAGCCATTCTTACTGTTCTCCATTTGATTAGTCGCATTCCATTTTTCAATACTTCAAGTGTCTCACCTTTCAAAAATTTATATAGTCATGTTCCTGACTACTTGACTTTGAGAGTTTTTAGTTCTACCTAGTTTGTCCTTTGACCTTATACTGAATGTAACAAACTCACTTCTCGTTCAGTACTTTGTCTTTTTCTTGGTTATGGTGAAGGTCAAAAGAGATACTTTTGTTATAATTTTGTAAATCAAAAACTTTGTCGCTCGACATGTTGTCTTTCTTAAAAATATTCTTCCTACTTTATTACGTCTAATACACATACTTTTAAATAATCTGATTTTACTCGTATTGATCCATTCTCTATTGATACAGATGTGGCACCACATCAAAGCATCAATCTCTCTAATGTTGATTTATGCAGGAATGGTATGACTAACTCTATAACCTCAAGCCCTCTACCAACGATTCACCCTCTGTCCTTACTATATCCCAAAATACTTATTGTAACGCCCCGCCATAATTTACATTTAAAACTATATAAGGTAATATACATATTACCGTATCATCCCAAAATGCATACATAAAAAAATACACAATACATAAATTGCCTCATTACCATAATTATTATCCGAATCAAGATAATTAAAAATCCTGAACTTCTATTCACCATCTCTTCCTTTAAGTATGTAAACCAAGATCCTGTCCACCGCCTAATCCATCTTGAATCACTGAAAAGTATAATTTACAAAAAGGGTGAGCTTAAAATAGCTCAGTGGGTAGGGATAGTGGCTTCATTATTGAAAAATTAATTTTTAATGAAATACTATTCCAAGAACGAATTGCAATGCATAAACTATGTACCAACAAATTCACCATGGATGCCAATTAAACATTGGCCATATATTTGGTATTTGTACCGATATACACATTTTTCCAATTCAAATAACCATATGACAACCATTTTTCCAATGCAAATAATCATATGACAAAGTCTCAAATATCACATAAAACATTGTGCAATGCACATAACCATATATCACATAACTTTGTCGTTAACTCCATATAAAACATTGGATATATAATCGGTACCTGTCTCAATCGGCCATGCCGACCTTTACCAACCTTATCTCCCCTGACAATTCGTTGTTGCGTGCACGACTTGAGAAGCTACCTTATCCTTCCTCATGGTCAGTGACCACTACGGCACCGCAGGCCTAACGTGGCATCCGAATTTGCCACTCCGACTCCCGTCAACAGAATTAAAAACTCCTTAATCCTGTGACGAGGCTCACCGGTGTGGTCTTAGCGTAATCGTCGGCCCGATGTCGTCTCGATTACTCTCCAAGCCAACACCTACTAGGGCCCAAACAATTCATTACAATACATGTATCACATACAATCAATGCAAGTTGGCAATTAATTAGGGAAATTCATCCACTTGTGTCAAACTTCAACGATTCATAATGTCAAAGCACTAGAGTCAACAAAGCTCATATGGATTCTAGAGGTGGCTCGTACGAATTCTAGAGGTGTCACATGCCTTTAAATTGACATAGCACTTAGTTTCGCACAGCACTTAGTTCCACAGTACATAAATCCAATATCCAAATTACACCACAGGTATTCGATACCATCAATTCAAAATCAAATTGACACAAAATTAGGAAATTCAATCATCACATGACATTCACCCTTGCAACTTGCAAGTTTGGATTGAATACAATCCAGGCAATCATCCCAATAACACCAACATAAGCATATTACCATATTTCATAATTCAAAAACATTCACGTTTTACAGAGTTTCAAATTCAATTTGAAACTCATAAAGAGATAATTCGTTAGTAAGACTAAACGAGAGCATGCCAAGTAGCAATTTTAGTTTTGACACCATTCCTTCAAACCCTTGTATCTTATTTTCTATAAAATAGAAAAATGCATCACTTCTACCATATGAATATGTTAAAATACAAAACCTTTTACGTTTTGAAAATCCCTAAATTCTTTCCATAAAATCATATATAAACTATTCAAAGTAGCCACAACGGCTGAAAATACCTTAGCCAACTTTCAGTCCTGTCAAGGTAGAGTCAATTGATGATAACTTCATTCCCAATTATCCAAGTAATGTGAAACTGAACTGTATAAAACTAATTTCAAAATGTTACAACTTTCGTGTTGTGTAACACGCTGAATTCAATTTACAATATTCCCTTAATGCAGTTCGGTATAAATAGCACTAAAACGACAGTGAAGTTAGCACACTAAAACATTAAAGAAAAAGACAATTGATGAAGTCCCGAAGGGTCAAGGACGAGTTAATCAGCACATTGAAAATTTAGATGTGATGACTTGAGCATGTTAGAGATAATTATGCTTCAAATCCACATTGGAGGTCAGACCCAACTCAACTAGTTTTTAGCATGATCCTTTTCGTTCTTAGGACTGATGTCATAGCTATAATAGTTTTTGCAATAGTGAACTGTTGTTTTAAAAGAAAAGGGAAAAATTCGTAAAAGTCAACTCTGCAAATACTAAAGACACATTTCTTTTTTTTTTTTTGTGTATAGAAAACTATAAAATTTACAGGTTGAGATATTTTGATTCTAGCAATAATCTTAACCCCAGGTCAACTAAGCGAGGGGTCCAATTTTATTTCTTACTTTTATATTTCCTATTGGAAGTGAGAACTGGATACACAGGATAAGTACCTCAGCAATTTCCAAGTTCACGAAGTAAATATCTTAAAGAAATGCTATAACATTTTAAACTCAAAGTGGGAAACACGTGGGATAGCAATCAACTCACCAATTTAACTAGAGACAGGTTAGAACAGTACCTTCCTTGATATATAACATACAGTAATATGTAATAATCAATGTTCCATTCATCACAAGTGGAAAGCTTTTTAGTATAGACCAAGAAGATATAAGACATAGGATGATAGGAATGGAGGCCATATAAAAAAATAATAACATAAATATATCTCCATAAACAAATAGCTAATTTAGCATAAACTTGTCCATATTCAAAGATTCTAGTTCATGTGATATCATAAAAGTCCAATCCTCACCTAATGCATTCCTTTAATTTACCCACACAAAATTTGCAGATCATGCACTGGAAAATTTTACCTTGTAATAAAATAGAACCCATCAATCTAGTATGTATCACAATTGCCTTCAAATAAAAGATCAACACCACGGTTTCAAAACACAGAACCCATGTTCATCCATTAAACGTGTTCAGAGAATGGTCAAGAAAATCTATTAAATTTATGTCAACATTTACCTATATATATGTATATTTATGTATATATATATATCAGACCCAAACAGTTCAACTCATACAACACCACGCAAACAAGAAAATAAATCTATTGATGGTAAACCCATATTATTTCCAAGCAAACACACGAGGTAGAATTCACCATTTTCTTACACATCACTGACACACGACATCTTTTAAATTTTTCTTACAGAACAACGACAAATTCCATGAAATATCAATTCCACCAAGTAAGTGATACGAGTTCAAGGTCATATGTCAAATCCGTTGAATTCAAAGTGCTCATACCAGTTATAAAAGACGAGTCATTTATTTAGAGACCGGGAATTGAAGAAAACGACGTAGACAGTAATCTACGTCCCGACGTGGAGAGGCTCCGACGTCTCGATGTCCACCCACGTCGCGACGTCCATCGTCGCGCCTCGCGACGTCCATCCAGCTTAGGGTTTTTTTATTTTAGCGACTTTTCCCCGACGTCGCGACGTCGGGCTCCCCCACGTCGTGACGTGCGGGAATTATAGGCGTTAATTATTTTTCTATTTTTTAGAAACTAGGGTTTTAAATTATTTAATGTTTCCATTTATGTGTTATTTCGTTTAGGGTTTGTAATAAGCCTATAAATAGGCCTTTTTATCAGTTGTAATGGGATAGACGTGAATTTTGAGAATTGAAAACACAGAGTTGTTTTTATGTGAGTTGCTTTCCTGAGGAGGGAAATTCAATTTACTTTGTGAAGATTATTCCTGAGGAGGGAGTTCTTTTCACACGACTGTCTTGTTATTTGTTGGTGAGGAGCCATCAAATAATCGTGCTTACTGTCAGTCTACGGAGATAGATTGATTCGATTTTATTCACATTGATTCTCGAAAAGATCGTGACCAATATTCCGCAACAACTATCAATCTACGTGAGGAGCGTGGTGAGATCGATATCAAGTGGTATCAGAGATCAAGGGAATTTTCGAAATCAGGTTTTTCAGTTTTCCTTAAAATTGAAGCCTTAAATTGTTGTTATTCGCAGCCTTGCATGATTTGGTTATTGTGATAGGGCTACAACAATTATATCTTTTAAATTTTGTGTTGAGAACATTAACGAACGCAAAAGTGCAAAAGAATTGGTTCTTCTTGGTAGACATCAAGTGGTATTATTGGTGTTCTTTATTGATAATCATGAGTAATCAAGGAGAATCAGGTATGAATCAAAGGCTCGCAAGATTGATTGCAGCCCTGGGAGATCAGATACGCCAAATATCTGCTACCCAACAGCAAATTATAAGTGACAATCAAAGGTTTTTCGAGAAGCATCAGCCGCGTAAATCAAAAATACCTAGATGTTGTACATGTCTTGGATATGGTCATACTGAGATTAAATGCGCAAGTCAATTGAAAGTTGTTATTGTTGATGGGGTTGCTAAATTTAAAGATCCAAAATCTTATGTTATTGTTGATCCTTCTACATGGGCATAGGATGATGCCATTCCACAACCAATTGTGGCAAACACAATTGAAGAGATCATTATTGAACCCGAATGTGAAGGAGAATTTCTTTCGAATATGCCTTGGCCAAAGGTTATTTTGGAGGATATTGAGCCTACCATTGAGGAGAATGAATCCAAGGAATATGAAGCTTCTTTGCAGGAAGTTCAATCACCCATAGTGGAGGTATCACATGATGTGTTTGAAGAACAATCTTGTGAAGATTTAATTCCTTTTATTGCTTTAGATGATTGTAATTTAATTGTTATTAATGATGTTTATCATGATAAGCAAGAAAGTGAATTGATTCATGATTTGAATGGAAAAAGCCTTGAGGTGAGGTTTGTAGAAAAAGGCAAAGAGGGGTACAATAATGAGTGTGAATTTCCATATATTTTGTCTTTTTGTCTTCATGATTTTACAGATTTTGTACCGGATTTCCTTGTCACCATTCAACAAGATTTGAGGTCAAATCTTTTTCAAGTGGGAGGGAATGATACGAGTTCAAGGTCATATGTCAAGTTCGTTGAATTCAAAGTGCTCATACCAGTTATAAAAGACGAGTCATTCATTTGGAGACCAGGAATTGAAGAAAACGACGTGGACAGTAATCTACGTGGCGACGTGGAGAGGCTCCGACGTCGCGACGTCCACCAATGTTGCGACGTCTATCGTCGCGCGTCACGACATCCATCCAGCTTAGGGTTTTTTATTTTAGCGACTTTTCCCCGACGTCGCGACGTCGGGCTCCCCCACGTCGCTACGTGCGGGAATTATAGGCGTTAATTATTTTTCTGTTTTTTAGAAACTAGGGTTTTAAGTTATTTAATGTTTCCTTTTATGTGTTATTTCGTTTAGGGTTTGTAATAAGCCTATAAATAGGCGTGCGGGAATTATAGGCATTAATTATTTTTCTATTTTTTAGAAACTAGGGTTTTAAGTTATTTAATGTTTCCTTTTATGTGTAATTTCGTTTAGGGTTTGTAATAAGCCTATAAATAGGCCTTTTTATCAGTTGTAATGGGATAGACGTGAATTTTGAGAATTGAAAACACAGAGTTGTTTTTATGTGAGTTGCTTTCCTGGGGAGGGAAATTCAATTTACTCTGTGAAGATTATTCCTGAGGAGGGAGTTCTTTTCACACGACTTTCTTGTTATTTGTTGGTAAGGATCCATCAAATAATCGTGCTTACTGTCAGTCTACGGAGATAGATTGATTCGATTTTATTCACATTGATTCTCGAAAAGATCGTGACCAATATTCCGCAACAACTATCAATCTACATGAGGAGCGTGGTAAGATCGTTATCAGTAAGGCTCATACAAGTCATCATAATTCCGCCAAGAATTTCAAATAAGAACAATTTTTCCTTCGCCATAGTTTAATTTGTAAATCAAAATTTTAAAAAAATAAAATTTACTCACCGTATTTGAAAATTTCCACAATTCCTTTGGATTACCCAAGGTTTGGTTGCCAAGACTTCCTTTCCTCTTCCTTCTTCTCCTCCTTCTTCTTTCCTTTTCTTCTCTTTTGCCTCTATCTCCTGTTGTTCTCTTCTCACTTTAGCCGTTTTGATGGCCTCTGTTTTTTTTCTCAAGGCTTTGCAAAAGCCTTGCTCCCGCTTCCTTTTCTCTCTCTGCCGTCTCTTCCCTTTTTTTTTCTTAGCTTAAGGTGGCAGCTTGTAAGCCCTAGTCACTTATAGGTTTGCCTCCTCCTTTTTCTCTTTTTTTTATAATTTATTTTTCTTATTTGCGACTTGGCCCTTGCATTTTGTAAGAACCAACAAGGACCAAAATTCATTTCATTTATTCAATTAAATCTCTTACAATCTTATAAAATTTATAATTAAAATTCTAAAATGATCAATTAACTAAAATTCTTAGTCGTATAATTTGAATTTTCGCACAACCTTACCAAAGATGCGGTATTTTATCTTTAAGATTAAAATCACTTGCATATATTTAATATTATTAATATTATTAATATGTTAAAATTTTGGCATCTCACACTTATGTGATTGTGGATCCTCCTTTTTGTTATCCTTAACTTGTTTGTAAGTCCACTTAATTGCCTGATTTTGTCTATTCCAAATATTATATATATATATATTTTACTTCTATTCATCACCTCTCAAAGCCATCATCTTATCGAGAGGTTCTTAATTATTTTGGTAGCTGGCAATGACAGTGAAACTTTTTGCTCTACATAAGTTAGGTACCTGGGATCGTATTTCTCTATCTTTGGAAAAACATGCCATTGGTTTGCATTGAGTTTATAAGATCAAAACTATGTTTGATCAGTTTATTAAGCGATACAAAGCTCGTTTGGTTGTTAAAAGATTCTCGCAGCAGTATGGTATTGATTATGAGGGAACTTTTGCTTCAGTTGCAAAACTCATCACCATTCATACTCTCATTGTCATTGCATCTGTTGGTCAATGGTATGCTTTTCATATAGATGTCAAAAATGCATTCTTAAATGGTTATCTTCACGAAGAATCATACATTGTGCCTCTACCCTATGTTTCTCATAATCCAAATGAAGTTTGCAAGTTAAAGAAAATCCTTTATAGGGTTAAACAAGCTCCCCGAGTCTAGTTTGAGAAGTTCTCCACTGTAATTACCTCTATTGTCTTTCATTCCCCTCCATATGATTCTACCTTATTTGTCAGGTGTACCTCTTTTGGTTGCATTCTTCTTTCCTTATACATTGATAACATGACCATTACTAGGGATGATGTTGATGGGATTACTAATTTGAAATTGCACCTAACTCATGAATTTGAGATGAAAGATTTGGGTTTTCTTTGTTACTCTTTTAGGGATCAAAGTGGTTTCCTCTCCTTGTGGCTACATTCTCTCAATCTAAGTATATAGCTGACCTCCTTGACCATGTTCATTTGTCTAACAGTCGCACAGTTGATACCCCAATTGAGGTTAATATCCGGTATTCTTCTTTTGATGGTGTCCCTTTACTAGATCCTACTTTGTATCGTACTTTAGTTGATAGCTTAGTGTATCTCACTATCACTAAGATTGATATTTCTTATGTTGTCCATATTGTTAGCCAGTGTTTTGCTTCTTATACTTCAATTCATTGAGCAATTGTACTTTGTATCCCTCGATATTTTCGGAGCATTCAATTTCAAAGTTTCTTATTTCTTTCCACATCTACTTTAGAGTTTCAAGCTTACTTATATGTAGATTAGGGCAGTGATTCTTCTGATCACAAGTCTAATATTAGTTTATGTATATTTCTGAGTGATTCTATTATTTTGGAAGAGATAAAAGTAGACTATTTTTTTTCCGTCATCTACAGAAGCACAATATCAAGTTATGGCATCTGCCACTGCTAAAATTGCTTGGTTACAATGGTTTTTAGCTGCCACTGCTAAAATTGCTTGGTTACAATGGTTTCTTGCTAAAATGTACATTCTTCTTTCTCACCCAACTCCCATATATATCATGATAATACTAGTGCTATTCATATCACTCGAAATTCAATTTTCATGAGCGCATAAAACATATTGAGATTGATTGTTATTTCACTGATCACTACTACCAGAGTATCACTTTACCCTATTGGCTCGTTTGGTTGGCAGGAAAGTAATGTTTTATAGGAATGTGATTCTTGAGATTTAAATTTTGAGGAAAATGAATATTTTTCCTGGTCATCTGATTCTTAGGAATTTAATTTTGAGAAATCTGAATACTTAGCCTGTGTTTGGATAGATTGTCAGAAAAGTTAGTAGATTCTTATTTTATTATTTGATTTCAATTATTGAACCAAATAATGTTATTTGAATTCAATTTGTATGTTATACTTATACATCACCATTCATATAGTTTTATTCTAATTCACATTATGAAATTTAATTATATTTTTTTACCTTATAATAAAATAAATTTTTTGTTTATTTATTAATATTGCTAAAAAAGAGAATAGTTTATTAAATAAATGAAAAATTAATTTACAAATTAATGTAATTTAAAATAGCCAAAATTGATTAAACAATAAGCACTGCAGATATAAAATGTATGAAAATTAATTAAGTAAAAAGATGAAAGAAAAATTTTCAAGCAACAGAAATAAAATTATGAATTTTTTAAACAAAATAATAAAACACTGACTATGTTAATAATTTTAATTAAAAAAGTAAAAAAAAAAGGAGAAAACATATTAATCATCTATTTAACTCTTTTTACATTGATTTAACTTAAAAGTCAATATGAAGAAATTTAAAAACTACTAAAATTTCAATTTTAGTTAGGTAGGAAATTCAATAAAAAAATATCAAATTAAAAAATAAAATATGAAAAATGAATTATAATGTACCACAAAAAAATATATGAAACTCAAAATATAAATAATAAGTATAAAAAGAGTCAAATAGTTAAAATCCTCATGAAAGTAATCACAATACCAACTTTTAAAAATGATTCATAATCCGGTCTTGCAATTATTTTCCTTGGTTTAGAATTCTTTTTACTTCCCCTGGATGAAACAAACGCAGGAATTTAATAATTAGGAAAATGATTACTTTCCCAATTTGAAACAAAACAGAGGAATTTGAGAATTAAGAAAAAGATTACTTTACCAACCCAGATTCCCTGCCAACCAAACGAGCCCTATGTCACTTCTAATATGCAAATTATAGAATTGTTTATCAAGGCACATACTATTTTACGTTTTTTCTTTTTAGTTAGCAAACTCTCGATACTTCTTATTACTGCATCATGTGTTTGAGGGAGGATATTAATAATATTAATATTATTCTAGGATAGTTTAGTCTTTTTCCTTTTTTTTCCTTTTTTGCCTATATATATATATATATATATATATATCTTTTTTTAAGTTATATTCATGTATAATGCAATAATAAAATCTCGATACAATAAAGCTCCAAGTCTTGTTCCTTTGTACACCTATCATATAAAAAACACTTGTTGACTAATTAGTACAAACATAATTGTTTGTTAGTTAAGAAAACAAGTAGATTTAGACATTGGATCTTTGAGTTCCATATATCATATTTGTTATGTCTTGTTCATTTGTAAAGGTTATAAATACCCACACATTTTTTCGTTTTTACACAATACAATTTTCTTTTTTATTCTATTTTTCAATTTTCTATTCCTTCTTAATTCTGTTCGGTTTAAAACACTATATATTGAGTTAATTTCAATTCTATTTTTATATTATACTATTAAAAATTTAATTATTGGTTCAATTATTTTTTTAATTTCCTTATTCTTTTTATATTTATATAAATAAAAATTATATTATGTTTAGTTTCTTTTAACTTCGTCCAACTAATTAACATTGGTGATTAATATGAAAAAATAAATGTAACTCCATCGCCACCAAAATTATGAAGAATTAAGACAATAATGATGACCATGACGTTAATTTATTGAAAACTAGAAACAATTTGATAGTGTATATTTTTCAAATCTTTTAGATTATTATTTAAAAATTTGAGATAATTTATTATGCTTTTTCAGTTATTATAAATTTGATATTTATTTTTTTTAAGTAAATGTCATAGTCATATATCCAAATATCATTAACATTTTAAGTGCATAAATGAACAATATGTCCATGAATAAAATTTAGCATTTTTTTCATTTATTAAGTTTTAAATTATAATTTTTCTAATTTAAAAATCTTAAATAACGAAATCTAATTCATAAGTTAAAATTTGAAAATAAAATTAAACAGTATTGAAACTGAGATCAGAAATAAAACTAAAATCGAAATCAGAATTAAAACCAAACTGTAACCAAAATTGAAATTAGAGTCGAAATCGCCAAATCTCGATTCCGATTTTGATTCCTCCTTTACATGTATTTGGAATTGGAATCAATAGTTTTAGAACCGTGATCATTTCTAGACATCTGAATATATATCATGCAATTTTATGTTCGACTCACAAATTCATTTTTTTAAATAAGGTTTGAAGTTTTGTTAGAATCGAAAATTGTTTCACATTTTGAAGGTAGTTTTAGATCTTATTTTTGTCGCTTACAAATTCACTTTTGTTATATTTCACTAGCTTGTAAACTCATGTACTTAAAAGAAAAGAAAAAAAAAGTTAATTGCGAAAAACCTCTTAGACTATTATGCTTCCCGAATTTCCCATGACCTTTTCATTATACTATTTTGTACCTCAATATTTAGTTAAATAAGTTTAAAACTATCCTCTCATAGGGGTTCGTTCATTACTTTTGAATTAAATGTTAATAGATGCTACAATGTTACAATAAGAAGTTCAAGGGAGAATTTGCCAAAAAAAAAAAGTCATACTTCAAGAGGGCCTTTTGCAATTAACTCAAAAGAAAATATTCTTTTTTTAAGCTTGCTTATTTATATAAATTTTTTCCTCGTAAGTCCAGAAGAAATTATTAGGTGGTTAGTAACCACAAACTTATCCATTGAGTTTGTGGTTAACCACCAATAATTAGATGACACATGCACTATAATGCTCAATTTTTTTGTGGCCCTCTATATTGAGTAAATATCCATGTTAGCATTATAGTACATGTGGTTTCATGACATTGATAATTAACCACCAATTCTTGATCATTATTAATCATTCAATACTTTCTCGTAAATCCAAACCTTTTTTTCCAAGGGTGTTTCAACTTTCAACCTATTAACTTCAAGTTTTTAAATTTTAATGTTACTTCAAATACCAATAATCACCAACCTTCTGCTAATTTTTAGTTTCCGACATGCAAGTAGTGGCGTAGTTAGAAAGGTATATTGCGTGGGTAAACTGAAAAATTTTAAATTATAATAATTACAAAGGTAAAATAATAATATTATATTTAAAAATAAAATTAATCATGAGTTTAAATGCTTAGCAAAAATGTTTTTTTTATATTTTAAAAATTACATATATAATCATTTTACAAATATTCTAGAGGAGATAGAATTACTTAATGATATATGATAGTGAGCTAAAATGTAATAATAGAAAGAAATTCGAATGACACAAAAATTGCTATTCAATTAGCAAGCGAATTCTATCATGTTTGCTTTATGTTTTTTTTTTTTTTTTTGGTTTACTGGCTCCAAAATTAGAATTTTGTAATTGGTAGGGTGTTTTTTGAAATTTGAGAAAATATTTTTTGGGTAGCAAAAAAATTGCTAATCAAGTTTGATCCGAAAAAACGAAAAAAGAAAACTTTTGAAAACTTTTGGTCCACTAATTAGTAATATTGAAAACATAAAGTAATGCTTAAATACCTATATTCCATAAGGTGAACTACAAACCATAATTCTTTAACTAAAATAATATTTTTACTTGACAATTTAATGATCTTTGAAAATAAGGTGAAAAATAGTAAATTTCCTGCTTATGATTAGAATAAATCTAAAAAATATTTAATAAGGGCATGTTTGATAATTAAGTTTGAAAATTAATTGATTCACGTCTTAACCAAATAAATTTGTTTCCTAACTAAAAGTTAAATGTCTTAATGAATTAAAAGTATTTGAAAAGTCATACAAATTTTTTCTTTGATTTTAAGCAATAAAATCTAGTTTATCGCTTAATTTTAGAACACGCTCAGAACCAATGTCTTAAAATAAATTTTAATATACCATAATTATTCACAATATCTCTATAATATAACATAATTATCTATGATATCTCTTCAATCTATTCTTTCTACCATCTCATTTTTCTTTTTCCTTTTATAATTTAAGATTTTTATTCAATATACTTTCTTTTTTAATTCTATATTCTAATATTTTAATATAATATACATTTCTTCTATATTTTTAATATATTTATTCAATATATTTGATTCCATAAAGATTTGAAATATGTTTTAGAATATGATTAATCTTTCCTACTTTCTTTTTTTTTAAATAAAGTTTTGGTAAATTAAAAATTATATGTTTAAGATATAATATCTAATATAGTAGAACACCATGGATATGGTGAGGTTAGAAATATATGTATTTTTATGATAATATTTTTATTCTCAAAATTATTAAATTTTATAATTTTTATTTTTTTATAAAATTATATTTTTATAATAATTTTGATTAGTTATTTAAAAAGTAATATATTTCACATTTATTGAGAAAACAAATAATTGAAAGACAAAATCGTACTATTTGAACCATTAAGCTATCATATCAATATGTTTATGAAACAAGTTTAATCAATTTTAGCATTAAAATTCAGACATTTAAAAGTGATTGTTTGATTGTTTAAAATTTAGACACTTAATTATTTTAGATTTTAGATTTCATACTTTAAATTTCAGTTTTATCTAACATACCCTAAATCAGAAAGTTTGGTAATCATATTTGAGTTGTTAGATTTATTTAAAAATACAATTGCATATTATTAGCTTTATAAATTGTAATTTTTAGTTAAACATTTTGTTAAAATGATACAAATAAACATTATTTAGTTCTATAAATTATATGTTTGAAATAAACATTTTGTCAAACACATAAGTTACTTATACTTAAATTATGAATTGTTGTCATCCAAGCTAATTTGAAATATCAATCATATAATAAACATATTGAACAATTCCAAATAAAAAATAATACTAAAAGATATAATTGCAAAAGAGAGCGTAAATCTTACTGACTTACGGGGACAATTCAAGCCGGGTTGTTTCTTATAACTCAAAAGATTAAAAAAAAATCCTACTATTTTTTCTTAATCACAAAAAAAAAACGTTAAGGATAATGCATATAAAAAAATGGAGGATTAATATATATAAAACTTGAATCCATGGGAGCAATATATAAAGATTTAAAACTAATAAGGTAATACTTATACATACCTATAAAAATTTTGGGTGGGGGCAGTGGGGAATATTTCCTTTAAATCATGATGTAAGAAATCGATTCAGCTTTGACTTGATAAATAGTGTCCTTCTTTTCTTCTTTTTCCTTGTTTTCTTAGCCTTTGCTTTCCTAAAAAGTATCATATATTAAAAGTTCGATTCATCAGAGGATCCATTAATTCTTGCACCTTCATTGTACAACTTGTGTCCCACAAGTTAAATAATAATATAAATTTAAAAAAGAAACATATAGGAGAATGTTAAAATTTAATATAAAATGAAAAGTTGTACATTTAAGCGAAATAGAAACCCACCGTCATTCAATTTTCATCAATCGATGACTTCTTTTTGGAGGTAGAAAATGAAAAAAAAAAAACAAAACAAAAAGGTAGAAAAATAAAAATGCATGTGCAAACCAATTATTATTTTTTAATATTTCATTATATTTTCTTAATCTAACTTAAAAAATCTTATTTGTCATTTGACTTAATTACATTGAACTTCTTTGAGATTTACCAAATTACCAAACTAATTCAGAAGTTTAACTAAATTATAGTCAATCCACTAGTAGTATGGGTCGTGAACGTAGCATGAGAAAAAAAAAATATATCACCTCTAAATTATTATGAGATTAATTACTTGGTAGAAGTAAATGCAATTGGTCTTATATGTATTTAAAGAATATTATACTCTATTTTTGGTTGACTATATAACTATCTAAACCTCAAACTCTACTTTGCAATTTAATAAACTTCAAAGTCGATTATATAATTTAGTCAAATCTCAAGGTATGTAAATGTAATTAATCATGTTTTTAAACTATTGAATCATATGGGAGAATGATGGTACGATGAATTGAAAGAAAACTAATTAATATAATGTTACCCACATTTATTGTTAGAATTACTTTTCATTTGTAACTCCATACAATAAATGTTTTGAATCATTATTAGGGTTACAAATTCAAAACATAATTAAAATTCATTTTAATCTATACTTATTATTAGAGTCATAAAGTGAGTATAAACTCCTCTATCATCCATCTATACATTCATACATGACTTTGAGAGCTATTTTCAAACAAGCTCCTTTTTTTACTTCTCTTATATATACACATGCATATACAAAACACACGTAGAATAGAATATAATAGCAAAATATGATCCATATAGCCAATCTAACATAGTGAAATAAAATTTTAGTTGTTATGGTTGTATATACAAACACACATAGACACCTATATATATAATATTCAAAAACCATCTTGTATTTTCATAATTTTCTATAATTTTCTATTGGACAAATTAAATTGTGATTAGTTTGCTACATTAACGAGAGTTCTCGCTACGGCAAAAATTTTTGTTGAATCGTTGTATTTTGGAAAGAAAAAATGGTAATCAAAATCTATTAATTAGGGAGGTTTATTTCTTTTTAGGACAACATTGTTGCGCGCAATCCAAGGATTTCTACTCTTTCTTTGTTTTAATACTCCTTAATTTATTATACTTGTTTGCTTATTTATTTTGAATTAAACTTTTTGTGTTTTATTGTGCATGCATGGTTTGTGTGCTATCTATTTTGGTTTGAATGTGAATTGTTGTTCCTCGCCACATCATCTCTTGCTCATAATAGCACAAGTCAAAATAAATAAAGAATTCTTAAATTTATGTAATCTTAAAAATGTTTAACCTTACACCATTTGATTTTTCAATTCCAAGTTCATTGATTTCTTTAGATTTCTTTATTATTATTGTTACAAGTAGAGCTTTCATGTTGTCACCAAACTTTGCAATCTTCAAATACAAACAAATTAAATATTAAAATGTGTATCTTTGTGTGAAACCGCGGGGGAGTTGTTGAGACTTTGTGTTTTATGAAATCATTGAAATCACACACAAAGCCTTTGAAGCCTGGAAAGTTTTACCATTTCCTAAAGAACAATCGAACAAACATCTTTGTCATCTTTCCACCTTCTCACCTACTTCCAACATCAACAACCATTTTCGTTTCAATTCGTACTTTTAAATAAGGGTATTCTCATGTGACACCGTCTTATATATCAGAATTGTGTATAATTTTACTTTAGCGTATAAAATATAAAAAATTAACTTATAAAGTATCAAATATTACGATATAAAATATAAAAAATTAACATATTTGCGTATAACGTATAAAAAATTAACATATAGAGTATAATTCACGTATCACATTTCATATATGAGACGATTTCACAAGATTTTTTTGCTTTTAAATAATCATCATGTATACTATTCCAATTTCCACTGTTTGTGATGAAATTTCCACTTTCTTTGTTTTCAAAATCACAAAAAAAAGTTTTTCCATTTTCCACACGAAGACGCAGTCAACATCCACAACGCCTTCAACTTTAGTCTTCTTCCTTTTCATTGTCTTCATTTCCTCATAAATCTCTATAAAAATCCCTCCAAACACTTCTCTTTCCATTGATCTAAAGTGGAGCTTTTCAGTTTCTACCATCATCCCCATATCATTCATTGGAAACATTTTTCAGATTTCTAACAAATCAATCATCAACTTGGTGTGGAGAGTTCGAGATTGATATTCAAATTTTCAACAAGATGGAGAAATGGTCGATGAATTTCATAATCTATTCCATTTTCATATCTCTGATTGCTTCCTCTCCAATATATGCTCAGCAAAACTGCAGTACTTATTCATTCAACAACAACAACATTTTTTCAACATGTATAAACCTTCCTGTCCTTAACTCCTTCTTGCATTGGACGTACCACCAAACCAACCACACCGTCGATATCGCATACCGCCACACTGATGTCACCGCATCCAACTGGGTAGCATGGGCACTCAATCCAAACGGTCAAGGGATGTTACAAGCGCAGTGTTTGGTTGCTTTTCAAAACTCAAGTTCGCTTGTCCATGCTTATACGTCTCCGATTTCCGGCTACGGTACAACTCTAGCACAGAGCCCTTTGAGCTTTGAGGTGCCTAGACTCACGGCGGAGTTCAGGAACAATGAGATGATCATTTTCGCCAGTTTACAACTTCCGACTGGAAGGACCAGTTTTAATCAGGTTTGGCAAGTTGGACAACTCAGTGGTGACACGATTCTTCGGCACGACACGGCTAGTAATAGTCCTAGCCGGAGATCGTCTGGAACTGTGGATTTTGCTACCGGACAAGTTTCCGCCGGCGGTGGAGCTTCAAATTCTTTGTTACGGAGAAGAAACGTAAGTCAAACTAACGCCTGCAAATTTTGAAGTTTGAACACGTTTTCTGTTGCACGCTTTTAATAATTAGTAATATTATTATATTTTTGTTATTATTTGCATTAAAAATATTGAGTTTTAATGAATTCAAAATAAATATTTAGTTTAATTGATGACAAATTTTACGAAAATTTTTTGGAAACTAAAACTTCAATAGGAGAAATTTGAATTATATGAAGTGCTAAGTTATATATTTTGGAACAACTAATTTAATTATTCAATTCAATCAAATTTTAGAAGAGGGATAAAAGTAAGCAATTTAGATGAGGCCCATTTTCATTTTCGGAAAAAAATGTGTTTTCTTTTGGATATTTAGGTTTTTGGGAGAACAAATTCCCTAGTAAATTAACTTTTTATTAACTTTTAGGTTCAAGTAACAATAATATAAGCTTTAATTTTCTGGATTTAAAAAGCAATGGTAAGTGGAAAACCATTTAAAATTCCCACTAAAAATCTTGCCATAAATTTAAGAGAAGAGATGCAAAAATTATTTTCTGGTAAATATTTAGAAAACGGCACATGTCATGCTGGAAGGAGGAAAGAAATGGGCAAACAAAGAAAACAATTTTCAAACTTTTGACTTTCTAATTTGGTAGGTAGGGTGGGTAGTTGCCAACTCCACAGGTGTTGATTTATAAATTCCAATGGATGTGGACATAATGGAGTCAATTTCCACAATGGTTAGAGGAAAAATTCAACTAGTTTTAGAATTCTAATCCCCTCAGTTCGGTTTGGCACTGTGAAATGGAAGTATTAGTCGGTTAATGACTATCAATTTATTAATCGAGTTGTAGTATGACAACACAAAAAGACACATAATATTACAATATTATAATGTTTTGGTATTGACGGTAGAATTGATAGTTATAGTTATAGTAAGATTTTGGTAATTGATCTGTTAGTGTATTCATTTTATTTTAGACAAAATTTCTCTAATTCTTAATTTCTTATACAACCAAGTTAAGTCCATTAACAATATGCTAGACAAGTATAATTAATGACTTAAAAAAAAAATCTGATCCTATAACCTTAGTTTGAAAATACAATTCTAATTCTAAGTTGAATCAGAATTCTTTGTGATATGAGAAACTAGGCAAGATAAATGCAGAAAATTATTGGGATTGTTCAAAAGTATTTTGAAAGTATATTTTGCAACTTTGATTCAAGGATTAATTATTCATTTATGCATATAATTGAGTTGGGAATTTTGTATTTCTTAGGTTCATGGAGTGTTGAACGCAGTGAGTTGGGGAGTTTTGATGCCTCTGGGAGTTGTGATAGCAAGGTATTTGAAGGTCTTCAAGTCAGCCAATCCAGCATGGTTTTACTTGCATGTTGCTTGCCAAATCTCTGCCTACAGTGTTGGTTTAGCTGGATGGAGTACAGGTCTCAAACTTGGAAGTGATTCTGCAGGGATTACACACAACACACACAGAAACATTGGTATCACTCTGTTCTGCCTTGGAACACTTCAGGTAACTACTATTTGTTCATTATGCTAAGTACTTCAATTTTTTGGTAAAAATTAGACTGCGTCTTCTTTGAATGTTTAAATGAATATGTGGACACACTAAATGAGATAAAATCAAATTATGAATGCATTAAAAAGAAAGTGAAGTTAACTCAAATAGATGGGGAAAAAATGAGAAAAATACGCTTAAAATAGTTTAAACATGTGAATATAAGACCCTAAATGCACCATTATAGCGTATAGAAAATATAGAAACGTTAATTGAAATTAAAATGGAGAATAATGAAATAAAAAAAAATGAAAATAAACGATAAAAAATATGATATATTTAAATATAAATAAAAACATGTGTATAGATAAAATCCGAAGTATAATTTTTGTAATCGACCCTACAAAGTGGGATAAAGGCTTAGTTGTTATTGTTGTAGTTGTTGTATACTGACTTTTCTTTAAACTGGGTAAAATTATGTCTAATGAACTGAAAATATTCTTCTTTTTTTGCCTGCTCTGAAATTGAACTTCTTCGCTCTATATCTTTAGGTGTTTGCCTTGCTATTGAGGCCAAAGCCAGACCACAAATACAGATTCTATTGGAACATCTACCATTATGCTACCGGCTACACAGTCATTATTCTCAGCATTGTGAACATCTTTGAAGGTTTTGACATTTTGGATCCTGAAAAGAAATGGAAGAATGCATACATTGGTATCCTTATAGCTATTGGAGTAATTGCAGCTATTCTTGAAGCTTTTACATGGTTTATTGTCTTAAAGAGAAAAAGGGATGGCAGTTCTGCTGCTAAATATCCACACAATGGAGTAAATGGAGTGAATGGTTATGGTGCCAGGCCACAAAATGGAGTGTAGAGTTGTGATGTTCCTCCATTGATCTTTTGGATATATTTCTCTATATATGTTCTAAATACTTGGCTAGTTTGTTTTTCTGATTTCATATATATATATATATAGAGAGAGTTTATATTTCTTTGTCATGTTAGTGACATTATTTTACTTTCAAGATTTTGTAATTAGAAAGCTACTATTACACATTTACACTTGTTAGTAGAGTATAATATACATTCTTATTATGCATTGAAGTCATTTTAGTTTACAAATTCATTGATCTTTAGATTTCTAAAGATAATAACAAGAAGTAAATGATTGTTTTTGGACATTAGTTTTATCATCATTTGGCTATCAAATCATATTCTGTCAAAATTTCATTTGATATTGGATGCTTTTTTATTTGCTTTAATTTTTGTAGTCTATATCAAATGAATAATTCCTCAATTTTCATTTGTTTGCCTTTTATTGGTCATATATCACGATTCACAAGCACATCAAAGCGACAAGACAACGACTAGTAACAATTCTTCCCTCGCAGCCGTGTCTTCGTTTGATTGATTTATGTTTAATATTTTTGAGATTTATTCAAAGTACCGATCTAACTTTATAGTTTTATGAAACTACTATTAAACTCTTAGATTAAAGAGTTAATTGCATTTAAACTATCTTCAAACCCCTTATAATTGTTTAATTTTTAAATTTGTTAACTTTTTAATTTGAGAGAAATCAATTTATTTTATAAATTCTAATCAAACAATGACAACAATCACTACTACAAAATAGCCCTTTTAAACCTCTCTTTTTATAGCGGGTTAACATAATCCGGTGTAATATATCAAAACGCGGTGGTATTATCGATATATTAAACAAGAATCAGTGCAAATTACACCGGTTGTCACTTAAACCGGTGTAATAGATGAGTATGCTTACACCGGTTATAAGACAACCGGTGTTAATATTCAATATATTACACCGGTTATAATATAACCGGTGTAATATATTCATCTATTACACCGGTTTAAATAATAACCGGTGTATATAGTTATCTATTACACCGGTTTATTAGTTAACCGGTGTAAATAACTACTGTAAAAACCCACCATTCATTTTTCCTTCTGCTCCAGCTTCATTAATTTTATCCTTTTCGCGAAGAACAACGAATTTTTTTCAAATCTCTGCGCACGGACGTTGTCTTTTACGGCCATATCAGAAGCTAGATATTAACTTATATTCATCACCCATCTGAGGTTAGCTTGTTATATATAAACTGATTTCTTTTATATGATTTTACTTCTCATTCGGCAAAGCATTGACTCATATACCTTTGGATCTGTATTTCATTTTTTGTAAAACATCTGACAAATTGCAGATTTCACTATATAAAATGTATATGTGTAATAAATGCAATTAAAATGATGTTTGTTCTGTTATTTAGGGGTTCTTGTGTATACTTTTTAGATTTATATTGATACATTTCATAATAAAAATTTATTAATTAGTAAATAATTTTGTCGTTCATTTAAATACTGGAATTAAATATTGATAGCAACATCTATTTTACTTAAAATTATGAAAAAATTTTGTTGATTAAATTATATGATGTAATATTATGAAAGCACCATCACTTCATTCATTTATGTTGGTTACCTTATTACAATTATTTTTTTTAATTTAAATGTTGCGACCGTAATTAATTATTATTTTATAATAAAAGTTAACCACCATCTTCGTGGTAATTAATTAGATTTTCTTGTTTTTATATTGTACTCCACAATGAAAACAACTTCATCAGCAATTGACGATGGAAGACAAAAAAACTTATTCCAGCGCAGAGAAAACCCAACAAACTTCTGTCTCGCCACCTCCACCAGAAGCAAATGACCAAACAAATGACAGCAATCACCATATTGATTATGGACTTGATTTGAATAAAATACACTTTGATGAAGGAGAGCTACATGACGACCCAGAGATGCAAAAAGTTATTGTAACAATGCTGAAGATTATGTATCCAGAATTTTTCTAATATGAAATTGGTGTAATCATGTATAAGTTTTATCACGTGCCTTCGTTCTCTGTCATGTGGCTGTTTTGTAACAACCTTATGTTTCCTTGTTAGTTGCTAGGTTTTGATTTGCATATGACAGTATGTTGTGCGCTTATAAAGTGCTTTTATTATTGTATTAGCCTTTCAAACAGTGATTCTGATTTTGGAGTGATCTTTTATTGTTTACGAGATGAAGCTGCCAAATTATTGTTTAGGGGTTAAGGATGATTTAATATTAAATACATTAACAAAGAATTAATTAACTACCCATTATTGTTATCTTTTAACATGCACCTATCAAACAAAAATGTGAAAAATTCCAAATGCTCCAAAACTTTTAAGAAATTGTTTCAATAAATAAACAAACCCGACAAAAATTAAGGAGGGAGCTATTTTGTATTTGTTGTAAATGTCCAAATTGGTACAAGTGTTTTTATCGTATTCAGTTCACACATAAGCATTAATGCATTAATATTAGTGTACTAAGGAGAACAATTTACACCAGTTAATCAAAAAAACCGGTGTAATAGTTGACAAATTTACACCAGTTTTTAAATACCCGGTGTAATAGTTAGACAATCATTTACACCGGTTATAAAAAATCGGTGTAATATGGGATTTCTTACATCGGTTTTCTTATAACCGGTGTAAAGTTTTTATTTATTACACCGGTTATTGAAAAACCGGTGTAAAGTTTTCTACTATTACATCGGTCATTGAAAAATCGGTGTAAATTTGTCTACTATTACACCGGTTATTGAAAAACCGGTGTAAATGTGTCTACTATTACACTGGGAATTTGGTTAACCGGTGTCAATAACAAGCATTTAAATGACCACACATTTCTCCATCTGCTCCATCTTAAGTATGTATTATATCAAACGCAAAGAACTACTTATTTGTTGCAAAAGCTGCGCCCGAAATCGAAGAAGAAGGCCAAATCAGAAGCTACAACTTAACTTATGTTCATGCAACTCAAACATCTGAGGTTAGCTATAGTTAAGTATAAACTCATAACTTCTATATATATGATATTTCCCTAGATAATTAACGGCCTTTACAATATGGATCTGCATTGTGATTTTTACTATAGTTGTAAAAATTGTAGATTTCCTTATATATGCTTTAAATTTGTAATCCGTGTAATAAAAATGCTGTTTTTATTTGATCCAGTCGTTCCTGTGTATATTTTTATATGCTGTAATATTATGAAAATATTAGTTAATGCATTTATTTTGTTGGTTAACTTATTATAATTATTTTTCTTATAATGTAAAGGGTGCGGTAGTCATGGGTCGTAATGATATTATATTTGGTGATCGGACAACATCAGCGTATGAAGAAGAGGTTGAGAAATTTATTAGCTTTGCTTATAAAAAATCCAAGTACATCTATTGTCCATGTAAGGATTGTAAGAATTTTGCGGTGTTCGACCACCTTGACACTATAAGAGACCATTTGTATCGGAGGGGATTTGATCCGGCTTATAAAATATGAAAATGCCACGGCGAGTGTGAAAATTCATCGAAACAAGAAGAATATGAGGCAGAAGATGATGTTGCGATTAAAAATGACCGATTTGATGCTTTGGTAGATGATATTGTCGGTAGCTTTGCCGATACGCCTGATATTCTTGCTTCGTTGTTGGATGATAGCAAAAAGCCTCTATATCCAGGGTGTTTTAAGTACACACGATTATCGGTCACTTTAAAACTTTACAGTTTGAAGGCGACACATGGGTGGACTGATACTAGTTTTTCGTCACTGTTGACTTTACTGAAGGATGTACTGCCAGAAGGTAATGAACTTACGAATCGCACTTATGAGGCTAAAAAAATCTTGTGCCCCCTGGGTATGGAGTATAAGAAAATAGATGCTTGCCCAAACGATTGCATACTATATAGGAATGAATACGAAAATTTATTGTATTGTCCTAAATGTCGGGTTTCTCGTTTCAAAAACAAGCAAATTGGTGATGGCGTTGAAGATTATATAGATTCGAAGAAGAAATCATCACCGGTGAAAGTTTTATGGTATCTCCCTATAATACCGAGATTCAAGCGATTGTTTGCCAATTCCGAAGATGCTAAAAATCTGACCTGGTATGCAAATCGGAATATTTCCCCTGGGGACAAGATGATAAGGCATCCTGCAGATTCTGATCAGTGGAAAAAGATTGATTTGGTTGTTCGGTAGAGATGCAAGGAATTTGAGATTAGGATTGTGTACGGATGGAATGAATCCTTACGGTAGTCTAATTAGTACACATAGCTCTTGGCCAGTAATGTTGGTTATTTACAATCTACCTCCCTACTTGTATATGAAGCGGAAGTATATTTTGATGTCATTAATGATTTCAGGTCCCTGCCAACCTGGAAATGACATAGATGTTTATTTAGCCCCCCTAATTGAAGACTTGAAGAAGTTGTGGGATGAAGGGGAGTTGATGTTTGATGCACATCGTCAGGAGTCATTCACATTGCATGCCATGATATTCTGTACTATTAATGACTTCCTTGCGTATGGGAATTTATTTGGATTTTCTGTTAAAGGACACCAAGCATGTCCTATATGTGAGGAGGATACAGATTCTTGTCAGCTTGTACACGGGAGCAAGACGGTCTATCTTGGATATCGTAGATTTCTTCCTGATTCCCATTCATATCGTCGAATGAAAAGAGCTTTCAATGGGAAACAGGATTTCAGAAGTGCTCCAATTGCATTGAGTGGGAAGACAGTTCACGATCGTGTGAAGGATATGATCGTGGAATTTGGAAAACAGAAAAAGTCTCGGAAGAATCATACAGGCTGTTGGAAGAAAAAATCAATCTTTTTTTATCTTCCATATTGGGAGACACTAGATGTTAGATACTGTCTTGACGTGATGCATATTGAAAAAAATATATGTGACAGTTTGTTGGGTATTATTTTGAATATACCTGGAAAAACAAAAGATGGTTATAAATCAAGACTTGATTTGGTTGATATGGGTATTAGGGCTAATTTAGCTCCTGAGATTCGTGGACAGCACACGTACTTGCCCCCCGCTTGTTATACATTGTCACGGAAAGAGAAACAGAGTTTCTGTGAGAGTCTCCAGAGCATCAAGGTCCCAGCAGGATATTCTTCAAATGTAAGTCGACTTGTTTCGATTTGGGATTTAAAATTGATTGGATTGAAATCACATGATTGTCATGTGTTGATGTAGCAGTTTCTACCTATTGCTATTCGATCTATCTTGCCAAAACATGTCAGATACAGCATAACTAGACTTTGTTTCTTCTTTAATGCGATATGTAGCAAGGTAGTTGATCGTGATAGACTTGATGAGCTACAAGCAGAAATTGTCGTAGTTTTGTGCCAACTTGAGATGTATTTTCCACCTTCATTTTTTGACATTATGGTGCACTTGGTTGTTCATTTGGTTAGGGAGATAAAAATCTGTGGGCCTGTATTTTTTCACTGGATGTATCCATTCGAGCGATATATGAAAGTCTTCAAGGGTTATGTGAAAAATCGCTATTGTCCTGATGCAAGCATTGTTGAAAGGTACATAGCTGACGAGGTTATTGAGTTTTGCACTGGGTACTTGTCTGGTACCCATGCTAATGGACTACGAAAGCATAGCCCCGATGAACGGAACAAAGGACGAGGTACATCGGCAGCAAATTTGTTTACCCCCTCTATTGCTGATTTACAGAATGCGCATCTATATGTCTTGCGCAATTCTCAAGAAGTAAAGCCTTATGTGAATGCTCATATTTGTGAAATAAAAGAAAGCCATCGTGGTTGGAATGACAGATACGTACTCAATGAACACAACTGAACCTTTGTGAATTGGTTCAGTGCTGCTATTGGGGCCGGAACTGTTACAGAGACATTAAAGTGGTTAGCGTATAGGCCAAGTCACGTTGTGCTATCATATTCGGGCTATGCCATAAATGGATTTTCATTTGCTACTAAGAGTCAAGATGACAGTAGCACAACGCAAGATAGTGGGGTCACATTAGTGTCTGAGGCTTTACATGTCTCCAGTTCGAGAGATAGAAATCCAGTGTATGCCAAAATGTCATATTATGGGTTGATTACGGAGATATGGGAGATTGACTATGTTAAATTCAAAGTCCCTATTTTCAAATGCAAATGGGTTGACAACAACAATGCTGTTCGAATTGACGAAATGGGATTTACGCTAGTGGATTTGAATAAGGAAGGTTACCAAGGGGAGCCATTCATACTTGCTTCCCAGGCAAAACAAGTATTTTATGTCTCTGATCCCATAGACAAAAAATGGTCTATTGTCCTACAAGGGAAACAATTGTATGTCGGTGATGATATTGATACTAATAATAATCATGATGTGCCGCCTTTCTCATCAGGTTTCCCCCCCCTCAGGACAGTTGAAGAGGACCGTAATATGGATGCATTCATTCTCCGCACTGATCACGTTGAAGGAATATGGGTTGATGATCCATTGTCAAATAAAAGAAAGACCTTGTCGTGATATATAGTTTGTAAGTTAGTATGCACTTTGGGTTGTTTGTATTTATATTTTTCATTGTACTCATTTTTTCTTTAAGCAGTTATTTGGATAGTTTGAAGCTTTTCTAAATGCTGTGACGAAATTTGTATATTTTTTTGGTCATTTTGGTACAGGTGAATTGCTGGGATGATATGAGCTTCATGCAACAAAGGCGTTACGTATGGCTATTATAGGGCATATTTTTTGTTCCACTAAGTTTACTCAATGTACGATGGTGTGTCAATTTAATCATATTTGTTACTGTAACTAAGACTTGTTCTTATAAGTGATCGATATTTGTTGATATTTGAAGTTGTATACATCACAAGTGTTTTTTGACAGGTAGGTTTGCTCTAGATACAAGGGATACCATGCAGAAATTACTTTTATTTTTTTGTTAATTAATGCCTTTTGGTATAATATGAAGAGATAATTTGTATTAAAGGAGCGTAAGTAGAAGCAGTATTATTAAACAGGGCGTAGCAGTAATATTATATCTAACTTCTGTTGAACTTATATAGTGTATATACAACGAATTAATTAATTACGAAGCATTTTAATAGAATTTATGCGACAAGATAACCCTAACACATCAATATATTTTTAATAAAAATAACATGCAATAAACATTCATATTAATAGTTCATTAATTGAAATAACATGCAATAAACATCCTATACCCTAAACCACTAAACCCTAAACCGTAAACAATAAACCATGTACCATCAATACACTCCTAAGTAATCATGTATAATTTGAATAGAATTTGAATATAATGAACACTAAAACATAATTACATTTCTTATTACCATATAATGAAATAAACATGTATATTAAAATTTCATTAAGCATTCATCATATTATATGGCATTGATAATATTTAAAGACTACTTAACACTAAAACCGCTGTGATTTTGACTTTAAATTAACATTCTACACTGGTTACAGTAATAACCGGTGTAGAATGTCTTATTT
This sequence comes from Ophiorrhiza pumila, assembly GCA_016586305.1. Classification (NCBI taxonomy): domain Eukaryota; kingdom Viridiplantae; phylum Streptophyta; class Magnoliopsida; order Gentianales; family Rubiaceae; genus Ophiorrhiza; species Ophiorrhiza pumila. The sequence continues at coordinate 10,388,599 of BLIW01000005.1, read as the reverse complement.
TACACCGGTTACACTAATAACCGGTGTAGATCGTATTATAGTAAAGTTTAATAAATTTTTGTAAATGTAAATATATTTTTTTAAATTTGAAATATATTTTTATACGTTTTACATTAACAACCAGTAAATATATAAAAATATTGTTAAAATAGAACAATACATTACACCGGTTACATACATTTTTTTAAGTTTTAAATATTTTTTTTTTAGTTTTGCATAAATAGTAAATGTAACATACTACACCGGTTATAAGAATATCCGATGTAGATCGAGTAAGTTTTATGATTTTTATTTAATGTTAAATATATTTTTTTAAACTTTAAATATGTTTTTATAAGTTTTTTATTAACAACCTGTAAAATATAGTTCAAATACAACTAAATATATTAAGGTTAGTAATAATTTTTTAATTTTAACATTAATAACCAGTAAATGTTTAAAAATATATAGTTCAAATATATCTTACTAAACTGGTTATAAGACTAACCGGTGTGAAAGCTTGTTTTATACACCGGTTAAGAATAACCGGTGTATAACACACACTTACTACACCGGTTGTCCCTTTAACCGGTGTAGAAAATAAACTTTCTACACCGGTTATCCTCATAACCGGTGTAGAAAACAAACTTTCTACACCGGTTTCCTTATAACCGGTGTAGTTAGTGTTTTTTAAACAAAAATTTGCCCTGGCACCGTCTCCAAGTCCTTCTATAACATATAGCCGTCTCCAAGTTTTTTAAGCCGCAACTTCCACCTCCATTTTCACCACCATCGTGTTTAACCACTTCGCAGCCACCTCCATCGGCGCCATCTCTATCATAACAGCCTCCAACATCGACGTAACATTCGCAGCCGTAACCATGGCAGCCGACTCCAGTTCGGAGCGTATCAATCTCCATTTCCGATTGCAGCACTATTTTTGAGGTATAGTGCTTCTATCATTTAGCAGAAGGCAGTGGTTATCATGTATGCTGCTATATAATTTTTTTCCATGCCCAGTATTTTCGAAATGGAGGTTGTGGATTTTGATCATTCACCTTTGGCGTCTTAGCTTGCGAAAGGGGAACAAATTACACTCTTTACTGTGTTAAGAACCATTCATATGTTATTTCTTGGTATGTTTTTTTTGTGGTGGGTGAACTGAAAAATTGGAAAGCTATTAGTTAATTTTAACGCTTGCATGCAAGTGGGTAATTGAATTTCGATTGTTAATGCATTCTATGGAATTTCTCTGAACTGAGTTAAACATTTTGGACATGCCTGATTGAACTATTATGTTTCATTTGGAATGTTATCTTGCTGTTGGAATCTGGATTTTGTGGCTGTGGTTTTGTCATGAACTTGAATAAATATGGAATCTGAGATTAAACTTTGAGCTGCTGCTTTTGGCAATGTACTTGGTGGTCGAAGGATGTTATAGATATTGTGATGGAATATTACACGTAACTGAACTCTGGATATGGGGGGATATACAATGGACTACTTATGATCAATATATTATTCAGTATTTATTCAATTCACAATTTAAGTAATTTCTGTTTTGACGGTTTATGAGGTGTACATGTTGGTAATTTCTGTTTTGATGATTTATGAGATGTTGGTAATTTCTGTTTTGATGATTTATGAGATGTTCATTTATGAGATGTTTTGATGATTTATGTCAACTTATATACGAAAAACCAGACAAAAGTTAAAAATATGTTTCATGTATGAACTGAGTTAGTAAAAAGAGTTAGTTTAATTTTAAAATGTTGTTATTGTGATTTTTACTTTTTGATGTTGTGTACACTACAAAGGTTTGTCATGGCTAAGAAACGACGAGAGGGAACGAAATGTCACGAGATTTTGGAAATGAGGGCAAGAGGATTAAAGACAGCAATTTTTTTCGATGCCAACGGTGACCCGACGACTGCAAAAGCACATAATCAATGGATTGGTTTCATTGCGTTGATGGCGCGTAGTAAAGTGAACATTGTGCAATTTCCATCATGGCCAGAAGTCGATGCATCAATAAAGGACATGATTTGGGACGAAGTAATGGTATGTTCAAGATAAAAATCAATATTTTAATGTTTTTTACAAATTTTCGTTCATTTATAGGAAATTTGGCGTACATTGATGTTATTTTTTTTTCATCAGCTTACCTTCGACTTTAAGTCCACACCACAACTGAAGAAGAAGTGGTTAGTCCAAGCTGGGGAACGGTGGCGGGGTTGGAAGACAAGCTTGAACCGGTATATATTCGGAAGCCAGAAGGATGAGGACCCATGTGCTACATATCGGTACCTTAGCAGGGATACATGGGAGGCCTTCCGAAACATTCGATTAAGCGAAGAATGGCAGGTAATATTTTATTTTTTGTAATGATTATTTAGTTAATATTTTATTTTTTCCAATGATTATTCACTTAATCTATTTCTTTTTTCCCGAGGAATAGAAAAAGCGTGTTGCTAGCCAAGAGAGTTCGAACATGAACAAACTACATCACACCATGTCTCGTGGTGGATATTCGAGCTTGAAAAAAAAGATGATGCACGATAAATTTGAGGCAAAAGTACAAATGAAGATTGACTCCGGCATGACAGCAGAGGAGGCACATGAAACAACCTCGCCCCCGTCACCAATTCCCCGGCATATTCTGTTCAAGGAAGGTCACAAAAACAAGCGTGGTGACTTTTCTAACGACGCGGCTAGGGGGCTTAGTAAGACAATTGTAAGTGTAATTTATTGAATTAAATCAATTTTCTAGTAAGACAATTAATATTTTTAGTTAATGTGCATTATACTATAAAAACTGCTTACTACAATTTATCAGGATGATTTGACGAATCGCTCAAGTCAAGGAGAGTCCCTTGGAGAGGGAAGCAATGACATTCTTGTCATTGCAACGGGTAAGAAAGATCACCCCGGGCGCATAAGGGGAGTTGGCGGTCGGATGAGGATGTCGCACGTTTTTGGAGACTAATCGTCCGGGCGTAATGCGAGTGTAGACCGTCACGCGAAGTGCAAAGAGGAAATTGGTTATTGACTCAAGCAGTTCATGACCTATACCGATCTTTGGGCAAACCAGTTCCTGTTTTTTCTGCGAGCGATGTATCTACTTTGCGTAGTATGGAATCAACGCCCAAGCAACAAGAGTTAAAGCAGCCAGAGAACATACCAGTTTGCTCTGGTTCTGGAGGCCCTGATTCATTGGGAGATTTCGAGGTAACAAATCATAATTCTTTTCTTTCTAAAGTATTTCATTTAACTCATTTATTAATATATACTATATTTGGTTATTAATCACAGGACGGAACAGAATGTCGCCTGTTTGTGATTGATCATATTCAAGGGAGGCGTCATGTAGCTAATGGGAGGCTGTATAATTTAACAATGCATCACGGGAAAGAGGTACTGCGGGACAGAGTGAAGGTCAACATCATTACGGCCATCGTACATGATGCTCCATTGCCATTTCCCGATGATGAGGCCACGACAGTTGGTACAGGATTTGGAAACCTGTTAGAGTGGCCACGGTCGTTGGTTGATATTTGTACCGAATCGGATTCTCAGGTGTAATTACATTCTACTCTATGTGTTTTTTGGTATAATTTTAGTTATAAACATCTCAATTAATTTATTTTTTTTTAAGGTACCGGCCAAGAAAGGTGGTAAAGAGTTAACGAACTCCCCTCCACCCAAGAAAACAAAATTGGTGGCACACCCGCGGGAAGAGGTTAATGAATTATTATCTCACCTTGATGGATCTTTACGGCAAGTGTGCATATTGGTGAGCAACCATTCGACCGACTCTATGTATACAATCCATATGACGGAAGGAATAGTGGGCATTGAGTTTTCCCTATTACTTTCCAACGAGAGCCTCAGTGAGTTCTTGTCGTCTGATATGGTGACGGGTGAATGCATGCTATTGTTCATAAAGTAAGTTTGGAATCTTTCTTAAAGTTTCAAGTTTATTTTATTTGTTTTGGTTATTTTGCAAGATAGGTACACTAATGAAACGTGTACGTATGTTTGTCAATGAATGTTGTAGGACAATGTATGCACTATGTGGGAAACAGGGTCAAAATGGGATAGGGTTCCTATCGCCATATCATATACAACAATTCGGGAATAGCGAAGAATCTAGAATACAGTACATTGTGTCAACCATGAAGACTGGAGACAAGAGCATATACTTAGCGCCGTATTTTCTAAAGTAATTAAATATCAAATCTCTTTATAATGTTATGCGATTGTTTTCAATAGGTTTATAGTCTAATTAGTTGGAATTATTGATGTTATTATTATTTTTCAGTGTACATTAGATGCTAATGGCAATAAGTCCACAGGACATGACTGTGTACTGGTTTGATCCAGTACACTCAAGCCCACGAGACGATGCTACGAATTTGATGAACGCCTATTTATAATATTTCAATGTTTTTAAAAAATTATATTACTGATATTGTCGCATGTTTATTTGATAATGCTTATTTATATGCTTGAAATTGTCGTCTTGTACAGTGTAGCGAGGGTTTATCAGTCAGAAATTGAAGGGGATCACTCATCGACGCAGAAAACAATAAAATGGATAGAGATAAAGGTAAGATTGTTCAATAGTTCGACTAGATGTACCTTGTGTGAAAAATGTTATTACTTTATGACATTATTATTTCATTGTAGCACAAGAGGCAAGTCTCAAATTGGGAATGTGGGTATTATGTGATGTGGTACATGCGCATGATAATACTCCGAGCTTGCATAGAACAGAAGGATTTCAAGAAGGTAATTGGGTTATGTTTTATTATTTCATTATCAAAATATTTTGCTAGTCAAATCCTTTTTTTGTTTCGCATCTGAAATTGTTAGTAATAATATAATGACTTCATTTGCATGTACCAGTGGTTCAAAAAAGATGCGAAAGCTACCGAAACAGATTTGAATATTGTTCGAGAAGCATGGGCGGAATATATAATGAACAATGAGCTGCAAGCGTTGATGGTTAAGACTCTAAGACAGATGTGATTCAGTATTTTTTTAGGACATTGTATACGCTTATATGTAGATGTAAATATTTGTAAAAATATGAACGAAATTGTTGTTACTTTTAATGGTAATTTTTGAATGCGTTGTTTTCAATATACATTTTGGATTGGTATGCTTATATAATTTGTGTATTTCGAGATTTGATTTTGAATATACATGTTCAGGCACATATAATTCAAATTAATTCGTAGGAGAAGAACATATTACACCGTGTATGACAATCATTTTACACCGGTTGAAAGGAACCGGTGTTAAATCAATCATTTTACACCGGTTATAAGGAACAGGTGTAAAAAGCAAACATTGTACACCGGTTAAAATGAACCTTAAATAAAAACCACATTTTCACACCGGTTAAAAGAAACCGGTGTAAAAAAGTAAACTTCGTACACCGGTTAAAAGGAACCGGTGTAACAATGAACACATATTACACCGGTTAATAACCGGTGTAAATTAAAACAGTATACACCGGTTGAAAAATAACCGGTGTAATTAAAAATTTTACACCGGTTGTTTGAACCGGTGTAAAAAGTTTGCACTTTTTACCTCGCCTATATTTACACCGGTTTATTTTTAAAAAAACCGGTGTATATATACCGATTTACCCGGTGTAAAAGGCCATTTTTCTACTAGTGAATAATGTTTTTATCCTACTAAATGAGGTCAGTTATATAAATTACATTTCGGTACTCTATTCAATTTAATTTAAAATTCAGATTTTACACAATTTCTAATATGATAATCTATATCATAGAGTTTGATAAAATTTTATATCGATTGTCAACTTATCGCAATGGTCATTTCTTTTTGAATTTAATATTGGTTACTTTTAAACATACATGTTGCTTATACCTAAGTAGAAAAATTAGTATAGATTCGGTTAAAGAAATTTAAATCAAAAGTAGCATATGTTTGTTACCATGAGTTAACATTTAATTCTAGTAGAGATGGCAATAATTTTATGAACCGTACTTCACTGTTGGTAGCAATGTCCTTAAGTTGCCAGCATGGGCAGCTCAACTGGTCGCAGAGGTGAAATTTGGAACAAGACACCAAGAATTGAATCCCACCAACGGCAGTGTGGGAGCAACCTCTCTAAGTGAGGGGAGCTCCTTGTGTGCAGTGGGTAAAGATCTAGCCTCTGTTGATTAGTTGAGTCACCATAATTTACCACATTCACAATCCTGTCGGACCAGGGTATGTCACCATGATTTACCACATTCATAATCCTGTCAGGCTGCGGTATGGGGGCACCTAAGGTAGGCGTTCCATCTTTTTTTTTGGAACAAGCAATGTCCTCAAGTTTTTTTTTTGTATAATTAGAATGCTTTTGGACAAGCAATGCCCGCATTAGTTTTTGGACATTAATACAATTGCAAAATATATTATGATATACTATAATACAACTATACAAATAAAACTGACATTTATATAAAAAGATATATATATATATATATATAGATATGAAAATTAGAATATTTGAAAAATATGATAAATTATTTCAAATTTTCAATAATCTAAAAATATACAATATTAAATTTTTCTTCATTTTAATAAACTAATAGTAGTTGTCATTATTGGCTCTTTCAGCATCGGTGTAGGTGAATTACTAGTACAAGTAGAGCTACCATCAGTGGTGACATCTAAATCATATCTTCTTCTATGTCTTGTTCTTGTTCTCTATAAGCGACTTTACTCTAATCATCTACTAAAACTTGAATCTCCAAGGGCACGTCACTCAAATGCGATCGGGTCTCGTCTAAAATGTTGCCACCTTGACTAAAAGCTTGTTCCACTGGTACGGCTACGGTTAATTTTACTATCACGTGTTAAAGTTGTTTTAGAAGCACGGTTAATTTGTGGGTTTGTATTTTCTTGTACTAATCTTACAAAATTTTGATTTTCACTAAATGAAAAAGGTAAATGTTGTGTACAAACAAATCTATCTATACCATCTCTTTATTTTAAATCACTAAATTTAAATAAATTTAAATTACTAGAAGAAGAAGAACCTTGTTGAGCGAAACGGGTTAATTGCGCTTGTAACTTTTGAATGCCGATTTTTTGAGAATGTGTTTTCTCCAAATGCTTGGTTAGTGTACCATGTCCACTCCCAATTTTGAAGGCATATGATTTCTCACAAAAATTGTATTTTGCTCTAATAAGAACTTCATGGGCATTAAAAATTTTTGTGAAATATTTCACAAACATGTTGGATTTTGGGTTTATTGGTGGACGACGACTTGATGGTAATGGATTTGCACTTTCATCACCAATATTAATTGGTTGGGATGAAGAACCAAAACTATCCATAATATAATTTCTATTTATAATGATTAAAAAAGAATGAGGAATTGAAAGAATAATATATAAAAAATAATAATTCAACTAACAATTATAATAGAAACAATAATTAGAATTGAATTTTATAGAATTTTGATGCTTGAGAATTGAGAAGAAGAGAATTAGAATATTGAGAAAGAGGAGTAGAAATTGTGTGGAAAAAAAAAAAATTAAGGAGGTATTTATAGAATTAGGAAAAGAAAATAAAGTAAAAAAAAAAGAGAGGAAGTGAGGAACCGTCAATTTCGATCGTTGCCATGTTGGCAACAGCGGTTGATTGATGTTGACCCCAGGCCGGCGACCGGATTTCAACAATATTCTGGCCTGTTGATTGGAATTCGACGGGCTAACTATTGGTCAAAATTGGTCAATGGTCGGTGACTGACAACAGTCAGCATTGACCACCACTGGTCAACTTATTGTAAACCAAAAAATAAATTTTAAAAAAATCAACTTAAAATATTATTTTACATAAAGTAACACTATAACATTAAAAAGTATCATAATAACACTAAAAGTATCACTATAATATTAAAAGTGTCACTAATAACATTAAAAAATATCATATATATTACTATAATATTAAAAAGTATCACTTATAACATTAAAGTATCACTATAATATTAAAAAATATCACTTTTCATAAAAAAAAGGTATCAGTGTTAATATAAAAACATAATACTCTTCTTTTTTTTTTTTATAAAAGTATCACTTTTCATGTAACACTATTTTTTTTTCTTCATTTTATAAGTATCAGTGATACTTTTAGACAAAAAACGATACCCAAAAAGTGATATTTGTTGAAAGTTTTATTATACAAGTACTAGATTGATACTTTTAAACTTTAAATTGATACTTGATTGTGAAAAAAAAAGGGTTGGATTGCATAAACATATGCGTGAGCATTCGTCATTAACTATCTATTTCATATATAAATCATATATCATATAAAAACCGGTTTCATATAAGTATTTGTCAAAAAAAAAATTGAAAAGAAATGCCAAAAAGTAGTAGCGTAGTAAGAAAGTGGTTGGAAGGTTATAGCTGTTAAGAGGTTGGGTAAGAAAGTGTCAAAAAAGGGGGAGTAGCCAGGGTGGGAGGGAAGGTCAGTATGGAAAAAAAAGGATAAAGGAATGAAAAGAAAAGTGATGAGATTGAATGAAGAGAGAACATTTACGCTACAAGTTTTAAATAGGTAAATGAGCAATATGGTTAAAGATGATAAAAGAGATCAAGTGATAAAATCATGAAAGGGAATAAAAATATTATTTTAAAAGTTATTTTAATCTTTTTTAAATCAAAAGCCAAAACTTTCTCAATTGATTCTAAATTAAAAACCAAAACCATTTGAATTTATTTCTTAATTTTTTTTATCCATCCTGAATCTTCTATAGCTATATATTCTATTTCAAAGATGTAGATTCACAACATGCTTTTAACATGAATTATATCTCGCCATCGTACTTCAGATTCTCTTTCAAATTCTAGAAGAGGTAGTAGATTATATACTATTATTATTCTAGGCCTTATGTTCCTTTGCCTAAGAGTAGATCTCTATTGAAGTATCTTAATTCCCTTTGAAACATAACATCTTGCAAATGTAAGTGCAAAATAGCATGAATAAACATTTCCTATGTTATCACCAAAACTATGCTGAGACCACAACTAATTCGCATTTCCTGTAAGAACACTAAAAGGACTAGAGTGTTTCCAGAACTCCAACCATTTCAAAAGAATGTTCTGCTTTCAACTGCACAATTGATTCTGGTGACAAATTCATCCACTGACATGGTTCCCAATTCTCCACCGTACCTAGACCTTACAGTTACTGTTTGAGTTTCAGCCTCTTTTGGCCCAACAACAGCCATCAATGGTATCTTCTGCTTTTCTGCATTTCTAATGAGTTTAGGTAAACGTTCACCACAGCAAATTTCAGTTCGAACACCATTGGCTTTCAATCTCCTTTTCACCTCATTACAGAATCCAAGCTGTTAAAAAAGAAAATCCAATCATAAAACTACCCATTCGGTTACCCAAACATTAAAGGGCTTCTATTCGTCAATATGCTAAGAGACCAATTTCCGAAAAGGAAATCAGACCAAGTATATGCAGCAAACATCCATTAATCACATCAGTTGTTTGACTTCCATCTGGCTTGTTCCTACCCAGATGGCCAGATATGCCTTTCAAACAATGCACAATGCAGTCTAGCCAATATATGTGGAAAGAAAAAAGGAATTGTGAATACCTGTGCATCAGTGACCGGTAAAATTCGAGCTTGAGTAGGGGAAAGCCACAACGGAAAATCACCAGCATAATGTTCTATTAGAACTCCAAAGAAACGTTCCAACGATCCAAGAACTGCTCTATGAATCATGATGGGTTGTTTCTTCTCTTGGTCTGAATCAATATATGTAATGTCAAAACGCTGCGGTAAATTGAAATCCACCTGTAACAAAAGAAAATTCACAATGAAAGGAAGATATGTTCATTACTTTCTCCAACTGATTGAACAACCACATTTAGTGTTTTGATTGCTTTATACACCATGCCAATTTCCTAGTTAAAACCTACACTGTTTTTATTTGAATAGGTTTGACACTTCATTTGAAGCAGAATACTAAATACAAGCTTTTGGATTTTGACATCCACTTGCATCATGCTTCTCCAATCATCTTCATATACTATACATTGTAAACTCTTAGATCAAGCTTTGAGCCATGTAAAATGTGAGTAGTTGATCCCATACAGAATATAAGAATACATCTTTGATACACCAGGTATATTCATTTAGCACATCATGAATGGAAAGATGAGGGCCCAGAGAAAAAGGAAGCAGAGAATGTAGAGACCGGCAGAAAACACTGGCTTTCTTTAGTTTTAAAAAGTTCAGGAAAATAACTGTAGAGAAAACAAAAATCAAACAGCACAACTATTTACCTGTATTGTTGAGCACTGCCACTTCCTTCCAAGAGCATCCTCAATTTTGATATCAATCTTTGGGCCATAGAAGGCACCACCACCTTCGTCTATCTCGTAGCCCCATCCTTTATCATCCAAAGCGTCCTTTAAGGCAGAGGTTGCTTTAATCCATATATCGTCACTTCCAACTGCTTTCTCTGGCCTTGTAGAAAGGTTTACTTCATATTTATCAAAGCCAAACTGCAATAGTATTTCCTCCGTGAGATCCAAAACACCCCTTATTTCATCTTTGATTTGATGCTCTAAACAAAATATGTGAGCATCATCCTGCAAAATTAACAGGAGAAAATAATAAGAAACCTTGTTAGGCAAGATGTTGCATTTAGAAAGGTTTCACTTCCATGGACATAATGTTTGAAAAATAACGAGGATTTTGCAAGCAGAATCAGAAAGGTATAAACAATTAGAGTCTCCCAAACAATTAAAAGAAGCAATTTTGCCAGCAATCAATTCATCATGGAGATGCAAGGCATAAAGGTACTAGTTGCCTTCCTCTTTCTTTAAACACGATACAAACACAAAAATAAATAATTTTAAGTTTTTTGACTAACAAATTTTCATGCCCCTTGCAGCATATAGAAGAAATGATTGTTGGGTTACACTTTTTTTGGTAAATTAGAAAGCATTAAGACTAAAATTCAGTGTCTCTCATTATGGTTAAGCCTCAAGTATCAAAATCGTCTTCTGAAATCAAATGGGCATAATTACTATAGAAATGGCCCGTGTTAAAAACTTTAGTACAAGACTCCCACAACATCCTTAACAGATCCTCTGTTTCCTGAAAACAAATTATGCAAATGTCTCGACTCTACATTCAAATTACACTGTTCAATTCAAAATAAAGGCCAATCATGAATATAGTTATTGCAGTAACTAGGTACAATTGTGGCAAAGGAACTGTACCTGGGTAAAACCTCTTACACGGAACAGGCCATGCAAGCTGCCAGATAACTCATATCTGTATACTGTTCCAAGCTCAGCAACCCTGATTGGAAAATCCCTGTAAGAATGTAACCTCCTTTTGTAAACCAGTATATGGTAAGGACAATTCATTGGCCGAAGCTGATAAAGCTCTTCCTCAATGGCCATCTGATCATACATATTTTCTTTGTAGAAATCCAGATGACCACTAATCTTCCAAAGATCGGCCTTTGCCACATGTGGAGTATACAGTAGATCATACCCACGTTCAATATGAATTTTTTTCCAGGCATCTTCAATAATGTGCCTGACAATAGCACCTTTAGGATGCCAAAATACCAAACCTCCACCAGCTTCATCCTGCAGGTTCATGCTAAAAAAATTATGAATCAATCCATCTTTGAAAATAAAAAAAATGGGGAAACTTCAGGAAAGGATACCAAAGTGAATCAAATGAGATTAGCTACTACAAGCATAATTTTGCTATTCAAATAGACTGACCTGTATAGAGAACAGATCAAGATCTTGTCCAAGTCGCCGATGATCCCGGCGTTTAGCCTCTTCTTTAAAGTGAATATATGCTTTCAATTGTTCCTCATTCTCCCATGCTGTGCCATAAATCCTTTGTAGCATGGGTTTATTTGTATCTCCTCTCCAGTAAGCACCAGCAACTGATTCAAGTTGAACAGCTTTCCTGCTGATATTTCCAGTAGATTCAACATGAGGCCCAGCACAAAGATCCCACCATTCATTGCCTAATACAGATAACAAGAATGAGAAAAATAAAAGCAAAAAAATCGATCAAGGCATATAAAGCAAAGTCTACAACAACAACTAAGCCTTTATCCCACTATGCCAAAGCAAATGTCTACCTGCAAGGCAAAATCAAGCTGCAAGATATCATAATATCTCATTCCACTACTCAAAGTGAACTCTTTACAAGAGTTCACTCTCATGCTTTAACTGATAGCAATGAGTCAAGTTCTCTGTGATCTTAAATTAGGTACCCACTAAACCAAAATGGATTGTAACCAATCAAATACATCTCAAATCCTTTATCGGATGTCATTCAAGCTTTTTCTTTCAATAAATTTAAGTTCCATAACATCTACCAGCGAATAACTAATGTGCTATTACCAAGAAAGGATCCATATGGCAGGAAGAAAACCCTAAAAACAGACTGGGAGTTATAAGCAAGGAAGATAAAAAAACTTTAAAAAAAAGACTAATTTTCTATTTCCCATTTACACAAGCATTTTTAAAGCGTTACCGCAGAGTAAAAATTCCTACAGTTCCCTATCAAGGTCATCTATTTTCAACCAGCAAACTATGCCAGCTTTAACCTCAAGAAAGCCCCTAGCCTTCTCAGTGGGTGTTCATTCTTTGGAATCATCTCTCCCTTTTCAAAAATTAAATTTAGTATTTTTTTTAACATTGCACTTAGTGCTGTAGACTGGCCTATAAAAGCTATGCAAGGTTATTGCTCCTCTTTAATTTGAAAACATGTGTAATGATAGAATACGATGGCAAAATATGATCCATGTAGCCGATCCCACATAGTGGGATAAAGGCTTAGTTGTTGTTGCTGTTGTACTCTCCCCCCCCCCCCCCCCCCCCCTCTCTCTCTACCTTGCCCCTCAAAAATTACAATAAATTATCAGATTGAGAAATTCAAATCATAGCTTAAACTACTTCACCATGTATAATCTCAAACCTAAAAATTTCCTCAGAAAATTGGTTATTAGCAATATTTACTCAAATTCTTAATGAAACAACTCTAATGATTTCAATGAACATCCAAATACCTAGAAATGATCTTGAAAATCATGCCAACTATGAGGAGAATACTCTTATCCAGTATTTGTTTAGTATGCAGTCAATTCCATGAGTATTACAAAGCAGAAGCAATACAATAAAATCACTTGCGGACAGAAACTTGCAAGACCAAAGTCAAAGAAAGCATGATAACTTCCAAGTATAAGTTAAGAAAATCCAAGCACTACCAATATGGTATACAGTGATAGGTTCCTCCTTAATGCTTTCCAAGATCTCTATCTTGTAAGGTTCGTTCGCAGCAACTATTCTTCTTTGGGCTTCATCTCGACTAACTTCTTCTCTAATTAGTGGTAAATTTTGACCAATAATGCGATCCTACAGATGATTCAAGAAATAAATTCTGTACCCAGAAATCATAGAAAAATGTAAATATTACAAATTATCACATTTCACAACATAGAGAAAACCATAAAGGGACAAAAACAGCAACCAATAGATGAGGCTTCTCACCATTTCCTTCTTAATTCTCTTCAGATCTTTATCAGTCAACGGCTCCACATCGAAGTCATAGTAGAACCCATTCTCAATCCATGGACCAATTGTAACTTTTGCATCTGGGTAGAGCTTTTGAACGGCCATGGCCATAACATGAGCACACTGCAAACAGAACTCTTTTCAAACAGGCATAGTTGATGCAGCTAGTATCTATTGCTTTCTTTTTACATTTGTAAGAGCTTCATCAAAGTTTTATAATCTAATGCCTAAAATGTTGACTTCGCTTAGCTTGGAACCAGAAATTATGACAGAACAGGAAACAAAACTAGGACTGAGAAAAGGTTAAACTAAAACATCTGTTTGGAAACAGAGGAATATGTGAAAACACAAGCAAAAACAGAGGATATCTTTTAATTTAAATTCCATTTGTCCTTATACTTTTCAAGAAAAATCAAGATAATACTAGAAGAGGGGGGCTTATTTGGCACAAGCCTTAAAGTTCAACCAGAAGTATGTAAAAGAGTCAATTCTGATAAGCTGTAAAAGGAAAAACTATCAACACAATGCTGACATAAGAGTTTATAAAAGTGCAAGAATAAACTAGAATGCTAAACTTTGAAGAAATCCTTATCCAGCAAGAAAATAAACTAAAAAAGACAATAACCATTCTAAAATCAACAAGAAAAAATAATATTAATGCCCTAAAAAGAATTAAGTTGCAGTTGCCACATTATTCACTTCTGCCACAGCAACCTGAGCAGTGACTTTAGAGTGTAGATTATGTTCGGTGAATAGTAATTCGAGAGCAGTACTTCTCTTGCAACAATGATCTAAAAGGCAAACAGGATTGCCTTATTTATGCTCCAACAGTTGTTTTATGCTTTGCAAAAGAAGAAGACTGCCTTTGAGCTGTCCTGCCAGATGTTTCTCATCTCCACATATCTTTCATTAGCATTAACTAATACGATTTCTTGTTCAAACTCTGAAACTATTGTTAGATGAGTCACTGATATGTGTGCTTTCAGCTTAAACACCATCATACCTTCAATTCATCGATGAAAAGGAATCTCGTGACATATCAAAGGTAATACTGCTACTTTACCCATGATAATGCAGAAAATATGCATGCAAATGGTATGCTTTTTGATGAAAACATGCACATGCCCATTGACATTTCAAGAGTAAAATAGGCACATTTAGTTTCATGCATGCTACTGCATCTTCTGACAGTTCAATGGTTGATAGAATGGACATTAACCTAAATGAAGGCATGAAAATAATTTCTTCGAGAAAATATTCTCAAATATTGGAAAAGTTCCATTAATTTGGCAAGTTCAAGAAGTTTCGCGAATACATTTGTAGCAACTGATGATCAACTAACGGGCAGTACATTACCCATAGATGCAACATTGGCTTCTAACTATTTCCCATCAGTTTCTAAGACAAGACCTAATGTATCTATAATAGTCCTTGTTGATTGTTAATGCTGGTCCTGATACTGATAATGAATCTCTCTACCCTCATATTATTGAGTTGAATCCCATAGAGCTTCAATCTCGAATTGACAATAGCATCCCTTTATTTCCCTGAACTTAAATCTCATTCATCCAGGCCTTTTTTTAACCACTCACACACACTTACATCACATGCATACCTAAGTCTCGAAATCCAACCTGGGGGTCGGGAGGGACCTAATTGATCCCTTTCCTGGCCAACCCACCCAACATGGGATCATTCATCCAGTTAGCTAGAAGCCTTTACCACAATTTCTTCTATATCTCCAACAATAAGGATTCACTCCTGTCCCACCCCACAAAAAAGATATAAAAGGAGAGGGGATTACTTATTATTTTAAAGTCCACATAACTCAAATTTTATATAGATTGTTTGCATCTGTTATTTCGATTGAAACCCGATAATTGTAAACTCATAACCTGTCTTGGGAGCACCAAGGCCAAAAAAACACTGCACAATTACTGCTTCAAACTAAAGATTTGGTTACTAATACCAAAAACACAAGAAAAAATACCGTCTCTTATTGATCTTAACTTGAAATTACAGAATAATTAGCATAGACCTTGATGAAAAATAAACATTCAGAAAAGCCATCCACTTGTTTTAGCCAATTATACATTAACTAAAATAAAAAATATTTTTTCCTGTATCCCTTCAAGTTTTCATCGTGATAACTCCTAAATACAGAGTCAATTTTACCAGCACGCTCTAGCTTTCAACAGAGAATCAATCAACAGGTACTTGCTTCTATGCACACCCAATTGAACTTATTTCAAGACAAGCATCAATAACTGTATCTACAAATCTCATGTCCATATCAATAGGATCTTACTGTGTGGCGAATTCTAAGGAGTGTCTCGGTTGATTCATTAGTAGGAAGCACGACTTTGCTCTGTGAAGAAACCCTTTTCTCCTCTTCTTCCGTAGATAGTGTGGAAGCACTGGAGCCCGAAGAATCAGTTGCCAAAGCGGAGGAGATCGTCATTCTACTCCTTTGGCTTTTGTAAGCGCCATTTTTACTGCTACCATTAAATGCAAAGCGGGTTACAATTTCCCGCTTTTGTTGGATGGAGGAGGAGAAGAGGGGAAGAGGGTTGGAAGGAAAATATAGAGAAGAAGTGAGAAGAGAGCGTGAAGAGGAGCAAGAGAACAATGACAGCGCCATTCTATGAACACAAGCCACCATTGTTGAGCTTTGAATAGAACTCTTGCGGATATTGTGCCTGTGTGGCCATTATTTAAAAGAAAAAACAAACAAATATGAAAACATTTTGAGTAAATTATAATTTGGACAGCTAAACGTTTTTAATATTTCAATTTAATCCAACAACCGTTCAACAAAGGTAAAGTTTTAGTAGCCTTGTTTTAGCTTTCTTTTTCCATTTATACTTTTGGCTTGTTTGACTATATTTGTTTCAGAAAAATTGCAAAAAAAAAATAAAAAATTCATCACATCTTCTAGAATGACTTTTTTAATTACTCATTTAAAATGATGTGATTTTGTTACTCATACTAAAACTATGCACTAGATTGATCATTTTATTTAATTCTATCTATATTTTTTAACAAAAAAGTGTAAACATGTCTAGGGGCTAAATCAGAACAAAATTTGAGTGAGGCTGACTTTAACATAAAATTTTTTTTTACAGTTAAATAAATATATTTAACAACTAAATTTCTAAATCTACAATTATAAAAAATATAAAAATATATAAATACGCACAACTACACTATTGGTTGACACTTGATGAACTATTAATTTTGATCGTACTCATGCAACCAAGAGAAGGTTGTTGTATTAATTTACTCATTTTCAATTGTTGTTTAATCTAGGCTTCATATTTAAAATCAATCTAAATTCAAAATTTCTAATATTAGTTCGTATACAAAATTCTTAATTTAAAGGCAAAATTCCTAATTTGTCAATTTCAATCTATAAAATCTCTAATAAAATTACTCAAACACTAAAATTCATTTAATAATATAAAAATTTAAAATTACAATCGACAAAACCTGAATAACAAAATTATAAAAAAAAAGTAAAAAAAACTAATCTTTGTCAAAAGAGCAAAAATGGAGAGGAGAGAAATAGAGAGAGTGAAGAAAGAAAAGAGGATGCAGAAAGAGAAAAATTTTGATGGTGATTGGTGAATAAGATTATGGATATAACAAAAATCATTTTGTTTATGTTTATGGATAGGTGATTGGTGAATTGTATTGAAGAAGGCTTTACACTATTTGTTTCTATTTGTGAATTTTGTTATTCTTAGTAATCATTAAGTTAAATAGTAAGATCAATACTCAACTATCAAAACAACGTGGGTTTGTTAAGTGATTCACTAAACAAAATGACGTCATTTTGATAATTGAGGGTTTTGTTTTTTAAATCTTAAAATACAAACCCTTCTCCTTCATAGTTTTTGCTACTACATGTTGTTTAAGGTAGAGTTTCTCTTAGCGCGGCAGCCTACAGTGGGGTTAGAGCCCTCCTCCTCCAGGGCTCCGGCTAGTTTGATGGGGGCTACAACTCCCACCTAGTTCCGTCTTTATACGTGTCACGCAGGGACGGAACCAGGAGCAAAATTCGGTGGGAGCTAATTTAATTTTTTTATTAAATAAATATTTTTAACAATTAAATTTTCAAATTAATCATTATAAAAACTAAACTCTTCATAATATATATGTAGTTTTTGTGAATTTATCGTTCAATTGTGTTCACAATGGATCTTACGTGACATTATGTGTTTCACTTCTTGTTATTTTATGATATTATATTTCACTCCTTGTTTTATTTTATTTTTATAAAGATGGCACATATTTTTTATTAAACTTGAAATTAACACCAAATTAGACTAATTTAATGATAAAACTTTATCAATTTCTCTTTTTTATCTTAACAAAAATTCTTTGTTTCTTAAAAAAATTATTTTTCATCTGCCCTATTTGTAATCTTCATCATAGTATTAAAATCATAAACACTCTTTGTAATAATAGGATAATTTATCACGATTATGTAATTGAGTCATAGAATTTTAGGAGGATATTTGTAATTATTTATTAAATAAATTTGTTATGTGTAGAAGTTTAAGTAAACTTGGTGGGAAAGAAGGATGAACCTTTGTAATTTGTAGGGAAGAATTTAATATAATTAAAAAAATTTGGGGACTTGGTGTAAAAACTCAAACAAAATTATATAGAATGATAAATTTAGTATAATTTTTTAATATGAGTGATAAAATTATATTATTTTAGATATGAGTGATGAAAAAAAATGATGATTTTTACAATTTTCCCTTTAGTCATAAATTTTTATTTATTTTTTTTGTCAACAAAATGAGTGTAGCTCACAAACAGTCCAGTCAACATTCTCGGGTGTGCTCAACCGAATGTTTCACAATAATAAAATATTAATTTAAATAAGAAAAATTCTTCAACACAATTTCTCTTTAAAATAAATTTATCAATTTCAACAACCACTAGATATTTTTTATAATAAAAGCTAAAAATAATAATTTCTAAAACCAAAAAAAATACAAATTGAAATGGAGGTTTATCTGTTAAGATTAAAAAAAAAAATTGACATGATTTTAAATATAAATTTGTAAGCACAATTTGTTAAATTAGCATCCACTAGTGTAATATTAAATTATATCAATTACTCTCACTTTTAACCTTCATGTGACCCTAAAGACACAAAAAAAAAAATGAATTTAACGAAAAAAATGTAAGATAATAGATAAATCTGGTAGAATAATAATTGGTCTACTATTTTCATTAGATGAGTAGATTAATTTAAATTAAAAATAATAATGATCAAAAGTATACAAGCAAAAAAAGTTCAATGACTCCAGATAATACGTTCAAACTTTTTAAGTGACAATTTGCTAAAGGCATTTGCTAATGTCAAAGCAAATATTAGCATTCAAAACAACAAATTAAAGCCCTATTTAGATAGTGTATTTTTTAGTTTTATGATAAAATCTTTTTTATTGGGATTTGCTATAAGAAAAAGATAATTTGGGAGTGTTTGGATTGATAATTTTATTTTGTTGGGATTTGTATTGGAGATTTTTTTATTAATAAATTTTAAAATTCAAATTTGAATAAATATTTTATAAGTCTGTTTTGAGAGAGAATTGTGTTAGAAATAATTGTTTATTATTAAAACTTACTGTAGATAAAATAATTACTGTAAAATTGTTTTTTGGTTTAAAACTTTTGTAGAAAAAATAAACAAAACAAACAAATAATTTTAGATGTGTGAAATAAATCAAAAACATCACTACAATCAAATAGAGCCTAAGTTTCCCAATTTATCCTTAATGAGTCAAACTCCTTATTTTCACTTTTCATTTTATCACCCGAGCTTATCCCTTTTTTTCTAATATTTTTCCTTTGAACTTCGAGTTTCTTTTTCCTTTACACTAATTTCTTTTCTAAATTTTTATTAATATAACACTTATTTTTACTCGCACTTGTATTAAAAAATCATATAGCTTAGTTAAAAATTGTTTCGCAGTCACAAAAATCAGTTTTGAATTATATGTAAAATTGATGTTTCATATTTAGTGTAAAATTAAAAAAGAATTAGTTCGAATATTTAATTAATCAACAAACCAAGCTAAATTTTTCACTAAAAAAGTTAGTTAGTTTCAATATATTATGAGAAAATTATATTTAAAAACATTAATAGATCACAGGAAAACAAATCACTTAGAGGAGAAATAGAAGTGAATATATGCATCTAAATTCCAAAGTAAAATTTGTTGTCATTTTATTGTGTAAAATTTATACATTAAAGTGTAGCACAAAAAAATACACGAGATTTTTATTATGAATATGGTGGTGATGTCTTCTTTTTAAGTTTTAAGTTACGCAAACTATTTTGATAAATTATTAGTTTGAACATTGTCATTAGAAACAAAAACAATAGCTTAGATCAATTTCTATATGTTTATGAATTAGTATTTTTAGCAAAAAGTATGGCTCGCCTTGAATAGGATATATATTTTTTTGTTTTATAGTGAATTTTTTATAAGAAAGATATATTTTGAAGGTGTGTTTATATTGGAGAATTTTCTATCAATTAAATTTTAAAATTCAAATTTAAATTAATATCCATGAGTTTATTTTGCTAAACAATTGTGTTAGGAAGAAATTTTATTATTATAAATGTAAAAGTCAAATTTAAATATAATAATTTATTTAATTTTTTTTTAAAAACAAGTAGCAAAAAAAGTAATATTATTTTTTGGTTTTAAAAATTTTATTAAAAAATTGGACAAAACAAATAAGTCAAATTGAATTTGTGAAATAAAACACCAAAACAACGCTAAACAAACCGAGTCTAAATTTTTTGAATTATATATTGACAAATATTTTATAATTTAATTGAGAGAAGAATAAAAGCTATTAATAAAAATAAGTGTTATATTATTTTTATATGATTTTGTTTTGTATAAGTTGGAGATGAAAATAAGTGTTATATTAATAATATTTTGGAGAAAATTCAGTGTAAATGAGAAGAAACTGAAATTTCAGAGAAAAGATGTTAGAAATAATGAATAAGTCATAGTGATAATATGGGACAGAAGATAAGGAGTTCAACTGATTAAAGATAAATTGGAAAAATGAATATTTTGTTGGTCTGAATACTAATATTTGCTCTGCATTCATAGTTCCCTTTTTCTAATAGTAATTTATAATATTATTATATTCTATGTTTTTTAACTACATATATATTAAAAATACCATGGTATGAATATATGCAAAAAAGTAAAAGAAAAAGAAAAAATCCATTACAAATAAAAAAAATAAAAACTTATATGGAAATAAATTCTACATTAAAATTTTAAAACCTCACACTAATAGTCCCTCAACTTGGGGGTAACTATCATTTTGATTCTCAATTTTGAAAAAGTTATATTTTGATCCCTCAACTTGAATTGCACAAATGATTTTTAACTTATTTTCTATTCAAACAAGTAACGTCATTAGTAATGTAACACAAAACGATGTTTCAAACAATGAACAATATCTTATCACTAACAACGTTACGTATCAAATAGATGAAAAAGAGTTGGGGACCATTTGCATAATAAAATCTAAGTTGAGGAAGGGATTCAAATCGAACTTTTTTAAAATTGGGAATCAAAACGATATTTACACCCAACATAATGGACTATTGGGGTCTTTGTCATGCTTCATGGGCCGACTCATACAGAGTTGGGCTAAAGGGTTGTTTGGGCTGAAAATGTAAAATATAACTCTTGTTATATTAAAGTTCAATCCACTTGTATAATACTTGCTTTGTCGTTTGGTTAGTATTAGTATAACAGAAATTAGTTTAGTTAGTTAATGATCTACGGGTAGAGATTAGTCTATTAAAGATGAAGGGCTAGGATTAATAATTGTGGGTGTAAGGCGGTAGGGGAGAAAAGAGGCAGTTAATGATTGTGGGTTAGAGAATTCTGATCTATCTTCTTCTTTCTTTAACTCTTTCTATTCTTCAATAATATTCCTTTTCTAGCCTAATTTCTTCCCTAATTCAGCTGAGTTCAGCTGGGTTTTTCTTGATTGATTTGTTGAATCTTACAAATTGTATTAGAGAGGTTATCCTCTTAATTGTGGAGTCAATGGCCGAATCTACGAGGTATAAAACACTAGAAGATCAGGCACGAAACCAAATTTCAAGAACTGATGGATGGAATTTAGAAAGTACAATCAGGAATGGAAGGTCGAATGGATGAAAATAGAAAGAGGTTAGAAAACCTTATAATAAATATGGATTCCAAGATGAATGCATTCATGAGATTGGCCTCCAAAGAGAAGAGTTATGGAGGTGAAGAGCAACCACTGATCATAGATAGAAGCCTCATTTTGCCCACTCCAGGAATGAAGAACAAAGAAAATATAGATCCACATGATCATTTCATTGAGAGAAGTTTCATAAATGCAGGCTATAATGGCCCCAGGGTGGAACTACCTATGTTCGATGGCAAATTTCCGAGGAAATGGATTTGGAAATGTCATAAATATTTCTTAGTGTACCAGGTCTATGAAATACAGAAAATGAATATACTGGAGATGTATATGCAAGGTGTCACATTTTTAATCACCACAATAAATTCATATAAAATAAATACCTTAAAGGAGGCTAGTGGTCTAAACAACAAGTTAAACGTCAAGTACTCTAGATAATAATTCGCAACTACCACTCTAGTATAGCTTAAGGATCATTCCCAAAGGGAGAGATTCTTCGGTTAAGAACTATCACAATATAGTTGTGCAAAAAATAATAAACAATAGTAAATTTGAAATGGGGGGTAGTTGTCAACAGTTAAGCAAGATAGAATTCAAACCAAATACACTAGAGAAAAGTAGGGGTGTCATAGGGTGGTATATGAGCATTTCAAACCGATACTTTGATAAATTGCTTACCAAGGGTTACTAAATTAAGAGGTGTTCCATTAGGGTTCGTAGATTACTAAGATCTATCACAATTCCCCTAAGGGTAATGATTTAAGAGTTGATAGATTACTAAGAACACCACCTCCTCTCAACATCATTTGTTCACCGATTAGCCTTGGATTCACCTTCTCATGATGGGTTGAAGCTTAGAAGATGAGCCCATGGACTTACTAAGAGACCATATCAAGACTTTCTCCTCATTGCCTCATCACCTAATAGACTAGAGCCCTGCCCCATGCCCTTACAAAGAGGTCATGTTAAGACATTTCTAGTCCTTCCCTCTAACATTCAAGGTTAGTGGATTTAAGCTCAACCCCTTTGTCATACCACAATTTAGACTCTCCCATTAGACTAATGAATTCATCCATGGCATCACATAGTCTACAAATGTGCATTTACTAGTATGTGCCCATTCAAAACAAGCATGCAAGGTCTTCATTTATCATACCCATGGAAAGATTCATCATCATATCATGTTTTACTACACCCATTAACTAACCCCATGATAACCCATCAAGGTTTAGCCACTCACGGTGGTTACAAGCATGTTAAGCATATGAAAATTCAATATTAAAGCCATAATGATAAAGAAAGATGTCACCCTTAAACAAAGATGAAAGCGTCTCTTTAATTCCAGCTCAAAAATCCTAGCTTTAATATCAAAAGTTGCTCTTACACCTTGGAACTCAAGTCTTTTCTTCTTGGAGAAGAAGATGTTGTCTTGCTTGGTTCTAGAGTTTTTTTCAAGTGTTGTCCTTATTACAAAATAAACCCCCTTTTATACATACTTTTTAGTTCTAAAATTCGTAAAAGTAACCTAAACAAACTTAAGAATACATATTAGACATCAAAAGGTAGGTGGGAGAGGACCACAAGTGTAATAAAGTTGCAAAAAGTACACCAAGTACATTACTGCGTCAGCTTGCGTATAATGTCTTCACACTGCGCCATGCTTTTGAGTCGGACATTCCCACGGCATAGCTTTTGGAATCTTGTGCGACCCTTTTCTTCAGCAGATTTGGAGTTTGGCATTGGGTGGCTCCAATTACGCTGTGTCTTCTTCACTTGGCACATTAAGGCGCAGGTTGGTAGCGGTTGCATGCACTTACTCATATCTAAATCTATGGCTTTGCGTGGGAAGGCTCAGGTTACGCGAGTCTCTGACGAATTCCTCTTAAGCGTTATTTCTTCATGGCGTGACTTAGCCTTGGTCATGCCAATAGTTTTTCTTGTTGCTTCTTGCGTCTAAGTGTTTGTTCCTTGTTAAGCCTCTACTGACGTGGGCTTCATGTGGCCACGCTACCTTGCTGTAGCTTGTTCTCTCATAGCGTAGCCTACACTAAGTCACGCGAGAGCTCCCTTCCTTCTTTCTTCCATCTCTTGTGTGGCTGTAACTTTTGGACTTTGATTGGCATGACATCCATGAAGTGGCGCTGTGATTTAGTCTCCACATTATCCATGGCGCAGTCAGGTCTTAGTAATGCTGCTAGTGTCTTCATCATGGCGCAACTTTTTAGTGGTTGCACCAACTGCTCATTTGCTTGACTTTTATTCCTTTTTGAGTTCTTTTGCTCATTTTTCTTCTCTTAGCTCTTCTTTTATCCTTCCACCTAAAACAACACATAATTTAACGTAAACAACACTAATTACTTGAGAACTTAAGCAAATTCATTATGAAATTACTCCAATAAGTTGGTGATTTACCAACTTATCAAACCATCCACACTTAAGATATTGCTTGTCCTCAAGCAATAACACAAGAAATAGATCCAAAAGACATTGAGACAAGCACAAAATAGGAGTTCATCCCTCAATGTTTTCATACTAATCTCATACTTCAAAATTCACTTGAAAATAAGTCAATGGTTACTATGTCACTCTCAAAATCAAGGTTATCATGATGAGAGTGCATTAATGCCAATAGTTGCATGGTTACACCTCCTTTATGCAAGTGTGTGTTCATGGATACCATATATTCAAAAACTCTCACCATTAATCAAGCAAGATGAGAGTGAGCATCAATTTAGTTTATAAAAACTAGCATCTTCCTTTAGCCAATGTCTCACAAGTCACATAGCATTCTTACACTCGTGCATTTTATTAAAGATCAATGAATCTTATTCCCTATACAATTAAGCAAATAAATTTGCCTCAGGTTTTTGGCATCTTTTTACCTCTACCCAATCATATGATTTCCATGTGCAAATGTAATTTCCATTCAATTGGTAATCTTATAGAGGACAGGTAAGATATTA
This sequence comes from Ophiorrhiza pumila, assembly GCA_016586305.1. Lineage (NCBI taxonomy): Eukaryota > Viridiplantae > Streptophyta > Magnoliopsida > Gentianales > Rubiaceae > Ophiorrhiza > Ophiorrhiza pumila. Next base: position 10,363,811 of record BLIW01000005.1, on the reverse strand, counting down.
AACAATATAACATCATGCCAATGGTCTTATGGCTTTTTATACCTCACTTCCAATCATACGAGTTTCTCATTTAGTTCAAATATTCTTTCAAGTTCGAAAGGCAGTCTCGCTCTTGGATTGGAAGTTTGTACTCTTTTGAGCATCATTAAGCACATAATTAAATCTTGGTTCACCTCATCTCTTCAATGCACGTATGTTCACACCACATTTCTTAAAGGCATTTAGCTAAAGGTGAGATTTATTAGGATTTTGAAAATTACTTACTCCCCAAATTGTTCTTTTTCATAGATTTGTTTTCTCCTATATGTTTTCCATATCATGTCTTTTTGAACAAGGGTGTGCAATCTCACATTTCTATTCATTACCCACTCATCATTTCACCAACAAAACACTTTTATTAACATTAACACAAACAAAATATCAAGTTAACACAAGACATCTTGAGATCTAACATAACACTTCTAACCTAACACAACAAATTAAACTAAAACTGCCTAATATAAAGAGACTACTTAGCATTGTCTCACAACACATTTCACTAATCACAAAAAATTTTTCGTAGCCTCATCAACACAATAACACATCTACTCTTAGGCCCAAAACACAACTAAACACAACCACATTCACACTGCACTTCAGAATCAGCACCACAACAGCTTAACAAAGTGGCAAAATAACAATCATCAACACAAAAAGGCATGTCCCCCACAATCAATGGAGAGCTTGTCCTTAAGCACTTTGAAGAGAGGGAAAAAAGATACCCCTCATGTGGAGTGTTGTCTTTGTGCTTGCTTTGGAGTTATGTTCCCTGTTGCTGCCTTTGTGCCTTTTTCCTGGTGTATGTCAGTCACTTTCCCTTGTGACTCTTGAGATTGTTTTACTACATCAACTACTGCAGCCTTTTCTTCTTCTTCTACAGTCTCTGTTGGTTGCTCTAATGGTTTCATAGGTGCTTTCTCCTCTTTCTCAACATTCTTCTTAGCTGGTTTCACATTCTTCTTCTTTTTCTTGTTTTTTTACTTTCCAAAATGCTCAGTGTACTGAGCTTCTCCTTTTCTTTTCTTGGTCTTGCTGGCTTTCATTTTCTCTTTCTTCTCTACTTTGGACATTGTATCCAATGTTTCCTATATTTCGAACTCAATTTCATCTTCCAACTGCTTTTCTTCAGTTTGCATTGGCTCTTCAGTCCGAAAAGGCTCAATCCTATTTTCACCAAAACTCTGCAATACCTCTTGAATCACCTTGGCAGGATTAATTGGAGGTTGTATCACTATCAATTGAAGGTTATTAGGATTATGGCAGCCTTCCTCTTGCTCTACCACTGTGGTAGAGTGGACTTCATTCACAACCTGCTTAGGTATGGCCATCTCCACTGTGATCACCTCTTTGCCTCCCTTGTGTGATTCTCTTTTGATGAAGAGGGAATGTCTTGCTATGGTTTAGCAGGGAATGCGGCCTCCATCTTATGCCCTATCTCTTTACCAATGTGCGGTCCCATCAAAGTCATGAAAGCAACCATGGCCTCCTTCATCTCACTTGCTTCTTTCTTGATCTCTCCCATTTCAGTCTTAATTTCTTTCACTTCCTTGTGCACTAATTCTATTTGTTTCTCCACAGCCAAGAGTCTTGCCTCTCCAACTGACTGAGCCAATAGTGTTGTCAAGGTCTCTTACTCAGCTGCCATTTTCTTAGCTTCCAAAGCTGTAATTGTGATTTGGAGCTTCTTCACTGTGGAACCTGTAATTGTGCCAGTAAGCTTCATAATGACATCCTCATTTTCAAGAACACATCCAACAACCAAACATAGAGAGGTAATCAGGTAAGGGAAGAACAATACTATCTCCTCTGTCTTTGACACCACTTGAATTTGCATCAAGATTAGCTTTACCACATCGATTGTTAACTTTTAATGGATGCAATAAATCAAGAGGGCCCTTGCAAGATTGAGTGTGCTCTCAAGTTGTTCAAGGTATAGACTTGCTAACACACATTTCTGCCACACCTTGGTTCTGAGGTTGAGGAATTGCTGTCTCATATTGATGATCTCTCCTTGTTGGTTCAGCTTCCATTCCTTGCTTGGCCTCACTGCAATGTCTATGATTTCTGTAGCTTGATTTGTGAAATATATGTTGTGGTATTGATCATACTTGATATCCGAAAGGCCATAGTGCTTATTGATAATATTCCTAGAGATTAGGACTATTTTTTCTCGAACTAGCAGTTCCCCTTCCTTTGCCACTGTCAAATTGCAGTAGAATTCCTTAACCATGGAAACATTCATCTTTTGAGTTGGTTGGGTGACAAATTTCTTCCACTTATGGAACTTGATTATGTCATTAAACTCTGCAATTCTCACCACCAAACCTTTTTCTTGAATTGGATTCTTGAGTCTCACCAACTTGATGGTGCTCTCCTTGATAGTCTCCAAGTATAGCGATACTCCTAGCTGTAGTGAAGGTGTTTCTTCCCTAGTTGGTGAAAGATCGTGTGATAACTGGCCTTTAAAAGTGGCAATGTCTTTTTGCCTCTTGGTCATTATTTTCTCTTTTCATTTCGATGCCATTTATGTGTTCCTTTACACATCACAATCAATTGAAATTAATTGAAAATAGGAAAGGGTTTGACAAGCACAACTATACTCTTTCGACATTTGACTAGTCTTTGTCACACACTGAAGAAATCAAAACAGGGCCATGCCAAAATTTTTGATCTAGTTTGTACATCATGACAATGTTTGGACTTGCATAATATGCATATGCATTATAGGCCATAGCCTCTACTACTTTCATTATCAATTGCAATTCTCATTAGTGTATACTAATGCCTCTACCTATTTTCTCACATGCCTCATAAAACAAAGAAGAATGCACATGAATGTCAATTTCCAAGAATTCAACAAAGAGAATGAGTATGGCATATTCTGTAACCTTAACTAAGTTCAATTCATTCCCAATCAAGGGAACATTGGCATTCTAGACAGATTCCAACGACACTTTTTAAGGCTGTTATAATCATGAGAACACGAGAGAGCCAAAATGCACAAAATCTCAAATCTGAATCATCTTAGGGTTTCACGTGTTCTCATAATGAAAAATAGCACTCTTTAATATAATTTAACAATCAAAAAATCACAGTGCATCAAGAATAGTCACTAATTTCAAAATTCATAACAATTAGGAATATGAAAATTGAAAGTCGTACAAGCACAAAATTCAAACTCTAATTTTTTAGAGGTTACACATGTTATCACAACTGGAAACATCCCTCATTCAGCATAAGGAAACAACTTAAGAAGCTTAATTCAACACTAAATAACATGAAGAGCAGAAATCTGAGAATTTACCTTTAGAGCGCAAATTTAGGTCTTGTGCAATGCAGCAAATTCTTGATGCTTCTTGGTGTTATGAATTGGTGAAAACATGTGTTTTGAGTGTGTGATGACTCTTACGGATAAATTTGTGTAGAGGGTTTTGAATTTGTGAAGTAGGTAAAGTGGACGAAAGATGCAGTGCGACTAAAAAGGAGCTATGCGGTTTAGAATTAAAAGAAAAATGAGGAGTTTTTGAAAAAAATTTCTAAGTATTAGCCTTTATAGGAATGCCTTGGCGTGAATTTATGCAAGCTACGCCGTATAAGAATTCATGCGTTCTAACCTAGTGTAGGCTGCTTCATCCTATGCGGTATGTAGCTTAGTGAAATTTTGGTTAACCAATGGTTAGTCGAGATCATATGGCGTGGTTTATGCATTGACTACGCTGTTTTAGCCAACATGTACACTTCCAGATGATGAGTAAATGTTGAAATGGTGTAGGCTCTTTTAGGTTACGCGAATTCATCTTCATCAAAAGAGTTTCTCTGATTCATCAATTCGCATGACCTCTTTTATGTCACACCATGTGAGTTATCTCTTAGAACATTTTTGAAAATTAATTTGGCTTCATGGCGTAGGAACCCTCAGGACATGCAAAGCACCTCAAGTCTAAAATTACTTCAACACTTAGAATTTTTTTTTGATATGATGCGGAATGCAAATCTTTTCATGGTGTAGGTGAGGTTAAGCCACAACAATTCGCTTGAGAAGATTTTTCCTTTCTCCCAATTTTTACGTAACGTACACTTAGTTGCACCTCACACTTTTCTCCATGGCGTAGATTTTCTTTTACCTGCGCCATGTTAGAGGTTTTGCAAACTCTCAGATCCTTCACAAATTGTGACATGGCGCAAGGTAGCACGGGTTATGTGAGAAATCTTTTGTAGAAACTACGTCAATAGCTGAGTTTTTTAAGGAAAGAAACAATGTAAACAACTCTTCTGCTGATATAAAATTTTTGGCGTGGCACGTTGTAACCCATGCCATGATGCTTTTTATCCGTAAGAAGTGCACTTTTACAATAGACGTGGTCTCTTGCAAGCTACGCTGTAAATATACATTTCTTACAAGGAAGGCAGAATAGAAAATCCTTAGGCTGCACCATTTTAAAGAGTTTTCAAACTCCCGGATCCTTTACAAATTGAAAGTTGGCGCAACCTATCGATACTTACGCGAAATTTGGCTTGTTCAGGACAAGTTGATTTCACAAAATTCTACCAAACAATTTTTTCTCTTCCTAAATTCCATATGAGGTGTAACTTTAGCGAGCTTACGCAAAATACATTTTCTGCCTTCAGGGTTTTAGATATACAATTCGCATGGTAAGTATATTTGACAACCTCCCCACTTATCATTTTATCATGGTGTGGTTATGATCTAACTACGCTATGCAAAATCCTTGTAGTGCGTATGTGAGATTTTTAAATTTTTTTGAAGGCATGGTTTTCTTATTACTTGCACCATGAGAACTGAAAAATTTAACATCCAGAAGTTTGAAAAACTTGCAATGGCGCAGCTTCAACTATCCCGTGTGAAATTCATTTCATTCAGAAAGGATGAATTTTCCAAAAGTTTTAAAACTTTTTCTCTCATTTTTTTGAATCTGAATTTTTCGCATAGCCTTTAGTAGACTATGCCGAAATAACTTCCTTCCTAGAGCAAATTTGGCGTAGGTGTCATGTAACCACACCATATCCTTTTACAGCTCTTAGATAAGTTTATGTGAAGAGGAAATTCATGGCGCAACTTAGGTCTAGTTATGCGAATTCCTCTTTCATCTTAATCTCAGTTCTAAAATAGACAAGCATGGGCAACAACAAGTTACGCTCAACCTACCTTCAAAGGGCTTTCTGTGATGCTTTTCAAGCAATGTAGCTAACACTCAGTTACGCCATGATCACGAGACTAAATCACTTTTCTTAGAGGTTTCTTACAATTTGTGTCAATGATTTTATGAACTAATGCATGCACATGCTATCCGTTACCTCCCTTGCCAATCTTTTTTCTCACTTCTTTGAAGTCAAGGATCCTTATGCTTAGCTCCAACTGAAGTTTTCTTCCATCTACATCCCTACAATAACACTAATGATATAAGACTTAACTACTATATCTACTAACTTAAAATAAAAGAAAGAATAAATGCAAGTTCAAGAAATCTTTGGTTGCCTCCCAAGTAGTGCTAAGTTTATTGTCGTTAGCCCGACTTATTTCTTTCTCCATGCTTAAGTATTCTCTTATTCATCGCGACATCTCACTGCCGTCTTTTACCTGCCAAGGCTATCCATATCTCCAAGGTAGTGCTTCACTTTTTGCCCATTGACCTTGAATATATATCCTTTCGCTTCATTCATGACTTCAAGGGGCCGTATGGAAACACCTTAGACACTACATAAGGTCCAGTACATCTTGACCTCAATTTGCCAGAAAACAACTTCAACCTTGAGTTAAAACACCAACACTCTTTGCCCCAACTCGAAATGACGATCAAGAATACCTCTATCATGTTTTGCCTTGGTCATTTCCTTATATAATGCAACACTATGATATGAGTGAAAGCTGAATTCGTCCATCTCATTGAGAACTCTCATTCTTTCCATTGCTGCGTTATTCCAATCCATGTTCAAGTTTTGGATTACCCAATATGCTTTGTGTTCCAGTTCCAAAGATGTCCCAAATACTAGACGGTATGGTGATGCCCCGATAGGATTCTTGTAGGTTGTCCTATACGCCCACAATACTTCTGCAAGTTTCCTTGCCCAATCTTTTTAAGTTGGCCCACCTACCTTCTCCAAAATCCTCTTGATATCCTGATTTGAGATTTCAACTTGCCCACTGGTTTAGAGGTGATAAGAGATAGAAACCTTGTGCCGCACACCATATCTTCCTAGCAAAGCTTCAAACTTTTATTGCAAAAATGAGATTTCCTATCGCTTATGATAGCCTTTGGAGTTCCAAAACGTGTGAAGATGTTTTTCTTCAAGACGTTCACCATGTTTTTGATGTCATTGGTTGGAAGTGCCATGACTTCAACCCATTTTGAAATGTAGTCTATTTCCACTAAAATGTAGTTATTGCATAGGATTGAGGGAAAGGTCCCATGAAATTAATTCCTCACACATAAAAAATATCCACTTCAAGGATATTGTTGAGTGGCATTTCTTGCCCCATGAGATATTTCCAGTTCTTTGGTATTGTGGACACTTGGCTACATACTCTTGAGAATTCTTCAATAATGTTGACCAATAGAAACCCGATTGTAGCACCTTGAATACTGTTCTCTTTCTCCTAAGGTGTCCTCCGTAAGGTGACTCATGGCAGCCCTTTAATATCTCTTCTTGCTCAATTTCAGGGATGCACCATCGAATAATTTGATCATTGCAAACCTTAAAAAGGTATGGTTCCTCCCATAAGTAGTGTCCGGCATCATGCATTTGTTTCTTCCTTCTTTGGTAAGAGATCTCTCTCGGTACCCGTCCGGTGACTACAAAGTTAGCGATGTCGGTGTACCATGGTGCCTCGTTCATCACACTAACTCCAAAAAATTGCTCATCAGGAAAACATTCTTTGGTCAAAAGCCCTAGATCCTCTTCTTTCCACTCTCCCTTTTCCAATCTTGATAAGTGGTCCACCACTTGATTCTCTGTCCCCTTCCTATCTATAAACTCCACATCAAACTCTTAGAGGAGGAGGACCCATTAGATGAGCCTTGGTCTTGCTTCTTTCTTTGTCATGAGGTACTTGAGTGCTAAATGATCGGTATGCACAATGACCTTTGCTCCCAAGATGTAAGCCCTAAACTTGTCAAATGCAAACACAACGGCTAACATTTCCTTTTTCGTCGTTGTGTAATTGGCTTGTGTCTCATCAAGCATCCTGCTCGCATAGTAGATTACCCTAAAAAATTTGTCCTTCTTTTGCCCGAAGACTGCCCCTACCACCATATCACTTGCATCACTATGATTTCAAAAGATAACATCCAATCGAGTGTTGTAATGACCGGTGCTTCCACTAATTATGGTTCAAGGTTCAGAATGCTTCCTCACAATGCTCATCAAATACAAATAACCTATAATTTTTCAACAAATTGCACAACAACCTTGAAATCTTGGATGAAATGCCAATAGAAGCCGGCATGCCCCAAGTAACTTCGTATTTCCTTCACGTTACTTGGAGGAGCTAGCTTAGCAATCACTTCAATTTTTGCTTTGTCCACCTTAATGCTGCTTCTAGAGATCTTATGCCCAAGAACTAAGGGTAATGAATTAAGAGTTGATATATTACTAAGAACTACCACCTCCTCTCAACATCATTTGTTCACCAATTAGCTTAGGATTCACCTTCTCGTGGTGGGTTGAAGCTTAGAAGATGAACTTATGGACTCACTAAGAAACCATATCAAGACTTCCTCCTCCTTGCCTCATCACCTAATAGACTAGAGCCTTGCCCCATGCCCTTGAAAAGAGGTCATGTTAAGGCATTTATAGTTCTTCTCTCTAACATTCAAGGTTAGTGGATCTAATGATACAAAATCATGTGTGATCACATGTTCCAGAAAATCCAAGGTACTTGTTCCAATTGTTAAAGATGAATCTCATGTATGGAGGCCTGGAATAGGATGGAGAATAAGCCTCATGTTGGTCCCAAGGAGATCCGAGACTCTAAAATGGGATAACAAAGGAAATCATGACAAGAGGCGTCAAATATTGTTTGCCGAGAGATTCTGCCATGTTTTAGTAATTGGGCCATATCTCTCTCATTGTAACTCAGAATGGGTTGATTCCAGCGGCATTAGAAAGCTAAGATCTAGAGCTAAAACTTTGATGTTTTTAATTTTTCCATATTCTGACGAGATCAAGGTGAACATACGCCGTGAAGTCGCACGTCACATCATGACGCGGACAATTTCGGAATTTTAGTGTTTTGCGTTTTATTTAATTTTTAGTAATTTTTGTCTCACATGGTTAATAATCCTTGCATGGAATTAACATGTGAATTATTAGGAAGTTTCCAGTTTTATTTATTTTTAATTTAGGTTAATAAGTTGTTTCCAAATAGGAAAAGTTTCCTAATTTGGATTAATAAGTGTTAGTTTCCTTTTCCAATTAGACTACTTGTTTAGCAAGTTAGGGTAAGCTTGTAGCCTATAAATAGGCATCTTATTTGCTTTTTTTTTGGAGGAGAGAAGAATTTTGATTTGAGAAATAAAACAGTGATTCTTTTATCTTTGTGAATTTGATTTCCTGCGAAGGGTTTTCAAGCTAACAAATCTTGAGAATTGATTAGTTTGCGCGAAGCAGCTTTATCAATTGGCGTGTAATTTCCAATCTACTTGTGAGATTGTTCTTGTTTATTGGTTTTATTCGAAGGTTCTGCAATTACTTCCGTGACATACAAGCCGGGGTTTAGAGCGAATCGATCCGGGTTTCGTATCAAGTGGTATCAGAGAACAGTTCTTCGAACAAAAATCAGGTTTTCAATTTTTCCTTATAAAATTGAATTCAAATTGTTTGATATTCGCAAGCCTGTCATAAATTTTGTTTTGTGATTGGTGTCAAGCAGTTATATCTTTTATTTTGTTGGTTTTGATTTTAGTGATAAAAAAATTGGATCTTTGTTGTTCATATGAAGTGGCACAATTTGGATTTTATATTTTGAGATGTCATTGCATTCCGAAAGTTTTTTCTCTTTACTGGAGAAGTATGATCCTTATGGAGATCGATATGGCTATCGTCGAGAGACAATTTACAGGGTGGAAGCTGATGAAGTCAGATTTCACCAAACGATATGAAGTCCTCCCGAGGTCACGTGCTCCTGTTATTGTCGCCCGAAACCTGGAAGACCTGCAACACACGTGTCAGCAATACCCTCGGTTTTGTACCGGGGAGTATACTCCAATGCTTAAGTCAGTTCGTGTCAGAGCAATAAGCGTAATGTAAAAGCTGGTAATCAGAGCGTCTCCCATTACCTCGTAATAGTAAGGTTACTTTTATAGAATCATACCTGGTAGAGTCCCAATAGGATTGGAACTCCTTGATTCATTAGAAGCCTTGCCCCGAGAAACTCGGGTTGAGATAAGATTTGTCCAATAAGAGTCCTAATGTAATTCAACCCTTATCAATAGCCCCTCAGATCGGTTGTGATTCTTCTAATCTTAACCGGTCTGATTAACGTGTCTGACTTGTAAAGCCCCAGATGTCTGAAGACCTTACGCTGAGTATTCCGCGGATCGACCTACGCGGTTTGGTCGACGTGGGGGTTGTAAGGTGGGTGGTAAACCCCCCTTCCGGGGTCGAGGGCAGCACCCCAGAGAAAATTTTTTTATGTGTCTTTCGATATTGCATCCGACCTCCGAAAATCGCCACAGATGTACACACACCAATTTCGTGGTATATGCTTAGGTTATTATTGTTAGCCCCAAGTCGGTGGAGGTTTATGCAAACAATAGAAGTATAAACGTCGTGCCGAACTCCAAACTTTGTACGAGTAGCACCCAACCGTCGCCAGCTATAGTCGTACGAATCTCGAGACAGTACAACGGTTGAGATCACCAGGCCCATGAGCCCATGGAGTTTCTTTAAATAACCCCACCTCAAAGCTATCTTTCACATTCTGATTTCGCCGTATAATCTGACCCCTAGCTCGGATTCATCCAAAAGCTTAGAGCCGACCTCAGCCTATTCTCTAACCAAGTAAGTATGTCTGCCTCTGAACATTCAAATTCCTCTTCAGCTGTTAATGCCGCATCTAGGTCAGGTGAATTAGGTAGTCCTGCCTCACCGAACTCAGCTTCTAGTATTCCAATGGATTCTAGGTTAATAAAAAACCGAACTACGAATGATAACTCCGCAAGACCCAGCAATGAAACCAATCTCCCAACCGATGAACCTCAACAAACCGTTAATGAAAATATTGGAGTAGGAGGAACATCGGTTGTTTCCCAAGGATTTATATCTAAATTAGACACCTTAGATTCTGTTCTTTCACATTCCAAGGTAGAAAATGTAGCTCGGCGAGTCTGTATTCCAGCCGACATAGGAGCCCGGACTCCCCTGCCTGGTGAGGTCGCCAGCCGACCTCCGGAAAGTTTTATCAGCGTTTTTGCAGAGCACTTTGTCTGTGGATTAAGGTTTCCTCTTTCCGAATTCTTAAAATCCATTCTGATTGAATTCAATATTTCCATCACTCAATTCACTCCCAATGCCATCCGAACTCTGAGAGGGTTTGAGATGATCTGCCAACACTTAAAGATTTCAGGCACTACTGCTCTGTTTAGATATATATTCAGCATAAAATCTTCAGGTCCTGACCCTGGATGGTATTATTTCACCCGTCGTAGAGATAGGGTAGAAATGTTTGAAGGTAATCCGAGCTCCATTCATGACTGGAAGGATAAATTCCTTTTCATTGGAGCTCAAGCAGTAGGGGGAAACCTTTTGGCGTTCTGGCAAGTGTTTCCCAGATCGGTCGCCAAAATGTACAAAGGCTATCAAAGAATCCTTAGCAGAAATAGAAAATTTTGTAAACCAAAATGGTAGACTACGCCTCACTAACATCCCGGAGCGAGTGTTAGTATCTCTAAAATTATGTCCCGCCGAGCTGGGACCTGATCATGAAGATGAAGTTAACAAGCTCGGTCATAAGGGTACGTGTCTACTTTTAAGTGTTTTCATATTATACCTAATACTTGTATGAAATTTTCTTCTTTCTCTTCTTCGCAGTCATGCAACTCAAAGATATGCTTGGTCCTGTAAAGACCAACAAGAAAAATCGAGCTCCGAAGAAAAACCCATCCGAAGCTGTTTTGGGTCTGGAGACTCCTGTTGCTCCACCACTTAATGCTCCCCAGGTCGAAGAACAAACGCAGCCGACCTCCGGAACTACTTTTGGAAGGATTGACAAGCCAATCAAGCCCAAAACCGCAATCAATGCTTCTGATCTCCAATTGACAAATAGAGCTGGGTCTGAATCCTAGAAAAAGAAAAGATCTGCCGAAGCCCTGGCCGAGGCTAATAAAAAGATGAAAACGATCTCCGAAATCTCAGGTTCATCCTTATTCGGAGAACTGGTTGTGCCGCGAACCACTTTCGGTGATGATATTATTGAAGTTCCTGAATATCAGTTGCTACCGAACTGGGGGTTAACCGGGAACGATCGACTCTCGGTTGAAACGTCGCTGGAATTCGTGAGAAAAGCTGTCCCACCTCGGGACAAAGAAGCTATCCGTAGCCTTGAAAAGAACGAGCTGCAGAGACGAACTGCTCTAGGAGCATCTCTGGTTATCAACCTTCTTGAGTTACGTTATGTATTTATGTGTTACTTCATACATATTTACTCTCTTCGTACGCTTTCACAGGCTATGACTTTGGTCGGTGAGCTAATTGCTCGTTCCGAAAATGATGACGCTGTGATGACCAAGCTATATTCCGACCTGAAGACTGCAGAAGCGAAAGTTGATGACTTAGAGACTTTCAGCCAGGAGCTCGGATACAGAGAGCAAAACTTGAAATCCGAACTCGGGAAGAGCCAAGAGGCTTTAAAGAAAGTCGAAGGAATAATCGCCGAGCTGCGGGCAAATGAAGCCAGGTTAAGGAACCAATGGGCAGCAGAGCAAGGCAAGAAAGAGTACTTCAAAGGTGAAGGCGCTAAGGAGCTCGTCCACCGAATGCACTGTTCGACTGAATTCGGCTTATTCCTTGGTAAGATAATGACTCCTGCCAAGGATTACGGTTATCATCTTGCGTTGTCATATTTGAATTCTAAGTATCCCGACCTCGGGATAAAAAAGGAGCCTGGTTATGACGAGGGGTGTGAAGCCGACATGGATGAGGTACTCGACGAGCTGAAAGAAGGAAAGATTGTTATTCTCGTTGAGCCATTTGTGCCTTCTTCCCCAGAGATCGACTGGATTTCTGATAAAGAAGAGAATGCCGATCATACAATTGAGCCTTCACGAGCTGAGGATTCTTCCCGAGTTACAGTTTCCACCCGAGCTGAAGACTCTGTTCTACCTTGATTGTAATAGTTTAAGACTTTTGTCAATCATTTTCAATGATGTATTGTAGTTCGGATTTTTTAATACTCGAGTACTATGCAAGAACATCTTTTGCTTGTTTTTACAAATACAAGTATTTTTCAGGTCGGTATTTTGACCGTATTGGCTTCATTTACATCTATTCCTTCTTTCTAGAGCTGAAGTTCTATAAAAAGATTTCTTCAACATTCGATGCATTTAGGAAAAAGTTATTGTTAATTAACTTTACCGAACCCCGTCTACTTGAATTATGTTGCCACCACGTTTTTAAAACTTAGGTTCTTTAAACGGGTTTTCTTGACTTTCACGGAATGGAACATACAATCTTTGCCCAAGTTCGGAGCCTAATTGGTCAGAAACAGTTTGATGGTTGAGTTTAACTCGTTTCGAGCTCAGGTTCTTTAGATGGGTTTTTTCCTAACTAAGGTTCCTTAGGCGGATTTTTCCGAACTAAGGTTCCTTAGGTGGATTTTTCCGAACTAAGGTTCCTTGAGGATTTGTTCCGAGCTCAGGTCTCTTTACGGATTTTTCCGAGCTCAGATTGCGTTCCTTGAGGATTTTTTCAGAGCTCAGATTTTTCCGAGCTCAAATTCCTTGAAAGCTTATTTTTCAGTAAGCTTATTCTTCAGAGGTCGCGACCCTCAGTTACTTGGTTAATCTGATAAATGAGCTGATGCTCATTTTTCTGATTTTATTTTTCCCGAGAACATCTGGGATTGTGCTTCAGAGATGAATGTGTTCAACTCCGTTCTATAATTTTCAAAAACATTTTGAGATTGGATTAGCATGCTTTTTGTTTTCTTTACGGAATTCTAAGTATTTTGGCGGTTCTGCAAAAATGAGAATAAACCAAATTTGATGAGATAACAAAGATCCTCAATAAATAATCGTTCTAACATTTTGAAACAAAAATTAAAATCCGAGCTACGCATATTTCTAACTAATCGGTTCCAACCGAACTGCACAGCTTTTATTGCTACCATAAATGATCAGGTATAAAATTTTCTTAAATGAGAGATGTTCCACATTCGTGGAATCGTCTTTCCATCCAGGGTGGCCAACTTGTAGTTTCTAGCTCTTCCAACCTCGATCACTTGGTATGGTCCCTCCCAATTAGGGACTAGCTTCCCAGTTCCTTCAGCCTTGCTTATTTCATTCTTCCTCATTACTAGATCTCCAGGTCGGAAATAAGTACCCCTGACCCGTTTGTTGTAATACCGCGTCATATCAGATTTGTACTTTGCCTCTTGGATAAACGCCGCTTCTCTTTTCTCTTCCACCAGATCCAAGTCGAGGAGAAAGGCTTCACTGTTCCTGTCTTGCTCATGATTAAGTACTCTGGTACTCGGGATGCCAATTTCAGCTGGAATAACTGCTTCGGATCCATACACCAAACTGAATGGAGTTTCTTGCGTGGCCGTTCTTGGCGTAGTTCGGTAAGCCCATAATACATTCAGAAGTTGTACAACCTATTCTCCTTTAGCATTCTCTAACCGAGTTTTAATCCCTTTGATGATGATTCTATTCATTACCTCGGTTTGTTCATTAGCCTGTGGGTGAGCTACGGAGGTAAAATGCTAGTGGATCTTGAGTTCTTCGCACCAGCTCTTAAATGGATCGCTTGCGAACTGTTCACCATTATCAGATACTATGATCTTTGGTATCCCATATCGGCAAACAACATTCTTCCAGAAGAACTTAAGTATATTCTTTCCGGTTATTGTCGCCAATGGTTCAGCTTCGATCCACTTAGTGAAATAATCCACTGCTACCACCAAGTACTTGACTCGTCCTGGAGCTTCTGGAAAGGGACCTGCGATGTCTATTCCCCATTGCATAAACGGCCAAGGACTTTGCATAATTACCAGTTCGGCTTGAGGTACGTGGTGGATTTTTGCATGCTGCTGGCATTTAACACATTTTTGTACCAAGTGATGCGCATCGCGATGCACAGTAGGCCAATAATACCCTGCTCGGATAGCTTTTTTAGCTATTTTTCGAGCTCCTTCATGGCTGCCACATGATCCTTCATGAATTTCCCTTAGCACATATTCCGCTTGGTTCGAACCCACGCATCTCAGCCACGGCGTTAAATATCCTTTCTTATAAAGAACTCCGTCCTTCATTTCATACCTCACAGCTTGGATTCTCAACTTCCGAGCTGCCACTTTGTCGTTTGGGACTTCTCCCGAGGTGAGGTATTTAATGATTGGAGTCATCCAGTTTTCTTCATCTTCGATGAACTAAACCGTCAGTTCATCAATGCTCCGAGCTCCCAGCACTTCTACTAACACTTTCTTAGTCAGGTGTGCATAAGCCGACGATGCCAACTTGCTGAGAGAGTCAGCTCGTTTATTCTGAGCTCGCGGAATTCTATCAACTGTAAAGAGATCAAATTCCTTAACGATTTCTTCCACCTTTTCTCGATATATTTTCATCACTAAATCACGAGGTTCATATCCCCCAGTTACCTGGTTTACAATGAGTTGTGAGTCGCTGTAAACTTGTAACTCCCGGGCTCCCATATCCTTGGCCAATTTCATACCTGTGATAAGAGCTTCATATTCCGCTTCATTATTGGTGGCGCTGAAGTCGAAACGAAGAGCATAGGTGAATTCTTGACCTTGAGGATTCTTCAAAATAAGACCTGCCCCAGATCCGTCTTCGCTAGAAGCACCATCAACAAACAATACCCATACATTTGGAGTTTTGTTCGCTACAACCTCCTTGGCTTTGTGTGGTTGATCTGGGGTCTGTACGTCCCAACCTTGTGGTGTCTCGGCAATGAAGTCAGCGAGTACTTGGCCCTTGACGGCGGACCTGGGCACAAACTTGATATCATGTTCGCCGAGCTCAATAGCCATTTCATTAGGCGACCTGAATGATCAGGTTTGTGCAGCACTTGTTTTAACGGTTTATCCGTGAGAACTTGAATAGGGTGAGCTTGGAAGTAAGGGCGCAACCTCTGAGCTGCGGTAATTAACGCCAACACCAACTTCTCAAGGCCGGGATATCGCTGTTCAGCTCCTTGTAATGCCCTACTAACATAATACACCGGTTTTTGGACGTTACCATCTTCTTTAGTCAAAACCGCACTTACCGCATTATCTGACGCCGCTAAGTACAAAGAAAGAGTCTCACCATGAACAGGAATAGCTAGGGATGGCAAGGTGCACAAGTACTTCTTGAGGTCTTCAAAGGCCCTCTGACACTCCTCTGTCCATGAAAAGTCTCTTGCTTTCTTCAGTGTGGCAAAAAATGGCAAGCAACGCTCTGCTGACTTAGAAAGAAAACGATTCAACGCGGCCAAACGACCAGTGAGTGTTTGAACTTCATGGATGGTCCGAGGTGAGGTCATATTCATAATGGCTTCCACCTTTTCAGGGTTAGCATTTATACCACGCTTCGAAACCATATATCCCAAGAATTTTCCCGAACTCACTCCAAAGGTGCACTTCTTGGGATTTAGCATTAAACCCGTCGCCCTTAAGGTTTCAAAGGTCTCCCTGACATCGGCTATCATGTTCGCCACTTTTTGACTCTTGATTAGGAGATCGTCAACATATACTTCCATATTACGACCGATCTGAGAATCGAAAACCTTACTCATCATTCTTTGATAAGTAGCTCCCGCATTTGTTAACCCAAAGGGCATTTTCTCATAACAATAAATGCCTTTTTCGGTTATGAAAGCGGTTTTCTCAGCATCCTCCTCATCCATGAAGATCTGATGGTATCTCTTGTATGCGTCGAGGAAACAAAGTACGTCGTATCCTGCGGTGGCATCGACTTTTTGATCGATCAAAGGAAGGGGATAAAAATCCTTTGGGCATGCCTTGTTTAAATTCGTATAATCGATACACATCCGCAGTCCTGCATCTGGTTTCTTCACCATAATAGGATTAAAGAGCCAAGTCGGATAGAAGACCTCCCGGATAATTTTAGCATTTAGGAGTTTATCCACTTCTTTACCAATAGCTTTATTCCTGTCTGGAGCAAATGGTCACTTCTTCTGCCGAACTGGGGGTTTCTCCGGATCTACATTCAACTTATGAACTGCGATGTCAGGCGAAATGCCTTTCATATCTTCAGGTCCCCAAGCAAACACATCCTTGTACTGCTGAAGTAGACTAACGAGAGATTGTTTTACTTCTGGAGGTAGAGCTGCTCCTATCTTCACAGTTCGATCCGGGAGTGTCGGATCAATTACGACATCCTCCAAGCTATCGGTTATCACTTCTTGACTTTCGGAGTTCATCAACTCGTGTCCCCAGCTTGGGCTTCATGCAATATCGGTTGCAGCTCGCCAGATATACAATTTACCTTCGAGGCATTGTTGTTTTTATTCACATCCCTCAAAGCAATCATATGACATTCCCTTGCCATATTTTGATCACCTCGGATTGTAGCTATTCCCCCAGCTGTGGGGAATTTCATCACCAGATGATAAGGGGACCAAATGGCTTTAAGTTGAACCATTGTAGGCCATCCAAGAATAACATTATATGGCGAAGTAACATTAAGAACTGCGAAATGCGTATATATCAACCTATCCTTTGGAGCTTCCCCCAAGGTAACAGGTAAAGTAATCATTCCAATAGGCTGCGTCGCCTCTCCAGTAAATCCAATCAGTGGACCGGGACATTTTTGCAACTGTTCTCGAGGAATTCCCAGCTTCTCAAATGCATTGCGATAAATCACATTTGAAGAACTCCCATCTTCCACATATACTCGATGGACTTCCTTATTTGCTATAATTGCTTTAACTAACAAAGCATCACACTGAGGAAACTTACTTGGGACCGCGTCTTCTTCAGAGAAAGTGATGACCTCCGAATGCTTGAAGCGTTTATAGACTGGCTCTTGTTCGGGAATTCTTCGTGACGACGATTTTCTTGCCGATCTAGATTCACCAATCGGACCTCCCACAATAGTATGAATTACCCCCGTGACATTCTTTTCCTCTTCATTGGGTTTAGCATACCCATCTTTCTTAGGCCTCTTGTCATTATCTGGTCGTCCTATATCCTGAGATCGGCTTCTACGACGACATTTTTGATACGCCTGCTACACAAAGTCACGTAGCTGTCCACTTGCAACAAGTTCATCAATCTCCTTTTTGAGATCTCGGCAATCTTCTGTATCATGGCCTGTTTGATCATTAAACTTACAGAAAAGATTTTTATTCCTTTTACCTTCGGGTGTATTCATTTTCGGATATGATTTAATCAATCCTTTCTTTTTCATGATAGCTAACATCTCAGTTTGATTACGAGGAGCTGAAGAGTTCTTTTGTCCAACCGAACTCTGATTTTGAGGTTTGCCGAAAGATAATCTGTCGAATACCGGAGCACGCTTACTCCCAACTCCGGATCGATTGTTATGGTTGTCCTTCTTGTTTTTCGGACCTCGGTGCATATCACGCTTGGTTCGGTCAGCATCCTCCCCCTTGACGAACTTATCAACTCAGTCCATAAGCTCATGCATGTCTTTAGGCGGATCAATGACAAGTTTTATGTAAAGCCTCCCCGCTCGTAAGCCATTGATAAAGGCACCGACCACGACATCCTCAGATCGGGTCTTAACTTGTACACTTTCGTCATAAAATCGGTCTATATATTCCCGAACTGATTCATTGTCACGTTACCGAATATTCAATAACTCCGCTGAAGACTTGTCAAATTTCTTCCTTTGCAAAAATCTCTGATAGAAGAGCTGAGAAGTTGCTCATAGGAAGAAATGGAATTTGGTTTAAGACCTTCAAACCATCCACGTGCCTTTCCCACTACGGTTGTTTCAAATGCTTGGCACATAGTAGCCTCCGGGGCTTGCTCAAACTTCATAAGCGACGTAAAGCGTGCCAGATGATCTCGTGGATCTGTATCTCCAGAGTACATCTCCATCGGAGGAATTTTGAACTTGTGTGGTTTCGGAAAACAACTAATGGCATCCACAAACGGCGACACTGTTTGGTAAGCTCCCCCGGCTCCTACCCCCAAAATATTATGTACTTCTTCACGGATGCGGTTATTAATATGATCTTCCTGGTCATTACGATGACCCAAATTTTGATATTGTCTATCCCGAGGTGGGGAAGGATTCAAGTGTCGATATCCGTAACTATCATTTTTCGGATTTCGACGTGGAGATCGGTTCAAAGGTCGACGACGTTCCGGATCATTATCACCTTGAGATTCCAGACTATAAGATGAAAACACATACATTCTATCATGCATATCTGAAGCTCGCTCCGACTCTTTACCATGTCGCTGTCCAGGACCTTCAACAATGGCTTTGATATGCTCGAAATTTTCAGTAAGAAACTTAATCGTCTCCGGGGAGTGAATGTCGATAACAGGATTGTCTTGTCCGCTACCGCGGATCGGAGTATCTGAGGCACAGCGCGGAAGGTTGTTACTGCCAAGAATAAGCTTTGAAGTTTTCGGATAGCCTTGCTTACCCTGCGGATTTTGTGGATCTGCACCAAGATTACCCTCTTTACCAGTCGTTGCTCCACGCGGAGGGCGACTGGATGTAGCTTGAGGGGGAGGCACAACTTTGGTGTTCAACTGCGAACGAGTAAGCGTCATCGATATAGCTTGTTTATCGATTCCCACAGATGGCGCGCCAATTTGATGAAGTCAGATTTCACCAAACGATATGAAGTCCTCCCGAGGTCACGTGCTCCTGTTATTGTCGCCCGAAACCTGGAAGACCTGCAACACACGTGTCAGCAATACCCCGGTTTTGTACCGGAGAGTATACTCCGATGCTTAAGTCAGTTCGTGTCAGAGCAATAAGCGTAATGTAAAAGCTGGTAATCAGAGCGTCTCCCATTACCTGGTAATAGTAAGGTTACTTTTATAGAATCATATCTGGTAGAGTCCCAATAGGATTGGAACTCCTTGATTCATTAGAAGCCTTGCCCCGAGGAACTCGGGTTGAGATAAGATTTGTCCAATAAGAGTCCTAATGTAATTCAACCCTTATTAGAAGCGGAATTAAAAAAATTGGCAAGTTTGAGACAAGAAGCAACCTTGCAAGAACAGATTTGCAAGTCACAACCCATCCGGTGTGCTATATGTTATGGGTATGGTCATCAAGAACGTTATTGTGCTAACCTTTTTGTTGAAAGAAAGATTAGGACGCCAACGCCTAGGGTCCATGCTAGGAAGTGTTTGAGATGTATGGCTGTAGGTCATAATGCTATTAGTTGTCCAAGATAGTATGATTTGTATGTTGAACCTCCAAAGGAAGACCCAACTGTCAAAGTTGTTACTATGCCATTGTTGGAATGTGTTGAGGATCATGGGGATAATGAGTTGAGTCCATTGGAGATGGGTCAAGTTAATGAAATTGTTGAAGCAATGGTGGAAACCATTAATGAAGATCCTTTGGTGGAGGAAGCATTACCTTCAATGAAAATAATTCAAGGGGAAGAGGTTGATCAAATTACTACTCTTGAAGAACCTTCTTGTGATGATGTAAATTCTTTTATTGTTTTAAGTGATTCTGCATTAATTGATAATTTTGTTTTATATCATGATAAACAAGAAAAAGAATTGAGTAATGATTTGAATGACTAAATCCTTGAGGTGAAGGTTGTAGAAAAAGGCAAAGAGGGGAAAAATAATGAGTATGAATTTCCATATAATTTGTCTTTTTGTCTTGACAATTTTCCAGGTTTTGTGTTGGATTCCCTTGTTGCCAATCAACAAGATTTGAGGACAAATCTTTTTCAAGTGGAAGGGAATGATACAAAATCATGTGTGATCACATGTTCCAGAAAATCCAAGGTACTTGTTCCAATTGTTAAAGATGAATCTCATGTATGGAGGCCTGGAATAGGATGGAGAATAAGCCTCATGTTGGTCCCAAGGAGATCCGAGACTCTAAAATGGGATAACAAAGGAAATCATGACAAGAGGCGTCAAATATTGTTTGCTGAGAGATTCTGCCACGTTTTAGTAATTGGGCCATATTTCTCTCATCGTAACTCAGAATGGGTTGATTCCAGTGGCATTAGAAAGCTAAGATCCAGAGCTAAAACTTTGATGTTTCGCATTTTTCCAGATTCTGAAGGGATCAAGGTGAAAATACGCAGTGCAGTCGCACGTCACATCATGATGCTAACAATTTTGGAATTTTAGTGTTTTGCGTTTTATTTAATTTTTAGTAATTTTTGTCTCACATTGTTAATAATCCTTGCATGGAATTAACATGTGAATTATTAGGAAGTTTCCAGTTTTATTTATTTTTAATTTATGTTAATAAGTTGTTTCCAAATAGGAAAAGTTTCCTAATTTGGATTAATTAAGTGTTAGTTTCCTTTTCCAATTAGACTACTTGTTTAGCAAGTTAGGGTAAGCTTGTAGCCTATAAATAGACATCTTATTTGCGTTTTTTTGGAGGAGAGAAGAATTTTGATTTGAGAAATAAAACAGTGATTGTTTTATCTTTGTGAATTTGATTTCCTGCGAAGGGTTTTCAAGCTAACAAATCTTGAGAATTGATTAGTTTGCGCGAAGCGGCTTTATCAATTGGCGTGTAATTTCCAATCTACTTGTTAGATTGTTCTTGTTCATTGGTTTTATTTAAAGGTCCTGCAATTGCTTCCGTGACATACAAGCCGGGGTTTGGAGCGAATCGATCCGGGTTTCGTATCATCTAAGCTCAACCCCTTTATCATACCACAATTTAGACTCTCTCATTAGACCAATGAGTTCATCCATGACATCACATAGTCTACAAATGTGTATTACTATTATGTGCCCATTCAAAACAAGCATGAAAGGTTTTCACTTATTATATCCATGACAAGATTCATCATCATATCATGTCTTTATACACCCACTAACCACCCCATAACAATCCTTGAAGGTTTAACCACTTATGGTGGCTACAATGTTAAGTATATGGAAATTCAATATTAAAGCCATAATGATAAATAAAGATGTCAACCTTAAACAAAGATGAAAGCTTCTCTTTAAGTCCAGCCAAAAAATCCCAACTTTAATATCAAAAGTTGTTCTTACACCTTGGAACTCAAGTATCTTCTTCTTGGAGAAGAAAATGTTGTCGTGCTTGGTTCTAGAGTTTTTTTCCAAATGTTGTCCTTATTACAAAATGAACCCCCTTTTCTAACACCCTTTAACGGGATTCAGAATCTAACCGGCTGGAGAGTTGTAATGGCAGGTACGGAACTGAGTGCAGTCACAATCTGGTCAGATCTGGCCCAAATCTGGTCCGAGCCGACATGCTCCGGCGACCAGCTCGGAAAGTATCCCGGAGGACCTGTCCTTATCTCAGACGAAGAACCCTGCCACACCGGAGGCTATTTGGATTCTGTAGTGGTGGTGCTGGGGGATTTTGATTTTCAAGCTAAGTTGCTAATTTAATATTTAAAATCCCATATTCATCATTTGATTTTGCTAATTTTGCACTAATCTGTCGGCTTTGATTCTGCATTCCAAATTAATTGTTGTTTGGGCGGATTAGATGAGTGATGCACCATGTCGAGTGCTCCTTTGTTTGTTTTGTGATCTTGCTGGATATTTTATTCAAATTCAAAATCCAGATCCTGCAATTGATTGTTGCCTTTGTGAACTTGGGAATGTGGTGAAATTAATGGGTTGATGTGGTGAACACTCGAACCTGGGAACTATCCATTTGGGATTGATTGGACTTCATATAATGTGGTGAAATTGATTTCAGTGTGCCTTGACGCATTTTCACTGGATTGGTGTTGCATTTGCTTCAATTGCTGGTTAACTTAAGCATTGGTTCGTGTGCTTAATGTTCAAGTTGCTGATGACGATGTTGATTTGTGATTATTATCATTTACTTCTAATATGGCTGATTGCTTGGCCATGGCGTTTGAAGATGTTGATTTGTCATTGTTGGCATTTACTTCTCTTAATCCAACTGAATTGCGTGGAGAATCTGTTCTGGATTTATTGCTGTAAACAGTGATTGAAGATGCTGGAACATTTGATTTGACAGGCTGCAAGCAAATGCTTACTTGAGAATCTATACACATTTACTCCCAATATGCTCCTATTTGCAGATCCTTCATGAAGTTTACATATAATTTTGGACTGAAAAATAGAAAATCATACTCTAGTCATTGATTCATAGTAGACGTTTTCTTAACTCCATCCTCATTTAATTAGTTAATCATGTAATGGAGTAGTACTCCTTGTCTATCACTTTCTTTTTGTAACGATGTTTCCGGGTATCTCCGGCATCGTATTTTGTTCACTATATATATAAATTCGGCTTTCCAAAAAAAAAAAAACCTCTTTTCTACCTACTTTTTAGTTCTAAAATTTGAAAAAGTAACCTAAACAAACTTAAGAATACATGTTAGACCCCTAAAGATAGGTGGAAGAGGACCACAAGTGTAATAAAGCTGCAAAAAGTACACCAAGTACATTGCTATGTTAGCTCACGTAGGATGTCTTCACACTGCACCATGCTTTTGAGTCAGCCATTCCCACGACGTAGCTTCCAGAATGTTGCGCGACCCTTTTCTTCAGCAGATTTGGAGTTTGGAGTAGGGTGGCTTTAGTTACGCTGTGTCTTCTTCACTTGGCACATTAAGGCTCAGGTTACACGAGTTTGTGACCAATTCCTCTGAGTGTTACTTCTTCATGACGTGACTTAGCCCTGGCCATGCCAGTAGTTCTTCTTATTGCTTCTCGCTTCTAAGTGTTTGTTTCTTGTAAAGCCTCTGCTGGTGTGGCCTTCATGTCCTACGCTGCCTTGCTGTAGCTTGTTCTCTCATAGTGTAGCTTGTGCTACGTCACTGAGAGCTCCATTCTGTCGTTCTTCCAAAGCTTGCGTGACTGTAACTTTTGGACTCTGATTGGTGTGACATCCATGAAGTTGTGCTATGCTTTAGTCTCCACATTATCCATGGCGCAGTCAGGTTTTTGTCACACTGCCAGTGTTTTCATCATGGCGCAGCTTTTCAGTGGTTTTGCCAACTGTTACTTGACTTTTTGTTCCTTTTTGAGTTCTTTTGCTCATTTTTATTCTCTTAGCTATTCTTTTGTCCTTCTACCTAAAAAAACACACAATTTAATGTAAACAACACTAATTACTTGAGAATTTAAGCAAATTCATTATGAAATTAGGCCAATAAGTTGGTGATTTACAACTTATCACAAGGAAAAGCATAAATTTGGTACTAAAGTGTTAAGCTGGCTAAAGGGAAACTACCTTGGAATAAATTTTGTATAGCAATCAGCAGAAGGTTTGACAATAGGGGCTTACAATATGAAATAGAAGAATTTAACAAGCTTTAACAAACAGAAATAATGTTGGAATATCAGGAGAAGTTTGAAGAGTTTAAGGCTTTGCTACTCCTTAAGGATCCTCATATGAGGGAGAGTTATTTTATTTCAAAATTTATTAGTGGAATTAAAGATGAGATTAAGCCTATGATAAGGTTGATGAAACCTAACTCTTTATTAGAAGCCTCCGAAATTGCATTGGTCCAAGCGCAATCATTAGAATTAAATGCTAAAAGATCTAAAGGGGCATTGAGATATGTGGTAGATAATACTAATGGGAGCAAAAATAGTGGGCAACAAGGGAGTTTTGGGAAGAACAATAACTTCATCCCTACTAAGAAATAGAATGAGAGCAGTCATGTTAGGAGAGTTACACCACATGAGATTCAATATCGTAGAAATAACCATCTTTACTATAGAAGTGGTGACAAATTTGGACTAGAATATCAATGCAAATATAGAACTCTAAACTTTCTGTTGGCAGACGAGGACGAGAAATTTGAAGATGCCATCGGAGAACAAGATGAGCATATAAAGATCCAGGGAAGTTGATGGAGGTATCCTTGCATGCACTCTCATCTGCTTTGAAGAGGAAAATAATCACATTGCAAGGTAAACTTCACAATAGGGTGGTGTCTATATTAGTAGACAATGGGAGTTCTAAGACTTTTTTGGATGTTGATCTTGTTAAGGAGTTGTATCTAGATGTTATTCAAACTGAACCATTGGTGTCCACCATTACTGATGGTAGTTTTGTGATAAGTCATTTGTATGCAAATATGTAAACTAGAGAATGCAACAATATTCTTTTATTTTTTATATGAGAATTTTGAAAATTGGAGGATGGGATATTATATTGGGGTAGACTAGATGTATCAGTTTAGTCCTATATTTTTTGACTTTAAATAATTGAGAATTTGTCTTTCTGATGGGGAACAATCGATGAGTTTGGAAGCAAGGGTGATACAACCAAAGTTGAAACTAATGAGGGGAAAGAATTGTAAAAGAAACAGACTAAAAGAGATAAGTGAGATACAAGTCTGTAACATCCAAGATACATGTTTAGATATGAGACAAATCCCTGATGAAGTTTCTCAGTTATTGATACAGTATACATATGTGTTTGCAGTACCCTCTAGCCTTCCCTCAGAAAGATCATTAGATCATGAAATTTCACTCAAACCAGAATTTTAGCCGTTTAAGTTGAAACCTTATAGGTATCCACATGCACACAAGATTGAAATCGAAACTCAGGTCACTGAAATGCTATCCAGTGAAATAGTACAGAATAGTAACAATCCCTTTGCATCCCCTGTCCTTTTAGTAAAAAAAAGATAGTACTTGGCATATGTGCATATATTATAGGAAGTTAAATTCCATTAAACAAGTTTCCCATCCCTCATATTGAAGAACTATTAGCAGAATTATTTGGCTCTAAGTATTATTCAAAAATTCACTTAAGAGTTGAATATCTTCAAATCCGAGTAAAACCCTAAGAAAGATATAAAATTGCTTTTCAAACACATCATGGCCACTTTGAATTCTTGGTTATACCCTTTGGTTTAACCAATGCTTCAACTACCTTTCAAGCTGTCTTGAATCATATTTTTAAACCTCTCCTAAAGAAGTTTGTGTTAGTATTCTTTGATGATATCTTAGTATACAACCCATATTTTCCATCACATGTAAACCATCTGAAAGCTGTACTGAAAACTCTGAGACAACACCAATTCTTTCTCAAGATGTTTAAATGTGCATTTTCTCATTGCAAAATGGAATACCTTGGACATGTAATATCATTTGAGGATGTAGAAATGGATATGAATAAGGTGAAGATGTGCTAAGTTTGCCAATTCTTACAGATGTTAAGTCTCTATGAGGATTCCTGTGATTAACTAGTTATTACAGATATTTTATTATAGTTTATGGGATATTAACTAAGCTCTTAACCAATTTACTCAAAAAAGAAGGATTCAGGTGGATTGAGGAGGTTGAGATAGCATTTCAGAACTTAAAGAAGACAATAACTACTGCACCTGTACTCATATGCCTTACTTTTCTAAGGATTTTGTGGTAGAGACTGATGCTTGTAACAAGGGAGTAGGAGCAGTACTCATGCAAGAAGGTCAACCAGTGGGATATTTGAGTAAGGGATTGTGTCCTAAGAACTTGGGTTAATCAATTTACGAGAAAGAATTACTGGCTGTGTTAATAGCAGTAATTAAATGGAATATTATCTTATAGGACATCACTTTCTCATAAGAACAGATCATCAAAGTTTAAAATTTCTGCTAGACCAAAAACTCACCACTACCTTGCAATACAAATGTTTCTCTAAATTGCTTAGTTTAGACTATGAGATCTAGTACATGAAGGGAAGTGACAATAAAGAAGCAGATGCACTTTCTAGGAAGGAAGGGAATTCAGATGAGTCAGAAACACTCATGATTATTTCTAGTATTCAACCAAAGCGTATGCTGGACATTTTGGGAAGTTATGAACAAGACTCGGATTGCCAACAACTATTAGCCACTTTGATGATGACTCCTGGTCAGTTACCCAAATTCAACTGGCTAAGAGAATTATCATATTTAAAAGCAAGATATATTTAGGTAATACATAAGAGGTGAGAAACAGATTCTGAGTACACTGCATTCTTCCAAAATAGGAAGACATTCTGGTCAAAAGGGAAGCTTGCAGAGGATTAAATTTGCTTTCTATTGGCCTCATATGAAGGAAGAGGTTGCATAATTTGTCTCTCATTGTGATATTTATCAAAGGTGTATATAAGAGAATTTACCTTATCGAGGGCTTCTACAACCACTTCCTATTCCAGAAAAGATATGGACTCGAATTGCCATGAACTTTGTTGAAAGCTTATCAAATCCTAAAGATCATGATACAATGTTAGTGGTAGTGGACAGACTGTCAAAGATGGGACACTTTATAGCTCTTAAACACCTTTTTTCATCCAAGGACATAACTCTAGCCTTTCTGGATCATATATTTAGACTGCATGGGCTGCCACAATATATTATCATTGATAGAGATAGAGTGTTCAAAAGTCAGTTCTAGAAGGAGTTCTTTGAATTGTAGGGGATTTTACTGAAGTATAGCACTGCATATCATCCTCAAATAGATGGATAAAGTGAAAGACTAATACAATGTTTACAATCCTATTTGAGATGCTTCTATGCAGATAGGCATCATAGTTGGAAGAAGTGGTTATCGATGGCTGAATGGTGGTACAACACAAATTTCCATACTAGTATTATGATGACCCCTTATGAAGCCTATTAAGGATGTCCACCTACTCAGCTACCTCGAGTATTGAATTTTGATCCAGTAGCTCCTTATCCAGGAATAGTGATACGAGATAGGGTGGCTACAGCTCAGCTACTTAAGGATCACTTGACTCAAGCACAAGTCATGATGAAATTATTTGCAGTTAGACACAAAACTGAAAGAGAATTTCAAGTAGGAGATTATGTTTATTTAAGGCTGCAACCTTACTGACAACAATTAGTGGAATTAAGGAGGAAGCTGAAGCTATCAACTAAGTTTTTTGGGCCATTCTTAGTGGTTGAGAAGATTAGTGCAGTAGCTTACAAATTACAACTACCAACAGGATCAAAGATTTATCATGTATTCCATGTTTCACAACTCAAGAAGAAGCTGGAAAATGATCAAACTGTGATGCCCAGCTTTACCTCTAACTAGCAGTGATGATCAGATGATTATTGCTCCAGAAGAGGTACTAAAAAAAAGAGCAGTTATGAGACAATATTGTGCAATCACCCAAGTATTAGTTCGATGGCTTAATCTCAATCTTGAAGAAGCTACGTGGGAGGATTCTGATTTCATCCAAGCTCAGTTCCTTGACTTTGACCTGTTCAAATAACATTATTGAGAACAAGGACTGTTTAAACGGGCCAAATTTGTCATGTGTCATGGGCAGGCTCATACAGAGTTGGGCTAGAGGGTTGTTTAGGCTGGAACTGTAAAACATATCTCTTGTTACATTAGATTTCAACCCACTTGTATAATACTTGCTTTGTCGTTTAGTTAGTATTAGTATAACATAAGTTAGTTTAGTTGCTTAATGATCTACTGGTGGAGATTAGTCTATTAAAGATGAAGGGCTAGGATTAATGATTGTAGGTATAAGGCAGTGGGGGAGTAAAAGAGGCAGTTATGGTTTTTGTCATAAAGAATTCTGATCTATCTTTTTCTTCCTTAACTCTTTCTATTCTTCAATAATATTACTTTTCTAGCCCTAAATTCTTCCCTAATTCAACTGAATTTAGTTGGGTTTTTCTTTGTTGATTTGTTGAATCTTACAGTCATCTACCCAACATTACACTCTTCTTGATTGTAATGACATCTTGGGATTATGGCACTACATGAATTATAGGTACATAGTAACTTACAAGATAGATGGATTTCTGCTGAATCTCGAAAAACTTTTGTACTCAATTTGGGATTGAGTATCTCTTTGATCCTTAATCTTGAAAAAATATTTTATTTTGATTTGCCAATTTGAATTTTATTTTATAAATAGGTCTCAACCCATCTTTCCTCTATCTAATAAGTGACATCATTTGTCATGTGATACTAAATATATATTATTTTAAACACTAAACAATCTCATTTGTTATATAGATAAAATAAATGAATTGAAAACCATTTATTTGATAAGATCCATGACGAATCAAAATAAAAAAATTTCAAAATCAAAAGCTAAAATGATTGTGATCACCTACAAATTAAGAAACACAAAAACTACTGTGAAACTGATTCATATATGAGACGTGGTTCATATATGAAGCAGATAATTAATCACCATTGAAATTATGATTTTAATTTTATGTCACTTTTATCGTGAGTTAAAATCGTGATTAACTCGCTGTTGTATATATGAAACCGCTTCACAGGAAACCAACTGATTAAGAATACATAAGAATCATTTCCTTTGGTACAAAATGTGAAGTTAGTGCCACAAAATGTGTATTTCTAAAACAATAAATTAATTATTTTTCTCTCCCATAGGAATACAAAATACAAAGAGTAAGAGTTGTGTATGACAAGGAACCCTTTTCAGTTGAATTTGTCTAAATACATTTAGAGGCGTTTTCTTGTATGACCGTCGCATATATGCGACTAGCGTATGAAATTCAAAAAATCAGCGTATAAAAAAAAATTAGCGTATCAATTTTTACTTTAATGTATAAAGTATCAAAGATTAGCGTATAAAATATCAAAAATTGACGTTTAAAGTATAAACAATTAGCATATCAATTTTCAATTTAGTGTATAAAGTATAAAACATTAGTGTATAAAGTATCAAACATTAGTGTATAAAGTATAAAAAATTAGCGTATCAATGTATGAAATATCAAATATTAGCGTATAACTTACAAAAAATTAGCGTATATAGTATAAAAAATTAGCATATAACGCATAAAAATTAGTGTATAATATATAAAAATTACCATATCAAGCATACCAATGTTAGCGTATCAAAAAAATATTCGTATATTAAGTATAAAATAATTCGCGTATCAAATATAACAAATTCGCATATGACGTAGCATATATGCGACAGTTGCAAATAAATTTTTGCATGCATTTATATGTACAAAATAAGGCATTGGGTAGATTAATTTACCTAATTGAGAACTAAGAATTATTACTCTAGGAAGTTTAAATAATTTGCTTACCATGTTAATGAATCAATCATTCTGGCAGTTCTACTACTGATTACTATTGCTTGTACTACCATAGTAACAATGCAAAAATTTTGCTATTAATTAAGAATTTCATTATAAGTAGGCCAGGGGACCTTTATTTGACATGCAAGTTAATTTGAATACTACATAGAAAATCAAAAAGAAAAGTTTTGTAATACTTGAGCATAAAGATGGAGAAATCCATGATATTTTTTGTGGTTATGATTGCCTTTTTCACTCTTGCTCCAGGTACAACAAGTTTCCTCATTTTCACTTTATTCAAATTCTAATTTTCAACACAAAAATGTATCTATCATTTTTATTGAGACAAACTAAACCTGTATATAAATTTAGCTTTTAAATAATTTTTTCCATGTAATCATGTGGGATTTTTCTACTAATTAATTATGTATAGAATCTTTTTTTCTCTATATTCGAAACATGAACTGCCAAACCAAGAGTGCATGCTTTGAACTAACCACATTTTTTGTTATGTTTAAATGTGCAGTGGACAAAATGATTCCTTTCACTCAGGCTGACAAAATTTGCCAAATTGAGTTTTCTAGAGAATGTTCTACTATGTCTCCCAACTTTTGCCTTAATGCTTGTTTAGCTAAAGTTCCAAAGGATACTCTCCAAACTTTTCAATGTCGCGTGAAAAAGGCTCTGAGAGAGATTGTGTTTGTTTGTATCATTGTTACCCAGCAGAGACTAATGATGTAATAATCTAACTATCTTGCTTAATGGAATTAATCATTTTTTCTTCAATTAGAATTATCTGATTTTAATTGCTTAACGAAAATTAATATGGCAAATTTTGTGTGAATATATATATATATATATATATATATATATATATATCACAAAAACTCCTATAAAACTGGTTCATATATAAATCTCATTTTCATCTATGTAATGGACAATTAATTGCCCGTTAAATTAGTGAATATGTATATATTGTGTGATTAAAACATATACGAGCGAAAATGCTGAAACAAAAAGATAGAATTTTATTGAAATTACACTCAAATAACAATGGATTAATTCAAGTTAAAGATTATGCCTCCTTAATTCTCATTAGAATTATATTATTTACTTCAGAAGTTATTAGATTATAGTGTCTTATATAATTGGATTTTATTTGTGAAGACATGTCCCAAAGTGGATTTAAGTACTTTATCCACTTTACTAATGTTGGATTTTTCTTATTTCTAATTGACATTTGAGGGTTTTCTTTAATTTATTTTATTTTAAAAATTCTATAATTGCTTTCTTTCTTCTTCTTCTTTTTTTTTTGCAAAAAAAAAAAAAGTTATTTGGTTTACTTAGTATAATTAAGAACGAGGTATAACTATCTTTCTAAATTAATTATATTATGAGTAGGATGAAAACTTTTACATATTCTTAATATTAAACTAGATTTTTAGAGGTTTTGTGTTGAAGAAATAAAGAAATTCTTATATTTTATAGGGAACATGAAAAACATAAATTTTGAATAAGAAAAACACTCAATTATTGGGAACTTTATCTTTATACTTTGTAAACAAATTTTCCTTTAATTACTTGGGAGAAACTGAAAAAAGGGCAAATTAAGGACTTGAAACAAAATATCACAAACATGGGTATGGATGAAACATTCTAAAACTTATTGAGTAGGACAAGATTGGGAAGTTTTTAGGGTTTGGATACATTTCAATAGGATTGATTTTGTGAAATTTTTAATTCAAGAGCCCAATGGATCTTTTGTTACATTTCTTGTTTCATCATCTATTTCATTCTATAGATACATGCCATGTGTATTTAATACTTATCCTTTAAATTTTATTAATTACAAAGGGTTTTAGTTAAATACCTAACGTGGATCCAGGGATAAAATAAGGAATAAAACATAGAATGAACCACTTTATAGGATTTGTGTTAAATACATGGCGTGGATCCATGGATGAAATAGATAATGAAACATTAGATTCGAAGTAATTAAGAGTTAACGATAGAGATTTGAGAGAGACAAAATTGACAATTGAAGATGAAACGCAGAATGAATCACTTGATATGATTATACTTAAATACTCGATATGGAATGAAATGGGAATGAAACATAAGATTCAAAGTATTTGAGAGATAATGATTGAGATTTGAGAGAGACAAAATTAACTATTGAAGAAATCCATATAGAAATTTGGAGTTTTTTTATGCATTAAACTAGGGAAGCTATTTAACATTTATGCATTAAAAAATTGTACTTTTAGTATTAATATTTGTACAAAAAATTGTTTTTGTTTCATCTATTGGTATGTTTACGTCCAGCGCAAGAAAACAAGGGGAATCCCAAAAATTAAAGAACTTGTACATTTTTGAAAGGTTGATGTTAATGTTAGAGCAAATATTAGCATTTAGACCTTATTACCGGAGCTTATCCTTAATGAGTCAAATTCCTTATTTTCTCTCTCCATTTTATCACCCGAGCTTATCCATTTTTTTCCTAATATCTTTCCTTTGAATTTCGAGTTTCTTTTTCCTTTACACTAATTTTCTTCCCAAATATTTATTAACATAACACTTAGTTTCACTCACACTTATATTAAAAAAACATATAGCTTAGGGCTTATTTAATAACTGAAATTAAATTTAAAAATTAATTGTTTCTGGACCAAATAAGTTTTTTTGACAACTAAAAGTTGAATGTCTTAATGAATTAAGAGCATCTGAAAAGACAGGAAAAATTCTTCTTTGATTTTAAGCGATAAAATAGCTTATTGTTTAATTTCACAACACGCTCAACCCAAGGTTTTAAAATAAAAATCAACATAAAATAATTCACAATATCTTTATAGTTAATATAATTATCCATAATATCTCTTCATTCTATTCTTTCTACCATCTTATTTTCAATATACTTTCTTTTTTCATTCTATATTAT
The DNA here is from genome assembly GCA_016586305.1 of Ophiorrhiza pumila. Taxonomy (NCBI): domain Eukaryota; kingdom Viridiplantae; phylum Streptophyta; class Magnoliopsida; order Gentianales; family Rubiaceae; genus Ophiorrhiza; species Ophiorrhiza pumila. Next base: position 10,331,464 of record BLIW01000005.1, on the reverse strand, counting down.
AATAATCTATTTAATATATATATATATATATTTCACCTACATTTTAATATTTTTATTCAATATATTTAATTCCATAAAAAAATTTATGTTTTGGAATATGATTAATTTTTTCCAACATTTATGTATTAGTTTAATTCTTTTTTTAAAAAAATTAAAAAGACTAGAATGCCCTAATTTCAATTTGGGAAAATTTGAAAATTTTTGTTTTAAGAATTAAGTTTAAACATTCAAGCTATTTTGAGTTTCCTGGAGAATGTTCTACTACGTCTCCCAACTTTTGCCTTAATGCTTGTTTAGCTAAAGTTCCAAGGGACACTCTCCAAACTTTTCAATGTCGTGAAAAAGGCTCCGAGAGAGATTGTGTTTGTTTGTATCATTGTTAGCCAGCAGAGACTAATGATGTAATAATCCAACTATTTTGCTGAATGGAATTAATCATTCTTTCTCCAATTAGATTTCTCTGATTTTAATTGCTTAACGAAAATTAATATGGAAAATTTTGTGTGAATATATATATATCACAAAAACTCCTATGAAACCGGTTCATATATAAATCGCATTTTATCTATGAAATAGACAATTAATCGCCCGTTAAATTAGTGAATATGTATATATTCTGTGATTAAAACTTACACGAGCGCAAATGATGAAACAAAAAAGATAGAATTTTATTGAAATTACACTCAAATAACAATGGATTATTTCAACTTACAGACTATGCCTCCTTAATTCTCATTAGAATTGTATTATTTACTTGAGAAGTTATTAGATTATAGTGTCTTATATAATTGGATTTTATTTGTGGAGACATGTCCCAAATTGGATTTAAGTACTTTATCCACTTTACTAATGTTGGATTTTTCTTATTTCTAATTGAGATTTGAGGGTTTTCTTTAATTTATTAATTTTGCAAATTTTGTAATTACTTTCTTTCTTATTCTTCCTTTTTTTTTTTTGCAAAACAAATAGTTATTTTGATTACCTAATATAATTAAGAACGAGGTATAACTATCTTTCTAAATTAATTATATTTGGAGTAGGATGAAAACTTTTACATATTCTCAATACTAAACTAGATTTTTAGAGGGTTTGTGTCGAAGAAATAAAGAAATTCTTATATTTTATAGGGAACAGGAAAAACATAAATTTTGAATAAGAAAAACACTCAATTATCGGGAACTTTATCTTTATACTTTATAAACAAATTTTTCTTTAATTACTTGGGAGAAACTGAAAAAAGGGCAAATTAAGGACTTGAAACAAAATATCACAAATAGAGGTATGGATGAAACATTCTAAAACTTATTGAGTAGGATAGGATTGGGAAGTTTTTAGGGTTTGGATCCATTTCAATGGGATAGATTTTGTGAAATTTTTAATTCAAGAGCCCAATGGATCTTCTGTTACATTTCTTGTTTCATCATCTGTTTCATTCTATGGATAAATGCCACGTGTATTTAATACTTATTCCTTAAAGTTTACTAATTATATAGGGTTTTAGTTAAATACCTAACGTGGATCAGGGATAAAATAGGGAATGAAATGTAGAATGAATTACTTTATAGAGTTTTTGTTAAATACATGGTGTGGATCCATTGATGAAATAGATAATGAAACATTAGATTCGAAGTAATTGAGAGTTAACGATAGAGATTTGAGAGAGACGAAATTCATAATTGAAGATGAAATGCATAATGAATCACTTGATATGATTTTACTTAAATACACTATGTGGATTGAAATGGGAATGAAACATAAGATTCAAAGTAATTGAGAGATAATGATTGAGATTTGAGAGGGACAAAATTGACTATTGAAGAAATCCATATAGAAATTTGGAGTTTTTTTATGCATTAAACAAGGGAAGCTATTTAACATTTATGCATTAAAAATTTGTACTTTTAGTATTAACATTAGTACAAAAATTTGTTTTTGTTTGATCTATTAGTATGTTTACGTCCAGCGCAAGAAAACAAAGGGGAATCCCAATCATGAAACAAAGGGGAATCCCATTTTTGAAAGGTTGATGTTAATATTGCTAGAGAAAATATTAGCATTTCGAGATTATCATTAGAGTTTATCTTTAATGAGTCAAACTCCTTATTTTCTTTCTCCATTTTATCAGGAGAGCTTATCCATTCTTTTTCTAATATCTTTCCTTTGAATTTCGAGTTTCTTTTTCCTTACACTAATTTCCTTCCTAAATTTTTATTAATATAATACTTATTTTCATTCACACTTATATTTAAAAAAATCATATAGCTTAGGGTCTTTTTGATAATTGAAAATAAGTTTGAAATTTAATTGATTCAGACATGGACCAAATAAGTTTGTTTGACAACTAAAAGTTGAATGTCTTAATGAATCTAGAGCATCTGAAGAGACAGGCAAAATTCCTCTTTGATTTTAAGCGATAAAATTTAGCTTATCGCTTAATTTCACAACACGCTCAAAGCCAAGGTTTTAAAATAAAATTCAACATACCATAATTATTCACAGTATATTTATAATTAACATAATTATCCATAATATCTCTTTATTCTATTTTTTCTACCTTATTATTTTTAATATACTTTAATTTTTCATTCTATATTATACTATTTTATTTAATATATATTTCGTCTGTATTTTAATATTTTTATTCGATATATTTAATTCCATAAAGTTTTTTTTTATGTTTTAGAATATGATGAATTTTTTTTACCTTCTCTTTTTTTTTAAATAAACTTTTGGTAAATTAAGAATTATATTTTTAAAATTTTTAAAATATAAAATCTAATATAATAAAGCACCATGAATATGGAGAGATTACAAATATATGCATTTCTATGATGTAATATTTTTATTTTCAAAATTATTAAATTTTATTTTTAATAATAATTTTGATTAGTTGTGTAAAAAATAATATATTGCACATTTATTGAGAAAATAAATATTTGAAAAACAAAATTGTACTATTTGAATGATTAAGCTATCAGATCAATATGTTTATGAAACAACTTTAATTATTTCAGCATTAAGATTCAGACATTTAAAACTGATTGTTTGATTATATAAAATTTAGACGCTAAATTATTTCAGATTTTAGATTTAATACTTTTGATCAAATTTCAATTTTTTCAAATAGACCTTTAGTCAAAAATTAGTTCCTTATCACAAAAATCAGTGTTGAATTATATGTAAAATTGATGTTTCATATTTAGTGTAAAATTAGAAATGAATTAGTTTGAATTTTTAATTAATCAACAAATAACACCAAGGTAAAATTTTTATTTAAAATTTTCACTGACATGGCAACTGAAAAATTAGAAACTAAAAGAGTTAGTTAGTTTCAATATATTATGAGCAAATTAATATTTGAAAATGTTAATAGATCACATGAAAAAATATCACTCAAAGGAGAAATAGAAGTGAATATATGCATCCAAATTTCAAAGTAAAATTTGTTGTCGTTTTATTGTGTAAAATTTATGGATTAAATTATAGCATTTAAAATACACGAGATTTCTATTATGAATATGGTGGTGATGTCTTTCTTTTAAGTTTTAAGTTACGCGAACTATTTTGATAAAATATTAGTTTGAACATTGTCATGGGAAACAAAAACAATAGCTTATATCAATTGTTATATTTTTATGTATTAGTATTTTTAGCCAAAAGTATAGCTCTCCTTGAATATGATATATATATATTTTATAGTGGATTTTTTTTAGATTTATTATAAGAAAGATATATTTTGAAGGTATATTTATATTGGAGAATTTTTTATCAATGAAATTTTAAAATTCAAATTTAAATTAATATTTTATGAGTTTATTTTGCCAAAAATTGTGTTAGAAATAAATTTTATTATCAAAAATTTTAAATTCAAATTTAGATATAATAATTTATTTTAAAAAAATTTAAAAAAACACGTAGCAAAAAAAGTAACATTGTTTTTTTGGTTTTAAAAATTTTAGTAAAAAACTGGACAAAACAAATAAGTCATATTGAATTTGTTAAATAAAACACCAAAACAATGCTAAACAAACCGAGCCTAAATTTTTTGAAGTATATATTGACAAATATTTTATAATTTAATTGAGAGAAGAATAAAAGTTATTAATAAAAATAAATGTTATATTAATTTTATATGATTTTTTTGTATAAGTTGGCAAAGAAAATAAGTGTTATATTAATAAAATATTTGGAGAAAAATCAATTTAAATGAGAAGAAACTGAAAGTTCAGAGAAAAGATGTTAGAAAGAACGGATAAGTCGTAGTGATAATGTTGGGAGAGAAGATAAGGAGTTTAAATTAAGAGCAAATTGAAAAAATGAATGATTTGTTGCTTTATATGCTAATCTTTGATTTGACATTAATAACTCCCTTTGCTAAAAATTGTCATTAACTAGTCTACTCTTTTTATTAGATGAGTAAATTAATTTAAATTTTAAAAAAAAGTGTAATGCATTATAAAAATAATAGTTTGATGCATTACTGTAAAGTAACAATCCAAAGAAATTAAAATAAAGAGAAAGAAAAAAAAGGAAACTAGTGGAATTATTCTTTCATTCACTAATTTTTATTGACAACAGTTTTCATTATAAGAAAGGTTATTACAAGAGAAGATATAGAGTTATTTGGTTTTCAAGTTTTTTCAACTTTTTTAGGCTTCTACTGGTTTTTCACACAGATTACTCAAGTTGAATTGCAATAACATGTATTTAAAAGTGAAGCAGATAGGTGATACATTAATAGTTATTTATTGATTTAATACTTCGATATAATAACTCATACCTATCTATTAGTTTAGTACATCAAGGTTATAATTGATATTTATCTATTAATTTAGAATTTTGAGATTCATTATATTTGGACATTTAATTATTAATAGTTATCCATTAGTTTAAAATTTGAGATTCATTGAATTTGGATATACATGAACCAATAGAATGGATAATAAATATTCACATTTAATATTTTCATAATACTCCCTATTGAATATTCATTACACAAAGAATGTGTTTCATTAAAACCTTATTAGATAAAAAAACCAATTGGGAAAAAAATCTAGTGAAGGAAAAAGAGTACATCATTCTTGTGTAGTTATTTCTCCCCCTGATTCGAAAATCATGTAAGATATTTTGACTAATGCATTTCAACATTTCCCAATAATTTCTCAAAAGTTGTAGTCAGTATTGACTTGGTAAATAAATTTGCCATATTATTATTTGATCAGTTTTGTTGCACATCAATTTTACCATTTTTTTTTTGTAAATCATGACTAAAAAAAGAATTTTGGTGAAACATGCTTCATTCTATTTCTTTTAATATACTCTCCCTCTACTTGTGTTATACAAGTAGTATTATCTTCATATAATATAGTTGAAGGATTTTTAAAAGATAACACATAATTCATCCGGATATAATGGGTCATTGATTTTAACCAAACATATTTTTTACTGGCCTCATGAATTGCTATATTTCAGCATGATTCAAAGAGGTGGCAACTATTGTTTGTTTCGTAGATTGCCACGAAAAAGATGTATTACCACATGTAAATAAATATTCAATTTGAGACATTGCTTATGCGGGTCAGATAAATATTGATGGGGAGCAAATATGTGTATAAAAATTGTGATCGTTGTTGCTATTCACCCCTAATCAAAAATCAAGCTAAACAACCCCTAAAAGGTATTAGTATAGCAAGTTCGTTCCCACGAGGAAAGGACTGTGTTGAAATTCTAAAGAAAATATTTTTGTGTTTTTATTATTATCAAACTGAAACTAAGAGTGCAATTAACAAATAACTAAAACTAAGAAGGTGATTTGATTTAAAACTTCAAGTTAAGCAAGTGTACTCCCGAGATTATATTTTAGGGTTACATAAAAAGCACATACATACATCCTATCTGTGGTCATGCAAAACAAGGGTAAATAACATAACTCACACCCTCCTTTGTGGCGAGAGGCAATGAATGATTTAGGCACTTTACCTATTTAGATATTAACTAATTCATTAAACCCGCCTTTTTGGCGAGAGGCAAGGTTTACTTACTTAATTAATCCGGAATCTAATGCAACTAACCAACTCAACCAAACACTCAAGTTCAACCGCTCCTTTATGGCGGAGGCAACGCCCGAACCAGTCGCTAATGCTAAACTAATTCCCCTAACTCCTCCTTTCTGACGAGAGGCAAGAGCTAAGGTAAAATCAATCTAACAAATTCACAACCAACCCACAAAAGATTCCAAACAACCCACTCAAATCCTCGTTTATGACGAGAAGTAAGATTATAGCAAGTTATCTCTAAATAATTTACTGCACTTTAAACAAATATTCATCATACATAATCCGGCCAAATCATGAATAATTATAAAGAACACAGCAAAACTTATTCAACAAAGACCATAAGATAGAATATAGCATGTAAATTAAGCACAAAAACCCTTATTCATAATCCCGGGAGCACAATAAGTTTAGCCGAGCATGGCTAAATTAAACATCATAATATTAATGATAAAGCACGATATTGAAATCATAAAATAAAAGAAAGATAACACCTTGAACTGCAAATTCTTGGAAGAAATCTTTACTCGTAAAAGAATGAATTCAATAATGATGATGTTCCCGAATCCGTACAGCTTCAATTCTCCGAGAATAGCCAAAAGAGTGAAACCCTAGCTATTACAAAGAAGAAAATCCCTTTCTTGAAATCTCTCAAAGTTGTCACCCTCCTAAAACTATATGAAACCCTAAAAAAGAAAGAAAGAAAGAAACCCTAATCTACTCTAAACTATGAACTCTATTCTTCTATGATCTCCCCCTTTGAAAATTACATAATAGATAGCCTTATATAGGAAACAACTTGAAACCTTATGAAACAATAATAAGATGGCACGTTTTTGGGCCCTAACATGTAAGGAATACGTTAGGAAACAACCCATAACAAAAAAACATGTTAAAAACGTCAAAAACTGAATTTTGGAAATTTTCACGCTGCTGAATTCCGCACGTCGCGAAGTCCACGGTCGCACGTCGCTCGACGTCCAGCTTGTGGGCCATTTTGCTATATGATCCAGGCCGAATTAGGAAAAACCCAAAACATGAAAGTTGTAGCCCTTTCTCTTATCTGTCCAATGGCACTTGAATCATCCCATTCCGACGTAACCGGAGAGAGATATGATCGAAATACTAAAAACTGACAGATTTATTCAGCATTTGTTCTTCATCGCCTTTCCACGTGTTTCGCTATGTTAACCCTTTTGGAAGTCTCGAGCCTCCATAGGATCAACTTGGAACTTATTTGCCACTTTATCCAAGGTCTCAAAGCATAAGATTGATCATCAACAATTGGAATTAACACCTTGAACATCTTGTGAAACACGGAACCAGCTTCTTTATGACGAAAGGCACATTTTTTGCCTAAATCACATCTTTCTTGATCTCTCTCAATCTTTTCCTCTCATTTTGGCCTCCATGCTCAATAACCTACAAAAAACACTAAAAATACATTAAATAGCACAAAGATGGCGCAAAGTATAAGTGAAAATAACATATATAAGGTGAACATATTTCGCCTTATCAATTTCCCCCACACTTAAACCTTGCTCATCCTCGAGCAACAAAACATGACAAACACTAATAAAACACAACATATACTCACAAGACAAAATGGCAACATAAAGAAATTTATCCCATGTATCCAACTTTATCCATTTAAGCTCATGATAAGTATTATGCATATGCCTCAACATCTAATAAATTCGAATGTCAAGTACTCATAACACGTGTCCCCAAAAGTAATCAAAGCACCTTAATGTACACATTTAACACGTTGAGCCAATCATGTGTGTGTGTGCGATAGGTTCCACCTCAGTTCATAACTCATCTACAATCACGTCATAAGTTAAGGTTTTAACAACTAAGTCTTCGTCTCAACTTTTCCTCATTAATCATATTAACTCATTTATTAAACTCAAATAAATGAGGATTCGCTCGGCAAACCTTTAGGTTCATATATATAACACTCGTTCCCCCAAACTGTCACACTTAATTAGGGTATTTCATTGGAAATCCCGTGACATCCACCTAGAGTACTGTCTCACCTTCGGGTTTTAGACTCATTCCCACTCATGCAAGTTCTCCATTAACTATTCATTTAAGAGCAGTCTCGCAGAGGAGTGACAATATGAAGCCAGAGTCTTACAGCTTCCATTCTCCGTTACCATCCATATGCGTTCTCTTAGGGTTATTATTAAAAGCAATCTCATAGAGGGATGATAGTATGAGCTAAACAAGCTTAAAAATGCAAAAGCATTAAGTGCAAACATTTACTCAAGCACATTTATTAAAGAACACAATTTTAAGCGAGTTATATAAGTTTCAACTAAACAAAGCATTAAAAACACTCCAACCTACTTAATGATTAAAAACTCGTCAATCCCCTCAGTAGTTCCCCTAAGTGCATAAAAATGATTGATTCAAAATGCTAAACTTTCCATCAAAGACCCGATTCCCTCTAGATAGTATATTATTTTCCTATCCCACATCGAATCTTTCGATAAAATCCAATCATTGGCAACACAACACTTATAAAATAAAAAAAAATTATTTTGGATACTTCTTCATTATTATTAGTTGCCTCACAACAAAAACAAACAGACAAAAAACAAAACAAAAAAAATGCTTAATAAAAAAATAATAATTAAATAAACAAAATAAAAATAAAAATAAGACTTCACATTGACCTATCATAAGGCTGACCCTATAAATTTTCATTATAGCTCAAAGGAGTTCACGTCAAGAATTTATTCAAAATTAATAAATAAAAAAAAACTAATCAAAACTATTAAGAAAAGCTAATTAACCATTAATCAAAGCATAGCATCCACACTTCAACTCCCAGGAAATTAAGCACAAAGACATACAAAACAACATGAAATAAATAACATGAATTTCATCCCCCCCACACTTAAAATACACATGTCCTCAATGTGTGAGAAAACGAAAGAATTCACCTATTATCCATGTCATTCCCAACAAGCTTGTTGTGCGGTTTGAGGCCTTGCCAATGTCTCAAGTAGCCTTCTTTTTTTATTCAAACTAACAACTAAAAATAAAAACATAAAAACTATTAATTTAAAGAAAGGTGAGAAGGTAGTTCTAGGTTTATTTGGTCCCTTAGCTAGACCTTATTATTGTGGTCTTCTCCTTCAAAGATTCGGAATACCATCCTTATACCAAAAGAATGCTCTTTCACAAGCACTTCGTGCTTTCTAGCATAGGGGCTTCTTTTGCAACCCTTTGAGGAGGAACTTAGCTCATGCATAGTGAGGGGCAAGTTCAATGAACTCAACTTTGTACCACTCTTTCCTCTCAAGGTAGGCTCCTCATTTTCTTCTCCACCATTACTTTGGAATTTCCCATGGCTTATCATCCTTCAATGTCCACCTTTTCTTCCTCCCTGTTTGACTACAGAGAATCCACCAAAGACTTTGCATCCATGGTCTCAATGAAATCATCAGTAATTTCAAAGATGGATGTGTCAATAAAACAAGTCTCTACCATATTAGCTATTTCATGAAAAATATGCAAGTCTTCCTCATCTAAGCTAACATGGTATTCAGCTTTAGGCACCTCCACATCATCAACACATTGAACAATATTATCATCTAATAAAGGTGTCTCAGTGTGCATCATTTTAATAACATCTACCATATCATTTAAACCATGAAATTCCATGTAAGATGTCAAAATAACGCAAGAATTCACTATGTTGGCTACTTTATTACAAATAGACATGTCTTCGTCACATAAACCAACATAGGGGTCAAGGTGGGAGGTCTCTTCATTATCAAAATAAACAATATTGGATTCATTTAATATTGGTTCATCATTAATGCATTCCTCCAAATTATCTACAATATGCAAAGATTTCAACTCACTAGGACACTTTGAAATTCATTCATCATGAGAATCATTAAACTCAAAATCACAATCCATAGAAGTTGGGACACTATGATGTAATGAATCATGTTGTGATAAAAAATATGAGATATAAGGTGATTGGACAATTTGTACCTCACTATTGCTCAATGTTGCATTAGATGAACATTCTTGGGATTCATGATGTAGAGTTTCCTTGAATTTTTCTACCTGTACCTCCAAGTTTTTCATTGGGGCACTATGATCTCTCAATATGTCATCTTGACTCTTTATGAATGTCTCTGGTTGAACAAAACTTTGATGTAGCACCTCCCCACATTTATCTAGTTTCTCTATGAGTTTATTGAGCATATAATCTAGTGGCGCTTCCATTTCATTCTTGAGATGCATTTTGTTGGTTTGTTCATGAATCGACCACTCCCTATCATAGCCCGGATAATATCCAAACTCTCTTTGAGAATGAGAAAAAGAGTGTTGGCCAAAATGATTGTTACTTCCCCACGTGCAAGATCCTTGCTCCCTCAAATATGGTTCATAATCACCTTGATAATTGCATGCATTCCCAAATTGAGAGGGGTATTGATAAGTGGGATGATCTCCTTGGCACAACCTACAAGAAACAACATTCATTCTCAAAGTAGCTTGTTCATTATCATACAAGTTCAAATTTTTCAATGGATCTTTAAAACAAGGTAAAGATAAATAACATGAAGGTTTACTATGTCCCCATTCATTGGTCTTCCCATATCCTAAATGGTGCAAATCTCCAAATACTCTAGAGTTTGGTTGTTTATCATCCACTCTATATGGTGGGTCAAAATTATTTTCAAAGGATTCACCAAACCTCCTAGACATACTTAGGTTGAAATTAAAACTAAAAATAAATAAATAAGTAAATAAACCACAAAAAAACACCAAAAAAATTGAATAAAATATTTACAACTAGTATTCACAAAAAAAACTAAAATTTCAACACGGTTGCTTTCCCCAGCAACGGCGCCAAATTGGATGGGGAGCAAATATGTGTATAAAAATTGTGATCGTAGTTGCTATTCACCCCTAATCAAAAATCAAGCTAAACAACCCCTAAAAGGTATTAGTATAGCAAGTTCATTCCCACGAGGAAAGGACTGTGTTTGAAATTCTAAACGAAAATATTTTTGTGTTTTTATTATTATCAAACTGAAAACTAAGAGTGCAATAACAAATAACTAAAACTAAGAAGGTGATTTGATTTAAAACTTCAAGTTAAGCAAGTGTACTCCCGAGATTATATTTTAGGGTTACATAAAAAGCACATACATACATCCTATCTGTGGTCATGCAAAACAAGGGTAAATAACATAACTCACACCCTCCTTTGTGGCGAGAGGCAATGAATGATTTAGGCACTTTACCTATTTAGATATTAACTAATTCATTAAACCCGCCTTTTTGGCGAGAGGCAAGGTTTACTTACTTAATTAATCCGGAATCTAATGCAACTAACCAACTTCAACCAACACTCAAGGTTCAACCGCTCCTTATGGCGGAGCAACGCCCCGAACTCAGTCGCTAATGCTAAACTAATTCCCCTAACTCCTCCTTTCTGACGAGAGGCAAGAGCTAAGACAAAATCAATCTAACAAATTCACAACCAACCCACAAAAGATTCCAAACAACCCACTCAAATCCTCCTTTAAGATGAGAGGTAAGATTATAGCAAGTTATCTCTAAATAATTTACTGCACTTTAAACAAATATTCATCATACATAATCCGGCCAAATCATGAATAATTATGAAGAACACAGCAAAACTTATTCAACAAAGACCATAAGATAGAATATAGCATGTAAATTAAGCACGAAAACCCTTATTCATAATTCCGGGAGCACAATAAGTTTAGCCGAGCATGGCTAAATTAAAACATCATAATATTAATGATAAAGCACGATATTGAAATCATAAAATAAAAGAAAGATAACACCTTGAACTACAAATTCTTGGAAGAAATCTTTACTCGTCAAAGAATGAATTCAATAATGATGATTTTCCCGAATCCGTACAGCTTCAATTCTCCGAGAATAGCCAAAAGAATGAAACCCTAGCTATTACAAAGAAGAAAAGCCCTTGCTTGAAATCTCTCAAAGTTGTCACCCTCCTAAAACTATATGAAACCCTAAAAAAGAAAGAAAGAAAGAAACCCTAATCTACTCTAAACTATGAACTCTATTCTTCTATGTTCTCCCCCTTTGAAAATTACATAATAGATAGCCTTATATAGGAAACAACTTGAAACCTTATGAAACAATAATAAGATGGCACGTTTTTGGGCCCTAACATGTAAGGAACACGTTAGGAAACAACCCATAACAAAAAGACATGTTAAAAACGTCAAAAACTGAATTTTGGAAATTTTCACGCTGCTGAATTCCGCACGTCGCGACGTCCATGGTCGCACGTCGTGCGACGTCCAGCTTGTGGGCCATGTTGCTATATGATCCAGGCCGAATTAGGAAAAACCCAATACATGAAAGTTGTATCCCTTTCTCTTATCTGTACAATGGCACTTGAATCATCCCATTCCGACGTAACTGGAGAGAGATATGATCGAAATACTAAAGACTGACAGATTTATTCAGCATTTGTTCTTCATCTCCTTTCCACGTGTTTCGCTATGTTAACCCTTTTTGAAGTCTCGAGCCTCCATGGGATCAACTTGGAACTTATTTGACACTCTATCCAAGGTCTCAAAGCATAAGATTGATCATCAACAATTGGAATTAACACCTTGAATATCTTGTGAAATACAGAACCAGCTTCTTTATGACGAAAGGCACATTTTTTGCCTAAATCACATCTTTCTTGATCTCTCTCAATCTTTTCCTCTCATTTTGGCCTCCATGCTCAATAACCTACAAAAAACACTAAAAATACATTAAATAGCACAAAGGCGGCACAAAGTATAAGTGAAAATAGCATATATAAGGTGAACATATTTCGCCTTATCAAATATCCAACATCAATATAACCAAGTGATTCAGGTCGAGAATCATGTAGATAAAATAATCTAAGATGAATTGTTCCTTGAAAATAAGAAAAATATGTTTAACATCATTCAAATGTTATTTTGTAGGAGATGAACTAAATCTTGCTAATAAATTTACAATAAATTATACATCTGGCTTTGTACAATTAGTAAGATACATTAGTGTACAAATTGCACTAAGATATGGTACTTCAACACTAAGAATTTCTTCATCTTCCTCTCTCGATCTAAAAGGATCCTTGTAGGATCAAGTGACTGAACGACCGTTTGAGTATTTAATGAATGTATTTGATCCATATAAAATTGCTTTAATACCTTTTGGGTATATGCAATTTGGTGAACAAAATTCCATTTTGCAAATGTTTAATTTGCAAATTAAGGCAAAATCTAGTCTTTCTAAAAAAAATTTATCTCAAATTCTTTCTTTAAATATTCAACTGCCATTTGGGTTTCTTTAGAAATTCTAATTAAGTTGAGATCATCAATATATACGTCATTAATTACAAATTTTGACCTATTTTTCTTTATAAAAATACATGGATATATTGAACCATTTGCATAACCTTCTTTAAGTAAATATTCAGTAAGACGGTTATACCACTTACGTCCAAATTGTTTCAATCCATAAAAAAATCTTCGTATTTTAATAGAATAATTTTATCTTAAATTTGATTTATATGCTTCAGGCATACTAAATCCTTCAAGTATTTTATATAGATATTATTGTTTAATGTCCCATACAAATAATCAGTGACTACGTTCATAAGGCGCATATCAAGTTTTTCATGCACTGTTAAACTCACAAGATATCTAAATGTAATTCCAGCTACTATAGGTGAATATGTCTTATCATAATCAAATTCAATTCTTTGTGAAAATCCTTGGGCTACAAGTTGTGCTTTACATTTTACAATTTCATTATTCTCATTTATTTTCCACATGAATACCAATTTAAATCACTAGCTTTACACCTTCTGGCGTTCGGACTATATGTTTAAATACTTTTCGTTTTGCTAGTAAATCCAATTCCTATTGGATCGTATCTTTCTATTTTAACCAGTCATTTCTTTTTCGATATTTATCAATTGATCTAGGTTCATGATCTTCGTATTTTTTAATAATATCAAGTGTCATATTATATGCAAAAGCATTATCAATAATTGTTTCTTTTCGATTCCAATTTTTTCTTGTAGTGACAAAATTTGTTGAAATTTTATCATATAATTCTCTTCAGGAGTAAACTTTTTAGTAGCAATCTCTTCAAGAGAAACATCTTTAGGATGTTGAATTTTGTCACTAATAGTATTTTGAAGTTTTTTGCTCACATTTATTTTATTTTCATTATTTAATTCTCTTTTCTTTTGAGGATTTTTATCTTTAAAATCGAGAGGTCTACCACGCTTCAGGTGTGTTAAGACTCATTAGCACTTGTAATTTGTCTTTCAGGGATATTAATTTTAACCATAGTATTTTCAACAATAATATGTGATTTAGTAACTCTTTTGGAGTAGTAAATACGTTCGACAGTTTATTTTCAATTCTTTGCAAATATATATTTCTTTGAATTTTCAGTTCACATTTTTGTATGAGCATCAAGGAAATCAAGTGATATTTCCATTTAATTTTTGTTTTTGGTTGATCTTTACCTACCCTAATGTTGGAAAATGTGATTTGTCAAAATGACAATCAGTAAATCTTGCAATAAATAAATCACCTGTTAATAATTGCACATATTTAATAGAACGTGATTCATACCCAACATATATCCCCAATCTTCTTTGGAGACCCATTTTAGTACGTTGTGGTGGTACAATAGGAACATAAATTGCATAAGAAAAAGTTCTCAAATGAGAAAATTAGACTCATAGCCAAAAGCCAATTGTATGGGGGAGTAATTATAATAACTTGTCGGTATGATTCTCACACGTATTGTTGCATGTAATATAGCATGTCCCTAAGAAAATAAAGGAATTTTAGACCCCATACGTAATGGTTTAACAATTAATCGTAGTCGTTTAATGAATGATTTTGTTAGACTATTTTGTGTGTGATCATAAGTTATAGGATGTTCAACGCTTATTCCAATCGACGTTCAATAATCATAAAAAATATGCGATGAATATTCACCAACATTATTTAGACGAATTTTTTTAATTTGGTGATTTAGAAATTTTGCTCGTAGCTTAATTATCTGAGCGAGTAATTTTGCAAATGTCAGGTTACGAGTAAATAATAAGATTACATGTGACCATCTTATTGATGCATTAATCAACACCATAAAATATCTAAATGGTCCACATGGTGGATCTATAGGCTCGCTTATATCACCATGAATTCATTTTAAAAGTGCAAGGGATTCAACCCTCACCTTTATTGGTGATGGTGTAATTATCAACTTTCATTGGGAGCAGGCAACACAGGGGAATTCATTAGAGTTCAAAACTCTTTGATTTTTCAATGAACGGCCATGTAAATTTTAAATTATCTGTTTCATCATTATAGAGTTAGGATGTTCCAAACGGTCATGTCATATCATAAAATCATTGAAATTTATAGACTTTTGGTTTATTAGGTGATAACTTTCAATTGTACTTATTTTAATATAATATAAACTTGATAAATAAGATGATAATTTTTCTAATACACATTTTCTTCCAAAAATGATATTTGTAATCAATAAAAATTTACCATTTGTCTCATTCATAGTCTCGATATGATATCTATTTCGACGAATATCTTTAAAACTCAATGAATTCCTTTGAAACTTTGAAGATAGTAGTGATTATTAATAACAATTTTAGTTCCTTCAAGGAGAAATATAGTAACTCTTTCAGAATCTTCAATCAATTTAACTCTACCACTTATTGTATTAACAATAGTTTTTTAAATTTTTAGATAGAAAAAATACTTCTCGTTTTTAAGTATTATGTGTGTAGTAACACTATCAATGAGACAAATATCATCACTAGTATTTGATCCCAAAATTTTGGCATTCATTTATTCTTTAGGGAGACATATATTCATTTTTTCTTCAAGAAAAATATATCAGTTTCTTTTTCAAGAATAAATATATCAATTTCTTCTTCAAGAAGAATATATCAAATCATAAATAAAATAATAACTAATAAATAAACATAAATAAACTTCATAAATATCATAACTAAAAAGAAAATAATACTGAAATTGTAAAATTCTGAATATTAAATATAATCATATTACATCTTCAAGGTGTTAAAAATATTTGGTCAAATTACACCTTCAGGATGTTCAAAGAAAATATGATAATATTTCACCTTCAGGGTTTTCAAAGAAATCTCCTATATCTAAATTTGTCATATCATCATCATCAACAACAACAACATGACCATTCTTTTAATCAATAAAATTTGTCTCAAAATTCTGATCTTTCTTCTTCAATGATGCTTGATAAAGTTTAACAAAAGAGCAAAGTGCCAATTTGGTCACCAAACTGTACCGAATTAGTAATTTTAGTCACTGAACTATTTTTTCAGCAAAAAATGTCACTCAACTAATTGTTTTTGGCGAAATAAGTCCTTCCGTCCATTTTAATCGTTAAACCTATGATAGAAATAAATTTTAAGGACAAAAATGTCAATTCCTCTGTTACCAATCCCATTGTCCTTTTCCGCAATTCAGAATTATATGAATCATCCTCATTGCTCTCCAATATAGCAAAATCGAGGTTCATTCAAGGAGTACCCAAAATTCAAACAACTGGGAACAATCAGGAGATTGTTCTTTTGGAGTCCAAAGACAGGGGATTGCCCTTAAAACTGACCATATTTAACACACAATGCACCCACTGTACGTGTCCAATGCAACACAGGGCATCAATGGGAAAAATTTTAGAGCAGCATTTGGAATTCAACTCACAAATCCTTCACCAATCCACCACTTACAGTCACCAAAGGAATATGTGAAAAGCAGATCAGAACCAAAACTTATCATGTCCAGAATTTGACAACATGTCCAGGATCTGCATTTGACAGAATCAGCATATGACAATGTGTACCACACCTCCAAATTGCTGGAATGCCAAGTACACTTTGGTGGGAAAAAATCCATCCACAAAAACTACAACGCAATTGACAGAGTCCATCCACGAGAACCAGGCTTTGCAAACGAAATCAACGAGCCGAGAAAGTGGGAGAAGTCAACGAGCAGATAGAAGTCAACGAGAACCAGCCAGCAGCAAGAATTGAGGCATCGGGCTCCCGATCTGGTTTGCCCATGGCTAGTCCAGATCGGAGGTCGGTTCATCCTTCCGCCGACGCCTCTTGATCTATGGTGAGAGATTTCCACTCGGCTGGAATTTGAGGCCGATGGGTTTCGATTCTGATGAAGCTCCCATTTACTGGATCTCTTAAACTGGGTTTCGTCGACGTTCTGTTTTGCCTTCTTCTCCGAGGTCCAATCAGCAAGACAGTGGAGAGTGAGTGAGTTGAGTGGAGAAGTAAAAAAGGGGAGGATGGAGGGAAACTTGGTTGGACAAGTTTATCCTTGCAAATGCGTGTGTGCAAGTCACGTGAGCGTATTTTCGTCAGCTCAAATGGCCTAAATGGATGGAAGGACTTATTTCGCCAAAAAAAATTAGTTGAGTGACGTTTTTTGCTGAAAAAATAGTTCAGTGACTAAAATTACTAATTCGGTATAGTTTGGTGACCAAATTGGCACTTTGCTCTTAACAAAATTATCTACCGTATGACAAGTACAAAATCAATGGTCTTCTATGCCATATCAGGAGTATTTATTTTTATTATTATTTTATCATTTTTTATCATTAGCCTATTTTTGGGAGTTACTTTGTTTCTTGTCATGATAATCATCATTATGATTATAAGTCATATATTTGCTAATATACCGATTTTTTAGAAGGACAACCAACTTTAGATGGTTGAATTTTCTTTCAAATCATTCGATATATGATATCCTTGATAAGTAGTTATTTCATGAATATTAAAAAGTACAAATTTACAGTGAAATTAAATTAATTAAAAAAGGAGAAATATTACCCCTAAAACTTACTAAAAATACAAACCTTAGAGCTTACCAATGATATGTAATCAATAATTGCTTCAAAGTGTGGACTTGAATATGATTTGCTCCAATATTAGAGTTTCGCGTTGATAACGTGTTGTAAAACTAGTACTTTGATACACTATTATGAAGTAATAAACCAAATAAATTGCAATAAAGAGAAAGTAGACAAGAGAAAATAGGTGGAATTATTCCTTTATTCACTATTTTTTTATTTATTACAGATTTCATTACAAAAGAGGTTATTACAAGAGAAGTTGTACAGATTCAATGGTTTTCAAGTTTTTTCAACTTTTCTAGATTTCTAGCAGTTTTACAGGTTACTTAAACTAAACTACAATGCTATATATGTAAAGGTAAATTAGATATGTGATACATTTATAGTTATCTATTCATTTAGTATTTCGAGATGATAATTGATACCTATCAATTAATTTAAAACTTCGTGATTCATTGTATTTGGACATTCAACTATTAATAGTTATTCATTAATTTAGAAGTTTGAGATTTATTGAATCTAGAAATTAACAAGAGGAGATGAATTCACAGGGAATATACATGAACCATTCAAACATAGCGTAGGGCTGGAACCTACCTTAGACCATCCCCAACCCTGCATCAAAATGCCGAAGGGAGAAGCTAAAGACTCAAAAAAATACAAAATGGTGCAGGCCCAACCCTGCTCCAATTTTACGTTAAATTTTTTCGTTTAAACAGTGTTACGCCAGGTTTAGTGCAATACTATTCATGCTGTATTTTTTTAAAATTTTATTTAATTTCAATTTTGTTCTTTTTTGTTTTAAGACTTTTATTTTTTTTAAATAATTTTTTGGTCAAGAATACTTTTGTTTTAAGACATTTTAGATCATTTTAACATTTTGGTTCTTTTGAAATTTTAATTAATTCATTATTAATAATTAATTCTAACAATTAATTAAATTATAAATATTATTAAAATTAATTTAAAAAATTAATTAAATTTTAAAATATCACAAATTAAAAAGATTATAATTTTAAAAATCTAATATTTATTCCAACACAAAAATATTAAATAATATTTAAAATACCTTTATCATAATTTACTATTCTCATTTCAACTATTATATAGATATCATCCTTATCTAATGTAATCTTTCTTCTTTTTTTTGGCATTTTTAATAAAAATATAGTATTTTTTAATATTATGATAATTAATAATTTTAAGTAACACGTGTTAATTACTATTTTTTAATATTATTGTACAATTATATTTATTATAGTTGGTTAATATGCAAAAGAAAATAAAGATTGAGTGTTGTTTTGTAAAATAACGAAATAATATGAAAGTAATAAAAAATGAATATAAAATTAATTGTAAAGAGGAGTTTATATAGAATATTCTTTATACAAGTAAGAAATAGAGTTATTGTTTGAGTAAATTTACTGTAGTTTCTCTAAAATAGAGTTAAATGATGCTACAAAAAATAGTTGCATTTTGAAATGCCTTTAATGTTCAAGTTTTATCCAGCCTCCACTAGGGACCAACTTGAGTCAACAATAAAGTTTTAACTCTCTATTGGCGGCTACCTCGACAAATACTTTCTCCCTTAGCAAAGTCAAGTTGGCTCATAATGTCCACGTGATATGGACGAAAATTATACTATATCACAAATCCAGCAATATGGTATAAGTACTCCTACTATTTGGGTTTATAAATTTTTTGTTAGGAAAATAAGCCTAAAAGTCCCTCACATTTAAGGAAATAATTTGTTTGATCCCTCACATTTAAAACAAAACAAAATGGTCCCTCATATTTTAAAAGTGTCAATATTTAATCCTTTTTTACTCATCTATTAAAAAAATGTTAAATGCAGTCATGTGACCATCACATGGCCCATTTTTTGGGCAAAAAAGAAATCACAATCTATAATCGTTTCCATCTCTCTCTTCCAACGATTTATTCCATTCCCTCCACCATAATCCACAGCAACACCACTCTTTCTATGTCCTTTCTCTCACACTAACCCACCACTCTCTGCAAAAAAAGAAAACAATAAAACACTTCCACCATCAGTTCCACAACTCACAATAATCACCATCTTTCTCATCATCATCACTCTTACCACCAACCAAGTTACAATTGCGGGATAATAGGGAGGCCAAGCGGAAAGAGTCTTCGATGAAGTGACAACAATTGATGTTGGAGTAATCTGACCAAGACACAATCCTAATTAATTACTTGAGTCGTGTTTTGAATTGCACTCTCCTAAATAAACTATTTCAGGAGAGTGAAATATTTTACCAGGATAAAACATGTCTTCCTCTATTTGATTAGAGAGATTAGGAATAGCAAAAATATATCAGCACTTTTATTGTTTGAAGAAGAGATAAAACTAAGATCAATTATCTTGTTGATGTTGTTTATCTATCTGATATTGGTAGTGTCATTTTTGTACTAAAATAAAATTACTTACTCTAAAGGATAAACAATAATATAGCGAAAGTAATGTTGATTGATAGGTGTATGGCGTACCTTAACAATTTATCCCTATTCACTAATGTAGATGTGGTGAGAGGATTTCGTTCCTCAGGGAAGAGGGTGATTTCAAGAATTCAAGTATAAGCTCTACTAACTGTCACAAAAGTGTAATTTGTACTAGCGAGAACTAGGATA
This sequence comes from Ophiorrhiza pumila, assembly GCA_016586305.1. Taxonomy (NCBI): domain Eukaryota; kingdom Viridiplantae; phylum Streptophyta; class Magnoliopsida; order Gentianales; family Rubiaceae; genus Ophiorrhiza; species Ophiorrhiza pumila. Next base: position 10,310,792 of record BLIW01000005.1, on the reverse strand, counting down.
ACTAGAACTCAAAACACAAGAAATAAAGTTTGAGTGCAATCAATAGGAAAGGTGATGTCCTAGAGTTCCGTAGCTGGATGAATACACATTTAGATCACTCAGGCGGTGCAACTAAACATACATGCTAATCTAGAGGGAACTCCGTTGCCTAGAGTCTTAAGCCACAACTGGCATGTCGACCACACTATGTCTTAACCATCTTGACACCATCATATCCCATTGCGAGGCCTAAAGACGGTGATTTCATCCTGCAACATCCCAATCCACTATTCCTAACAAGTTTAACACTTGACTCTTAGAAACTTCTCATGGCGAGGCCTGAGACTAAGGTCTAATGCGCTCCTTAACAACAGAGGACTTCTTTTTCACTCCAACCTTATGATCTCATAATCTACGATCGGCATGGCGACCGCATCCTAGAAGATGAGCATGCAAAACAAGTGAAAAGACTCGATTCATGTTCTCATTCCACAGAATTCACAACATGAGTAGATGAATTAAGCTCAGACTCAATATGACGGCCGCAGTTCAAGTTCAATTCAACTACTCTAGAGCAAATACATGAAACTTAACTAATATTCACAATTACGGAAAATATGAATCATTTCTTCAAAGATTATGTTCATTGCACCGAATCAAAGCATGTAAAATGTACATTCATCCATTGAAACCCTAGGTCATCACTCGATTAGCCAAAAAACTCTTTTCTCATCTCAATTTCATCAATTTGCAACATTAACAAATTCATTTCCATTCAATTGGAGGATTTTACCAGTTACTAGTACAGAGAATTGTCAATTTCTTCATTTATTGAGAATATGGAAGCAGTTTCCAGTCCAAAGCCGCGATCGGAATCGAAATTGGAGTACAATATCTAGAGAGAGAAACTTTTAGAGAGAGAAAAATAGAGAGAGAAAGTTCCTGTTCTCAAAATCTAAAAGTCTGTTACAATTCTAGAATGATCTCTAATCTTCTCAAAATAATGACAAATTCCTCTATATATAGAAGAATAAAGCTTATTCTACACGCTAACGTAAAATAAGCACTAAATTACAGAAATGCCACTGGTAGAATCCACTGTCCACATAGTGCACGTGCAATGCATGCCACATCAGCAATTCTTTTGGAGTCCTGTGCCTTTGAGCCACCGTGTTCCACGCTCTCACCATGCCCTTAATGCCTTCGAGCCACACCCGAACACGTCTTCATAGTCTGCACAAAAGAAGTGGAAAAGTCCAACACTTAGCCAAATTTCAGAGACAGAAACTCAAAAACACATGAGCCCCTTCTCATTTCAATTTCATGGGGCGGCCGCCCCGTGTAATTCAGTGCATGGGTGCAAATGAGTGTGAGCTAAGTGTTGTGCATGTAGTGTATAGTGTTTTGGTGTAGTGGAGTTATGTTGTGCTTGTGCATGTAGTGCTTAGAACGCTTGTGTTGTGTTGTGCTCGAGTGATGCCTATGGTATGCAGCAAGTGTGTGCAAATAATGTACAAGAAGTGTGTGTGTTGTGCATGAAGTATAGCACAAGCATGCACAAGTGTAGCACAAGTATGCATGTTGCATGTGTAGAAATTGTGTGCATTAGTGTATATGTGCTCATGCTTGCACTTGTGTGGTGAGAGTGTGCTATGTGTGCCTAAGTTGTGCTTGTGCAAGAGAAGTGCTCGTGTATGGTGCATGAGTGTAGTGCCTTATTGTAGCAAGTAGTGTGCCTTAGTGTGCACGTTGTGTAGCTAGAGTGTGCATGTAGTGTGCATGAGTGATGTGCGGTGAGTGCTGCAAGTGTGTGCATGCATGTGCACAAGTGTTGTGCATGTGTGCTGTGAGTGTATGCTGAGTTGCTGCAGATGTGTGCATGCCTGTGCACAAATGTGTGCAACAGGTGTGTGCATGCATGTGCATAAGTGTGTAGCAAATGTGCAGCAAGTGTGTGCATGCATGTGCACAAGTGTGTAGCAAGTGTGTGCATGCATATGCACAAGTGTGCAGCAAGTGTGTGCAGTGCTTGCATGCATGTGTAGCAAATGTGCAAAGTATTGTGCATAACATGTCAGCATTAACTTATGTAAGATAAACAACAAATGTGTGCATCAAATGCAGCTCAAAGATGCAAGGAAAACACAAACATACAAAATTGGAACTTTTTACCTTTGAAGCTTTGACAAATAACAAACCGTTACCATGCAACCAAACTATGGCCCTCCTCCTTTGTGAATTCGGTAAAAGCTAAAACATAAACGTTGTCGCCCTATGTCTTAGCTATCTATAGCCGTTTGAATCACTCAATTTGGAGCTCGGACGACAAAGTTATAGCCAAAATACCGAACTGCGCCAAAAGGAAGTTTCATGTGGCGGCAGCCTCGGGCGGCCGCCCCGTGTATACGTTTTCATGCTGCGGCCGACCCGTGCAATTCCCACGTTTCAGCACCATGTTCTACTTCTATGCAATATATGTGTGTCTTCACCTCCGAATTGGACTTTATGGTAAGCATAAGAGTTTTAGATCGTTCTGTTGGCTTTCCATAGGTTCAAGAATCATCAACATTGGAGGTCTGTAGCTCCTGATATCAGCATTCTACCAAATTGTGGCTGTGAGGTCAACATTAAAAACCTGAAGCAGCGATCACAAAGATGCTCTCGTTTCGCTGACTTGCACACTGAATTGAAAGAAAGTTAAAACAAATTAATTGAAACACACTCAAAGAGATTTCCAAACATCCAAGATCTCCTCATTCGGATTAGTATTGAGAAAGATACACGCAATTGAAGTTAAGCTATCTGTTCTGCCCAATATGAAACAAGCAATTCTTCAAACTCCACAAGCATCATTTCAAACCTTTTTGAATTCTTTCCTTGTTCTTTAACCCAAAACACACATTTGTCTCATTTAATCAATATTTTTGGTATTTTTCTTCATTTTAGCACACCAAATTGTAACCCACATAAAATGCACAACATGACACATAATACTACACAGTTGTATAAAAACAAGTCAAAAGCTAAGTGAAATAACACATTTCAGTTAGTATAAAACCGACTTATCATTGATCCCATGAGGAACGAAAATACTATCTCTTCTAGTTAATTTAAGGAAACTTGTCACGAATAATAATGATTAATTAAGAAAAGTAAATAAAACTAATTAATAAGAAATTACTATGGAAAAAATACACAAAATAGGAAAACCTGGCAAATAAGTAATTCCACACTAATCAATTCTTCATTGCTCATCGACGCAAAGATAAAAATTTCATATTAACCGGTTAGTTATAGGCTACCGAGAATCAGCTCTGACATAGCCCAATTCTTCCTTAATTATTCGATAATTGACAAGTATCGCCTTAATCAATTATTTCCCTATTCATAACACAACCAGGCCAGAATTAGCCTAACACCAGATTTAATGTTACAAAAGCATTAAGAATTAGAAAACCTCACTCTAACAAATCATATCATGATCAGCATGCAACAATTCATTAACCGATTATTTCCATCTATCGAGACAGTAGCTTCGCCACTAATTAATCTTACCTATTAAATCCAGTGACTTAACAAGGGATTAATTGGCTCTACCTAAATCGATTAAAGGTGATCAAGCTTTAATTAATTTAGATAATTAACATTAGGCTTAGAGAACTTTCAGAATTAAATATGAAATAGTTTAATTAGAACAATTAGGTCTCACAATTAATTAATCAATTAGTGCTTCATTACTTATCACCAGAAAAGTAACTACTCACTAAACATAATTAAAAACAATCACAAGAATTAAAAATAATAAAACTAAATTAAGAAATTCAAACCGAGCCGACCGTCGTTTGGGCAAATGACGGTGCGCCTATTCTTGTTGTAAAATCTGGAAATCTGCAAACTACAGAACTACAAATGGGAAGAACTGTGTAAACGTCTCCTCTAACCCTAGATTAATATGTTCCCTTAAATAGGAGGGAAAATAATACTTCCTAAATCAACTAAAAGAATGAATCCTTCTTGTTTTCAAATTCTAACTTGCAACATGCGGCTTTAACATCAACATAAAAATCAGTTTCCTAATCCTATTTCTTCACCAGTTTGGTAACCACCAAGAATCCTTGTACTGCCAAATTTCCTCAGCCTTTTCTCCAGCCCTTCATCTTCTAGAAAACTCCCAAAAATCATCTTTTCCTCTCGGCATGCTCCAATCATGGAATCTCCCAAAACCTGTCATAATTATCATCATTAAACACCAATTTCACCCCTTTAAACTCATAAAAGAATATACAATAAAATGAATATTTTGTGTTCATCAAGATCCCCACACTTAAATAATGCTTGTCCCTAAGCATTTAAATACCAAAAAAATCAAACTAAATACCAAACTAACCTAAACTAGACATGAGAAATGAAAACATGCAATGACAAACAACTAATTTACGTATAGAAACACCTAATCACAAATACACAAACACCGAAACATTCCCACACTTAGTGCTTGCTGGTCCCGAAGTAAGGGAAAAAACAAAACGAAGACAAAAAAGTAAGAAAAGAAAACACACTATCCAAACTTTTACAAATTAAGCATTACCCAAAAAAAACCAGAATATCAACCTTCAATCCTCAATCCAAATCCAGTGGATCAAATTCATGCATAAGCAATTTCTTTCAAGTCAAAATACAAAGAATATGAGCAACTCTCTAGGAGCACTCCAAAGCACTCAAAGATTTTAGAAGTTCGACTTCAACCACTCAAAAGTAATTATACAAAGAAGCATTACCATGAATTTGCAAATATGTCAAAAGATAACCATAATATCAAAACTAAATAAGAATCAAAAGGTCTTTCGTCGGGTTGTAATAGGGCTAGGGTTTACAAGGTAAGATATAAGATGAATAAAAGGCTAAAAAAATATATATATAACCAATGTGTAAACAACTCAATTAAGAACATCCCCACACTTATCTTGCATCAAGTCTCAAAATCAATAATTACTCAAAGTAATTTCAGCACAGCAAACACTTTTTTTTGTGCTTTTTCACATATTTTTTTCTTCTTTCTCATCACTTTTTTTTTTATTTTTGCTTCTGTTCTTTCTTTTCCTGCCACAGTTTAGGCAAAGACAAAATACTACAGTTTTTTTTCTTTCTTTTTCTTTTTTTTTGTCCAGTGTTGTTTGGTCGAACGATGGAGTTCAACATTTTAATTCAACAGCTCATACTGAAATACTTCTTTCATAAAGACTTAAAATACGCAATTTTCTCTTGTTAAATCAAAGGGGACATGAACCATACATAACGAACTCAGCCACTTACACCTTAGGGAGCCAAAAGAAAGCTAAAAGGTCTTTGGCGAAAAATTGTAGTAGTTTAAACACAAAGAAAAAGTTTAAGGTTCAAAGGGGTTAACTAAGGGTCAAATTAAAAGTAGAGTTTGAAAAATGAAAGCCAAAGTTGGTATAATCCTAAATGCATTTATCACATTCAAGTTTAATTTCAATACATGATTTTTATGCACAATAAAGCAAATTCAATAAGTCAACTATGTACAATTCACATTCATTCAAAGAAATAACTCATTTAAGCACCAACAAAGTGGTCATTGTGTGCTTAGCCTCAAATCCTCACTTTTAAGTGGGCAAAATAAACTCAGTTCCATGTATTCATCGTACTTCAAAACATACAAAGTTATACATAAATCTAACACAATAGATCAACCAAACCTTCCATACAAATGCCAATTTGCTTAAGTAATACTTAATAAGTAAGAAAGTTTGGAAACACAAAAACACATATTTTGACACAAAAAACTGAAAAATGAAATATTTTTGGATTTTTCATTTTCTGATTTTTTTATTTTTTTTAAAACAAACTAACATTATTGAACACAAAAACCTTACACAAAGAATGAAAAATAAAATATTTGTTAAACATAAACACATATAATTCTCTCTACACTTAAACAAGAGTGAAAGAGGAAAACAAAATACAATAAAAGACATCAAATAACAATAGCAATAAAAACAGAAAATAAAATAATAACAAAAGTTAGGGAGACAAGAAAGTGGCCTGATTTAGAAAGTCGGGGGCCGTTTGGTCAAACAACGACTGCAGAACTAGAGAATATCAGAATTGAAATCTTGATTGTTGCCTTTAGAAGAATTTCAGAAACCATGGCAGACACCAAGAAACGCGATCAATCACCTCCTCTCGAAGATAAAAAAAACACCTCATGTTGGCGAATCATGGACTGCTTCGGAAAAGGCTTGAAGTCTGAGTAGATAGCTTTACCAGCATTGGGATCGGCGGTTGTTGAAGTGGCCAGAGCTTTCCCTTTTCCAACAGCAGTAGCTCAATACGAAGAAGACGGTGGTGGTTGCGGGACCAAACTGTCAGGCCTCTGAGCAGCTAGGTGGTGCGATTGATAGTGCCTGGTGGTTGTTGGTGTGGAGTCTCCTCCGCCGGAGTGGACTGCATGGTTGGTGAAGTTGATGATTCCAGTGACGACAGGGAAGAGGAAGCAAACTTCATATTCACCATTGTAGTGGACTTTGTCTGCGATAATGGAAGAGTGAACGGTGCCGGATCGTGGAAGGATAGTGATGGCTGATCTGCTTTGGGGAAGAAAGATGATGGTAACGGCTGGTAGGTTTAGAAAATGACAATTTATGGGGTGTTGGACTTGGGACCATTTGTGACTTTTGTGTATAAAATTGGTGGGCCTCCTATTATAATAGTGGGAATCCTTGAGCCCAACACCTGATTTTTAAAAGTCTTTGTCTCCTCTTTCCCATATTTGTAATCCACCCACTCCATTATTGCAACGAAATCATCTCCACAAATAGACCACGACTAGACACAAAATCTGGAACAAGAAGAAACTTTATTAACTCACAATAAAATTAAATAAATAACTAAAAATTAAAAAATTTAAAATTAGGTTGCCTCCCAATAAGCACCTTTGTTTAATGTCGTTGGCTAGACCAAGTATGTTTCGAACATATTAAACAATTGGAGAAGGCTCTGGGAGTGGTCTTGGAGAAGGTACATCTTGTATGCAAGTTAAAGTTTTTCCTACAGTTTCCTTGTATCTTCTTTGGTGCCAAATCAATTTGATCCATGAGCTTTGAGTAAGATTCTTGTTGGTGATAGTGGGCAGCGTCTTTTCCTCACTCAAAAACATAGATTTCATATATTTAATCAAGGATCTAAGTTGCAGAATCGGAACTTGCAAAATATAAGGAAAAAGTGTATCCACGGGGCCTCGTTTGGGCAAACGGGAGCTTTCTTGGTTCCTTGAAAACACTTGTATCGAATGCATTGATTGTGGCTCATCCATTATTTTCTCATCCTTCTATTCTTTAACTTCAAAATCTAGTTCTTTACATTCATGGGGTAATGTATTCTCAAGAACAACCGACATGTCATCACATTCCACCACCATTGGCAGGAGCTGTCGTAGGCTCACCAATTTAACCCTATCACTACTATAGTAGCGGTGAGAGGGATCATTCCCACAGGGAAGGGTTGGTTGTTCGGAGACTAATTGTTCACTCAACACTACAAATGAATGAAATTAACAGAAGAAAAGAAGACAAGTGCATGCTAAGTATAAGAAATGCAAAATAAGAATGGAATGGAAAGGTTAGTATGCAAGCACTGTCTTGAGGGATTTCAACATGTACCGATCTCTCCCTAATATCATCGACTTGTGTAGACATATGTGAGGAGATGAAACTGTTAGTGGACTGGGATTGATCAACTTGGTAGTTATCACAACCCCATCTCACAATACTCCCCGAACTTCCCTTGGTAGGGCAAGTTCTTGGCACAATTGGAATTCCCAGATCCCTATTCCTCTATAATGAATCTAATTTAATCCCTGACTATCTCCCTTGGTAGGGCAGCTACCCAGTTCATAACCTCGACCCACAACACAAGAACACTCTTAGACCTTTCCTATGGATTGATGTCAACTGTCAGTGGGTACCGCACAGTCAAAATCACAACATTTACAGGACCTAAGACTCACATATGCATGTTCACGATCAGTTCATGGTATGGTCATTTTTCTTTGGTAAGTCCACACCAATCTCAGTGGGTACCGCAGATTTAATGTGAAATTAAGCTAATGCAGAACATCAAACACAACAAGTACAAAATTATGAACATATATAACACGGATAAATTTCTAAACAAATGTCTCAAATAAGTCGAGATCTGTACAGTCGAGCCCTCAAGACAGCAAAACGTGTGAAAAGGAAATGAGAGAGAAAAACCTAATATAAACTATGAACCCTAATCTAAGGAATGTTATGCTCTGTTATGCGGCCCCCCTTCAATCTGGCTCTTCTCTTTCTTTTATACTTTGCCCCTTGCTGGTTTGGCGCTGTGAATTTCCCAAAAGTTTCCTCCTCTTTTGATGTGTCTTGATCATAATGGTTGAGCTCCCATCTGGTGTGTGAGGTATCCACGTGTCCTGTAATATGTCAATCAGATAAGGAAATGAGATCATGTGCCCAGCACATAACTTAAGCATTAAGGATTGAGAGTGAAATCCCTCAAACACTTGGTGAACAAATAAATATCTGTGTTTGTGCTTACTCACTTGTGTGTGCCAATTCTTGTGCCTTGTATGGTTATGTGTAGCAATGCGTGCTATATGTGCAAATGGGTGTGGAGTGAGATGTATGAATTTATGTGCAAGTGTGCAAGTGAATGCATGAATGAGTGCTAGTGTGTGTGATTGTGCGTGTGTTTTGTGGTGTGTGAGTGTAGTGAGGTTGTGCAAGTGAAATGTGTTGTGTGAGTGAAGTGAGGTTGTGCAAGTGAAATGTGTTGTGTGAGTGAAGTGTTGAGTGATTGTGTGAAGTGTAGTACATTATGTGCAAGTGTAGTGCAATGTGTGCAAGTGTAGTGCATGTGTGTGTTTTAGCGTGTGCTAGTGTGTGATGTGGCACCCGCCACATGTGTGTGAAAGTGAAGGTGTGTGAGTGTGTGTGGTGGCGGGCGCCATGCCCATTTTGTGTTTGTGTGTTGTGAGGTGAATGTGTGCAAGTGTGGCCGAGTGTGACTGTGTGACAAAGGTGAGTTGTGTTGTGTGTGATATGTGTGTGAGCTACGGTGTGTGAGTGTGTGATATGGCGGGCGCCAAGGTGTTTTGCATTTGTGTGTGGCGCCCGCCACATGTGTTTTGTGTTGTGTGTGAGTTTGTGTTGTGTAGTGTATTCAAGTGTGCATGTGTGAGAGGTGAATGCAAGTGTAGTGTAGTGTAAGAATGGTAAGTGCAAGGTTGCATGAAGTGAAATGCAAGTGAATGAAAGTGCAAGTGTAGTGTGTTGAGTGTTTGTGAGATGTGTGTGTGTTTGAGCGTGTGCTAGTGTGTGTTGTGGCGCCAGCCATGGTGTTTTTGTGTGAGTGTTGAGTGAATGGAGTGAATGTGTGTGAAGTGTGGCGAGCTTGAGGGTCTCCAGCCAGCCATGAGTGCTTGTTGAGGGGTTTTGAAGGCTTTCGGCTGCGAATCAGATTTTGTGGTAAACATAAGCAATGTAGATCTCTCTCGTAGCTTTCTATAGGTTCAAGAATCATCAATTTTGGAGGTCTGTATCTCAAGATATGGACAATCTACCAAACTGTGGCAATATGAAGTCAAATATGAAAACCTGAAGGAGCATTTGCAAAGATGCCCCCGTTTCGCCTACTTGCACACAGAATTAGAAGAAAGTTAAAACATAAGAAATGAATTACACTCAAAGAGAATTCTTAATTCTACAGCGTCGGTGTATCTAGGGTACTTCGACCCGCATTGAATGCCGGTCCGCTCGTTGAAGATAAAAGTACATCTTCCAGAACATCCAAGATTTCCTCATTTGGATTACTATTGAGAAAGTTGCACTCAAATGAAATAGCACTACCAATTCTGCCCAACTTCAAACTAAGCAAAATAGACATATTTAGGTTTCACTCAAATTCTCACACACCATTTAAGCCTTTTTAAACTCTTTCCTTGTCATTTAACATCGAACACACATTTGCCTCATTTTATCATCATTTTTTTGTCTTTTTCACTATTTTAGCACATCAAGTTGCAAACCACATAAATGCACAACGTAACACATAACACCACATAAATATATTGAAAAACAAGTCAAAAGCTTAAGTGAAATAAGACATATAAGTTGGTATAAAACCAACTTATCAAACTCCCCCACACTTAAACTTTTGCTCGTCCCGAGCAAAATAGAAATTATAAGCTTTTCTACCATTTGCAACACACAGCACTTGTAACATCGTTATCCTGTCCAATCCTGAAAGTTTTCGCATGCACGAAATCTTTTTCATTTTTTTCCAGTTTCAGAATTTCACTTAAGTTCATACTAATTGTCAATCAAGGGACAATGAATAAAGACCAAGTTGTCAACGTGATGTGTGTGCTGAGAGTTTTCATGGTCATCCTCTCCATTTATACAAAGTACTCAAGCAAACACTTTATTAGAAATTCTTGCACTACAGTCTGTTGTCCACACACACTAACACTCAGCACATAGAGATCAATGGTATTTATTCACATAACTCTTTTGAGGTTTTTCCTCTTTCTTTTTGTGTGCACATTAGTGCATAAATATTTTCAAACTTACCGCACTTTGGTGCTTGGCTGCCAGGGTTTTATGGCTCTTTTTTCCCTTTATTTGCCACAGGCTTTTTCTTTTTCCCACATCTTTTCTCCCACACCTCATGTCCATGTGTGTCTTCAATAGACTATACACTCAAATGCAAGAACAAATGTTTACGAGTAGAATGCACAAATAAGATCAAATAACACGTAAATCCTCTCTTGTGTCAAAGGATTTGTTGGCATCTCTATCTTACCTTAATATTATGCCTTGACCAATAATATTTATTAATCGAATGAGTTCTGAAACCAGCTAATACAAAATTTAGCATGCAAAATGGATGAAAAATAAGAATAGATTGGACGAGGCATTGTAATTGTTGGTGTTGCAAATGGACTAAGACAGATTTTGCTCAACACAAAACACAGCACTTTCACATTTATTGCATTATTTCACACTAGACACAAAATCACACAACCTATATGAATACTACTATAAACCACACCACCACTAACTTCCCTTAACACATACACAGGCAACACATCAAATTAAGTTCAAAGGTATACCGTGCCTAGCACAACTTCAGCAAACAACATAACACATCATCGTGTACAAACATCACCAGTAGAAGAGCTAACCAAGCTAGCATAAAACATAAAATATTTCATGAAGGGAAATAAGCATATGAATCTTCAAAGGCATAAAACATAGCAAACATCTCCTCCCCCACACTTGAAATTTACATTATTCCCAATGTAAACTAAAAGAATAGGTTCAGGAACTCCCTCATATTTGTAGACTGTAACATCCAATGTTTGCTGGGTTGAGTGCCTTTGTCCTTAACTTTTCCTTCATGACTATAGTGCGTTAAACTCCATATGCACCATGCTCAACAACCTTAGTTCTCCTTTGGTCAGCCCTTTGCACTTTCAGACCCCCACACTTGGACTCATGAATCCTTGCATCAAAAGCACACAACTCACTATATGTATAAATCATACATTCATGTAGCACTCTAACCACGTTTTCTATTTTATAGTAGAACTCCATGCAATAAAGGCGTCCCAATAATGCACTATGTTCATGGCTCGTTTAAACCTCACACATGGTTATCTCTTCACATTTTCTTCAATATGCATGAGAGCCCAAGCAACTAGACAATATTCATCTCATATAAGACCATGAAAGTTCAAGAAGGTATGTCCCATAAAGACTAGAATTCAATAAATCACAAGGGAATGAGCTCATACCTTCTACTGTACAAATATGAGTGAATAGTGACTTGTTGGACACTTGGTGTTAAAGTGGTGGTGCTACATAAATAGACTGTGCGTGTGAATTGTGGCTTGTGATGTACAAGATAGTAGAGAAAAAGTGTGGTGTGCAAGTGAGTGCCATACCAAGACCTTGATCTTGGTGGTGTATAATATGTTCTGTTAATAGCACTTTGAAACAGCTTCCCCACACTTGGCATTTGAGAGGCTTTTGCTTGGAGCTCCTACACACAAGGGACAACATGCTACGTTAAACAAAACAAAAACAAATGCAAAGTAAGAATTCAAACAACCATTTATTCAAGCAAAGTAGAATGAGTAGTTCTGGGTTTATTCAGTCTCCAGCTAGACTTTATTCATGAAACATCTTTCTCAAGATTCAGAGTATCCATCTCTGTACCAGAAAAATGCTCTTTCACAAGAGCTCCTTTTCCTCCAGTAGGGAACTGGACAAATATTTTTAAGACAGAGGTGTTGGAGTTCATGCACATGGGAAACAATCTCAACAAATTCTAATTTAAACCACGTATGCTCCCCTATAGGGAACTCCTCTTTCACTTCTTCCACCACCTTTGGCTCTAAACCCCTGCAAGGCTCAACCACAGATTGTTCATCCATAGTCTCAACAAATTCATCAGTAATTTCAAAAATGGATGCATCAACAAAGCAATTCTCTACCATGTTAGCTATTTCTTTGCAAAGCATTAAATCTTCATCATGCAAACTAACATGGGTAGCATTCTGAGTCTTTCCTTTGTTAACAAAATTGGGTTCACTATGCACATTCAACAAAGATATCTCAACATTCTCTATTTGTTGGTCACCATTTACAGCTTCAGATTCATTCACAATTTTAGGAGTTGGTGATTCAACAAAGTGCTCAGAGATCATGTTGTCATTTTCATTAGCATGTGCAGTATCATTTTCATTCATGCTCTCACATGGCTCAATGAGAGGTATCTCAGTATATTTCATAGGGCATTCAAGTGAAGGAGAAGTATCTAAAAAGAGTCTAGCAACATTATTTTGTTCATGAAAGTATCTCCCTATTTTGGCAGTAAGAAACCAAAAGTCCCTAAATTCATCATATGTAAGCTCATCACAAGAGACATCATTCTCATCAGAAGGACTCAAATGTTCATGCACAACAGAATCATCATCAGAGCACTCATGTACAACCTCCCCAACATTTGTGGATTCCATCTCTCTTGGATACTTTAAACCACAATTAACATTTGCATTCATATCAAAATGATTTTCCTCAAGAGTTGGTGTTTCAGTAGGGAGAGATATACCTTCTGAGTGGCTTTGAACATTGACGCGAGGTAAATTTACATATAATATTGCCGTGGTTGTATTTACTCTCGACTCAAATTAAATTCACTACACAACCCCTTTTTAGGTAGTAGTATAGCGAGTTCGAACCCACAGGGAAGTTAATTTATTGAAATGTGGTAAAATGAAGTGTAAATTCTTTAGGTTTTGATTAACTAAAAACTGTCCAAATTCCAACATAAAAATATCAATAAAATTAAATAAATAAAAACACTTGGTTTTCAAAACAACAAATGATCAAAAGTATTCCTGGGATGATTTCGAGGGTTATAAAAATATTTCATGTATTTGTTCTATTTATGGAAATATGAAATTAAGGATAAACAACTTTTCTCATACCTTCCTTGTGGCTATTAAGGTAAGGTTTGATTTAATTATTTATCTATTTAAGTATTAATCAATTTCTTAAATCCTCCTTGTGGCTATTAAGGTAAGATTTAATTCATTAATTAACCTAAAATCTTGTGCATCATCCAACTTTCCAAACACTCAAGTTCAATTATTCCTTTTGGCTATCAAGGCAACAATCAAGCTAGGCACACTTATGTTAAATCATTTTACTTTAATTCTCCCTTGTGGCTATTAAGGTGAGAGTTAAATTAACTTGACTTAACAAATTCACAACTTTCCTCACAAGATTTCAAACAATCCACTCTAACCTCCTTGTGGCTATTAAGGTAAATTAGAGCAAATTATTCTTAAATAATTTGCTGCACTTTTCAAAGTATTCATCACACATGATTGATCAAGTCAAGTATGACTAATTAAGCTCACAACAAAACTCAACTCACAACAATCCATAAAATAGAACTAACATGAATTTAAGTACATAAACCCTCTACATCATCCCAGGAATACAAAATAATTTAGCCAAGCATAATCATCTCAAACATCATAATATATAAGATTAAGAACAATATTGGTATCATTAATACAAAGGAAAGAAAACACCTTGGAGAATCACTCCTTGGAAGAATCCTTGTCTTTGAATATATGAAATCCAACTCCAATGATGTATCAAAGATTTGCTATTACAATCCTTACAATATCAAATTATCAAAAGAGATGAAAACCATGAATTGTACAAAGTAAAATGTGAAGTCTTCCCTTGAAGCTCTCTTTCTTCTCTTCTTCACACTTTCCTTAGCTATAGAATGGAATGGCATATGGATTGAATGCTCCCCTCTAGCTTTTTTTTGTCTTCTAATACATCCAAAATGAGCTCCATCAACTGTGCTACCGACAATTCATCAACCAATGATAATTTTTGGTCAATTGTTTAAGTTGACAAAAATGGCAAAAATAATATATATTATTATGCCTCGGCGTCGCGACGCATAGGGTCGCGCGTCGCGACGCCCACACGCGTCGCGACGCCTAAGCTATTGGGCGTCGCGACACGGAGAATTTATTTCTCTGCCATGTTTTGATGCTCTGTGCGTCGCGACGCAGATGATTGTGTTCCTGGGCGTCGCGACGCAGAGGAGTTTTCCCCTTTTTAGCGATTTTCTTCTCATTTTTCTCCATTCTTTGTCGGTTTAGCTTTTTCCTTGACTTCTTTCCTCCAATGTACAATATGGTCGTCAAACCTACAATTTAAACATTAAAACAAATCAAACGGAACAAAAACGATCAAAGAGTTAAGCGTAATTGTTATATAAAAGGTGAATAAATTCACCTTATCAATTTCCCCCACACTTAACCTTTGTTCGTCCCCGAACAAACCAAATTAAAACAACAATCCAACATAATTCATATAACTTCACATAAAACTTAACAATCAACAACAAAATGTATCCAACTTTTTCAACTTGTTCTAAAAATAAGTGTCACAAAATCGCCTCATAATCGAAAGCATTTTAATGTCAAGTACTCATAATATGCATCTCCAAAAAAAATTATCAAAACATGTTAATGTACTAATTTAAACACGTTGAGTCAATCATGTGTGTGTGTGCGGTAGGTTCCATTTAAGTTCATAACTTATCCACAACTATGCCATAAATTAGGGCTCCAACAACTCAGTTTTAGTTTCAACTTTTCCTCACTATTCAAAATTAAATTCAATATTAGCTCATTTACATGAGGATTCACTCGGCGAACCTTAAGGCTCATAGATAATCACTCGTTCCCCCAGACTGTCACTTTTTATTAGGATATCTCATTGGAAGTCCCGTGACATCCACCTGGGGTACTGTCTCACCTTAGGGTTTTAGACCCATTCCCACTCATGCAAGTTCTCTATTAACTTTTCGTTTAAGAGCAGTCTCGCAGAGGAGTGGCAATATATATAGCCTGCATATATACAACAAGCTTAAAATATCAAAACATTAATTCATTAAAGATCACCATCTTAAGCGAGTTATATAAATTGAAACTAAACCAAATGTCAGAAACACACTAATCTATTTTATAGCCACAAACTTGTCATTCCCTTAAATAGTCCCCCTAAGTGCATAGAAATGATTGACTCAAAATGCTAAACTTTCCATTAACCATTTGACTCATTTCGAATAGCATAATATTTTCCTATCCCACATTAAATTTTCCAATAAAATCAAATCATCGGCATCATAACACTTATCATATTAAGAAGAAAATTTAAGAAGTTGGATACCACACATAAAACCCTAATATTATTATGCAAAGAATGCTACTTCTTAGCATTTTTATTTCCAAAACTCACAACAATTTAAATTAAATTCTTCCAACACAAAACCAAATTCCATTAACTCTAAATACCATAAAAAAAATCAACAAAAATTCCAAACACAATAAAAACACTTTCCATAAAAAGTCAAACCAATCATACCACACCAAACAGAAGATTTAACTAAATCCAAAATCCAAACAATCAAACAACCACAAGTAGCTAAAAATCCACAAACCAGAAATATTCAACCAAAATATTAAAAACCCAAAATAAACAAAATAACCAAAATGTAGCAAAATATAGCATATAGCATCCACGAGATACTCGCACGTCAAAATTTGATGCGAGGTAAATTTACATATAATATTGCCGTGGTTGTATTTACTCTCGACTCAAATTAAATTCACTACACAACCCCTTTTTAGGTAGTAGTATAGCGAGTTCGAACCCACAGGGAAGTTAATTTATTGAAATGTGGTAAAATGAAGTGTAAATTCTTTAGGTTTTGATTAACTAAAAACTGTCCAAATTCCAACATAAAAATATCAATAAAATTAAATAAATAAAAACACTTGGTTTTCAAAACAACAAATGATCAAAAGTATTCCTGGGATGATTTCGAGGGTTATAAAAATATTTCATGTATTTGTTCTATTTATGGAAATATGAAATTAAGGATAAACAACTTTTCTCATACCTTCCTTGTGGCTATTAAGGTAAGGTTTGATTTAATTATTTATCTATTTAAGTATTAATCAATTTCTTAAATCCTCCTTGTGGCTATTAAGGTAAGATTTAATTCATTAATTAACCTAAAATCTTGTGCATCATCCAACTTTCCAAACACTCAAGTTCAATTATTCCTTTTGGCTATCAAGGCAACAATCAAGCTAGGCACACTTATGTTAAATCATTTTACTTTAATTCTCCCTTGTGGCTATTAAGGTGAGAGTTAAATTAACTTGACTTAACAAATTCACAACTTTCCTCACAAGATTTCAAACAATCCACTCTAACCTCCTTGTGGCTATTAAGGTAAATTAGAGCAAATTATTCTTAAATAATTTGCTGCACTTTTCAAAGTATTCATCACACATGATTGATCAAGTCAAGTATGACTAATTAAGCTCACAACAAAACTCAACTCACAACAATCCATAAAATAGAACTAACATGAATTTAAGTACATAAACCCTCTACATCATCCCAGGAATACAAAATAATTTAGCCAAGCATAATCATCTCAAACATCATAATATATAAGATTAAGAACAATATTGGTATCATTAATACAAAGGAAAGAAAACACCTTGGAGAATCACTCCTTGGAAGAATCCTTGTCTTTGAATATATGAAATCCAACTCCAATGATGTATCAAAGATTTGCTATTACAATCCTTACAATATCAAATTATCAAAAGAGATGAAAACCATGAATTGTACAAAGTAAAATGTGAAGTCTTCCCTTGAAGCTCTCTTTCTTCTCTTCTTCACACTTTCCTTAGCTATAGAATGGAATGGCATATGGATTGAATGCTCCCCTCTAGCTTTTTTTTGTCTTCTAATACATCCAAAATGAGCTCCATCAACTGTGCTACCGACAATTCATCAACCAATGATAATTTTTGGTCAATTGTTTAAGTTGACAAAAATGGCAAAAATAATATATATTATTATGCCTCGGCGTCGCGACGCATAGGGTCGCGCGTCGCGACGCCCACACGCGTCGCGACGCCTAAGCTATTGGGCGTCGCGACACGGAGAATTTATTTCTCTGCCATGTTTTGATGCTCTGTGCGTCGCGACGCAGATGATTGTGTTCCTGGGCGTCGCGACGCAGAGGAGTTTTCCCCTTTTTAGCGATTTTCTTCTCATTTTTCTCCATTCTTTGTCGGTTTAGCTTTTTCCTTGACTTCTTTCCTCCAATGTACAATATGGTCGTCAAACCTACAATTTAAACATTAAAACAAATCAAACGGAACAAAAACGATCAAAGAGTTAAGCGTAATTGTTATATAAAAGGTGAATAAATTCACCTTATCAATTTCCCCCACACTTAACCTTTGTTCGTCCCCGAACAAACCAAATTAAAACAACAATCCAACATAATTCATATAACTTCACATAAAACTTAACAATCAACAACAAAATGTATCCAACTTTTTCAACTTGTTCTAAAAATAAGTGTCACAAAATCGCCTCATAATCGAAAGCATTTTAATGTCAAGTACTCATAATATGCATCTCCAAAAAAAATTATCAAAACATGTTAATGTACTAATTTAAACACGTTGAGTCAATCATGTGTGTGTGTGCGGTAGGTTCCATTTAAGTTCATAACTTATCCACAACTATGCCATAAATTAGGGCTCCAACAACTCAGTTTTAGTTTCAACTTTTCCTCACTATTCAAAATTAAATTCAATATTAGCTCATTTACATGAGGATTCACTCGGCGAACCTTAAGGCTCATAGATAATCACTCGTTCCCCCAGACTGTCACTTTTTATTAGGATATCTCATTGGAAGTCCCGTGACATCCACCTGGGGTACTGTCTCACCTTAGGGTTTTAGACCCATTCCCACTCATGCAAGTTCTCTATTAACTTTTCGTTTAAGAGCAGTCTCGCAGAGGAGTGGCAATATATATAGCCTGCATATATACAACAAGCTTAAAATATCAAAACATTAATTCATTAAAGATCACCATCTTAAGCGAGTTATATAAATTGAAACTAAACCAAATGTCAGAAACACACTAATCTATTTTATAGCCACAAACTTGTCATTCCCTTAAATAGTCCCCCTAAGTGCATAGAAATGATTGACTCAAAATGCTAAACTTTCCATTAACCATTTGACTCATTTCGAATAGCATAATATTTTCCTATCCCACATTAAATTTTCCAATAAAATCAAATCATCGGCATCATAACACTTATCATATTAAGAAGAAAATTTAAGAAGTTGGATACCACACATAAAACCCTAATATTATTATGCAAAGAATGCTACTTCTTAGCATTTTTATTTCCAAAACTCACAACAATTTAAATTAAATTCTTCCAACACAAAACCAAATTCCATTAACTCTAAATACCATAAAAAAAATCAACAAAAATTCCAAACACAATAAAAACACTTTCCATAAAAAGTCAAACCAATCATACCACACCAAACAGAAGATTTAACTAAATCCAAAATCCAAACAATCAAACAACCACAAGTAGCTAAAAATCCACAAACCAGAAATATTCAACCAAAATATTAAAAACCCAAAATAAACAAAATAACCAAAATGTAGCAAAATATAGCATATAGCATCCACGAGATACTCGCACGTCAAAATTTGATGCGAGGTAAATTTACATATAATATTGCCGTGGTTGTATTTACTCTCGACTCAAATTAAATTCACTACACAACCCCTTTTTAGGTAGTAGTATAGCGAGTTCGAACCCACAGGGAAGTTAATTTATTGAAATGTGGTAAAATGAAGTGTAAATTCTTTAGGTTTTGATTAACTAAAAACTGTCCAAATTCCAACATAAAAATATCAATAAAATTAAATAAATAAAAACACTTGGTTTTCAAAACAACAAATGATCAAAAGTATTCCTGGGATGATTTCGAGGGTTATAAAAATATTTCATGTATTTGTTCTATTTATGGAAATATGAAATTAAGGATAAACAACTTTTCTCATACCTTCCTTGTGGCTATTAAGGTAAGGTTTGATTTAATTATTTATCTATTTAAGTATTAATCAATTTCTTAAATCCTCCTTGTGGCTATTAAGGTAAGATTTAATTCATTAATTAACCTAAAATCTTGTGCATCATCCAACTTTCCAAACACTCAAGTTCAATTATTCCTTTTGGCTATCAAGGCAACAATCAAGCTAGGCACACTTATGTTAAATCATTTTACTTTAATTCTCCCTTGTGGCTATTAAGGTGAGAGTTAAATTAACTTGACTTAACAAATTCACAACTTTCCTCACAAGATTTCAAACAATCCACTCTAACCTCCTTGTGGCTATTAAGGTAAATTAGAGCAAATTATTCTTAAATAATTTGCTGCACTTTTCAAAGTATTCATCACACATGATTGATCAAGTCAAGTATGACTAATTAAGCTCACAACAAAACTCAACTCACAACAATCCATAAAATAGAACTAACATGAATTTAAGTACATAAACCCTCTACATCATCCCAGGAATACAAAATAATTTAGCCAAGCATAATCATCTCAAACATCATAATATATAAGATTAAGAACAATATTGGTATCATTAATACAAAGGAAAGAAAACACCTTGGAGAATCACTCCTTGGAAGAATCCTTGTCTTTGAATATATGAAATCCAACTCCAATGATGTATCAAAGATTTGCTATTACAATCCTTACAATATCAAATTATCAAAAGAGATGAAAACCATGAATTGTACAAAGTAAAATGTGAAGTCTTCCCTTGAAGCTCTCTTTCTTCTCTTCTTCACACTTTCCTTAGCTATGGAATGGAATGGCATATGGATTGAATGCTCCCCTCTAGCTTTTTTTTGTCTTCTAATACATCCAAAATGAGCTCCATCAACTGTGCTACCGACAATTCATCAACCAATGATAATTTTTGGTCAATTGTTTAAGTTGACAAAAATGGCAAAAATAATATATATTATTATGCCTCGGCGTCGCGACGCATAGGGTCGCGCGTCGCGACGCCCACACGCGTCGCGACGCCTAAGCTATTGGGCGTCGCGACACGGAGAATTTATTTCTCTGCCATGTTTTGATGCTCTGTGCGTCGCGACGCAGATGATTGTGTTCCTGGGCGTCGCGACGCAGAGGAGTTTTCCCCTTTTTAGCGATTTTCTTCTCATTTCTCTCCATTCTTTGTCGGTTTAGCTTTTTCCTTGACTTCTTTCCTCCAATGTACAATATGGTCGTCAAACCTACAATTTAAACATTAAAACAAATCAAACGGAACAAAAACGATCAAAGAGTTAAGCGTAATTGTTATATAAAAGGTGAATAAATTCACCTTATCAATTTCCCCCACACTTAACCTTTGTTCGTCCCCGAACAAACCAAATTAAAACAACAATCCAACATAATTCATATAACTTCACATAAAACTTAACAATCAACAACAAAATGTATCCAACTTTTTCAACTTGTTCTAAAAATAAGTGTCACAAAATCGCCTCATAATCAAAAGCATTTTAATGTCAAGTACTCATAATATGCATCTCCAAAAAAAATTATCAAAACATGTTAATGTACTAATTTAAACACGTTGAGTCAATCATGTGTGTGTGTGCGGTAGGTTCCATCTAAGTTCATAACTTATCCACAACTATGCCATAAATTAGGGCTCCAACAACTCAGTTTTAGTTTCAACTTTTCCTCACTATTCAAAATTAAATTCAATATTAGCTCATTTACATGAGGATTCACTCGGCGAACCTTAAGGCTCATAGATAATCACTCGTTCCCCCAGACTGTCACTTTTTATTAGGATATCTCATTGGAAGTCCCGTGACATCCACCTGGGGTACTGTCTCACCTTAGGGTTTTAGACCCATTCCCACTCATGCAAGTTCTCTATTAACTTTTCGTTTAAGAGCAGTCTCGCAGAGGAGTGGCAATATATATAGCCTGCATATATACAACAAGCTTAAAATATCAAAACATTAATTCATTAAAGATCACCATCTTAAGCGAGTTATATAAATTGAAACTAAACCAAATGTCAGAAACACACTAATCTATTTTATAGCCACAAACTTGTCATTCCCTTAAATAGTCCCCCTAAGTGCATAGAAATGATTGACTCAAAATGCTAAACTTTCCATTAACCATTTGACTCATTTCGAATAGCATAATATTTTCCTATCCCACATTAAATTTTCCAATAAAATCAAATCATCGGCATCATAACACTTATCATATTAAGAAGAAAATTTAAGAAGTTGGATACCACACATAAAACCCTAATGTTATTATGCAAAGAATGCTACTTCTTAGCATTTTTATTTCCAAAACTCACAACAATTTAAATTAAATTCTTCCAACACAAAACCAAATTCCATTAACTCTAAATACCATAAAAAAAATCAACAAAAATTCCAAACACAATAAAAACACTTTCCATAAAAAGTCAAACCAATCATACCACACCAAACAGAAGATTTAACTAAATCCAAAATCCAAACAATCAAACAACCACAAGTAGCTAAAAATCCACAAACCAGAAATATTCAACCAAAATATTAAAAACCCAAAATAAACAAAATAACCAAAATGTAGCAAAATATAGCATATAGCATCCACGAGATACTCGCACGTCCCCCACACTTGGAATACACATTGTCCTCAATGTGTTCATATGTAGACTCCATCTAGTCACGTGGGGCATCGTCAGAAGGAGGTGGCTGAGAATCGGTGTTCTCGCCGCGCGATATCTGCCACTGTCGAGTCATCTGGCCCACAACGTCGGAGATGTGCGTCATTTGACTAGAAAGGTTGGCAAAAACCATCTCCATCTGATCAAAGCGAGAATCAAAATGTGCCTCGATCGTATCTAAGCGTGAATGAACACCTGCGAAAGTATTGAGGCGTCTAGGTGGTGGTGGGGATGGTGGAGGCTGCTGCTCCTGCTGCTCCTGCTCCTCATTATCGGTCTCGCCTTCTTCCTCTTGCTGCTGCTCCTGCTCAAGCTGTTGTCGCGCATTCGGACCTTGCTGCTCATACACACTGCTTTTATAACCATTATACATAGCAGTGGTAATTACCTCTCGAACCCCACAGAGTTCGTCAGTGGGTAGAGCCTGAACTCCTGCAGCATAACAAATGGCAGTGATCATCGAGGGATAGTACAGACCTGTCTGCTTAAATCGACGCGTCTTCTTTATCTCAATATCCATGATTTCGCCCACGTCGATAGAAAAACCTTTCTGTATGGCATAGTTCAAGATCGCCTTATCCATGTTCATCGATGATTGGTGCCTGCTTGGGATAAGTTTGCCAATTATGAAATAATGCCAACCCTTCGTGACCTTCGTCATGTACTGCAGCTTGAGCTTGACAATTTCTAGGACTTCCGCAGCTTGGACCCATGGCATCCCAGTAATAGTGGAGTAGACTTGTGGAATACTGATGTGACCACGAACAAGATTACGATATCCACTATCGATTTCATCATGCAAGCCATAGTATTCGTTGAACTTTGTTCGTCCAACTGCCACATCCTTGCCACGGATCTGCAAAACACCATCTCTAGCATATATATAGTTGGCGTAAAACTCTCTCACCAACGTAGCATTACCACCCTGCGGTTGAGCGCACAACTGTTGCCAACGCGTTCTTGTAATTTGTGTAGAGATAGGCGCAGTAGTTATTTGAAGACCGCGCTCCTCCACCATTGGCTTTGTCGCCAAATGCTCGTCATGATGCTTTTGAGCCTCCGCATTCATGAAACGGAAGCTATCGAATGCAGCTGGCGGTGGTGGTGGTAGAGGATTTGCTCCATCTCTACCCGATCGTGTCCTTTTTAATGCCATTTCTATAAAAAGAATAAAAACCAATTATAAATACAAAAACAAATGTTTAAAGTACAAATTACACCATAACATACACATTCCCCCACACTTATTCTACATTCAAACCTTAAAATGAGGAATGTGTAAACCCAAATACAAACAAATAAACACCAATTAAAATCAATTCCACAAAGTGTTAATGGCATGTTTATGTGCATCCAAAGATAAAAATTTATCAAACACTTTGAACTTAAAACAAAATTCTTCCAAAAGTTCAACAAAATTCCATCAAGAATCAGTTTTGGTTCCAAAAGCTTGATAATTACACATTTTAACAAACATATAACATGCATTGTGCAAATTATGCACAAAAAGGTGTAAAAATACACTCAAAACTCATTGAAGCATTTCACCAAACACATGGTATGCATAATGACGTATTCATGTCCAAGACAAAGTTACTATCAATTTCACCAACCAAAAACCAAATCAATATGATCATAACAATCTTTATAGCAAATAATAATCATCACACGATCAAATTAAATCAAAATCTAGGCATGAAATTCCATTTTGTTCAAATTCGTCCAAAAATTTAGATAATGAATTTCAACAATCCTAAATTTCAATACAATCATTAAAATCATCATCACAATATGTTGACAATAACAATGTAGTATTAGCAACACAATCAAACACAAGCTTGTAACGAAATTCAAAAAGAAAATCCGAAAATTACCTCTTGAAGAACATAAATTGAAATTCGAAAATACTTGTGTATTGTGTTGTTATGAGACCGTGTACACCTTCCAAATCACTCCAAGAACAAATTGCAAACACCAAATTTCAACGAATTCAACACGAAATTCGTATTTTGGAATTTGGTGTTCTTGGAAAAATTATGAAAATTTGGAGAATTTTGGATTTTGATTCGATCAATTGTTATGTTTTTGGTGTTTAAACGATCCTTGGACAATTTAGAACACTTCTATGAAATGATTTTCACAAAAAATTTTAAAGAAAAGAAAAAGGGTTGAGAGGATTTTGGGTATAGGGTTTAAAAATTTTGAAAAACGCTTAGGTTCAAGCGTTTATTCGAAATTGTTCACCGGTGTCGCGACGCACATAATGGGCGTCGCGACGCTGGAGAGCTATAAAATGGCCAGAGAATTCGTACCCACGTGTCGCGACGTTGAAGTTATGGGCGTCGCGACGCGTGTGATATATACCTGGGCGTCGCGACGCCAATCATTAGCGTCGCGACGCTGATGAGCCAAAAAGTTGGCAGAGAATTTACATCCCTGTGTCGCGACGTTGAAGTTATGCGCGTCGCGACGCAGGGAAATTTGTCTCTCCTTTGCCATTTTTCTTCATCCTCACGTCTTTTCCCTTCTCCAACCTACACATATAAACACTTTTATCAAAAACAACATCAAGTTAATGGAATTTTCACACAAATTATTCAAGAAAACAAAACCATATGAAATATAAACTTAAAAATTTAAAACAAATTGGGTTGCCTCCCAAGAAGCGCTTTAGTTTTCGTCGAAAGCTCGACGCCTATTTTTCTTCATTTTTCTCTTGGTGCCTCCTCAAGAGACACTTTTTCAATGGCTTGAAGAACTTTTTCGTCTTGTGATAGATAAATCTTCAATCTTTGACCATTGACAATAAAAGTATTGCCATTCTTCTCATTCACAAGCTCTACCGTACCATATGGAAAAACTTCTCTCACTTTGAAAGGACCATGCCATCTTGATTTAAGCTTTCCCGGAAATAATCTCAGCTTTGAATTGTACACAAGCACAAGCTGCCCTGGTTGGAATTCCTTGAATAATATCCTCTTATCATGCCATTTCTTTGTCCTCTCCTTATAAAGAGCTGCACTCTGATAAGCATTGAACCGGAATTCATCCAATTCATTCAATTCAAATAACCGTTGTGCAGCTGCCTTTCCATAATCCATTTTCAATTCTTTAAGAGCCCAAAAAGTCTTGTACTCCAGCTCGACCGGTAAATGGCAGGCTTTACCGAAAACCATTCGGTAAGGAGATGTACCAATAGGAGTTTTGAAAGCGGTACGATACGCCCATAGAGAATCATCTAACTTTGTCGCCCAATCTTTCCTAGAAGGTTTCACAACCTTCTCCAGGATTCTCTTAATCTCCCTATTAGATATCTCAACCTGACCACTTGTTTGTGGATGATAAGGTGTCGCCACCTTATGTCGGACTCCATATTTGTTCAATAAGGCTTGAAAAGCCTTATTACAAAAATGCTTGCCTCCATCACTAATGATAGCTCGTGGTGTTCCATATCGAGTGAAAATATGCTTCTTGATAAAACTCACCACTCTTTTGGCATCACTAGTCGGTACCGCAATTGCCTCAACCCATTTGGAAACATAATCCACAGCTACGAGGATATATGAGTTCCCATTCGACTTTGGAAATGGTCCCATGAAGTCTATGCCCCAAACGTCAAAAATTTCTACTTCCATGATGTTGTTTAAGGGCATCTCATTTCTCCACGAAATATTCCCTGTTCTTTGGCATTCATTACAGTACTTAATCCACTCATGAGTGTCATGAAATAGCCTTGGCCAATAATAGCCTGACTGTAACACTTTGTATGCTGTTCTTCTTCCACCAAAATGTCCCCCGTAATCAGATTCGTGGCATGACCTTAAAATTTCCTTTTGATGTTCCTCAGGAACACACCTTCTAATCATCTGGTCACTACACACTTTGAAAAGATAAGGCTCATCCCAAATATAATACTTGGCATCATGTATGAGTCTTTTCTTTTGTTGGGCAGACAAATGAGATGGAAGCCTTTGTGATACGACATAGTTTGCTATGTCAACATACCACGGGACTTGACTGGCTTCTCCTACAAGAAATAATTGTTCATCTGGATAGAGTTCTTTGATTAAAGTATGAATATCTTCTTCCAAATGCTCATGTCTTTCCAAACGGGAAAGGTGATCGGCAACATGATTTTCCGCTCCCTTTTTATCCCGAATTTCTAGGTCAAATTCTTGGAGTAATAAAACCCATCGAATTAGCCTTGGTTTTGCATCCTTTTTCGCCATCAAGTATCTTATTGCTGCATGATCGGTATAAATTATCACCTTGGCTCCCAGCAAATAAGATCTAAACCTGTCCACAGCAAAGACAACCGCCAACATTTCTTTCTCAGTAGTAGTGTAATTACACTGAGCAGAGTCTAACAACCGACTGGCATAATGAATGGTATGAAAAACTTTGTCCTTCCTTTGACCAAGGACTGCTCCAATAGCATAGTCGCTTGCATCGCACATGATCTCAAAAGGGAAACCCCAATTAGGAGGTTGAATGATCGGTGCTGACACCAATTGATTTTTAAGGAAGTCAAAAGCTTCCTTACAATCATTGTCAAAAATGAATACTGTATCCTTTTCCAATAAATGGCACAATGGTTTCGTGATTTTTGAAAAATCACGAATAAATCGCCTATAGAATCCAGCATGGCCTAAAAAGCTTCGAACTCCCCTAACATTGGTAGGATAAGGAAGTTTCGAAATAACCTCCAATTTCGCTTTGTCAACTTCCATGCCAGTAGCTGAAATTTTATGCCCAAGCACGATTCCTTCTTGTACCATGAATTGGCATTTCTCCCAATTGAGTACCAAGTTTGATTCTATACATCTTTGGAGAACTTTTGCAAGATTTACCAAACACCGTTCAAAAGAATGGCCAAATACCGAAAAATCATCCATGAAAACCTCAATTATGTTTTCCACCATGTCGTGGAAAATGGCCATCATGCATCGTTGAAATGTAGCCGGTGCATTGCATAAGCCAAATGGCATCCTTTTAAATGCAAAAGTTCCAAACGGGCAAGTGAATGTAGTCTTGTCTTGGTCCCTTGGATCAATTGTGATTTGATTATACCCGGAATACCCATCCAAAAAACAATAGAAGAGATAGCCAGAAATCCTGTCAAGAACTTGATCAAGAAAAGGAAGAGGGAAATGATCTTTCCTTGTTGCTTTGTTGAGCTTCCTATAATCCATGCATACTCTCCAAGCATTTGTAACTCTAGTTGCCAACAATTCATCATTTTCAGTTTTGACAACCGTTACACCTCCCTTCTTCGGAACACATTGAACAGGACTAACCCATTCACTGTCAGAAATTGCATAGATCATACCAAAGTCCAACAACTTGATTACTTCCTTCTTGACCACCTCCATCATAGCTGGGTTTAACCGACGTTGCCTATCACGAACAGGATTTGCCCCATCTTCAAGGAGAATTTTGTGCATACAAATCGAAGGGCTAATTCCTTTGATATCCGCGATTGTCCAACCAATTGCACCTTGATATAATTTCAGAACTTTAATCAACTCCTCTTCTTGCCAATTTTCCAATGAAGATGATATCACCACAGGCAAAGTATTATTATTTCCACAGAAATGCATATTGAGTTGTGGTGGAAGAGGGATTTAGTTCCAGCTTGGTGGTTCCTCGAATTGATGGGTTTCATTTTGTTCTCCCTGCAATCTAAAACCTCAATAGGCCTCACCTCAGTGGGCACTTCACAAGGATCATCCATTAGTTCATCAAAGAAGAATCAAGAAAAACCATTTCAACCAAATTTTGTAATTCCCATGCAATATTTTCATCAATTTTCAACAATTCAGAATTTAAAACATGCATTGAGGAATCATGAATATCAACACTACATAATTTCATGGCATTATTTTCAGCAATTACATTTTCAACAACATCCACAAAAAACAAGTATTAACATCCCTTGGATGCTTCATGGCATAATTAACGTTAAATGTTACCTCTTCGCATTACACGAAAGGTAATTAGTCTTGCTCCTTACACCAATCAATGCATCTCCGGTGGGCTAAAAATGGTCTCCCAAAAAATAAGAGGAACTTTCTTCATCTTCCTCCATGTCAAGAATAATAAAGTCCACCGGAATTGTGAACTTATCCACAACTACCAAAACATCTTCAATAATACCCATTGGAGTGATAATTGATCTATCCGCCAATTGAAGAGTTATAGCCACTGGTTTAATCTTTTCTCCCATTCCAACACTTATGGCTATAGAGTAAGGCATCAAATTGATTCCAGCCCCTAAGTCACACAATGCCTTGGAGAACAATCTTGATCCAATTTTGCATGGTATTGTACAACTCCCTGGATCCTTAAGCTTAGGAGGCAAATTTTTCTTGAAACATTGTCCAACTTCATTCACTTGGATCACCTCTTCACATTGCAAAATTTGTTCTTTGTTTGAAATTAAATCCTTCAAAAATTTTGCATATGTTGGCACTGTTTTCACCAAATCCAACAAAGGAATTTCCACATTAAACTTCTTCATCATTTCAGTAAATTGACTGAATAAGATTTTCTTCTTTGAAGATTGTATCCTTTGAGGAAAAGGTGGAGGTGGGACAAAATCTGGAAAATTAAATGGACTTTGAGAATTTTTCTTGCTCCCTTTGGCAACATTTTCTTCCTTCTTTTCAGCTTGCACTTGGACTTCTTCTTTCTCAACTTGATTATCAACAACATCTTGTTCAACACTTGGAGGATTTTCTTCATTGATAGTTGGAGATTTAAGCTCTTTACCACTTCTTAGTGTAATGGCATGACATTGCTCTTTTCCTTTTGGATTAGGAAAAGTGTCACTTGGTAAAGTTCCCATAGGTCTAGAATGAACTTCATTAGCAAGTTGACCTATTTGTGTCTCCATGTTTTTGAGAAGTGCCTTGTGTTCTCTAAACATTCCATCATAGATTTCCATCCTCTTCTCCACATTGGCATATTGTTGTTGGCATTCTCCAAACAATTTCTCCATCTTGGCTCCCAAAACAGAAATTACATCATCATTTGTAGATTGTGCATTGCTACCTTGTGCATTTTGTTGAGTCCCAAAACCAGGAGGCTACATTGGTCTTTGAACATTGTATTGTGGACGATTTGCTCCCCCTTGGTACCATTGATTACACCGGTTGGCCTCCATTGATTTGCATTAGGATTCCGGTTGTAATTTACAATTGCACAGGTTCATTGTGATTTGTGGACATTCATCCACTGTGGTGAGCTCTTGACAAAGTCCCACAAGATGGTGTAATTTTATTTGACAAAGGCAAAGCTGCTTGAATGGTAGAAGTTGGGCTTTGAATTGCTGAAATTGTGCCTCCAAACTTGGCGATGATTTATCCAATTCAACATCCAATTTGCCTTCTCCCATGACGCTTCTTGCATTGGGTAGCCATCAATTCATTACTCACTATTAGCTCAAAAATTTCCTCAACTTCCTCCGGTGATTTGTTACGCAAATTCCCTCGGCAGTATAAGATTTACCATGTTCATAGTTTCAAAGTTGAGTCCATTGCAAAAAAAATTAACTCTCTCCCCGAGGTTCCAATCCACTGTTTGGGCATTTGTTGAAGAGTTCCCGAAATCGATCCCACGCCTCCGTGAAAGATTCATTATCTCCTTGACGAAATTGCATGAACTCCATCCTAATTTTGTCCATTCTTGAAGGTGGAAAATATTTAGTAATGAATCTTCTTGCCACTTCATCAAAAGTCTCAATTCTTGCACCATTTATCGAATCATACCACCTCTCGGCCGCTCCTTGAAGTGAGAAAGGAAATAGCATCCTCTTAAGCACATCATGTGGGATATGTGGTAAATTGCCCGTGTTACACACTTTAAGGAATGTCCTTAAATGTGCGTGTGGATCCTCCGAAGGCAAACCATGAAAAATCTGTCCATTTTGAATCAAGTTTATGAAGGCGGGTAGAATTTGAAAATGCTCTCCCGTGTTGATAAATGGTGAATCCAAATTGTCCATCCTTGGCTCATAATGGTCTCCATATCTGCGCCTTGGAACAATCGGTTGTGCAGGATTTTGTATTCCTTCAGCTGGAGGAATAACAACACGTGGTTGATTATCTTGTCCTTCCATAGCTCCAAATTCTAGCCTTTTATTTACACGCAATGTCCTTGCTAATTCCGGATCGTATTGGTATTCCGCTGGACCAAACGACCTTGTTCTGCGCATACAAAATAAAAGAAAAACAGTATCAAATATTCACAATAAAAATTCACTAAAAATCAAAATCAAAAACAGCTTTCAATATTTACACAACAAAAATATTCCAACAAAATTAAATCCCCGGCAACGGCGCTAAAATTTGACGTGAGGTAAATTTACATATAATATTGCCGTGGTTGTATTTACTCTCGACTCAAATTAAATTCACTACACAACCCCTTTTTAGGTAGTAGTATAGCGAGTTCGAACCCACAGGGAAGTTAATTTATTGAAATGTGGTAAAATGAAGTGTAAATTCTTTAGGTTTTGATTAACTAAAAACTGTCCAAATTCCAACATAAAAATATCAATAAAATTAAATAAATAAAAACACTTGGTTTTCAAAACAACAAATGATCAAAAGTATTCCTGGGATGATTTCGAGGGTTATAAAAATATTTCATGTATTTGTTCTATTTATGGAAATATGAAATTAAGGATAAACAACTTTTCTCATACCTTCCTTGTGGCTATTAAGGTAAGGTTTGATTTAATTATTTATCTATTTAAGTATTAATCAATTTCTTAAATCCTCCTTGTGGCTATTAAGGTAAGATTTAATTCATTAATTAACCTAAAATCTTGTGCATCATCCAACTTTCCAAACACTCAAGTTCAATTATTCCTTTTGGCTATCAAGGCAACAATCAAGCTAGGCACACTTATGTTAAATCATTTTACTTTAATTCTCCCTTGTGGCTATTAAGGTGAGAGTTAAATTAACTTGACTTAACAAATTCACAACTTTCCTCACAAGATTTCAAACAATCCACTCTAACCTCCTTGTGGCTATTAAGGTAAATTAGAGCAAATTATTCTTAAATAATTTGCTGCACTTTTCAAAGTATTCATCACACATGATTGATCAAGTCAAGTATGACTAATTAAGCTCACAACAAAACTCAACTCACAACAATCCATAAAATAGAACTAACATGAATTTAAGTACATAAACCCTCTACATCATCCCAGGAATACAAAATAATTTAGCCAAGCATAATCATCTCAAACATCATAATATATAAGATTAAGAACAATATTGGTATCATTAATACAAAGGAAAGAAAACACCTTGGAGAATCACTCCTTGGAAGAATCCTTGTCTTTGAA
Organism: Ophiorrhiza pumila; assembly: GCA_016586305.1. Lineage (NCBI taxonomy): Eukaryota > Viridiplantae > Streptophyta > Magnoliopsida > Gentianales > Rubiaceae > Ophiorrhiza > Ophiorrhiza pumila. Next base: position 10,279,171 of record BLIW01000005.1, on the reverse strand, counting down.
TATATGAAATCCAACTCCAATGATGTATCAAAGATTTGCTATTACAATCCTTACAATATCAAATTATCAAAAGAGATGAAAACCATGAATTGTACAAAGTAAAATGTGAAGTCTTCCCTTGAAGCTCTCTTTCTTCTCTTCTTCACACTTTCCTTAGCTATGGAATGGAATGGCATATGGATTGAATGCTCCCCTCTAGCTTTTTTTTTGTCTTCTAATACATCCAAAATGAGCTCCATCAACTGTGCTACCGACAATTCATCAACCAATGATAATTTTTGGTCAATTGTTTAAGTTGACAAAAATGGCAAAAATAATATATATTATTATGCCTCGGCGTCGCGACGCATAGGGTCGCGCGTCGCGACGCCCACACGCGTCGCGACGCCTAAGCTATTGGGCGTCGCGACACGGAGAATTTATTTCTCTGCCATGTTTTGATGCTCTGTGCGTCGCGACGCAGATGATTGTGTTCCTGGGCGTCGCGACGCAGAGGAGTTTTCCCCTTTTTAGCGATTTTCTTCTCATTTTTCTCCATTCTTTGTCGGTTTAGCTTTTTCCTTGACTTCTTTCCTCCAATGTACAATATGGTCGTCAAACCTACAATTTAAACATTAAAACAAATCAAACGGAACAAAAACGATCAAAGAGTTAAGCGTAATTGTTATATAAAAGGTGAATAAATTCACCTTATCAAACATCTTGAACTGGTGTCTCAAGTTGTTCCCACAAGTTGCTCCTTAAGGCATTGATTCCATCAAATCTCTGTTGTTGTCTGTGAGCCTCTTTTTCCAATCGAGCCAATCTTGTTTCCTTTCTTTCGAGTCTTTCCAAAATCTGAGACAACATGTCTTCCATTGTTCGCTCTTCTTCTTAATAAGACCCATTACTTTGATGTTGGTCATGCCATGGCTCATAGTATCTCGGTGAGGAGAAGTTTTCAAATACTCCAGGTGTTGGTCGTGTGTCATCCATCCAATCTGGTGGGTACTCATAACAAGGCTCAACAAAGTCCCCAAAACACCTAGACACACTTGGTCTATTGTGGTGTGCACAATTCAATTTGTTAAGCTCAAAATTCCACTGCACTTACCACAACTGAGCACAATAGTATTAAACACGAAGCAAAAAATATGAATTAACTAACAAACAACAATAACAAATAGAATACAAAGAAAAACACCACCAAATACCATATGACAAAAACACAAAAACAACGAGTCAAGAGAACAAATAATCTCCAACAACCGTGCCTTCCCTGGTAACGGCATCAAAAATTGGCAGGAGCTGTCGTAGGCTCACCAATTTAACCCTATCACTACTATAGTAGCGGTGAGAGGGATAATTCCCACAGGGAAAGGTTGGTTGTTCGGAGACTAATTGTTTACTCAACACTACAAATGCATGAAATTAATAGAAGAAAACAAGACAAATGCATGCTAAGTATAAGAAATGCAAAATAAGAATAGAATGGAAAGGTTAGTATGCAAGCACTGTCTTGAGGGATTTCAACATGTACCGATCTCTCCCTAATATCATCGACTTGTGTAGACATATGTGAGGAGATGAAACTGCTAGTGGACTGGGATTGATCAACTTGGTAGTTCTCACAACCCCATCTCGCAATACTCCCCGAACTTCCCTTGGTAGGGTTCTTGGCACGATTGGAATTCCCAGATCCCTATTCCTCTATAATGAATCTAATTCAATCCCTAACTATCTCCCTTGGTAGGGCAGCTACCCAGTTCATAACCTCGACCCACAACACAAGAACACTCTTAGACCTTTCCTATGGATTGATGTCAACTGTCAGTGGGTACCGCACAGTCAAAATCACAATGTTTACAGGATCTAAGACTCACATATGCATGTTCACGATCAGTTCATGGTATGGTCAATTTTCTTTGGTAAGTCCACACCAATTTCAGTGGGTACCGCAGATTTAATGTGAAGTTAAGCTAAGTCGAGATCTGTACAGTCGAGCCCTCAAGACAGCAAAATGTGTGAAAGGGAAAAGAGAGAGAAAAACATAATCTAAACTATGAACCCTAATCTAAGGAATGCTATGCTCTGTTGTGCGGCCTCCCTTCAATCCGGATCTTCTCTTTCTTTTATATTTTGCCCCTTGCTGGTTTGGCGCTGTGAATTTCCCGGAAGTTTCCTCCTCTTTTGATGTGTCTTGATCATGATAGTTGAGCTCCCATCGGATGTGTGAGGTATCCACGTGTCCTGTAATATGTCAATCAGATAAGGAAATGAGATCACGTGCCCAGCACATAACTTAAGCATTAAGGATTGAAAGTGAAATCCCTCAAACACTTGGTGAACAAATAAATATCTGTGTTTGTGCTTACTCACTTGTGTGTGCCAATTCTTGTGCCTTGTATGGTTATGTGTAGCAATGCGTGCTATATGTGCAAATGGGTGTGGAGTGAGATGTATGAATTTATGTGCAAGTGTGCAAGTGAATGCATGAATGAGTGCTAGTGTGTGCGATTGTGCGTGTGTTTTGTGATGTGTGAGTGTAGTGAGGTTGTGCAAGTGAAATGTGTTGTGTGAGTGAAGTGAGGTTGTGCAAGTGAAATGTGTTGTGTGAGTGAAGTGTTGAGTGATTGTGTGAAGTGTAGTACATTATGTGCAAGTGTAGTGCAATGTGTGCAAGTGTAGTGCATGTGTGTTTTTAGCATGTGCTAGTGTGTGATGTGGCACCCGCCACATGTGTGTGAAAGTGAAGGTGTGTGAGTGTGTGTGGTGGCGGGCGCCATGCCCATTTTGTGTTTGTGTGTTGTGAGGCGAATGTGTGCAAGTGTGGCCGAGTGTGAGTGTGTGACAAAGGTGAGTTATGTTGTGTGTGATGTGTGTGTGAGCTACGGTGTGTGAGTGTGTGACATGGCGGGCGCCAAGGTGTTTTGCATTTGTGTGTGGCGCCCGCCACATGTGTTTTGTGTTGTGTGTGAGTTTGTGTTGTGTAATGTATTCAAGTGTGCATGTGTGAGAGGTGAATGCAAGTGTAGTGTAGTGTAAGAATGGTAAGTGTAGGTTGCATGAAGTGAAATGCAAGTGAATGAAAGTGCAAGTGTAGTGTGTTGAGTGTTTGTGAGATGTGTGTGTGTTTGAGTGTGTGCTACTGTATGTTGTGGCGCCAGCCATGGTGTTTTTGTGTGAGTGTTGAGTGAATGGAGTGAATGTGTGTGAAGTGTGGCGAGCTTGAGGGTCTCCAGCGAGCCATGAGTGCTTGTTGCGGAATTTTGAAGGCTTTCGGCTGAGAATTGGATTTTGTGTTAAACATAAGAAATGTAGACCTCTCTCTTAGCTTTCTATAGGTTCAAGAATCATCAACCTTGGAGGTCTTGTAGGTTAAGATATGGATAATCTACCAAACTGTGGCAATATGAAGTCAAATATGAAAACCTGAAGGAGCATTTGCAAAGATGCCCTCGTTTCTCCTACTTTCACACAGAATTAGAAGAAAATTAAAACTTAAGAAATGAATTACACTCAAAGAGCTTTCCGGAACATCCAAGATCGCCTCATTTGGATTACTATTGAGAAAGTTACACTCAAATGAAATAGCACTACCAATTCTACCCAACTTCAAAGCAAGCAAAATAGACATATTTAGGTTTCCTCAAATTCTCACACACCATTTAAGCCTTTTTAAACTCTTTCCTTGTCATTTAACATCGAACACACATTTGCCTCATTTTATCATCATTTTTTTGTCTTTTTCACCATTTTAGCACATCAAGTTGCAAACCACATAAATGCACAATATAACACATAACACCACATAAATATATTGAAAAACAAGTCAAAAGCTTAAGTGAAATAAGACATATAAGTTGGTATAAAACCAACTTATCAACCATCTCCTCTTTTGGATGTTGGGTTCTCTTGGCAAGAAAATCTTTCTCAAGCTTTTCACACTTTGGCATTTTTCTAATTTCTTAAAGAAAAGTATCGGTAATCTCCGCCTTGTTGAAAATGGTTAAGATATCACTCATGTCATCATCCTTTACATTCCTTGTTAACCTGCCAAGAAAAGGAGGACGAATTTTAATTTCAGATATTGGTGAATTCAAATTAAATTTTACCTTTGATTTCTGAGACTTCGTCGTTTGGGCAAATGACAACTCTATTTCTGGGCTGTTTGGTTGTTCAATTTCAATCTCTGCCTTCGGTTTCTCAACCTTTTGTCCACTACTTAATGTAATTTGACCGACATATTCTATGGGATTAACCTCCATCTATGAGGGTAGTCTTCCTTGATATCCTATCAATGCATTGATAGTTCTTTCTAAGTGAGTGACTTGAGTGCCCAAATCATCAATGGCTCCCTTAGTCTCTTGTTGGAATTTTTGAAAGTCCTCTTGATTCTGAGTTTGTCCATGTTGCATCAACGTCACTGAAGTTTCCAAATTCATTATCAAATCTTCAAGAGGTACTCCAGATTTTGTGGTGGCTATAAAATCAGAATTGGTTTGGGTAGACAGTACTATTGATTTCTGCTGGGTTTGTTATTGAGCTTGTTGTTGTGTAGGATTTTGTTGCGGGGCTTGATTTCTATAGCTCAGGTTGCGATAATCTTGCCAACCTAGGTTAAAAGTATTTGAATAAGGATCGTAGCGTCTTGGGTAACCTCCCGCAGCATTAACTTCAGTTTCAAGTTCTTCTTGAGTCATCTGGCATTGATTCGTTGTATGGGTAGGGCTTTTGCAAATTGCACAAACTTTTTCTGTCTGAACTGCACCTATTCTAGTGATTAACTTCTCCACACTTGCCGTCAAAGCTTCCAGTCTATTTTCCATAGAAGAGTTGCGAATCTCGTTTACTTGTTTGGTCGAACGACGACCCACTTGGTATTGTTGACGAGACTCACAAGTCTTGGCAATCAAATTTGTGGCTTGAGTTGTATTATTGTCTATGAATGCATCTCCACTTGCAGCATCAAGTGTCCTCTTCTCCTTAGGTTGCAACCCTTCATAAAAATATTGAATTAGTAAATCATTGGGTATTTGGTGTTAAGGACAATTTTCACATAAGTTTCTAAATCTTCCCCAATATGCAGACAAAGATTCATCATAATTTTGTTCAATTCCAACAATTTCTTTTCTAATTGATGCAATCTTAGATGTAGGGAAATTTTTTTGAAGAAATATGTGTTGCATGTTATCCCAAGAGGTGATAGAATTATGGGTCAAGTTGTTAAACCATATATTAGCTATTCCAGTTTGAGAAAAAGGAAAACTAGCCAATGCAATGTACTCTTGTGATACCCCTATTTTATTTATTGTTCCACATACTCTAAGAAATTCATGCAAAAAATTATAAGGGTCTTCCCCATCTAAACCATGAAACTTGTGCAAGAAATTCAAATATGAGGCTTTTAATTCAAAATCAACTTTCAACTTAGGCAAAACTATACAAGAATATCTAAAATTGATCAAATGACAAGTCAACTCCCTTAAAATGCATCCTCCCTGTTGGTTCTGGTTCTGGACACAAGTCAAATCAGACATATTTATCTCTTTTTTCGTGGTTGTGTAAAATTTTGTTCTGATTCTGATATGGGTTCCGTTTGGGCAAACAGCGACTGTTCAGAACAAGAAATTGTTTTTTTTTTTAGTATCTAAAGATAAACATATTAGAGTTAGAAAATCTGGAAATATACCATGTAAAAAAATATTTAAAAATAATAATAATAAATAAATAATTGAATTAACTAAATCAAACGTATTTTGCCATTCCCCGGCAACAGCGCCAATTTTGGTAGTATCGTTTTTGTACCAAAATAAATTACTTACTCTAAAGGATAAACAATAATATAGTGAAAGTAAGGTCGATCCCACGAGGAACAGAAACACTATCTCTTCTAGTTAATTCAAGGAAAGTTGTCAAGAATAATAATGTTTAATTAAGAAAAGTAAATAAAACTAATTAATAAGAAATTACTATGAAAAAATACACAAAATAGGAAAACCTGGCAAATAAGTAATTCCACACTAATCAATTCTTCATTGCTCATCGACGCAAAGATAACAATTTCATATTAACTAGTTAGTTATAGGCTACCGAGAATCAGCTCTAACATAGCCCAATTCTTCCTTAATTATTCGATAATTGACAAGTATCGGCTTAATCAATTATTTTCCTATTCATAGCACAACACGGACGGAATCAGCCTAACACCAGATTTAATGTTACAAAAGCATTAAGAATTTGAAAAACCTAACTCTAACAAATCATATCATGATCAGCATGCAACAATTCATTAACCGATTATTCCCATCTACCGAGACAGTAGCTTCACCACTAATTAATCTTACCTATTAAATCCAGTGACTTAACAAGGGATTAATTGGCTCTACCTAAATCGATTAAAGGTGATTAAGCTTTAATTAATTTAGATAATTAACATTCGGCTTAGAGAACTTTCAGAATTAAATATGAAATAGTTTACTTAGAACAATTTGGTCTCACAATTAATTAATCGATTAGTGCTTCATTACTTATCACCAGAAAAGTAACTACTCACTAAACATAATTAAAAACAATCACAAGAATTAAAAATAATAAAACTGAATTAAGAAATTCAAACCGAGCCAACTGTCGTTTGGGCAAACGACGGTGTGCCTGTTCTTGTTGTAAAATCTGAAAATCTGCAAACTGCAGAACTACGAACGGGAAGAACTGCATAAGCGTCCCCTCTAACCCTAGATTAATATGTTCCCTTAAATAGAAGGGAAAATAATACTTCCTAAATCAACTAAAAGAATGAATCCTTCTTGTTTCCAAAGTTTAACTTGCCACATGCGGCTTTAACATCAACATAAAAATCAGTTTCCTAATCCTATTTCTTCACCAGTTTGGTAACCGCCAAGAATCCTTGTACTGCCAAATTTCCTGGGCCTTTTCTCCAGCCTTTCATCTTCTAGAAAACTCCCAAAAATCATCTTTTTCTCTTTGCATGCTCCAATCATGGAATCTCCCAAAACCTGTCATAATTATCATCATTAAGCACCAATTTCACCCCTTTAAACACATAAAAAAATATACAATAAAATGAATATTTTGTGTTCATCATATATATTTAACTCAGTAAAGTAAATTAACTTAAATAGATAGAATAATCTTAACGTTCAAGTTGTTAAAGTACGTAGTTGCAAATATTTAGGAAATTCAGTATGAAAAATATCCCATGTTATAGAATTTGATAACAAAACTGTACGTGAAGAAAAACCCTTATTTGAAGAATGATTAAAAGAATTCAGTAAAAGGTTTTTTACTAAAGTTTTTCAGAAGTAGTAAATAAGTTTAACTTTAGTAACTCCAAATTATTAAAACTTTTGGAAATAATCCAACAATCCCCACACATTTCAAAGATTTTAATAATAAAAAAAATTGTGCTGAATTTTTATGGGTGCAAATTCAATTTAGTGTCTTTTGGACTATGAACTAAACTTGGATTGATAAAATATAACATATAGAATTAATGATGAAATTTAATATTTCTATGAACCAATAATTCTTTTTGTATGATAGTGATTTTACCAATCTCATTGCAGACACACTATTTTTATGTCACCACGTTTTTGCGCAAAATAGGCTGTGCGCGTGTCTGGTAATTCATGTGAGCTCTAAAGATCTTGGCCTAAATATTAAAGAAGCGGCTTTACTCCACTATTATATAGGTGAATTCATCAAGTGTATACTGCTTTAAATACACTGTCCATAAGGAATGTGAATTTATTAAGAGTTTAAAACTCAACCTCACAAATTATTGCAGTCAAAGCACAAAACTTAACTTGTAGTGCGTCAGTGTCAATATTGACTTGTTATTACCTATATGAACCTGCTTCATGGGATCTCCAATTACATAGGTTGGGTTCCCATATTTATTGACAACTTTTTGATCTAAGTCCTATTTCTTTCAAATTATGAAGAATTAATTTTCTTCCTACCGGTTTAGTCAGAGGATTAGCTAAATTCACTTTACTTCACATAATCAATGAAAATTATTACATCTTTGAGCAGTTGCTTTACAATATTATGCCTCAATTTTATGTGTCGTGTTTTAAAATTGTATGCTTTATTTTTAGCAATAGCAATTGCCGCTTGGCAATCACAATGTATAAACACAAGTGGTAATAGATCCTTAATTAAAGAAATAGTAGCTAAGAAATTTCTTAACCAATCAGCCTCAGAACCAGCTAACTCCAGAGCTACAAACTCTGATTCAATAGTCGATCTAGAAATGATTGTTTGTCTAGCTGATTTTCATGCTATTGCACCACCTTCAATAGTGAATACAAAACCACTAGTGGATCTTGTCTCATCTGAATCAGAGATCCAGTTAGCATCGCTATAACATTCTAATGTAGTGAGAAATCCACTATACAGAATACCATAATTCATAGTACCTCTCAAATATTTCGTTAGTCTAACTAATGTAGACCAATGCTCTTGATTGGGATTATGAGTATATCTACTCAATCTACACACAACATAAACTATATCAGGTCTTGTAAAATTCATTAAATGTATCAAACTCCCAATAATCTGAGCATATTTAGACTGAGCAATTGGGTCACCACGATTCTTTTTCAATTAAGTGTTAGCATCATAAGAAGTACTCACAGGTGTCACGTTAAAATTTTCAAATTTTTGAAAAAATTTCTCTATATAATGTTCTTGTGACAACATAATTCCATCGTCTTTCCATATGACTTTAACGCCCAATATCACATTTGTTTCACCCAAATCTTTCATATCAAAATTAGAAGAAATATATTTGATGTTATTTACAATATCTAAACTAGTACCAAATATAAGAATATCATCAACATATAAACATAATATCAAATAATTATTATTTACAACTTTAGTATAAACACATTTATCCACTTCAATAGGTGAAAAACTGTCTTTTATCAAAACTTGATCAAATTTCTCATGCCACTGTTTAGAAGTTTGTTTAAGACCATAAAGAGATTTAATTAATTTACAAACTTTATTTTCTTGTCCAGAAATAATATATCTCTCTAGTTGGATCATATAAATCTCTTCTTCTAAATCACCACTTAAAAATATTGTTTTAACATCCATTTGATGAATTAATAATTTATGGATGGAGGCTAAAGCAAATAAAACTCTAATATAAGCAATTCTAGTTACCAGTGCAAATGTATCAAAATAATCAATATTTTGTTTTTTAGAAAATCCTTCTGCTACTAAACTTGCTTTATATTTATTTATAGAGCCATCAGCATTATATTTTCTCTTGAAAATCCATTTACAACTAATAGGTTTTGCACCAGGTGGTAAATCTACCAATTTTCAAGTTTTATTTTTAATAATAAAATTAATTTCAATTTTAATTGTTTCTTCCCAAAATTTAGCATCGTGAGAAGAGATAGCATCATGATAAGTTAATGGATCATTATTAATAAGAAAAGTTTGAAAATCACTTCCATAAAAAAATTCTTTTCTTGGTTTTTGCTCCTCAATTCCTCATCAGAGGTAATTTCTTTATTTTTTTTAACAGGTGAATGAATAATTTTATTTGACAGTGGAAAAATATGTTCAAAGAATTCAGCATTCGTTGTCTCAATTATAGTATTACAATCAAACATATTACTTTTCAAAACAAAAAATCTATATGTAGCACTATGTTCAGCATATTCAATCAACATACAATCTGATGTTCTAGAACCTATTTTTCTCTTTTTAGGTTCAGGCAGTAATACTTTAGCAAGACACCCCCACACTTTTAAATATTTTAAATTAGGTTTATAACATTTCCATAATTCATAAGGTGTTTTGCCAGTTCTTTTATGTGAAATTCTATTTTTGTATGTGACAAGCAGATAAAATATCTTCACCCCAAAAATTATTAGATGAATTAGAACTAACTAACATAGAGTTCATCATTTCTTTTAATGTTTTATTTTTTCTTTCAGCTACTCTATTAGATTCGGGTGAATAGGGAGGTGTAATTTCATGTATTATTCCTTGTTGTTCACAAATATTATTTAAGTATAAATATTCACCACCTCTATCAAATCTAATTCTTTTATTTTATTATTAGTTTGATTTTCAGCTTCAGCTTTATAAGATAAAAATGCATTATAAGCATCATCGTTATATCCAAGTAAATAAATTTTAATGTACCTAGAATAATCATCTATAAAAGTAATATAATATTTTTTACCATCTCTACTCATGGCTTGTTTTAAATCACCTAAATCTGCGTGAATTAAATTTAATAACTTTGTTTCTCTATTAATGGTTTTACAAGATTTTTTTGTTAATTTAGTTTCAGCACAGATTTCATATTTTTCTATATTATTATAATTAATGCCGGAAATTAAATCAAGAAATTGCATTCTTTATATAACTAATATTAACATGTCCTAATCTAGAATGCTATAAAAATATGGATTAATTATTAGAAACCCCCCATGTGATTTGCCGAATTTCTCTATAACCCCAATGTTTTATAAAAATGTACCGAGTACTCCCATGTGTTTTGGGGTAAAATAGAAAGTTGATGGAAATTAGGTCTTCTAACATAATTGTTAAAGTTTTCCATTATACTCTGATATAAATAATCTCTCAAAGCCTAAAATTTTTCAATTATTAAAGTTTTGGGGTCAAATTTTAAATTATTAAAGTTTTGAGGTAAAAAATTTATTTTTAAAAAATTATTTTCTCCTCCTCCGTCCATGTCATTTTTCCTTTTCTTGTTTTAATTTACTCCTCTAATTCAATCACGTTATCTTTTTTTCTTATTCCCTTTTTTCCTTTCCCTTTTTCTTTCTCCTTTATGGATTTCTTCCATCATCACCATCATTGCAATCACCACCATTACCACCATTACCATCACCACTATTACCACCATTACTGCCATAACCACTAACTTTACCCTTTTTCAAATATCTCTAACAATTTCTGGATCAACATAAACACAAAGAAAAATATCACTGCTATTCTTTGTCAAAAATCTCCAAATTTTGATGTAACAATGGGTTTCGTAAATGATTTTGAATTGACTCATCTAATTTACAAGTCTTACAACAAAACTCTTTCAACACCATTTTGCATAAACATACTGCAATCTGCATTAAGCATTGGCCTTTATTATGTATGCAAACATCCTAAAATTACACATGTAATAACCAACCACCAATTTAGCAATGTCATGTAGGAAACACAGAGGTGGAATACAAAACCATATATCGAATTGAAGTCTGTAGCTTTCAAAAAATCACATATTGGTTTCTAATCTAGGAGTTTTAGTCTAAGCATCATGTCTGATTAACTTTGATGAAATCACAATTGAAGGACTTTAGATCTTCGTCATAGGACTTGTCACTGTCAGAGAACACAGAAGATCTTACTTAAAACATTATAGAGAGATGCCAGTATTGGCGCAATTGTCCTCAATCATGTGCAATTTCAAAACGACGGCCATTAAATTGTGGGCTTCATTGGCTATAGATTTTATCTAAAATAGTGGTGATGGTTGTCGATTATGTTGGAAGGTATGGTGGTGGTAGTGGTAGAGAAGGGTGGTGGTGGTACTGGAATTAAAGATATGAAAAGAGAAAGAAGAAAGACAAAAGAAAGGAGAAGAGAGGTAATTTAATTTTGGTTAGCACAAATTAAGAAAAAATTAGATGCTAAATGTAATTCAATTTTTGGTTAGCACAAATGAAGTAGCAATTAGATATTAAATGTAATTCAATTGTGAAAAGATAAGCTTGGTGTTAATAGATAAGGTTTGAGTAAAAGATACAGTTGGGATAATTTATGAAAAACACAAATATTTAACTTATGAAGTAATATTACACGCACTTAATAGGCGCATTTCACACACTCTTGGTTAAGAAACTTGTTTTTCGTCCACTTTCTATTTCACTTGAAAATACGTAGGGGTACTCGATATATTTTTATAAAACATGGGGGTTATAGGAAAATTCGGCAAACCACATGGGGGTTCCTGGTAATTAACCCTAAAAATATTGAATCAACAATATAAGCAGAAGAAGATGCAGTTTTATTGATAACATTTAAAATATTAAGTATAAAAATTCCCTGGATACAATAGCCTTTACCCACAAAAACATTGTTTTTGGTCATTACAATCTCATCAAATTCAAATAACGCTTTCACTCTAATTTGTCCTCATAAAGCTACAGAAACCAAATTTGCTCTAATTGTTGGAACATGCAATACATCATTGAGAGCTAAAGTTTTTCCTAAAGTGAGTTTCAGAAACACTTTGCCCTTACCCAAAACTTTTGCAGTTCTTGACTCTTCAAGGTAGACAACTTCATCATCATCCCCTATTGGAGTAGAGACCAAATCCTCTGTCCAATATTTATCTTTTCTTATTCTGTCTGACGTTCAAAATGACATAGTTTCATTAAAAGTAGGGACTAAATACATAAATACCACTAAAATATTTTACAATTATTAGACCCTAACCAAGAGATTAGTGACCCTACGACGTAGTTTTAATTAAGACAGACAAAATCTTGGACAGAAGATCTCTTGTCACTGGAGTATAAGAGGAAAAGACTTCTCGATTTGCATATATATGTCGAGTAGCCCCAGATTCTACCACATATTATTTCATATTGGTTGCAATATTCACTTAAGAAATAATAGCAATAATAATTTCATCTCCTTCGGCTATATTAGTTGTAGGAGGATTAGCTTTTGCATTATTATTTTTTACTCTTTTCATGCACTGAGGAGCATGATGCCCTGGTTTTTCACCAACAAAACAATAGCCTTTCCTTCTATTAAAGTTGGAAGTATTAGACTTGTAATATTAGAATTTATTTTCATACCTTTTATTATTGCTTTGCATCAAATTTGCTTTGAGAGCCATCTCTTTGACTTTCGCAGCATTTGTCTCCTTTCTGTTGGTATATTCAATCAAAACATGTCTCACTAAATCTTTCATGGAAAAATTCTTCTACTTATGTTTCAAATTATTTTTGTAGTCACTCCAGAATTCATGCAACTTTTCAATCAACACCCTTACAATAAATTTTTCTGGCAGAACAATTTCTTCAAATTTCAAATCTTTAATTAATATTTGATACTCGTTGATTTAACCTTTTATTTCTTTCTCTTCTATCATGTGCCACTGATAAAATTTTCCTACCACAAATTTTTGCTTGGTAGCATCTTCATCAGTGAATTTTTTAATTAATACTTCCCAAATAATTTTTGCTTTCTTATAACTGCAATACATGTCAAATAATTCATTAGATATAGTTTGCAAAATTGTGTGACTACATATTGGCATGTTGCCACTATTCTTGAGTCTTGACATCAGCATTTAATAGAGATTGCGAATCAACTAGTGTGGGCAACTCTATGGACATCAAGTAGAGAAAATACACGTTCTTGCTATCTTTGGAAATTGTTATTTGCAAATGCTTTAATTTTTTATACATCAGGGAAAGGTTTAGCATATGACAATAGAAGTTGAGCCTTGTCAATAGAAGTTTTTAGGAATTGTGTTTACATTGGCCATAGTTTCTTTAGATTGTTAGAGTAATCTGACCAGAACACAATCCTAATTAATTACTTGAGTCGTGCTTTAAATTGCACTGTTCTAAAGAAACTATTTCAAGAGAGTGAAATATTTTTTCATGATAAAACAAGTATTCCTCTATTTGATTAGAGAGATCAGGAACAACAAAAATATATTAGCACTTTTATTTTAAGAAGAAGAAGAGATAAAACTAAGAGTAATTATCTTGTTGATGTGGGTTATCTATCTGATATATTTAACTTGGTAAAGTAAATTAACTTAAATATAGAATAATCTTAACATTTAAGTTGTTAAAGTAGTGGTAGATATTTAGAAAATTCAGTATTGAAAATATCTCATGTGGATAGAATTTGATAACAAAATTGTACGTGGAGTAAAACCCTTATCTAAACCATGAATAGCTTAAAAGGATTCAGTAAAAGGTTTTTACTAAAGTTTTTCAAAAGTAGTAAATAAGTTTAACTATAGTAACTCCAAATTGTTAAAATCTTTGGAAATAATCTAACAATTGATGCCTACAATTGCGGGATCGTTGACCCACAACTAATGAGGTAATGATCAATTGGAGAAAAAGAGGAAGATTAGGATAAACGAGGGGTGAAGAAGAAGAACCATTGGAGCAAAATTAGGATTTGATTGATGAAGTGCTTCATTATATTATTCAATCGAAGAAAAAAATGTCAATTCTCAATTCTTCTCATAAAGAAAGCCTCAAAATGGATTATTTTTTATTGTTGATGTATAAAAAATGGATTTTTCAATAATCAAATTGGCTTTGTTGGGTCATAGTTTTTGGGTGGATGTTGACTTAACCCATGCCAATGAAATTGAAGAATCATTTGTTAGGCTATTAACTTGAAGAATGCTAGGCGAAAGAAGCCGAATATGAGAAATTTTGCGTTTTCTTTTGTTGACTCCATCGGAAAAGCTTCATGAAATACCATTATGAGAATCTCATGTTTTTGCACTTTGTGGGGAAAGTAATGTTTTGGCCAAATCCATGAAAGTTGATAATGATAATATTTTAAGAATTATTTATCATGATTTTATGATTTTATTAGCATTAAGTGTTGGAAATTATGTGTTTTGTTATTATTCAAGAATTACGTGGAAATGAGTGGATTGGTGAAAAAGTGATGAAATATACAAGAAATATAAGAAGTGGGTAGATTTTATTGGAAGAGATTTTGCTGAAAGGATTTACTAAAAGAAATTTTATTGGAATGTTGAAGAGATTTTAGTTGAAGAAGTTACAATCATATCTCCTAAGATATTGAAAGCCTAAGATATTGGAAGGTTGAAGGTTTGTATTGAATTGTTAGGATTGCTTTATACAAAATTGGGCGAATTCCCTTTTACCCCCCTGTGGTTAGGCATAATCACCCTATCGCTACCTCGTGATTTCAAAATACCCACATAACCTCTTCGTGCTTTGGACTAAAGTGGAAAGTGGACGGAATCTGTTAAAATTGACGGAAGTGATTTACACGTGCAGATTACTGCGCGTAATACATTATTTTTTTATTTTTATTCCAAAATTACCCTTTCCTTTTCCTTTTCTTCTCTCTTTCCTTTCTTCTTCCCTTCCTTTCTTCTCTCTTTCCTTTCTTTCTATTTCTAACTACATTTTCAAGACCCGAAATCAAGATCCGAGCCTGGATTGTGAATCAAAACCATGGTCACACAATTTAAAAACAATGAATTTCAAAGAACCCAAATTCCTCCAATCCTACCACCATGAATCTGATCATTCGAAGAAACTGATGGACGTGGAATTGGAAGAGAACTCCGGCGACGGGAACAGCTGTAGCTTCAACAGAGAGCCCCGACGACGGGAAGAGTTGAAGAGAGATCCGACGACTTCGATCTGGACTTTTGCCGACAGATTGGGAGGGCTCTTTTGCTCGATCTGAAGAGAGCTCTGATCGGAAATTGTAACTGATCCAGTCTGAGAAAATGGGCACGAGAGTCCATGGAATCGTGGCTCTTCGCTACGAACGAATGGCTCCTGCCTCTCGTCTGTATCTTCAACTTCTGAGGATAACCGAAATCAGAGAAATTAGTACCATAGGTAACTGTAATTTTTCAGTTGTTCATTGGCCCCTGACTGCTGGAGTTTGGTCAGATTGGCCTTACTTTGCTTGAATGGCTTGTACGATGTTCTGGAGGTTGATTTGCTGGCTCAATGAAGAAAACCTGGCTGTCTCGCTTTGGTGGATATTGGTGACTCGTTTGTCTTGCTGATTTGATAAATTTTTGCGAATCTTGGTTTGGTTTGAAATTTGGTCGGATTCGGTTTGCTATGGATTCAAGTTGAATCCAGTTTGCCATTGCAAAGGATTCTTCCTCTTCATTGGAAAGGAAAATAGCCGGATTTCCTTTGTAAGTTTCAGAGGGAATCGACTTCGAAAGGCTGCGAATTTGTTCTGAGAACAACGTAGTGCTGGAGTCTGTTGGCTTTGATTTGGTGTGCTGATCTTTGGGATGGATGAGGTTAATAACTTCATGAAGGTGGCTTGAGGTGCATCCGATTGCTGAGCAACCGCCATAATTTTGCTGCTTCAGTACCGTGGGTTAAGGTTGTAAGATAAAATTCGGGTGATGTCTGGGTCGTCCAAAACGGCTTCATAGCTTCCGTATACTTTGGCTGATTCAAGAAAGCCATTTTCTTTGGCGAATTTTGCGGCTTTTTCGACTGAACGGCTACCGATGGCATGAAGTGTGGATAGCGGGGAGAGATTTATGGCTCGGGAAACTTTTCGGGCAATATTGGCAGTGCCCAGAATGCCAAATTTGATGGGATGATGTGCTGCCATGGATTTCTTGGCTTTTGGAATGGGAAATGGAATGATACGATTATGAATTATTTGTCAAATTTCGTGATACTGTTGGATTTGTTAATTGGTAGGACTTGAAGCTGTGAATGCACAAGTGGACCATGAACAGCTCAGAATGCCAAATTTGATTGGATGTGCAGTGATGTATTTTCTTGGCTTTTGGGATTGGGGGAAGGGAATGATAGGGCCAGAGCCGTGGACGGCGAGCTCGTGGTGGCAATATAACCGTTTAGTGAGAGAAAGTGGAGATAAAATTTTCAAGTTAACAGTGGAGAAGATAAGATTTTCAGAAATTTCAATTGGACCTCAAAAATTTTATAATATCTATTTTGACCCCTCTATTTTTATACGTTGAGTGACTCCTTAATTAAATAAGGGTATTATAGTAAAATTACTCATTTCCGTCAGTTTTAACAGATTCCGTCCGCTTTCCACTTTAGTCCAAAGCACGAGGGGGTTATGTGGATATTTTGAAACCACGAGGTAGCGATAGGGTGATTATGCCTAACCATAGGGGGGTAAAAGGGAATTCGCCCTACAAAATTTAAGGGATTTATTAGTTGGCGGAGTTCTTTAAATATTGGGTTTAGGAGAAGTTCTGGAGGGAGTCAAATTCCCATAGTTTGGTTTATTTTAGTTATTTCAATTCATTGTCGTAGTTAGTATATTAGTAGACTAGTTAGTAGTTTAATTTTGTCTTAGTTTCAATTGTTTTTAGTAAAGTTGATAAGTTCAGTTTAGTTTAAATTAGTTTAGATAAGTTTTTCTTTTAGCATAATTCATATATATGGACAATTAATTCAACTACCTTTGCTATTGGATTTGGTGACAAGTTTCATTCAAATTTTATTCCAAGCAATTATCATCTTCAAGGTTATCTTTTTTCTATTTTCTCATTTATCCAATTGACAAGGTACGAATTGAATTATTTTGTATACTATGAGTTGTGATTACTGTAATTTGTTTGTCTTAATTTTAATTATGTTTTCTTGCTAAATATTTATTCCGAATTAAGTGTTGATGAAACATTAATTAAATCATTGTGAGATCTAATTGAACTAAATAATCTGATTAAATAAGTTTCCTTGATATTCTGTGATAGAAATCTTAGGATTATTCTATGATTATTAAATATATGTGCAATGTTTAATTAATTATGGAATAGTTTAATACCAATTAAAACACTGAATCCATAATTGTTCAGTAAGTTTTATTAAGTGGTAAAGCCGTCATTCATCGGCAGTGGATATAAAGGGATGATGTGGACATACGGGTTCATACGAACATATCATAATCAGGTTCCTTTAAATCTTAATGCAATCAATAATTTAAATCTAATGAGGGTTCTCTTAGGTTAATTATTGGTTAGAAAGTAATTAATAAGAGTTCTTTTAATTACTGATAATTAAGAAGGAATAAAGTTATATCAGTGGATTCCGATAACTATAACTGATTGATTTGATTAAACAGATACATAATTGCATCATTAATGATCAAGAACATAATTAATATTGATTCAATACTTTAACCGGAATTTGTTTTACTTCATTCTTAAATTTTGCTATTTGTTCGAAACTAAATCTCAACATTTGATTGTGATACGTTTTGTGAAGGAAATAATTACAACCGTTCCCTTGGGAGACCTTACTCGTCACTATACTGGAATTTATTCTAGTAAAAGTAGGTTATCATTTGGTTGTAAAACGACGCGACCAAATTTATAAAGGAGAAGGATTACAATTTGTATCCAATTCCAATGTGCACCATTTTTTGCTCTTTTTAGTTGCAGAAAGGATTACAATTTGTATCCAGTTCCAATATGCACCATGTTTTTGTTTTCTTTAGACAATCTCCAATGATGCGGTAATTTGGTGCAAGGAGAAGAAAAGACAAAAATGGCGCAGGTCTAACCCTTCGCCATTTTTTTGCTAAAATATTGCGGATGAACAGTGTTGCGCCAGATTTAGTGCAACATTGTTCCTCCTCTATTTTTTTTAAACCTTTTCCAATTTCATAAAAATTGTAATTTGGTCATTTTGCAATTTTTCTTTTTATTAAATACTTTTTCTTTTCACATTTTAGATTGTTTTGATACTTTAGTTTATTTTAAAATTATAATTAATTTAGCGCTAAAAATTAATTATAGTACTTAATTTTAGATTGTTTTGATACTTTAGTTCATTTTAATTCATTATTAACAATTAACAAGATGCTTATATTGCAATACGTAACACATTGATAGAACATTTGTAGGAACAACAATCTAATTAAGAGAATTGAATTATTTATAATTTTAGATTTGTGTTTGTAATATTTTGGTCTAAATTATCTAATGTAATATTTTTTTGTATTTTTAATAAAAATGTAATGTTTTTTAATATTAAGATAATTAATATTTGATGACACGTGATAATTTCTATTTTTGTAATATTATTGTACAATAATATCTATTATATTAGGTTAATATGCAAAAGAAAAGAAAGATTGAGAGTTGTTTTGTAAAGGAAAAGTTTCAAAAAATATCCCTCACATTTTGAAAATCTTTTTTCATCCCTCACATTTCAAATACTGCAAATTCGTCCCTCACATTAAAATAACGTATCAAATTAGTCTTTCCATCCATTCACATATCTTTTTTAACAGAAATGATGGAATTACCAATTTAGTACAATATTTTAATGTAAGGAATGAATTTGCGTCATTTGAAATGTTAGGGACAAAAAAAAAGTCAACCAAATGTAAGGGACGAATTTGTATCATTTGAAATGTAATGGACAAAAAAAGTTTTTCAATCAAATATGAGGGACGTTTTTTGCAATTTTTCCTTTTGTAAAATAATGAAATAGTATAAAAGTAATAAAAATGAATATAAAATGAAGTGTAAAGAAGAATCTTTATAGAATATTAGTTTTAGAGTAAGAAATAAAGTAATGATTGGAGTAAATTTACTGTAGTTGCTCTAGAGTAAAAGGCTGCTGCCAAATAGTGAGATGGAGAAGGGTTTGATTTATTGGAGGCAGCAAATTTTTTGTTTCTTGAAGGCAATGAAATTATTTGTTTCTTCAATTTAATTATTGTAGTAGAGACTACTATCCATTTCTTAAGTGAATTAATTGAAAGTTCAGTTTGCAATTTCATTCTTAATTGCATCCCGTCAATGTTTCTCACTCCAAAATCAAAATCCATTATTGCATACCTAATTCAACTAACTTATTAGAAGCAATGGACAAGTTTTTAAAGAGAGAGTGGTGTGTTAGTGAGGGAGAAGAGGAGAGGAAGGGGTCTGGAGGGGACTGAAGCCCCTGCCAAGCTCGCCGGAGACCTTGGAGGAGTAGGAGTGCTAAAGCCGCCACCAGTCATCCAGGCCCCGAGGCTTGGAGAAAATTGATGAAGACAACGTGTAGATGTAGTTTCAATTTTCTGTTTTGATTTTTTTTAAATGCATTCACATAACAAAGCGACATCATTTTGATTATTTATTTGAAAAAATAAAACAAAAAACAAAACACTTCAAAATATGTGTTTTCCTTCATTCCTGTTGGTCGCTGTATGTCAGATTCTCACAAGACTCAACTTTCAAGCTTTTCTTTTCCAAACCCTCCCCATCTCCCAATTCCAATTTCCACAGACACGTAGAATACAATTGCTTCCTCTTAGTCGCATAACGAAAACTAGTTCATCAAGTGTTAACCAATAATGCAATTACTTGTATTTATACAATTTTATCGTTTTTATTATTTTGAATTTAGAAATTTAGTTGTTAAATACATTAATTTAATCACAAAAAAAATTTTAAAGTAATCCCCCCATTAAAATTTCGTTCTTGTTCCGCCACTGAGTGCCAGTAGTTCATGGTAGAGTGAGTGGCAAATATTGGGATGGAAGAGAGATGGGTCATGGTGGAGATAGGAGAGACCTTGATTGAAGAGAGATGGAAGGAAGAAGATAAAATGTGATTCTTTTTTTATGATTTTTTTAACAGATCCATAAAAAATGACTAAATATTGACACTTTGAAATGTGATTTGACCGTTTTGTTTCGTTTTAAATGTAAGGAACCAAAAAAACTGTGATTGACCATTTTGTCTCGTTTTAAATGTAAGGAACCAAAAAAAAAATATTTTGTGAAATGCGAAGAACTTCTAGTGCCATTTTCCCTTTTTTGTTATAAAAATTTTAAAAATACTTATAATAAATTTTAATTACAAAAAAGTATAAGTAATTTTTCAAAATCTCAACTTAAAAGTGTTAATTTAGTTTGCCACAAACCTAATATGATTAAATCTCAAACTTCCTTCATTAATTTAACTCATTGACAACAAAGTTAATTATATCTCCGAGTAATTAATTCTTGTAATAAGACTTTTTGCTGTGCATTTAAAACTTGTAAGACAGCACAAACATGCATCATAACTCCATTTAAGTCGGATTTAAAATGTATAAAGCTTCTATATTTTTACACTTCGTTAAATTTTTTGCTTCCCCTTTCGGCATTTCGAACTTTGAAAATTATACTACGGATAGATGAATGAATTTATTCTAAATAAATGAACGAATAATAAAATACTCTATTTGAGTAAACTTAAAAATTTCGTACCTTCTATCTTTACACAATCAGAATAAAAATTAGTAAAAAAGCACCTACATCCACAATAAAGAACCTGCCCAAGGTTTAATCCAATATAACAATGACAATAAACAATAGTAAAGAACTCGTCAAAACAAAACCAAAAAACACAAAATGAACCACAAAAGAACTGATGGATGGGAAATAAAAATAAGACCGATCATACCGTCTCATACTTTCTTTTGTTTTTGCTGTTATGAATTTTCCTCCAATAGGAATGATTAAAATGTGTTATAATAGGCAACTAAAGTTTCAATAGTCAAAGCTTTAAGCATGAGAGCCCAAATTCCATCACATCCAAGAGAAAGCTAAAGAAAAAGATGTTTTCCCATTTTTCTGTGATTAAAAGATGCTATACAAAACTTTTCCAACTCCTTGAGTTTGAAAGTCACTACAACAAAGTATCTCTGAACAAGCTTGACATTGCAAATTCTAGACCTTACTATTAAAATCTAAGCATTCACCCTTGCAAATACCACAAATGATCTGGCTCATCTTAATCCAATTCAAACCAACTTTAAAGAAAAATCGCCAACAAATTTCCATTAATCATTCAGAAATATCAACTGGTCTAACCAATGCAAAATGAGGCTCAGAATTAGCTGACATCAACAATTCCAATACCACCACATCACTAGGTTGACAAATCTTGAGACTAGGTTCTACAAAGCCTGCAAGAAATATCCCACATAATAAACAACTTCGTCGAAACATTTAAACATCAGAAAATAAGAAACGGTTGACTTTCAATCTTTACCGGGTGAAAGATTTCTTCTCGCATACAACTCTGTTGCTAAGGGGTTTGACGCCCAGTAACTGACAGCCACTCGACTGGTGGGCTGGAATCCAACAATTTTCCCATCAGTTGACAAAACCACCTAGTTAACAAAAACACAACAGCATGAGAGACAAAAAAAAAGGAAAATCAGAAGCTGTAGGTTCAGCGTATGATTTATTAATAACGATAGACAACATCTTCCGAGAACTATCTAGAGTTCAAAACCATTACACCGTAGAAGTATTATATTAGAAGTTCACATGATGGCAATAGGAGTTGGAATTATACAGATTCAAAATGTATCCTTGCTACTGGTCAAAAAGCAGTCTAGATATGAAAGGCATTCAACGAGCTTCTAAGCATGAGTTAAAATTTCAGGGGCCAATCACATAAAAAATAATAAGCATTTCATAATTAACCATCATTAAGCTCAGTATACAGGTACTAATAAGCGCAAATATAACCAAGGTAACATCATTAAGCTTAGAATACAGGTACTACTAAGCGCAAATATAACCAAGGTGACAAACATAACCATTTTCTTTTACAGACCAGACAAACAGAATTAGTCTTTTGTTCCATAATACCATATGTACAATTTGAAAGGAAGTGCATATTTTTTAAAAAATAAATGCAAGTCTTACTCATTCAAAAGGAGTCAAGAATGTTGGAAAAAGCATCTATAGACTTAAAATTTAGTTCATCTCAATAAGTTCTTACCTTCTTTCTCAGTTGATCTCTCTAGGAATCAAAAGAATGTAAGCAGCTCATATGAAAACAGGCTACATCAAAATCAAACAAACATTGTTGGGCTGAAAAGATCAACTCAAAAACTTTACAGTCCATCTGTCAGTGTGGCTTTGGGTTAAGTGAAAATGCTCCAAATTTTTAGTCCACGATAACTAATCCAACAAAAGCTAACAAATGTTCACCAAACATGTATGGGCAGTATTTTTTCCTTTGCTTGGAAGTGCTTTTCTAAAGTAAAAGTACTTCAACACAAAAGAACAAGGCCATCGCCTTTGCAGTCCATCAGTCAGTGTGGCTTTGGGTGAAGTGCAAACACTCCAAATTCCAAGTCCATGATAACTAATCCAACAAAAGCTAACGAATGTTCACCAAACATGTATGGGAAATATTTTTTACTTCGTCTGGAAGTGCTTTTCTAAAGTAAAAGTACTTCAACATAAAAGAACAAGGCCATTGCCTTTGCCCAAATGGACTGTTCATTCTGTGGTTGAGAGGTTACTCCCGAACAGGCTTTTTGTATTGTTTGACCCAGTTCTGGCAACAGAAAGAGAAAAGCATGAACACAGACTCCGGCACAAATTGGCTCTGCAAAGTGATACAGTATTCCTCGTAGTACATATACTAGTACACAGCCCCCTTAACCCTTTCTTCAATCTACTCATTCAGTAAATATTTTTGCCAGTTCATCATAACATTACTGTAAAACTGAAGAACTTAATTTCATACAGAATGCACAAACTACTTTTAGAAAATGACCTGATAACTTGCAACATCTTGAATGGATCCTTTGATATCTTCAAATCTTTCTCCAGGTAATGTGCTACTGGATGAAATGTCTAAAGTCATTGAGCCAATTTCGGCCATTTTCTTTAGGTACGGTGGGAGGTCTCCGGTCCATGCATAATGACCAGCCTCTGTTATTATTTCTCCAGGCCAACCAAATGAGTCCTTGAGTTTTCTAATGACCAAGGTGCAATAATCTTCCAACTACAAAATTAAAGGAAGCATTCAATTGGGCAAATAAGACATGGAAAACACATTCGTGCACATGTGCTCACACAGCCATATAAACATACATGGATATGAGTAAATGCAAGACATGAACATTGCTGAACTTTGCTCAACTAAGTCGAGGCCATTCAAGTTAATTACTTCATTTGACTACAATCTAATTTTGCAAGCGGATTCTTGTGCTATAAATTAAAGGGGAAGAGGAAGACCAAAAAAGAATAATAAAGAAACTATAAAAAATGATATGTTGTATTTAAATATAAATGAGCAAATAAGCCAAGATCGAGAGAGCACGGTGGCGAAACGTGATCCATATAGCCGATCCCACTTAGTGGGATAAAGGCTAAGTTGTATTCTTGTGCTATAAATTTACCAACAAACCACAAGTCTTTGACTTTTATTGACAATCTCAGTCAATGTGAATTTAAGCTTCGGCAATTAAGACATGGAAAACACATCCGTGCGCGTGCATGTGAACACAGCCATATAAATACGCATCTGCGTAACTGCAAGACATTAACATTGCTGAACTTTGCTTAACCAAGTCAAGGCCATTCAAGTTAATTACTTTATTTGACTACAATCTAATTTTGCAATGTGCTATAAATTTACCAACAAACCACAAGTTTTTGACTTTAATTGACAATCTCAGTCAATGTGAATTTCGGCTTCCAGCTTCTAATTATAATAGTGATGGTTTCCACGCCTGACCATCAAGCAGCAAAATGACAATTACAGGTGCAGTTGTCCAAAACAGTCAAACTTGTCAAACATATTCCTGTTGGCTGGTCACAAAATTGTTTCAGGCAAGTTGCTCACAATTTAAAACCATGATAAAGGAAGCTGCATATAGGCAAAACTACAGAAACTCGTGCCAATACACATACTTTCACCGAATCATACTTTTTACAGAATAGAGACCTACTGAATTCGAAAATCAACCTTGTGATGAAGGGTACTACTTTGGTATTCAAGCCTTTCAATAACAGAAATCGAAGGGGCAAAAAAGCTGAAGGGATATGAAATATAAGAAAAAGCATTGGATTAAATCATGCATTAGCTGTGCACTGATGGCTCCAAACTTAAAATGAAAACAACAAAACAATTGTCCATTTGTAGGTTAATAAGTCAGCATCAGCAATTTAAATTAGTGAAATCTGAGAACATGATTTGCAGGACTCAGATTCAGTTACCTTTTTGCTTTTTCCCTTGGGTTTCTCAAGCAAATATTAATTGAGGACAGTAAGCAAGCAGCAATCATACATCATAGTCTTAATAGCAGATGACAATCAAGATTCAGAATCTATGCATTTCAGAAAATAAACATATAATGAACGAGACATCCATTATTATCATCATTGATTGTGCATTATGTGGCAATGTTAGAGGCTTGCCTGTATCACAACAAGAATCATATGTAACAAAAATCTAGAAGATTAACATGAAAATGACCCAGCATGAAAACAAAACTCATGCGTATTGGTTTAAGAATGGAGATAAAATCAATTTCTCAGCAATTCAAAACTCAAAATGCGGTATCCAAGGCATCCCCTGAAGGCTCATAACTTCAGTGATACCACAACTTAAAAAATCATCCCAATGAAAGTACAAAATATATTGTGTTTCGACGCTGGCAAAAACCAATCATTAGGTATAGTAAAAGGTAAATCAATTTGTACCAATAGTCCCTCCATGATTGTTTCATGTATTACAAAATACGATTTAACTCAACTACATTATTAATGATTTCAGGTTTAAGACTGTAAAACTTATATCTGATATCGAAATACAAAGCTATATACAGAGATTGATTCAAGCTTCATAAGACATAAGAACAAATCAGAATAAGACAAATGTAATAAGAATAAGCAAAGTCAACATAGTTGTACTTCTCAGACAAACCTTCATGGCCCCTAAAGACTGAGGCAGAATGCATCTAACAGAAGATGATTGAAGTGAGTGGTCTCTGTTAGGGTATTTTCTCCAGCGAGGCAGACTGGGCAGATGAAGTTGACTCAGCATGCTAATAGCAACAAGGAAAAGAACACCAGCAACTGTGGCTGACAACATTTTGAACAAAGAACTGCTGCTCTGTAAGAATAGAAAGTAGGTAGCACACCACAATAAATGTTGTGTTTACTCTTATCAGTAAAATAAATTTTACTATTTTTGTGCTTCCTCCCAAAACAACAGTCCAAAACTTAACCACAGAGAATGAGAGTAACAGAACATTTCTAACACCATTCAAAATAAATTGCTAATTAGAAGTATAACACTGATATTTGCAGTTCATTTCAATTGCGCATGTAACCGATATTTTTTGTTGTACTCCACCTCATAGATCCATCGATTGCCAACCATAATTGGCCTCAAAGTACTCAAACATGCATCCAAGACAAACAAAGCTACCAATTAACCAAATGCAAATCCACACCCCAGCAGCACCACAGGAGAAAATCTCATAGTAACCAGTGGCAAAAATAAAACTAGAAATAGAAAAAACAATTTACACAGATGGATAAGTTTATGTATATCAGTCTTTGTTAAAATGAGATTGTTGCTGAAGTTTTGTGACCCTCAACTTAACAAAATATGATTTCCACTCATCAAACAAGCTTTAAAATGCATGCCACCAGCAATAGAGGAGGGAGAAAGTGGTGTGAAATTTAAATGTTCAAGCTATTTCATTTCTCCTCAAAAAGATATAAATTTGCATTACTTCCACAAAACAACTGGAAGAAAGTGTGAGCACACAGGTTAATACTTTCTAGCCAACATTACCAAATATGCACTGGCTAATTGTCCATTATACCTGAACTCAAAATGTACATGACAAATAGTAAAGTGGTTTGCGTAGTACCTTATTTCTGGAGATGCTAGAGGGTTTCATAACTGCATCAGATGATAATTGTTTACCAGGCAGAGTGAATTCATCTTCGTAGTACATATCAAGAATGTTGGCCAGACTAACCTGCAAAAGTAGTCAATACAAACGTAGTTCCTTAGGTTGCATTTTCATCATAAACCAAAATATTACTTAAATAATTTGAAATAGGGCACATCCAAAATCATTATAGTTGCGGCAAAGAAATTCACAGTGATAGAGCTCCCTCTCACTCACACACACAGATGTTGCAAATCTGTAGCTTGTAACTTTAACCTCCAGTTAGTTTAGGCTTCTTCAGTTGTCAAACAGGCATGGCAATCCTTTACACCCACCCTCGCAAACAAAAGAAAAGCAAAAAACTTGCAATTCCAACAGAAGTCTTCTCAACATCAAAGTTGGAAAGGAAGTTTAGGACTACATATATTGTTGGAAGGGGAAAAAAACCTTTGTAAACACCAATAATGAAAACACAGAATGTCCCAGCAAGATTCACACTTGCAAAGCCCAAAAAGAGAAAAGAACAATAGGCCTTGCAGAAGATAATTACTAAAGCAAGAACAAGCAGTATGTCACTGCTATGAAATTAGAAACCAAAACAACATACACAAGCAATTGGGCAATTGGAGGTACAGTGGACTTAATACCAAGATAACAACTAAGTTTAAGTAGCAAAGAGAAACTTAAAAATACAGAACCTCTCTCAAGTAGTTGACTAGGCTCCTCATACAGTCTCTGACCACGAACAAAATGTAAGGCAAAAAGATAGAAAAAATATATTAAAACTCCAGTTCAAAGAATTGTTTAGTGATATACTTCAGACTTCTGAATCCCCACTATATTGGCACCTCTGGCCTAAGGGTACAAAATGGCAAATAGATAGATATAAAACTAACACCAAAACAAGAACAAAAAACAAAACAAATTAGTCTTGACTTGAAAACTGCAAAAATAAAGCATGTCAAAATTTTTGCCAAGTGAAATTCCTACACACACAAAATCAGTTTTTGTCTTCATAATCTATGTGGCTATGTCATTATGATAAATACCTAATAAACTCAACCACCTGCAATAAGAAATAATTGCAAGAGATGACTTTTTAAAGATCTTGATCTGTAGAACACCAAGTAACTGTGGAATTTCCACAGCAGAAACAATTGGCCAGCCATACAAAGAGGAAAAATGGAGTACCATTTGGGAGTGTGTCAAGAGAATTTCCCAGACATTTGTTGCTGATAATTCCCCCCCTTCAAGCTTCACATCTTTGAGTTTAGCACCATCAATTTGCAGCCTGTACATAGGTAGATATTCGCTAATCCACGCAGTAAATTCTGGGCCACCGATCTTCTCTAATTGAGAATATGATGACAGTGTCCACCAACAGTTGTTTGATTTAATTCCCAAAGATTTAACCCTTTCTGAACTGAAGTTTTCTAGCAGATTTTTGGCATTGGCAACTATCTCCTTTTCAAGTAACTTATGCAGAATAACAGATGAGTCTTTTGAGACAATTCTTTTAGGCTTGCGAAACCAATCGAAAAACTTGGTTGATGCCCCGCTGAATGAGTTACCATAGAAATGTCTTTCAACGCTTTCAAGTGCAGAGCAGCAAATAACTTCAGCAAGCACAGTAATAGCCCGTTCTTTGGATGAGCTGATGGTAAAAACTGCAGGTACCTGCCGGTATGAAAGTAATAAGAGAATTCAGTCCATCAGTATCACGTTGCACCTGTACAACAGACATAAAGAGAGGGCAGACCCATGCAAGAGGCAGACATATCAGATATAGTACTTACAAAGAGTAAAGAAGTTCAATCATTTATCAACGTAATATACAGCAGAAATAAGAGAGCTTATCTGACCTCTCTAGCCTTTTCCAGATCATCCATGTTTCTTTCTGCTCCTGGCCTAAAAGACGCAAGTTCAAATCTCCAAAGCTGCTGCAGAACTACTTGTCTAAATGTCATGGCAAGTATATTTTCTGATGTCATGCTAGAAATAATGTCATTGGGTAAGAAACCTTTGAGATTCTTAACTTTCTCTTTTACTTTCCTAGCTGGTAAAAACTGACAGAAACAACAAAATCAGGAAGAGTAATAACAAGAAAAATCAAGTGCAACTTCATGAACATGCATAGATTCATTACATGTAAAATAGGAAAGCCAAAACAAGAACAAACTCGAACCTGTTGACAAAGATGCTAAATAGAATAATCAGTTTTCTTTCGATGTCAAAATGCAATGATTAGAGCAGCCAAAAGGTAGAACAGTGAAAGTATTACAGAGAAAGAGAACAGGCTAATTGACAACCCTATCTACATTTAGGAAAAGCACCTGAACTGATACGATAAGAAGAAACCATATGTTACTACTATGTCTTGCACTTACTGGAAGAAAGAAAATCAAATTGGAAAGCAAACAAGAACCCACATCAAAGCAACAAATAATAATCAGAATCACCTACAAACTAACGCAACTCTTTTCTTCAAGTCTTCAAAGACTCTTTAACAAATTCAATAACTATTTGCAAACACCATAATACCCTAAAAGAAAATATATAAGGTACTACAGCTTATGAAAAAGAGATCGATCACCTTCTTTTGTTTCTTACTGAAGCATATTAGCAGCATCCTATATTTGAAACCATATCTCTTAGCAGGTGAAGCCACAAAAGTCAATATCCCAAATTTTTACTCCCGTAATATAGTCAGATAGCAGAAGCTTATAAACACATTAAACATTTTTGTCAGAACTGGTTTGTCCAAGACCATAACAAACTTTTAAGCAACTCAAGTTGATGCAGGAAAATTCTATCCCTGTGTCCTGTGCTTCCTGGATTTTTCAACTGTTCTAGGAATTGAAAATAGATTTCTAAAAGTGCTCTAGGTCCAGGATTTTCTCTTCCTCAATCTTGGGCATTAGCATATGATAATGTTCCAAATATTCTACCAGCAAATATGCAAACACAAGTGGATTGAAGGCAGTCCCTGGGCTTTTTTTTCTTTTATTAAGAATTCCTCACTCTTTTCCATTATTTCTATCTCTTCATCTCTCACTAGAGATTCTTGCTTTATTACAAAAAAGGAAATAAAAAACCATAAACAGATGCCACGATTAAATTAAAAATGATAATTTATTATGGACACAAATAAGCATTTTAGATATCACCTCCCACAGTTTATGAATCTGCATTCATTATCTCATGCAAATAAGCTCACTCCAGCTCCGTCCAATACTTGTATGACAATGCACCAATTACATCTGAATTTAAACTTTGCAAACAACGAAGATTAAGCCTTTATCCCACTATTTGAGGTCCAATATATGGATCACAAAAGAATTTTCACTTTCCTCAGTCCGCATACAATACACACAAATATGTAGAAACATTTCTATATGCTCTTACAAATATATCTTCGCGTAACTCAGCAAATCTTTATCTTCACAAAGATATAGCAGGGAAAAAAATAGGCATGCTCCTAGAAAAGTCAATTTTTGTTTATAGAAATCTTCAAATCAAGCCTAAATTTCTTCAAGGTCTCAAACTCTTCATAGCAACCAATTGAATCATGACTTTACGAAATTGGCATTTCAACTTCTAAAAGAATATCCAAAGAAATACTTACACATATTCATGTTGTTCTTACACTGCACATAAAATGCACATTTCTCTACCCATAAAATTCATACATATTAAACCATATATATTAAGAAGGCTGTTATTGGTGAGCCATTCTCGCTTTAAGGACTACACTTTTCTAATTTTTTTTTTGAAGCCTTCAAGCTTTCACATCTATCCCAAAGCATTTCAAACAAATATACCATAATTTTCCTAATCTGTCCTTGAACTTGGTGAATCGATACATTTCTCTCAAGAATAGGGTCATTTCACTTTTTATAACAAAAAATCAAACATGAAGCTTAATTTTTCATAAATGAATCCAAAGTTTTAACTCCACCGTGCCCACAATCCAAACATACAAAATTTTCAACTCCCTATTATGTTCCCTTAGGCTGTGCTTGGTTCCTATATGATAGAATACCAATTCCAATTCCCATGATGAACTAAACCCCACTAAACAGTACCAAATGGGCATGCATAAAAAGCCTTATTTCTATCATCTTGACATTAGAGACACCTTAAACAATATCATTGTACATATATAAATTACGTTAAGGTATTTTTGCTTGATTGAATAGTAACAAAGACCGCCTCCTAAATGATAAGTTTGAACTACCATCGTCACCTTGAGTGTGTTTTTTCCTTTATAAGATTAAATATTAAGCAATCGTAGAATGCCTACACTCAAAACTTCTACACTACCATAATCACTGTGTGTGTGTTTTTTTTTTCTTTCTTTTTAGTATTTATTGCACAGTTGAATAGCAACCACCAGAATAATGCCTAAAGTGAAATGTTTACATTACCATCGTCACTGTGTTTGTGCGTGTTTTTTTTTGTCCTTTTAAAGTATTTACAATTATACTTACAAGCCTAGTGGAAAGTGTGCTGTTCTCATCCGGCGGACCAGGGAAGATGGTTTCTACGACCATTGCCGGCAACCCGGCCAAAATATGTTCGTCGGCAGCTCGGCCTCCATCAGCAGCTGCAGCAGTGAGGGCTTGCTGGAAGTCAACAGCGCCGACGACGGTAAGCCGAGCCGAGTTATTTTCGTACGTTCTGACTCCAGGAAGCACCTCCTCATTCGACTCTGCCACAGCTTCGAGGATGTGCTGCTGGTCGGCGGCGGTAAAGGATATCGACGGTGGCTTCTGAGGCAAGCAGCGAGGAGGGGTATGTATGGGAAATTTGGAGAGATTGAGGGGTAATTTGGGGAATTGGTTTAGGGGGTTTGAAGGGTTGGGCAAGAGAGGGTTTATGGTAGAGAGAGAGTGGATGAAAGCCATTTTGCGTTTGGTTTGTGCAAGAGAATGGGTTTAGCAATCAGAAATTGACTTTGAGGCTTGCAAAGGCGTGATTTTTAGAGGGTTTTCAATCCGTGTTTATAATTTGTTTAAATGCCAAATGCGTATTTGAAAATTTTGATGTGCAAAAATTTATGTGCGATGGTCTAATGTGATTGGCGAATCCTCCATATTAAATCTGCAAATTCTTTTTTACTTAATACGTGAATATTTTATTTTGTAACACTGATATTGGTATATTTAATATAGTAATTTTATTTTATAACGTTGATGTTGGTATATTTGATATGATAACTTTTGATATATTATACGCTAATTTTTTATAGGTTATACGCTAATACGCTAATTTTTTTTATACATTATATGCTAATACGCTACATTTTTATATGTTATATGCTAATACGTTGATACGCTAATTTTTTATACTTTAAATGCTAATGTTTGATATTTTATATGCTAATTTTTTTTATACTTTATACGCTAAAGTTAAAATTGATAAGCTAATTTTTTTCTATAGGCGAATTTTTGAATTTGATAGGCAAAACGCATATATATGACCGGAGAATGCCGATTTTGATAATTAAACGGAAGACATTGTAAGTTTTATAAATGAACCCTATAGTTTTGAGAAATTATAGTCGGTCCAAAAGACTTTCACTTATTTTGTTTAGTAATTGAAATAATATTCAAAATTAAATCCATTGGTGGACGACTAATTTCACAAGTTGGTTCCCACATGTCTATCCAAAATGAACAATAACAATAATAATAATAATTAGGGTTATTCTCTTGTGAGACCGTCGTATTTATGATACTTGCATATGAATTTTATTTTAACATATAAAATATTAAAAATTAGCGTATAAAGTATAAAAATTAGCATATAAAGTATAAAAAATTAGTGTATTAGAGTATAAAGTATCAAATATTAGCATATAACATATAAAAAAATAGCCTATTAACATATAAAGTATAATTTACTTATTACGTCTCATATATGAAACGGTTTCACATGAGTTTTTGTGTAATAATTAATCATTTATCCCACTTAGTAGGGTCTCGCGTATATGGATTACAATTAGTTGTCGTACTCTATTGAAATTCATTTGTTCATTAATATTTAAATATAACATATTTTTTCTTATAATTTCTTTGTAATTCTTTTTTGGTGTTCCTCTTACTTTTTTAATTTAAACTAATAATTCTCTATTTTTCTATACTTCTCATTGAAGCATATAAAGATCTCATATGTATATGTCCAAACCATTTTACACGTGCTTCTCTCATTTTCTCATTTATAAAGCTACTTCTACTTTCTTTCTGATGAAATCATTACTTATTCTATATAGTCTAGTGTGTCCACCCATTTATCTCAATATTCTAATTTCGATTTTCCTCATTTTTTTCATATTTATTTTTAGTCACCTAACACTTTAAACCGTAAAGCATCGTTGGACTACATCTATCCAAAATGAAAAGGAAAAAAAATTAAGGTAAAAAGCTATAGGTACTGGCCGAGTGCTTTCTCGCCTAGATAGTCCACTTTTATGCCCATCTAAAAATAAAGTGGAAATTTCAAAACCAATAGTTGTGAGCATATTCATGTTCACTTAGTATTCTTTCTCACTTGACCTTTTGCATATCTCTGTTTTTACATAATATTCATTTTAATTTCAAAATTTATTGAGTATCATTTTTCTTCTTATTGTCCAGTAAGCGTTATAACTCACCCTATTTTCTAAATATTTTATTTCATAGGATTTGGAAGAACTTAGACAAGAGTAACAAGATTAAACAAAGTCGAAGAAGATGTAAAGTCACATGGGCTGTTGGGGACTTCGGAGCTTATATATATCTAGGATGAAAGTGTGATTATAAATTAAGTTATGGATCATCCTCTCGTGAGACCGTCCCATATATGAGACTTGCGTATGAATTTCAGTTTAGTGTATAAAGTATCAAAACCTAGTATATAGAGTATCAAACATTATAGTATAAAGTATAAAAAATTAGTATATTAGCATATAAAGTATCAAATATTAGAGTATAACATATATAAAATTAGTGTATTAGTGTATAAAGTATAAATCACGTATCATGTCTCATATATGAGACGGTGAGAGTTTTTGCATTTAGGGTTATATATGTAATTTTGGGATTGTATGGAAAGTTTTAATGGCAATTTATTTTGGGATAGTTTGATTTTGTAGACGCAAAGTGTACATGGATGATGTATAACAACAGGTGAATCTGAATGTTTCATCTAAAGATGAGATTATGCATGATTGGATGATGTATAAACAGGTGAATCTGAATGTTTCATCTAAAGATGAGATTATATATGATTGTAGTATTAGTAGTAAAAAAAAACTCATAGACCTCTTGATTTTGGTTGTTATTTTATGTTAAAGGGATAGACTCCTGATATGTATCAGATTGCATGTGCGCAAACGCATATACAAAAGAAATGTATTAACCTTCACAAAAATAGATTCAAAAACAATTACAAAATGTGGATTATCAATTACAATGCTTTCACCTTTTCCTTGCTCCAATATTGTTTATTTTTACTTTGACTTGATCACCTTCTATTCTATTATAAAAGAAGAAATTATTAAAGTAAAAAGTATATATATATATATATATATAAATAAAGACATAAGATCAAGTTACACAATTGCAAGGCGGCAATACACTAGACATACATGTATGACAATTCATATTTATTGATTAAAAAGGCATTCTATCATGAAAATGAACGTGTATAAAAGATTTATAAGTTTCATGGGCAGATAGCCACAATTTCACAGGACAATTTAATCATGTAGCCAAATATGAAATTTTTCTCCAAAGAAAAAAATGCACTTTATCCAATGAAATACAAAAGAAAAATACAAATATGCTCATAGATTTTAAAGAGACATAAACTATACCAAAGTATGCCTTAGTATCTATATTATGGCAGATCTTTGCCATAAATTAGCAAAGTGGTCTACGCAATGCCTTTCCTCCAAAAATGAATAGGAAAAGGATGTCAAATATTTAAGCGTGGTCTAGGCAATGCCTTTCCTCCAAAAATGAATAAGAAATGGATGTCAAATATTTAAGACATGCGAAGTCAAAAATTTCAGCCAACTAACACAAAATTGAAGAATACAATTTGATTCATGATTTAAATTTAGGATCACAACACAAAGAGAGACCCTCAAACTGGGGGCTGATTTAGCACCACAAGCCTAATGTTCTATTTGATGTTAAAGAGGAGCCAATTTTGATTTGTAATAAATCAAGATTGTCAGTAAAAGGTCAAAATAGAAATCTTAATCTTTGTCAAAGACCAAAATTGAAATTAAGCAATTAAACTACAAGGTAATAGATGATAACGATCTCACTACGCTCCTCACGTAGATTGATAGTTGTTGCGGAAAAGTGTTCACGATCTTTTCGTAAATCAATTTGATTAAGTCAAATCACCCTATCTCCATAAGATGACAGTATGCTCGATTATATGATGGCTCCTCACTAACAAATAACAAGATAGTTAAGTAAAAAAAACTCTCTCCTCAGGAACAATCTTCACAACAAGAATATAAAACCCTCCTCAAATTTTACTCCTTAAAAAAAAACAACTCAGTATTCTTTATTTCTCAAATTTCACGTCTAACTATTACAACTGAATAGAATGCCTATTTATAGACCTAACACAAACCCTAAACTAAATAACCTTAAAAAGTAAACTTTAATTAACTTAAAACACTAAAAATACGAAAATAGAAACTAATCTACGCCATTTATTTCCGCACGTCGCGACGTAGGGAGCCCAACGTCACGACGTCAGTGAACAAAACCTAAAATAAAAAAACTATCGTTGCTGGACGTTGCGACGTGCGACGATGGACGTCGCGACGTGGCTTGCTCTTTTGCTGCCCACGTCCAAATTTACTCCTTTCTTCCTTTTTGGCCTCCAAACTCGTTCTATCCTTCTTAAGCACCCCTTGATTCGCTCCAATGACCCCCGAGGCTTTGTTTTGGACTTCAATTTGCTATCAATAGAATAATACTATAGTCCCATACCACTACCATGTAAGCATAAATGGTATGTTTATAGCAGTGACCTATGAAGGGTAATTTTCAACACTTCAAATAACAGATACACATTCCCCAATCTGTTCCCCCACATTAAAAAAAATGCTTAAACAAAAATTCTGAGTTTTCTTTAACCTTTGAACTTCCCCAAAACATTCTTTTACAATATTATAGTATAAATTCAAATATTATTTTAAACTTTTAAATTTAAACCAAGAATCAAGAACAATAACAACTAAATATAAAAGTAGAATTTCCTAATAATAATTAAGTCATTTTTTCAACATGTTAATAATACTTTGTAACAAAGATTTATCGTTC
Organism: Ophiorrhiza pumila; assembly: GCA_016586305.1. Lineage (NCBI taxonomy): Eukaryota > Viridiplantae > Streptophyta > Magnoliopsida > Gentianales > Rubiaceae > Ophiorrhiza > Ophiorrhiza pumila. The sequence goes on along the minus strand of BLIW01000005.1, from coordinate 10,243,380 downwards.
ATGACTTTTTAACATACAATTATATTACATGTTTCAGCTAAAAATAAATAAAATATTGGATAATACACATATGAAAATGTATAAGTAGCATTCTTAAAATTTTTTACAACTTGTAACATTTGCAAGACTAAAGAAAATGAGATGAAAAAATAGGGTTGGTCTTATGTACATGTGAAGTTTCCAAAATGACCTTGAAGCTCCAAAAGTAGGTGCAAAGAAGACTTCAAAAATTTGACACACACTGCTGAATGTCGTGATGTTCCTTCAATTGAACGCTAGCGTCGCAACGGATAGCTTCCCGTCGCAATGGAGATCCTGAGTTGAAGACTTCTATTTCTTGCTCTTGAACATCGCGACGTTCGATAAAATTTGTCCCAACATCGCGACATTTGAGATGAATATCGCAACGTTCATTGTTAGCTTTGAAGGTTGACTTTTGCACTCTTTAACGTCGCGACGTTCAACTGTTTTGACTTGAAAAATCACTATTTTCACTATTTCTTTATTCCATTGTTCATAATTGGCCACAATGTCTTACAAAACGCATTAAAACACATTAAAAATACATAACAAATGTTACAAGGATAATAAAATGATAAATAAAACGATTCCAATAAGGTGAATATAGTCACCTTATCACCGGTCTACACTTAAACCTTGCTCGCCATCGAGCAACAAAACAAGAATATACTACAACATATTTCTATATTTAAGCAAAAGGGTTAGAAATGTCACTTAAACTCATTATGTCTAATCACTCTAAGCACTCTATAAGTGTTTGTGTACATGCCTCAATGCTTACTCGACTCAATTAATAAGTAATCATTCCATGTATCTACAAGAGTTATCAAAGTGTCTTTTTCTACATATTCAACACATTGAGACAATTGTGTGTATGCAATAGGTCCACTAGTACCCAAAGTACAAGCACTAGTCACAATGTTTTTTCAATTATTGTTAGGTCCTATATGCAACCTAAAAGGGGAGGGGGGGGGGGGGAATTAGGTTATCCAATTTTAATCCTATTCAAAAACTATTTTTCCTAAATCAAGTTTTCTTAGTGAAATTCAATAACAATTGAATTCAACAAGTCAAATTCACAATCAAACAATATAAACACAATAATTGAAATCAAGCATGCACAATATCAATTTTCAAAATCACATAATAAATATTCAAATCACAATGATCACAAGAACATTAAGCAATTTATATTGCACAATTATAAAGTAATAAAAGATAAAGCTTTAAAAGATTGAACACAAGATTTATAGTAGTTCAAGTCTCCCATTGGAGCACTCTACATCCACTACCTAAGCCCTTAAGGTTAGGATTTTACAATCCACTAAAAATGGATCTCTTCACTGAAGATGATATCCAAACCTTTAGGTTAATCAATTTTACTAGCAACCAATGCTATAAGAATTGATTTTACTCTCCATGTTGGAGAAACCTTTACAACTTACCAAATGTTGAAATTTTACAACCTTTGAAAGCCCTCTTAATAGGGTGGATGATTACAAATGAAGCTCTCAACAAATTTTCTCTTAAAGAATGTTTTACAAGAGAGAAGGATTGGTTCAAGAATATAAATGCAAATTAAAGCTCAAGATTTTTTATCTTTTGGTTTGATTTTTCACAACTCTTTTTTTTTTCTTTTGAAGAGTGTTTGATAGACAAAAAATAGCTCAAGGATCATTGAAAAACTTTTGTGAAAGCTCAACGTATTTATATAAAATATTTGTGAGGCAAAATGGACAAGAAAATTATTTTTCAGAAAACTAGTCGTTACTCACATCTGGGGAGTTCGGACGACTAGTTCGAATGACCAAGGTCGTCCGAATGCATTTTTCAGAAAGCACAAAAAACTTTCTAAAAATAGGTTCGGACGTCCGAATTGATAATTTTTGACAAATTTTTAATTTTTCAATCTTTGAATCATTTTGTAAGAGTTTAAAACAACTTTTATGAAATCTTTATTTTCAAAGAGACACATTTTCAATCTTTCATTTTTTTCATTCATTTTGCTTGAGATTTTAAATGAATCAAACATTCTATGAGCCAATGTATAATGTAAATTAGGGATTGGGATTGGGGAATCTACCCTAATTTACCTACTTTCTATTTCTTCAATGTCTTCAACGCTTTAAACTTCATATTTTGCAATTTGCATACCTATAATCTCAAAAAACTTGTTGAAACATTAGCATACGTAATTGTTTGTTAATCATTAAAACACAAAGTAGATTTAAGACACTAGGTCTTTTAATTACCAATTTTGAATCTCCTTTTATCCTCCCCCCAATTTAGAAATATTTCAATCGTTAAAAAGACATGAGTATTACTACTACTGAACTTGAAGAATATTTAACCACTTCTTTTATTTTTGTGATAACAAGCTAGATAGTGATAGTGTTGAGAACTTCAAAATATTAAAATGGTGGAAGAAGAAAACAACATTATGTCCTATTATCTCTTTGATCGCCAAAGAAATTTTGGTGGGCCCGATGTCAACCGTTACCATTGAACAAGTTTTTAGTTAAGGTGACAATATTTTGGACGGGACCTGATCGTGTTTTAGCTACGAGACCTTACAAATTCAATTTTTAGTAGATGATTGGAGTAAGACCGATCGGAGAGAATAAGAGCAAGACATAAAAAATGATTTTGATTTAGACGCCACTACCGATAGTAGCTCTACTTGTACTACTAATTCACCTATCATCGATGTCTAGAGAGCCAATAATAATGACAACGACGACGACATATTAGTTTGTTAAAAATGAATAAAAAATTGATATTGTACATTTTTAGATTATTAAAAATTTGAAATAATTTATTATGAATTTTCAAATATTATAATTTTGATATTTATAGTTTTTTATGTAAATGTTATCGTTTTATTTGTATAGTTGTATTATTGTATATCATAATACTCTTAAATTTTCAAGTATATTAATGTACCATTTAAGTTTCAACCATCAAACCATGAATAAAATTTAGTATGTCTTCATTTATTAATTTCTACTTGTAAAAATTTTATGATTTAAATTTTTTAACTTGTAAAGTTTTCTATCTCAATGAATAAAATTTAGTATTTCTTCATTTGTTATTTTCTAACAACCTAAGTATCTAACATTCTAACTTGTAAAATTGAATATTTTTAACTTGTAAAATTTAGTATTTCTAACTTGTAAAATTTTTCGACATTAAAATAAAACCCTAAACCCCAAACCCTAAAAGTTTTATTAATTTCTAAAAATCTAAATATCTAAGATTCTAACTTTTAAAATGTAGTTTTTGTAACTTATAAAATTTTCGATATTAAAAGTTAAAACTTTAAACTGTAAAGCCTAAACTCTAATCCCTAAAAGTTTAAAGTATAGAATAAAAGAATCAAAATCAAATTCGGAAGTGGAATTCGACATTGAAATCGAAACCAAATACAAAACTAGAATAAAATCGTAACCATAATTAGAGCCAAAATCAGAATCGAAATCGGAACTAAATCGAAACTGGAACCAATTGTTCTGAAACCGTGGTTAGATTAATGACACCCACTTCCGTTAGTTTAGATTTCCATCTATTTTTTACATCACTTCATGTATGGGTTTAAGTGAACATAATGAGAGAATAAAGTGGCTCACGTCAAAATCACATGGGCTAAAGTTAAATTTACCAACAATTTTTTGGTTAACTATGTTAACAAAATATTCCATATGCAAATATCTACAAAAGAAATTGGAAGGGGCAAAATGAAACTAACCTTTATTTTAAGGGGGCTTAGTGTAACTAACACAATGAGACATAAAATCACATGCATAATCCAAGATCACATGATTAACATGGGTTTTGGATAACAAAGGACTGAATGCAGGGGACTAAACTGTAATTGCACCTCAAAACCTGGCTGCAAAATGACAAAAAAACCATAATGACAAAGAGCCAAACTAATAATTTCTTTGTCTAAACTAAAGGATATATTATACCTTCAACTCAGTCAAACTTTTTCTACTGTTTTGTATTAATAAAAGCTACAAAGAAATTGCAATAAAATCCCAAAAGCTCAAAATTAGGTGAAAAAAAAAAACAAAGAGAAAAAATCTACAAAAACTTTCCTAAATCTATATTTATAAAAGGATCATTAATTAAATTATTTATTATATATGATATTTCATTTTTAAAATATGGTAATTGATATATAAAATGAATATTTATGTGTTTACAAAATAGTATATTTTCGTATCAATAAAAATTTTAAATTATGTCTCGATTTGAGATCTATTTTTCTAATTAGGTTAATTACATTTACTTACATTGTGGTAAGTCAAACTACGTAATAAAATTACTAGATTTTATCTTATTATAGTTTTAATGGAGGTGCCAATATGACAAAAAAATTTAAGTTTTGAATGATTATACTTGATAAAAATTTATTACAGAGTATTTTAAAAATTTTACAATAAAAATAGTCAACTACCAATAAAAATATTTGTTATATGTTAAGAGATACAAGTAATTAAACCTTTCCAATTTTGCAATAACGGCTTGTTTCAATTTTGTAATAGCTTTAAATTATTTACTTTATATAAATATTTTAAAATTATAACAATCTATATGCACTATATATAATTTTTTATTTGGTAGAAAATAGTACTTTTTTTCCGGTACAAATACTTTTATAAAACACAAAAATTCCTATAAAACCAGTTTATATATAAGAGATGGTTCATATATGAAATGAACAATTAATCAATATTAAAATTATAGTTCTAATTTTCTATTATTTTTATTGCATTGAAATCGCGATTAACTTGCCGTTGCAATACGAGACCAACTGTTTATAAAATAGATAATCAGATGTTCTCATGCGAAACGTGCACGTGTTTTTTTTTTTGCGTATCATTTTTCAAAAAATATTGATACTTGATACGCCAAAAAGTTGATACTTTAGGCTAATCAAAATGATATACTTTTGTAGTTAATACTAACACACAAAAATTAATACTTGATACGTGAAAAATTCGAAATATTGATGTTTTATAAAGAATATGCGAAAAATTGATACTTTATATATGATATGCGAAAAAATGATGCTTTATATATAATACACGAAAAATGATACTTTATACGGGAAAAATTGATATTTTACACGCAATACAAAATAATATACTTTATACACTAAAATTAATATATATACGTGAGAAAATGATATTTTATACACAAATTATAATTTACGTGAACATGGTGCGTGTCTTTAATCCCGTCGTGTGTATGAACCCATCACTAAGACTCCGTTTGGATAAGGTATTTTTAAATTATATTATGAAAATATTTTTTTCTTGGGATTTGTTATGAGAAAAGTATATTTTGGGAGTGTTTGGAATGAATGATTTTATTTTGTTGGGATTTGTATAGAAGATTTTTTTATTAATAAAAATTTGAAATTTAAATTTGAATTAATATTTTATTAATTTATTTTGATGGGAATTGTGTAAGAAAGAATTATTTATTATTAAAATTTAAAATTTTATTTATAAAAAATACTGTAGTAAAAATAATTACTGTAGCATTTTTTTTGTTTTTAAAAATTTTGATAAAAAAATTAAATAAAACAAACAACTCATTTTACAATTGTGAAATAAATTACAAAATTCATGACTTCCAAACATAGGTAAGAGTTTTCGTGATAGATAATTATGCATTTGTTTGGGGTCCATTTTGTTTTCCAATTTTCTAAGCGCACTTTGTCTCAATCCGGTTCTAATATGTTTATTTTATTTTTGGTAATAATCTAAGCTTTAAGATTATGGCACCCCACAAACATCATTAACGTTACTATTCCTTTTTAACGTACATATCAAAACTCTTTGTAAGAGAATATCTCAGCACAAAATATAAAGTATTTTCTTACACATTTTTCCATATTTGAATCTTCCTGGTTCTCCACTGTCTCCCATTTCAGACCACCAATTCTTCCTGAAAATTTTGCATCCTTTTCATCACACAAAATATACTTTTGTTGGGTTTTGTTTTCTTTTTACCTGTTTTGAATCATCATCCAGCTTTATCCCTTCTTTCTTTGAGAAATATAAATATATAGGAGAAGTTTTTTTTTGTTTTTTTTTTTTTTGGTATTTTACCATTCTGTAAATCTTCCCAATTTTACATTTTGGCAGACAATAATGATGTTGAGGTAGCAAAGGATCTGGGATTTCTTGTTGGGTACTTTTCCTTCCATATTTGCTTCTCTACTTTAATCATTTCCCTTTTGTTGTTGTTGTTGTTGTTGTTGTTGTTGTTGTTGTTGTTGTTTATATGAGAGTTTAAGTTGTAAATTTATGAAAAACAGAAAAAGGTACAAGCTTGTTTTTGTCTTTCTTTTTATTTGAGGAGAATTTAAGAATCTTTTGGAAGTTTAATGTTGTAGTAATGTGCCTTCTTGAAATTCCAGATACCCATCTCTAAGGAAACATCCCAATTTTGTTTTGGTCATAAAGTGCCAAAATTTTTATCAGCTTTTTGGAAAGTTGACCATTTTCACTGTTTCCAATTTTTGAGTTAAAAATCTGATTTTGACCGGCTCTTCTTGTTTCCATGTTTGTTTGTTTATTTATTTAGGTAATCTTGATTCTTGATCTCTTCATTGATTCATCTCAATCCATAGTGTACAGAAACAGATTCAAATTCTAACATGTATGGAACTCAAAGCAAAAGGGATTTGGCCTTTGAGTACCAAGCTCAAGTGCCTGTTTTGAGGCCAAGTATTCATGCCAGAAGGGCTAATATCACAGTTAAGTTTCAAGATATTTATGGGTTTACTGTGGAAGGCAATGTTGATGATGTAAATGTGTTGAATGAGGTGAGGGAGAAAGTTAGGGAGCAAGGTAGGGTGTGGTGGGCATTAGAAGCCAGCAAAGGTTTAAATTGGTATCTAGACACTCATGTTTCTTCAACTCTTAAATCATCCCTCAAGTTCACTGCCTTGGTGAATCAAATTACACTCAAGAGGCTGATTAGGAAAGGTATTCCGCCAAATCTCCGACCTAAGGTGTGGTTTGCAATGTCAGGGGCAGCAAAGAAGAAGTCAACTGTCCCTGAGAGCTATTACAATGATCTGACATCTGCTGTTGTGGATAAGGTCACGCCTGCGACGAAGCAAATTGATCATGTGAGTTCTTAGCCTTTAAACATTAGGATACGAGCTCTGAGAAGTTTGAATTGTTATTTGTTGCTGTGGCCTACCTTTTATTTGCATTGCTTTGTCATTGATAATCCATTTCTTGTTTACTTAAGTTTACATTCTGGTATTAAGTTTGATAATTATGTTCACTTGGTTAACCTGCACTTTGAGAGCAAATGGATCAATAATCTTTCCTGTTATTTTCTATTTCCAAAGTAAGGGAATGGGATAGCAAAACAGTATGTATTGTTGACACAATGGTTAAGCTGGAGTTTGCGAAAACAGATAATACTTATTAGTTTCTCTTTCCAAGAAAAGCAAAGAGATTACCAAAGCAGTATCAACCAGTATTCATGTTTGTGTACACTTTCTCAGGTCTAGTTGCTTATTAATGTAACGGACAATTTTTTTAACCATTGCATAGGGAGCCCTTTTAGTTTTTGGCTTCTAAATAACTTAGACAGTTTCTTGTATTTATCATGACTGAGTATATTATGCTCTTTAAGGTGACTATAACACTTCATACAGTTGCGGTTTATAGCTGTATGGCAGAAATATTCAATCTGTAGAAATATGATGATTATTAAGACATGCTATAATTTACTTTTGTGCAAAGATGTCACGTTTTGCGTTTCTCATTTCTCATTCTGTGCTTTATGCAATGGTCTTTTCTGTGGATCTCTACCTGGATAGCTGAGTAATTGGATTGCTCTTTCCTAAGCTTTTCCCCTGCTGAGTGATTGCTTCAAAAATTGATTCAGGGAGATAGTGAATATTACTGAAACATTATGCATCTCAGATATGCTTGAGTGATGTAGTTAAAGCAAACCTCCAAAAGGATCCACATATAGTATTCAATCAACAATCTGTGAAGTAGATGCTTGGACCTTTTGCAACAAACTTGTTCTGAAAATTGCTGCACTAACAATTTGGGATCCAATTTTGAAGATATGTTTCTGTTTTTTTAATTAATTATTATTTTTGAGCAGGACCTACCTCGTACTTTTCCTGGTCACCCATGGTTGGATAACCCGGAGGGTCATGCTGCTCTTCGCCGTGTTCTTGTTGCGTATTCCTTCCGTGATTCTGATGTTGGCTACTGTCAGGTGGTTTCATCGTACTGTCATCGTGGTTAACGAAATACTGTTAGTTGCTTTGGCTGGGAGAGTTTTACAATATCTTACCTCATTAATTAATCAATGAACTTTACTGAAGCTTTTTGCTTATTATTTCTCTTGCATAATACAGATTCTGGATACCAAATTGAATGTGACTTGAATTTAGGCTAAAATAGTGTGGCTCCAAGGATGTAATAATCCTAAATTTCGTGGGACAAAAATACACAGATTAATTAGACCTGTCACTGGTTGTGGACTCATTAAATTCATAATAAAATCTATTGCTTCTTGAAGACAAGCATAAATCACCTAATATGGGACAGTAAAACAACCATACTCTTTATGGCTTACCAAGATTTTTATTATGTTGTTTGTGGCGTTCAGGTTGTACGTATGAAATGCAGCATTCTATTGATTATTGAATTCCTGGTTTCTCTGTTGTACAATGCTCACATAGGTTTTGTCATGGCTATCGATTGCTTTGCTTGTAGATATGCATATGGTACCAATCTTAGACCCCCCCTGTCTAATATTTTGCTCCTGTGTAGTGAAAATGATTTCTCGTCTAATGGGATTAACCTTCACAAATTCGCTATTGTCTATATGTGTAGATGAAGCCATACTCGGACCAAATCAAATTGATTTAGTTTATTTAACGCACCGTAAGTTTTGTTTCTATTAGCTATTTCACTCAGTTATCATTAGACTCTCAAAAGTCCTCAGTTGTATAAATCCAGTGCTTTTTTGCCACATATGGACTCGAGAGACATTGTTGAGCAACCACTAGTTTTGATACTAGTACCTACTCTTGTTATCTAAATTGTGAACTTTCAGGCTTTCAAGTCTTTATATGCTCTCGATAATGAATCAGTTTGAGACACAAAGTGTGGTCTTACATATGTGTATATTGGATAAACATAGAGAGTGACAGGGAACTGAGTTTCTTAGGTTTATATTTCGCTTCTTTCCTTGTTATATGTCAAGGAATGCATCCACTAATGTGGTTATTTTACAGGGTTTAAATTATGTCGCAGCACTATTATTGCTTGTGATGAAGACAGAAGAAGATGCTTTCTGGATGCTTGCTGTTCTCTTAGAAAATGTGTTGGTCAATGATTGTTATACAAACAACTTATCTGGGTGTCATGTTGAGCAAAGAGTTTTTAAGGATTTGCTGACGAAGAAATGCCCCAGGTGACCTTTCTTTTTTTTGTCTGACAAGAGTACTTGGGTATATTTTTGTTCATATAACATACATATGAAGATTATCAAATTCGCATGCATGCATCTTGTCTGTATATCCATTTGCAAATTCAATGGATATCCTTATGAAATGAATTGTGCAGGATAGCTGCTCACTTAGAAGCTTTGGAGTTTGATGTTTCACTTGTTTGTACCGAATGGTTTCTCTGCCTTTTCTCCAAGAGCTTGCCTTCCGAGGTAGACGTTCATCAGTTGCTTCGCTCACCTTCCCCTCCCCCACCCTTTTTCTCTCTTCCACATCAAAATTCTCTTACTTGTTCTCATTCTCTTTCCCTGATGACTGCCTGATAATTTATCTTCTGCAATATTGCTTAGACAACCATGCGAGTGTGGGATGTCCTTTTCTATGAAGGGGCAGAGGTTTTACTTCATATAGCATTTGCTATTTTTAAGGTAATGACTCATTTATGTAGTTAAATCTTGAGCTTTCTTCAGTTTCAACAATTAAGAAGGTTGTCCTTTTCTGATTGATTATTGCAGATGAGAGAAGAAGAATTGCTTGTGACTTATCATGTTGGGGATGTCATTAATATCATACAGAGAACAACTCATCATCTCTTTGATCCAGACGAATTAATGACGGTAAGTTATCCCCTCGAATTTGTCATCTTTTCTGGTACTTCTACATATCAAAGTCAGTCTAACAAGGTGGTGCATCATCTGCTGCCTTTAGCAAAATGCATTGTTCCTGTAAACACAAAATACTGTGCTTCCTTCACCTGGCCTTACCAAAAAAAGGCTTTTTTTTTCACTCTTTCTTATCCTTTTTGCTGGTTTGTCTGTTAAAAGGATGCGAGGAAGGGCAAACCTTTCAAAATGAAATGTCAAGTGTATACTTTACTCATTGTTGATTTTGACAACTATTTGCAGGTAGCTTTTGACAAGATTGGCTTTATGATGACAACCAACATATCAAAGCAAAGGAAAAAGCAGGAGCCGGCAGTCATGGCAGAGCTTGATCAAAGACTCAGGCGGCTAAATTCTAATTGGGATGAGAATGAAAAATAGTGGCAAATCATCTAAGCATAGCTTCTAGTGCATCCTTTCAAGGGCTGGCTGCCCATTTAAAGGGGACATAGCCCCTCTATGGATTTGTACCAAGGCAAGAAACAGAATGAAGGGCATTTATTGTCTAGAAAAATGTAGATTAATGTAAATTTTGAGCTATGGCTAATTATGTTCAAATAACTTAATGTTGCTCATTCTGTCACCATTGCAGAAGCTATGAGCATGGATGGATGTTAGAGTTGTTGTTGTATTATGACAAGATGTATTATGAAAAGATGTATTATGAAAAGCTATTTAAAAAACGTTGAAAATTGGAGAATTACATTGATGTTGAGGATTAAACGTTTTATATTTTTGAATTGAAAATACTATTACGCATGTTTTATATGTTTTGTATAGATAGAATAGGATGATAATATGATTCATATAGCCAATTCGATGTATTGGGATAATGGCTTAATTATTTTTGTAGTATATGTACTTACACATTTGGTTGATTAGTAAAATATGTTGAAGAGAATGCTCTTAGAAATATTTGTTTCAATTATTACTTTTTGATGTTAATTATAAACTTTGTCTTAATATTGCCTTAGGGCATTTATTTTCTAGAAAAATATAGATTCATGTAAATTTTGAGTTATGGCGAATTATGTTCAAATTACTTATGATGTTGTTGATTCTGATACCATTGCAGAAGCTATTGAGCATGGATGAATGTTAGAGTTATTACTGTATTATGAAAAGTTATTTCAAAAACGTTCAAAATTGGAGAATTACATTGATGTTGGGGATTGAACGTTTTATGTTTTTGAATTAAAAATACTATAACATATATTTTATACATTTTGTGTATATAGAATACAATAGTAAAATATGATTCATGCGGCCAATTTAGTTGTACAAATATGTATTTGCAAATTAGGTTGATTAGTAAAATGCATTGGACATAATGCTATTAGAAATATTTATTTCAATTATTGCTTTTTCATGTTAATGGTAAAGCTTTGTCTTAACATTGCATTAAATTCTTATCTTACAATACATTTTTACCTGGAGAAAAAGACTTTTTTTTTTGAAAAATATACATAATGGACTTTTTGTGTTAAAGAATATCATAGTTGAGTTTTTTCTTCGAGCTTTTTGTTTTTTGTTTTTATTTATTTATTTATTTATTTATTTATTTATTTATTTTTGTGATTTATGTATTGGAGGGTGATTGGATGGGAATGATAAGGAATGTCGTCTGGCGACAATGTTATGCTAGGATTTTTAGTTGCAGAATTTATAATGCAGAAATTTCACTTGCAATTGACTAGTGAAACAAGAGTGGGTATAATTTTGATGAGATCACATACAAAATCCTTGCATAGATTGATAAAAGTCATCATTCCAACATTGCTACTTCAATTCGTCTACATCTTTGACTTTTACCAAAGTTGATTGCAACTTAAAATTACAAAATAGTATTTAATATGACATGAAGACAATGACAAATTGACGAAGAAATTTAACACACTTAAGTAGAAAAACTTCATAGTTATGTTTTATTTTTTTATGACCACTAAATCTAGTATTCGAAACATGGGAGATGCAGGCGTGTGTGCTTAAAAAAAAAAACTTTATAGTTTTTTATACTAATAAATTATAAAAAGAGTAAGAGGTAAAAAAAATTCATTACATTTTTTTCAAATCCAGTTTTTAATCGTCAAACTATTAAATTTGTCAAAAGATCACTAAGCTTTCTAAATATATATAGTTAGATCATTTTATCAATTTCCTCAAATTAATCACAAATTTGTGGGATAAATTTGTCAAACTAACTAAATAAAACAAATTAGGGTAAAAAATTCTCTTCTTTCTATCTTTCTTAATGTTGTTGACCTTGTTTGTTAGGAACTTAAGCAACATGGTGACTTATGATAGTATGTAAGAGAAGAGGTGGAACTTGGTGGGGTTGGGGAGGTCCATCCCCCTACTAAGTTTGTTGGAGCCTAGACTTCGATACCTATCACCACCATTGGCAGCCACCTCTCACCCCTGCTCTAGGCTTTCAGCCTCTAAATGGAGACTCGGTTTATATTTTTGCTCTCTTGATATAAATAAAAAGGGTAAATTACTGTCCACCCCCTGGTAATATACCCAACTAACTCATAACCTCCTTAATGTATGAAAATCTACTTTTTCCCCACTTGTACTATTGATAAAAGTGCAAACATAATATTTTTCTTTAATACTAACGGTGTGGTGTAAAATGCCACTTTTATCCACATATACAAAGTAAGAAAAAATAAAAAAAATCATCATTTATGCAAAATTCTCGTTTTGGTTTCTCTCTAATTGGTTGAATTGTGTAGAATGATTATTTTAGTTTATTTCTACTTACTATACATGGATAAAAATGATATTTCACAACACACCATTAGTTTTAATGAAAAATGTTATGTTTGCACTTTTGTCAATAACACAAGGGGGTAAAAGGTAGATTTTTATATATTAGGGAATTTATGGGTTGGTTGGGTAGTTTTAATGAAATCGTGTTCTCCTAACACTTAGAAAACTTTTTTAATTTTTCTAAGAGCCCTTGTTCAGTATGACCACAGGACGTGCCGGGTTATGATGTGTTAATTTCAGAATATTTACATGACGCGGTCATGACGTGTGACCACACTATGTAAATTTATATGTTATTTTTTAATACTTAGAAAAATTTTGACATTTTTACTCACACACATGGCATAGCTAGTTGTTGATTCACGATAAATCACTTAGGATACAACCCTTTTGCTCCAACTTTATCATGACTTGAAGAGGAATCACACTTTGCATTTTACCCTTATGGCGTGGTCACTTCGAGTGACCGCGTTGTGTAAGTTATATTTCCACCTTTTTGAAGCTGTACAACTTCTATTGTGGCAGAATTATGAGCATAGTCACGCTGTCATTTGTGGTGTTCAGAAGGAGCATTTTTGTCATGGCAGCTTAATGAAAATTTTTGCTCCTCTAAAACCCCTATCAACGTGATTGCTAGTGAAGCCACGCCATATAAATTTGAGTACTGATAGTAGTGTAGCGTATGTGACTGATCTATGCATTTTTGTGTTTAGGAAAAGTTTCAGACATATTAGTGATGTGACCGGAGTACAATAACATTATGATTGAAGTTATCTCCCTACACTTAGGTTCAAACTACAAACAGGAACGAAATAGAATGTAATCAAAGGTATCAACACTATGGGTAAAATGCATCCTTGGGTTCATGGCTTGGATTACTTGAATCTCATTGATTAAGATCTAATATGCTATGTGAAGGTTTTCCAGGAAACTGACATGGAAGAGCGGAAGCTGAAATCTTGTCTTCTCCACGTCTTTTCCACGTATGGAATTCACTGCTCTGATAACAGGAACTGCCGGTAATAGAAACTACACGAGGATTTATTGTGATCCACCAATTAGATACAAATCAGGGAACCAGATATAATACCGAGGAGGAAAATACGTATAACGATATTTTTATCGTTGTTCTTTCCCTAGTCTGATATTTCATCTATATAAAGATTAGAAGACTCCTATCCTTGAGCTACAAGAAAGCTGATAAGGATAGTCTTTTTATCTTTATCAAAATATAATATACGTATCTAATTAATAATGATAACGCATATACCTTTATCTCATACTTTGAGATAATATCAGACTAATCTCTCATGGGCGTATTTATCCCATATTCCAACATCTCCCACTCGCACATGATGAGAAGACGTTTCTTACTTTATTCCTCAACTTACTTATTATATCTGTCCATACTAGTAAATAATTGGTGCGACCGCTGAGTTCACCTGTTTTTGGGAGCTCTATACTAGAAACCATTTAAGGCCAGCATAGAGACATCAACCACTAAAAATAGAGAAGACTGTCGTGACTCAGTATACCCCAGACTTATTTGATTATATCAGGTTAAGTATCTCTAATCCCTCAAAGAGCATACTTATGCCTCCATGATCTACATTACACTCATAATTATGTCACTTACTAAAAAGCACCATAACCCGTCGACGAATGAGTATAGTGTAATGATATAATCCAAATAGTCTTCCTTTGCCCTAATATCATTCAACTTAAAATTAGCTGCTTTCCCAGACATGCCCCATTCAGCCGAATTAACCATGACCATTGGTAGTCATGCTAAAGTAGCAAACACTAACTTTAAATTTCATGATACAGTCTAAAGTCACAAAGGGTATTTCTAATAAGGACATTCAATATCCTTTGGGACTCACACGGTGAGGAAACAGGGACCCATTCACTCACCTCCATCCATAGTCACAAAGCACATATTGTACAAACAATATGTTATGGAATTTAAGTATTATTCCATACGGATCTTAGTCAAGTCGCTAATTAAGCGTCTTACTTGAGACTCATTTTGTCTTCTTGTGTAACTCCAATTACACTTAAAAATCTCACATTCGGCTATAAATCAGGCTTCTATATAGATTTTGGGTTATCCATATTCGATCTTAGATAAGATCTCATCTTGAACAACGTCAAGGCAACATGCTTAATGTCTCATCTTTTGCTCACTATCATCAGCGCCAAAGGTTGCTTGTGTGAGTAAGCAAATCAGCCTATCCATGTATATTACAAAAATATACATTCATATATGTGCTATAATCAATGTCACATAATTTGAAAAAGAAATCAAATATGTACATCCAATTTATATTAAAATCAAGATATTTATAAACTGTTACAAATATTTATAGTACAAAAGGTTCTATGCAACCATGCTGCTCTATCATAAACAAAAATGCATCACCTTATTGTGCTTTTAGTCACATGATGAGCAAATATATGGTTCATAGAAAATATACTATAAAAACACTTACTTTTGTGCCACTGCTTATTAAAATGTGTTTTAGTTCTTTTATAATACTTGGAATCCTTGGTAAAAGTTTAAAGTAACTATATTGTTACCATAAACAAATGTAGAATCCAATGAGTCTATAACAATGCCAAGATTCACAAGGAACTTTCTCAAACACATTACCTCTTGTACTACTAATGTACAAGGTATTAATTTCACTTACTCTACAGAAAATGATTTACATGTTTATTTCTTACTCATCTATGATATAATATCATCATTAAGTAAGCAAGTATATACATAGGTTAATTTACACTTATCCAGATAAGCGCTCTAATCAGCGTTTGTACTTCTAATAAGTCGTAAATTCAAACCTTGATAACATGTAATCTAAAGTCATATTCCAATTAGCGAAATATACGTTTTGATAGCTTTTCAAAAATTTAAATTAGGTATTGCTTGGTATTGGCTAACTAACCCAACCATATTGTAGATATCAAATGAGTATCCAAAGTGAGAAAACTAATTTTTCCACTTTAATCCATATGGAGCAAAGCTTATTTACTCATTACTTTTAAGAGTGTTTGGGCAATTTTCAAGGCTTATAGACTCACATTTTACCACAGGAGTGTCATATGTCCTTCATTTCAAAAATTAGAAGGCAACCACTTATTAGTGGTGACAATCGTCTCCTTGTTAGTTTGGCTTACTTAATATCGTCTACATATAATGAAATATATGAAACTTCCTTTAGAATGTTTAAGATACATGTAGTAATATCTATTAACCACCATAAGCCCGAATTTTAGTTGGCTCAATGAAGTTTTAGATATAACTATCTGGATGATTACTTCTAGTAATAGTGAGATTGATTGAGCTAGCAAACTTTGCGCTTTCAATTTCCTATAACAAAGTCAACGAACAGATTCTTGCGAATCTTTCATCTAATTTCTCCAATGAGAAATGTTATCTTTAACATTCATTTCACAAAATTTCAAATCAAAAATATGTAACAAGAGCCAAACTAAGGTTATCTATTCACCTTTCAATGGAACTACCTTCTTTTACCTTTGACTTTGGGAACCTTTTGTCCCCAATGGTCTTTAGTCCAAAAGAATAGTTAATCAAGTCCCAAACTTGATTAGTCTCGATAGACTCCATTTAAATAATCCATTCTTCTGTAACTTTTGATGAAATAGCCTGATGGAAGTTCTTTGGCTCATTTTCATCATAAGAAGTAACCACGAAAGTTTCCCCATCAATCTCAAAATGACGACGGAAAATTTTTCATTTACTTCTTTAAGGTAGAATTTGTTTAGAACTCTCATTGGTTTGTACTGAACTATTCAATGGAAATATGCTCCCACTATCTTCGAGAGGTCGATAATTAGTTATTTCAATTTCTATTAGAGTAATAAGATCACCACCTTCAGTACTTTCTAATGCATAGAGTTATAAATTATTCTTTACCTTGCATAAGTTAGGAAAATCCTTTTCTAGAAATTCCACATCTCGTGACTCAATATCAGTTACACGTCTATTTAGTTGTCTACCAATAAATACTTAACCTTGTGAGGCGTAGATATCTAACAAAGATAAATTTCTTACCTCTAAGTCACAAATTCTCATACTTAATGAGAAAAGTGTTATAGGTAGCACGTATATTTTATGACCGCAAATTATTCAAATATGAATTTCTGCCGATCCATAATTTATGGAAGAAACTGATCATAAGGGCACATTGTTAAGTACAAAGGCAGCTGCTTAATTTGTATATCTCCCCTAATAAGAAATTAACGAAAAATTATTAGCGCCAATGACTATATCAAGCAAAGATCGATTCTTATTATTTGCCACACCATTTTGTTGCAAAATATAAAAATCATTTTTCTTTGCTAAATAATTCCTTTTCTGTATATAATTCTTTGAATAGATACTCGCAGTTTTGATTAAGTCAAACTGATTCTCTACCTCAAAAATTATGGGAGATCAGAAAAATGTAATCAAAATGTGTTTGGTCATCTATTAAAGTAATAGGAATTATTATGTCTAACCCTTATGTGTATTTGGCCCACAGATGTCAAGATGGATTAAGCATTGCCCATTTAGCCTTTTGAAAATGGTTTATTAATTAATTTCTCTCCCAAAATAATATTTACTAATAGGCGAGATTGTTTTGCCCGAATAGATCCCAATAGACCTTCTCTAGCTATCCTTATATCTCGCCTAAAATGACTCAATTTGTTATGTCATTTTAGTGAATCATTATTCTTATCATCTCTAGAAGATATGAGAGAACTTTATACATATTGGAATTATAAAATCCAATATCGTATAATTAGAAACCAAAATCAATTTGTTCCATAATTAATATCAATTTCTTGCCTCTTAAACATTTTTAGAAAAATTAGTTGAAGTATAATAAGAACAAAAAATAAATTTTATTGAAGTCATGAAGTATTAAATACATTATGGAGACAATGGTTACACAAGTCAAATTTTCAATTTGTGAAGAATATTCTCCCACTTGGAACCTTTTCTCCTTATGTATCTATTTACTTCTAACTCAAAAATTCAATAAAATTTCACAAACTCTACTCAATTTCTCATCATATAATTAGTTGTTCTTGAATCTATCAACCACGATTTGGAGAGTTTCAACAACTAATTTTAATTGTGTAATTAGTTATTTTTGAATCTTCTATCCACAATTGGAGAGATTCGTCAACTCATTTAACTGTGTAAATAGTTTATTGTTGAATTTTTCATCCACAATAGGAGAGATTCAACAACTAATTACAATTGTTACTTTCTTAAAAAATAACAAATAATATGTGAGACGTATGGTCAAAGGATATATATTTCAACTCAATGCTATCACGAGTGAAATTCTAATTGACCATTCTATTAGTAGAGTTTTGATTTGTTCCTTTTGCAAAAACTAATTTTTCTCTTTGTTTGGTATTTTTCTTGAGTATAAATCTCTCATTGAGATAATTAGGAGTTCATTTAGTTCGCTTCCGCATAAAGCCTAAATGCTTTGCGAAAATTGAAACTTGATAACTAACATAAAAAAGAGGATCAGCAGCTACTATGCGCTCTTCCCTAACTATATTAGTATGCTCCCACTGATTAAAAAAATGATTAAGTGATTAATCACTATTTTAATCTAATACTCATCTAATCGAAATAATTTCTACATCTTCAAATATCATACCCTCCATGAAGGTCTAAAATATGTAACTTTCTCGTAGAAATATTATTAAACTCATGAATAAGAACAACTTATTCGTGGTGGCATATTGTTCACACATTAGATCATTGCCAATATAACTCAACAACTTGATGCAAGTTATATTATTTATTACTTTTGAACTTATTATAAGCCCAAGATCTTGATGTTGAACAATAATATATTGGATTAAGCCATAATATAGTTTAAGGCCACTAAGGCCCACTACTCTATCAAGCCCATATTTAAATTATATGGTGTCCATTTGAAAAACAACACCAATAAATTTATCACCATAATTTAAATTAATAATTATCTTGTTTGAAAGCTATCTTTTAAGCAGTGCACAAAAGTGTCTTGATTAACACATATATGTAGATTTTGCAGCAATCATTAATTTGTAATAATTATAATCAAAACATTCATGTACAAAGGAAACTTTGCTATGCTAGGAATCACATTATACCAAAAATATTTTAAATTATAATTATAAAAATTTTGCGCAAAACCCCCTTCACTTTTAATGTTATTTTTAAGGAACAAAAAAGATTCATTCAACTTAAAAAATACTTGCATGTTTAAATAATTCATTTTTATATTCATGAATTATTGTCAAGAAATAAACAGGCATTATAAATTACAAAAAAACTTAATCACAGCTAGAAAAATTCAAATTAATATTCTGAAACTTTATTAACACCTCAGAATATTAAAGTAATTTTTCTGAATTTTTTGTGTAATTTATTTATAAGAAATAGGCATGCTTTTTTGTGTAATTTATTTTATTCATTATATTTTAATCTCACTTTTGGGATTATTACATCATTCAAATTCGTAAAACTATCTACTAAGAAGTTCATATTACAAATTGAGCCCTAGAATAAGTAAATATGACCAAACTTGGAAAAAAAGACAAGAAAGTACAAAAACTTACGAATGTTGAAGTCATCTGGCGTGACTAGAAAGGCAGTCACGTTGTACATTGCTTCATGGCGTGGTCGCACTTGTAGTTGCATTGTGCAAGAGCTCCATAGCATGATCACACTCGTAGTCACGCTATGCAGTTCCTTAGCTCATACTGTTGACATCTCGCCTATGGCGCGATCCCATTATGCAATCATGTTATGGAATTTTTGCACTTGATTGCATTGTATAATTGGTGATTAGTCAAGTTGGTTCAGGAGACTTCCACTTTGGTTTTGATCTTCATCTTTTCTAGCTCCAAAATCCTCCATGAGGTGATCTCCAGACGGAATCACACCATGGACTTTTGTCGCCTTTTTCTCATGGAGTGACCACGATGTGTGGTCATGCTGTGAAGCTCCTGATAATTCTTTTACTTGCTAAGTGTGACTTGCACATGTATTACTTCATTCTCCTTCAGCACGACTAAACCTCAACTAGCTACACTCTCTCGTTTTAGTTCTCCCTTGACGTGATGACAAGGCGTAGTCATGCTATTGCGGAAAATGTTGCGACATGCTTCTTTGGTGTCTTTTTTGTAAAATTTTTCATGATTTTGCTATTGATATCACGACATAGTTATCTTAGTATCATTCATGCACAATGTTGCTCATAGTGTCACGATATCGCTCAGTTTTTGCCCCTAACTAAGTAATTTTTTTCTTGTTGCCGTGACAAAAGCGCAACATGTTCCTTTCCACTTCACTTCTAGTGTTTCTCATTTTCTTCTTTATTCCCACTTGATCTTTCTTGTATCAATTTGTTCCAATTAAGGTTCTTTTCCCCTTTTCTGCTCACTAGTCTTAGTTTCTTATCGATGGTGAGTTTATAATAACATTCACCGTATTATTATTTCTATCCTTATTAATATACCAAAGTTTATATATTATATTATCTAAAACCTAAGATTTTTCGTCTATCTATTTAGTTTATTGTAAACACATAATATTGACGTGTCTCTTTCTCATAATGTTTGGCAACTCTATAGTTTTTACCCGTCAAAATACCAATATTCTAACTACTTATTATATATATAAAGTTTTAGTATTATTTTATTTTTCTTTATTATCCCTCCCAATAATGTATGAGGATTCTTGTATATTTTTTACTACATCTAAACCCTTTGGATATGTAGCGTTCATTGTCCAAATGTCAAGGTTGGGCTCCATGACACGCTCTATAAAGCAGGGAATGTCCTAACCTTTATATAGTTTTTATTATGATCCATTTTATTTAATTGACAAAATTTTATACCGACTGCTAATTTGATACAACTTTTCTCATTTTCTCAATTTTAAAACCAACTACTTAGAGTAAGGGCCTGTTTGATAACCCAATTAAGTGTGAAAATTAATTGATTCAAACTTTGACCAAATAAGTTTGTTTGATAACTAAAAATTGAATGTTTTAATGAATTAAGAGTGTCTGAAAATGTAGGCAAATTAATTTTATGATTTAAGTGACAAAATCTAGCTTATCGCTTAGTTTCACAAAATGCTCAGACGTAAGGTAACTATAATTATTCCACAATATCTCTCTAATATCTCTTTAATTTATTATACCATCTCAATTTCCTTCTTATTCTATATTCTAATATTTTATTCATTATACTTTTTTTTCTCCTTTCTATATGTGAATATTCATTGAATTAGATAATTAGATTAGGAAAAGAAAAGAGAGACAAAGAGAGAAGAAGAGTTTGAGCAAAGTGGCTAGGCTTTTTACACAAGTCTTCCAATTGAATGAAATCCAAAATAGGGCAATAACATTAGTATATATACACAAGTAAAAATGACTAATCTACACTTACAACTAATGATCTAATAGTTACATTTAATCAAACATCTTCTCTCAAACTCAAGATGCATCAATAGATAGCAGTGAGAGTTTGCTTGTGAGAAAATAAAAACGTGAAGTTGGATGCGACTTTGTAAACAAATATGCAATTTGCATTGATGATAAAATGGTAGGTGATTGTGCCCTGTTAAAAGTGATGTAGAGTGAAATGGAAGTCAATTTCAATATGCTTGGTATGTTCATGAAAGACAGAATTGTGTATGATTTGAATAGCACTCATGTTATCACAGTACATAGGAGTCGGACCAACGAGAGAGACACCCATTTTAGCAAGTAGACAACGCAACCAAATTATTTCAGCAGTGGTAGAGACCATAGCACGATACTCCTCTTTTGTAGAGAAACGAGTGATAATAGACTGTTTTTTACTTTTCTAAAAGATGAGATAATCTCCAAAAAAAATACAAAACCATGTGGTAGACTTATGATCTTTAGTGTCACCAGCCCAATCAACATCAGAGTAAGCACGCAATTCTAAGGAAGAAGAAGAAGGAAATAGAACTCTAAAATTGAGTACCATAAAGATAACGAAGAATGTGAAGAACAACTACCCAACGAACTGAAGTAGGATAAGCAACAAACTGATTGACGACATGTACAACATAAGCAATGTTTGGTCTAGTGATGGTTAGATATACCACTGCCAACAATAGTACGATACAAAGCGGAGTCTGAAAAATGAATGCCATCAAATGGGGTATATTTGGCATTAAGCACAAGAGGCGTGTCAATTATCCAAACATTAGAAAGACGACCTTGATCAAGAATATTTACAATATATTCTGATTGAGACAGAAGATAACCCTTAGGAGAGTGAACAACTTCAATCCCCAAAAACTACCAAAGAGTATCCAAATCCTTCATCTCAAACTGTTTGGCTAATTCCAATTTCAATCCTACAATCCCACTAACATCATCTACGATAATAATCGTGTCATCAATATATAAAGAGAGTAAAATATGAAAATGAGAAGTATACCTAAGAAGCGAGGTCATGTGGGCTAGAATGAAAACCAAGATATGCAATCACAATGGAGAACTTTTCAAATCAAGCTTGAGGAGCTTGTTTAAGACCGTAGAGAGCATTCTTTAATTTACAAACTTCACCAGGATTATGTGGAACATCTGGTAGAGAAAACATGTAAACTTCTTCTTGAAGATCACTATTTAAGAATGCATTTTTAACATCCATTTAGAATATATGCCACCGATGAACAGATACAACTACAATAAGAGTGCGAATGGTAGTCATTTTGGCAATTAGGGCAAAAGTTTCTTCATAATCCATACCATACTGTTGAAAAAATCCCTTAGCAACCAAACGAGCATTGTATCGCTCCACGGACCCACAGGATTTGGTTTGATTTTATATACCCAACGGGAACTAATAGCACTTTTTCTTAGAGAAAGAGAGACAAGATCTCAAGTATTCATCTTATGCAGAGTAGAAAGTTCTTCTGCCATGGCTTGCTGCTAAAGAGAATCAAGAATAGCCTCTTGATAGGAAGAAGGCTTAGACAAATTATGAATAAAAGTCAAGAAGGAAGAAAAACTACTTGAGTAATTAGAGTAAACAAAGTCTGGTAATTGAGTGGACATACGATTATGAAGAGGATAACGAGGTGGTGCTATAGAAGTAGGAGAATGAGGATCCGCGATCACAGAAGATTCTGGAGAAATAGTAGGGGCAGATGAGACATTTGTAGGAGATCCTAGGACTGAATGTCAGAATTATGTTGTTCATTGTTTACATGAGGAGTAACATTATCTGAATTTGTATGAAATGGATCAATAAAGATGATATCTGACTTTGTAGTGAGAGTTAGGAGGAATGGAGTGAAACGAAATATACTAAACAAACACACATGGAGCGAGATATAGAGTTTTTGTGGAAGATGATCATAACAACGATATCCCTTTTGACCCTCACCATAACCAAGAAAACCACAAATTACTGATCGAGAAGACAATTTATTACGTTATACATGAGGATGAAGTACAAAACAAATGGAACCAAAAACTTACAAGAGAGAATAGTCAGGAGCATTATCATATAAATTTTCAAAAGGAGAGAATCCAGAAGTAACAAATGATAGAATTATATTGATAATGTAGGTAGCAGTAAGGATAGCTTCTCCTCAAAACTCACTGGGAAAAGAGGCAGACAAGAGAAGGGAGCAAGCAGTTTCAACAATGTGATGGTGTTTTCTTTCAGCCACTCCATTTTGTTTTGGAGTGTCAGTACAAGAGGTTTGAATGAGAGTTTTATCAGAAGCAAGTAATTCAGAAAACTTTTTAGTAGTATATTCACTACCTAAATCACAACTAAAACACTTAGGCTCCGCTTGAATAAGGTATTTTTTGGTTTTATTTATAAAAGGATTTTTTCGGGTTTTGTTATGAGAAAGGAATATTTATAAAAGGATTAGATGTGTTTGGATAGATAAATTTTGTTAATTTATTAGAAATTGTGTATAGAAAAAATTATTATTATATGTATAATGATTGAGTTTTATATTATTAAATAATTAATTTTTAAAAAATACAGGCCCACTTTATATACAAATCAGCAAAAATTTATATTTTTTTTAATTTTTGGGGCCCACCTCTAAATGTGTAGACTTTATTCCTTACCATTTGTTGAGTGCCCACCTCATTTATGTCAGTTTTGTCAGACATTTTGTTTTTATTCTACGATTGCAATATGTATTTATACTTGTTTTGCAAAAAATTCCTTGTGTAATTAAGTTGTCCAAACACAATCAGTTTTTGTTTTTCAAATAAATACTAAAAAGGCATTGTCCAAACAGAGCCTTAGGTTCCGCTTGGATAGGGTGTTTTTTGGTTTTATTTGTGAAATGATTTTATTGGGTTTTGTAATGAGAAAAGAATATTTATAAAATGATTTGATGTGTTTGGATTGATAAATTTGGTTAATTTATTGAAGATTGTGCATAGAAAAAATTATTATTATATATATATAAATTATTTTATATATTGTTATAAAATTAATTATTTAAACAAGTAGGACCCACAATTTTTTTTTGTTGCTGAGTGTCCAATTTGAAATGAAATTTCACAAAAGAAGGCCCCACAACTTTCCTTTGATTTCCGTCGGTTGTAATGAAAATTCACAAAAGAAGGCCTACAACTTTCCTACAATTTCCGTCAGCTGCAGGAAAGCCTTTGACATGCCTCAATATATAAATCCAACATTTCCGTCAGATGCTTCGGTTCCATGAACCCACATACGTTGTTCAATTGTGTGGTGCCAATACAATTTGAAGGGAAATATCAAGAACAGGAGCAAATCCAATAATGCAAAGCCTTGTATACAAAATCGAACTTCAGTGGCTTGAAATCCTGTCTCGGAGCTCTCTTGAAGTCTGATCGGAGCTCTGAAGGGAAATCCCAGATCGGAGCTCTCTTGAAGTCTGATCAGCCGAGCCAGATGAAAAATTCGTTCTTCTTTGAAGCTCCCGACCAAATTGTCCTATCCTTGCCGTACTTCTCCCGATCTGTGGTTTTCTCTCGGCAACCCTGCAGTATCAAACACGTATTTTCTTTGAGATTTATTTCTGGGTTTTGAGTTTGAGTTCCTTGATAACCGGATTGGCCTTTTTGTCTCTCTCCAGCCCTTTATACTGAATTATCTGAAAGTGATAGTCAGATTCTAATCCGCTTACCACTTGACGGGGTGAGGGACTCAATCTGCCTCTTCTTCCTCCCATCCGGTATGGCAACAAAACTCAAACAAGAGAGCAGCTCCTCATAAGGGGCTGCGAACGATAAAGCGGTGAACGGTGTGACTCAAAAGCTGAGTGAATACTCGTTTCACTTCTTAAAATATACGGGAAGAGCGTTATAATTTCAGGCTTCTGGAAAAAAAATCTGTGGATCGATCTGAAGAAGGAGAAGAAAGAAACGGGTTTTGCTTCAGTAGTGTGATATGAGTGATTTTGACATTTTACTGTGCAATATTTTAATAATATATGGTAGATTTAATTACTGTACACTCATTTTGCAATCGTAATTGCAATCCAGCGAATTATGCGGTGCCAAACAAATATTTTTTTTGTTTTACAAATTAATTGAAAATTTATGGAACCAAACGGACCCTTAATAACCGCATTATGTTGAGTTCTGCCAAGAGCACAAAATATTTGATAAACAGTAAAAAAATCATAATGATGTTTTAAAAGATAAACCCAATAATAACGGAGGGTACAATCATCAATAAATAAGACATAATATCTATACCCATCTTTGGTAAGAATAGATGATGACCCCCATACATTAGAATGAACCAAATCAAAATGTGCAATAAAAACATAGACACTTTTATATAAAGGTAAAGCAGAGATTTTAGCAAGTTTAAAACCACAACAATTAGAAATATCACGATTTTTTCTTAATACTCCTGTAGAAGCTAAGTACTTTAAACGAGAAGAAGAAACATGTCCAAAATATGAATGCCATAAATAAAAGTCAGAAGAAGATGAATTTAAACAAAATGATGGCAGATCAACACTAGAGAATGCAACATGTAGAGCTTTTAGCTCATCTAAAATGTAAAGTCTCCTTTGCCTACGGCCAATCCTAATCAACCTCCTGGATCGTAGATCCTGCACATAACAAGCAGCGGAAGAAAAGAAGACTAAGAAACCAGAGTCACATAATTGACCAACAAAAGCAAGAAAGTCAGATTAGAAATGTAATAGACATTTGAGAGAGAGATAGATGAGATGTACAAATAGACCCAATGCCCACTGATGGCGTAGGGGTGCCCACAGAAGTCATAACAGACATCAATGAATTTGAACGTAAATTTACAAAAGAGTTCAAATCAGATGACATATGATGAGAAGCTCCAGAATCTAGAATCCACATGGAGGAAGATATGCCTGATGAATTAGAGAAAGATAATCCTTTGTTTATAAAAGTTGACATAGCATGTGGTTGGGCAGCAAAAAATTTCTGAAATTGCTCAGTAAGTGCAGCTACCGTAAAAGAAGAAGTATATGTATTTTCACCATCAAACAAGTCCACTGGAGGAACAATTGCACCAACATTTGGTGTTGGTGGCCTGAAATTCCGTCACTACAATTGGTGGGGAGGTTTCCATTGGTTAAACTATTGTGTTTGTTGTGATTTGTTCAACAGTTTCACCCACTGAGCTTTCCAATGACACTTGTGCTTGCAAAATATACATTCATCAAATTGTTCTGATTGTTGAAGGATGGTCTAGAGGGAACAACCAAAGACAGATGCATTAGGAATCTGGAGAATTCCTATGTCCATATTTCCCTTTCCAGATTGAGAATTAAGGCGAATTTCTTCAGCTAACAACTCATTCACCACTAAATCAACTGTAGGCAAAGGATTGCTATGTAAAATTATTGCTCTTAGTCCTTCAAAATCATCCTAAAGAGTCATTAGGAATTATACCTAACGTTGCTCTTCTCTACAAGCAATGTATGGAACAAAGGCACAACTCTGGTGATTTAGTGAGAGCCAACTGATCCTATAAATTAGTCATAAAAAAATAAAATTCTTAGATACTCATATTGTTTTGCTGAAGAGCACGAATACCTGTCTCTAATTGATATTGTTTTGCAAAGTTCGACTGCATATACAACCTTTTTAAATGATCCCAAACTTTTTTGGCTGTTTCATATTTGGCCAATTGTACTCCTATTGATTGCAAAACAAGGTTATTAATTCAAGTAATTATCTTTGAATTGCTTGCATCCCAACTTTCAATTTTCTCAACAAATTTTTCATCTTTTTCATCTAAGGGTTTGGTCAAAATTCTAGAAATATAACCCCACATTCTATTCCCTTTCAAGAAATTCCTCAATTTATAGCTCCAATAAGAATAATTTTCTCCGTTCAATTGTACACTAATAGTTTGAGGAGAATCATCTTTTTCAATAGCCATTGCAATAAATATCAAGAATTAAAGAAGACAACACAAATGATAAAGAGAGAAAAAAATCAAATACACATTCAACACTAGAAGAAACAATGAAGAAAACCCAAAGCCACTCAATCCGATAAAGCCTAAAGAACTGCAACTGCCCGAAAGAAGCTAGGATCGCCAGAAATTTTTTTTGTTTTGAGGCTTCGCTGATATGCCAACGAGTACGTAAAATGCACGAGGACGTGCAGTCTAAAGGGGTCTGGAATGATGTGTCCCATATTGGTTAGGAAGAGAGGTCTAAGGTGTTATATATATATGAGTTTGCAAACCTCCCCTCTTGAGCTAGCTTTTGGGGTGGAGTTAGGCAGGTTCATATCATTTGGTATCAGAACCTACTCTTCACTGGTCGGTGGGCACATGTACAAAGGTTCTCTACCACTCATGTGTGAAGTGTATGTACAAAGGTTCCTTGCCACTCGTGTATGAGGCACGAGTATGTAAAGTGCACGAGGACGTGCAGTTTAAAGGGGTCGGGCATGATATGCCAACGAGTATGTAAAATGCACGAGGACTTGCAGTCTAAAGGGGTCGGGAATGATGTGTCCCACATTGGTTAGGAAGAGAAGTCTAGAGTATTATATATATGAGTTTGCAAACCTCTCATCTTGAGCTAGCTTTTGGGGTGGAGTTAGGCAGGTTCATATCATTTGGTATCAGAGCCTACTCTTCACTGGTCGGTGGGCACATGTACAAAGGTTCTCTGCCACTCGTGTGTGAGGTGTATGTACAAAGGTTCCATGCCAATCGTGTACGAGGCAAGAGTATCTGCGCCACGAGTATGTGAAGTGCACGAGGACGTGCAGTTTAAAGGGGTCGGGCATGATATGCCAACGAGTACGTAAAATGCACGAGGACGTGCAGTCTAAAGAGGTCGGGAATGATGTGTCCCACATTGGTTAGGAAGAGAGGTTTAGGGTGTTATATATATAAGTTTGCAAACCTCCCCTCTTGAGCTAGCTTTTGGGGTGGAGTTAGGCAGGTTCATATCATTCGCCCTGAACCTCGGGCAGGTGGGCACTACGCCCCTCCCCCCCGCTACAACCCCCCGCTTGAATCACTGACTTTGATACTATGTTAAAATTCATTGAATTAGATAATTAGATTAGGAAAGTAAAGAGAGACAAAGAGGGAAGAAGAGTTTAAGCAAAGTGGCTAGGATTTTTACACAAGTATTCTAATTGAATGAAACCCAAAATAGTGCAATAACATTAGTATATATACAACAAGTAAAAATGACTAATATACCCTTACAATTAATGATCTAATATTTACATTTAATCTAACGCTATATTCCAATATTTTTATTCATTATACTTTTTTCCTTTTTATATACTTATATTTTTATTCAGTATACATTCTTTCTATATTTAATATTTTTATTGAATATACTTGATTTGTTAAAAAAAATTTGTGTTTTACAAATTGATTAATTTTTTTACTTTCTTTTTTTTTTTATTTAAATCAAGTTTTGATTAATTAACATCTATATTTTCAAAAAATTTTAAAAATATTCAAATATAGTAGAATACCATGAATATGTAAAGTTTACAAATATATGCATTTTATGATAATATTTTTATACTCAAAATTAAGATTTTGTAATTTTTATTTTTTTTACAAAATTATATTGTATATATTTTCTTTAATAATTTTTATTAGTAATTTAAAAATTAATATATTGTGCATTTGTTAAAAAAATAAATAATTGAAAGATAAATTTGTACTATTTCAGTCATTGTTTGATTTTTTAAAATTCATAAACTTAATTATTTCATATTATTTCATACCTTAGATTTCATATTCCAGTTTTATCGAATAGGCCCAAAGACAATCTAATTTATAAGTGGATTCACTTCTGTTAGAAGGGAACCATTTTTTATTCTTTTTTTTTTTAAATTTCGGTCACAAGGAACAAATAGTTCTTTTTACAACATTTATCCTTCATTCTCAACTCTTAGGACCTGCCTGATACAAATAATTCACAACCATTATGCAACTCAAGTCAGCACAATTTTTAATAAAAAGAACACTCAGCTATCTTGGGCATGCTTCTCACCATGCTTCATTTAAAATGAATTTTTCAGTCTTCTGCGGCTTTTTCTGCTGCTTCATTTGTTGTTTTCTGGGGAACAAGCTGACCAACCTTAACATACTTTTCCATAAATTTATACTCCCAGTCATGCAAAGCTTCAAGCTCGGAATCACTAAGACCATCAATGTT
This sequence comes from Ophiorrhiza pumila, assembly GCA_016586305.1. Lineage (NCBI taxonomy): Eukaryota > Viridiplantae > Streptophyta > Magnoliopsida > Gentianales > Rubiaceae > Ophiorrhiza > Ophiorrhiza pumila. The sequence continues at coordinate 10,213,691 of BLIW01000005.1, read as the reverse complement.
TCCTGTGAGGTCTTGAGGGTCAAATGACATGAGAGCCAAGGCACGGCTCGCATCCCTCCCAGCAAACAGTGCGTATGGACCGCCGGGACCATAAAACATCCTGCCAGATTGAGAAAGATGATTGTAAACATAAATAATACCAACAAAAATGTCCTCAAGTCGACCAAAATTATAAAAATGGTTGTGCATTTTTTATGCTTCATACATTTACTGATACAAAAAAAAAAGAAAAAAATTATATATATTTTAAGAGTATTAAGTATGGAAGTATAATTCACAACAGGAGGGGCACTGTGTTTGGCTAGCAACTGCAGAAACTGAACGCTATCATCAAAGCTAAACCAATTGCCGCACTCATTGTCCAAAATACTTTCTTACCCTCATTTAGTGAAAATTATCACATACATATGTAACACTACAATATATTCTTGTAGCAACAACCTTGTGAACTCAAACAGAATCTCAAAGATTGATTCTATTAATAACATAGCTTGAGCAAGATCCTAAAACTAATAGTATATTGCTGTCAGAGTTTGATTTTAATAGATTGTCTCATTGTTCAATTCTTGACTTCAACTAAAACATTCTCCAATAGAACAATATCTTATCAATTGACTTCTCAATAGCTTCATCTCCAAGAAGCATTATAAGGATTCTGTGATGCCTTAGAAGCATGGATACTGTATTGGAGTTTTTTCTATTCTCTAAAGCCTGTGTCTGAATACAAATCCACCGAACCCGAATTCCACCATAATAAATCCAAAAGAAAAATCATTTATTTACAGACTCACATACAAATGCTCCTATAAACAGGTGGAAAAAGAAACAGACTAAACCCTTTTTTTTTCTACTCTAGTATCTTGCAATACATATTTCTTTTCTACTCTAGTATCTTGCAATACATATTTCTCAACATAGCATACGTGTAGGCTTTTGGTGGAATTTAAATAGATTTTATAAACTTCAAAGAACTTCTGAACCATGCTTAAAAACAATAAATATGCAACTATGGACCAAATATCTGCAGTAGAAATAACAATCATTGTATGAGAGACCGGACGAATTGCACCGACTTGCTGTGAGATTCGTCAAAAGACACCTTCCTCTAGATTTGTAGGGTTACACTAACAAATCAAGTTTTAAATCATGTGAATAAGACATTATTGATCAAGAAAGTCAGAACTGTTATTTGAAGTTTTAAATGCAAACTAATAATAATAGTAATAATAAATAATTAAATAAATAAAATAAAAAAGAGGGAGGTCTCTAATCATTCTTTATTTTAACCAGAAAAAGGTAGGATATGAGAGGTTATTTGATTTGCCAAATGTGAAAAAAAAATGCAAGAGAAAGTCCAATGTACTCTGCTCTTAGTAATATTATTACTAATCATTGCTAATTCAATCTTGTTTATCTCGTTCCAAGAATGTGCAAGCAATGATAACACAACTAAATATGTTGATTAAACATAAACCATTCTCGACTCCAAAAACTAGGAATTTGTAGACAAAAAAATAGACAACCTTAGCAGTATATTTGTCATAACCTATTTGTTTGAGAGAAATAATGAAACCAAACAATATTATAGAGGATTCAAGCAGTTCTATTTGTAGGAGATCACACCAGTGATTGCTAATAAGTTATCATGTCAAGAATGATATCCTAAGAGTCCCTAACACATTGTTTAACTATTCCAGTTGCCCATATTGAAGGCAAAGATTAGCTGTAGATTGTGCCCTATATGCCATTCAAGGTCACACAGTTCAAACTTGCAACTGATTCAGAGTCACCATTCCAAGCCATTTTTTATCCAGTAAGCAATAGTATCGATATTAACCACTACGAAAAGCTCAGAACTGATCTGGAAAGGTAAATTAATGTCAAAGAGTACATGTTATCACGTTTTATGGCACTCAGTTCAGTAAATACAAAGCTACAAGTAAATTAAAGTTTTACTCAATAAATGGATTCTAGAGGAAACAAAAAACTAACAAAAAGCAAAAGGTCCTTTTGAATGTACTATACAATTGAGAACTGAAGAGGCGTGTTTAAATTCGATTTTGGCTAGCATTTTCATCCCTAGATATCAGTTTTGTAAGTTTCTAAACATTGATGCCAATGCAACAAGAAATATGAAATGGTTTGTAATATTGATTTAAGAGTTAGTTATGGAACTAATATCAAGATAACTTTCTTTCTGATTTAAGACAACAACAGTCTTAAAAAGACAAATTGTTAAGAACAGGAAAAGGAAGCAGTAAGAGTTTTGTAAGAACAAAGCACAAAATGATGAGAATTTCTATAAATCATCCCAATTGACTGAACTAATTATAAGTTCATCGATCTCCTTCACAAAATATTATAGCTGATATACATAGAAAACAGGACTTCAAGGGAAGGAATTTCCTCGAATCTAGCAAACGCAACATTTAAGAACCTAAAAAACCATTGATTTTCAAAAGCCGACGAAATAAGGAATCCTGACTTGAACTTATAAAGTATCACCCTCATAGAAATCCTTTCAAATTACCTACTCAATAAAAGAAATCAAGTATTTAAAGCCATGGCCTGTTACAGCACTTTCAGACATTAGAAGCATACTGACAAAGACAAAAAGAGCCTAAGGAAATTTAAAATGAATAGTTTCCATATTTATGCCAAACTTCTGTTTAGGCACTTCTGTGAAGATAAGCAGAGAGCATCGAAATTAGATTAAGCTATTAAAGAGTAGTGAATTAAGTATATTTCAGGAGTTTAGTTTTATAGGGTTTTGCTTTTAGGTAATTTCTGAATTTTGGTAGTAAAGGGTATTTCAGTACCGCTTTAGAGGAATTCTACGGTCAAGTATTTTCTATTTCGGTATTTTGTCATCAGAGCGAGTAATCATGCTCCAGTGATTATTCCTTTTTTTTTTAAATGCGATTAAGTTACTGGGTCAAATGAGAGAATTAAAGGTGATTCTGGGTGCAATTTCACAGATTCATGTAACTATTTATAATGTTACATTAGAATGTTAATGTAACTTGACACACCTGATTTCAACAGTTTGGTTTCTTAAGCTAATTCTGACCACTAAATGCTTGATAATTCATTCATTTTGAATTTTGAACACAGCCACTCAAAAGGAAACATGAGAAGAAAGAAGCAGAAATCGCCTATCTCGAAACTATAACAGAGAGAAAAAACTTTATGAACAGAGTATATAGATAACATCTGACTACCAGTGATATATGAAAAGTGCTCATAAAAAAAAGGAAAAGAAATCATACAAAATTATGGAACAATATGAAAATGTTAAACAAAAGAAAAGAAACAGTTTGGGAGTGGCGTCCCGTCCTCCCCCCACCACCAAAAAAAAAGGAAAAAAAAAAGAAACAGAAATTGCTTCAAAGCAAATAGAAAGATGACTAAGTAAGAACCAGAAGCCTGAACCCACAATGATATTTACACTCCATGTTACAGGTTTCCTTTGTCTTTCTCTCCCTTGCTCTTTTTATCCCTAAAGCCATTTTTTCTATTCAAATTATATTATCCTATTATAGAATATTTTATTATGGCTAATCACATTACTTAGCTGTACATCATGAACTTATTTAAACTATTATTACAAGTTCTGTGAATATTAGTCCGAAAAGAAGGCAGTGGCAAGCAATGACTGAAATTGTAGGCATTGATTAGGGCGTTCATATTCCGGAACACAATGTTTAAGAGATCACTACACATTTAAGAAGTTGGCTTTAGATGAGATAATGAGCTGGATGTATACCTACACTTTAAGGTGATAAAGAATAGGCAAGAAGAGGAACAGGAGAAAATCTGGTCATTAATTGTTAAGTCATTTCAGATTCTGCTTTAGAAAAGGATGAGGGGTAACTCCATGAAAGTTCACCTGGAAACTAACCTAGAGAAAGATGCTCTCTTTGTTTTGTTTTCTTGCTTGAAACCAACTTTTACTATAGAGAAAATATGTGAAAGGGGAAATGTTATAGGAAAAACAAGTGCTTTTCTGTATGAGGTGAAATTGGAAAATTGAAATCATTTGATGCTTCACTGCAAAATGGCTCATCTGCAATGGTGCTTGATATTGAATTCTTTTGGCACAAAATGAGTAATGCAATATAGTATAGACAAAATGTTGCCATGTTGGAGCAGGAAAAGAAGCAGAAACTAAAGCAAATGTCCTAATGGAATGCCTCACCTTGTTGGTGGTCATGTAGGTACTACAGAAAGAAAGAAATATACTAGCTAGTGATGATTAAGAATCATTTATGCAAAGTCAAGATAAGAATAACTTTTATATATTGGCTTCATTGACTCAATCAACCCCCTCTCGTACAGATAATACAACATCCTTTTCAATCAGGTCTACAACATGATTAGATCAGGCATAATTCTTAGTTTGTATCCTAATTTCAATATGTTAATATTTTCTTATTTAAAAATGAAAAAGATTAATCATTAAAGAATCACAAATTTGCAATTGTTTAACAGAATTATTGATCAACCATCAAGGGATCTGTCAACTAGTCCAATCTACCCTTCAGAAGTCCAGCACAGACAAGACAGTAACAACTGGGATCCAGAATCAGATTATTGGCAGCAAGTATTTTATGCAGGAAAAATTTTCCTTTCTGACTTTCCTTGTCCAGACATAATTCTTGTTTCTCTTACTTGATATAGACAGCAAGGCATCTGTTCTAAAGATAACGAATATTTACCATAATTGGGGAAACCTCAAGGTTTTCCAAAAATTCTCATCCAAAATATTTCAAACAGTAACCACTGTGAGCAACTTCAATCTAACACCATTCCCAGAAGATGCACTTTGGCATCCGTGAAAAATCTGTAGAAACCCCATCACAGTGAAAAACTCTCTCTTAAACAGAGCTTAGTATCACAACACCTCAAGGTAATTCAAATGCTACTATATATTTTCTTATTATTTATAATATAATAAATGTATAATCCATTGTTTTGGGTATCTAACTTGCAGCTTTCTACAGGCAGAAGCTTTGTAAAGTAATTGAACATATATATTTCATATTTCCTTACAAAATTTCTTATTTCACATTAAATTAAGATGACATAACTCTATAGCAATTTTCTGAACCTGCCCCATAACTCAATTTGTCGGGACATCTATACACGAACTATATTGTTTCCATTTCGAACATCAAGCTCTCCCTTTTCCAATTCTTCATTACTAGAACTTCCATATTTTTGTACTTTAAAAAGTTCAGATTCACATTACATTGACATATTATAACTCTACCATTTTTCTGAACTCAGTCCCATAGATCAACTGGGTTGGAACATCTATAGACAAACTGTATAGTTCCAAATTCAACTCTCAAGCCTCCCTTTTCCCCTCCCTTTCTTATTCTTTTCCTTGTTTGTAAGTGTTTTAGTCTTAACTCAATCAAAGAAACGAAAATTCCGAACCTTATCACACTCAATAATGTTTGCAGCAATTTTTGAATCCCATCAATTCAATAAACGTTAGAACAGAGCGCATTCATCAATATAAATTACAGACAAATAAAACTATAGAATATCTGATCAAAGAATTAAATGATTAGAAAAAAAAAAAAAAAAAACAGTTTCAGCAATGACATCACTGATTAAATGCCTAAAACAAACAAATACACAACTGAAGATCAAATGAGTAAAACAGATAAAGTACTAAATTCAGTCAAATCGAACCATCCATTTAATTCAAAACACCATAATTCCTCAAGCCCACCTCAAAAAAAAAAAAAAAAATCCCAGTTGATGGAACAGAAAAAATTGTGCAAGTACCTTGAACGAGACACATCATAAATCTGTCCTTTGATGGCCATAAGCAAAGGTTTATTAGAATCGCTCCCATCATATGCCCTCAATTGTTCCACAGTCACATCTCCCAATTGTACAGGTTCACGGATTACATATTCGTTTGCCCGTCTCACCTCCATGTAATCTCCCGCTGCTACGAACATCCCACAAACTATTTTATACGTTACAAACATTAGTACTAGTATTGTGAAAAATGCAGTTGGGGATAAACCCGTATAGTGGGTTATGGACTCCGTAAAGCTTGTATACAGTTTCATCGTTACAGAGAATTATTTGGAGTCTGGAATGTGAATTGGGATCAAAATGGGGGTTTGATGGTTTATGGCTATGAAGTAGAGGATGATTTTCCGGTTTCAACGGCTGCTACAGACATAGCATGGAGAAGTCAATGATGCCGGCTGCCTTAGTAGTCATCAAATCGCGCCAAGCGGTAACTATAATTAAGTTGTTCATTTTCTTTGTAGCGGTTATCTTCAATTTACCACAATGATATTAGCCTTTAATCGCTTTACCCGTAAAAGGATTTTTATAACACTTTCCACGGTAGACTATCAATTAAAGATATTAATTTATAATATCATTAATTATTAATTTTAAATAACAATTTTATCCATCAATATAAAATAAATTAAATTATATTTGTCCCACTTATATTTAAACATTAATTTTAATTTATATACTCTATAATTTTGTATTAATACTTAAATATTATTAGTTTGAGGCATAAAATATTTGATCAATTTTTTTAACAAATTAAGATACTTGTTTATTTTTTTCATCTATTTTTCTTTTCCTTTTATTTCATCTTCTTTTATATAAATAAATATGTCATGTTTCTTATAATTTATGATTTTTTTATACTCATTTTAGTTTATCGTGTCTTTATAATATGATTATTTATCTTATTTGTATTATTGACAATTTAAAGCATTGATTTAATATTTTAAATTTTTTTATTATATTATTATGTATATTAAAGTAATCTAATCAACATAATAAAATTATATAATGACAAAATAAATAAAATAAAATAATTATTTGCTTATTAGGTTTAAGGTGTATATTTATTATATATATATATATATATATTCCTAATAGAGATATCTTTTATACTTAATAAATTAAATGAAAATTAATTCACTCTAAATTAAAAATCCATAGATATCATAGTGGTAAAATAAAATGTTTCATTAATTTTTTATTAAAGAATTAAAAAAATTGGACAAAGTATGTATTATTTTATTACCTTCCAAAAAATTAAATAATTTATATAAGATTTTTATTGATCAAGTACATTAAAAATAGTTAACAAATTATAAAAAAAATAGTAAATTGTATCCAAAATCTAATTCTTTTAGTAAGATTATATATATTAGTCTATTATTTAAAATAATAATAAGAAATTTAATTTGTTAAAGTATATATGAAGCAAAAAGAAATTAAAATGATGATAAAGTAGGACAAGATTTTGAGAATTAAATTTAAGGGTAAAATAGTCTAAAATATAAAAAAATAAAAAATAATATTTTTTTAAGGCAAAATTTAAACTTTTCATTTAAATATAGTAACAGAATATCCTTATCGGTGCAAAGTGCTAATAAAAATCTTTTATGGGGCAAAGTGATTAAAGATCATCTTTCATGAGGGTAAATTGAAGATATTAGTTACTAAAACTATTTTTTCATTGAAAAATGTCATTCAATTATTATTTTTTTGCGAAAGAAATCATTTCGTCTATTTAGTCTGTTTGACTAAATGGAAATACAATCACATGCAGCACACATGCGTGTTTGTAAGGTTATAATTGTCCAATAAAATTACTCAGAACGAAACGATGTTATTCTCTCCACCTTTATTGAAATTTCTAAATTTTAGGATTTCATCTTCAATCCTTTTGCAAACTCTCTGTCACTTGCCTCGCTGAAGAAAAGAGAACCAAATCAACAACGGTGGTGGTGAAAGGAGATGGCCATCAAAGCAACCAACAATGGAATCTTCAAGGTATTTTTGTTGGATGTATTTGGAGATAGATTTGGGAATTCAAATAAAACCCTACCAACGAAATTGTAACCGTGGTTTGCACTTTGACGTGAATGTTGTTTTTCTTTAGTGGCGGCTGCAAATTCCTCTCCACCGTCTTAACAATCTAGAAAAATTGATATTGATAATTTAAGTAGAAAAAGGAAGAGGTAAGATAGTGGTGATTGGTGATGGGTTTAGAAAAAAAGAGAGTAAATTGCTTAATGATGAAATTGATAAAAAGTAAGGAAAATGATATGATTACGTGAGTTTTGTTTCTTAATTTGCTTTTATGTGGTCAAGTTTTAATTCATTCTTTTTTAGATTAATATTATCTACTGATGAAATTTTGTGGGCAACATGTGTTCAAATGGCTAAGGAAAGAAAGAAAGAAAGTCTGGGAATGGAGAATAAGAAGATTGGATTCCATTTAACAATTGAAGTTTTGAATTCATCAATAGTTTATTATATCTTTTGTATTGCCCTATTTATTTTTGGTGTTGTTGGTGGTGTATGGTGGTGAACGTGGTGAAGGTGGTGAAGGTAGGCATGGCCACGGTTCCAGAACCGGCGGCGGAACCGTGAACCGAACCGCCGAGGAGCAGTTACGGTTCCGGTTTTGTTCCACTTTTAAATTTGATTTCTATTGAAATAATGATTAAATTATTAATTGAAACTCAAATAATACAACATAATAATATAATTAGAATAATAATAGTTACAATTGAACTTAATTAATATATAGTTTTTAGATAATAGAACTAGGAAGAATTAGATAAATGAGATTCAAGGATATAAAAATAATAAGAATATTTGAATATTTGAATTATTAATTACAATTCAACTAGTATAATATAATAACATAATTAGAATAGTAGTTAAAATTAAACTAATATATGAATTTTTTAGAATAATAGAATTATGAATATTAGATAAGTGAGAAAGAAAGATATAGAAAGAATAAGAGTATTTTATAAAAATTTTCAAGTTAAAAATTTTAAATCATAAATTTACAAGTTAGAAATTAATAAATGAAGAAACTACTAAATTTTATTCATTGGATAGAAAAATTTACAAGTTAAGATTTTTAAATCATTAATTTATAAGTTAGAAATTAATAAATGAAGAAACTACTAAATTTTATTCATTGGATAGAAAAATTTACAAGTTAAAATTTTTAAATCATAAATTTACAAGTTAGAAATTAATAAATGAAGAAACTACTAAATTTTATTCATTGGATAGAAAAATTTACAAGTTAAGATTTTTAAATCATAAATTTACAAGTTCTAAATTAATAAATGAAGAAACTACTAAATTTTATTCATCGGATAGAAAAATTTACAAGTTAAGATTTTTAAATCATAAATTTACAAGTTAGAAATTAATAAATGAAGAAACTTCTAAATTTTATTCATTGGATAGAAAAATTTACAAGTTAAGATTTTTAAATCATAAATTTACAAGTTAGAAATTAATAAATGAAGAAACTATTAAATTTTATTCATTTGATAGAAAAATTTACAAGTTAAGATTTTTAAATCATAAATTTACAAGTTAGAAATTAATAAATGAAAAAACTACTACATTTTATTCATTGGATAGAAAAATTTACAAGTTAAGATTTTTAAATCATAAATTTACAAGTTAGAAATTAATAAATGAAGAAACTACTAAATTTTATTCATTTGATAGAAAAAATTACAAGTTAAGATTTTTAAATCATAAATTTACAAGTTAGAAATTAATAAATGAAGAAACTACTAAATTTTATTCATTGGATAGAAAAATTTACAAATTAAGATTTTAAATCATAAATTTACAAGTTATAAATTAATAAATGATGAAATTACTAAATTTTATTCATAATTGATAATGTAAAAATGTGATAAATTAATATTTGAAAAAACATAATAAATTATTTCAAATTTTCAATAATGTAAAAATGTACAATATGATATTTTTCTTCATTTTAATAAACTAATAGTCGCCGTCGTTGTCATTATTGGCTCTATCGGCATCGGTGATAGGTGAATTAGTTGTACAAGTAGAGCTACCATCGGTAGTAGCGTCTAAATCTAAATCAAAATCTTCTTCTATTTCTTGTTCTTGTTCTCTATATGCGGCTTTAGTCCAATCATCTACTAAAGCTTGAATCTCCAAGGACATGAGGCTCAAACGCGATCGGGTCTCGTCCAAAATGTTGCCACCTTGACTAAAAGCTTATTCCATGGCTACGGTTGATGTCGGGGCCGCCAAAATCTCTTTGGCTATCGAAGTGATAATGGGGCACATAGTTGTCTTATTCTTCCACCATTTCAATATTTGAAGTTTTAAATACTATCACATTCATACTTGTTATCACTAAAATCAAAAGAAGTGGTTAAATATACCTCAAGTTCCGTACTAGTAGTACCCTTGTGTTTTTTTAACGATTGAAACATTTCTAAACCAGGAAGGATAAAGGAAGACGAAGATCCAATATTTGAAGTTGAAAAACTATGGTGACTAGTGTGAGTGTTAATGGTACTACTAGTAGGAACTTGAGCGTTGAAAATTAAGAAGAATATTCTTCATATAAATGCATTTAACATATCTTTAGTCTCATTTATGTATCTACATACATTTAATTGTAATTGCATAACGTCGGCATCTAATGGAAAACATTCTTTAACGTATTATAATAAAACTTCACTATTGGTCTAAACCTTGAAATTTAAAAACGAGGATCCAGAACAATAGCAACTAAATTAAATTGGAATTATTTATAAATAATTAAGCCATTTTTCTAACATGTGAATAATACTTTGCGTCAAAGTTTCATCATTTATGTGCATTTTTAACACACCAACTATATTACATGCTTCAACTAAAAATAAATGATAAGTTGGATAATACACACGTGAAAAACATACAAGTAGCATCCTTAAAAAACTTTAAACTTCTAACAATTTAAACAAGAAGTCCAATGTTTAGAATATAATAAAATTCCAAGACAAGAGTTATCAATGTAAAAAATTACATAACAATGAACTACATTTAGAAGAATCACAAAGTAAATCATAAGTTGAATTCCAACGATTTGGGACATCCTTTTTAAATCTTTTAGGTTTTTGTCCATGTTGTATACAATATTTTGCCCATGTTTTCATTAAACTTGGATGTCCAGTCAAATATTTAATTGCATCTTTAATTGGTTTAATATGAATTTCTAATGCACTTAAACCATTTTGAACGGATAAATTTAAAATATGGCATACACATCTAATATGAAAAAATTTCTCACCTAAAATTGGTGCACACATATTTTTTAATTCTACAATAGATGCATTATTAGCCAATGCATTATCAAAACCAATTGAAAAAATTTTATCATTCAAATTATATTCTTCTAAAATAATACTAATTAATCTAGATATATTTATGGCCGTATGAGAATCATTAAAAATTCTAAATGCAATTACTTTTTTTTGAAAAAACCAATTTGAATCTACTCAATGACAAGTTATACCCATATAACTATTCATTTGCCAATGATCACTCCAAATATCGAAACATATTGAAACACGAGAATCTAATTTTAAAAAATATTCCAATAAGTTATTTTTCTCTTTTTTTATAAATTTTTTTAATATCACGTGTTAAAGTTGTTCTAGGAACACGTTTAACTTGTGGATTTGCATTTTCTTGTACTAATCTCACAAATTTTGGTTTTTCACCAAATGAAAATGGTAAATGTTGTGCACAAACAAATCTAGCTACACCATCTCTCCATTTTAAATCACTAAATTTAAATAAATTTAAATTACTAGAAGAAGAAGAACCTTGTTGAGCAAAACCGGTTAATTGCCCTTGTGACTTTTGAAGGCCAATTTCTTGAGGATGTGTTTTCTCCAAATGCTTGTTTAGTGTACCATAATTTTGAAGGCGTATGATTTCTCGCAAAAATTGCATTGTGCTCTAATAAGAACTCTATTGGCATAAAAAAATTTTGTAAAATATTTCACAAATATTTCGAATTTTGGATTCGTTGGTAGACGACGACTTGATTGTGATGCATCACCAATATTAATTGGTTGGGATGAAGAACCAAAACTATCCATTTTATAAAAAAATTCAAAAGGATTAAAAAAGAATGAGAAATTGAAATAATAATATATTAAAAATAATAATAAATAATTTAACTAATAATTATAATAGAAACAATAAATAGAATTGAATTTTATAGAATTTTTATGCTTGAGAAAATTGAGATGAAGAGAATTAAAATATTGAGAAAGAGGAGTAGAAATTGTGTGGGAAAATTGAAAAATTAAGGGGTATTTATCAATTAGGAAAGGTTAAAAAAAGGGAATTGAGGAACGGTTTTGAAAAAGGGATTGAAATAATTGACCGTTCCTCAGCAAATTTTTTTTGGAACGCCATGTTGGCAACGGTCAGCAAAGCACTGCAACGGTCATTTGACCGTTGCATTTTTTCTTGTTACAGGCGAGTGTGAACACGCGCCTGTATAATTTTTTTTAAGGCGCGTGCACGTGAAGTCAGCACACTACTGACGTGGCAAAATTTATTTATTTTTTAAATTTCACGGTTTGGAACCGGAACTAGCGGTTTCGGTTCCGGTCCTAAAAAATGGGACTGTAACAGAACCGCCTATGCTATTTCGGTTACGTGGGCCCACGGTTTTGGAATCGGAACCGTGGGTTTAGCCATCTCTAGGTGAAGGTGGTGAAGGCAGTGAAGGCGGTGTTGTTATTGGTGAAGGTGGGTTGAGATTTGGGAAAGAGAGAGGGAAAAAATGGAAAGAGAAAAAATAGGAAATAAAGAAAAAAATGGAAAAAAAACAACCTTGAACAGAGAGGAGAGAGAACAAAAAAAAGGAAAGAAAGAAAATTACTCTTGATTTTGATTTTAAAAAAAAAGGAAAGGAAAGGAAAATAAATATATAAAGAAAAAGAATCACGTGTTGACTGTTTTTCTATTTGTTGGACAATTATAACCTTGAAAATAAGCATGTGCACTGCAATTGATCGTATTTCCGTTTGGTCAAACAGGCTAAATGGACGGAATGATTTTTTTCGCAAAAAATTAATAGTTGAATGACCTTTTTGGCTGAAAAAATAGTTTAGTTACTAAAACTTCTAATTCGTTACAGTTTGGTGACCAAACTTTATCGATGGAATAAAAAATATATGGAATAGTTAATCGCAAAAAACTCCTATGCGACCCTACAATATATGCAACGGTTACTCACGAATCTATTATATTTGATATACAAATTTTTTTATACTTGACACACAAATATGTGTTTTGATATATAAATATTAGTATACTTTAGTAATTTTGATACGTAATACGCTAATACGTTAATTTTTTATACATTATACGCTAATAAGTTAATTTTTTATACGTCATACGCTAATTTTTAATACGCTATATGCTAATTTTTTATATGTTATACGTTAACGCACTAATTTTTTTATATGTTAATTTTTGATACTTTATATGCCAAAAATGAAATTGATATATTGATTTTTTTTATATGCTGATTTTTTAATTTAATGCGACAGTTGTACATGAGTCTGCCCCATAATTAATAATCAATTGCACCATTTTAGATTGTTGAAAGTAAAAAATATGATGTTAGGTTCTTTACTCAAAACCTTAATTGTAAGTGAAATTAAGATCGACAAGGAGTAGAGGAAGGGAAGTTAGAAATTATAAGCAACTAGTAATTATAAGTGAAATTAAGATAGACAAGAAGGAATAGATGAAGGGAAGTTAGAAATTGTAAGCAACTAGTAGAAGTAGACCGCAACTTAAAAATGGTAAGAAACTAATAGAAGTAGAAAGATAGTTGGTTATGCTGTGAAACAAAAAATCTTTATTGCCCATTATAAATGTTTATTTAGTATGATAATATAAAAATATAAATATTGAAATTTAAACAAGTTGAAATAAAAAATATAAAAATATTATATTAATATTGGTATGGTAGGGGATAATGAAATTTTGGTGATCCTCTATATCTAATAAATGAGGAGTCTCCTTTCTACTATCGTTTGTTCTACACCTAGTGGCGGAACTAGAGGGGGCGAGCCGGTGTGGACGCCCCTCTTCTTCCCTGAGAGAAGAGCAATAATCTTCATTCTCGTCAGTTTCGCATCAGTGCCACCAAATTGCAGAGGCGAGAGCAAATTGCACAACAAAGAAGACGACTAAAATTTTCAGTTGTTTTTTTTTTTTGTTTCATATTTAAGTAAAACAATGTCGTTTTATTAAGAGTAAAACAAAAAATATATACTTTAAGTAAAACGACGTCGTTTTAATCAACAGTTAAAATATCTATATAAATTATTGACTTTCTCATTTATTAAAATTTCATCATCGACCATCTCCCATGCATAATATCAAATTTGGTGTAACTTTCACACCAAAATGGTGCAATTTCAGCACCAACCACTATTTCAACTCCAACCAATCACAATATATCTTACACCAAAAGGAATATTCTTTAAAATTTTTTATTCTTCTTTCTCATAATTTTATTATCATCATACACATTAATTTGTTACTTTTTTTTATATGGTCATTACTATATTTAAAAATTAAAAATTTTATAATATTTAATAAGTTAATTTTTTATAATATTTCATATACAATTAATAAAATTTGAAAATTAGCATTTTCACAATTAATTTTTATTATATATTTTATTAAACATAAAAGTACTTAATTATACCATAAAACCACAAATAATTAAGATAAATATCTCAAAAATACGACAAAATAAAGCCATATTTTTAATTTTATATTATTAATAGTTAGGTTTACTGTCATTACTATTTTTAAGTTGCTAGGTGTAGTATATTTTTATTTATGCATTTTGAAATTTTAAATGTTTAATTGTGTTTTTTTTATAAAATTATTGAGATCATGTATAAATTTAATTATTGCAAAAAAAATCAAATAATTTAAAAATAAAATAATAAATTAATTTTTACATATATGTATAATTAAAAATATATTTAATATTTGTTTAATAATTATAGTATCTAATAATTTTAAAAATATAATAAAAATAGGTAGGACCCATATCACCAAATTTGGTGCTAGGGAATAGTGGAGCACCAAATTTCACTTCACCATTTTTGGTGCAATATTTTGTGCTTCCTTGGAGCTCTTTGGTGTAAAACCAGCACCATATTTGGTGGGATGGTTCTACATTAGAGATGCTTTAATTCCTAAACTCCTAAAAATATTGTGCTATATTGGAGATACTCTAATTTCTAAACTCCTACAAATAAATTCTTCTCTCTTGCTCCCTCCCTCACGTTTGCAATTTACTCGTCGCTTACGATCTTACCTTTCTCCACTTATTCTTTCACTACTATTCAGTTGAATTATATTAGTTTATTATAATCTATTTCCCTCCCTTGTGTTTGCAACTTACTCCTTGCTCATGATCTCACCTTTCTCCACTCCTTCATTCACTACTATTCAGTTGAATCAATCAATCTATTAGAATCTATTCCGTTGTCGTTAGTGCCATCTCTTTATGTGAGTTTTTTTTAATATTTTTTTTTCAATATTAGTAATGTTTAAAATTTTTTGTGATTGATTATTGTGATTAACTATTTATGAAAAATATATATTTATTTTATTTTAGTTGTTAGAAATGTTTTTGGCTTGTACAAGTGATCATCTACTCAATAAATGTTTGGTTTCGCCACTACCTACACCCACCTCCAAGTATATGTTTCAATAGGAAATCATAGTCCATGACCCAACAGCTAAAGTATATTATATAGATTAGGAATTGACGACTTACCCATTTAGTGACTTTCTCACTATACGTTCCCAAAATGTATAATGTAAATATGTATAGAAATATAATGTGTTTATACTTTAGGTTTTGAGGGATATAAAAAATTTAAAAATTTTATTAAAAACTCCCAAATCTAATAGACATATCACTCTCAAATATGAAATAAAAACACTCCCCAACTAAGGGAGACAAAGTTAGTGATATAGAGAGGCTCTAAGTGAGAGCAATTTTCGAAATATTCAATTTTGACTAGAAGAGTTTCTCTGTCTAAAGTGAGAACTCTTAAAATTTTCATCTCTAAAGTGAAAACTTTAAAAAAAGAGATTTTCACACATGTTTTCCAAAATCCCTTAACAACCCCATCCAAATTTAATATACGTGCCTTCTTTTATTATGATTTTGAATCTAAAATTCTTATCAGGTATTCTCCAGTGGATCTGTTTCATATATGCGACATACAAGCGATGAAAATTGATACCTGATGCGCAAAAAATTGATACTTTATACATGATACATGAAAAAAATGATACATAATACGTAAAAAATTGATATTTTATACATGATACGTAAAAGAAGATACATAATACATGAAAAATTGATACTTTATAAGCGAAAAGTTTGATATTTTATACGTGAAAAATTAATACTTGATACATGATACATGAAAAATTGATACATAATACACCAAAAAATGATATTTTATACATGATTCGTGAAAAATTGATACATGATACGCGAAAAATTGATATATTATATACCAAAAAGTAATACTTTATACACTATACAAAATAATACTTGGTATTATAATTTAGAGATCAGATCCTCTATCCTATTCTGTTCAATGTCCAAAAAGCGAGCAGTTTAACTAAAACTAAACTAGGTGTTAATAACCCTAACTAAGGAATGTGTAAACCCTACAACATAGTTTAATTTTAAACATGATAAGATAGAGATAACATTAGACAGAAGATCTCAACTCTATAATTTATACACTAACATTGATATTTTATACGCTAAAAATTGACACTTTATAAGCGAATTGTAATACATGCGCATGGACGAGCGTCATTAATCCGGTCGAACAGGAGATTTTGCGAATTCTTATTGAATTCTTGAAATTCTTCCCTTTGAGTAGAGATTGAAATCATGTCCCCATTCTATACCACTAAGATTAGCCATCACTTGTAACTTGAGAAAACACAAAATGGATTTTGCTCAGTGAAAAGCTTTGCCAACCGAATTTGTAAGAGCACTAGCAAACAAATTTGGCCGATAATTTGTGGAGCCAAAGAAATAAACTCAATCCCAAAAACTTTACGTTGTTGAGGGACAAAGTTCGGCTGCCAACTTTTCTAAAATATTCATCATTAGTTAGAATTTTTAATTGCCCTTAAAGAATAACAACTGAATCCACCTTTCCCTAGAACTGCAGGAAGCTCCATAACATAGGTTTACCATCCCTTTTGTATCACGGTTGGATATTAATCTGGAAATGTAATCAATCCAACTCAAAATGCACCTCTTGTTCACAAGAAATTCAACAGTATGCTTCATTTTGTTACCGTTCATGCAGTAACAAATTCAAACATGGATATTCTAACACAGTGGAATGAGTGATCTGAATATCTGAATAAACAAATCACCACACAGATTGATTGATGGAAACATACAGGGCCGTTTTGCACTGTTCAGGGTAGTGTTTATGCATTCACAGTTTACATATATGCCTACACAATTATCTACTCTGGTGTTCAAACTAGGTTTCAGGTCCTAAAGTACTTGTAGATGGAGTTAGAGATGGAAGTATTAACCTCCTCATCTTCTGCTTGCAGACATCCGTCCATAGGGTGGGGGTCAAGCAGCATCTGCAGTTGAGTGTCTTCATACTTATCAGACTTTCTGTAATGTTCAGTATCATCAGCATCTTCGGGTAGGTCATCTAGTATGCTACTGACATCATTAAAGCCTTTCATGATACTAGAAAAATCATTGTAACAGTCATGTTTGTCTTCCATTAAATAATTTGAGATGGGAGTTCGAATGTTCATTTCCATAACATTGCTAACATTTTGTTCCGTCGTTATGTGGCCATGCTTTTGAGCTATTGCTCTGTGATAGGCAGTCCAACCAGGGTGACTCCACAGATATAAAGGAGGTGCCTCCACATTCCACTGCTCCATTTGCTGGGCATGAACATCCACTGATCCAGGCAGGTAAAAGGACTGATATAAAATGTTGAACTACATGAGTGACTTGCCTTCATTATGGTTTGATGAGAGAAAGAGAGAGAGAGAGAGAGAGATGGTAGCTTTTTACCTTCCCAGAGAGTATTTTGTCATCTTCCCAAATTAAATCATATGGAAACTTTCCCTTATCAAGTCTGCAGTTCCAGAAACAAAATAAAGAATAAAAACATGGAAATCATAGTGCCTGCAATTATGCTAACTACATGTTTCACCTTTTAGTTTCTTTAGGAACAATGAGAATCAGAAGCCTTGGATGGAATTGAAGAGCCTTTGCGACAAATTTGTTGGCAAGCGCTGCATGGACGCCAAAAGGAGGATTCAGTCCCATGATCTGCTCAAGATGATTAGTGAGAATCCACAAAAGCAACATTACAGGATTTACAATATCACATAAGTATGTGCAACTTACCAGATTACGTCCTGCAGGTAATTCTCCTAAACGGACAGTCATCCAGTCCCTTTTCTCAAAACTGAAAACATTCTAAAGACAAATACAACGTACGAAAGAGGGCTTTGTAAGGGTTTAGCATAAGTCCTTCCTCATTAAAGGCAATAATTATCAGATAAAAGTATGATAGAGAAATAACTGAAGCATTAGCAATGACACAAATGCCTCATTTATGAAAGCATTGGCCTCTGAGCTCCTTGGAGCCTCAACTATATCCTGAACCATTTAATCAGGTTATAAATAGCAAATCACCTAAGGCTACAAGTACCAACTCAAACATGACCCATCCTACATCAGTGTGAACACTTGGGGCACTATAATTCACACATATCATTTCTTCTCCAGTTGCAACCACCTGCTTATAAAGACTTAACTAAAACCATTAAACACGCTAATAGTTTCCAGTAACATGCTTCTTTGGACGGTCTGCCTGGGAAGCAGTTGGCTATTCATGCCCCTGTGGTTTTTGGGTAGCTTTGTGGTGCCTCAATGGAGAAGGGAGGGTGGTTATGAGGGAATCCATGCATGACATCATTTATGCACATTCTCAAGGAGAAAATTCAAAGTTCAGGTTATCGTTGTTCTTCAATTAGACAACTTTTATGCTCCATCTGCAAGTTTGGCTTCAGAAGGTAACCAACTTTTCCATGCGAAAGTAGAGGTCAAACAAACTGGTGTGTAGCACTTTGCTTTTCTTTTCTTTTTTCCTTAATTACAAACTACAAGTAAACTCTTAAACAGAAGAACCACTAAGACCATAAGTCCATCACATAATATACTGACGAATTAAACTTAGGTTATACAAAGCCTCAATGGTAAAATAAGAAAAGTTAAATCTCAGCCACTGATTTTAACTGAATTAAGATTTTCATCCTTACCATGGCCCCAAATGCTGGTCTGTACACAGAAAAAAAAGAAGAGAAAGGGAAGAAACAGCAAGGAGTTGCAAACTCTATACTTACTTTGTCATCAAAAGAAGCTAATTGAGAAAATAATCATTTGGCACTCTCCCAACCATCCTTGTTCTTTGCAAATGATCCAAAGTTATGTACATCTTATGATACTAGATTACCTACATCTTACTATTTATTCATCGGTACTTCTATAAAAATCCTCCATATGTCTTCCAAGCCACAACTTGAAGGGGAAGAAAATCCAGCAGTGCTCTTGGTTTAGAAAGGTCTCACCAGCAATGAACTATATTTCATAACATCTAGAGTTCATCTCAACCCTCAATGACTTCATGTCCTTTGAAGTTCATAAATATAAGAGTTTCCAATCACGGTCTACCTAAGGCACAATTATCCACATCCTTATCTAATGCAGATACAATCTACATCAGATCTGGCAGACAGCCCAAATCCATTTAGTGACCCCATGAATCTGCCATCTAACACTAATTACAGGGTATGTTTGCAAAGCATACTACAAAGCTGTATTAGTATGAAGAAAAAAATTGTACTTGGACCAAGGATTTGCAATAGCAGACTAAGAATGACAAATTACTACCACAAAAAAATTTCTAGAATCTGAAACAGTCTCTAATGTGAAATGCTGTCCTAGAATTAGTTCTATCTTTTTTTTATAATTTTTTTTAATGCCTCTAAATAGAATACGATGGCAAAATATGATCCATGTAGCCGACCTCACATAGTGGAATAAACTCTTAGTTGTTGTTTTTATTATTTTTAATAAGTAATTAAAAATAAAGCAATTTTCTATAATCTTCACTGTGAAGTAAAGCAATTTTCTATAATGCTAGTCAAACCTCCAATCAAGCTAGTATTGTCAAAAGTATTAAAAACCAGTTTAACCTAACCTAGCTTTAAGTAGAAAGGTTCAGTTAGTACCTATTTTTGTGCTTGGTCCATAAACACCAATTGTTAACATGGTGCTATATTAAGAGCTAGTTTTCTTCTCCAGAAAACCATCTCTAGCGTTTCTTCTTGTCCTAAAAGCAGACAACCCTGGAAACTATAAAACAACATATGCTTCATATATTTTCCACGAGCATAATTAAAAACTTTGCCACTCAAATGACATGGGTCATATTAGAATCGTATTAAGGCTAGGACACTCTAAATGAAAACATGTGTATAGACAGAAAGCAATGGCAAAGTATGGTCCATGTAGCCGACCCCATATAGTGGGATAAAGGCTTAGTTGTTGTCGTATAGCTAATAGTCATTCCTTTGAACATGAGAGGGCAGTCTCTCATATCTCCTGCTGTGGCCTATTGACATTTAACCCTGGCACTGAAAATAAGTTTCATAAAGTGGCTCTTTCTCGAGAATCATATCTGACTTGAATTTTAAGATCAAAATTAGAGTAATAGGGAGGGACCAAGGGAATACACCTGGCCAGGGTGAGTGTGCTTGTGATAAAATACGGCTCACAGAAAATTTCTGAGAGGCTGGCATTTTTTCGCCAAAAATCTATACTTAAATGAGTTCCAAGTCCTTCGATTGCGGATGCATATGGGCCATTAGTTGATATTACAAACTCCCCTTAGAAGTGATTAAATTGGTTGGAGTCCTAGCCAAACACTTAACATAGCTTGTAATAGCAATACCTAAAAGTAGTTAGCCTAACGTAGATGGATGGGTAGGCCAGGGAGGAATCTAAGAGTTCCGGATAGGGTGTTCAAAACCTAGGTATGCATGCGCCATACAAGGGTGGGAATGCTGTTAAAAAAAAAGACCACTTCCAAAAAATCAAGTACCCAAACTAAGGAAGCAGGAAAGAGCAAAGTTTAACAAATAAATACTTTGAGCTTGGGCCAGAAAAGATTAATATGTCGGGTTGACCTAGCTCATCTGGGTGCAGAGAAGTTTAAAGTAGGTTCTATTCATACAAACTGGTTTCTTGATCTTGTACTTTAAGCAGAGAAGTATCTCTACCACATCCTTTATGAATTCCCACTTTCTGTATACTTCATTGGAGTAATTCCAGTAATCTCAAGGGTATTCTCCTTCATAATATCTCTTGAAACAACTTCCCAACAATGATCAGTAGAGGATGCAGACCTAATTTGTTACCAAACCAGGATGAGGAGGTTGGGAGAGCTTAAGTACACTTTGAATGAAGTAATCGGATAAAGCATAAATCATGCTTTTAATGATTAAGCATAAAGATAGATGCTCTTGGAGGTCAATTCATCCAACTCAGTGAAGATTAAAAGGAAAACTGATACAAGAAACTGACTAATACAGTTAAAGATATTTGACTTCATTGTCAAATTTGTCAGAAGATCAATAATTTTGAGCAGCATTAGGAATTTGAACATACAATGAACCATAAGCAAGTAGTGCCACTAGATTCACTTCTCAGAAAGCAATGCCATAGAAATTTATACAGTGAATTTGCACCTTGGGCTTTATAAGATCAAAATTTTTGAATAAGCACTTCTTGCCCATTTTGTCCAGATCTTCTTTCATCAAGCAACTGAAATCATTTGAGCCACAACAGAAGTCGACTATCTGTTCAATGAAATTTACTCAATAAGAGATGAAAGCAATAATATCAGTAATAATAATAACATAATTGACAAGGATGCAAAACAAGCCCCTACCAGTCACCAATTTCAAAAGTAAAATTTTCTAACACCTTAGATCTCAAGGCATTTCTGAAAAATGCTTCAGCCAATATCACCATTAAAAACAAAAACAAAGCCAGCTGAAAGAATTTTCCTGTTGTGCAAACAAGTTAAGATATTACCTTAGGACTTGTTTGATAAACTAACTTAAGTCTGAAAATTAATTGATTAAGACCTTGAACAATTAATTTTGTTTGATAACTAAAAGTTGGATGTCTTAATGAATTAAGAGTGTCTGGAAAAGCAGACAAAATTCTTCTATGATTTTAAGCGATAAAATTTAGCTTATTGCTTAATTTTAGAATACGTTCAGACGTAATCTTTAAAATAAAATTTAATATACAATAAATATCCACAATATCTCTTTAATATCCTTTACCATCTCAATTTTCGTTTTACTTCCATATTTCAATATTTTTATTTATTGTTCTTTCTTTCTATCTTCCTTTTATACGCTAATATTTTTATTCAATAAATATTCTTTCAATTTTTTAATATTTTTATTTAATATACCTAATTTGATAAAAAAAATGTTTAACTACTTGATTAACCTTTTTATATTTTTTTTTAATTTCAATCAAGTTTTGGTTAATTAAAATTATATTTTTAAAATTTTTAAAAGATAACATCCAATATACTAGAAAATCATTAATATGTAGAGTTCATAAATATATGCATTTTTATGATAATATTTTATATTCAAAATTACTAATTTTGAAATTTTTATTTTTTTACAAAATTATATTGTATATATATATATTTAACAATTTTTTATTTGTTGTTTGAAAAGTAATATATTGCACATTTATTAAAAAATAATAATTAAAAAACAAAATGATACTATTTGTCATTCAGTTATCAATCAATATGTTTATGAAACAAGTTTAATTATTTCAATAATCAGACACTTATTTCAGATTTTAGATTTCAAATTTCAATTTTATCAAACAGGCCCTTAGTAGAACAAGTTTCTCCAGTTGCGCATACATACAACTCAACACTCTAGTTTACTGATGAAGGGAAGATTGGTTAGGCCCATAGGCACCTTGAAAGTATCGCACTTTGGTTTGATAAAGGAAAGTAGTATTTAATATATAGGTATGCCAACAGTTCTTGAAAGCATTCAACTGATTTAAGATGCATGCTTGATTAAGATCGAACCACAGACATGAACAGTATCATTCATGTCCTGAAAAGTTACTTCCCACAAACCAATCCACCTTGCCTAAGAAACATAATTTCAGTGATACCGATATTGTATAATCATGGGAATTAACACCATTTAGTCCTAAAATGCAGTGCATTTGTAAGCACAAATCAGATGCCAAGAAGAAGGCTTTAAATAATGTCAATCAACAACCAATTGGTTAACAATGTGCCAACAACTCCTCCAAGAAACAGCCCAATTTTTTGCTTATAATGTTTGAGGTATGCATAACAGAATGCCAACAATTATACCGAGAAAAGGTTGATGTGAAGAACTACAAAATGTTTTTTATCAAACTGTATATACAAAGTGACTAATATAAACAAAACTTATAAGCAAGACTTATCAGTAGAGAAATCTACTCATAGACATGTTCTTCAATTAGGCAGGTTTCAATAGTTAGGCCAAAACTTGCCACTCCATAAGTTCTTTGAGGGATAATAGTATCCAAGGCCGTGAACAATTGATTATCCCTTCAGAAACAATTTAGCATTGATAACTGATGGCATTCTACTAACAGAAAAAGATCCCTCATGAACTTCTTTAATATATCAAACACATATTAATGCTTATAAAGATGTACACAGTTTCACATCTCCTTCTTGAGTTCAAATGAATTGTTCTATGAAGAATGTAAAATGTTAAATAGAATTAGCACAGTTAATTTAGTCATGCTAGAGAATTGCTCATTTGAGCTGAAACAGAGGACTGAGGCCTTGCAGAATAACAAAAAACCTAAACAAAAGAAAGAAGACCATAAGGATCGAAAAAGCTATTTCCACACTAACCAGTTATTGCATGCCAATCCATATGAGAAAATAGCAATTACCACAGCATATGTGCAAAAACCAAAAGGAAAAAAAATTCTTACTGTGTCACCATCTTCAACATACCACCGTAGTCGTTCGACTATCTGGATATAAAAATTCACAGTATTATGTCTCCAGCAGGTATTTATAATCAAGCAGATAGACAAAAGCAGTAACCAAATGATGTAGATATTAACAATGATTCATACTTATCATCAATGTAAGAAAATGAAAACTTACAAAGGCTCATGCTAAAACAACAAAATGGGGTAAATAAATATATACTCCAAGACTAGCTTTTGTTTCTCTTTTATGTGCAACTGGGGGAAGGCTAAGGCAAATGCTGCATTGCACAGGTAAGTCTCAAATTGAGTTCACAGTTATGAGACATCCAGAAACATTTATGCAATTGGCTGCTCCCAAAAAACCATTGGAAATGATGTAATAACTGTGACGAGCTAAGTATTAACATTTGCAAAGATAATATGTTGCCATAACCAAGCTAGAACCTAATAGAACCAAGGAAAGGGTCTTACTATGCTTTTTGCTGAAACAATACATGAAGGAAACCCTTTTCCATAACTTTTACATACAGACAGGATGGTGATAGATTTAATAACCTTTGTTTCATTAACTCCAATATAGATCTAATTTAAGAATCAAAATTTCCTAGTCTAAAAAGAAACGATTTAAAAAGGGGAAGGGGAAGACCTAAGAAGAATTGAAAGGAAACGATTAAAAAGATATGATATATTTAAATATACATAAAAACATGTGTAGATAAAATACGATGGAGAAGTGACCCCACATAGTGGGATAAATGCTTAGTTGTTGTTGTAATCCAATAATCAAAACTTCCTATCTCATGAGATTTAGGATTTTGGGACACCAAATTATGGATACAAGTGCCCAAAAAATAAGAAGTAAATAAGGATAGCAGATCACGCATGCGGATACAAGTGCCCAAAAAATAAGAAGTAAATAAGGATAGCAGATCACGCATGCCTGGAATAGAAGCTAAAAATGATTCAAGGAAAAATTGAGGGCAAGTTTACAGTACGTTGGTAGAATTAGAAATAAGATAAAAATTTCAAGGATTTTGCAATCTTAAACAAGAATTTCAATGGTCTAGTTGCAGAAGAAAGTTTTATAATCCTCACCGACTCTCCATAAGTCCCATTAATTGGTTTTGTCTCCCAGTGATCATCTTGGTGGCATTTTGACATCCATTAGTGCGTGTCTTGGCAAAGATAACTTCTTTTATCGACTCAGTTCATATTTCTATCCATGTTGCAGCATGTTAACTTCAGTTCTCTTGTAAAAAAATGATGACTTGGTATAACATCTACGATAATAATTATCTCTAAGAGGAGCATAATGTCTTGCACTGTCCCTAGGTTGTGGGATTTAAATAGAGCAAAGCTAAAAAATGACACCATGCAGATAACTTCTGCATAAACTAAAACACTAGGCTAACATTGGAAAGAGTCCAAAAGGCTGCAGTTGTCTGTCCGAAAAGATTTATGTTCACATTCCCCTTGAAATCTAGGCAAACTACAACATTGAATACCATAAATGATTCCTTTCAAATGACATGTTTAGAGAAATTAAACCCAACGTTGTTAGGCCAGAAATTTTCACGGCATATTAATGGCTGGCGCAAAAATACTTCAAAGAACCCCCAAGATGCCCGTATAGGACTTTCAAGGATAATGGTGCCCTTTAAACGGCAATGATTGCCAACTGTAATACCTCCATCCACTACCTAACATCATCACTAGCACAGCACTACAACTAGTTAAAATCATCACTGAAGTTCAAGAAGCAAATTCATCTCATAAAATTGCAAAACCAAACAACCAAAAGTCAAAAGAACAAAACAATGAGGATAAAAAGAAAACAAGATTTTTATCTATCTCTATATGATTATTGATTCATACATATTCTATATGTATATCTATGCAGCTTTTTGCTTCGTTTAGGGGGAGGGGCAGTAATTCGGGTGTATGCGATCCCTCTATCTTGGACATGGAAGAATGTTTATTCTGTTCATGAGCTGATATTCCAATATCTTGTCATTTCTTCCCACCCATTCCACTAACTCCCCCCACTCCCTTCCCTTTTTTTTCCAAAAACTTTTCTTCTTTGATTTTAGAACTTTTTGCCAATAGCATGAACAATTTCAAGATCACATGCATTCAGAGAGAGCGAGCAATCTGAGCAATGGCTGATTCAGAAAGTAGAGTTTGGATGGACAAAATCATATAGCATTACTAGTTGTTACAATATTTTAATTTTTGGGGTAAAGTTTTAATTTTCATGCGGCCTAATAGAAAAAAATAGAAA
Organism: Ophiorrhiza pumila; assembly: GCA_016586305.1. Lineage (NCBI taxonomy): Eukaryota > Viridiplantae > Streptophyta > Magnoliopsida > Gentianales > Rubiaceae > Ophiorrhiza > Ophiorrhiza pumila. The sequence continues at coordinate 10,187,358 of BLIW01000005.1, read as the reverse complement.
TTTTCCATTCTTGGCCCTTGCCCACCTATAGATTCAGAAGGTATGGTTTGGAGGGGCAAAATTGTATAGAATTACTAGTTAAAACTATATTTTAAATTTTTGAGGATAAAATTTTAATTTTCGTAAGGACCTGATAGAAAACTTTCAATTTTTCACTGGTAAACAGTAGAAATTTTCAATTCTTGGCCCTGGCCAACCTATATATCCATTCCCTGTATGTGTATGTGAGGCTTTTTATGCGACATCTACTCAGTCACATGTAACATAATTATTATGCCATACACAAGGGGCATTCTCCTGTGAAACGGGTTTTTATATGCGACTTGCGTATCAATTCAAAATTAGCATATCAATTTTCAGTTCAATATGTCAAGAAAATTGATATGATTGGATTTGATTATGATTTGATTTGATTTGAACTTGATAAATTAGGAAAGTGATATCCTAGGATTAAAAGAAAGAATCAATCACTCCTTGATTGATAAATATTCTAGGACTTTCCTTAGTTATTGGTTTCTAATTTACCTACTTAAATTGTATGATTTCTTTGCATTAAGTGAATAAGGAGAAGAAGATAGAGAGTGTTTCTTTCTTCATCTCTGTTCACATGGTATCAGAGCCTTGGGGCTTATGAATTTTAAAGCAGCCATGGTAGGTTCCAATTCAGCATCTTCGAATGCTAGTAGTGATGTGATGCCTTCAGAAGATGTTCCAGTGGCTGTTCAGCCAGTGGTTGGTTCCAGTTCTGAAAACTCTCTCCAAATTACCATTCATAAATTGAATGGCAAGAACTACCTTGAGTGGTCTTAGTCCGAGCGATTGGTGATCGACGGCAAAGGGAAACTTGGGTATCTAAATGGCGAAGTGAAGGCTCCAGCGACAGCTGATCCAAAATACAGGCAATGGCATTCTGAAAATTCGATGGTCATTGCTTGGTTGATCAACTCTATGGATCCAGCAATTGGAAAACCATTTTTATTTTTGCCAACTGCTCATGATGTGTGGGAAGCAGTTAAAGAAACTTATTCAGATTTGGACAACCATTCACAATTGTTCGAATTGAACGCCCAAATGTGGAAGATGCAGCAAGGAGATCGTGAAGTAACAACTTACTATAATGAGACGATGACTGTTTGGCAGGAGTTGGATTTGTTCGAAGAAGAAGAGTGGGAAAATCCAAGTGATAGTGCTCGATACAAAAAAAAGATAGAAAGAAGCCGGATATTTGTTTTCTTGACAGGATTGAACAAAGAACTTGATGAGGTTCGGGGACGTATTTTAGGACGAAAGCCTTTATCTTCGATGAGAGAAGTGTTCTCTGAAGTGCGTAGAGAAGAAGCAAGAAGAAAAGTGATGTTGAAAAAGGTTAGTGAGTCAAAAACAGAGATTGACGGCTCAGCACTTGCAGCCCGAGGTGCTGATTTTGAAGGAGACAGGCGAGAAAAGCAAAGGCCATGGTGTGACCATTGTAGAAAACCATGGCATACTCGTGAAACCTGCTGGAAGCTACATGGGAAGCCTACAAATGGGAAGAAAAAACAAGGTAATGACAACAGGTCATGGGGAAATAATCATGCACTTCAAGTGAGTAATTCAGATCCAGGGCAGCAGTCAACCTCAGAATCCCTTCCCTTCACAAAGGAACAAATAGCACCTATATAAACTGTTTCAGCCTCAATCTACAGGAAACACTAACCATTCTTATTCCCTAGCAAAATCAGGTATTGTTCTTATTGTTGCTTGCCCAAAATCTAAGGATTTCTGGATTCTAGATTCAGGTGCCACTGATCATATGACAGGCACTTCGAAATTTTTTCAGCATATATACCGTCTGCAGGAAATCAAAAAGTCAAAATTGCAGATGGCTCTTTTGCCATTGTTGCTGGAAAAGGACCAGTACCTATATCTCCATCTCTAACCCTTAAAGATGTTCTGCATGTTCCTACTCTTTCATACAATCTCTTATCTATCAGTAAATTCACACATGACCATCATTGTAATGCTAATTTTTCTTCCTCACACTGTGAATTTCAGGATTTAACCTCGGGGGAGATGATTGGGGATGCTAAACAAGATGGTGGACTATATCTCCTTAACAAAAGCTCAATTCTTAGAAGGCAAGACCAACAAACATGTTTCAATTCCGTTTCTGTTGCAAATAATGATGAAATTTTGTTATGGCATTATCGATTAGGACATCCTAGTTTTCAATATTTGAAGCTTTTACTTCCTAAGTTGTTCACAAATAAAAATAACTCAAACTTTCAATGTGAGTCATGTGAATTAGCAAACCATCATCGTGCTGTGTTTCTATCTCAACCATACAAAACAACAGAACCATTCACAATGATTCACAGTGATGTTTGGGGTCCCTCTAGAGAGAACTCCTTCTGAAAAAAGGTGGTTTATTACTTTTATTGATGATCATACTAGGGTCACATGGCTGTTCCTTTTAAAAGAAAAATCTGAAGCTGCAGTTGTGTTCAAAAATTTCTATAACATGGTTCAAACACAATTTCGGACTCAAATTAAAATTTTTCGAAGTGATAATGGAAAAGAATATTTCAACAATGTGTTGGGAAATTTTTTTGCTGAAAAAGGAATTGTGCACCAAAGTTCTTGTAGCTATACACCCCAACAAAACGGGGTGGCTGAACGAAAAAATAAACATCTTCTTGAATTTGCTCGAGCCTTGAGTTTTACAACCAAAGTTCCTAAGTATCTTTGGGGAGAAGCAGTTTTAACAGTGATAAGTTGGTTTTATACCAACTTATATGTGTTATATCACTTAGATTTTGCCTTGTATTTCATGCAAATGTGTAGTGTTTTGTGCCATTTTGTGCTTTTATGTGTTTTGAATCTTTGTGTGCTTAAATGGTGAAAAAGACCAAAAATGATGATGAAATGAAGCAAATGTGTGTTTTGGTTGAAAATCAAGGAAAGAAGCCAAATTCTTGGGAATGGTGTTTGTGGAATTTGAAGAAAACCCTAAATATGCCTATTTGGCTTAGTTGGAAATTGGGCAGAATGTAGGTCAAACTTCATTTGAGTGTAACTCTTTCAATACTGATCCAAATTATGAGATCTTGGATGTTCTGGAAAGCTCTTTGAGTGTACTTCATTTCTTATGTTTTAACTTTCTTCTAATTCTGTGTGCAAGTAGGAGAAACGCTTTATGATTGCTGCTTTAGGGTTTTGCATTGTTGAGTCTTTTGCCACAGTTTGGTAGAATGTGCATATCTTGAGCTATGGATTTCCAATTATGCTGATTCTTGAACCCATGGAAAGCCAAGAGGACGTTCTACAACTCTTATGTTGACCTCAAGCTCTGATTCGTAAGAGAAAAACGGCGAGGTCTCGCCATAGAAACTTTTACAAGGCGAGACCTCGCTGAGAGACCTCTCCGAGAGGTCTCGCCATGTAATTTCCTTACTTGCCACAGTTTGGTGTTTCGGCCATAACTTTCTCATCCTAGATCCAAATTGGATGATTCAAAAGGCTGTAGAAAGCTAACACATAGGGCTATAACTTTGATGTTTTGATTTTTCCCAAATTCACAATGCATCATGGCTAGAATTTGGTTGGAAGTTGCTGCACATTTGCACATTTTCGCACATCACTTGCTGCCTACCACTTCACACTCACATAACCTCGCCCTTCACTCATGCACTCACCTCACTTCACTCATGCACACACATCCACTGCCCTTATGCACACAAGCACTCACCTCATGCACTCACCTCACTGCCCTCATGCACACACATGCACTTGAATGTGCACACAAGCACTCACTCACACTAGGCGTCGAGATCACCTCGCCGCAACACTCTTGCACACACTCACCATGCGGCGAGGTCACCTCGCCGCCACAATTTCACAAAAATCACACACACACCATGCGGCGAGGTCTCCTCACCGCACAAGGAACTCGCACGCACTCTAGCTATCCATGTTGTAGTTTATTTACAATATTTGCTCACGATTATTTTGTCCATTTCATTCACCATTTTTCATTCATGTTAGCATTCAAGATTTCACTCTCATCATAACATTCACTTCACAACACTCTTCACTCTTCATAACTCACACAATATGTCTTGCAACTTACCTCACAACACTTCACTCATTTGCACAAATCTCACGTAACAAGCGCACACTTGCACTAAATTGGCGAGACCTCTTAGAGAGGTCTCGCCGTTTTGAGGGTTGTCTGCTCGCCATGATAAAAGGTTAAAGTGGCAAGACCTCCTAGAGAGGTCTCGCCTTGTTAATAGGAAAAATTTTGTTTGATGAAAAATTGGCAAAGTGTTGAGGTTTTGTGTTTTGGATGCAGGGAGCAAGGAAGGCGTGAAGTTACAAGGACTCAAGGAGTGAAGTGATACATTGATCGAGATGCCTTGTGGACATGTGATATTTTACAGTGGCATTTTTGTAATAATGCTTTCATTTTACGTTAGCATATTATTTACGTTTTATAACCTCTATATATAAAGGATTTAGTTAGCATTTTGGAGGATTTTTTAGAGAGTTAACAGACTTTTGAACTAGAGAGAGAGTTTCTTTCTATAACTTTCTCTCTCTAGGATTTTCTCTCTGTAGATTTTATTCTCCGATTTCATTTCCTATCACGACTTTGTACCGGAGATTACATATTGAACTCAATCGAAGAAGCATTTGGCATTCCTCTACACTTTAATCGGTGAAATCTTTCAATTTGATGGAATTGAAATGTTTAATGCTGAATTTGATGAATACGAGTTGAATATGGAATTTTTTGGCTAATTGTGCGATATCTTAGGATTCTAAACGGATGAATACATGATTTAGAATATTTGATGCTATGTAATTGACGTAATTGATAAAGATTGAAATCGCACTTGAATTTATTACTTGAAATCTGTTTAATTTCATTTCTCTGCACTGATTGTGAGTGGATCAAGCTTCGATTGTGGTCGCCATGCTAAGTTGAGGATTGATTCACCAACGTTAGTGAAGATGCATGAGATGAGAGCTAAAGTGTGATTGTCCAAGTCTTTACACTTGCTTTCTATAATTATTTCATTTTTGAGATTCAGGCCTCGCCATGGGAAGCTTTGATGAATTGAAACATTAGGAAAAAATGTTAAAGAAGCTCTCTCTGTGTTAATAAACGAAGACATTCAAACCTAGGTCGGGCCTCGCCATGGGATTTCCTAGGATTTGCATGTTAGAGTAGTTAGCTTGGAGAGTTGGGACGTTGCGGAGTGAAAACCACCATTCTCGGGCCTCGCCACGGGAGAGAATGGCGTTAGGAAGTATAGGGGGTGGTGTGGTCGCCATGCTAACCACAACTTGAGCTTCTAGGCAACTTAGGTCTCCTTGAGAATTGCTAGTTCGTCAATTGCATAGTATTGATCAGCTAGGTTTGAGTTCATCCAGCACACGAACCCTAGGATATCTTTTTCATCCCTGATTGTTGCTACCTTTTATTCCTCTGTTGTTGCTTTCTTTTGTGTGTTCATTTCATTCTAATTTTGTGATTTGCTACCGTGACATTACTTGGAACAATTTTCGAATTCAAGAATCCACTCCCTTCCCTGTGGATACGATCCCCACTCATCACTACTACGTTAGTTTAGGGGTAAAATTGCAAGTACACGACACTCTTGTCAAACAGCTACTTATTTGATTAATAGGCTGCCTACACGAGTTTTGAATTTTGAAACACCTATCCAGGTTTTTACTAATTGGTTCCAAAATTCTCGTCTAGCGATAGACATTCCTCTTAAAATTTTTGGAAGTTTGGCCTTTGTTCATAACCATGATTTGAGAAGTTCAAATCTTGATCCAAAAGCACATAAATGTATTTTTGTAGGCTACTCCAACAATCAAAAAGGGTACAAATGTTTTGACCCAATTTTGCACAAAATATATGTATCTATGGATGTTTCATTTCATGAAGGAATGTCATACTACAATACAGTCCATCTCCAGGGTGAGACTAACAAGAGTGAAGATGGTTTTTTAGATGGATCTGACTTAAAAGTTGAACTTTTTCATACTGATGTTTCACACACTCAATCACTGGAAGAAAATGAGGCAGAAATAGATAAAGTCGATTTTGAAACCATCAATGAACAACCTTTGGTAATGCCCTCTAAAATGAAAAATCTGAAATAACAGAAATGGAAGCGAAACGATATAAAGGTCTTGTATATTCAAAGAAAAGGAGAAGTCCTATTTTGCCGCATCACCAAGAATCTAATCAGAGGTTGGATCATGAAATTCATGATGGTGATTCAAAAGTTTCTGAAATCCTTCCAGGTAACTTTGAATCAAATCACTCTAATCAACTTGATCTTCCTATTGCTCTTAGAAAAGGTGTTAGATCTTGTACAAAACATCCTTTGTCAAATTTTGTGTCTAACAACAACATCTCACCTTCATTTTGTGCATTTATTTCAAAATTGTCTAGTGTTTCCATTTCTAACAGTCTCCAGGAAGCTCTAAATGTTCTTGTGTGGAGAGAAGCTGTTTTTGAGGAGATGAGAGCTTTGGAAAAGAATGCTACTTGGGAGAAAGTGGATTTACCAAATGGGAAGGCAGTTGTACGTTGTAAATGGGTATTTACTGTGAAGTACAACTCAACTGGATCCTTAGAAAGATACAAAGCCCGCCAAGTAGCTAAGGGCTTCACACAAACATATGGAGTGGACTATTCAGAGACGTTTTCTCCAGTGGCAAAGCTAAATACAGTTAGGGTACTATTATCTGTTGCAGCTAATCTTGATTGGTCACTAAACCAGTTAGATGTGAAGAATGCATTTTTGAATGGAGACTTAGAAGAAGAAGTATATATGGAACCTCCACCCGGATTCACTGAGAAGTTTGGAACTAAGGTATGCAGATTTAAAAAGTTTTTATATGGGCTTAAACAGTCTCTTAGAGCCTCATTTGAAAGGTTCACAAGGTTTGTCAAAAGTCAAGGATATAGTCAAGGTCATTCTGATCACACTATTCACAAAAAAATCCACCAGCGACAAGATCTCAGTTTTAATTGTCTATGTGGATGACATAATTTTGACTGGAAATGATATGGAAGAAATGAGTAGATTGAAGCAGAACTTGTCCAAGGAATTTGAAATTAAAGATTTAGGCCAGCTAAGATACTTTCTTGGAATGGAAGTGGCAAGGTCAAGGAAGGGTATTGTGGTTTCGCAACGAAAGTACATTCTAGATCTCTTAAAATAAACTGGAATTAGTGGCTGTAAACCTTCTGATACCCCAATAGAAGTCAATGTTAAACTTGGAGAAGTCAAAGATGGGATTCCGGTAGATAAGGGCAGGTACCAAAGACTGGTTGGAAGATTAATTTACTTGTCACACACGCCCAGATATTGCCTTTGCTGTGAGTATGGTGAGTCAATTTATGCACTCTCCATATGATTCTTCGATACCTCAAAGGAACACCAGGAAAAGGACTGTTTTTAAGGAAAAATGAGAAAAGAAGTATAGAGGTATATACTGATGCAGATTGGGCAGGATCACATGTTGATAGAAGGTCAACATCAAGGTATTGCACATTTCTTTGGGATAATCTGGTTACTTGGAGAAGCAAGAAACAAAGTGTAGTTGCTAGAAGTAGTGCTGAAGCTGAATTCAGATCAATGGCTCAAGGAGTGTGTGAGGTTCTTTGGCTCAAGAGAGTTCTAGAAGATCTTAAAATTTGTAATTAATCTTCCTATGAAACTATACTGCGATAACAAGGCAGCTATCAATATTGCTCAAAATCCAGTTCAACATGATAGGACAAAACATGTTGAAATTGACCGACACTTTATAAAAGAGAAGATTGAAGCTGGAATTATTTGCACTCCATTTGTGCCAACACCACAACAAGTGGCAGATATGCTTACTAAGGGCTTGTTAAGACAGCCATTTGAATTTCAAGTTAGCAAGTTGGGCATGATAGATATCTTTGCACCAACTTGAGGGGGAGTGTCAAGAAAATTGATATGATTGGATTTGATTATGATTTGATTTGATTTGAACTTGATAAATTAGTAAAGTGATATCCTAGGATTAAAAGAAAGAATCAATCACTCCTTGATTGATAAATATTCTAGGACTTTCCTTAGTTATTGGTTTCTAATTTACCTAATTAAATTGTATGATTTCTTTGCATTAAGTGAATAAGGAGAAGAAGATAGAGAGTGTTTCTTTCTTTATCTCTGTTCACACAATATATCAATCCAAAAATTAGCGTATCAAGTATAAAAGATTAGCATATCAAGTATAAAAAATTAGCTTATCAAGTATCAAATTTTCAGTTTTTTAAAAAAAAAGTATCAAATTTTCAGTTTAGCGTATCAAGTATAAAGGATTAACGTATCAATTCACTTTAGTATATCAAGTATCAAAGATTAGTGTATCAGTTATCAAAAATTGGCGTATAAAGTATAAAAAATTAGCGTATCAAATATAATATTAGCGCATTAGAGTATCAATTTTGACTTTAGCATATCAAGTATAAAAAATTAACGTATCAAGTATCAAAGATTAGCGTACCAAGTATAAAAAATTATCATATCAAGTATACAAAAATTAGAGTATCAAATATAATATTAGCATATTAGCGTATCAATTTTGACTTTAGCGTATCAAGTATCAAAGATTAGCGTGTCAAGTATAAAAAAATTAGCGTATCAAATATAACAAAATTCGCGTATCACGTCGCATATATGAGTTTCACAAGAGTTTTTGTGCATACACAAAATAAAAACTTTCATTAAACGTGCACTTGATTCATGTCAATTAAGATGAAATCCATATGTTGATTGGAATAGCATTCTTAACTTTTACTAACATGTGTGTGCTTGGTGTGTGCCTGTTAGGGACATATTTGCAGTTTATTTATACTTGTGGACCCTATCTCGCAATCCACTCAAACCTCGGGATGGAAAATTTAGTTGCTCCCAAAAGGGCTAAATAAGTATATCAGACTAAGAAGAAAAATATCTCCCATAAAACAAACTCTTTGGGCTCAAAATGTTAAGGCTTTTCTAATAAGTAGGTTAATCGCCCCGCCTTTTTTAATAATAGGACCATAAAAAACTTTCCATCATCAAAAGAGAAGGAAAGAAGAATGAGGAAAAGATATTCCTAAGTTCATAAATCTAGCACTGCAATTCTAGACTATTTAGATTTTTAAGTCAGTGCAAGATTCCTCGATTCTTAATCGTCACTCCAACTTGTTATTTAGATAATTGTTTTTAGGATTTTAATAATCAAACCACGTTAATACTTGTAATAACAATAATGTTTATACTGTTAAACATGCAGTTTACATTTATTAGTTTTTTTGTTATATTATAAATTATACGGTAACACTTATTTTGGATATCATAACTATGCATGCATTTTTATGTATCTTCATGAATAATAATTGCTTATTACACATGAATAAAAAATTTTAAAAAATAATTTTGTTGTATAAGACTTTAAACTATAAAGATAATTTTTATAATTGAACCAAGAATGCATTCCATTCCTTAATTCAAATCAAACACTAGAACACGAATCTTACTAACTTTCCAGTTAACATTCCATGAATCCAAGAAAGAAATGTTGTCACATTCATTTTCTTCAAAATCAAAATTCTAAAAATCATATTCCTAAATTACTTACAAGAAATATGTTTCGGAAACTTTTGTGTACCTTTTTATTTTTGTAGCTCCTGGCTTTGCTATTGAGCAAAAAGTTGAAAAGCATAAAGTGAAAGTGAAGACAAACGACATAGTTTAGAGTTTATTATGAGAGGAAAAAGTGAACTTGCCTCCTTCAGCTTATCAACTTTGGTGAAGTGACGGCCAAAAGATGTGTAGCGCATGTCATGGAGAAAAGGAGCAAGATAAATCCTGAGCTTCCTCTGTATAGTTCAAAAATAATCATTACAAGCATAGAACTGTATTGTTATCATCATAAAATTCTGGCTTTAATTTTAAGGTACTTGAATTGAACATTAAACTTCGGAGATTCTCCCATCTAACATAAACTTTCAGTCTCCTTAGATAAACAATCAATGATTGTTATGTTTGATAAATGACATATGCAAATGAAATTTCTCAGAATTAAATAGCAGAACAAGAAAAAATCGGCATTTAATGTTCCATCTCCTATCCCCATTACAAAATAAAAAGGGAAAATTGCAAAAATTATCCTTAACATTTGTTGGAAAAACTTTTTCCATTACTTATATTAAAATGATGCAATTATGTTACTCACAATAAAAAATCACACCAGATTCATCATTCCATCCAATTCTAAACTTTTAATGGAAAGCATGTATGCGTATGTTGTCCAACCACTGCACATGTATATTTTTTGATAAAGAAGTAAAAAATAGATAAATTTTGGTACCTATCATTAATGTGCATAATTTCAAATATGAGTGACAAGACAAAGTATTAAGAAAATTGTGGAGGACATTTTTTTTGTGTTCTCTCCAAATAATAAATGAGAAAATCAAACATTTCTTGACATATACTCTCAAGAATGTTTTACCCTCCACTATTTTGAATTTCTTTTTCTGCATATTGTTTTCAGCATAAATTGTCTACAGCTTTCAAAGAGAATGGAAAAAAAAAACGTTTTCAGCTTAACTTCTGTCATAGGGGTTCTTTAGATTCTAGGATTACACTTATTGCATTATTGAACTAGTGCATCCTTTGTCAGTTTGAATATTTCACAATTGATGAATAGCCTCATTTAAAATTGAAATCGCATCCAAGACAAGATAAAATTACCCAATGGAGGGTGTGGGATTATGGCCAACATCAGGAACCTAATGACGTGAATGTATCTCACAAATATATATTCCTTGCTCATTTTTAAACTACTTCCAGTTCTATTTCCAGGATAGCTCATCAAATATGTGGAGCAAAGCCAACGTAGGATCACCACCTTAAAAAGGAATAGTAATATAGGGCTCCTCATCTCAAGATTGTTCATCAGTCTTAATCAAGTCCATCAACTCAAGATGCCCTACTCTGCAGAACTGAAGGTCCACTATTTGGCTGTAACTATATTGCAGAGATGGCATGTGTAGACCCTAGTTCACTATCTTCTACCAAATTGGGTATGAAGCACCTTTGACACTGTCCAAGCCTAGCTGTAGGGTTTCACCTTGCCCACGTCCTACCTTAGTTTGTTGAAGCATTACATATTTTGAAGTTCTGAATATACTGAAACATGGAGAACTATGAAGCAGTTGTTACTACAACAAAAGTTGTTTCAAATTATCTGCACTGATCATCTTTTCTTGACTAAAAGCACATCAGAAGATGGTGCAAGAGATGATGCACCAGCATAACTAAGGGTACAAATATGATTTTCAAAGGCAAGCAACATAACTATGGAGTTATTTATAACCTCAGGGAGTGGAAGAAGTACACTCCTCAAAGCTGCATACAGCAATTTACAAAAATGCAAATGCTAAAAGTGATGATTATAAAGGTTGCTTGTGTGTAGCAAAATTGTTTCAAGCATTATCCCCTTGTTGATAGAGGAAAAGAATTAGTTGGTGACTCTCATATTACCAACGCATTGAGAAATAGGAAAAGCTGATCGTGCACATATTTCAATGTGAGGGTTCAGGACCAAGAAATAAAGAAGAATGGTTTTAAATTTGAAGGCAATGTAGCCATATACTGCCAAGCTTTTGTCTCTACGTCTTTCTGGGGCACTAAGATTTACTTGGAGACCAAGCTGTCTTGGTTTCCAAGCCTATGATGCTTATGCAAGTGCTATGCCATAGCTCACTGCACAAGAGCTAATGAAGGGAAGAATTTTTGAGTAAGTTCTCACATATATCAATTTCAAAGTTTGTATCTTTAATCTTGGAAATACTTAATTCTTATCCAGCTACACCTCCTTAGACATCAAGCAAACACCTAAGATACTGACTGCAGCTGAAGATAAAACATCGTGTTCATGATTGAAAGTGATTGAAGAGGATTAGTGTGAAGAAGAGCCACATAGAATTATTTAGAAAAAAGATCACTCCAACCTATAACTGAGTCATACAAGAAACATGGAACCAAACAAAGACTGCTGATTGGAGTTTCCTGGCCGCCAGAGATGGTATCCCAGTTTTCTTCAAATCCTGTCCCCAGGAAGTAGTTGGAAGATTCTAAACTCATTCTATGCTGCCTAATGATCACTAAAGAATGACAGTTCAGGTGGACATTATCTTTAAAGGAAATAAAAGCTGAAAGGGAAAAAGATATTAAAGGAAAAAGAGGTCAAGAAAAATCAAACTTGGAAAGTAGTGGAGCTAGGAAGAATTGTCACAAGTCACGGCCTAATCAAGCAATATTGTGTGGGGCAATTACGATCATTTTGGAAACTAGTTGAAAAAGCAACAAATGCATCCTCTAAGCCACAAACTGATTTAGTATTCCACTAAATTTCAAAAAGGGTGAAAAGCCAGATATCCAGAGTTTGCTATTAACAACACAAGTCCACATGCAGTCAAGCACCTATTATTCAGCAACAACAATCACAGATGATATCCCAGTGTTCTTCAAATCTTGTCCCCACTCAGTAGTTGGAAGATTCTAAACTCATTCTACTCTGCCTAATGATCACTAATGAAAGACAGTTCAGGTGGACATTATCTCTAAAGGAAATAAAAGCAGAAAGGGAAAAGGATATTTTGAAGAAAGAAGAGGTCAAGAAAAATCAAACTTGGAAGGTAGTGGAGCTAGGAAGAATTGTTACAAATCACAGCCTAATCAAACAATGCTGTGGCGCAATTACAATCATTTTGGAAACTAGTTGAAAAAGCAACAAATGCATCCTCTAAGCCACAAACTGATTCAGTATTCCAATAAATTTCAAAAAGGGTGAAAAGCCAGATATCCAGAGTTTGCTCTTAACAAAACAAGTCAAGTCCACATGCAGATCAGACCCTTTTTATTCAGCAACAACAATCATAGAGTGGTGAGTTTGCATGCTTCAAACTTCAGCTCAAGTTTTCTCCAAGAAAAATGATCCAGATTACTGAAGCTCATCAGATTCTGTGGATGATAATTTCTTTAAATGTTTGATTACTACAAGCTAATAAAATTTAACCATTTACTCATATAACTAGGCATCTAAAAGTCCAATTACCTCATAGAAGCGCCAATTCAAGTAGGAGCAATGATAGTGCAAACCTTCATACGAAAGAATACGAAGACTGGTATACTGGTAATTATTGCAGAAACAAATTCTACTATCAAAGATGTGAAACCGTATTTTAAAAGCTTCAATCCATACTTTAATAGGTGGATTCCTAGTAAACACAACAGTTTAACTGTTTCCATAAGCTTTACACATTTATCAATGTCTTTGAAAACAGTTCAATTCTTGCTAAGGGGAAAAATATTAAGCACCAATGGGTAAGTAAGCAACCATACAACAACAATTAAGCCTTTATTCCACAAAGTAGGGTCGCCTATATGGATTACATTTCGCCACCACACTCAATCTAAGATCATTTGCTTATTTATATTTAAATATAACATATATTTTCTTACAGTTTCTTCATAATTCTTTTTTCTTCTTCCTCTCCCCCTTTTAATTTGGACTAATAATTACAAAAATTTTATTTGAAAAGAGACTGATCAGCTAGTTTACTTCTCCATCACACAAGAAAGTTTGAGAATCGTTAGTAAAAAAATTGATTTCCAAATGAATATTAGACTTGATCCGTTAATCAAATTACATATTATGGAGATGCTTCCCAACAGGTCTACAATAGGGGAAAAGCAGTGCTCATATAGCATGACTGACATTGGCCTTTAAACTTTCTAGCTGAACACAACTAGGAGATCCTTTAACTAGTTCAGGCCTTTAAGAGACAAACCATACTAGTTTTAACTCCAACTAATCCAATGATGTACTTAAAAATGATGCTCTTTCAAAATGGCCAATCTGATGTTAAATTGAAAACAGTTTAGAGATGAAGTAATATCAACTTGTCAACAGGATAATGTATACCTCCCACCATAGAAGGAAATGTAGTTTATAGTAGAAGGCCATTTTTGCAGAAACACGATTCGGTTTTAGAATTGGGTGAAACCATGTTTTAAACACTGTCATTCCTTGTTTTTAATGCTTTTGATTTGAAGTACACCCTAGGTGTCACTATAGGATTCCTTACACTCTGTTTCAATTCCAGTTCTTCCAATTACCAAGCTCAGATTTCGACCTTACACCATAGAATTTACAAGTCAAAAACTGCTGCATCAACATACCTTCCACCGGATTATCTGATTGAGAATTTCTGGTTCACAGATGGATGTTGCCTCCTCTATGGTGCCTCCATCTTCTAATTTTTTCAAGGCAGCTCGAATGGCCTGAGGAGGATGAAAGTCAAACAGAACTCAAGGAAAATATCTCACCCAAAGAATAAAAGGTAAATAATGCCTCTCATCAATCCATCATTGTTAGCAACAGACGTAAGCATGAGATCATACCTTTACAGAATGCTCCACCTTTCCCATGGTAATGTTCTTTCCCTCTATGAAGTTGGAGGAGTGTGAATGAATGGAATTCCTTTTTTTCTCCTTTATATATTCTTCTTGATTAAATGATAAAGTAGAACTTTTTACTAGTGCAAGTACCCTGCAAAGTGGAAACTCTAATCAAACTTAATAACTGGATTTTCGTGATCATCTAGACTCTAAATGTAATTCCATGGCAAGAGAACAAGTAAGATGTTAAAATTGCAATTTCAGAAATATAGAAAAGGAGCGCAATTACCTTTTTTCTATTTCAGCATTTCTTGAAGGCTGGATACTGTATGCAGAGTTAAGTGAAGGCAAGGTTGTGTGCATACTGCTGTCCCTGCCACAAATATTTCTCACTTTAATAGTCACTTCCTTTGACTTTGGTTGATAATCTTTCTGAGATGACTTCCTTTTTTCCTCTGTTAAGTGCTGGTATTTGTCACTGAAAGACATCCGATTGTCCTTGGAGGAGTTATAAAGCAGACCCTTTTTCCCATCAGAGACTTGTTTTGGAAGCACCTTCTCAACATTTATAACAGAATCACCAACTTTACTGGTGCCATAAGTTTTCTTTAACGGATTAGTCACTTTTACTGCAGGTTTTTCCTCAAGAGATCCAAGAATTTTACTTCGACATGTGGTACCAACCATCGCCTGTGATGGCAGTGACTCCAAAGAATACTGCTGTTTTTTCATATCAACATCAGGAAACACTAAATGATCTCTTCTTGGTGTTCCAATCCTAGAAATTATGCTGTGGTCCCTATAAAACGTAGCAATTGCCGTTTATAAACTATTCACTGAATCAGTAAACATTTTCCACAAGCAGTATTTGAATGATTCTTACATGCAATAAATTAGGACACGACTGCACAAAAGACCTTCCCACGCCCGACGATAGATATGTTTTTCTTTGTCGCTTTCAAACATTATAGTCCTGCGAAAATAATTTGTGCACAAAAAAGAAGTTACATCATTGGTTGAAACTAAATTCTTTTGTGCCAAATTAACAAACAGCCAGAGTGGAAAAATTCTACACAGGAAAGATAAATTCAGGCAACCTGGGCAAGCATTTACGATGGTATGCCTTTGGGCAGCGTCTGCAAATTGCAAACTGCAACTCATAAACCTTTTTATCTTCAACTTGCTTACACTGGAAACATTTATGCACGGGGCATGCAAATGAATCTCCGGCAGCAATTTTACACTGAAATTCTTCTGCTTTTTCTTCATCACTTGGAAAAAGGAGTTTTGAAACACATTTTGGATGATAAAAATGGCCACAAGTTGCAGAAGCACAAGGGAATACCTGACAATGATAGATAAAATTGGCTTACATTGAGTTGTTCAACATCATATAAAAGGTTCAGAGAATCAGGGAAGAAGGGGGAGAAGAATTAAACTTGCACTCATAAGCTAATGAAGCAAATAAGGATTGATAAAAGGAAAAATCAACTTCACGACTGAGAAAAGGAATGTAAACTGCAGAGTTCATCCGAGTAAAAGGAATCCGACACAGTATACATTCATTTCAGTCCCAGTTCAATTTACAATGGATAAACTTTGCAGCAAAATATGAAGTTGTGCGCTTTGGCCAAATGCAAGCAGAAAAAGAAAACTCATTATCTAGCAGCTTAAGCAAATGCTTGAAAGAAAAAGGTACCTATGGTGATCAGAATTATGCTTTATCATGCACACAACAGAGACATATAAATTCATCAGTGAACAAAACTTTTTATGTTCTTGATAGAATATCAGATTGATGGTCTGTGTAGGGCTGACATACTGAAAACCCAACCAAGGACCAGATTAATAAGAAAACTTCCAACAATATTTTAGGGTTAACAAATATGAAAAAATGGTCATTTTCCTGTGAGATCGTCTCACATATAAGACTTGCGTATGAATTTCACTTTAGTGTATAAAGTATTAAAAATTAGCGAGATTATAAAAAATTAGCATATTCGTCCTATAAAGTATCAAATATTATACGCGTATAAAGCGTATAAAGATAATTCGCACGTATCACATCTCATCACAAGAGTTTTTGTGATGAAATATATAACTTAGATTACCTCCCAGATGTTTCAAGTGCATCTATCTATTCCCTTGATAGTTCAAGTTTTCTGTTTTCTATCCAACATCTGCAATCTTCACTAAAAGACATATGTTCTCCTTAAACAAGATACAATCTTCCCAACCCTCTCACATGCATGCAGCTTGCTAGATGTCCTCCAAGTGACAGTTTCTGATAAGCCTATCTCTGTACTGGGCTTCCTCCACCTTTCACCAGTGCCCCATGGCGTCTTCCCATTCCAAATCCTTCCCAGAAACCATGGGCCCCTGTTCCAGGAAGCCAGCACTTCTAAGCGTCTTCAAGCAGACACAATTTATCTGCTCTTTCTTTGCCGTTCTCCTTCTATGCTCTATACATGACCCAACGGTAACCAACCTCTCCCTCATTGTGCCACAATGGCCACGCCCCATACTCCCTCTTATTAGTAGTTCAGTTGGATAGTGATGTGTAATTGATAACAATGGGGGCCGAGAGTTCTTGTTAGAGCTCAGTAGTAATGTCAAAAATGAGAAGCAAGTGGGATTGCCGTGCATAACTTATTGGGAAAATTTCCGTAAAGGCTTTATGATCGATTACAAAAACTCCAATGAAACAGATAGATTTATATATGCGTCGGGTTATATATAAGACAGGTTTAATGGCACATGCCTACGAGTCTATGTAGGCGTATTATCAATATTAACTTCATGGGTCATTCGGATCTAATTTTCGATATTTAATCCACTAATATGCTAATTTTCTATACTTGATATGCTAAAATTGTTCTAAAAAAAAAAAAGACATGCACGACTGTATACGACCCGTTTCGCAGGAGAATCCCTAATGATCAATTGATAAAGAGGGACATTGTGCTATTTAATGCAAGAGCATGAGAAAGAGTAACAAATTATTGACTACATTACCACCTCTACAGCAATCTATTAGGCAATTGAAAAATCACGAAAATGACTCCAATGTGGAAATCCCTACATTCATTTTCCTCCTCTTCGACTTGTTATTTCATCTTGTTTGCTCATCACACAATTCCAGTATAGAATCTTCACCCGATGATGAACTTTGAGTTGATAGGACGTGCACAGATTTTCATCAAATCAATTACTATTTTATGTAAATAGAATTACTACCTTTGCATATATTGTCTAGGATTAATATACAGGAATGTATATGCGCTTGTTGTCTACCAAGAGCAAAAGGGATCTAACCCACTATTTCAAGGAGAAGTGCTTCATGATTCGCAATGTTCATCTTTTCACATGTTCAAGCCAAGACATATGGCGATTCAGTTATTGTACTGATTACTGAATATACGTTATACTTGGAATGTTAACGTTATGTACACTTTGTACATCTTATCTACGTACACAATATACAATTTGTTGTCAATAGGTATCTTATTATCAGTGTTAATTGTCTGTACACTTCATGCGTGTACGTAAACAATATGCAAGTATTATCCAACAATCAGGAGTCTTATTATTCAAGTAAATCATAGGGTGAAATGGTTTATGATTGAAACCTTCATTTATTCACATACTCATGCTATTCACCAATCCTTATATAGAAAACAAATGTTAAGTTTTCAATTTGTACTATAGAATGTGTGGACTATTACCTCTATACTAATTAGTACTAGAGATGTTTTGTAATCTTATATTCATGTCTTCAATGTTTTCAGTACATCCTATCGTAATGTAGTGATTTTGATAATCCAACCATGATTTAGGAGTTACTGCCAAAGTAATTGATATCAAAAATGTGGCCAAAGTGCTGAAGCATATGAGATATGAAATGCTGGAGTCTGATTTCATAATAGTGGATTTGCTGATAGAGGGAGATTTTTCTATAAAGAGCATGAGCCCCGCTAGGAGTATTTCATCGGTGAACAGTGCAGCAGTATATTTTGGTATTGATTTTGATGATTTGGAGTTGACTAGAAGGGAACTATAGATTTCTTTTTATTCCAAAAGGGGAAACCAAAGATTGCTCTCAAGGGAGAAAGGGAATTTGGGTAAGGGGATTTGATGTGGAGAGGTTAGTATTGTGCTTTTATGTCGCCTCTTAGCTGATATGTAAAGGGACAACGTTTTTGTATGGGAAAAAACTGGCCTGTTTAAGATAAAACTATTAGATACACGGTACTAGATTGCCAAAGTTAAATGATTGATTCCAATTGATGTATCACCTATTGGAGGATATATATTTTCATACATAGAGGGGAGTTGGGGAAGGGCATGAGAGTCGAACCAAGGAATATGCCATGGGAAAGGGTAGCAATACCTTCTCTACAAATAGAGGTAGTTGGATTGGGAACTTGAAATTAACTCAGCAAAAATCATGTCCATCGAGTTAGAATCAGATAGGAACTGGCTTAGCATGCATAAAGCTAAACTAATTCATGCATCCCACATTGCTCATTTTTTCAAGTATAAGCACGTTATGAAGCCACAGCTAGAATATACAATGTGCCAACAAATCAATAACTTTATCAGATTAAACTTAGTGAGGTCATACATATGATTTTAGGAGATATATATTGGTAGAAATGTATACACTAGATTTACTCATTAACTGATATAAGAATCTTACCTCGGTACCTGAAGATTTATCAGAAGAACCTAATAAGCCACAAGCAAAGCATTGGTGCTTCTGATATTGGCAATTCTTGCAAAGGAAAGTTTCAATTGCCTGTGACAGTAACAATAAATGCTCTTAGGGTCAGGTAATCCTAAGCAAGTGCAAAAGAACATTTTAGAACAAAGCAAAAAAAAAGAGACTGCTACCACTACTCAACCCCTTTAAAAGAAAAAATATATATATCTTAATTGGTGTTTGTGTGTTGGTGAGCATGCACCATTCAACGAGGGAAAAAGTGCTTCCTACCTCTGCTTGTTCAGGGCTGTAACCAAGAGATTCACAATTGGATTCAAAGCCAGATTTTATGGTTGGATGAAAGGATCTTATGCATCTTCCTTCGCAACTGTGTAATATGATAACATGGCAGAATAAACAAGTCAGACATTAACCGTGCCAAGTTAAAACTTACAAGCCAGAATGAGAATTATAATAAAACGAAATTGAGCCTCCCAAAGACATGAGATGCACTGGTTACTTGAAGGAAGAAAATGCATAAAAAAGGATAAAGAAAAATTCTCTCAGAAGCAAAAGCATGTAACAAAAATAAGCAAATCAAGATATATAAACAGAAGGAAAAAACTTAACAAGAATTTCATGAGTCCATGGTGTCCAAAGAAATTGGTAAATAATTTTACAGCACCTACAATCCACCAGATTTAGAAAAAAAAAGGAAAAAAAAAGCACAAGCATCTAGATTTCAACCACATAATGGTAACACTTCAATAATTCAAGGATTTTAATAATTTTTTGCAGCTATTTGGTTACATTGACAGGATGAGGCTGGGAAAGAGGAGGGAGAGTGCGCAGGTTGTGGAGGGCAGTGGGAGGGGAAGGAGTCGGAAACTGGAGCAGATAATTTTGTGAAGCTATGAGAGGTGAAATGATGAACAGCATTTTAAGTTGTAACATCACAAAAGGGAAAGGGAGCAGCAGTGTAAAAGAAAACAAACAAGTAGGGAAGCATTTCAAATCAAAACTAGCAAAAGTTTTTGTCAAGAAATAAAGGACAGGTGCATCTAAATATAACAAATTCAAGGGACACGTAAGAGTGGTAGGGTGCTAAACTGCTCAGACAATATTAAAGCCATATAAAAGACAAAATAGATAGCATGGCTTGGAAAAGGTGGAATACCATATTATGAAGTATCTAAAAATAAAATAAAAAATTAAAAAAAGTACCTATTCATAGTAATACATCTCTGCATTAAGCACCTGAATTCCCTCCCCATACTATTACTCAAGGGAACCAGATCGCCACATTCTTCAATCAATTTTGAATATAAATCACTCGTCTAGTTAGATTAAATGAGATAGACCCCGAATATGCTGCTTACCACAGAATTTCACCACCATCATCACAATATGCACAAACAGAGTCAAAAAGTTCCTCTTTGTCTTCATCAACCTCAACATCATCATCATCATCATCATCGGCATCACAGTCCTCAATGACAAATTTTCGTTTCTTTGGTGCTTCTGTGTCCTGCAACACAAAGCAACTTCAGTAAGAGCAGAGAAACCAAACAAGCACCAAATGGAGGAAAAGGAGGACCATATGCATAAGAATATGTGTAGCTCAAATATCAGGGGAAGCACTGACCTCATTGGCAACCGCTTTGGTATCACTCATCTTGGAGAGAAAAGTTTCCATATACTGTTCAAAAATTTGTAGTTGTTAGCAACAAATAAAATATACAAATTGGAGAGTGTAGAAGAAGTAAAATTTTATTGAGCAACTAGATTGTGATGCTCTGAAATCACAATGATAAGTGCTGTACTCCTATATATAGTCTATTGTAAAACATGAGTATAAGAGCAGCAGTTGAAACCTCAAATAAGAAACTAAATAACAAACCAATGATGGAGACTACCAAAAAATGGAAATCAAGATAAGTGTTGAAAGTAATTTGTGCAATACAAGAAAGAAAAATCCTTTATCCTAGTTTGATGATTTTCCAGCTATCCAGTTACAGGTTCTATCTTCGGGAAAGGGCTTGAACTATCCTGATGTTATAACAGCAGGAGTTGCATGTCTCTGATGCTCCATTGCAGCAATAGCATATGATCCACTTCAACTTTCAAAATGAGGCTCATTTTGGGTCCTTGAGCTTTTCTAATTAGCACTGAAACCCTATTATCAGCATCTATTAACTAAGAAAACTGCCAAATTCATGTGTACCTCCAGAATTGAATTGCTTTAGGGACTAAGTGGTTTTATTAAGTTGAACCATGAAGGTTGGAGCAAATTAAGAAAATGGGAAAAGACCAAAACAAAATGAGAATATCTTGAGAAGGGTGATGGATTTCCAACTTCTGTAGTTTGCCACTACCTTTATTTCAAAAACAATGGTCTACTGTTTGTAATTTTGCAAGTATATAGACAAAAGTGAGTAACATATCTAACTGGGGAGCTAATGCCTTAATGTACTAAAGCCTGCGGGGAGGAGGAGGATTTTGCTGTAATTTCAGCATTTGGCTTAAAAAAAAAAGTTAAAGAAAAATATTATTGTCATTACAATATAGAATCAAGCATATATTTTCAATGGCAGTTTTACGTGGCTAAATTAACTGGCTATGGACTCTCCAAATGTTAAGTGCACTCATGGAGTTTACCAGAATGGCTCAGTCGCTAATGCTGCAATCAAAGAAGAAAGAAGATGAAATCATTTTGGCATGTTTTATTAAGAAAGCAGGACATCTATTTGATGCTGGAGGAGGAGTTTATAGGGCTGAACTTTACAGGAAAAAAAAAGAGAGAGATTAATGAATTTACGAATTTCTGATTCTTTTCAACCCTGTTCTTCTAGTATCTATTACATTCCTTTCACTTTCTTCAAAATTTCCTCAATTTGTGTTGTCTACAAAACCAATGTATTCACAAGGATATAGAAACAAACCAGTGGACAAGGTTAATTTGTCTACCATCTACACTGCCATGCATGTTTATGTAATTACAAAGTAACTGATGCTACTTAGCAGGTACTTTTAACTGGGTAAAATGTAGTTACATACTTAAAGTGTGCCCAATATATTGGTACATTTACCGTTCATCATCAGAGCAGGAAAAGTTTAATACTTTATTATTAACTAGCATCTTTTCTCTTTCTGGTCAGGCAAGAAGAGTAAAACCAACCGATGCATATGACCAATCCATGAATAGGAATATCAGATGAATGACAATATCACGAACCTCAGATTTTGCAATATCTTTAACCCTCAATGCAGCTTCATTGATCAATGGCATGTGGTTGAAAAGATCATTCTCAGAAGGTAGGACCTCAAATGTACTACATGACAGGATTTAATATTAGCTAAAAAAAACTACTAAAAAAATACTAAGAAATATTCAAATAATTGTGCTTGCCTGAAGGTTTTCAGTATTTGATTCCACATGGTGTCACGAGATTCGCTTGGATTTCTTTTGATGAAATGAAGAAAGTGGATCGTGACTAGTATTGTTTTGATTGTTTCTGCATACATTTTCTTTGGCCTATAGAGCTTTATCCACATTTGGTCCTTAGAGAGTACATAAATTTCAGGCAGCACATATGAAAGCTCAAATTTCCATGCAATGACCTTCTTATATATTTTCTGAAGACCATCATCAGTAGTACAATGTAAGAATATATTCGGATAAACGCCCACCATCATCTCTCCGTCACTCCACTGGAGGGGCAACATAGCAAATGATATGAGCTCATCCTTGTCGTCAACAAAATGGTAATTTGTTATGGAATCTGGTATAATTTCACCTTCTTCATCAGATGATGCCATGGCCTGCATATACCATTACTAAATTTAAATGTTCTTCCACCACCATGGACAAAATCGTTGATCAGATAAAAAAATCATATCTATTTGCCCGTCAAAACACATATTTTCAGATGGCACATATTTCACACGAGAGAAAACTGTCAAACAAATCTTAGAATTACAATTATTAGAAAGGTCCCATAAGCTTTTATACAAGTATAGTACTATTTCAACTTGGGGAACAAGCAGAAGTGCAGTCTTTTCTCTGGACAGAAGAACCATGAGGAAAAAAGGAACATTTAAACTATTGACATTTAGAGAATGCAATTTTCCACAAGTTCCAATTGATGCAAATGGCCCAGACTCAACATACGGGAGCTGTCACATGTTCCCCAATGGCAACAAGGTAAATAAACCACTCGTTCAATCAATATTTACTAAAGATTCTGGCCTTCAGTAAGAAAGAAGGCTACAACCACTAGAACAGGCAGATTCTTCATTTGAATTCGCACTTCAAGGCCTCCAATGCATAAAAACATATTCCTTTCCTGAGATTTCACAATAAAACCCTTTTCATCATATGCGACCTTCTTAGGTACCAGATTGTTATGTAACGAATTCAGCTACCATTTTAACTCATTCTACCAGTGATTCAATTTTTTCCTGAACTAACACTATTCACATAATTGAAAACACTGTTTAGTAGCAGTATGAGTAAAAGTGTGAATGTACCGAAAAAGAGTTAAATAGATTGTAGTATAAGTAAAAAAGTTACCTAAGTTGGCTACATACCAGATTTGGCACCTAAGATACACCCTTCAGCACATTACCAGCTTGTATTCTCTATCATATGATCTCTCTTTCGAGTAACAAAAGATTATCCCTGATCTTAACACAATTTTTTCCATTTTTCTTCTTGTTCACAAAATTTCCAGAAATCTAACAAAAGAATGAGAAACCCTTTACATAGCAGACAAGCAAAGAAAACGTACAATTTTTGATTGATCATCAACTTGCAAAAGAACAATGAACAGCCAACAATCACAAGCAAATTTATCATTTGATAAATAATTATTAGCAAAACAACATAGAAAATGTAACCTCGGATACTGAAAAAGGTACAGCAACCAGAACTGTCATACCCCTCATTAGAATTTGTACTAATGCTTCAACACTTCAAACCTCCAAATGATGAAACTTAAAAAATGCATCATACACATATTTCAAGAATCCCGCATTATGTGCTTGATCATATGATTTTTCCTTCTTATTTCCTAATTTTGTGCGCCTTTACTCGTGTAATTTCAAACAAAAGCAAGAACCCACAACCAACAACAACAAATTAGCTATTATAACAACAAAAGAACCAACAAGAAATAAATACACAAACCAGAAAGAACATTTACATAAACATTAACATTTTAAAATTACAAAAACCTAAAAAAAGAAACAATTTTTTCCTGATCGCGGGACAGAAGCACAAGAAGAACAACTATACTAAAATGAAAACAAACAATACACATATTTTTTTTTCTTTTTTTTAAAAAGAAACAATACACATATATGAAGACATAAAATAGCATTAAATTCTCAATGATAACTTAGAATTACCGCCCCCATTATGTTTGAAAAATTCAGCTTAAAGGAACAAGGAGGAGTGGTGGAAAACAGGCAAACACATGAAAGCGTGAAATATGCATAAAGACAGCAACACACAGAAGAAAGTGTAAGCTTAGAGACGAAGCGCAAGACAAACGACTGCTACCGGAATGGTGGCCGGAGCAATGACAGTACAGTGACAGTGGACGATAGCACACTATTTTGATTTCTGCGTCTTTGTCAGAGTTCGGAGAAGGGGAGGGAGGGAGGGAGTGAGTGGAGTGGTAAAGTGTTACTGTGTGACTGTGTGTGGTTTTATGGGACAAAATTGAAAGAGGCAAGTGTGGGTCCCGCTTTTGAGATCCGCGTGTAACATTTAGCGTTATCACTTCACACCTGTCAAACTTCCCGGACAAACTATCTTAAAATACAAGAGGAAACCGCTTCATATATTGGCCAATGTCTTAAAAATTGGAGGCCCAAATATAAACATTAGAATGTAAAAGATAACATTTCAAAATTCAAAATTGATAATAGTACATAAGTGTTATTGGACTGAAGTCGAAACTAATAATCACCCCAAAATAAAAATAAAAAAGGTAAACAGCAGGAAAAAAAACCTGGTCAAACCGGTCAAAACCGATTTTTTGACCAGTCAAACCGGGGTTTTGATCGATTTTGGCCAGTTTTTTTCAAAAACGGTTTTTGCATGATAATCAGACTAGACAAAGGACCGGTCCCCAATCCAACTGGTCCGACCAACCGGTCCGATTTTCAAAACACTGATATCGGCGGGTGTTTTTTTTTCTCGCCTATTACTTTTTATTTTAAATATTTATATTTGATACCGAAAAAAATAGATACTTTATATGACAGTTAAAATAATATACTTTTGAAATTAATGTGGATATGCAAAAATTGATATTTGATATATAAACAATGCAAAAAAAAATCCATACTTTATGCGCGAATCAGAATGATACACTTTTAGAGTTAATATTGAGAAGCAAAAATTGATATTTGATATGCGAATAATTGATAGAAAAAAAAATTGATACTTTATAGGTGAATCAAAATGATACTCTTTTAGAGTTAGTATTGATACACAAAAATTGATACTTATATGCGAATAATTTATATATGATACGCGAAAAATTGATACTTTATACGCGAAATAGAATAATACTTGGTATGATGCTTTATACGCTAACATTGATATCTTTTAGAGTTAGTATTGATACACACAAATTGATACTTATATGCGAGTAATTTATATATGATACGCGAAAAATTGATACTTTATACGGGAAATAGAATAATACTTGGTATGATGCTTTATACGCTAACATTGATACATACGTAAAAAATTGATACTTTATGAGCAAAGTGTAATTGACGTTCGCGTAGGCTCACGTCATTAAACACGTCCCATATATAAACCCAATGCACAGGAGTTTTTGTGAGAAAACAATATTATGTTGGAAGACATTTCTTTAAAAGAGTGATTAATTACAAAATACTATCCACAGTTTGGATAAGATATTTCTATAAAAAAAAAAGATTAATTACAATTTACAAAATACCCTCTATAGTTTAGAAAATTTCTAAAGTTACTTCTTATAGTTTAAAAACTTCAAATTACTTTTATGTAATTTGAGTTTTTTTTTTTGAAAAAAATAAATGAAAAAAATTATGGTTTTGGGGAAAAAAACCGACATAATGCAATTTATTTGAAAATTTTTTAAATTGCCTTCTTGAAGTTCAAAAACTTACAAATCACTTTTATGTAGCTTGAGTTTTTTTATTAAAAAGATGAAAAAATTAATGATTTTGAAAAAAAATATATAGTGCACTTTAGTTCAAATCAATAATAGAAACCTATAACTATGCATTGGATTAGATAAATTTACAAAAATAAGTATTTTAAATCTATATATTTTGTATGTTTTTTTACAAAAATCACAGGAAAGTAGAATGTGGGTTTTTAAACTAAATGGGGTAATTTAAAAAAAAAAAAATTTACAAGGCGTTTGCTTATAATTTTCCTTAAAACGAATGAACAATTTTTTGTTCCTATAAGTTTATGTTTGGTTATTTTAATTTAGTTCATTAAACATACATACACACACACATATATATATATATTAATTTAGTAATTAAATAATCACAAAAACTTATGTGCGACAGTTTTATTTATGCGATTGGACTAATAACATGTCCACACTCGCACGTGTGTTGCAGTTTTCGTATTCGCCTATAAACTATCAATATTAGAGTTCTAACACCATTTTGATTACGTGTGTTGCACTTTGCGGATTCACGTATAAATTATTAATGTTAGAGTTCTAACACCATTCTGATTAACGTATAAAGTGAAAATAGTTTGCGTATTCGCGTATATATTATCAATGTTAGAGTTATAATACCATTCTGATTCACGTATAACGAATAAATAGTTTGCATATAAATTATCAATGTTAGAGTTTTAACACCATTCTACTTCACGTATAACATAAAAATAGTTTGTGCATCCATGTATAAATTATCAATATTAGAGTTCTAGCATCATTCTGATTCAGGTATAACGTGTAAATAGTTCGCGTATTCGTGTATAAATTAGCAATGTTAGAGTTCTAATACTATTCTGATTCACGTATAATGTGTAAATAGTTCGCGTATTTGCGTATAAAGTACCAATGTTAGAGTTCTAACACCATTATGATTCACGTATAAAGTGCAAATAGTTCGCGTATTTGCGTATAAAGTACCAATGTTAGAGTTCTAACACCATTCTGATTCACGTATAAAGTATCAATAGTTTACGTATCAATATTTATCACGCGCATATGTCTGTCTCATATATATGACCGTTTCACTGAAGACTTACCCTTAAATAATTGTTAAAGATCCTAAGAAACCAATATAATTGGTAGCATTTTGAAATTCCTATGTACAAAGAATGACTTAAACAAAATAAAAGAAAAAACTCCTCAACTTCCAAAATAGAGTTCTTTTATCCTTTTTTATTTTAAAAATATTTATTTTTTTTCTTTCATCCTCTCAAGTCTCACCATTGTTTGACTTTAAATATTAGGAAATTTTTTTGTTAACCTGTGTAAGAAATAAATATGAGTAATAATACTAGATTTATTGTAATGCGAAACAATCAAAATAATGAAGGAAAAATTTTTCTAGAATACAGCCAAAGAGAAAATATACAAGTTTTTGTGAATAAATAAAACAAGGAAAAAACTTCTCGCACTATTCCACTTAATTATTTTTCATCAAACAAATCAAGAAATGTTAAAGTAGTTACATATTTTCTTGTATTAATCTTTCCATTTTTTCGGGTCTAATTTCAATCATACTATAAGTAACATTTTCATATATTCATTTCTATAATATATATCATGTGCAGATTTCTTAGGCTCCGTTTGGATGGAGTGTTTTTTGATTTTATTATGATTTTTTTCTTGGGATTTGTTATGTAAAGGGAATATTTTGGGAGTGCTTGGATTAATGATTTTGTTTTGTTGGGATTTGTATAAGAGGTTATTTTATTAATTAAAAGTTTCAAATTTAAATTTGAATTAATATTTTATTAGTTCGTTTTGGTGGGAATTATGTTAGAAAGAATTGTTTATTATTAAAATTTAAAATTCAAATTTAATATTTTATATATAAAATATAATGTAGCAAAAATAATTACTGTAGCATCATTTTTAGTTTTAAAATGTTTTGCAGAAAAATTAAAGAAAACAAACAAATTATTTTATAATTGTGAAATAAATAAATAAAATGCAACAAGCAAACAGAGCCTTATGTATTTTTTAATTGTTTTGTCATGATTTAAAACTTTAAAAAATTTTTAGAAATGTTTATGTGTTTAATATCATTTTGTAATCTCCGTCTATCTCTATTTTCATTTCTATTGGATATATTCAAATATAAGAAAGTGAGTTTAGTAGTGTTGTTTTGAAACCAAAGTAAGTACCTACTTCGAGAGGTACATAATACTATAGTAAAAGTATGATCAAATCCCACAAGAAACGAAATATGATTTTCCTTAGTTAATTTATGGATTTTCAAACAAAAGAAGTTATTACTATGATCTACTAAAACCAAGAAAGTAAAGTAATCAGAAAAGTAAACGAAATTCTATTAATTAAAAGCTCCGGAATGTCGTGAATTCACACTAACTAGGTATAAACTGATCATTGACGCAAGAATTCATTACTACTTGTGAACCAACTAGTTATAGACTACTGAGAATCAGTTTTAACGTAGCCCAATTCCTCCTTACTTTGTCGATAATTAACAAAAATTAGTTTAATTAATTACTTCCCTAATTAAAGCACAATTAGATTGGAATCAGTCAACACCTAATTTAATGTCTTAACAAAATGAAGAAATAGAGGAACCCGATTTTAATAAATTACAATAAGTTATCCGTATGTTACAAATTATTAACCTAATATTCCCGTCTACCTCACAGAGTCACAGTAGTTTCGCCACTAATTAATCATATCCAGATAAGTAACATGAAATTAATTGGTACTACCCAAAATTGATTAAATATGGTCAATATTTAAAGAAACTAAGCAATTAACGTTAGACACATAGAACTTTTGAAATTCACAAAAATATTAACTTATGTTAAACAATTAGGTCTTATGATTAAATCTTAGTTAGTGCTTCATTACCTAGTGCTGAAAAAGTAAACTACTCACTACTCATATTAACCATCAAACAATCAATAATAATTGAAATCATGAATTACTTAGATTAGACGAAAAAAACATAAAAATGTATTACTATCCTCAAGTTAGCCTCTATCTGAGCAAACAGATGCAAATCATAAAGCCAATACAATATTTAAAATTGAAAACGCAAAGTAAAATTTAGAGGTAGAGATATCTCTTTTTCCCTAAACTTTCTCCCTTATATAGGAAAAACAATTAACCTACTAAAGCAATAAACTAACTTCAACTTCTAACACAAATATTTAAGAAAATAACTTTTTCTTTCAAATCAAGAATTGCCACAAACGGCCAAAACAAGGCGTACAAACCCAAAAAGAAATCTTTCTAACTCTTCTCTCTGTTACTTGCCAAAACAACTGAAGGAAAGTTTCCATCTCAACCACATTACTATCAAAAGGAATTCTTTTATACCACCTTGTCACAAAATTCATTCCTTATTTCTTCTAAAAATTGTTGGTTTCTCTAATATTTATACCCAGTTTTTGTTAAACTCTCTAGTGCCAATTTCCTACATAAAAGCACCAAGTAAAGTGAAACACACCAAATTAAACCCAACAAATTGCACAAAATATACACCCAAAAAGTGTTGTCATCAGAATTTAGAATTTCTTTAATACTAACTATCTTATATCTAGAAACTAATTGCCTATTTACAGATTATCATTCTTGACCAACAAATATACCGTATATATTTGATGAGTAGTAGTTTATATGGTGAGTTATATGTTAATAGAGCAAAAAATATATGAAGAAATTAGAGAAAAAAAGATAGACAAGAAATAGATAAAATTATTTTTTTCACTCATTCAATTAATTCTATTAGTTACAAGAAATTTATTTATAGGAAAACAAAATTAATATTGCGTGAATCATATTTAATATTTATATCTAGATTTAAAACTTGAAGATTTATGAATTGATAAGTTCCAAATGAATTTTAAGGTTACTAAATTTTAAAAGGAAGTATTCCAAATAAATTTTGTCCAGGAAACATGAAACAATCTTATTAGGGAAATGAAATAAACAATTATATCAACTCTTTTTGTTATTTCATAACACTCCCCTTTTGGTATTCATTACACAAAAAATGTCTTGATAAAACTTTATTAAAAAAAATCTTGTCATAAAAAATAGTACACTATTTTTATATATTATATAACTCGAGACACAACCATTAGAGTTAAAGCAAGTGGAGAATGGAGAAGTGATCATCCTTTTGTCACCGAAAATGCTGCAAGCCCAACAGATGGCGGTGGCCACCATAGTTCTCAATTTGGACAATGGAGAAGTGATCATCCTTTTGTCACCGAAAAAAAAACAAAAGGAAGAAAATTATGAACCTGTATTTAAAACCAAAACTCAAAACATAAAGATAAAAGCAGTTGAGTCAGAAATTAGTTCATTAGAATGACTTAAAATAGTGTTAACATTGTTCAGTTCTTCTCTTCTTTAGTATATTTGATGTAGCTAGCTTGAGAGAAAGAGAGAGAACAAAGAGCTCAAGAGAAGAAATAGACTCGAGAGAAGAGAGAGAAGGATGCGAGAGATCGAGAAAGAGAGAGAGAGAGAGAGAGAGAGCTAGTTAGCACTATTGTGTGAGTGTGTGTGTGTGTGAAAAATGAAAAGGGCAGGGCTATGATGAGTGATGAGTGAGGAGTATATAGTTAATGGTGTGATTATTTTTCGATCACCGCTACCTATTCAAATACCAAAAAAAAAACGAATAGATCGAAAAGTTGTGGGTGTCCTACTTCAGTTGGGAAGGTTGACGATGTCATTTGTTTTTTTGTTAGTAATTTTCACTTGAGTTCTTCTAAGATCTTATTTGTGTTAAATACTGTTTTCTTTTTTGTGGGTTTGAATTAATTGGTTATTGTAGAATTCTGTTGTTGTTTCTTGTGAATATCATCTTGGTTTTTGTGATGCTATAGAACTCTTGAAAGCTATAAAGGGTTAGATGAGGTTCTGCCCTGACTATTATTTCCTACAATTAATATGACTCAAAGTGATGATAACATTTAGAGTTAATGACAAAAACAAAAATATTTGATGTTAATCATGCGAGAAGATATCCTAAGAAAAGTGAATCTTGATTTAATGATGTTGTGGATAATTGCATATTTAATCAATCTTCTCTTAATAATGCATTGATATTTGTTGATAAATATCATATTGTTTCATGTGATGCTTTGCATGATGATGATTCAGTGATTACATATGACATTGTCAACATGGTTCAGTGTTATTTTGTGGCTAAATTTATTTGTGAAGTTACTAATGAAGTTGTTGACACCATTCATGTGAAACACATGGTGGAGTTTTCTTGTAGAGAAAAGCCATTGTTACCTTCTATTGTTGAGGCCTCAAAGTTCTAATTGAAACCTTTGTCTACATACTTGATATGTACAATTTTTGAAGTAGAACAACATATTGTCAATGGTCATATCTTCAAAACTTGAGCAGTGGCTAGAGGACAAACTCCTTGATGTGTTGAGAAAATACAAGAAAGCTATAGCGTGGACTATTGTCAATATTAAAGGCATAAACCCTTCGATTTATGTGCACAAGATTCTTTTAGAGAAGGTAGTAAAATCATTTTGTGAGAGACAATAGAGGCTAATGAGATTCTGATATGGCAAACATAGAAAAAACTATTAAACCCAAGGATCTTACATTTAGGAAATTCAGATTAGGAAATAACCTTATGAATTTAGAAGAATTACCCTCTAAATTACGTTACTCCAAAGAGTTTGATTGATAATTTGAAAGAAAAAAGTTAGCCTAGTCCCAACCCATGTAAAATAACCAAATCTAAAAATTTAAAACAAACATTCTAAGGACAACCTACTCATTAAAATTTCCATTGTCAATAAAACTAATCAATCAAGATCACTTGAATTATCATATAATTTTATTTTTTGCAAAGAATGAAAAGAAAGAGTAACAAGTCTCACTATAGGTTTCAACCAAATTCCAAATTCTTTGTTATTGTATACGTAAGATAAGTATTTTAAAAATGCTTATAGAATAAATCACATGTGATGCATTAATTAGGTTAAGGATAATCCTCTTAGACACTAACTTTATCATACTAACTAACTAACTCTAGAAAGTTCTAATACTTAACTTAGGTAATAATTAAATAACTAAAGTAACTTAATTGAAAAATTACCTAAACTAACCTATTTGGGCTCAAAAAGGCCACTTTAACATGTTACAAATTGTATCCAAATTCTACAAAAGGTAATTTATTGAATTTAAATTAAAATAAAAAATCTCCATAAAAATTGTATAAGTGATGCGACCCTCGTTAGGGCACTAGGCAAAAGTTTAGCTAGCGTTGCAGTGATGTCCCTTGCCTTTGTGCCTCGTTATGCTGTTGCAATGTCATTGCTCCCAAAAGTGTTGGCACACTGATTTTAGGCACTGCGGTACTATTGGCTTGACATGTAAAGAGTGCCATGACAAGAGGTTACAACGCTACACTAAAACATGGCTACTGCCTTAACTGTAGGATTTTTTTCACCTCTAGACGACCTCTCTTCAACTTTAACTATTTTTTATATGTGTCATTGTTCATCAATGACATATAACTCTTCTTGGACATCTTGCATTATCTCCCAAGACATGGATTGAACTTACAAAACTTCTCTTAATAGACTCAGCTTCACTTGAACATGGGCTCCACGAATTAATATAAACTAATTCCTATCATACTTCCCATTCCTAAGAAGATCCGTTAAATATTGTACTTGTATGAGGACTTTATCAATATCAATGACCAATATTTTGAATTTCAGTAGTGTGTTACTTGATTGAAATTGAGTTTGCTCTTTCTTTGGACAATAAGCTACTAAATCCTACAATATAAATACATGCACACTATCCAAAAGCGTATTATGCATGTTATGAAATAGGTAACAATCATTCATTAGGGCATATGCATTTGCAAAGATATGCTGGACAACTTTCAAATTCAGGCTCTATCAATATATCCACCAAGATACTCAACAAGGTTTGAAAAACTCAAACAATTGAACTTATAAGGAAATAAGTAAATATAGTTCAAGTGAACAAAGTTACTAGGATTATTAGACAAAACTACATAAGAATGAACAAAATATTATTCATATATGCATCATCTATCAAACTTAAATTAAATGATATTAAGGTACGACTATAATAATAATACACAAAAAAACTTTTAACAACATATGCTTGGACATCCCTCAAGATCAACTTGTCAAAAGTTATCTTTGATTTCAAACAATTTACTCACCTTCTCAGGCTACAAATCATTGTATATTCATGAAATGGAATTATGATATATTGACAACTATCAATTTTGTTAAAATAACAATTGACAAAATTCTTCAACTCCTTTATATTAAAATATGCAAAGAACTTCATTAACTACTAAATTTACTAAAACTCTCTTATAACACATGGTTATCTCTGAAAATTATATGATTTACCTTTGAAATCTTGTGGCAATTTATTGTTCACCTTATTTCCAAAATTCTACAAATGAGTAATAAAATAGCAGGAAATGAATTGTAAAGTGTTATGATTTTTAACACTCGAGATTATTCAAGAACAAAAAAGTAAGAATAAAGAATAAAATAAAATCGATTCAAACAAATTAAGCCTGCATCCATGGAATAGATAATAATAATCAAACCATAGGAGATTACAAGAATTACTTGGTTTCTCTCAACCCCAAACGCTTAGAAACTAGTCCATCTCATAATTTGTATACACCTTTCTCCCTCTAGAAATCTCTCTCTAGAGCTCTTCTTAAAATTTTCTCTGAAATCTCTACACTGAAAAAAATCCCTACTATAGCTCTATTTATAGGCACCAAATATATACAAATATAAAAAGTATTTTTTTTAAATGTTACCACCTAACTTTCTAATAGAATTACTTATTCCTAATTCTTTATTAGATTAGGTAACAAGATACAACTCCAAATTAGGAAATTATGAAACTTTCCAAAATCCAATTTGAAAACAAGGCAAATCCTAACATAAAGGTTTTTAGTGAAAACATCAAAATTTGAGAGTACATTAGTAGGCTACTTTGCCTTCAAAACATATTCAAAGTCACACTCTAGATTTTTTTGTCTTGCTAAAACGTTCAATATATTCTCTGAATTTTTCATATTATTAAAATCTCGAATGCTTTTATTTAATCCTCACTACTCTCATTTGTAGCTTATTTTCTTTAGAAAAATCACTCTCTTGTTTTTTTTCTCTTTTCTCATTGATTTTTCTTTTGACTCTCTGATTGATACACATCTTTTCTCACTCTCTAAATTTTTTTTCTCACACTACCAAACCAACTCCTTCAGAAGTTCATTAAAAGCACGATTGTTTACCATAACAACTTCTTTGATATCTCCAACTTGGTTTTTTTTTAACGAACAGACCTTAATATATTTAAGTATAAAAGACGGCACTGGACATACCCACGCATACCGTTACAAATTGTTGAAAAATTGGAGAAAGCCTCCATTACATAAAGACCTAGGAATGTGTGTAAAGGAGGAGAGAAAAGCTTTATTTTCGACAAAAACCGAGAATAAAGCCTTTTTATCTTCCTAGCTAAAATTGGAATTCGCAGAGAATAAATGTGGAGTACTTCCTCCATTTACAACAAAATTTTACAGCGAAAACTCCCTTTAATAGAAGTAGCAAAAGAGAGAAAAGTTTGTGTCCAAATTTAGCACCATTCCACAATAGTTAATTCAGTACAGCTTTCATACTCCCAATCAGGAATGCAGGCAATTGTCATAACCAGGACTCACACTATAGCAGTGTGCAAGAGTGCAACTTCCACACATGGACTACTTAAGGCACTATAAGTCCAGGCCAGCAATCAATGTGCGACCAAAATGGAGTCCAGCATCACACGGTTCCCTATTCCAGCAGCAGCAATCATCTCAACAGTTTACAAATAAGGCATCAACACTGGTCTAGATTCCCATACTCAGTGCAAGCTAAGAAATCAACAGCATATCTTTTCAGTTCGCATGATCATGATCACCAATCCAACATCTCAACAAATAATTAGGGACCATGATATAACTAAATTTAAGGTTCAAAGCAAAATCACATTAATGTCCATCATTTGAACATCAAGCCATAACTAAGAGTCGATTCAATCATTCAAAATGGAGCAGCTGCTTATTATCAAAACAAAACCATGACAATCCCAACCATTCTGTTCCACTCGATTGTTCTTCCACTACTAGGGATAGCACAAAGCAATCTCACCAAAACATGTACCACCCATGAAGCTCAAGTTATACGGCATATAAGGATTCAGCAAAATCAGCAAATTATCATAGACATAGCACTGGCCAAGCTAATCTAGCATCAGTAATCATGGGCCATAACGAGATGATAAGCAAGCTTACCTAGAGTACCGCTTTCTCCCTTCGGAGTAGCAGATGAAAGGATTTCGTTCCCTTAGCTTTCTCCCTAAGAATGCGTTGGCTTTAGGACTGACAAGCGCTTCCACGTGCTTTGTTCGCTTGGGCAGCTTATGGGATTTTTCCATTTTACCTAAGAACTTGTCAAAAACGTCTTCCGGTTCCTCCTCATAACTGTTCTCTGTCCACGTATCCAACCCCTTATCCCCTGATTCCGATTGAATAGGAAGGGCCTCTAACGCCTCTAGGTCTGATGAGGAGTGAACTCTTTGTATTGACGAAAAGGCTCCATTCTTCCAAATTAGAGTAGGGATGGCCTGTAAGATAGCTAAGTCTGATGAGGGTCGAGGTTTAATTCTAATTCATTAATTTTTTTAATTATTTCTTTTCGTTGTAGTTGTAATTCTATTTGATTATATGTAATTTCTTCTTTTATAGAATTAATTTGATCTTCTTTTTGTTTAATTTGTTGAAATATACTATTATTTTGTAACAAATGTAACTCTTTTTATCTTATTGGTGTAATAAATTGGAATATTATTTTGTTTCCCATAATTTTGAGACTTAACCCTTCAGTTGTTTTCTTGAATGGTGTGATTTGATATAAAAAAGGATATCCTAATATGACATCTTGAGTTAAATCATCTACAATAATAAAAGAATGTTTAAAACAATAATTATTATTGCATATGAATCCATTTGATAACTTATATTTTATTGTTAAAGGACTACCATTTGCCGTTAATAATCTATGATTTGTTTTTGAATAGTATTTGATTAGTATTATTCCTTATTTTATACAACTTTGATCTGCTCCACTATCTATCATAGCCACACAAGTTCTATTAACAGTTTGTACCCCTTGAATACCTATTGTGACAAATACATACCATTTTTCGATATTAACTTTTTGAATAATATTTAAATATTCTTCTTCATCTTTATTTTCACAAATTTGAATGCCTTTTCCTTTATTACTACTTTCTGGTACATCTTCATTATTTTGTTTATTCAATATTATTTTTGCTTCTATTTCTAAATTTTTTAACTTCAAATTTTTTATATCATTTTTTATTTCTCTTATTTCCATTTTTAATTCTTTAATATTTTCTTCAGTAGTTATTAATTTAGAATTTACTCCTGGAACTCGACTGTTAGATGAATATTTAGCATAAAGCTTATCTAAACTAAACACTTATGTGATTTCTAATTTTTTATCTTCCTGTAATATTAAGTCTTTTAATTTTAATAAATATTCTCTTTGTTCTATTGGGTCGTTAATTTTACTTATGATTTCAAACAGAATTTCTTTATTATTCTTTTCTTCAGTAATTACATTTACACACTGACATGGAGATGAATAATCTGAATATTCTTCACTGTCTAAATAAATTTCATTAATATCCTGAACACTTTCTTCTGTTTCTTCATTAATCATAATTTTTATTAATTTTTCTGTTAATTCTTTATCTTTTTCTCCATAAAAAATTTCATTAATTCTTCGTTGAGTTCTACAGTTTGTTGCACTATGGCCTGGTTTGCCACATTTATAACCAACTAACTTCTTTTTTCTATACGTCTTCTTTCTAGATTCTCTGTTTATCCTATCTTCATTTTGACTATATTGAGATTTTTTGGGTCTTCTTTTGTAAGATCTATATTGCTTTGGAAATGTAATTCTTTTAACATTGCTTGATGGTGCTCTTATTCCTTTAATTCCAAATGCTTCACAAAATAATCCTAATTCTCTTTTTTCCGAACCATATTTAGCTTGTAATTTTAATTCTTGGAACAATTTTAATCCTTCTTCTTTTATTAATCCTACTATATGACCATAAGTCCATTCATAAAAATTAATTTCTTCCTTTCTTGTTGATACTTTTATTGCATTGAATAATCTTTGAGAAAATAAACTAGGTAAACCCGTAATGAATTTTTCTTTCCAAAATGGCTGTAAACAATCTTGTCTGTTATATACATATGTTAAAAACATGTCTTTATACCATCTGAAATCTGTTAATGTTGGACATCTTAAATTAGTTAAAAATATTTGAGAACTCTTAGTTTCTTGAGAAGGATTTCCTAGAAAATGCATTGTCATTACATATATTAAAAAATCTGCACAATCTGATACTTTCTTTTTGATAACATTTCCTTCCATGTCCTTAACAACTTGTCCACTTACATCTAATTCATCTTCTTCAGTACTATGATTGAGTACTTCTTTTTTATCTTCTTTTGTAATTAAATTATCCCACCAATTTTTTAATTGTCTTGAAAAACCTGCTATGAATGCTATCGCTATAGAGGGTTGATCATATCTCTGTTGCTTATACGCTGCTTTTGCCATTCCCATTTCTTGGAGTAACCTTAATATTTCATATTCTGACTTCCCATCTATATTCCATTCATAAATTGCTCTACCATCATATTGACTGGCTGCAAATTTTGATCTTTCTTCTATTTGTAAATCTGGAGGTATTAATTGTGGATAATAATTTTTTCTTTGATATGGTGCATATGTTAATTTATTATTATGATATTTATTATAATATTTTCTTGACCTATATGGTTTTTTAATTCTATTTATTTCATCAAATTCATCAAACTCTCTTTCAATTTGTTCTATTTTTTCATATGTTTCATTATTTTGACTATCATCACCATTTTCATCATTATCTTCTGTATCTTCTAGTGGATTTACTTGTTGAATATTTTGAATATGACTAGTACTAGGTTTATTCTCTTCTAATTTATTTAATATCTTTTGCAAAGTATCTTGCTCATGATTTGGAAGTTGAATGTTTTGAAATACATCTTTTATTTGAAAATGAGGTTTAGAAATTTCATTTGAAAATTTTAAATTATTACTTTTAAGAGGATTATTATTGTCTCTAGGGATTGTATCTATTTTTGTTGAAACTAAATCTACTTGGTGTGCTATTGTTGATAAGATTTGATTAGAATAATTTAATTGTTGATTAATTTTTTTGATATCTTCAATTTCTGCTGGACCTTTTTCTGTTCTAGATTCTCTAAATGGTGTTGCCACTATTTCTCTTGAGGTGGTTTGAATTTTTATATTTAATAAAGGTGGATGTACTGAACTCAATACTTCTCCTCCTATTATATTCCATATTTTGCATAATGATGTTTGAACATTTATACTTTCAGTACTATAAACTTTTGGATTGTTTATATCCTGAACTTCATATTCTAACCATGAAAAGAATGGAAAATTGAATTTTCTGATCATTAATTATTCTTTCCTTTTATTTGTTAATATATCTTGAAATTCTTTATTCAGTTGATTATACTATTGTCTTTTCTTTATATTTTTATCATCATTAAACTCTTCATCTAAATATTCATAATTTGACTTATAATCATTATTAATTACATTTAAGGAATCTGGTATCATGTCTGTTTTTGTTGGTGATTGTCTTAATGAATCTGTATCTATTATTTCTGGTAATGGTGCTTTATAATGAATTCTTTGACTTCCCGAAATAGGAATTGAATATAGTTCTGGATTACTATCTAAATTAGTATGTTGACTAAAAGTTCGTCTTAAACTTAGAATGTCTGAGGTTGAATACATTTTGATGAAATAAGATGAAATAAGTATGGAGCTAATACAAAGACTATTCATCCACCTAGATATTCAACCTCAGACATTCCAAGTTTAAGACGAATTTTTAGTCAACATACTAACTTAGATAGTAATCCAGAACTATATTCAATTCTAATTTCGGGAAGTCAAAGAATTCCTTATAAAGCACCATTACCAGAAATAATAGATACAGATTCATTAAGATAATCACCGACAAAAACAGACATGAGACTAGATTCCTTAAATGTAATTAATAATGATTATAAGACAAATTATGAATATTTAGATGAAGAGTTTAATGATGATAAAAATATAAAGAAAAGACAATAGTATAATCAACTGAATAAAGAATTTCAAGATATATTAACAAATAAAAGGAAAGAATAATTAATGATCAGAAAATTCAATTTTCCATTCTTTTCATGGTTAGAATATGAAGTTCAGGATATAAACAATCCAAAAGTTTATAGTACTGAAAGTATAAATGTTCAAAAATCATTGTGCAAAAAATAGAATATAATAGGAGGAGAAGTATTGAGTTCAGTACATCCACCTTTATTAAATATAAAAATTCAAACCACCTCAGGAGAAATAGTGGCAACACCATTTAGAGAATCTAGAACTGAAAAAGGTCCAGAAGAAATTGAAGATATCAAAAAAGTTAATCAACAATTAAATTATTCTAATCAAATCTTATCAACAATAGCACACCAAGTAGATTTAGTTTCAACAAAAATAGATACAATCCCTAGAGACAATAATAATCCTCTTAAAAGTAATAATTTAAAATTTTCAAATGAAATTTCTAAACCTCATTTTCAAATAAAAGATGTATTTCAAAACATTCAACTTCCAAATCATGAGCAAGGTACTTTGCAAAAGATATTAAATAAATTAGAAGAGAATAAATCTAGTACTAGTCATATTCAAAATATTCAACAAGTAAATCCACTAGAAGATACAGAAGATAATGATGAAAATGGTGATGATAGTCAAAATAATGAAACATATGAAAAAATAGAACAAATTGAAAGAGTGTTTGATGAATTTGATGAAATAAATAGAATTAAAAAACCATATAGGTCAAGAAAATATTATAATAAATATCATAATAATAAATTAACATATGCACCATATCAAAGAAAAAATTATTATCCACAATTAACACCTCCAGATTTACAAATAGAAGAAAGATCAAAATTTGCAGCCAGTCAATATGATGGTAGAGCAATTTATGAATGGAATATAGATGGGAAGTCAGAATATGAAATATTAAGGTTACTCCAAGAAATGGGAATGACAAAAGCAGCGTATAAGCAACAGAGATATGATCAACCCTCTATAGCGATAGCATTCATAGCAGGTTTTTCAAGACAATTAATAAATTGGTGGGATAATTTTATTACAGAAGAAGATAAAAAAGAAGTACTTAATCATAGTACTGAAGAAGATGAATTAGATGTAAGTGGACAAGTTGTTAAGGATATGGAAGGAAATGTTATCAAAAAGAAAGTATCAGATTGTGTAGATTTTTTAATATATGTAATGACAATGCATTTTGTAGCATTCTCAAGAAACTAAGAGTTCTCAAATATTTTTAACTGATTTAAGATGTCCAACATTAACAGATTTCAGATGGTATAAAGACATGTTTTTAACATATGTATATAAAAGACAAGATTGTTTACAGCCATTTTGGAAAGAAAAATTCATTACGGGTTTACCTAGTTTATTTTCTCAAAGAATATTCAATGCAATAAAAGTATCAACAGGAAAGGAAGAAATTAATTTTTATGAATGGACTTATGGTCATATAGTAGGATATATAAAAGAAGACAGATTAAAATTGTGCCAAGAATTAAAATTATAAGCTAAATATGGTTCGGAAAAAGGGAATTAGGATCATTTTGTGAAGCATTTCGATAAAAACAATATATCCAAAACAATATATATTGTTAAAAGAATTATATATCCAAAACAATATAGATCTTACAAAAGAAGACCCAAAAAATCTCAATATAGTCAAAATGAAGATAGGCAAAACAGAGAATCTAGAAAGAAGAAGTATAAAAAAAAAGAAGTTAGTTTGTTATAAATGTGGCAAACCAGGCCATATTGCAACAAACTGTAGAACTCAACGAAGAATTAATGAAATTTTTGATGGAGAAAAACATAAAGAATTAAGAGAAAAATTAATGAAAATTATGATTAATGAAGAAACAGAAGAAAGTGATCAGGATATTAATGAAATTTATTCAGACAGTGAAGAATATTCAGATTATTCATCTCCATGTCAGTGTGTAAA
Source organism: Ophiorrhiza pumila (assembly GCA_016586305.1). Taxonomy (NCBI): domain Eukaryota; kingdom Viridiplantae; phylum Streptophyta; class Magnoliopsida; order Gentianales; family Rubiaceae; genus Ophiorrhiza; species Ophiorrhiza pumila. The sequence goes on along the minus strand of BLIW01000005.1, from coordinate 10,145,644 downwards.
TGTAATTACTAAAGAAAAAAATAATAAAGAAATTCTGTTTGAAATCATAAGTAAAATTAATGACCCAATAGAATAAAGAGAATATTTATTAAAATTAAAAGACTTAAAATTACCGGAAGATATAAAACTAGAAATCACAGAAGTGTTTAGTTATAAACTATAAGCCATTAAATAAAGTATTAAAATGGATTAGGTATCCCATTCCTAATAAAAAAGATTTACTAAATAGGTTATTTAATGCAAAAATTTATTCAAAATTTGATTTAAAATCAGGATATTGGCAAATTCAAATAGCAGAAAAAGATAAGTATAAAATAGCATTCACTGTACCATTTGATCATTACGAATGGAATGTAATGCCATTTGGATTAAAAAATGCTCCTTCTGAATTTCAAAATATAATGAATGATATTTTTTCAGCCTATACATTCATGATTGTATACATTGATGACATATTAGTTTATTCTCAAACTATAGATGAACATTTTATGCATTTACATATATTTTCGAAAATAGTGATTCAAAATGGATTAGTTATATCAGCACCAAATATGAAACTCTTTCAAACTCAAATTAGATTTTTAGGTCATGGTATATATAAAGGAACAATCAGACCTATTAATAGAGCATTAGAATTTGGAGAAAAATTCCCGGATGAAATTAAGGATAAAAATCAATTACAAAGATTTTTAGGATGTTTAAATTATGTAGCCGATTTCTTTCCTAAACTAAGAATAATTTGTGCACCATTATATCAAAGGTTACAAAAAGATCTTCCGGCTTGGACAGAAAAGCACACAAAAATAGTTAAAGAAGCGAAAGAAAAAATTAGATCATTACCCTGTCTAGGTATTCCGAATCCAAAAGCATTCATGATAGTAGAAACAGATGCCTCAGAGGTAGGATATGGAGGTATCCTGAAACAGAAATTAAATGGTAAAATTGAGTTAGTAAGATATACTTGGAAAGTATGGACAGGATCTCAGAAAAACTATTCAACAGTTAAAAAAGAAATTTTATCTATAGTTTTATGTATTTCTAAATTTCAAGATGATTTATATAATTAGAAATTTTTGTTAAGAGTAGATTGCAAGTCAGCAAAAGAGATATTACAAAAGGATATTCAAAATTTAGTTTCTAAGCAAATCTTTACTAGATGGCAAGGAATTCTATCTGTTTTTGATTTCGAAATTGAATATATAAAAGGAAAAGATAATTCATTACCTGATTTTCTAACTCGAGAATTTCTTACAGGTAAAATTCAAGATGACTGATAAAGGTGAATCTTCCTCATTCAAAAATCAAAAGAAGCAAAGTCAAAGTGATTATGCTACTAATAAGGTACTCATTCCAAAGCCATTATCACCAACTATTCAAGTGTCAAACAATTTCACTCCTTTAGATGAATTTCTACCATTTTCAGCACTCACTTATACTCAAGTTGCTAGTACCCCATTCGCAAGATTAAGAAATTAGCCAAATAATTCAACTTCTACTCCAAGAACAATGACTCCTTTACCCATCACAACTACACCTATTAATAATAATAAAGCAAATTCATATAAACTAAAACAAGTATATGAATATTTAATTTTGACAAAATTTAAGGTTAAACCTGATGTTCCCAATCTGAATTATTATACTCAAACTTTATTTACTGATACTGTTTTGTGGTTTTCAGATGATCCAATTAAAAATCAAAGGTTTTATGAATTTATTCTTGTAGACTCATTCTCAGCCGAAATTTTCCATAACGAAGATGATTCAAATAAAATCACTTATTCAAAATGTGTCATTAGAAATGTTTTAAATTTTCAAGATTGGCAATCAATTCATTCAAAAAATCCTTTTTCAATTCCATATAATCCTCAAGGATATTCATATGAAGATTATAAACAAGCTTGGAAAAAGGCATTTTACTTAAGATCTTTTGAACATTCATGGTTCTTTACATTCCACAATGACTGCAAAAAAGAATTCCTATGACTGGTGGAAAACTCATGGATCACAGACAGAACTGTTGCCCTCAAAGGCATTAGAAGGATTCAATTATTGGAAAACTCATTCAACTATGCCACAATATGTTAGAGAAGTTGAATAGTATGTAGCAATGAAGGTTCCATGGATTTGGTGTTGGAACTTTCAGATTCAACAAATAAAAGCTGAACCAATTCCAATGTCACTCATAAGACAATTCAAATGTAAGTGGTGGGAGAAATACGACACATCATTATGTTGTCCAAAAGCAGTCAATACTGTTTTGGCAACTGGTCATAGACAATGGACTCCACCGACAACAACACAACCTAGTGAACAAGCAGGCCCTAGCAATAAAAAATTCCTGTTAATTCAAATCCTAATCCAGTTCCTACTCAGATTCCACAAACTCCAATATCTAGCCAATTCAAACAAGAAGATATGGAAGCATTCTTTCAATTCATGGAATTCCAAAGGAAGAGAAACATTCAACAACAACCACAGATGTCAACAGATTCAACACCGAGCCCATCCCCCGAAGATATGTTTGGAGGACAAATGGCTCAAGACCCATATGAATAAAAAAAAGAGAGTTTGTAAATATTTAAATTTTTGTATTTCAGGAAAAAAAAGAAAGACAATATCAATTGCAGATATTCACCAAGAAAAGATTTGAGATGGATGATAAATCAAGACACCCATGTAACACTATCAATATAGCTACTTTGATTCAAAATAGAGAAATGGGAGAAGGCAATTCAAGGATTATACATCAGAATGAACCATATTCTTTGGATACAATCGAAGCTCATCAATCAGGAAGAAATTCAACAATTCATCATTGGTGGAATTATTATGCATACAAAATAAAAAAGGATTATTTCAACGTCAAAATAGATGCATTCAGACATAAAGAAAAAGGTTGCAGATTCCAAAAATGTCTATTCCACAAAGAAGGACCACCCACGTGAAGATCATATGAAGACCATGTGAAGCTATAAAATCAAGTGGTCTATTCAAAAGGCACTACTCAAAAGCAGATCCTGAATTTCAAATTGTATTCAATTGAATGTAATAATTAGCTTTTCTTTGCTTATAAAAGAGCAAACATTCTATGTATTAATCATCGTAAGTTTGAAGAAATAAAATTCTCTTTTATTCACTCTCTGTTTTCTATTATTTTGTTTACTAGCGCTTACTCTCATTTCATATCTTTCAAGGTATTATTTTAAATCAATTATTTTATATTATTATTCGGTCCTGCTTATCTTTCTTTCTCACCTTGATTTTTTTTTCAGGGAAAATCGAAACTTAATATTACCGTGAACAAAATACGGTGCCGGATATACCCGCCACACCGTTACAAAAGTTAATGCCTTAGATTTGGAGTACTACTCCATTACATGCAGTTTCCTTGGCGTCAAAGATACATGAAAATCAAGAAAAATTGGAAGTATATGCGAGGACAAAGATTTTGAGTAATTTGATCTCCACATAGGGAAACCAAATTATGTCAAATCTCAAACCCTCCTTCAAAATCTCCCTAAGCAAGTATTATGTTTCGAGTCAGGGGATAAACAAAAGTAAAAAGCTGCCCATCAAAATCAGGCATCACAGAGAAAATGGTTTAGACAAGAAAGTTCCAAACTACAAAGTCAGCAGCATCTTAGTCTCTATCTATACAGGCCCTTCGTTCAACACAGCCAGAAAACACCACCAGATCAAAACCAATCATTTGCGACAACAGTATCATTTAAAAGCCACTTGAGTAAATGATGAAGCTGCTCTGAAGAACATTTTTATCTCTTAAGTACATCGAGCTGTGGCTGAAACTATTGAGGCAAAGGGAAGATGAAAACTGTTGGAGTATTTCCATGCATCTCTGAAGATGAGACCCAAGCAAGATAGGAACCATTCAACCAAAGACAAGAAATTTGAATTCTTCAGCCCATTGGCAAGCAATTTAAAGAACGTGAATAATTTATCGAAAACCATGACTAATTTTTTTCAACAACAATTTGAGCATATGCACCAGGGCAGTCAAAATCACACGCTATACATCAAGCCCAAAATGATTCATCAAGACAGGAATCCAAGTACATGAGTGATCAAGACACTAACATCTCGAATAAATCAATTTTGTATCAAGCATGAACACCACCTAGAATCAGTTGATTTCTCCATTCAGAGCAATCAATTCAAATTCTAAGACCCAAAATCAAGTTAATTAATCACCACATTCAAACCACATAAGTTCATCTTCTCAAGTCAAGGACTTAGCAAATCCTTCTTTTCAAAGTAAATGTCGAGTTATACCTCTCCTTTCTCACCTTGATTATTGACATAAAATGCTGGACAACTCTATTGAGATTTTGATTTTCTAATTAATTTTTTTCTAATAATGTTTGTATTTCTTTCTTACAATGTTCTAGTAATTCTGAGTTCATTTGAATTGACCTAGCTTTTGTTGGAATATTTCTCTCATTAAAGTTTATTTCATAAGGTAATTCAATAATATAAGTTTTTCTTGTCCAAAATACAGATGGATGATCTGTACATATAGTTTCTTTAAACTTTAATTATAATTCATTAATTTTTTTAATTATTTCTTTTCGTTGTAGTTGTAATTCTATTTGATTATATATAATTTCTTCTTTTATAGAATTAATTTGATCTTCTTTTTATTTAATTTGTTGAAATATACTATTATTTTGTAATAAATGTAACTCTTTTTGTCTTATTGGTGTAATAAATTGGAATATTATTTTGTTTCCCATAATTTTGATGAAACAATAATTTTCAGAAAGAAAAAGAAAATGTTATCAAGAAGAAAAAATAATATTAGATGTAAGTGGACAAGTTGTTAAGGATATGGAAGGAAATGTTATAAAAAAGAAAGTATCAGATTGTGCAGATTTTTTAATATATGTAATGACAATGCATTTTGTAAGAAATCCTTCTCAAGAAACTAAGAGTTCTCAAATATTTTTAACTAATTTAAGATGTCCAACATTAACAGATTTCAGATGGTATAAAGATATGTTTTTAACATATGTATATAAAAGACAAGATTGTTTACAGCCATTTTGGAAAGAAAAATTCATTACAGGTTTACCTAGTTTATTTTCTCAAAGAATATTCAATGCAATAAAAGTATCAACAGGAAAGGAAGAAATTAATTTTTATGAATGGACTTATGGTCATATAGTAGGATTAATAAAAGAAGAAGGATTAAAATTGTGCCAAGAATTAAAATTACAAGCTAAATATGGTTCGGAAAACAGGGAATTAGGATCATTTTGTGAAGCATTTGGAATTAAAGGAATAAGAGTACCATCAAGCAATGTTAAAAGAATTACATATCCAAAACAATATAGATCTTACAAAAGAAGACCCAAAAAATCTCAATATAGTCAAAATAAAGATAGGCAAAACAGAGAATCAATTATTAGAATAAAGAACTGTAAGGTTTGGAAAGCGGAAGTAGCCTTGTGAATCCGTTGGTAAGCCATTGCGTTGTCAGCTTAAGGTGTTCCCGGTTAGGCACTCCGGTGTTCTCCATACACTCTGCATTCTATAAATTGCATTAAGCAATTCAGGTACGTTTTAAAGTTATGAATTTAAATTATTTTAAGAAGTTGTTTAATTCTGGTAGTAATACTAAATTAGAGGACATAGATAACATTAATCAAAGCCACGAAATACAATTTGATATAAATTCAAAAACATTAAGTTCAGTTTATCATATAGGTAATTTAAATTTCAATAATTCATATGCTCTTAAAATTCATGAACAAGATTTAACATTTAGGGAAGTTTCAAAAACTATAAGGTTAATGACAAATATAGCTATAGAAAGATATAAAAGTCAAGGATTTAGATATATTCATTATTGATTAATAAAAGTAATAGTGAAACCTTTACGTAGGATAGGAATAGATAATCCTATCTTTATAGCATTAAGGGATAAAAAATTTATAGAATATCAAGATTCAATACTTGCTTTAATTCAGACTAATATTTGTAATGGTTCAATATCATTCAATTGTGTACCTAATTTTTTAGCTAATGATGAATTAATTCTTGATTCCTTAGTTATGGATATTCAGATTGATAAAAATAAAATAGATTCAAGAAGCCGTAGTTTTGTAGTTTTATTCAAAGTATGTTTTAAACTATTAAAAACAGAAATAGATCCAAGATTAAAATTAGAACAAAATACTAATGATAAAACAATAATTTTTGAAGAAGATTCAACAAAAGCATCTATATATATTCCTAAAACTCTAAAGTGGGATGAAATCACTATTCCACAAACATTTACAGTAATTCCTCAAATACAATCAAGAAATATTCAACAAACTAATACCTCTAAAATAGTTAAACAAGAGGACGGAAGTATAGTAATACATTTTGATGAAATAAGATCAAATAAGTATGGAGCTAATACAAAGACTATTCATCCACGAAGATATTCAACCTCAGACATTCTATTTAAATTTTTGTATTTCAGGAAGAAAAAAGGAAGACAATATCAATTGCAGACATTCACCAAGAAAAGATTTGAGATGGATGATAAATCAAGACATCCATGTAGCACTATCAATATAGCTACTTTGATTCAAAATAGAGAAATAGGACAAGGCAATTCAAGGATTATAAATCAGAATGGACCATATTCTTTGGATACAATCGAAGCTCATCAATCAGGAAGAAATTCAACAATTCATCATTGGTGGAATTATTATGCATACAAAACAAAAAAGGATTATTTCAACGTCAAAATGCATGGATGCATTCAGACATAAAGAAAAAGGTTGCAGAATCCAAAAATGTCTATTCAACAAAGAAGAACTACCCACGTGAAGATCATATGAAGACCATGTGAAGCTATAAAATCAAGTGGTCTATTCAAAAGGCACTACTCAAAAGCAGATTCCGGATTTCAAATTGTATTCAATTGAATGTAATAATTTGCTTTTCTTTGCTTATAAAAGAGCAAACATTCTATGTATTAATCATCGTAAGTTTGAAGAAATAAAATTCTCTTTTATTCACTCTCTGTTTTCTATTATTTTGTTTACTAGCGCTTACTCTCATTTCATATCTTTCAAGGTATTATTTTAAATCAATTATTTTATATTATTATTCGGTTCTGCTTATTGTGGTATCAGAGCCAGTTTCTCAAAGTTCTTTAATTTTTTAAACTCTAAACTTTCTAATTTACTTAAATTACTTAATCAATTATTAGAATAAAAAACTGTAAGGTTTGGTAAGCGGAAGTAGCCTTGTGAATCCGTTGGTAAGCCATTGCATTATCAGCTTAAGGTGTTCCTGGTTAGGCACTCCTGAGTTCCCCATACACTCTGCATTCTATAAATTGCATTAAGCAATTCAGGTACGTTTTAAAGTTATGAATTTAAATTATTTTAAGAAGTTGTTTAATTCTGGTAGTAATACTAAATTAGAGGACATAGATAACATTAATCAAAGCCACGAAATACAATTTGATATAAATTCAAAAACATTAAGTTCAGTTTATCATATAGGTAATTTAAATTTCAATAATTCATATGCTCTTAAAATTCATGAACAAGATTTAACATTTAGGGAAGTTTCAAAAACTATAAGGTTAATGACAAATATAGCTATAGAAAGATATAAAAGTCAAGGATTTAGATATATTCATTATGGATTAATAAAAGTAATAGTGAAACCTTTACGTAGGATAGGAATAGATAATCCTATCTTTATAGCATTAAGGGATAAAAGATTTATAGAATATCAAGATTCAATACTTGCTTTAATTCAGACTAATATTTGTAATGGTTCAATATCATTCAATTGTGTACCTAATTTTTTAGCTAATGATGAATTAATTCTTGATTCCTTAGTTATGGATATTCAGATTGATAAAAATAAAATAGATTCAAGAAGCCGTAGTTTTGTAGTTTTATTCAAAGTATGTTTTAAACTATTAAAAACAGAAATAGATCCAAGATTAAAATTAGAACAAAATACTAATGATAAAACAATAATTTTTGAAGAAGATTCAACAAAAGCATCTATATATATTCCTAAAACTCTAAAGTGGGATGAAATCACTATTCCACAAACATTTACAGTAATTCCTCAAATACAATCAAGAAATATTCAACAAACTAATACCTCTAAAATAGTTAAACAAGAGGACGGAAGTATAGTAATACATTTTGATGAAATAAGATCAAATAAGTATGGAGCTAATACAAAGACTATTCATCCACGAAGATATTCAACCTCAGACATTCTATTTAAATTTTTGTATTTCAGGAAGAAAAAAGGAAGACAATATCAATTGCAGACATTCACCAAGAAAAGATTTGAGATGGATGATAAATCAAGACATCCATGTAGCACTATCAATATAGCTACTTTGATTCAAAATAGAGAAATAGGACAAGGCAATTCAAGGATTATAAATCAGAATGGACCATATTCTTTGGATACAATCGAAGCTCATCAATCAGGAAGAAATTCAACAATTCATCATTGGTGGAATTATTATGCATACAAAACAAAAAAGGATTATTTCAACGTCAAAATGCATGGATGCATTCAGACATAAAGAAAAAGGTTGCAGAATCCAAAAATGTCTATTCAACAAAGAAGAACCACCCACGTGAAGATCATATGAAGACCATGTGAAGCTATAAAATCAAGTGGTCTATTCAAAAGTCACTACTCAAAAGCAGATTCCGGATTTCAAATTGTATTCAATTGAATGTAATAATTTGTTTTTCTTTGCTTATAAAAGAGCAAACATTCTATGTATTAATCATCGTAAGTTTGAAGAAATAAAATTCTCTTTTATTCACTCTCTGTTTTCTATTATTTTGTTTACTAGCGCTTACTCTCATTTCATATCTTTCAAGGTATTATTTTAAATCAATTATTTTATATTATTATTCGGTCCTGCTTATTTTGGTATCAGAGCCAGTTTCTCAAAGTTCTTTAATTTTTTAAACTCTAAACTTTCTAATTTACTTAAATTACTTAATCAATTATTAGAATAAAGAACTGTAAGGTTTGGTAAGCGGAAGTAGCCTTGTGAATCCGTTGGTAAGCCATTGCATTATCAGCTTAAGGTGTTCCTGGTTAGGCACTCCTGAGTTCCCCATACACTCTGCATTCTATAAATTGCATTAAGCAATTCAGGTACGTTTTAAAGTTATGAATTTAAATTATTTTAAGAAGTTGTTTAATTCTGGTAGTAATACTAAATTAGAGGACATAGATAACATTAATCAAAGCCACGAAATACAATTTGATATAAATTCAAAAACATTAAGTTCAGTTTATCGTATAGGTAATTTAAATTTCAATAATTCATATGCTGTTAAAAATCATGAACAAGATTTAACATTTAGAGAAGTTTCAAAAACTATAAGGTTAATGACAAATATAGCTATAGAAAGATATAAAAGTCAAGGATTTAGATATATTCATTATAGATTAATAAAAGTAATAGTAAAACCTTTACATAGGATAGGAATAGATAATCCTATCTTTATAGCATTAAGGGATAAAAGATTTATAGAATATCAAGATTCAATACTTGCTTTAATTCAGACTAATATTTGTAATGGTTCAATATCATTCAATTGTGTACCTAATTTTTTAGCTAGTTTACATGATGAATTAATTCTTGATTCCTTAGTTATGGATATTCATATTGATAAAAATAAAATAGATTCAAGAATCTGTAGTTTTGTAGTTTTATTCAAAGTATGTTTTAAACTATTAAAAACAGAAATAGATCCAAGATTAAAATTAGAACAAAATACTAATGATGAAACAATAATTTTTGAAGAAGATTCAACAAAAACATCTATATATATTCCTAAAACTCTAAAGTGGGATGAAATCACTATTCCACAAACATTTACAGTAATTCCTCAAATACAATCAAGAAATATTCAACAAACTAATACCTCTAAAATAGTTAAACAAGAAGACGGAAGTATAGTAATACATTTTGATGAAATAAGATCAAATAAGTATAGAGCTAATACAAAGACTATTCATCCACCTAGATATTCAACCTCAGACATTCCAAGTTTAAGATGAACGTTTAGTCAACATACTAACTTAGATAGTAATCCAGAACTATATTCAATTCCTATTTCGGGAAGTCAAAGAATTCATTATAAAGCACCATTAACAGAAATAATAGATACAGATTCATTAAGACAATCACCGACAAAAAGAGACATGAGACCAGATTCCTTAAATGTAATTAAGAATGATTATATGCCAAATTATGAATATTTAGATGAAGAGTTTAATGATGATAAAAATATAAAGAAAAGACAATGGTATAACCAACTGAATAAAGAATTTCAAGATATATTAACAAATAAATAGAAAGAAGAATTAATGATCAGAAAATTCAATTTTCCGTTCTTTTCATAGTTAGAATATGAAGTTCAGGATATAAACAATCCAAAAGTTTATAGTACTGAAAGTATAAATGTTCAAACATCATTGTACAAAAAATGGAATATAATAGGAGGAGAAGTATTGAGTTCAGTACATCCACCTTTATTAAATATAAAAATTCAAACCACCTAATAGTGGCAACACCGTTTAGAGAATCTAGAACTGAAAAAGGTCCAGCAGAAATTGAAGATATCAAAAAAGTTAATCAACAATTAAATTATTCTAATCAAATCTTATCAACAATAGCACACCAAGTAGATTTAGTTTCAACAAAAATAGATACAATCTCTAGAGACAATAATAATCCTTTTAAAAGTAATAATTTAAAATTTCCAAATGAAATTTCTAAACCTTATTTTCAAATCAAAGATGTATTTCAAAACATTCAACTTCCAAATCATGAGCAAGATACTTTGCAAAAGATATTAAATAAATTAGAAGAGAATAAACCTAGTACTAGTCATATTCAAAATATTCAACAAGTAAATCCACTAGAAGATACAAAAGATAATGATGAAAATAGTGATAATAGTCAAAATAATAAAACATATGAAAAAATAGAACAAATTGAAAGAGAGTTTGATGAATTTGATGAAATAAATAGAATTACAAAACCATATAGTTCAAGAAAATATTATAATAAATATCATAATAATAAATTAACATATGCACCATATCAAAGAAAAAATTATTATCCACAATTAACACCTCCAGATTTACAAATAGAAGAAAGATCAAAATTTGCAGCCAGTCAATATGATGGTAGAGCAATTTATGAATGGAATATAGATGGGAAGTCAGAATATGAAATATTAAGGTTACTCCAAGAAATGGGAATGGCAAAAGCAGCGTATAAGCAACAGAGATATGATCAACCCTCTATAGCGATAGCATTCATAGCAGGTTTTTCAGGACAATTAAAAAATTGGTGGGATAATTTAATTACAGAAGAAGATAAAAAAGAAGTACTCAATCATAGTACTGAAGAAGATGAATTAGATGTAAGTGGACAAGTTGTTAAGGATATGGAAGGAAATGTTATCAAAAAGAAAGTATCAGATTGTGCAGATTTTTTAATATATGTAATGACAATGCATTTTGTAGGAAATCCTTCTCAAGAAACTAAGAGTTCTCAAATATTTTTAACTAATTTAAGATGTCCAACATTAACAGATTTCAAATGGTATAAAGACATGTTTTTAACATATGTATATAAAAGACAAGATTGTTTACAGTCATTTTGAAAAGAAAAACTCATTACAGGTTTACCTAGTTTATTTTCTCAAAGAATATTCAATGCAATAAAAGTATCAACAGGAAATGAAGAAATTAATTTTTATGAATGGACTTATGGTCATATAGTAGTATTAATAAAAGAAGAAGGATTAAAATTGTGCCAAGAATTAAAATTACAAGCTAAATATGGTTCGAAAAAAAGGGAATTAGGATCATTTTGTGAAGCATTTGGAATTAAAGGAATAAGAGCACCATCAAGCAATGTTAAAAGAATTACATATCCAAAACAATATAGATCTTACAAAAGAAGACCCAAAAAATCTCAATATAGTCAAAATAAAGATAGGCAAAACAGAGAATCTAGAAAGAAGAAGTGTAGAAAAAAGAAGTTAGTTTGTTATAAATGTGGCAAACCAGGCCATATTGCAACAAACTGTAGAACTCAACGAAGAATTAATGAAATTTTTTATGGAGAAAAAGATAAAGAATTAAGAGAAAAATTAATGAAAATTATGATTAATGAAGAAACAGAAGAAAGTGATCAGGATATTAATGAAATTTATTCAGACAGTGAAGAATATTCAGATTATTCATCTCCATGTCAGTGTGTAAATGTAATTACTGAAGAAAAGAATAATAAAGAAATTCTGTTTGAAATCATAAGTAAAATTAACGACCCAATAGAACAAAGAGAATATTTATTAAAAATTAAAAGACTTAATATTACAGGAAGATAAAAAACTAGAAATCACAGAAGTGTTTAGTTTAGATAAGCTTTATGCTAAATATTCATCTAACAGTCGAGTTCCAGGAGTAAATTCTAAATTAATAACTACTGAAGAAAATATTAAAGAATTGAAAATGGAAATAAGAGAAATAAAAAATGATATAAAAAATTTGAAGTTAAAAGATTTAGAAATAGAAGAAAAAATAATATTGAATAAACAAAATAATGAAGATGTCCCAGAAAGTAGTAATAAAGGAAAAGGCATTCAAATTTGTGAAAATAAAGATGAAGAAGAATATTTAAATATTATTCAAAAAGTTAATATCGAAAAATGGTATGTATTTGTCACAATAGGTATTCAAGGAGTAAAAATTTTTAATAGAACTTGTGTGGCTATGATAGATAGTGGAGCAGATCAAAGTTGTATAAAATCAGGAATAATACCAATCAAATACTGTTCAAAAACAAATTATAGATTATTAACGGCAAATGGTAGTCCTTTAACAATAAAATATAAGTTATCAAATGGATTCATAAGCAATAATAATTATTGTTTTAAACATTCTTTTATTATTGTAGATGATTTAACTCAAGATGTCATATTAGAAAATCCTTTTTTATATCAAATCACACCATTCAAGAAAACAACTGAAGGGTTAAGTCTCAAAATTATGGGAAACAAAATAATATTCCAATTTATTACACCAATAAGACAAAAAGAGTTACATTTATTACAAAATAATAGTATATTTCAACAAATTAAACAAAAAGAAGATCAAATTAATTCTATAAAAGAAGAAATTATATATAATCAAATAGCATTACAACTACAATGAAAAGAAATAATTAAAAAAATTAATGAATTAGAATTAAAGTTTAAAGAAACTATATGTGCAGATCATCCATCTGCATTTTGGACAAGAAAAACTCATATTATAGAATTACCTTATGAAATAAACTTTAATGAGAGAAATATTCCAACAAAAGTTAGGCTAATTCAAATGAACTTAGAATTACTAGAACATTGTAAGAAAGAAATACAAACATTATTAGAAAATCAAAATCTCAATGGAGTTGTCCAGCATTTTATGTCTATAATCAAGGTGAGAAAGAAAGAGGAGTTCCTAGATTAGTTATAAACTATAAGCCATTAAATAAAGTATTAAAATGGATTAGGTATCCCATTCCTAATAAAAAAGATTTACTAAATAGGTTATTTAATGCAAAAATTTATTCAAAATTTGATTTAAAATCAGGATATTGGCAAATTCAAATAGCAGAAAAAGATAAGTATAAAACAGCATTCACTGTACCATTTGGTCATTACGATTGGAATGTAATTCCATTTGGATTAAAAAATGCTCCTTCTGAATTTTAAAATATAATGAATGATATTTTTTCAGCCTATACATTCATGATTGTATACATTGATGACATATTAGTTTATTCTCAAACTATAGATGAACATTTTATGCATTTACATATATTTTCGAAAATAGTGATTCAAAATGGATTATTTATATCAGCACCAAATATGGAACTCTTTCAAACTCAAATTAGATTTTTAGGTCATGGTATATATAAAGGAACAATCAAACCTATTAATAGAGCATTAGAATTTGGAGAAAAATTCCCGGATGAAATTAAGGATAAAAATCAATTACAAAGATTTTTAGGATGTTTAAATTATGTAGCCGATTTCTTTCCTAAACTAAGAATAATTTGTGCACCATTATATCAAAGGTTACAAAAAGATCTTCCGGCTTGGACAGAAAAGCACACAAAAATAGTTAAAGAAGCGAAAGAAAAAATTAGATCATTACCCTGTCTAGGTATTCCGAATCCAAAAGCATTCATGATAGTAGAAACAGATGCCTTAGAGGTAGGATATGGAGGTATCCTGAAACAGAAATTAAATGGTAAAATTGAGTTAGTAAGATATACTTGGAAAGTATGGACAGGATCTCAGAAAAACTATTCAACAGTTAAAAAAGAAATTTTATCTATAGTTTTATGTATTTCTAAATTTCAAGATGATTTATACAATTAGAAATTTTGGTTAAGAGTAGATTGCAAGTCAGCAAAAGAGATATTACAAAACGATATTCAAAATTTAGTTTCTAAGCAAATCTTTACTAGATGGCAAGGAATTCTATCTGTTTTTGATTTCGAAATTGAATATATAAAAGGAAAAGATAATTCATTACCTGATTTTCTAACTCGAGAATTTCTTACAGGTAAAAATTCAAGATGACTGATAAAGGTGAATCTTCCTCATTCAAAAATCAAAAGAAGCAAAGTCCAAGTGATTATGCTACTAATAAGGTACTCATTCCAAAGCCATTATCACCAACTATTCAAGTGTCAAACAATTTCACTCCATTAGATGAATTTCTACCATTTCCAGCACTCACTTACACTCAAGTTGCTAGTACCCCATTTGCAAGATTAAGAAATTAGCCAAATAGTTCAACTTCTACTCCAAGAACAATGACTAATTTACCCATCACAACTACACCTATTAATAATAATAAAGCAAATTCATATCAACTAAAACAAGTATATGAATATTTAATTTTGAAAAAATTTAAGGTTAAACCTGATGTTCCCAATCTGAATTATTATACTCAAACTTTATTTACTGATACTGTTTTGTGGTTTTCAAATGATCCAATTAAAAATCAAAGGTTTTATGAATTTATTCTTGTAGACTCATTCTCAGCCGAAATTTTCCATAACAAAGATGATTCAAATAAAATCACTTATTCAAAATGTGTCATTAGAAATGTTTTAAATTTTCAAGATTGGCAATCAATTCATTCAAAAAATCCTTTTTCAATTCCATATAATCCTCAAGGATATTCATATGAAGATTATAAACAAGCCTGGAAAAAGGCATTTTACTTAAGATCTTTTGAACATTCATGGTTCTTTACATTCCACAAAGACTGCAAAAAAAATTCCCGCTTTGGTTCTATGACTGGTGGGAAACTCATGGATCACAGACAGAACTGTTGCCCTCAAAGGCATTAGAAGGATTCAATTATTGGAAAACTTATTCAACTATGCCACAATATGTTAGAGAAGTTCAATGGTATGTAGCAATGACGGTTCCATGCATGGATTTGGTGTTGGAACTTTCAGATTCAACAAATAAAAGCTGAACCAATGCCAATGTCACTCATAAGACAATTTCAAATGTAAGTGGTGGGAGAAATACGACACATCATTATGTTGTCCAAAAGCAGTCAATACTGTTTTGGCAACTGGTCATAGACAATGGATAGATTGCAAGTCAATTAGTCATAGACAATTAAACCTATTAATAGAGCATTAGAATTTGGAGAAAAATTTTGAGTTCAGTACATCCACCTTTATTAAATATAAAAATTCAAACCACTTCAGGAAAAATAGTGGCAACACCATTTAGAGAATCTAGAACTGAAAAAGGTCCAGCTGAAATTGAAGATATCAAAAAAGTTAATCAACAATTAAATTATTCTAATCAAATCTTATCAACAATAGCACACCAAGTAGATTTAGTTTCAACAAAAATAGATACAATCCCTAGAGACAATAATAATCCTTTTAAAAGTAATAATTTAAAATTTCCAAATGAAATTTCTAAACCTCATTTTCAAATAAAAGATGTATTTGAAAACATTCAACTTCCAAATCATGAGCAAGATACTTTGCAAAAGATATTAAATAAATTAGAAGAGAATAAACCTAGTACTAGTCATATTCAAAATATTCAACAAGTAATACCTCTAAAATAGTTAAACAAGAAGACGGAAGTATAGTAATACATTTTGATGAAATAAGATCAAATAAGTATGGAGCTAATACAAAGGCTATTTATCCACCTAGATATACGACCTCAGACATTCCAAGTTTAAGACGAACTTTTAGTCAACATGCTAACTTAGATAGTAATCCAGAACTATATTCAATTCCTATTTCGGGAAGTCAAAGAATTCATTATAAAGCACCATTACCAGAAATAATAGATACAGATTCATTAAAACAATCACCGACAATAACAGACATGAGACCAGATTACTTAAATGTAATTAATAATGATTATAAGCCAAATTATGAATATTTAGATAAAGAGTTTAATGATGATAAAAATATAAAGAAAAGACAATGGTATAATCAACTGAATAAAGAATTTCAATATATATTAACAAATAAATGTAAAGAAGAATTAATGATCAGAAAATTCAATTTTCCGTTCTTTTCATGGTTAGAATTTGAAGTTCAGGATATAAACAATCCAAAAGTTTATAGTACTGAAAGTATAAATGTTCAAACATCATTGTACAAAAAATGGAATATAGGAGGAGAAGTATTGAGTTCAGTACATCCACCTTTATTGACAATTATCTATTTTGTTAAAATAACAATTGACAAAATTCTTTAACTCCTTTATATTAAAATATGCAAAGAACTTCATTAACTACTAAATTTACTAAAACTCTCTTATAACACATGTTATCTCTGAAAATTATATGATTTACCTTTGAAATCTTGTGGCAATTTATTGTTCACCTTATTTCCAAAATTCTGCAAATGAGTAATAAAATAGTAGGAGATGAATTGTAAAGTGTTATGATTTTTAACACTCGAGATTATTCAAGAACAAAAAAGTAAGAATAAAGAATAAAATAAAATCAATTCAAACAAATTAAGCCTGCATCCATGGAATTGATAATAATAATCAAACCTTAGGAGATTACAAGAATTACTTGGTTTCTCTCAACCCCAAACGCTTAGAATAACTAGTCCATCTCATAATTTGTATACACCTTTATCCCTCTAGAAATCTCTCTCTAGAGCTCTTCTTAAAATTCTCTCTGAAAATCTTTACACTGAAAAAAATCCCTACTATAGCTCTATTTATAGGCACCAAATAGATACAAATATAAAAAGTATTTTTTTAAATGTTACCACCTAACTTTCTAATAGAATTACTTATTCCTAATTCTTTATTAGATTAGGTAACAAGATACAACTCCAAATTAGGAAATCATGAAACTTTCCAAAATCCAATTTGAAAACAAGGCAAATCCTAACATAAAGTTTTTTAGTGAAAACATCAAAATTTGAGAGTACATTAGTAGGCTAATTTGCCTTCAAAACATATTCAAAGTCACACTCTAGATTTTTTTGTCTTGCTAAAACGTTCAATATATTCTCTAAATTTTTCATATTATTAAAATCTCGAATGCTTTTACTTAGTCCTCACTACTCTCATTTGTAGCTTATTTTCTTTAGAAAAATCACTCTCTTGTTTTTTTTCTCTTTTCTCATTGATTTTTCTTTTGACTCTCTGATTGTTACATATCTTTTCTCACTCTCTAAATTTTTTTTCACACACTGCCAAACCAACTCCTTCAGAAGTTCATTAAAAGCACGATTGTTTACCATAATAACTTCTTTGATATCTCCAACTTGGTTTTTTTTAACGAACAGACCTTAATATATTTAAGTATAAAAGACGGCACTGGACATACCCACGCATACAGTTACAAAGTGCTGGAAAATTGGAGAAAGCCTCCATTACATAAAGACCTAGGAATATGTGTAAAGGAGGAGAGAAAAGCTTTATTTTCGACAAAAACCGAGAATAAAGCCTTTCTATCTTCCTAGCTAAAATTGGAATTCACAGAGAATAAATGTGGAGTACTTCCTCCATTTACAACAAAATTTTACAGCGAAAACTCCCTTTAATGGAAGTAGCAAAAAAGAGAAAAGTTTGTGTCCAAATTCAGCACCATTCCACAATAGTTAATTCAATACAGCTTTCATACTCCCAATCAGGAATGCAGGCAATTGTCATAACTAGGACTCACACTATAGCAGTGTGCAAGAGTGCAACTTCCACACATAGACTACTTAAGGCACTATGAGTCCAGGCCAGCAATCAATGTGCGACCAAAATGGAGTCCAGCATCACACGGCTCCCCATTCCAGCAGCAGCAATCATCTCAACAGTTTACAAATAAGGCATCAACACTGGTCTGGATTCCCATTCTCTGTGCAAGCCAAGAAATCAATAGCATATCTTTTCAGTTCGCATGATCATGATCACCAATCCAACATCTCAACAAATAATCAGGGACCATGATATAACTAAATTTAAGGTTCAAAGCAAAATCACATTAATGTCCATCATTTGAATATCAAGCCATAACTAAGAGCCGATTCAATCATTCAAAATGGAGCAGCTGCTTATTATCAAAACAAAACCATGACAATCCCAACCATTCCGTTCCACTCGATTGTTCTTCCACTACTAGGGATAGCGCAAAGCAATCTCACCAAAACATGTACCACCCATCAAGCTCAAGTTATACGGCATATAAGGATTCAGCAAAATCAGCAAATTATCATAGACATAGCACTGGCCAAGCTGATCTAGCATCAGTAATCAGGGGCCATAACAAGATGATAAGCAAGCTTACCTAGAGTACCGCTTTCTCCCTTCGGAGTAGCAGATGAAAGGATTTCGTTCCCTTAGCTTTCTCCCTGAGAATACTTTGGCTTTAGGACTGACAAGCCCTTCCACGTGCTTCGTTCGCTTGGGCAGCTTATGGGATTTTTCCGTTTTACCTAAGAACTTGTCAAAAACGTCTTCCGATTCCTCCTCATAACTGTTCTCTGTCCATGTATCCAACCCCTCATCCCCTGATTTCCGATTGAATAGGAAGGGCATCTAACGCCTCTAGGTCTGATGAGGAGTGAACTCTTTGTATTGACGAAAAGGCTCTATTTTTCCAAATTAGAGTAGGGATGGCCTGTAAGATAGCTAAGTCTGATGAAGGTCAAGGTTTTTCCATTGACGAAGATTCTTCTACCTCCCAATTTACCCTCCCAGTGATGTCCTGAACATTCGGTGATCTATTGTGTTGTTTGTTGTCCACTGTATCTGGGAATAAGATATCAACTGCCAGGGACGCGGACTCTACTGCTTTCTGTGCATCGTGATTCCTTTCTTGCCTATCGATGAGTCCCGATGAGCTTAGCTCCGTAGAAGAAGGCCCTGATGTAGCTGCCACTGTTTGTACTTCAATAACTTGGGTCGTATCCTCATGACTAGGAACTGAAGTGTCAGGCATAGCCACCTGTTCTTCAATAACTTGGGTCGTATCCTCATGACTAGGAACTACTTCCTGACCTTGCTTTTGATTTTGGGACTTGTCGTCCTCAATGATGACCTTTGTACCAACCTTTTTAACTCCCTGATCCAAGAAACCATCATCTTTCTCTGTTTGGAGAGCCTTTTCTTTGTCAACATCTTTCTTCTTTGGAACCCAGACTTTGGTTGGGAGCTTTCTATTGCAGTTTGAATGAGTGTGTCGAAACTTTGAACAAGAAGAACAGTACTCCGGTAGGTCTTCATAAAGAATTTGTTGCCATCTCCCCTTATCCTTAGTTCCAATCCACAAACAGTGAGGAAGGGGCTTGAGAACATCGATAGCAATGCATAGCCGGGCCTCGCTAGGACGAAGCACTTTCTCCATTGCAGCCGTTGCCAGATCAAGCTTAAGAGGATCACCAATCGCCGAGCCGAGGGTGAATAATGTCTCCTTATTACATAAGTGTACCGGGAGCAAAGGAAATGGTCCATACAGGGGCAATATCTCCAACTTGGTTAATAGATTTTTTCTCAAACTTTTCAAGTGAATGACACATTGAGACAGTTTTGGCAATATTCATTAGTTGAGGAACCTTCTTCCAATAATCCTTTTCGCTTTGTAACTTGTGATTTTAGCCAAATATTTGGAATCTGATGTGTACTTTTTAGTTGGTGTTGGTCTATCATTACTGATAAAGTTTTGGAAAGCTCTTCATATTTCTTTTGACAATTTCAACTTCAACTTTATTGGTCATTCTTTTAATAGGACTCATATTTAATTCATGCAACAAAAAAAATAATGGCAAACTAAATTGTATATGACCTCACTACTCTTCTAGTTTTTGCTCTTAAACTCTTAAAAGATTCACTTAATGAATAGTAATCACTCCATTCATTTTTTTAAGGGTAGTATCTTATAAAATGAATTCATACATAAGATCTACATGCACTCATATTTTTTTTTGCGTATCATTTTATCAAAATTCGTGTATCAATTTTATGTTGAAAAAAAATTGCGTATGAATTTAATGTTGAAGAGTATCAGTACAATATAAAATTTGAATATCAATTTTAATTTGAAGAGTATCAATCCAATATAAAATTTGCGTATCAATTTTATCTTGAATAAAATTTGTGTATCAATTTTATGTCAATGAAGTATCAAAATTCACGTATCAATTTTATGTTGAATAAAATTTGGATGTCAATTTTATGTTGAAAAGTTTCAATCCAATACAAAAATCGCGTATTAATTTTATATTGAATAAAATTGGCGTATCAATTTTATGTTGAAGAGTATCAATCAAATAAAAAAATTCACATATCAATTTTATATTGAATAAAATTTGCGTATCCATTTTATATTGAAGAGTATCATTCCAATCATCTATAATAAAGTATCAAAATTTGCTTATCAATTTTATGTTGAATAAAATTCACGTATCAATTTTATGTTGAAGAGTATCAATCTAATATTTTTAAAATGATGTATGAAAATTTACATATCAATTTTATGTTGAAGAGTATAAAAAAAGGAGGAAGTATATGAACGTGCATGTGAGCACACATCATTAACTATCCATTTCACATATGAATCATGTTTCATATATAAAGTTGTTTCATATAAGTTTTTACGTTTCTTTTGTGAGCTCTTTATGTAAGATGCACACAAGTTTAAATAATAACCAAAGTAGAGTAGTAATGTCCTAAGGATTGTACACAACTTTTTTCAAGGAGGAAAGTAATTAAAAAAAGAAATTGATAAAAAAATTAAACACTAGAAACTTCTTAAAATAACAAGGAAAAAGGAAAGTAAATGCTAATCAAATTAGGATATACTGAAAGGAAATCCTAAACAAAATTGGAATTGAATAGCAAGTTCTATAAATTCAGAATATAACAAGAAAAAAACAAACTACAAAATTCAGCAAAATAAAGAATTCAAAGCAAGAAAGGACCATGAATATAATAAGAATTCTTTTAATAAAATTCTTCAATTGCTTTTATATGGTAAATTGTAAATCATAAATTTTGAAATTTAATCATGTTTTTTGCAATTTTACTTAAGTACGAATTACAATTAAATACAAGAAACAAATTCAAAAAGCATAATTAGGGAGTAAAGAAAAAAAAAAAAGATTCAACTTTCCTAAACTTTAGGAGAAATTTTAGGATTTAACTCAGAAATTAGGAATTTGGAGAATTTTTTGAATTCGACACTTAAGGTAATCTCCAATTTAATACTAAAACACTAAATTGATGCACAATTTTCACCAAATGTCTCCAATGATACACTATTTTTCACATGAAACTGTCATGCCTTTATGAGTCATAATTCATGCCTTCAACTCAAGGTGGAGCACGCCTCTATTATTGTATTGTCAAATTACTTCTTATTATTGTTTGTAGCTTAGTTACTTAGTTCAATGGAGTTAATTAGTAGCTAATTTGAGTATTAAAGCAAATCCCGTTGAATTGTAGGGGTTATGCAATTGATAAAATGTATAATTCATTCCAAATCTTTCTCTCTCTGTAAATCAAGATTCTTTATTCTTCTTCTTCCTCGTAAAATCCTTAAAAATGTCGAGTTTAATATTGACAAATGGTATCAGAGCACTAAATCCTTTACCTGAATCTTTTTCGTTTCGTCTCTGATTCTTGCCCTTCCTTATCAATGTCTCTCTCTTTCTTTTATTAATCCTTCCGTTCTTCTCTAATCTTTTTGGTATTTTTCTCTATTTTTCTCTCAAACAATTTCTTTTCTCTTTCTTACATCTGCTAACTCTTTCCATTTTAATTCTGAATTCTAAATTCCTTATTCTGAATACACGCTTCTTAACATAAATTATGAGAAGCATAGTGCATATATGAGCCGATTTTATGCTATCATGATAGTATTGAAATCAAATTTGATAGTTTGGTAATGATGCTATCAGAGAACTTTATGTTGGAGAATGTTGGAGAAATTGAAAACAATCCTTTCAAAAATCAAGAGATTAGAATTCCTAAGGTGATGACAACCACCTGTGATTCACAAAGTGATTTGGATGGTGGAAGAGCAGTTAAACAAGTTGAAGAACATCTGTTTGATACAAGTTGTCAGTGGTAAAATTTTAACAATGAGAAACTCTTCAAGAATTTTGTGGAGTCAATCAGGACGGGTGATTTAGAAATGGTTGAAGTGGTGATAGCAATCCATCCATGTCCATGCCAAAGCCGACTTCAAGTGTTCATCCATTGACAAACCTTGATGGTCCAATGACAAGATCAAGGAGCAAGAAGATGAAGGAGGCGTTGCAAGCATTATTGATAACTCATTGTGAAGAATTGGACATCTTTGAAGAGCATTATGATCCGGTCCAAGCATCTTCCACCAATGGAGCTTTATAGAATATATCTTCTCTCACAATCCATGAAGAGATGGATCAATCACAATGAAGTCCAATGAAGGCGTGTTTGGGTTTCATAAATGGATCACGCCATTAAACCCTAATTTATTATTGTTTTATTTTATGATATTTTAAGCCCAATTAGACGTTTTAATTTATAAATAATGGCTTGGAATTTCGAAATTAACTTAAGGTTACTTGGCCCAATTATCTTGCATGATAATGGCAAGTAAAAGTTTAGGAAACAAAGAAGTCAAATTGAGTTTTGCTACTTGGCAAAACGTGAGTCACAAATCCTTTTTGGAAAAGGATTTTGTTTGTTAGTTGTTAGTTTCCAATTCCACTTTGGAAAGTTAGCTAGCTTAAGAATCAAGTTGTAATTTACTTAAGCTAGGTTTTTACAAGGCATTGGCCGAAATTTGCCTCTATATAAGGCCATCATTGTAAACGTTTTTTTTAATAAGATGAATTTTGTTGAATTTTAGCCTTGCCTAAAAATTGTCTTTCAGCCGTGAGAAGCTTTAAGAAAAACGTGAATCAATTCAATTAAGTTTAGTGAGTTTTCATAAGAACCTGTTGAACCTAGAAGCTAAGACCTTTATGTGAACTTACAAGTTCTTGATTCAAAGAACAAGCCAAACTGATTTGTTTAGCTTATGAATTTCATAAGTTGGCTGAATCTTTTTGATTCATACGTGGGGTTTGATTGCTTCATATCAAATCTTTTCGTGTCAATATCTTTATTTTCTTGTTTTGTCAATTCCGCACCATTGTTTCTTCTTGTTCTTGTTCGTGGAGTTTGGTAAGCAACGATCCAAAGCGGTGGTTTCGAGTGGTTCAAGGTGCTGCATCTTGATCATTTCATATCAATTGGTATCAGAGCTCAAGGTTGTCTTCCAAATTCAGGTTTTAAATTTCGGTTTTTGAGTCTTCTTGTTCTCGGGTTTTTTCTTGTTGCTTTGTGTTCTCGATTTTTGCTGCTGTTTTAGACGTCCTTTTGCTGCTGTTCTTGAGTCAATTTTCTGCAGTAAATTGTGTCTTAATTCAGTCCTTAATTCGTCATAATTCTGTCCATAAAATCGCATGCAAATCTGCCCTAAAAATCTGCCCAAAATCGATAAACATTGCTTTAGCGTTTTTGCGATTTTAGTGTTGTTTTGTCTGCTGTTTTCTTTTGATCCTTGCTGCTGTCCTTTGTGTCTTCTTTCTGCAGTTAATTGTGTCTTAATTCTGCTCTAATTTCGTCTTAAAAGTGTCAAGCAAATCGCATAAAAAAAATTGTTGCTCAAATCTCCCAAATCGGTTTCATCTTGCTTTTGCGTTTTGACGGATTTGTGTTGTTTCTTGCTGAAATTCTTGTTGCGTTTTGTTACAGTTCTTGGTGTCTTTAATTCTGCACTTTTTCTTGTCTTCATAGTGTTGAATTCTTGTGTTTCATTGGCTGTCCACACGTCAACTTGTTAGGGGTTTTTGAAGTCAAGAATTAGGGTTTCTTACAAACCCTAGTTTTGGTCAAGTTTGCATAACTTTCTTGTTTCTTATCCAATTCTTGATCTTTCTTTGTGTTAGTTTCTTTGTTTCATTCTTGTCATAGTGTGTTTTGATCAAACTTTTATCACACTTGAAAAAGATAAGTTCTTGAACACTTTCTTGAACTTCTTGATTTTCTTGAAAATTCAAAAGTGTCAAAATTTGAATCTAAAGCTATATTCTTGATCTTCTTGATAAATCTTGAATATTTTGTGAAAGTGGCACATGCAATTCATAATTCTTGGTGAGATATTAAAGTTTGAAAATTTTAAGGTTTTTAAGGTTAAGACAAAAGACACAACATCCTTAAACTCTAATCCTAGGTTGTTGTCTTCAAACCTTAAAAGTTTGTTTGTACTAGGTTCTTGTCCGAACCTTAATTGTTTTTGTTTGTCCAAGGTTTTGTCCAAACCTTAAAAGTTTGTTTTTTCGCTTTGTTGTCCGAACAAAAAAAAAAAAAAAAAGAGGCCGTATAAAAAAAAAAAAGGCCAACTCAAAAAAAAAAAAAATAAAAATAAAAAGAAAAAGAACAAAAAATATATTAATTCGGACTTTGCATTTATTTATTTCTGTATTTATTTATTTATTTAATTTTAATTGAAGAACACATTGTTCTTGAGTTTGTTTCTTGAAAATCAACCTTGGATAAAAGTGCCATAACTTTCTCAATACAACTCGGAATTAAGTGATTCAAATTGTGTTTTCTTCGTCTTGAAGTCTACTTTCTGTTTCCTTAGTTTCTGAAGTTAAATCAAGTTATACCCACACGTATTATTTAAATACTCTTGACGTGATTTGTTAAAACTTCCTTGGTTTTACTTGTGAAAATTTGTTGGGTGGAATTAATTGGTTGAGTCTTGTTATTACAATTCATTGAACCAGTAAGTTCATAGTTTGAGAGTATTAGTCACGGTATCAACACAGAGAATAAAGCTGTTCATATTAAGAGAGGAGAGTACCTACTACCCCATATTGTGAGAACCCTTGAGGTATATTTTCTATATATTTCTGTGTTTTTACTAAACTTGCAGGTACAAATGGAGAGGGTGAAGAATCTAAATCACCCAAAGTAGTGGACCAAAGTTCACTAATGATGTCCTCTTTGACATGATCCGAAAACTCACACTCAAAGTTAATAGTATGTCTTCGCCACACCCAAGGGTTCTAAATCCCCGAAGAGTTGAGTTGATCTGACCAATGATTCTAGTATGAGAGGAAGAGGAGGATACGAGTTTCTTCTAAGAAAGGTGACAGGTCTAAGATTTCAATTGATTCTTTAAAGCTAACTATCCCTACTTCCATGGTAAAGCAGATCCCGAGGCTTATTTTTGATTGGGTTCGTGAGTTGAACACTTCTTTGAAGGCCCATGATTACCCCGAAAAGGAAAAGTATCGAATTGCTTTGTGCACCTTAAGATTATGCTAGTTTATGGTGGGAATGAAGTTATGAGGTCTAGACGTCAAGATGGTGAAAGCACCAATCAAGACTTGAGCCAAATGAAGATTCTTATGAGGAAAAAGTATGTCCCGTCTCATTACAACCGTGAGTTGAACAGAAATTGCACTCTTGTGCAAGGTAATAAATCGGTGAGGAGTATTACGATTTGAGATGGAAGCTTTGATGATCAAGGGTAATGTGCATGAAGATCCTGAATTCCAACTATAGAACGATTTTTGAGAGGTATGCATTCTGATTTAGCATATCATGTAGATTTACAAAGTTATGTTGACATTAATGAGCTTGTGCATAAGGCTATTAAGATTGAACAGGGCATATGAAGGGAAAAATAAGTTTTCACAACCGCCACCACCGATGGCAAAGAGATAAGAAGCCGAATGTGTCTCCTTCACTCCTTCAACAAAACGCGCCCAATTCACTTCCAATCACCATCAAGCGCACCATCTCTAATGTCTCAAAATCAGTTCCCAAAGTTGCTGATCCAACACCTAAATCGGCACACAACTTCTGGTCAAAGATTAAGAGATATTCGTTGTTATATAGTGTCAAGGTTTCCGGTCACATGCAATCAGATTTTCCAACTCGGAAATAAATGATGCTTCGTTCGTAATGGTGAAGTGGTAGTGAAGATGATAATGATGATGAATGTGCTGATATGCTGCACTAGAGGAGAAATATGTAAGTGATGAAAGTGAAGATGTGTGATGGTTCTTCTTATAAGGTTGGTGATTACTGTTTAGTCTCTCGTAGAGTACTTAATGCACATCCACTGTTGATGAAGATGTTGATCATCGTGAGAAAATATTTCATACACGTTGCATGTTTAAAACAAAATTTGCACTGTTATTATTGATAGTGCGTAGTTGTGCAAATGTGGCAAGTACTGTTATTTGTAATAAGCTGAATTTTGACTTGCATGAACATCCCAAACCATATAAACTTCAATGGTTAAATAATTCAGCCTGAATCTCGAGTAACCAAGCAAGTTAATTTAGAATTCACCATTGGTAGTTATGTTGTAAAGTTACATGTGATGTTGTTCCAATGGAAGCTAGTCATATATTGCTTGGAAGACCTTGGCAGTTTGATAGAGATGTTGTGATATCATGCCAAGAAGAACTTTTACCGATTTTTTCGCACCAAGGTAAAGTTTAATTTGAGAGCCTTAAGTCCTACTGAAGTTTTGTGAGATCAAGCTAAAAGTAGCTAAGGCTTTATGGGCAATGCGTGAGCAAAGGAGAAGAAGTTACAAAGAGAAGAACAATGTAACTAGCATAGGGCGAAACATTGTAACTAGAAATAGTGATAGTGATAACCGTGAGTTAGTTTGTTTCAAATCTTGTAATTATGCTTCTAAGAGTGAGGTTAAGAGAGCTATATTAGATAGGCAAGTAGTGTATTTACTTTTTCGCAAGGATGTACTTATCATTGATAGTGCTCACCTTGATTCTTTGCCTAGTATTGTTTCAGCTCTTTTACAGGAATATGATGATGTGTTTCCTGAGGATTTACCAAAGGGTTTACCACCTATTAGAGGTATTGAACATCAAATTGATTTCATACCTGGATCTCAAATTCCAAACCGTCCAGCTTATAGAGCAAACCCTGAAGAGACTGAGGAAATTCAACGTCAAGTGGACGAACTTATTGACCGAGGTATGGTTCAAGAATCTTATAGTCCATGTGCTGTTCCTGTTATTTTGGTTCCTAAGAAGGATGATTCATGGAGAATGTGCGTTGATTGTCGTGCCATAAATAAAATAACTATTAAGTATAGACATCCTATTCCTAGACTAGATGACATGCTTGATGAGTTATATGGTTCATGCATATTTTCTAAGATAGACCTAAAGAGTAGTTATTATCAAATTCGAATGAAAGAAGGTGATGAATGGAAAACTGCTTTTAAGACAAAGTTTGGTTTGTATGAATGGTTAGTCATGCCTTTTGGTTTAACCAATGCACCCAGTACTTTTATGAGATTAATGAATCAAGTTTTTCGTCACTTCATTGGAAAATTTGTTGTGGTCTATTTTGATGATATCCTTGTATATAGTAAATCACTTGTTGAGCATGTTGATCATTTAAGACAAGTGTTTGCTGTTTTACGTGAGAACAAATTATATGCTAACCTTAAAAAGTGTTCTTTTTGTATGGAATCAATTATCTTTTTAGGTTATGTTGTTAGTTCTCAAGGCATATCTGTTGATGAGTCAAAGGTTAAAGCAATTCAATGTTGGTCTCGACCTACATGTGCTAGTGATGTTAGAAGCTTTCATGGATTGGCAAGTTTTTATAGGAGGTTTATTAAAGATTTTAGTACTATAGCAGCTCCTCTAAATGAACTTGTTAAGAAAAATGTTGTTTTTGAATGGAAGGAGGAACATGAAAATGCTTTTAACAAGTTGAAGTATTTGTTGACTCATGCGCCTTTACTTGTTTTGCCCAATTTTAGTAAAGCTTTTGAGATACACTGTGATGCCTCCGGAATAGGTATTGGTGCTGTTTTGATACAGGAATCAAGACCGGTGGCCTATTTTAGTGAAAAGCTCAATGGGGCGCAATTGAAGTATGCAACTTATGACAAGGAGTTGTATGCGTTGGTAAGGTCATTACAGGTTTGGCAACATTATCTATGGCCTAAAGAGTTTATAATTCATTCTGATCATGAAAGCCTTAAATTTCTGAAATCTCAAGGAAAATTGAATAAGAGGCATGCTAAATGGTTAGAGTTTATTGAAACTTTTCCTTATGTGATTAAGTATAAATCTGGTAATGAAAATGTTGTAGCTGATGCATTATCTAGGAGACATTCGTTATTCACCTATATGCATGCTAAGTTACTTGGTTTTGATTTGATCAAGGATTTATACAAAGATGATGTTGATTTCAAAAATGTAATTGATTCTTGTGTTGTAAAGCCGAATGGAGAATTTTATATGTATGATGGATTCTTGTTTAAAAAGGATAAATTGTGCATACCCTCATGTTCCATTCGTGAATTACTTGTTAAGGAAACCCATGGGGGAGGGTTAATGGGGCATTTTGGTATTGCCAAGACTTTTGCTGTTTTGAATGAACACTTTTTCTGGCCTAACATGATTAAAAATGTTAAAAGTGTTTGTGAAAGATGCATTGTATGTAAACAAGCAAAGTCGAAAATTATGCCTCATGGATTGTATACACCTTTGCCTGTTCCTAGTCATCCTTGGGTTGATATATCTATGGATTTTGTACTTGGATTGCCTAGATCACGCACTGGTAATGATAGCATTTTTGTGGTAGTTGATAGATTTAGTAAGATGGCACATTTCATTGCATGTTCTAAGTCTAATGATGCTACAAAGGTTGCTGATTTGTTCTTTAAGGAAGTTGTAAGGTTGCATGGAATTCCTAAGAGTATTGTTAGTGATAGAGATGTCAAGTTTTTATCTCACTTTTGGAGAACTCTTTGGAATAAGTTAGGCACTAAGTTATTATTTT
Source organism: Ophiorrhiza pumila (assembly GCA_016586305.1). Lineage (NCBI taxonomy): Eukaryota > Viridiplantae > Streptophyta > Magnoliopsida > Gentianales > Rubiaceae > Ophiorrhiza > Ophiorrhiza pumila. The sequence goes on along the minus strand of BLIW01000005.1, from coordinate 10,116,218 downwards.
CTACTGTTGCACATCCCCAAACTGATGGGCAAACTGAGGTAGTAAATCGTACATTGTCTACTTTACTTCGTGCTATTATTCAGAAAAACTTAAAGAATTGGGAAGGTTGTTTGCCGCATATTGAATTTGCTTATAATAGAACTGTTCATAGTTCCACTAACTGTTCGCCTTTTGAAATAGTTTATGGATTCAATCCTTTAACTCCTCTTGATATTTTGCCTTTGCCTATTAATGAGTTTGTTAATGTTGAAGGTCAAAAGAAAGCAGATTTTATTAAGGAGTTACATAAGAAAGTAAGGCATAATATTCAAAGGCGTAATGAGCAATATGCCAAACAAGCTAATAAAGGTCGGAAAAAAGTGATATTTGAACCTGGTGATTGGGTTTGGATTCACTTAAGGAATGAGAGGTTTCCCGACAAAAGGAAATCTAAGCTTCATCCACGAGGAGATGGTCTTTTTCGTGTTTTGGAGAGGATTGGAGATAATGCTTACAAGATAGAGCTTCCTAGTGCCTATGGCAATGTCTCATCTACATTTAATGTTACTGACTTATCTTTGTTTGATGTAGGTGATTCGAGGACGAATCCTTTCGAGGAGGAAGGGAATGATAGCAATCCATCCATGTCCATGCCAAAGCCGACTTCAAGTGTTCATCCATTGACAAACCTTGATGGTCCAATGACAAGATCAAGGAGCAAGAAGATGAAGGAGGCGTTGCAAGCATTATTGATAACTCATTGTGAAGAATTGGACATCTTTGAAGAGCATTATGATCCGGTCCAAGCATCTTCCACCAATGGAGCTTTATGGAATATATCTTCTCTCACAATCCATGAAGAGATGGATCAATCACAATGAAGTCCAATGAAGGCGTGTTTGGGTTTCATAAATGGATCACGCCATTAAACCCTAATTTATTATTGTTTTATTTTATGATATTTTAAGCCCAATTAGATGTTTTAATTTATTAAATAATGGGCTTGGAATTTCGAAATTAATTAAGGTTACTTGGCCCAATTATCTTGCATGATAATGGCAAGTAAAAGTTTAGGAAACAAAGAAGTCAAATTGAGTTTTGCTACTTGGCAAAATCGTGAGTGACAAATCCTTTTTGGAAAAGGATTTAGTTTGTTAGTTGTTAATTTCCAATTCCACTTTGGAAAGTTAGCTAGCTTAGAAGTCAAGTTGTAATTTACTTAAGCTAGGGTTTTTACAAGGCATGGCCGAAATTTGCTTCTATATAAGGCCATCATTGTAAACGTTTTTTTTAATAAGATGAATTTTGTTGAATTTAGCCTTGCTAAAAATTGTCTTTCAGCCGTGAGAAGCTTTAAGAAAAACGTGAATCAATTCAATTAAGTTTAGTTGAGTTTTCATAAGAACCGTGAACCTAGAAGCTAAGACCTTTATGTGAACTTACAAGTTCTTGATTCAAAGAACAAGCCAAACTGATTTGTTTAGCTTATGAATTTTCATAAGTTGGATGAATCTTTTTTATTCATACGTGGAGGTTTGATTGCTTCATATCAAATCTTTTCGTGTCAATATCTTTATTTTCTTGTTTTGTCAATTCCGCACCATTGTTTCTTCTTGTTCTTGTTCGTGGAGTTTGGTAAGCAACGATCCAAAGGAGGTGGTTTCGAGTGGTTCAAGGTGCTGCATCTTGATCATTCATATCAAGTGGATTTCAAGGGATTCGAAGGTTCTATGAGTTTCAAGGAACAAGACATTGACACAATACCAACCTTGTCCAGTATTGAAGAGCTTACTATCAATTTTAAGAGGAGAAAATCTTTGGATGATGATGAGTCACCAGTGATAAGCATTAGAAAGTGCTAAACATTGAGAAAGGTAATCTTCCTGATCTAAATGAGAATTTTGAGACTTCTAATTATGAAGGTGTTAAATTTGTTCCTCTAAATGATGAAAATGTGGAGTTATGAAATTTATCTAGAAATGTTATGGTTTGTGAGGATATTTCAAAAAAAAAGGAACATTTATGGCTTCAATTCAGAAATTGTCAAAACTTCTAAATTTTTGGATTATTCGTAATCTTGATTTTCAGTCAATCGTACTCTCGGATATCAGTTTAAAATTTGCAATTATTTTTTATGATTGTGGTGGTAAACAACACATTCTTTGTTTTCATTAAAGAGGTATCGCATGTCTATTTTAATAGTGAGTTTTATGATTTTGAGAATTATGGGTTAATCAAAGATTTTGAAGCATGGGCGTGGGATGAAATTACTACCCAAACAACCAAGAATATTGATAAATCTTGGGAAGAAATGGTTACTGGATTTAGAGGAGGTACTATTCTTAGAGGAATACCGGTTGAAAATATACAAGGAAAACTGTTAGGATCATTATTTTTCTTTGTAAGTATTGCATGTCTACGAACCATTTGGTGTGGATATCTTTTAGAGGTAAAAGTTTGTATTTTAGAATACCTTGTCAAGAATTTAGAAATAGTTGAGAGTGTTTTATTACAAGAATTGATTGTTGAAGATACTGCTGTTCACATTGACCAAACTGGACTTGGTTCTCTCTGTTGGTTTTGTACAAAAGCCAATTTAATTCTAAGATTATTATTTATATTTATTGCCAAGTGATTAGGAACCTAAAGGGTCACACACAATAGAATTACTTCTTGGGTTAAAATGATTTACATAATTATATTATAATTATGGCACCTATTATACTCTTGTTCACTTTTGGAAAGTGAATAGAGTTTGGTAATAACTCGTTTCTTGTTTAACAAGGCAACATTTTGGAAGGCTGTATTATTATATATAGATGCGTAATGTTAGGTCAAAGACAACACAACTCTCTCAAGAAGAAATCACGTAAATAAGAAAAAGAGTTTTTCTTATTAGATTTCTAAGGTGTTTTTTAGAGGGATCTAGCTTATTAACCTAATGTTAAAATCAATCCTTTGAGGATCCCGAAAGTAGTTCGTGTGGATTACCGTTAGAGGCCGGACACTTGTGCGGCTTGTTGATCGATTAAACCTCGCTCAAGGATTTCGCTAGCATCTCTCGAGGTATATTTTGTATAGATTATCATTAAAGGTCCTATGGAAATCAATTATAATATAATTGTTATATTTTCCGCTGCGTTGTTACTATGTTGATTTCCTAACAGTGGTATCAGAGCCTAATTTGATTTATCTATACATAATATACCATGTCATGAATGATAAATTGTTTATGTATGTATATTTGATTTAATTGATGGGTTTGAGAATTGTTATTTTGAAAAATTCGTTTTCAAAATTGGAGGGGTTAAAATATGTGATTTTTATTTAAAATAGTTTTGAATCAAAAAAAAAGGGGGCCAAAGCCGGATCAGATCCGGCAACCCAACAAGGCAAGATGTGATCTTGTTTTGCCGACGTGGAAGTCACCTACAAAAGGCTGATCAGAGTAGCAAGAAGTTTTTTTTTTCTTCTTTCGTTTTGATTGAAGAGGATGATGACGTCAGATGACGTCATCATCAATTAAAAATTATAAAAGTAAACAGATATGTCTGATGCGTTTTTTAAACACGCCTGGTGACAAAGAAAATTATTTTTTCTTTCATTCTGTTTTGACCCCAAAGATTTGCTTCTTTTCTGATAAGTTGGCCCTCTAATTTTGCAAATTATATTTTGACCCACATAGTATCAAATAATTCAATTAAATGATTTTTAATATAATTAGAAATAATATACATATAGATTCATGGCAGAAAAAAATTATATATTCATTTAATGTGATTATTTGAATAATATGATATATGTAATTTATATTTGATATAAATTTATTTTATATTCATTTAATGTGATTATTTGAATAATATGACATATATAATTTATATTTGATATAAATTTATTTTATATTCATTTAATGTGATTAATTGAATATGACGACATGTAATTTATATTTGATATGAATCTATCATTTAATATGATTATTTGAATAACATGTCATATACAATTTATATTTGATATAAATTTATTATATATTCATTTAATATGATTATTTGAATAACATGTGTCATATATAATTTATATTTGATATAAATTTATTGTATATTCATTTAATATGATTATTTGAGTAACATGTGTCATATATGATTTATATGTGATATAAATTTATTGTATATTCATTTAATATGATTATTTGAATAACATGTGTCATATGTGAATTATATTTGATATAAATATAAATATATTAAATATTCATTTAATGTGATTATTTGAATAACATGTCATATGTGATTTATATTTGATAAAATAATATATTTATTTAATTGCATATTGTATGTTCAATTAATCAAATAATTTTCACATATGATATGTATGTATGATGAGACCTTAAATTAATCCCTTAATTAAATATTAAATCATAATTAGTTGCCTTCCATTATTATAGTTTAAACAAATTTTTATTAGAGCAATCTCAAGGTTGTTTTACTTTAAATACGTTTATGCTATGAGATAAGATCTCTGAATAATGGGTTTGATTTAACAAAGACTTTTGACTTGTTGAGCTACCTCAAGGTCAAAATGTATTTGAGGCAAAGAGTTAGGGGACATATGAGATAATGTGTATCAAGAGTTGATGACCTAACTATCTAAGAGTTACAATTTGTTGTAATTGGTAGATGTTACCTACTTGTTGAGATTATTTTGACTTGTTGAGCTACCTCAAGGTTAAAAATAATTAAAATGAGATCTTAGCCCCTAAGAATTTTGTGAAATTCTCGAATCAATTTAAGGGATATTGATTTGAATAAAATAGTGGGAGCAAAATAAAAAATTTTCATAAGTCCATATTTATTTTATTTTGGTTTTGCTTATTGCATAAATATGAAATATTTTTTATCTTTATTTCTGTTGTAGAAAATTATCTATAATATATTGTTTGACAATATATTAATTGCTCAAATTTTATGGATTGAATTTTTACAACCTAAAAATTGTTTTTAGGTATGAGAAGTTATTTTATGTCCTTAAAATCTTTTTCTTGATGATGATATTGATTAAGTAATCAAAGATACATGTCAAAAACATAAAGATGATTTTGATAATGTATATTGTCTTATGCTAAAAACCATTTATGAATCTTAATTACAATAGTTGTATATGAACATGTACGCTTTTACATTATTTCATTAGATGAAATAATTGTATGATATAAGATTTAAAATTGAAGATATATGATATCTCTCTTACGAACTTATTTAGAGCAAAATGGCAAATAATCTTTAGTATCATCTAATGTACTAAAGGTGATTAGTCTCATTGAAAAATTAGATTTTTTAATTTTTGTTATGAACAAAGTTGAGATCTAAATATTTTCTTGAATTGCTCAATAAGACAACAAATGATTCAATCAAGAAGAAAAAGGAAATTGTGTTAATAGTTGAGTTTCGCAAGAAAGTGAAATTAGACCCTGATTTTAAGAAAATCAATAAAAGGGCGCTCAAACTTAACACAAAATAATAAGGACAAAAGTTTAAATGGTATTAAATTCTACTATGGTCTATTAAGATAGACATTAGAATTAGAATTAAAATGTTCATCGAGATTTTGAAGTAGAAGAAACTTGGTGAGGTTTCTACTTCAAATATGTTTATGATTGAAATAAATGTTTCTGCTTATAAATAAAATCTTGGGTATTAGATACCAGATTTGGATCTCATATTTACATAAATATGCAAGATTTAAGGATAAGTAGAAAGTTGAGTAAATAAAATATATTCTTATATGTGGTAATTGAATGTGACAAAAGTTGTTACATTAACCATAGGAATATAGAGTTGTCTTTATTCAGAAGATTAATCCTTAATATAAAGGATTGTTATTATCAGTAGTTACTAAAATATTATTTCTATTTCATGTTTGACATGAATAGATTTACAATAATTCAAAAGAATAAATGTTGTTATTTTTATTGTGAAAATATTTTAAGGTGCTGGTTAATTAAATAACGAACTTTATATATTTGAGTTGGATAATCTTCTTTTCAAACATAAACACAAAGAAACAAAAATTGATAATTTTATCTCTAACACTGTAGATGTAGTTATATATAAATGAGAAAAGCATAGCCAAATTGCATGAAAATGTTTATTTGGAATCACTTGATTATGAATCATTTGATAAATGTGAATCTTATTTATTAGAAAATAACTAATTTACCTTTTACTTAAAAAGGTGAAAGATCTACTGAATTACTAAGTCTAATACATATTAATGTATGTAGACCTATGTTAATTGTAATTAGAAAAAGTTTTTCATACTTCAAATGATTATATTAAATATAGTCATATATGTACATATTGAAGTATATAACTAAATTCCTTGAAGAGTTCAAAGAATACAAAATTGAAGTTGAAAAACAACTTGATAAAAGTATTAGAATATTTCGATTAGATCGAAATAGAGAATACTTGAGTCAAGAATTTATAATTATCTTAATAAAATGAACTTGTTTCTTTATTAAAGTAATAATCGATTTTTTCGATTAATGATGAGCTATACAATTCTCTCAAAATTGTTTTGAGAATATACCATAAATATTGCATTTGATCTTTTAAAGTATATTCCATTTAAACCTATCGGTTTTACCTCATATGAGATATGGTATTGGTAATACCCAAAATGTTTGGGAGTGTCTTATATTTTATAAAAGGTAAAATCTGATAAGTTTGATACAAAATTTTCATATATACTATTTTGTGGAATGTCCAAAAGGAAGTTTTGGATATTATTTCTATGATCCCAATGAGAACAAAATATTTGTTTCAAAATATGTGATGTTTCTAGAAGGATAGTCTATTCTAGAAAAGGCAAGTGGGAGCATAGAACTTGATGAAGTTCTTAAACCATAATTTAGTAATGAAAAGAAAATTGAATTAGAGCTTGTACCTCATGGAGATGCGGTAGGACATGAAGTTCTCAATACACAAGTAAATTGTATGTTTAGTAGGATAAATCATCCACATGGGGTGATGTGTTTATCATTAAGAATGATAAACCTACTATCTACAAAGAAATCTTATTTGATAAGAAATGTAAAAGTGGTTTTGAACCATAAAATTTAAAATGGATTCCATGTATGACAACAAGGTATAGACCTTAGTCGATGCACCTAAAGGGATAAAACCCATAAGGCACAAATAGGTCTTCAAAAGAAGATAAACATGGATGGTAATATTGTTACCTATAAAGCATGAATATTGGTCACTAAAGGTTACACAAAATCATAGTATTGACTACGATGAAACCTTTTCACCAATTACCGTGTTAAAATCCATTAAGATTTTACTTGTTATAATTTGCAAAGGGATTAGTATATGATACAATCTAAGGGGTTTTATTCAAAAATCCTAGCAAAGTATGCAAATTATAAAAGTTCATTTATGGACTAAAGCAAGCTTTTAAGAGTTCAAATATTTGTTTTGATAAGATAATCAAAAAGTTTGATTTAATAAAAAACAAATATGAATCTTGTGTATACAAAAGATTATTGGCAATATTATTGTATTTCTCATATTATATGTAGATGACATATTAATAATGAGAATTTACATAACTACTCTTAAATTAGTTAAGGTGTAATTGTTCAAAAACCTTCTCAATTAAAGATTTTTGGAGAAACAACTTATGTATTGGGAAAAGTCTATAGAGATAGATTTGATAAGTTGTTTGGTCATATACAGTCAATATATATATGTATATATATATTGATAAGATGTTAAAATGTTTAACATGCATGGATCAGTTTACAAGGTTTACATTCCTGTATTTGATAGGATTTATCTTAGGACATGTGTCCAAAGACTGATATTAAGAAATATAATATGCAAAATATTCTTAAGAAGTAAGATCATTTATGTATATTATATAAGACCAAATGTCTCCTATGCTATAAGTGTTATGAGCATATTTCAATCCAATTCCAGTGAAAGTCACTAGAAGTAATCAAGAATTTTCTTAAATACTTGAGAAGTATTAAGAACCTATTCTTGAATATTGAGTTAAATATTTGTGGATTCATAGATACTAGTTTTCAATCTTATAAAGATGATTGCAAGTATCAAGATGGATACGTATTTATCCTAAATATAAATGTTGTTATTTGAAAATGTTTCAAATAGATTATAACAACATATTCTACAATATAGATTAAGTATATAGTTGCTTGAGAAGTAGCTACAAGATTGTTTGGATGGAAATGGTTTCTTCAATAGTTGAGGAACTAAGGTCTCATCAATGATCCAAACATGTACTAAAATTTTATCATTTGATTAGAGTAATCACTGATAGAATTTAAGTAAAGATACAAGAGATTCCTGCAAAGGATAATATAATTATTCATTGACTAAACCATTATCCCAAAAGAAACATGATGGTCATGTTTATTCATTTGGTTTGAAGTACTGAATGATTGGTTTGAGTCATAATGGAAGAATGATTATGTAATTTTATGCAATAAAGATATGGCATATTTATCATTTTGTACCATATATATGTCGATATATATACAATATGATAAAGTCCTTAGATTAATATTCATTATTCTTAAATTTCCCTGGTCATAGTATTAACAATAATAAGGACGTTGTTAATGCGGATAGACTAGTATATATAGTGATATATAGGTGAATCATTGGAGAATGTGTTCACTGGAATGATCCGCTTAGAGATTTCCATATCGTTAACTATTTAAGTGCCAATGGTATAATCTCTATGTGACAGTAGTGTAAGCGATCCTTTGACTTGAGATCATAAGAGTATGTTTAGTGTGGATGTTATGTTTTGACTCTATTTGTCCATAACCGTAACAGGATATGCGAGCGGTAGATGTTGGATATAACAAGAAGCATGGATTGATAGTTTATGATCGATATAGGATTCACCACTCCTAATAGTGGGAGAGTATATTCCTTTCTGGCGCCACTTGTTGAAGTTCAACACAAAGTGCACATATTTAGTAAGTAAATTTGGAAAAGTTCTAAATTTATTTACAAGGAGTTGAATTTTGGTACAAGAAAGAAATATAATTAGTACAATAAAGAGTTGGTACTTAAACTTTACTCTTGTACTAATTGGAATATAGGATGGTGAAAGGATGATAATTACATGGTAACTGGTTCATGGATAGGTGAAGTCGATCAATTGACTTTTTCTAACTCTTGGGTGGTCATGATGTCTTGGCTAGAGGCCGCTCTTGATCTATGAACATAAATGAATTAATTGTTGAATTAATGATAAATTAAAGTTGTTTAATTTATCTTATCTTAGAAGCTCCGTGACTAAATTGTCTTTAGTCCAAGTGGGAGTTTGTTGGTTTTGTACAAAAGCCAATTTAATTCTAAGATTATTATTTATATTTATTGCCAAGTGATTAGGAACCTAAAGGGTCACACACAATAGAATTACTTCTTGGGTTAAAATGATTTACATAATTATATTATAATTATGGCATCTATTATACTCTTGTTCACTTTTGGAAAGTGAATAGAGTTTGGTAATAACTCGTTTCTTGTTTGACAAGGCAACCTTTTTGGAAGGCTGTATTATTATATATAGATGCGTAATGTTAGGTCAAAGACAACACAACTCTCTCAATAAGAAATCACGTAAATAAGAAAAAGAGTTTTTCTTATTAGATTTCTAAGGTGTTGTTTAGAGGGATCTAGCTTATTAACCTAATGTTAAAATCAATCCTTTGAGGATCCCGAAAGTAGTTCGTGTGGATTACCGTTAGAGGCCGGACACTTGTGCGGCTTGTTGATTGATTAAACCTCGCTCAAGGATTTCGCTAGCATCTCTCGAGGTATATTTTGTATAGATTATCATTAAAGGTCCTATGGAAATCAATTATAATATAATTGTTATATTTTCCGCTGCGTTGTTACTATGTTGATTTCCTAACGCTCTCTCACTATTCAAATCCATAGTTCAATCCTCTTGCTATCTAATGGCAAATTATTTGGTTGTTCACCATTATCACACTCATATAATTGCTTTTGAAGCATTTTTTTGAGTTGCCACTTATCTTGTTAGCTTTTCTTTTACTTTTTCTCAACTTACAGTTTTCAGAAGCTTAAATGGCATAGGACTTGCCATAGTCATACCAGATATTCAGTCCCTTATAGTTGGTTCAATTGATGACAGCAATCATGATATAATTTTTAGATGGCTAGCATTAACTTCAAGTTTTGGTTCCATAGTTGGTTGACTTTTGTCAACATTAATAGCTTCAATGTGATTGATAAGGATTCTTTGTTGGAGAATAAGTTTCTATCTAGTTGGGATTTTAATTGTTCTAGTCAGTGTTTTGATTGGCCTTTTTGCAAAGAATCTCCACTTTATTGACATCAATGAAGATGCGAATGAGTGTGCTCATCTTAAACCCTTTAACTTAGAGATTGAAGACCTAATCAAAAAAGCAAAAGCAGTTACAAGAATACCATCATCTATTCCTTTCTATATTGTACATATCCAAGGGATGAACGAGCATGAATACCTTGATTGAATCAGAGATGCAACAAATGGAAAGATATATACTTCTTTAGCAAGAGGAATCCACTTAACTTCATTTTTTCAGAATCTGATGACCTCCATACAAAGGAAATGAATATATATATTTATATATATATATATATATATATATAAATATTGTGATCATATACAAAATCAGTTTCTAAACTTCCATCCTTGAGGACAAGGATGTGATTAAGGAGGGGAGGATTGTCATGCCTTTATGAGTCATGATTCACGTCTTCAACTCAAGGTGGAGCACACATTTGTTATTGTATTGTCAAATTACTTCTTATTGTTGTTTGTAGCCTAGTTACTTAGTTCAATGGAGCCAATTAGTAGCTAAACTGAGTATTAAATCAAAGGGAAAATTTGGATTAAGGGCACGCTTCAAAGCCTTATTATTAAATAGGGCGTAACTTTAACCTATTTATTGTTAAGGGCATGAAAATACTTTAATTAGTTTATATAATTAGTAAAAGACTTTATTGTCCATGGATAAACTCAAACAACAAACAATAATTATCCAATTAAGTCACTTTTAATCATTTTCAATTACTCATCAAAACAACGTCAATCACTTCTTCTTTTAAACTCATCCGGTCTTAAACTATCTAGTTTTATTTCTCATTGATTGATTCAATTTTAATCTTAATTTTTTTTCTTTAAATCTAGAATACATTGTCCATTAGTTTAAATAGAATAAATATTAACTAATGATTTAATCATATCAGTTATAAATTTATAAAAATAATTACGTTAGTATAAGAAAATAAAAAAGAATTTTGATATTTGAATATAATAGATAAAAATAATTAATTCCACATTCACTTTGAAGAAAAAATAAATAAGAACATTATGCACTCCCTTCTAATACTTTTACCTTTGTAAAAAAAAAGTTAAAAAAAAAATTGAACTAGAGGATTTGAGCTGCCCATCATTGGTGATATTATGATTTAATTTGAGATAAAATTTTAATTTATTTTTTTCTTATTGCTATTTTTTGTTTTAAATTGAATATAGGATTATGAAAATTATATAATTTCAACTTGAGATATAATTTACCTTTCATTACTTATAATTATATGAAAGGTAAATTATATCTCAAGTTGAAATTATATAATTTTCATAATTCTATATTCAATTTAAAACAAAAAATAGCAACAAAAAAAATAAATTAAAACTAATTTAGAAAAAAATTGTAAATTTTATCGCAAATTAAGTGATAATATTACCAATGATGGCAGCTCAAATCCTCTAGTTCAATTTTTTTTAACTTTTATTTTTTTTACAAAGGTAAAAGTATTAGAAGGGAGTGCATAATGTTCTTATTTATTTTTTCTTCAAAGTGAATGTGGAATTAATTATTTCTATCTATTATATTCAAATATCAAATTCTTTTTTATTTTCTTATACTAATGTAATTATTTTTATAAATTTATAACTGATATGATTAAATCATTAGTTAATATTTATTATGTTTAAACTAATGGACAATGTATTCTAGATTTAAGGAAAAAAATTAAGATTAAAATTGAATCAATCAATGATAAATAAAACTAGATAGTTTAAGACTGGATGAGTTTAAAAGAAGAAGTGATCGACGTTGTTTTGATGAGTAATTGAAAATGATTAAATGTGAATTAATTGGATAATTATTGTTTGTTGTTTGAGTTTATCCATGGACAATAAAGTCTTTTACTAATTATATAAACTAATTAAAGTATTTTCATGCCCTTAACAATAAATAGGTTAAAGTTACGCCCCATTTAATAATAAGACTTTGAAGCGCGCCCTTAATCCAAATTTTCCCTAAATCAAATCCTGTTGAATTGTAGGAATTATGCTATTGATTGAATATGTAATTCATTCCAAATCTTTCTCTCTATAATTCAATATTCTTTCTTCTTCTTCTTTCTCGTAAAATACTTAAAAATGTCAAGTTCAATCTTGACACAAACTTGGTATATGAACTATGCAATAACAAACAAACTTTGGTGCGATGGCCCTACCTTTTTTTTAAACTTCTTTTGTATTATTTAGAATTATAATTTTATAATTATTAGATAGTATAACTATTAAATATATTCTTAATATTATATTATTAAATATTATAAATGTAAATTAATAATGAAGGTACTAATTTTCAAATTTTATTAACTATATATTAAATATTATAAACATTAACTTATTGAATATCATAAAATTATTAATTTTAAAATATAATAATTACCATATAAAAAATATATAGCAAATTAATGCGTATGCTAATAATTAAATTATGAGAAAGAAAAATAGAATATTCTAAAAATATGCATTTTAGTGTAAGATGTGGTATGAATAGATTTGAGTAGAAATAGTAGTTGTTGAATTTGCAGTAATTTAGGGCCGTTTGATAAAATTGAAATATGAAAACTGAAATAAAAAAATCTAAAATAATAAATGTCGAAATACTGAAATAATTAAGTTTTTTTTCATAAACATATTGATCTGAATGGAAAATAGTACGATTTTATTTTTTAATTATTTATTTTTTAATAAATGTGCAATATATTACTTTTCAAACAACAAATCAAAATTATTAAGAAAATATACACAATATAAATTTGTAAAAAAAAATAAAAATTTCAAATTAGTAATTTTGAATATAAAATATTATCATAAAAATGCATATATTTATGAACTCTACATATTAATGGTTTTCTAGTATATTGGATGTTATCTTTAAAAATTTTTTAAAATCTAATTTTTAATTATTTAAAAATTGATTAACAATAAAAAAATAAAAAATATTAATCAAACTAGAAAACATAATTTTTTTTTATCAAATTAAATATATTAAATACAAGTACTAAAATATAGAAAAAAAATGTATATTGAATAAAATGTGTTCTATTATATTGGATGTTATTTTTTAAAGTTTTAAAAATATAATTTTTAATTAAGCAAAATTGATTTAAATAAAAAAGATAAGGTCAAAAAGGTTAATCAAGTTGTAAAACATAAATTTTTTTATCTAATAAGGTATATTAAATAAAAATATTAAAAAATAAAAAGAATATTTATTGAATAAAAATATTAACATATAAAAAGAAGAAAGAAAGAATAATAAATAAAAATATTAAAATATAGAAGTAAAAAGGAAATTGAGATGGTAAAATATATTAAAGAGATATTGTGGATATTTATGCTATATTAAATGTTATTTTAAAGATTGAGCGTATTGTGAAATTAAGCGATAAGCTAAATTTTATCGCTTAAAATCATCGAAGAATTTTGCCTACCTTTTGAGACCCTCTTAATTCATTAAGACATCCAACTTTTAGTTATCTAACAAACTTAATTGTTTGAGATGTGAATCAATTAATTTTCAAACTTAAGTTAATTTATCAAACAAGCCCTTAGTGTGAAAAGTGCACTAAATTTGGTATTATTAGTTGGAGATTACCTAACAGTGTAGAATGATCACCTTTGGATGAAAAACATTTATGCATTTAAACTGTTGAAAGATAAATCCATTCAAACTCAATAAACTAAGAGAAAATCGAATTACCTCAAATATGCCCATCAACAATTATTAACCGATTGGCTGTAGTTTTTCTCTTTTCTTTTCTACACGTTCTGTTTCTTGTTTGCACTTTTTTTAATTTGCATATGAATCTTTTTTCGTTTAACAATCAACCAGTCAACTAAATTCCACAATCGTGCATGATGATTCTGAACAATAACGATTGTGACAATCAAGAGTAGTAACTTAAATTCAACAATTTCATATTGACGTCTCAATTTTTTTTTGTTTTTTAACACGGGTATGCAATCCTAACGAAAAAGTTGAATCATATTAGGAGGGACATAATGTGATCACGAAGTGAAATGAGATTAACAATGAAAATAACTTCAGGTAAAACAAGATTGGAAGAAGTTTAATCCAATCAAGTCTCTAACATAAGAACAAACATTAATGATGTTAAGATTTGAGATTAAGTTGGGTTTTCAAAAGAATGATCGTATACTTCAACTAAAAACCAAAAATTTTCAAATTGAATCAAAATGGGAACAAGATATCACAAGAATAGCAAGATATAAACTCTTGATAACAAGAAATAACAAGAAACACACACAAGAATACGACAAACTAGGATTTTCCAAAATGTTCCTATGCATTCGTATAGAAAACTAAATAATAAACAAACATTGAGTTAAGAGCTTCAAATTTTTTTAGGAATAAATATCTAGACCGCATTCAATATTCAAGAATGAATTCAAGAATTTTAGAAAATCAAGAAAGACAAAATCTTGATTTCCCACATCATTGCTCATATACCACTTGATCCGATCATGTTCCTAGTATGAAAAACACACCAGAAACAATTAAAACTGAGGATCTTACTTTTAAGAAATTTAGATTATGAAATAACTATATGAATTTAGAAGAATTACAGTATTAAATTACGTAACTCCAAGAAGTTTGATTGAGGATTTGAAAGAAAAAGGTTGACCTAATCCCAAATCGTGGAAAATAACCAAACCTATAAATTAGGAATAAACACCCTAAGAATTACATATTCCTTAAAACCCTCTTTATCAATCAGACTAATCATTCAAGATCACTTGAATCATCAAAATTGTGTTCTTCGCAAAAAAATGAAATAAAAGAGTAACAACTCTTAATATTAGGTTTCAACCAAATTTCTAACTCTTTATTATTGAATATGTAAGATCTGCCTTTTAAAGATGCTTACATAAAAACTCATACGTGGCACATTAGTTAGGCTAAGGATAATGATGGAAATCAACCCTTGTCCATCTTGCCAAAGCCCAATTCACAAGATCCCTTGACCAATCTTGATGGACCAATGACAAGATCAAGGAGTAAGAAGATGAAGGAAGCTTTGCACAATTTATTGTCAACTCATTGTGAAGCTTTGGAGGCCGAACCATCTCAAGGAGAAGTCTTGTGGAATGTTTCTTCATTAACAATTCATGATCCACCTTGAAGAAGCTTACACAAGTCCGAAATCATGAAGTCCATGAAAGGCGTGCTTTTGGGCTTACAAGAGAATCACGCCATTTTTTAGTATTAATTAGTAATTTATTTTATGTTATTTTCAGCCCATAAATGACGTTAATTATTATGTTCTTGGGCTTGGAAATTTCGTTTATAATAAATACTACTTGGCCCAATTATCTTGCATGATAAAGGCAAGTAATAGTTTAGGAAACAAAGGAAGTCAAATTGAATTTGGCCACCTTTAGGCAAATCCTTTTTGGGGAAGGATTTGGGTAGTTAGTTATTAGTTTCCAATTCTAATTTGGAAGTTTCTTAATTATGATTGGGTAGTTTAGAAGTCAAGTTGTACTTTACAACTTTTAGGGTTTTATTTCCTTGTTTACCAAGCAACATGGCCGAAACTTGTCCTATTTAATGGCCATTCTTTGTAACGTTTTTTTTATGATTGAATTTTGAAGAAACCTTTTAGCTTTGCTAAATTATTTGCAGCCTTAAACAAGTTGTGAAAAACGTGATTAATCAATTAGGGTTAGTTGATTATTCATAGGACCGGATTCTTTAAGCTAGGACCTTAAAGAGAACGTATTGATTCTTGATTTCAAGAGCGAGCCAAACTGAGATCTTTTTAACCATTGATTTACATAGGTTAGATTGAAATCACTTTGTGGTAATGTGTTGGGTTTGATTGATTTACAATCAAATACATCCCATTCGATATCCATCTTTTCTTCTTGTGTTGTTTCCGTGTTTGATCTTACTTGTGATCGTGTTGGTTTCTGAATTTTGGTGCACAACGATCCTAAGTGTGTGGAATTCGTGTGGAGCTGGATTCTCACCCTACTCCATTCGTATCAATTGGTATCAAAGCATCTAGGTTGTTCATCACAAAATTCAGGTTTGCGCTTTGTTTTTCCTTCTCGGATTTTGCTCTACTTGTTGAGTCGTTCTTGCTGTCCTTTGTGCGTCAATTTTTTCTGCAGTTTTTGGAGTCTTTTAGTTGCTGTTTTCACGTGTTTCTTGCTGTCCAAAGTCGTCATAGTTAGTGTCTTTAAATTCATCAAAATCGCATAAGCCAAAGTTGATCAAATCTGCCCGAAAATTGCCTTCTTGTTGTTTACGATTTTTGACATCTTTTTGCTACTGTTCTTGCTTCGAATTGCTGCTGTTTTTAAAGTTTAAATTCTGCAGTAAATATATATATTAATTGAGTCTTAAATTCATTAATATTCTGTCCAAAAATCGCATGCAACTTGGTGCTTAAAATCTGCCCAAATCGAGTTGATCTTGTTACTTGATTTTCTTGCGTTTTTGTGTTGTTCTTCTTGTGTTTCTTGTTCGATCCTTGTTGCCATCTTTGTCTCAATATTCTGCACTATTTTCTTGCATTCATAGTGTTGGATTCTTTGTGTTTTATTTGTTGATTTCACGTCCAAACCCTAGGTGTCAAGATTAGGGTTTCTTAAAAACCCTAGTTTCAAATTATCATAACTTTGTGAGTTCTTGCTCAATTCTTGAAATTCTTTTTGTGTTAGTTCCATCAATCTACTCTTGTCATAATAACTTTTGATCAAACTTTTTGAACAAGTGAAAAAGATTGGTTCTTGACCACTTTCTTGAACTTCTTGAAGTTCTTGATTTTTGAAAGTTGTCAAATTTTGAATCTTGAACCATATTTGAAATCCTTGAGTTAAATCTTGAAAATTTTGTTAAAGTGGCACTTTCAAATTCTTTGTCCTTGGTGAGTTATTAAAGTTTGGAGAAATTAAGGTTGAACCACATAAGACAAGGCCACATCCTTAAACCTAAGTACTTGTACTAGGTTCTTGTCTTAAAACCTTAAAGATTTTGTTTGACCTAAGTTGTTTAAGGTTCTTGTCCGAACCTAGGTCATTGTTTGTACAAGGTTTTTGTCCAAAACCTTAAAAGTTTGTTTTGTCCTTTTTGTTGTCCGAATAAAAAAAAAAAAAAAAAGAGGCCGTAATTTAAAAAAAAAAAAAAAAAGGCCCAAATCAAAAAAAAAAAAGGGACGTGATATATAAAAAAAAAAAAAAAAAAAAAAGGCCCAATAAAAGAAAATAATCTCGGACTTTTAATATTTCTGTTATTTAATTTTTAGTAATTTTTTTTTTTATTAATTTTCGTAAATTAAAAAGAACACTTTGTTCTTGAGTTTTGATTTGAAACCACCTTGGATTAAAAGTGCCATAACTTTTGCTATACAACTCGGATTTTGGTGATTCAAATTGTGTTGTTCTCGTCTTTGATTCCTCTTTCTAAATATCATAGTTTCTGAATCAATCAAATTATACCCACACGTGCTCTGAAATACTCTTGTGACGTGAATTATTTGAACTTCTTTGATTTGACTTGTGTGAATCTTGTTGTTGAAAATCTCGGTTGAGACAATCTCTTAAAGTCATTGCAACAGTAAGTTCTCTATAGTTTGAGAGTATTAGACTAGGGTATACACGAGAGAAACATATATCAAAGAGAGGAGAGCTCCTACTATCCACATAGTGAGAACCCGAGAGGAATTCAATTGTTGTTTTCTTTTGTTTCTTACTAACCTTGCAGGATAATGGAGGACGAAACTAATACACCAAGAGGTTCTAAACCTCAAACCGAAGCTGAGCAAAAGTTTGCTAATGATTCTCTTGCACAGATACTACAAAAGATCAACCTCCGCCTTGATTTCTTGGAGTCATCAACTTCTAAGCCATCAAAGAAATCTTCATCCAAGAAGTTTAAATATAATGCTGCTTTTGAGTCCGAAAGTGAATCTAATGAAGAGGAGGAGGAAGAGTTGTCCGAATCATCTTCTAAGGGTAACAAGTCTAAAGTCTCAATTGCTTCACTTAAGTTAACAATTCCCACTTTTCATGGTAAGACAGATCCGGAAGCTTATTTTGATTGGGTTCGTGAGCTTGAGCACTTCTTTGAAGGCCATGACTATCCCGAAAAGGAAAAATTTCGACTTGCCTTTATGCACTTAAAGGATCATGCAAGTTTGTGGTGGGATAAGTTGTCTCAATCTAGACGTGAAGATGGTGAAAGTCCAATCAAGACATGGAGTCGCATGAAAACACTCATGAGGAAGAAATATGTCCCTTCATACTACAACCGTGAATTGAATAGACAGTTACATACACTTGTACAAGGTAACAAATCGGTTGAGGAGTATTATCATGAGATGGAAGCTTTGATGATCAAGGCTAATGTTCAAGAAGATCCCGACTCTACAATTGAAAGATTTTTAAGAGGTATGCATTCTGATTTGGCTCATCAAGTTGATTTACAAAGTTTTGATAATATTGATGAACTTGTCCATAAAGCCATCAAGATAGAAAGGCACATGAAAGGGAAGGGTAAGTTTTCACAACCAACTCCACCTTGGCAAAGAGATAAGAAGCCGAGTTTTGCCCCTTTCAATCCGCCATCCAAGCCACGCCAATTTCCACAAAGTTCAACGTCAAGTGCCCCTCAAGGTGTCTCAAAAACAACGCCCAAGGTTGCTGTCCAACCTTCTAAAACGGCGTCAACTTCTTCAACTCCAAGATTGAGGGATGTTCGATGTTATAAATGTCAAGGTTATGGTCATATGCAAGCTGAATGTCCAACTTGAAAAGTGATGATAACTCTTGATAGTGGTGAAGTGGTAAGTGATGATGATTGTGCCGACATGCCACCTCTTGAAGAGAAACATGAATCAAGTGAAGAAAGTGAAGACAATGAGCCCTACACGTATGGTGACGGTAAATTTTCTTTAGTCTCTCGCCGTGTTCTAAATGTCCAACCTTTAGTTGATAATGATGATTTGATGCAACGAGAAAACATATTTCACACACGTTGCTTAGTGCAAGACAGAATTTGTAGTGTGATAATTGATAGTGGAAGTTGCACAAATGTGGCGAGCACTTTGTTTGTAAATAAGTTGAACTTGAATTGCACGAAACATCCTAAACCCTACCGACTACAATGGTTGAATAATTCAATGGATGTTAGGGTCACAAAACAAGTAAAGTTCACTTTAACCATTGGGAAATATGTTGATGAAGTTATATGTGATGTTGTTCCAATGGAAGCAAGTCATATCTTGCTTGGCCGTCCTTGGCAATATGATTGTGATGTTCTTTATCATGCCAAGAAAAATTTCTATAGCTTTGTGCACAATGGGAAAAAGTTTAATCTTCGAGCTTTGACACCGGCCCAAGTGTTTGAAGATCAAGCTAAAATCATTCAAGCTACAAGAGATGTGAAATCCGCCAAAGAGAAGAAGAAACAAGAGTTGACAAATGTTCAAGAAAGTCTCGGCCCAACTTCTATTTGTAATAGTGTAGGTCGTACTTTGCATGTTAAGAAATCTTGTTATTTTGCTTCTTCAAATGAGATTAAGAGAGCATTAGTTGATAGGCAATCTTTGTACTTAATGTATCGCAAGGACATTGTATTTATCATTGATAGTGATCACCTTGCTTCTTTGCCTAGTCTTGTTTACTCTCTTTTACAGGAATATCAAGACGTGTTTCCTGAGGAGTTGCCAATTGGTTTGCCGCCAATAAGAGGAATTGAACATCAAATTGATTTCATTCCTGGAGCACAAATTCCAAATCGTCCAGCTTATAGAGCCAACCCCGAGGAAACTAAAGAGATTCAACGTCAAGTGGATGAACTCCTTGACAAAGGTATAGTTCGAGAATCTCTAAGTCCATGTTCTGTTCCTGTCATTTTGGTTCCAAAGAAAGATGAGTCTTGGCGTATGTGTGTTGATTGCCGTGCTGTGAACAAGATAACTATTAAGTATAGGCATCCTATTCCTAGATTAGATGACATGCTTGATGAGTTGTATGGTTCATGCATATTTTCCAAGATTGATCTTAAAAGTGGCTATTATCAAATTCGCATGAAAGAAGGTGATGAATGGAAAACTGCTTTTAAAACGAAATTTGGTCTTTATGAATGGTTGGTTATGCCTTTTGGTTTATCTAATGCACCAAGTACTTTCATGAGACTTATGAATCATGTTTTTCGTCACTTAATTGGCAAATTTGTTGTGGTCTACTTTGATGACATACTTGTTTATAGCAAAACGTTAGAAGAGCATGTTTTACACTTGAAATCCGTTTTTGCTATACTTCGTGAGAACCAACTTTATGCTAATCTCAAAAAGTGTTCTTTTTGCATGGAATCTATAATCTTTTTGGGATATGTTGTGAGTTCTCAAGGCATTGCTGTTGATGAGTCTAAGGTAAAGGCAATCATGGATTGGCCTAGACCTACAAATGCTAGTCAAGTTAGGAGTTTTCATGGTCTTGCAAGTTTCTATAGAAGGTTTGTTAAGGATTTTAGTTCTATAGCTGCACCTTTAAATGAACTTGTGAAGAAGAATGTTACATTTGTTTGGACTGATGAGCATGAAAACGCCTTTAACAAATTGAAATACATGTTGACTCATGCACCTTTACTTGCTTTGCCTAATTTTCATAAAGCTTTTGAAATACACTGTGATGCCTCCGGGATTGGTATTGGAGCTGTTTTGATGCAGGAATCTAAACCCGTGGCATATTTTAGTGAAAAGCTTCATGGGGCAGCTTTGAAGTATGCAACTTATGACAAGGAGTTGTATGCTTTGGTAAGGTCTTTACAAGTTTGGCAACACTACCTATGGCCAAAGGAATTCATCATACATTCTGATCACGAGAGCCTTAAGTACTTGAAGACTCAAGGTAAGTTGAATAAGAGACATGCTAAGTGGTTAGAATTCATTGAAACCTTTCCATATGTTGTTAAATACAAATCTGGTAATGAAAATGTGGTAGCCGATGCATTGTCTAGGAAATACACTTTGTTTACCTATATGCATGCTAAACTACTTGGTTTTGAATTGATTAAGGATTTGTATAAGACTGACCATGATTTTCACGCCATCTTTGACCTTTGTGTGCATAAACCGAATGGTGACTTCTATATGTATGATGGTTTCTTGTTTAAAAAGGATAAGTTATGCATTCCCCAATGTTCCATTCGTGAGTTGCTTGTTAAGGAAACCCATGGGGGAGGGTTAATGGGGCACTTTGGTATTGCTAAAACACTTGCTGTTTTGAATGAGCACTTTTATTGGCCTAGCATGATTAAAGATGTTAAAAGTGTTTGTGATAAATGCATTGTGTGTAAACAATCAAAATCTAAAGTCAAGCCTCATGGTTTGTATCAACCTTTGCCTGTTCCTAGTCATCCTTGGATTGATATTTCTATGGATTTTGTACTTGGTTTGCCTAGGTCACGCAATGGTCATGATAGCATATTTGTTGTAGTTGATAGATTTAGCAAAATGTCTCACTTTATTGCTTGCTCTAAATCTAATGATGCTCAACATATTGCTGATTTGTTCTTTAAGGAAGTTGTAAGATTGCATGGTTTGCCTAAGAGTATTGTTAGTGATAGAGATGTTAAGTTTTTGTCACACTTTTGGCGTACTCTATGGAATAAGTTAGGTACTAAGTTATTGTTTTCTACTGTTGCTCATCCACAAACTGATGGACAAACTGAAGTAGTTAATAGAACTTTGTCTACTTTACTTCGTGCTCTCATACAGAAAAACCTTAAGAACTGGGAAAGTTGTTTACCTCACATTGAGTTTGCTTACAATAGAACTGTTCATAGTGCTACTAATCTTTCACCTTTTGAGATTGTTTACGGTTTTAATCCTATAACTCCATTGGATATTTTGCCTCTTCCTATTAATGAGTTTGTTAATGCTGAAGGAAAGAGTAAAGCTGATTTTGTTAGGGAGTTACATGAAAGGGTTCGAACTACCATTCAAAGAAGGAATGAGCAATATGCTAAGCAAGCCAATAAGGGTAGGCGTCAAGTGATTTTCGAACCTGGAGATTGGGTTTGGATTCACTTAAGGAAGGAGAGGTTTCCTGACAAGAGGAAATCTAAACTTCATCCACGAGGAGATGGTCCTTTTCGTGTCATGGAAAGGATAGGCGACAATGCTTACAAGATTGAACTTCCAAGTGAGTATGGCAATGTTTCATCTACTTTCAATGTTACTGACTTATCTTTGTTTGATGTAGGTGATTCGAGGACGAATCCTTTCGAGGAGGGAGGGAATGATGGAAATCAACCCTTGTCCATCTTGCCAAAGCCCAATTCACAAGATCCCTTGACCAATCTTGATGGACCAATGACAAGATCAAGGAGTAAGAAGATGAAGGAAGCTTTGCACAATTTATTGTCAACTCATTGTGAAGCTTTGGAGGCCGAACCATCTCAAGGAGAAGTCTTGTGGAATGTTTCTTCATTAACAATTCATGATCCACCTTGAAGAAGCTTACACAAGTCCGAAATCATGAAGTCCATGAAAGGCGTGCTTTTGGGCTTACAAGAGAATCACGCCATTTTTTAGTATTAATTAGTAATTTATTTTATGTTATTTTCAGCCCATAAATGACGTTAATTATTATGTTCTTGGGCTTGGAAATTTCGTTTATAATAAATACTACTTGGCCCAATTATCTTGCATGATAAAGGCAAGTAATAGTTTAGGAAACAAAGGAAGTCAAATTGAATTTGGCCACCTTTAGGCAAATCCTTTTTGGGGAAGGATTTGGGTAGTTAGTTATTAGTTTCCAATTCTAATTTGGAAGTTTCTTAATTATGATTGGGTAGTTTAGAAGTCAAGTTGTACTTTACAACTTTTAGGGTTTTATTTTCTTGTTTACCAAGCAACATGGCCGAAACTTGTCCTATTTAATGGCCATTCTTTGTAACGTTTTTTTTATGATTGAATTTTGAAGAAACCTTTTAGCTTTGCTAAATTATTTGCAGCCTTAAACAAGTTGTGAAAAACGTGATTAATCAATTAGGGTTAGTTGATTATTCATAGGACCGGATTCTTTAAGCTAGGACCTTAAAGAGAACGTATTGATTCTTGATTTCAAGAGCGAGCCAAACTGAGATCTTTTTAACCATTGATTTACATAGGTTAGATTGAAATCACTTTGTGGTAATGTGTTGGGTTTGATTGATTTACAATCAAATACATCCCATTCGATATCCATCTTTTCTTCTTGTGTTGTTTCCGTGTTTGATCTTACTTGTGATCGTGTTGGTTTCTGAATTTTGGTGCACAACGATCCTAAGTGTGTGGAATTCGTGTGGAGCTGGATTCTCACCCTACTCCATTCGTATCAGATAATCCCCTTAGTCACAAACTTTATCATACAAACTAACTCTAGAAAGTTCTAATACTTAACCTAGGTAATAACTGAATAATCAAAGTTACTTAACTAAAAAATTACCTAAGCTAATCGATCTTAACTCATAAAAGCCACTTGAAAATTTGTTGGGATCGAATAATAAGAATGGGCATTTCTTATGCTTCTTCCTCAATCGTTTTGTTTTCCATACCTGAGTGCATATCACTTAGAATGCAAAGTGAAACCAATTAATGCAACATACTAAGCTTCAATTATGTATTGATCCTTTGTTTGCCCAAGTTCTTTTGTGATTCTCATTCTCCTTGATTTTATTATTAATTGTTGATTAACAAAACTGTTGATAAACTTGAATCAGAGTTTACCCAGCTTGGCAGACTTCTTACAATAGATGCAACGGTGAGAATATTATCTTTTGCTTAATTTTTACTGAAGAGAATTTTATATATTGTGTGCCATTATCAGTTTGTTCATTTTGACAGACCCAGTTTCAAAACAATCTTTGAATAGTTGTCCGAACAGGATCATTTGGAATTGTTTTCCAGGTTTGCATACTTACCTGGTTTGATTGATAACTTTGTCTTGCTTCCATCGGGTTCCAAATTAATGAGATGACGTCACAAATACAGGCAAAATGCTTGGAAACTGGAGAGACTGTGACAATCAAGAAGGTTTTGCAGGACAGAAGGTATAAAAACCGTGAGTTGCAATTGATGCGGGTGATCCATCAACCCGAATGTGATTTCTCTCAAGCACTGTTTCTTCTCTACAACAACTAGAGATGAACTTTTTCTCAATTTGGTTATGGAATATGTTCCTCAGACACTGTACAAGGTTTTAAAGTATTATAGCAACTGAAATCAAAGGATGCCACTCATATATGTCAAACTTTACACATATCAGGTTAGACCCTTGTATTTTGTTCTTTCTCGTTTCTAGAACTTGGTATTTCCATGTTCATGATGTCTGATGAGGTAATCAATAATTATCAGATATTCAGGGGGCTTGCTTATATCCATGCTGTTCCTGGAGTTTGTCACAGAGATGTGAAACCTCAAAATCTTTTTGTATGACTTATTATAATTGCTTTATTGTGATTTTAATATAGCATTAATCTGAACTTACCTTTTGCGTTTTCTTGCAGGTTGATCCTATAACCCACCAGCTCAAGCTTTGTGACTTTGGAAGTGCAAAAGCTTTGGTATGACATTAACCTGCCTATATAAATTCTGGTTCAGATACATAGTTGAATTAAATAGGCATTGATATGGATGTTGTCTTTTTAATTATTGTGTATAAGATCTCAATAATTTTGCCTTGTATTGTTAGCTATGTAAAAAAAAATTCTCATTACTAAATCTGTTGTGATCAGATAAGGGGTGAAGCAAATATATCATACATCTGCTCTCGTTACTACCGGCCACCAGACCTTATATTTGCAGTTAAAAATATGTCTTGTAACTTTGTACATATTACGCTTTTTTTGTTTCTTCAGATTTCATGCAGTACCCGTGATAAGCTTGTTCATATCCTTGCCCTCTTGAAGCTCGAGCTTGTTCAGAAGAAAGTTCTGATTTTTACCAATTCAATTGATTCAAGTTATAGAATGAAGCTATTCTTTGAGCAGGTACTTTTGACTCTTTTATTTTGATGAATTGCAATGACTGTTCAGGGAGATATAGTGGGCTTGTGTTATGTATGACATCATTGTTCAGATTTCCTTCTCTGTAGTTTGGTATAAAATCTGCTGTTTTAAATGCGGAGTTGCCACAAAATTGACGTCTACATATTCTTGAGGTGAGATATAGTTTTGCTTGCAATGAATCCGATAAAACACTTCTCTTTCCATATTTATCACTATATGGTTATTCTTCTAGGGTTTATTTTAATATCTTATTGCCTATCTAATTAGGAATTCAATGCTGGCCTTTTCGATTATCTGATTGCAAGTGATGACACTCAACCACAAGAGAAAGAAAAGTTTGACAATGGCGGTAATACTGAACGGAAGAAAGCCAGGAAGCATCCTAAGCAAAAACTGGATGCAGAATTTGGTGTAGTGAGAGGCATAGATTTCAAAAATGTTGACACGGTAGGATCATGTTTTAGAGGATGTTTCCTTCGACAACTGTTTCCTTTATGTCATTTTCTTATAGTTTTCACCAGATAATGCGAGTCAGGTTGCTCTATTAGCTGCATGTGGATCAACTGTTTGAGCTTTGTAAGACTTTATTGGTGGTTCCTTCAGAACTTTGCTTCAAGTTATCTTTGTTGCTGTCATGAAACTTTTACATTACATACGTGCAGCTTATTTATGAACTGATCATGTCATTCTGGAATGTTTATTACTGGAAAGTTTAATGTTGTTTCCACAAAACAGTACCGGTTGTTATTTCCTTACTTCATAAATTTGATTATGTTATTTACAATCTGAATTGTATTTTGTCAAGGTGACTACTAAGGTTTTTTTAAGGGGTAGAGTGGTAGGGTTGGGATTGGAAACTGTCATACCTTTTTCTTGCCTGGGTGATCTTCTTATGATCTATGGTTTCTGTAAATATGCCTGGATATGGCCATATATGGTGCACTGTAACAGAAATACTCAACATGCATTTACTTGTCTTGCTTCAACATCTTTGTTCTTAATTAAAGTGGTTATTGCGCCATTATGGGTTTACTAGGTGGAAAGTTGACCTCTTGATTGATTGATGTTCTTTGTTTATCGTTCTTCTTGAGCTTTCTTGTACAGAAGGTTAACTTTGCCAACATTTTATCCTTAATTTGCCCATGTTGTTGAGGTTGTTTAGTTTAACCACTTGCCCATGATGTTTCTGTTGCTTCTTTCAGGTCATAAATTTTGAGATGCCTCAAAGTGCTGCAGGATATGTTCATCGCATTGGACGTACAGGAAGGGCATATAACACTGGTGCATCTGTCTCTTTTGTACGTTTCTGAAGGAACTATTGGGTGCTGACCAATTCATACATCGATTCTTATAATGAAGGGCTAATTTCTTATCTTGAATCCATTTGACCTTTGTTATTTCAAATGCTGAACTGTTTAATTGTTGGATTGCTTAACATTGACTGTAGTCTTCACTAAATCAAGTGGTCACATATATACATATTCTGGTGTACATATTTTTTGCTATTATTTTTTGAATTTTGGTTTCGGTGATAACTTATCTTGTGATAGTACAATAGTTTACCCATCTTGTTTACTATAATGCATATTGGTTCATATGATCTACGCTTTAGCACTGGAATATATTAGATTAGTCTATTCCTTTTATATATCAGAATGAAGTTAATGTCTTTGCAGGAACATGCTAACGGTAATATATTTTTGTAGTGATGTAAACATAATTGAAGTCCTTTTGTTTCGTGTGGCTTATTGTTCTCTTACTTGATCATCAAAAGGTTTCACCTGAGGAGAATGCCATTTTTGAAGACATTAAATCCATTATGGTTGAATATGATAGCAAGAACTCCGATTTTATAGCACCATTTCCTTTGCTGAATAAGAATGTTGTAGAGGCTTTGAGATATAGAGCTGAGGTAAGCATGTGATTACCTTCATTAAAATTGGAGTACTTTGTTAAAGTTGTCAAGAATAAGGATCTTTTCTATGCTCTTTACGCTATTAGTTTCTGTATATGTCCTGCTTAAATTCAGATTTTAAAAGATTTGCAGCTTCTGATAGGTATTGGATCAAATTTTGGAAATTTCATATTATATTGGAAGTGAAACTGATAATTAAATGCCATTTTGATGTTTCTAGAATTTATCTGCTCTTAACTTCAGTTTCCTAGAATTGTATGTTTAGAATTCCTTTGTTTTGACATCCCTTCTGTTTCATGTCCTAAGTAAATAAAAGGTTTGTTGGTTTGGGACAACAAGCATCGAATTTTCCACTTTGTAAATATGTGACTTGTCTTTTTGATCTTGCATTTTCCATTTACTAATGTACTGTTGTTTTTTCTCCATAGGCGATCAACACGCTATTCAGTACATGTGCAGGGAAGCACCAAAAATAGTTATAGAGCTTGAAAATTATGGTTTGCCATTCTCTCGAACTAAAGAAGGGAAAATATATCACCGTACATTTGGTGGTCAAAGTTTAGATTTTGGAAAAGGTACATTATGTGGTTCAATAGGAATTGTGGTAAGTGTCTTTTTTCATTCAATCAGGCAAAAATCTGTAAGTTTTCTTGTATAATAGGTGGACAAGCATACCGGTGTGCATGTGCTGCTGATCGAATGGGACATGCCATGTTGCATACACTTTATGGCCAGGCCATGAAACATAATACACAATTTTTTGTGGAGTATTTTGCTTTGGATCTACTGATGAGTAGTGATGGTAAGTCATCCATTGAAGTTTCTAGTAATATCAAGGTTGTATCTGTTTTATAGTTTATGCTTCTGCCAATTGTTGAACTATTTGTGGGATAATTTATATCAGAACACACCTTTGATTGTAAATACTATTTAGCGCCAATACAGGGATATCCTTGTGGATCCTTCTGCATTTTTATCTTCGTTGTGAACTCCCTCTTTGACGTTCCAAGCTGTCCTAGAACTTACTTAAAATGGAAGTGTGGTTAAGGTGCTTGCGTTTTATGTCAGGTATCTGCCAAGGAATAATTACACTAAACATGAAGGATGGGACTTTACATCGATTCCGTGCTGCATCAACGATATTGGCCACTGGGGTAGCAGAACTTTTCTAAGCATTACAAGGAATTTTTGTGTGTTTATTGGAGTTTATACTTGCAACAGATCTTCATGTCTCCTGGGTGTTCTTCACAGGGATATGGTAGGACTTACTTTTCTGCTACTTCAGCTCATACTTGCACTGGTGATGGCAATGGTATGGTGGCTTGTTCCGGCTTGCCTCTTCAGGTGCCTTACCATCTTCTCTTCTTTGCTTTCTATATCCCTTTCTCTCTCTCTATGGTGTCCTCCTACCTCCTGAGCTAAATAGGTTTCAAAGGTCATATACCAATGTAGGCGTGTAATATAATTACTGCTACCTTATTACAGGATCTCGAGTTTGTGCAGTTCCACCCAACCGGTATATATGGTGCTGGGTGCCTTATTACCGAAGGTTGGTGTTTTTCATTTATTCTTTTTGTTTTTTTCTGCATTTGTTTGTCGATTTGATCAAACTTTGGCTACTTCTAAATATGAAAATAGCATGAAATAGTGTTCTTCTATGATTGTACTATTTGGATGTTGCAAATCATGTCCCCATTTCAACCTTTCATACTCTGATTATTAACTTGAATTCTTGAATGAATCTTTTGGTGTCATAGAATCTCGTGGAGAAGGTGGGATTCTTAGGAACAGTGAAGGCGAGCGGTTTATGGAAAGGTATGCCCCAACAGCTAAGGATCTAGCTTCAAGATATGTTGTGTCAAGGTCTATGACAATGGAAATCAGAGAAGGACGTGGAGTAAGTACTCATTGCTCTCTTTGTTTTCACAGCAAGATTAGGTTAGCATTTGGCTATAACTTGTGTTGACACCAAAAGTTTCAAACTTCAATTTTGAGCTTGACTTCCATTCTGTTCAAAGTTGATTGCTATTTGCGAATTATAGTATTATCATTTTTCTTATTCTGAGGTAGTTTACTTGAAGAGCTATTATCATCTCTTGAGAGAAGGTGAGACATGTTTGTTGGTGTTCCTCATGGATTGATAAGGAGGGAAGAGAGCAGAGTGGAGGGAGTAGAAACAATAACTGAATTGTGAATGTAAAAGTAATTTGATTTTCTTTCTATTTTACAAATATTAATTGCTAAAGGTGAATTCCATTTATTAAGTCTGAGGCCTTCATTGATGTCAACCTACATTTCGTAAATTTGATGATATCACCTGTTAAATGCTTTGTTAACTCCTTTTAATTGCAATAGGACCATTGAAGGATCACATCTATCTCCATTTAAATCACTTGCCTCCAGAAGTCCTTAAAGAAAGGCTTCCAGGTATCTCCGAAACTGCAGCCATTTTTGCTGGTGTTGATGTCACAAAGGAGCCAATTCCTCTTTTACCTATAGTACATTATAATATGAGTGGAATTCCCACAAATTACCATGGGGAGGTAAACATGGTAGAATATTTGCTAATGAAGAACTCTTAAATGATTTGATTGATAGATGTATAATATCAAATTTACTTTACTGTAGCTGGTTACTCTTAAAGGTGATAATCCTGATGCTGTAGTCCCAGGTCTTTTTGCTGCTGGAGAAGCAGCATGTGCATCTGTTCATGGCGCTAATAGACTTGGCGCAAACAATTCAATCATAATGATGAAAACTACACTATAATTATAAGCAGTGAAACAAAAAGGAAAAAAAGTTCATTATCATTTTCACATCGCTCTTTGTTAACTTGATCATATGAGCAGAATTATATCTATTACTTTTTGTTACTTGCTTTGTTGTTACACTGCTTTGCAATTGCATTTGCTACGAAGTATGCTGAAATTCTGACTAAACTTATAAATCATCAAACAAAGTGAGAAACAAGTAAACATTGTCATGTTAATAATATTATTTGTCATAAGGATGGATGTATGAAAGAGAATTATATCTTTTACTTTTTTCCCGACAGTAACTAAACTTTTTTAAAGCACATGCACCCAATGTGCAACACTTTGCCGTTAATGTATGATGTGCAGGTATAGCAAAAAGGAAATTAACTCATTCTGACATGCCTACTGCTGCATTTGGTTCTGATGACAACAGAAAAAAAAAGAGAGGTAGTTGTGCTCATTATTCATGAGTTTGTTGCTTCACCTATTAGTTTGTGTTGTATTTTAATGATTATGTTGGATGTTTATTATTGTATATCATTAACTAGCTAATAAAGTATTGCAAGGGAACCTTCTAGCTCCAAAAAAATTACAGGTGATGGGATTTGAAGCTTCCAAGGTATTATAACCTTCCCAATATGTAAAAATCTGATTTTGAACTTTTTTTTAATCTAATTTCACTTCAGGTTTTGGTAGAGTTGAGCCTAACTATGAATCAATTTATACACTTGTGCATTCTAACAAAACCTTGGTTTCCAATGCTTTTTCACCTTCTGGTCATTTTATTATTTAGTTGTTTTGCTTATATTCTTGTGAGTGTTATATTCACCTATTATGATGAATTAATGATAGTTGTCCTACGTCATCGATTTTAGTTTAACCTTGTTCAATCTTTCTTTGCACATTGTTAAACTGATGTTCTGCTTGAGATACACATGTTTATGTTTCCTTGAAAATGTATAAGCTTCTCAATCCATCCAACATTGAAAGATTAAGCAAAAAAAATATGGAAATTTGTAGGATCCAGAGAAAATAGATGTCAAAACTACTGATGTCGAACTTTGGTAATGTCCATCTTCTTACAAATTCAAATTCAAGAGTTCTAGCAGAAAAATAGAGAACTTTAGTTGATATTTCTCGCTTTAATTTAATTTGTAGAGGGAAAAAAATGCACAAAGTTTCAAATTGATATAATATTAAATTTATTAGGGAAATTGGGTTACCACAATAAATTGCGCCCACTACAATTTTAAAACTTTGGCAGCCAAAAATATGTTGATGGGCATACCAGGCAACATTGGAAGCCTTTCACATTTGACTCACCTTGACCTTCATCAGAACAGTGAGCATAACCAGTTTACTAACACTCCAGGCATGATGTCCATATTTGGTGTCTTAGGATCTGTTTCCAGACTTTATACTGATGATCGGATGGAACGAAATAATACAATGCATGAACCGACATTAATTTAACTCCTGGATTTGGAGAATAAAATTTTACATATAGCATTCCAAACAAAAGATTATTAATTTTGAAAATTTCTTGAGTGTTGAGTCAAAGTTTTAGGATGAGAAGATAAAACACGGGGTGTGATAGTAGTCACTATAGATTGGCATGCGGAAAACACACGCGCACACACACACATACACACACGCTTCGTCAGATGTTGGCTCTTGTCAATACAACATCACATGACAAAGTTCTACCTTTATGTTTGTTTAATTGAATGCACCTGTACTGGAAGTTTCGTTCCTTCTTGGTTTGACAGCTAATATTTCCTTGATCTTTTCCTCATCATAATGTATATTTTTCTCTTCGGGTTGTGCACGCTTGCAGTAAATATTGCTGTTCTATGATTCTTCACAATTTCATAATGAATGTTGACATACCTCGGATATCAGATGATAATCTGTAAATAGTTTGAACGTCATGCAGATCATTGTAACACAAGCTTCACAGGTCCTTGAAGAAGTTGGCAAAAGTTGGAAGGCTAATGTGCACAATATTGAAGGTGAAAACATGTTTCGTGCAGAATCTTTAACTGGCTGTCCTACTGGGGCTGAGATCACCTTCTAAAATTTGGAAGGTAAGTAACAATTTCACACGGCTTCTTTGCCTTGCCTTTAAGGGACTTTTAAGATTGGCAGGCATAGAAAATTCCTGAAGTTTGTGCACATCTTGCCCTGAATGAACAATAATTGGTTCATCACTATGAAGAAAAGAGCTAAGACCTACTTAATGCTATAGAAAAGCTAAAAAGTGAATGCCTTTTCTTGTCTTTATGTAAACTGGTTGCACCAGAACATGTATCCCCCAAGTTTTGAACACTAAACTTTGAGGCCGATAACTAACTCCCCTATTGCACTAATTTAAGAAACTTCTGTTTCAAAAGATTGTAAGAAGTACAAAAATTTTGTTGTATAACTTTGCGTACCTCCCTATCAGTACTTCGGTAGGGATATATTTTAGTGGTGAAACAGGGAGGCTCTGAGAAAGCAAGTGATCATTGGTAAATAGAAGAAGCTTTTTGTTAGTTGATGTAGCTGTTGGTTACTTCATTGTCACCAATTTCTTTAAGAAGTGGGTGGAGCCTTAGTAGAAGATTATCTGTAGCCTTTGTCAGTTAGTAACTATATTCAGATTGTCTTGCAGACTGTTGGTTGTCCGCACCATAGTGTAATGGAGTACAGTCGTGTAGCACCTGCATACCACAAACTTCGCGATAGAGACAAATGGGAATAACCGAACCACGTTCGCTTCTTCTCCACCAAGCACGGAAGTTTAAGGACAAATTTTCCTTGGATCGTTTTTGGGCATTTGATACCAACTGTCACAGTCCGCGAGTTTACAAGCAGAAGAGGATTCCCTTTTTCTGATTTTGATTCTTATTGAAATGGAACCAGCTCTTGTCCTCCCCCTATTACTCACGGGTACCGCTTTGCGCAAAGCGCATACACACACCTATTAACATATATATGGGAAAGATCCAGAGAAAATGGGAAGGAAAACAGAAAGGAAAAAAAAATGGCAAAGAAATAGAGAGAAAAGAGAGGAAGCGGAGCAGGAAGAAAAAAAAAAGAAAAGGGAAAATAAGAAGAAGAAAAGGGAGAAGAAGAAGGAGAAGAGAAAAGAATTTAAAGCAATTTGAAAATTCTTAACAGGTGGGGAATATTTGAAAAACTGTTTGTGAAGTTGTAGCCTTAGAGATCATTATGTTGCTAGTATATATATATATATATATATATATATATATACGGTCTGTAAAATAATTGGGTGATAACAAGGAATTCATGCACCATGGATTTTTTTTTTAGTTACTTGAATTAAATTAGCTTTTGTGTGTGAACTCCATAGTTGGTTTGATGGAATGAAATCTTTTCACAGTTTGGTGGTAATTTAGGCAGGTTGAATATTGAATTTGGAGATTGGGTTCAAATTGTTAGCTTTGCTTGATGGTCTTTGATTTCATTGAAGGCAAAGGAAAAAAAATAGTCATTTGTGAAGAATGATTAAGCAGGTGTGTTTTGATGGCTCTGTAAGGTTGTAAGCTAAGAGAGGAAAGAGGGAAGAGGCGAGAGGAAAAAAAAGAGAGGAAGAAAGTGGGTTTTATGTTTTGGAAATAATACAGATCGGTTATTCACCATAAGGCCATTAATATTTTCGTGGGCCTCAGTGCACCATCGAATTGGGCCTTCTTTCATCAAGAGTTGGTTATGGTATTGAGTTGAGAGAAAGAAATGGATAATAAGAAATGGGCTTCTGGAAATTAATGTAAAAGGGAATCTTTTAGGACTGAACCTCAGGTTGATATCAGTTTGGGTTTCAGCCCAATAGGAATTATTAAGGCTTGTGAATAAGTTGAATGAATAGAAGTAATTGAAGATGGAGCTTTCAAGATTAATATGAAGTGGGCCTTTTAGGATTGGGCCTTGGTACATCACCAGTTTGGGCTATAGGCATAAATAGAATTACTACACCAATACTTTTAATAAGGTTTGGTAGTAGTGTTTAATTTTAAATCCTAAACTCTAAAAATAATGTCTTATTTTAAATCTAATGCCAGTTTTTAAAGAAATACACGTTACCTTAATTATGTAAGTACTTGGCTTTAAAGGCAATGATATTAGTAGGAAGAAATAACATTAATACTAATGATAATGACCATAATTGAAATGATGTTATTTGAAACTCTTAGCCATTTAAGATTACACTAGCAGAATTCAAATTCAGATTCGCACCTGTTAAATCCATGATATTGCACCAACTTGACATTACCATGTTTATTATATATATATACATGATTATATATGAAATACTTGAGAGGCATGTGTTGCCTGTACTGCCTGAGAATATATGAAATACTTGTGTGGCATGTGTTTGCCTGTCCTACCTGAAAATTCCTGAATTACTGGGGCCCGTCATATGTAACTTATGGACATTCGAGAAGACAAGGGCCGACGATTGTCCTAAGATTACTATGACACCAACCCTTTCTTTGATTGAGTTAAGGAGGTTTTAACTCTATCAAAGTAGGTCCTGCCTGGTGAGAAATCTGGATGTCACACTGTTACCTGCGCGGTAACTATTGCCTGTGGTGGATAAGGTAGCTTCAACAGTGGTCTGATCACCCACTGATAGTATGGTGATATAAGGCTGGTACTGGACTGGTAATGTTTCCTGCCTGATATATATGACACTTTTACTATTTGTGCATATTCCACTCGGAATACTTGTATACATAAGACTGGCATATTAATTTGTTATATTGAATTGTAATTGTGAGGAATTACTATGTTCTGAAATTATGTGATCCTATTGCCTCCCCACTGAGCATTATAGCTCACCCCGTTATTAAAAACCTTTTGTTTCAGAGGACACTGAGGAACTGGTCAAAAGAGGCTAGACTAGTAAGACTAGAAGAAGGTGGGGTCACCAAGCTTATTAGACAAACTTTGTAGTTGGAGTATTTTGCGAAATCAAGGAGTGCTCGGATATTAAGTTATATATGTTTTTATTTTGTAAGGGATTGTACAGAAGACCTTTATGACATTGTGTTATAGAATGTCGATGTTGTAAATATTAACGTTCGTATGATGTTGTGTAAACAGGTGTTTTTGGTATTTAATCTGAGAACAAGATTGTGTTTGATATTTACGACGCTAGTATTTTGATTTAAGGGTGAATTATGTTTGATGTGATGTACAGGTTTGACAAACCAACTAGCTCCGGTTTAGGGGGTGAGTTGGGGCGTCACAGGTGGTATCAGAGCCTATATCATACTAAGTTAGTATGACTTTGTGGATTGATTTGTAGGTCATAAGACTCTTAATTGATTATAAGTTTACGATCTATCAAAACGAAACATACTGATATGGGATATTGATGTGTTATAGGATGGCAAGAGAGACCAGTCGTGATGAACAGGATATGTCAGGAAATGAAACCCTTCCCAGGAATGAGACAGAGACCAACCCTTTATTGACTCAATTTATCACACCTATTACCCAGTTATCTGAAACTATGCGAAAACAAGGACAACAGACCCATCCGCTTGGAGAAGATAGTGCTCTGGAGCGGTTCCTCAAATTTAAACCTTCTAAATTTTATGGGGAACCTGACGATGAAAAAGCTGAGGCTTGGTTGGAGCATATGGAAGACATATTTTCCACTTTACAGTATGGAGATGAAAGGAAAATTACTTTTGCTACATTTCAAATGAGGGCAGCAGCACGGGATTGGTGGAGAGTAACCCAAGAGAAGTGGAAACTGATCCAAACACCAAGGACTTGGGTAAATTTTCTTCAGGAGTTTAATGTTAAATTCTTTCCCACCATAACCCGGGAAAGACGTGAGGAAGAGTTTATAACCCTTAAGCAACGGGATCTGACAGTAGCCCAATATGAAGCTAGGTTCACTAAACTCTCTAAGTTTGCTCCTCATATGCTCGAAACCGAGGAACGTAGAGTACGGAGATTTATACAGGGCCTACGATATGATATTCGGGATGAAATGGTAATCGTTAGGCCAACCACTCTCCCAGAAGCCCTCGATATCGCCTCGAGAATTGAGTTAGCTAATGCTCGCAAAAGGGAGCGAGCAAGTCAAAAAGGAAAACGACCAGTTAATCCCTCCTGGAGGGGGACTCCATATGGGATCACGCAAAGTGGGCAGCAATTTAGAGCCCAACGCCCACAGTCACAGGTAGGACAACCTTTTGATCCTGTAGGCATGATGAAATGTGCGTATTGTGGTCGGCCAGGGCATAGTGAACAAAAGTGCTGGCATAAGGCGAACAGGTGTATTCGATGTGGGAGTACTGATCACTTTATTAGGGATTGTCCAAGACCCCAAACTCAGGAACCAAAGCCTACTAACTCTCAACAGATGGAGAGAGGAAACAAAAAGGGGACTGATAAACCCAAAGTCCAGGCTCGGGTTTATGCTATGGGAGGGGAAGAACTTCCAGCCTGTGCGAAGGTGGTTGAAGGTACGCTTATAGTCTCTGGTATCAGTGCTAAAATTCTTATAGACCTTGGATCTACTCATTCATTTGTAGCTTCTAAATTTGCGGAATGCTTGTGTGTCCCACATGATGAATTGCCATACTTGATGGAAGTTAGTACCCTATTAGAAAATAGGTTGACTATTAAGAACAAGTACCCTTTGCCTCTGATTGTTGAGTTGTTTGACCAGTTAGAAGGAGCTAGGGTATACTCAAAGTTTGATCTCCGACAGGGATATTATGATCCGAAAGGAAGATGTACCAAAAACAGCCCTCAATACTCGATATGGGCATTATAAATTTGTAGTAATGCCATTTGGACTCACTAATGCACCTGCTGTCTTACTGGACTTGATGTATAGGGTATTTCAGCTATACCCAGATCAATTCGTGGTTATTTTTATTGATGATATTCTGGCATATTCCAAAAAAAAAAATCTGAGGAGCATGAAAAACACCTTAAGGTGGTACTAGAAACATTACGAGAGCACAAACTCTATGCAAAATTTGACAAATGCGAATTTTGGTTAGAGAGAGTGACATTTCTAGGACATGTTATCTCAGGAGATGGTATTGCCGTAGATCCCTCAAAAGTAGAATCTGTGACCAATTGGAAGCAACCAAAGACTCCAACAGAAGTGCGCAGTTTTCTTGGTCTTGCCAGTTATTATCGAAGGTTTATTAAGAATTTCTTAAGAATAGCCGGTCCATTGACTTTATTAACTCAAAAGAGTGTCCCATATAAATAGAATGAGGAATGTGAGATTAATTTTCAGGAACTCAAGAGGAGACTAACCACATCACCAATACTTTCATTACCTGAAGGAAAAGAAAATTTTGAGGTGTACATTGATGCATCTAGGGAAGGCTTGAGTTGTGTCTTAATAGAAAAGGCAAAGTAATTGCCTATGCATCTCAGAAGTTAAAACCCTATGAGCGAAACTACCCTACACACGATATAGAATTGGCAGCTGTAGTTTTTGCTTTGAAGAAATGGAGGCATTATTTCTATGGAGTCACGTTTGAGGTATTTACTGACCACAAGAGCTTGAAGTACTTATTTACTCAGAAAGATTTGAATTTGAGGCAACGTAGGTGGATGGAATAATTATCATTCAGGTAGGGCTAATATAGTTGCTGATGCATTAAGCCGAAAAGCTCAACTTGCAAATATAGGGTTAGAATACCTTGCAAGGGATAGGGTAAGGTTAGCTAATATACAAGTTTACTCCTTGATAAGTAATAAAGTTAAGGAAGCCCAAAAAGAGGATTCTGGTTTACAGGCGATGAAACATAAAGATAAGAAGGGAAGAGTACCTGACTTTGCAGTGGACGCTGATGATGTGATCTATTTTTTTTAGGTCGGTTATGTGTTCCAAATATGGAGGCCCTGAAAACTGAAATTTTTAGAAAGGCCATAGTTCAAGATATTCTATTCATCCCGGTAATAACAAAATGTATCGAGATCTTAGGCAAAATTTCTGGTGGAATAACATGAAGAGTGAAATAGCAGAATTTGTTTCTAGATGCTTAACCTGTCAGCAAGTCAAAGCAGAACATCGGAAGCCCTCAGGACTTTTACAACCAGTAGCCATACCAGAATGGAAATGGGAACACATTACCATGGATTTTGTAACTGAACTGCCAAGGACACAAAGAAATCATGAAACGATATGGGTAGTGGTAGATCGCCTTACTAAAAGTTCCCATATCT
Organism: Ophiorrhiza pumila; assembly: GCA_016586305.1. Lineage (NCBI taxonomy): Eukaryota > Viridiplantae > Streptophyta > Magnoliopsida > Gentianales > Rubiaceae > Ophiorrhiza > Ophiorrhiza pumila. The sequence goes on along the minus strand of BLIW01000005.1, from coordinate 10,077,913 downwards.
TGCCTGTGAATATGAGGTATTCGTTGGAAAGACTTGTCATATGCCAAGAAACCAGTGAGAATTGTAGATCAGAAACTTAAACAATTGCGAACAAAACAAATTCCTCGTGTTAAGTTTTTTTTTTATTTGGCTAACCTCTTTTGTGAGGTGGGTCGCCACTCCCGATTTTATTAGATAATGTGGTGAACGATGGATTTACCCTAAAATCGTCCTTACAAAAGAAGATTTCTTGAAGTTGGATCCATTTACATAGCCTAATGTATCCTAGATCAAGAAATTTTAGCACAATATAAATATGGAGTACTTCCTCTATTTACAAAACAAGCATCCAAGTCTACCTATCCAAAAAACTCCTACATCACAAGGAGTGACAAAAGGTCCTTTTTTCGTTAGGACAATAATAGTAAAAAAACAGCACCTATGAATTAAGTAAGAGTCTTGAAGCTTCATGATAGTACAACGAGCCTCTTGTGTGTGACATTTCTTCAACAACAGTAATCTATTGCTATCAAGAGCAGCAAGCTTCAAGGCAGGGCTGCGCAGCATTGCAGTGAGCATGGTTTCAGCAAGGGATGTTGTTCGGATCCAAGACAACAACCATTTACCACATTGAGTGAGTTCAAACCTTCTAGAGGTTACAAAAACAACACCTCGTGTTAAGTTTTTGTTGAATCATCATGGAGTAAAAGATGCCATATGGGAAATAGAAGAGAAAATGCGTAAACGATTTCCTGAACTTCTTAGATTCCAAGGTAAAAAAAAAAATTCGAGGACGAAATTCTTTTAAGGAGGGAAGAGTGTGAGACCCCAAATTTTCTTTTAGTAATACTACCTCATAGTTATTTTAATTTGTACGATTAATATAAATTTTGATTTATGGCATTTTGTGAAAATGGTAATTTAATAGTATGCATTTTAAAATTATTTATTTATTTTAAGGAATTGATTGTCTATTTTAGGAATTATAAGGGAATTGCTTAATTATTCTTAAGTTTGGGTTATAAATAGTATTTATAGGAAGATAGGGATTTAATGCTTAATTAAGGAAAGGATAGTAAAAATAAAAAATAAAATAAAATAAAATAATAAATATGTGAATTACGTGCAAGCTGAATAGCCTACACGTAACCACTTTGATGACTCATGATAAAAGCTCCTATAACATATATATAGGAAAGATTCAGAGAAAATAGGAAGGAAAAACAGAAAGGAAAAAAAATGGCAAAGAAATAGAGAGAAAAGAGAGGAAGCAGAGCAGGAAGAAAAAAAAAAGAAAAGGAAGAAGAAGAAGAAGAAAAGGGAGAAGAAGAAGGAGAAGAGAAAAGAATTTAAAGCAATTTGGAAATTCTTAACAGGTGGGGAATATTTGAAAAACTGTTTGTTAAGTTGTAGTCTTAGAGATCATTATGTTGCTAGTATATATATATATATATACGGTCTGTAAAATAATTGGGTGATAACAAGGAATTCATGCTCCATGGATTTGTTTTTTTTTTTTAGTTACTTGAATTAAATTAGCTTTTGTATGTGAACTCCATAGTTGGTTTGATGGAATGAAATCTTTTCACAGTTTGGTGGTAATTTAGGCAGGTTGAAGATTGAATTTGGAGATTGGGTTCAAATTGTTAGCTTTGCTTGATGGTCTTTGATTTCATTGAAGGCAAAGGAAAAAAAGTAGTCATTTGTGAAGAATGATTAAGCAGGTGTGTTTTGATGGCTCTGTAAGATTGTAAGCTAAGAGAGGAAAGAGGGAAGAGGCGAGAGGAAAAAAAAAGAGAGGAAGAAAGTGGGTTTTATGTTTTGGAAATAATACAGATGGGTTATTCACCATAAGGCCATTAATATTTTCGTGGGCCTCAGTGCACCATCGAATTGGGCCTTCTTTCATCAAAAGTTGGTTATGGTATTGAGTTGAGGGAAAGAAATATATAATAAGAAATGGGCTTTTGGAAATTAATGTAAAAGGGAATCTTTTAGGACTGGACCTCAGGTTGATATCAGTTTGGGCTTCCGCCCAATAGGAATTATTAAGGCTTGTGAATAAGTTGAATGAATAGAAGTAATTGAAGATGGAGCTTTCAAGATTAATATGAAGTGGGCCTTTTAGGATTGGGCCTTGGTGTATCACCAGTTTGGGCTATAGGCATAAATAGAATTACTACACCAATACTTTTAATGAGGTTTGGTAGTAGTGTTAATTTTAAATCCTAAACTCTAAAAATAATGTCTTATTTTAAATCTAATGCCAGTTTTTAAAGAAATACACGTTACATTAATTATGTAAGTACTTGGCTTTAAAGGCAATGATATTAGTAGGAAGAAATAACATTAATACTAATGATAATGACCATAATTGAAATGATGTTATTTGAAACTCTTAGCCATTTAAGATTACACTAGCAGAATTCAAATTCAGTTTCGCACCTGTTAAATCCATGATATTGCACCAACTTGACATTACCATGTTTATTATATATATATACATGATTATATATGAAATACTTGTGGGGCATGTGTTGCCTGTACTGCCTGAGAATATATGAAATACTTGTGTGGCATGTGTTTGCCTGTCCTGCCTGAAAATTCCTGAATTACTAGGGCCCGTCATATGTAACTTATGGACATTCGAGACGGCAAGGGCCGACGATTGTCCTAAGATTACTATGACACCAACCCTTTCTTTGATTGAGTTAATGATAAGTCGGTCTTGTACCGACCTAAGTGCGTTACTTTCTTATTCTTTCACATGAAATGATTGATGAATTGTTGCTTGATTACATGACTTTGTGTGAATATCGACTACAAACTGGAAGTTGTGGAGATTAACTAAGTGTTGTGAAAATATGTAGCAATTGTTTATGAACATCCATTCACGCACTTAACCATGTTGGCTTCCAGATCTCACACTTTCATGGAGGTCTCAGTCATTGAGACTTCAACATTGCACATGAATCCAGCACACATTTCACCAATCCAGCACACACTAACACACCAATCTAGCACACACTTCACAAATCTGCACACTAACACACCACACCTACACACACTCACACTTGCACCTCACATCACCTCACTCACACACACATTGCACGGTGCGGGCGCACAAGGCGCCCGCACCACACTCACATTTGGCCGCACCACACACACAATCACACTTGTGCGGCCGCACCATACACACACACGCACACTCACATCTTTATGTTTCTTTTTATGCATTTTCCTTCATGAATATTTTCTGTACATTTTTTTCTCACTTCTTACTTGCACACTTGCACAAACACAACTCACTCAATCTTTTTCCTACAATGGCACTTAGCACACACAAGATGAAGCTCACACAAGCAAAGCATTTGATGTCTTTCTCATGGGCTCTAACTGTTTGAGTAAATGCACTGAATATTCGTAATCATTAACTCTTTACTCAGACACATGTCCTCACTTCAGCTCTAATTTATATTTGCAGACACGTGGCGGTTCATCCGGGAGAGCAGGAAGCTTCAGGAGTTTTCCAAGCCAAGTCAGCCAGGAAAAACTATAAAAGGGCAAGAAGCCGCATAAAGTGGAGAGCTGGATTTTTGGGGAAGAAATCAATTCACGGAGAGAAAATCTGAGAGGAATTCTGAGAGCCTTAGAGCATAATTTCTATTCTGTAATCATGAGATATCAGCCGATCAAAATGATCGGCTAAGCTCTTAGTGCTGCTTTGAGGGGTCAATTGTATGGATTTGATCTTGTTTGAGACATTCTTTTAGAATTCTATCTGAAACTATTTCATGTCCATAATTCTGCACTTATTATGTTTGATGATTTGCACTCTAGATTAACTTCACATTTAGGTCTGCGGTACCCACTGAGGTCGGTGTGAACATCCCAATGGCAATCAATCATAACATGAGTTGGTTGTGAACATGCATATATGAATCTTAGGTCTTGTGAGACTTTGCGATCTTGACTGTGCAGTACCCACTGACAGTTAATATCAATCCTTTGCGTAGGTCTAAGAGAATTCTTGTACTGCGAGTCGAAGTTGAGAACTGGTTAGCTGCCCTACCAAGGGAGATAGTCAGGGATAAAATTAGATTAGTGTTAGGAGAATTGGGATCTGGGAAAGTCTGACTCGTGCCAAGTATTTGCCCTACCAAGGGAAGTTCGGGGAGAATTGGGAACAAGGATTGTGAGAACTACCAAGTTGATCAACCTTAGTTCACTAGCAGTATAATCCCTTCATATATGTCCATACAAGTCCGTCTGGGATAACAAGAGAAAGATCCATACATATTGTACACCCTTAAGGCAACACATTCATCTCCATTGATTTTTCCCTATTCCATTCTCGTTTGCATACCTTGATTGTGTTATTGCATCATTTCACATTCTATCATTATATCAACAATTGTCATAGTCCTCTCCCTGAGGATACGAATCCCTCACCACTACTGCATTAATTTAGTGTTTTGGGTAAAATTGCAGGGTCACGACAACCTCCTGCCAATTTTTGGCGCCGTTGCCGGGGAGAGGCTAAGTGCTAGGGATTGATTGTGATAGTTTTGTGTTTATTCGTTTATGTTGGTATCTATTCTGTGTTGGAATATCTGTGGTTTGATTGTTTGATTTTTGTTGAGTCTTGATTTTACGTTATTGAGTTGTTCCCTTACGTGCAAATTCTTGTCGATTCTGGTGCTATTGATCTATCTGCTTTTGTAGGATTTCTGAATTTTCACAGATAAATCTTAGTTTATGAAACAGGGTGCAAGATTTAGGGGAGAAGACCCACAGTTCAAACTCGATTTGGAATTACAGAGGACTTTAAGGTAAAAGAGAAGGGCATTGGAAATGGCCGAACAGGGTGAAGAGAGAGTTAGACCCCAACCGGGAGAGGAGAGACCTAGACCCCAACCTCCAAGGTTTGGGGACCATTTCGCAGTAAGCTTTGAGAGAAGGAATAATCGCCAAGGAATAGATGTAGATAGCTATCAAATACCAACCCAAATTGTCTCCATGATTATCCAAGGACAGATCTTCCAAGGCCTGAGCAATGAAGATCCGAACGAGTATTTAGACTAGTTCTTGGGACTCTGTAACACCTTCAAACTGCAGAGGGTCACGCCTGATGACGTGAGAAGAGTTTTGTTCCCACTGTCCCTCAAGGGGAAGGCGAAGCACTGGTTTAATTCAATCGGAGGACCGTCCATAGCCATTTTTGAGGAGCTAGAAAGAAAGTTTTTGGCCAAGTACTTCCCTCCAGCCAAATTAGAACGGATGAGGATGGAGATTCGCAGCTTCCAACAGCAAGATGGAGAGACATTTATCCAGCAAGCAGAAGTGTGGGGGCTGGGACATTTGGTGTGTTTCATGAAGTCAAAGGGTCATGACAACCTCCTGCCAATTTTTGGCGCCGTTACCTCATGGCAAAGAAGGAAGCAAAACCAAGACTCATCAGATGGGTGCTCTTACTGCAAGAATTTGATGTTGAGATCAGGGACAGAAAAGGGTGCGAAAACGTGATAGCAGACCACTTGTCGAGACTCGAGCTGGGGGCGTTGAGCGAAGAACAGTTGCAATTATGGATTAAGGAGAGTTTTCCTGATGAACAAATTTTCAAAGTCCACACTCGCGACTTGCCTTGGTACTCTGAGATTGCCAATTATGTTGTGGCGGACCAGCTGCCACAACACTTCTCCAACGACCAAAAGAAGAGGCTCAAGCACGACGCTCAGTATTACTTTTGGGAGAGTGGATGTATGTATAAAAGGTGCAGTGACCAGATCATCAGAAGGTGTGTACCCGATGAAGAAAATGATGAGATCTTGAGGGCATGTCATGAGTCCCCATTTGGAGGGCATTTCGGTGGAACACGAACTGGTTATAAGATCTTGCAGACCAGATTCTACTGGCCACACATCTTCAAAGATTCGAAGCTCTGGGTGAGTCAGTGTGAGAGATGCCAACGAGTTGGGAGCATATCAGGCAGAGATGAGATGCCTCTCAACAATATCCTTGAGGTGGATTTATTCGATGTATGGGGAGTGGACTTCATGGAGCCATTCCCACGATCCTGTGGGAACGAGTACATACTGGTGGCAGTGGACTACGTATCCAAGTGGGTAGAAGCTATAGCCATGCCCCATTGCGACAGTAACAGAGTGCTCCGGTTCATAAAGAAGAATATTTTTAATAGGTATGGGACTCCGAGGGCTATTATAAGCGATGGGGGGAGTCATTTCTGCAATAAGATCTTTAGGGCCCCCTTAGCTAAGTATGGGGTTCAGCACAAAGTTTCTACTGCCTACCACCCACAAACCAATGGCCAGGCGGAAATAACCAACAGAGAAATCAAGAGGATATTGGAGAAAGTGGTCAACCCTGGAAGGAAAGACTGGTCACTTAAATTGGATGATGCACTGTGGGCCTATAGAACTGCTTACAAAACTCCAATCGGGGCGTCACCTTTTAGACTGGTCTTTGGGAAAGAATGTCACCTTCCAATGGAGTTCGAACACAGGGCCTATTTGGCAGTGCAAAAGCTGAACATGGACATGAACTTGGCTCAAGAGGCCAGGATGATGAGGCTCAACGAATTGGATGAGTTCAAATGGAATTCATACATCAGTGCCAACTGTACAAAGAGAGAGACAAAGAGATGGCATGACGCCAAGATCAAATGAGAGAATTTGAAGTTGGGCAGCATGTATTGGTATACGACTCCAGACTAAGACTTTTTCCAGGAAAGTTGAAATCCAGATGGGTTGGACCTTATGTTGTAACCAAAGTTTATCCCTACGGAGTCATAGAAGTCCGGAATGAGTCCACAGGAGCGGTTTGGAATGTCAACGGTCACCGAGCAAAGGCATTCAAGTCTGTTAGAGGAAGAGAAGTATAAGACCCCGAAATTTTTCTTCTAGTAATACTATCTCATAGTTATTTGAATTTGCATATCAATATGAATCTTGAGCACTTGATAAAAAAATGGTGAATTAATAGTGTGCATTTTAAGTTAATTATTCATTTTAAGGAATTAAATGTCAATTTTAGAAATGATAAGGAAGATTATATTGGCTATTCTTAAGTTTGGGTCTTAAATAATAATTATAAGAAAATAAGGGTTTAATGATAAATTAAGGAAAAGATAGAAAATATATATATAATAATGATGGTATTAATTAAAAATTAATTATTGAAAAAAAGAGTGAAATACGTGTAAGCTTGATAGCTTACACGTAGTCACTTTTAATGACTCATGACAAGAGATTACCACGTTATATGTCTGGGAAGGCCTAAAGGAAACAGGAAAAGAAAAAAAAAACGGTAAAGAAACAGAGAGAAGGAAAGGGAGCGGAATAGGAAAAAAAAAAGAAGAAGAGGAGGAGAAGAAGAAGAAAAGGAGAGGGAGAAGAAGGAGAAAAGAAGGGAAACCCAAAAGCAATTTGGAAAATTTTTCAACAGGTGGGGATATGTGGAAGAACTGTGGTTTGTAACTCAAGGGTTTTTCTTTTGTTTTACCTCTTTACTGATATGTATTGTTGTGCTGAAATATAGAAATAACTAGGCATTTACAATCCATGAATTTGTTCTGTTCTTTTGATAAGTAGATGTTTGAATTGATACCCTGTGTGAATTTTGGCGGATTGAGCTGATGAAAGTATGTCCTCTCCCTGATCTGATGGAGATTTTAGCAAGCTAAGATTGTTTTGTTAATGGAAATTCATGATATTAAATCGGTAGGCTGAGTTCTGATTTGGTTAGAAATACAAGCTTCAAATATTTATATATGGTGATTGGTGATAGTTTGAATGAAGAAGCTGGAAAAAAATTCTTGCACGGTAGAAGGAAAAAAAAGAATAAAGGAAAGTATTATTAAATTTGTTAGAAGTTTGGGCCTTAATTGTTTTCTTTAAAAGATTCTAGAACTTTAGGGTAAGTTAAAGAAATCAGGCCCAAAGGTGATGAAGAAATGGGGCTGGACTAAATTAGTCTGATTTGGGCTTTGCAACCCCTGTGTAAGGGTGGAAAGTGAATCCATTGGGATTGGGTTCCAGTGTAGTAATCGTTTGGGCTATGGCCCAGTAGTAATTAGTAATTGTGGGGAGCCAAATGAAGTGGTGTGGGAAATTGAAGATGGGGCTTTCAAAATTAATATGAAGGGGACATTTAAAGAATGGGCTTTTCATTTAAGAGTGGGTTTTAGGGCCTTACAAGTTTGGGCTATATGCATAAATAGGAATAATATACAAAGGTTTTAATTGGTATTGGTGGTAATGTTTAGTTTTAAATAATAAACACTAAAGGAAAAAATAATAATAATATTAATAATAATAAGAATAATAATTTATTTACTAGCCACTCTAAAGGAATTTACGTTACCTTAATTAAGAAGGAACTTAGTTTTAAACGGTAATAATCTTTAAATAGAAAGAAACAACATTAATACTATTAATGGTAATTGCAAGCAAAATAATATTATTTGAAACCTGGTGTATAAATGGTGTTAGTTTTGCATTACTTGAATTATTAGCTGTTTGGGATCACCTTGGCAAAACTGAAGATTGGTTTCATATTTATGGTAATCAGGATGTTGCATCAGATGGGTTTTTACTATGTTTGAAATATATATATATGTGTGTATGTGGAATTTGAAGTGGAATATTTGTGTGGCACGTGTTTGCCTATACTGTGACTGTTTGATTGTTTGAGGCCCAGTCATGGTGGCTTATTGATGTCGGGAGGGCAAGGGCCGACGAGTTCATCATGAGTTCACCATGACATTTAACCCTTATCAAATGGAACTGAGGAGGTTTTAGTTTCATGAGAAAGGGTTCCATTATCTAGATATATCCTATTGTGCCTATAAGGCAAATTTTGACAGTGAAGGATAAGGTAGCTTCAACAGTGGTCTGATCAACCACTGATCGTAAGGTGATATAAGGCTGGTACTGGACTGGTAATGTTTTCTGTTCGAATTATGTGACACATTTACTATTTGTACATATTCCAGTTGGTATATTTACATACATGATTTTGGCATATTGAGTTGTAATTGTGAGAATTTATTATGTTTGATATTATATGACCCTATCACCTCCCCACTGAGCATTATAGCTCACCCCATTGTCGAAACCCTTTTTTCAGAGGACACGGAGGAGATTGGACAGGAGGGGCTAGATTAGTAGGCCTAGAAGAAGGTGGAGTCATCGAGCCTGTTAGACGCATTTTGTAGTTGAGGTATTTTACGAAATCAAGGAATGCTCGAATATTAAGTTAAATATGTTTTCTTTATTGTAGGGGTCTGTACAGAAGACTTTTGTGACCTTGGGTGATGGAATGTTGATGTTGTAAATATTAATGTTCGTTTGATGATGTGTAAACAAGTGTTTTAGTATTTAATCTAAGAACAAGTTTGTGTGTGTGATATTTATGGTGTTAGTATTTCGATTTAAGGGTAAATTATATTTGATGGGTTGTACAGGTTTGACGAACCAACTCGCTCCGGTTTAGGAGGGGGTGAGTTGGGACGTCAGAGGTGGTATCAAAGCCAATATCATACCAAGTTAGTATGACTTTGTGAATTGGATAGTGGGCCATAAAACTTTTAATTTATTATAAGTTTATGATTTATCAAAACAAAATGTACTGACATAGAATATTGATGTGTGTTAGGATGGCTGATGATCGTCGAGGAGTTTGGTATCAGAATGGCCCTGGGGGGCGTCGTAGGCGATATGATCCTCGTTTGATAGAGGGCCCTGGACGTGAGTGTCGCTGTGGACGCTCCTACCCTAACTTTGTTTTGCATCACCTGGTGGAGGAACGTGATAGGGAATGTAATCAAGCTAATATTTACTATACTGAGGCACTAGGGAGTCGCCGGAGAATTGGAAAGTTAGAAGCACACACTGAGTGGTTAGAACAAGAAAACCAGCAGTTGGCAGCTCAGCGCCACCAGGATTATTATCGGCGCTTGGAAGTAGAAGAAAGGAACAATAGATGGAGTCAACGTTTGGACGAACTTCATCATAGCTTAGGAACCATGCGGGCACTGGTGGAGGAAATGCAACCAAGACTTGGGGTACCTATTGCTCCACCTCCCCAAGTAGAGGGACCCCCTGAACCGCCAATTGTGCATAATGACATTGTCGAGGAGGATCCTGAGGAAAACCCTGAGGAGGATCCTGAGGAAGACCCTGAGGAGGATCCTGAGGAAGACCCTGAGGAGGATCCGGAAGAAGATCCCGAGGAGGACCCTGGAGAAGACCACGAGGAAGATCCTGAGGAAGCTTTCGAGGGGAATCTGGTAGTGGAAAATGTTGGAGGAAATGCCTCGCCGGGCGGCTCAGGGCTAGAGGAAGATTAAGAGGAGTTTGAGTAATAATAATAGTTTGTAAATATTAGACCTTGTTATATAAATATCGTTGTAGGTTGATAAGTTTTCCTTTTATGTGCTTTTGACTAGTGTAGATATAAGAGGTTGTTAGTAAAGCGAAGATGGGTGGACCAAGATAGCTGAGAACTGTTGTATTTTCTATTTATGTGAATATAACCTATGTTCGTGTGTACATAGATATATATATGTTCAGAATTAGATATATGTTATTATTACTCTCTTTAAGTCACAAATTGAACATTGTAATCTTAATAGATGGCAGGAGAAACCAGTCGAGGTGATCAAGAAATGGGGGGAGATAAAACCATTCCCAGAAGTAAGACGGAAACCAATCCTTTATTGACCCAATTCGTCACTGCTATTACCCAGTTATCTGAAACCCTGCGAAAACAAGGGCAGCAGACCCATTCGTCTGGAGAAGATGGTGCTTTAGAACGATTCCTGAAGTTTAAACCTTCTGAATTCTATGGGGAACCCGATGATGAAAAAGCTGAAGCCTGGTTGGAGCATATGGAGGACATATTCTCCACCTTGCAGTATGGGGATGAGAGAAGAATTACTTTTGCTACATTTCAAATGAGGGCAGCAGCACGGGATTGGTGGAGAGTAACCCAAGAGAAGTGGAAACTAATCCAAACACCAAGGACTTGGGTAAATTTCCTTCAGGAATTTAATGCTAAATTTTTTCCCACTATGACTAGAGAAAGGCGTGAGGAAGAGTTCATAACCCTTAAGCAGCGGGATCTGACAGTAGCCCAATATGAAGCTAGATTCACTAAACTCTCTAAGTTTGCTCCTCATATGCTTGAAACCAAGGAACATAGGGTGCGGAGATTTATGCAGGGCCTACGATATGATATTCAAGATGATATGGTAACTGTTAGACCAACCACTCTTCCATAAGCACTGGATATCGCCTCAAGGATTGAGCTAGCAAATACTCGCAAAAGAGAGCGAGCAAGTCAAAGAGGGAAACGACCAGTCAATCCCTCCTGGAGGAGAACTCCGTATAATGTTGCACGAGGGGGACAGTCGTCTGGAGCTCAGCGGCCACAGTTACCGGTAGGGCAACATTTTACTTCAGTAAGCATGATGAAATGTGTGTATTGTGGTCGGCTAGGGCATAGTGAACAAAGGTGTTGGCAAAAGGCGAACAGGTGCATTCGATGTGGGAGTGCTGAACATTTTATTAGAGATTGTCCAAAACTCCAAACTCAGGTACCAAAGACTAATAACCCTCAACAGGTGGAAAGAGGAAACCAAAAGGGGACTAATAAACCCAAAGTCCAGGCTCGAGTTTATACTATGAAAGGGGAAGAACTTCCAGCCTGTGCGGAGGTGGTTGAAGGTACGCTTATAGTCTCTGGTATCAGTGCTAAAATTCTTATAGATCCTGGGTCTACTCATTCATTTGTAGCTTCTAAGTTTGCGGAATGCTTGTGTGTCCCACATGATGAGTTCCCATATTGGATGGAAGTTAGTACCCCATTAGGAAATAGGTTGATATCTGATGTGGTATATAAAGCCTGTGAAATAGGGGTTGGGAGTAATAGAATGGAAATAGATCTAGTTGCTGCACCGATTCATGGGTACGATGTTATTTTAGGAATGGACTGGTTATCGAAACATCATGCCCAATTATATTGTCGGGCAAAAACTGTGAAGTTTTGTAAACCAGGGCAACCTGTAATTAAACTTGTAGGGGATTAAGGGAAATTTGTGAATCCTATGATTTCGGGTGTAAGAGCTAGGAAAGTTCTGTATAAAGGTGGAATCGGATTTCTAGCTTATTTGGTCAATCCAACCCCTACCAAACCAAAGTTGAAAGATGTGGCTGTGATAAGGGAATACGGAGATATTTTCCCTGAGAAGTTGACTTCTCTGCCAATTGGTAGAGAAGTGGAGTTCACCATCGAGTTGTTGTCTGATGCTGCTCCTATCTCTAGGATGCCGTATCGAATGGCATCTCTGGAGTTGCAAGAACTGAAAACTCAGTTGCAGGAGTTATTAGAGATAGGTTTTATACAACCTAGTACCTCGCCATGGGGGGCACCAGTATTATTTGTAAAGAAAAGGGATGGATCTTTGCGAATGTGCATTGATTATCGGGGTTTGAATAGAGTGACTATTAAGAATAAATATCCTTTACCCTTCATTGATGAACTGTTTGATCAGTTAGAAGGATCTAGAGTGTACTCAAAGTTTGATCTCCGTCAGGGATACTATCAGTTAAGGATCCGAAAGGAGGACATACCAAAAATAGCCTTCAATACCCGATATGGGCATTATGAATTTGTGGTAATGCCATTTGGGCTTACTAATGCACCTGCTGTCTTTATGGATTTGATGCATAGAGTATTCCGGCCATACCTAGACCGATTTGTGGTTATTTTCATTGATGATATATTGGTTTATTCCAAAAACCTTGAAGAACATGAAAAACATCTTAGGATGGTTCTAGAAACCTTACGGGAGCACAAACTCTATGCAAAATTTGATAAATGCGAATTTTGGTTAGAGAAAGTTTCATTTCTAGGCCACGTTATCTCAGGAGATGGTATCACTGTGGATCCCTCAAAAGTAGAATCTGTGACTAAGTGGAAGCAACCAGAGACTCCAAGGAAGTGCGCAGTTTTTTTGGTCTTGCCGGTTATTATCGAAGGTTTATCAAGAATATTTCAAGAATAGCCGGTCCATCATAAGTGTGTTCCGTATAAATGGGATGAGGAATGTGAGAGTAGTTTTCAGGAACTCAAGAGGAGACTAACCACATCACCAATACTTTCCTTACCTGAGGGAAAAGAGAATTTTGTGGTATATACTGATGCGTCTAGGGAAGGTTTAGGTTGTGTTTTAATGCAAAATGGCAAGGTAATTGCTTATGCATCTTGGAAGTTAAAACCTTATGAGCAAAACTACCCTACGCACGATATAGAATTGGCAGCTGTAGTTTTTGCCTTGAAGAAATGGAGGCATTATTTGTATGGAGTTACGTTTGAGGTGTTCACTGATCACAAGAACTTGAAGTATTTATTTACCCAGAAGAATTTAAACTTGAGGCAACGTAGATGGATGGAATTGTTGGAAGATTATGATTGTACAATCAATTATCATTCAGGTAGGGCCAACATAGTTTCTGATGCCTTAAGCCGAAAATCTCAACTAGCTAATATAGAGCTGGGATACCTTACAGGGGATGGTGCAAGGTTAGCTAGTATACAAGTCCACTCTTTGTTAAGTAATAGAGTTAAGGAAGCCCAAAAACAGGATTCAGGATTACAGGAGATGAAGCATAAAGTTAAGGAGGGAAGACTACCTGACTTTACAGTGGACACCGATAATGTGATCTATTTTCGAGGTCGGTTATGTGTTCCAAATGTGGAGGCCTTGAGAGCTGAAATTCTTGGAAAAGCCTATAGTTCTAGATATTCCATTCATCCTGGTAGCACCAAAATGTATCGAGATCTTAAGCAAAATTTCTGGTGACATAATATGAAGAGAGAAATAGCAGAATTTGTTTCTAAATGTTTAACCTATCAGCAAGTCAAAGCCGAACATCAGAGGCCTTCAGGACTTTTACAACCATTGGCTATACCAGAATGGAAATGGGAACACATCACCATGGATTTTGTAACTGGGTTACCAAGGACACAAAGAAATCATGATGCGGTATGGGTAGTAGTAGATCGCCTCACTAAAAGTGCTCATTTCTTACCTGTGAATATAAGGTATTCGTTGGAGAGACTTGTCAAGATATACTTGGATGAGATTGTAAGATTACATGGAGTACCTGTAAGTATTGTCTCAGATCGAGATCCTCGTTTTACTTCTCGGCTATGGCCTAGGGTGCAAGAGGCTTTGGGGACTGGTTTGAAATTTAGTACCAGTGCACACCCTGAAACTGATGGTCAATCTGAAAGAACTATTCAGATATTGGAAGATATGTTACGGGCTTGTATGTTGGACTTTGGAGATAGTTGGGATCAACACGTAACGCTTATTGAGTTTGCCTACAACAATAGCTACCAAGCAACCATTGGAATGGCACCGTATGAGGCTCTATACGGAAGAAAATGCCGAACTCCTACTTGCTGGAGTGAGGTTGGAGAAAAGAAAATTGTTGAAGCTAGGAGCATACCAGTGATTGACGAGACCTTCGATAACGTGCGAATAATTCGTCAGCGGATGAGAGTAGCGCAAGATCGACAAAAGAGCTACGCTGACACTCGTAGGAAGGATCTAGAATTCCAAAAAGGGGATAGAGTATTTCTTCGGGTTGCACCAAGAAGAGGATTAATTAAACATGTCAAAGGTGGTAAACTCAGCCCTAGGTACATTAGACCATTTGGGATTTTTGAAAGGCTAGGGCCGGTGGCTTATCGCTTAGCTTTACCTCCTCAATTAAAAGGAATACATGATGTGTTTCATGTTTCTCTTCTTCGGAAATACTTACCTGATCCTACTCATATCATTGAACCTCAAAGTATCACTCTCGAACATGATTTATCATATTCCGAGAAACCAGTGAGAATTGTAGATCAGAAACTCAAGCAATTGCGAACAAAACAAATTCATCTTGTTAAAGTTTTATGGAGTCATCATGGAGTAGAAGATGCCACATGGGAAACAGAAGAGGAAATGCGTAAACGATTCCCTGAACTTCTCGAATTCCAAGGTAATAATTTCGAGGACGAAATTCTCTTAAGGAGGGAAGAGTGTGAGACCCCGAAATTTTTCTTCTAGTAATACTATCTCATAGTTATTTGAATTTGCATATCAATATGAATCTTGAGCACTTGGTAAAAAAAATGGTGAATTAATAGTGTGCATTTTAAGTTAATTATTCATTTTAAGGAATTAAATGTCAATTTTATAAATGATAAGGAAGATTATATTAGCTATTCTTAGGTTTGGGTCTTAAATAATAATTATAAGAAAATAAGGGTTTAATGATAAATTAAGGAAAAGATAGAAAATATATATATAATAATGATGGTATTAATTAAAACAAAATTAATTATTAAAAAAAAGAGTGAAATACGTGTAAGTTTGATAGCTTACACGTAGTCACTTTTAATGACTCATGACAAGAGATTACCACGTTATATGTTTGGGAATTCCTAAAGGAAACAGGAAAAGAAAAAAAAACGGTGAAGAAACAGAGAGAAGGAAAGGGAGCGGAACAGGAAAAAAAAAGAAGAAGAGGAGGAGAAGAAGAAGAAAAGGAGAGGGAGAAGAAGGAGAAGAAGTAGAAAAGAAGGGAAACCCAAAAGCAATTTGGAAAATTTTTCAACAAGTGGGGATATGTGGAAGTACTGTGGTTTGTAACTCAAGGGTTTTTCTTTTGTTTTACCTCTTTACTGATATGTATTGTTGTGCTGAAATATAGAAATAACTGGGCATTTACAATCCATGAATTTGTTCTGTTCTTTTGATAAGTAGATGTTTGAATTGATACCCTGTGTGAATTTTGGCGGATTGAGCTGATGAAAGTATGTCCTCTCCCTGATCTGATGGAGATTTTAGCAAGCTAAGATTGTTTTGTTAATGGAAATTCATGATATTAAATCGGTAGGCTGAGTTCTGATTTGGTTAGAAATACAAGCTTCAAATATTTATATATGGTGATTGGTGATAGTTTGAATGAAGAAGCTGGAAAAAAATTCGTGCCGGGTAGAAGGAAAAAAAAGAATAAAGGAAAGTATTATTAAATTTGTTAGAAGTTTGGGCCTTAATAGTTTTCTTTAAAAGATTCTAGAACTTTAGGGTAAGTTAAAGAAATCAGGCCCAAAGGTTATGAAGAAATGGGCCTGGACTAAATTAGTCCGATTTGGGCTTTGCAACCCCTGTGTAAGGGTGGAAAGTGAATCCATTGGGATTGGGTTCCAATGTAGTATCGTTTGGGCTATAGCCCAGTAGTAACTAGTAATTGTGGGGAGCCAAATGGAGTGGTGTGGGAAATTGAAGATGGGGCTTTCAAAATTAATATGAAGGGGACATTTAAAGAATGGGCTTTTCATTTAAGAGTGGGTTTTAGGGCCTTACAAGTTTGGGCTATAGGCATAAATAGGAATAATATACAAAGGTTTTAATTGGTATTGGTGGTAATGTTTAGTTTTAAATAATAAACTCTAAAGGAAAAAATAATAATAATATTAATAATAATAAGAATAATAATTTATTTATTAGCCACTCTAAAGGAATTTACGTTACCTTAATTATGAAGGAACTTAGTTTTAAACGGTAATAATCTTTAAATAGAAAGAAACAACATTAATACTATTAATGGTAATCGCAAGCAAAATAATATTATTTGAAACCTGGTGTATAAATGGTGTTAGTTTTGCATTACTTGAATTATTAGTTGTTTGGGATCACCTTGGCAAAACTGAAGCTCGGTTTCATATTTATGGTAATCAGGATGTTGCATCAGATGGATTTTTACTATGTTTGAAATATATATATATGTGTGTGTGTGTGGAATTTGAAGTGGAATATTTGTGTGGCACGTGTTTGCCTATACTGTGACTGTTTGATTGTTTGGGACCCAGTCATGGTGGCTTATTGATGTCGGGAAGGCAAGGGCCGACGAGTTCATCATGAGTTCACCATGACATTTAACCCTTGTCAAATGGAACTAAGGAGGTTTTAGTTTCATGAGAAAGGGTCCCATTATCTGGATATATCCTATTGTGCCTATAAGGCAAATTTTGACAGTGAAAGATAAGGTAGCTTCAACAGTGGTCTGATCAACCACTGATCGTAAGGTGATATAAGGCTGGTACTAGACTGGTAATGTTTTCTGTTCGAATTATATGACACCTTTACTATTTGTACATATTCCACTTGGTATATTTACATACATGATTTTGGCATATTGAGTTGTAATTGTGAGAATTTATTATGTTTGATATTATGTAACCCTATCACCTCCCCACTGAGCATTATAGCTCACCCCATTGAAGAAACCCTTTTTTCAGAGGACACGGAGGAGATTGGATAGGAGGGGCTAGATTAGTAGGCCTAGAAGAAGGTGGAGTCATCGAGCCTGTTAGACGCATTTTGTAGTTGAGGTATTTTGCGAAATCAAGGAATGCTCGAATATTAAGTTAAATATGTTTTCTTTATTGTAGGGGTCTGTACAGAAGACTTTTGTGACCTTGGGTGATGGAATGTTGATGTTGTAAATATTAATGTTCGTTTGATGATGTGTAAACAAGTGTTTTAGTATTTAATCTGAGAACAAGTTTGTGTGTGTGATATTTATGGTGTTAGTATTTCGATTTAAGGGTAAATTATATTTGATGGGTTGTACAGGTTTGACGAACCAACTCGCTCCGGTTTAAGAGGGGGTGAGTTGGGGCGTCACAAGAAGAACACACCCAGTTCCTGGATGGACCACCCCAGTGAAGACATCTCTCTATGTCTGGCTGAGGACAATAAACCAAGCGCTGTGTTGGGAGGCAACCCAACCATTTAAATACTTGCGTTCTTTTATTTTATTCAGTATCTATGTTACCCCAATGAGTTGATCAAACTCCCTAATTTCTCAGGATTCCTTCTCACAAGCTGGCAACTAGAGCAAGAGGTGGGCACATAAAGACAAGAATGTGGTAAGTGTATCTTGGAGTCACGGGCAAGAGCAGGTAATCACGCTAAGAATCATTCCTGCACTGTCACGGGTAAGATATAAAAGATTCTTTGAGCCGACCTGACAAGTGCATAATTGGATTGTAAGTGACAAGCCAAATGCATGCAAATAGCGGACCCATAAAGGGTTGTCACTTAGTCCAAATTATTTAAGAATGACCTTTCACTACATCTAAGTGTTGTCGCTTTGTACCAATGTCTCTCAGCTAGATCACATGTCTTGTCGTCTAGCTCAATACCACCCAAATCATGCATGAAAAAGCTCTATAAATACCATTCACTTTGCATGATAAGTTTCACATCGAATTCAGTTCAGATACATGGCAGGAACTGATGATGACTACAGGAGGTATCTCCGAGGAGTCCTAGACGTTCAAGATCCCTCCGACTATGACTCCGAAGATGACGAAGAGTATACCCCAGACTCACCCTCGAGGTTCGTGAACGAAAGGGCGGTGAGACGATTTGACAGATCCGTCTACCGATATGTACTGGTAGAACGAAAATTTGTCGCTCCGGAACAAACATTTACGGAGGCAATCTGCTTCTAAAATGGGAACCCCTCACCTTTGCCCCAGCAGCATCCAATGTAGAATTGGCTCGGGAGTATTACGCCAACGCCAATACAAGTTACACAAACCAGAACAACCACGATGGAGTCTATCTACGGGGGACCTATCTCAAGGTGACAAGTCACACAGTCAACGAACATTATCAACTACCAGACTTTCCAGACGATGAATTTGGACAGTTAGCGGGAGCAGCCAATGTGGACTTCTTAATTGAATCTGTTGGGCTACCTGGAGTTTCTTGGGTGCGTAACAACCAATCCGAAGCCATTTATATGCACACCAATGATATGACTGCGGAGGCCCGCATGTGGCTGATGTTCATAAATTCAAAGCTCATGCCCACGAACCACCATGCCAGAGCAACCAGAGAGAGAGTGCTTCTGATTTATGCCATTCAGCACAGAATGACGATCGATGTAGGAAGGGTGATCATGCAATCCATTGAGCGAGCTAAAAGATGCACTGGCACACCTATATTATTCCCCTTCCTTCTATCACAAATGGCTAGAAGCCGAGGAATTGAAGTGTCTCCCACAGAAGACTCCCAACAATCTATGGGAACCATAGGCGGACCACAGTGGGAGAGTTATCTGGAAATGGAACGTCTAGAACGCCTTCATCGAAACGCCTAAACTGGGTAGCCTCTTTCCTTTTCCACAATGGGGACCATTGCTAAATTCAAGTGTGGGGGAGACATGTATGTCTTGATGGATGTTGGCATGCGATGACGCTGTGTGGTTGCCTAACCTCTAAGCTTGAAGTGATGCTTGTGTGTGCTTGTGTTTGTAAGGCCTTCGAGCCTTTGTTTAAAATTTTCTTCTGTGTGTTGTGTTGCTATTTGTTTTGGGGATATGAGGTGGTGTTCAATATATTAGTAGCATTTTAGGTGGTGTGTTCTCTTTGTGATTGTTGTGTGGAGAAAAGAAACGAGTCAGTGACTAGCACTGATCTTGTATTGTGCTTTAATTTTTCTGTTGCGATAAATGTGATTGTTTGTTGTTGTGTTGTGAAATATTCTACTGGCTGGTCCATCCAGCACACCTGCACGCTAAAAAAAAAACACTCGCACTCCCAACACCATCGAAAAAATCCATAAATGTTATTCAATGATTCATGCATGGAAATTTTTTTTTTGAGTTTTACAGTATACATTTGATGCATATATTTTGCTGGGTAAAGTGCGATGTCAAAGTAAGATAGAAACGCCAGCACCAATTTTGACATAGGAGAGAGCCTGTGATTCTTTACTTGTATGTGCTTTCTACTCGTAAACACTTATTCTTGTATTTTGGATATATAGTCTATTGAAGACACACATGAACATGAATTTTGTTGAAATGATGCAAATATGAAGAAAAAGCCAGCAGGCGAATAAAGGGAAAAAAGAGCCACAAAACCCTGGCAGCCAAGCACCAAAGTGCGGCATCAATGTCAAAAGACAAATAAGCACCAATGTGCATGCTACTATCTATTAAGCTCTTAATGTTTAAGTGTTCGTGTGTGTGGACAAGAAGATTGTAGTGCAAGAATTTTAGCCAAGTGTCTACTTGAGTACTCTGCATAGACAACGTGGGGAAACATAAAAAATTCTCAGCAGACACTGCACGCTGACGGTTTGGTCTTTATTCGTTACACCTTACTCGACAATTTGTGTGAGTTGGATGAATTGGAAACTCACTGCTCATGACTTTCTTGTTGCATGCGAAAATTTTGGAAATGGACTGTCGATGATGTTGTGAGTGTTTGAATGTGGGATGGAGCTTAGTTATTGCTTTACTTTGCTCGGGACTAGCAAAGATTCAAGTGTGGGGGATTGATAAGTAGGTCTTGTACCGACCTAAGTGCGTTACTTTCTTATTCTTTCACTTGAAATGATTGATGAATTGTTGCTTGATTACATGACTTTGTGTGAATATCGACTACAAACTGGAAGTTGTGGAGATTAACTGAGTGTTGTGAAAATATGTAGCAATTGTTTATGAACATCCATTCACGCACTTAAACATGTTGGCTTCCAGATCTCACACTTTCATGGAGGTCTCAGTCATTGAGACTTCAACATTGCACATGAATCCAGCACACATTTCACCAATTCAGCACACACTAACACACTAATCCAGCCACACTTCACAAATCCGCACACTAACACACCACACCTATACACACTCACACTTGCACCTCACATCACCTCACTCACACACACATTGCACGGTGCAGGCGCACAAGGGGCCCGCACCACACACACAATCACACGGTGCGGCCGCCTACACACAAACGCACACTCACATCTTCATGTTTCTTTTTATGCATTTTCCTTCATGAATATTTTCTGTACATTTTTTTCTCACTTCTAACTTGCACACTTGCACAAACACCACTCACTCAATCTTTGTCCTACAATGGCACTTAGCACACACAAGATGAAGCTCACACAAGCAAAGCATTTGATGTCTTTCTCACGGGCTCTAACTGTTTGAGTAAATGCACTGAATATTCTTAATCATTAAGTCTTTACTCAGACACGTGTCCTCACTTCAGCTCTGATTTATATTTGCAGACACGTGGCGGTTCATCCGGGAGAGAAGGAAGCTTCCAGGAGTTTTCCAAGCCAAGTCAGCCAGGAAAAACTATAAAAGGGCAAGAAGCCGCACAAAGTGGAGAGCTGGATTTTTGGGGAAGAAATCAATTCACGGAGAGAAAATCTGAGAGGAATTCTGAGAGCCTTAGAGCATAATTTCTATTCTGTAATCATGAGATATCAGCCGATCAAAATGATCGGCTAAGCTCTTAGTGTTGCTTTGAGGGGTCAATTGTATGGATTTGATATTGTTTGAGACATTCGTTTAGAATTCTATCTGAAACTATTTCATGTCCATAATTCTGCACTTATTATGTTTGATGATTTGCACTCTAGATTAACTTCACATTTAGGTCTGCGGTACCCACTGAGGTCGGTGTGAACATCCCATTGGCAATCAATCATAACATGAGTTGGTTGTGAACATGCATATATGAATCTTAGGTCTTGTGAGACTTTGCGATATTGACTGTGCGGTACCCACTGACAGTTAATATCAATCCTTTGCGTAGGTCTAAGAGAATTCTTGTACTGCGAGTCGAAGTTGAGAACTGGTTAGCTGCCCTACCAAGGGATATAGTCAGGGATCAAATTAGATTAGTGTTAGGAGAATTGGGATCTGGGAGAGTCTGACTCGTGCCAAGGATTTGCCCTACAAAGGGAAGTTCGGGGAGAATTGGGAACAAGGATTGTGAGAACTACCAAGTTAATCAACCTTAGTTCACTAGCAGTATAATCCCTTCATATATGTCCATACAAGTCCGTCCGGGATAACAAGAGAAAGATCCATACATATTGTACACCCTTGAGGCAACACATTCATCTCCATTGATTTTTCCCTATTCCATTCTCGTTTGCATACCTTGATTGTGTTATTGCATCATTTCACGTTCTATCATTATATCAACAATTGTCATAGTCCTCTCCCTGAGGATACGAATCCCTCACCACTACTGCATTAATTTAGTGTTTTGGGTAAAATTACAGGGTCACGACAACCTCCTGCCAGTTAACGAGGTTTTAACTCCATCAAAGTAGGTCCTGTCTGGTGACAAATCTGGATGTCACTCTGTTACCTGCGCGGTAACTATTGCCTGTGGTGGATAAGGTAGCTTCAACAGTGGTCTGATCACCCACTGATAGTATGGTGATATAAGGCTGGTACTGGACTGGTAATGTTTCCTGCCTGATATATATGACACTTTTACTATTTGTGCATATTCCACTCGGAATACTTGTATACATAAGACTGACATATTAATTTGTTATATTGAATTGTAATTGTGAGGAATTACTATGTTCTGATATTCTGTGATCCTACTGCCTCCCCACTGAGCATTATAGCTCACCCCGTTATTAAAAACCTTTTGTTTCAGAGGACACTGAGGAACTGGTCAAAAGAGGCTAGACTAGTGAGACTAGAAGAAGGTGGGGTCACCAAGCTTATTAAACAAACTTTGTAGTTGGAATATTTTGCAAAATCAAGGAGTGCTCGGATATTAAGTTATATATGTTTTTATTTTTGTAAGGGATTGTACAGAAGACCTTTATGACATTGTGTTATAGAATGTTGATGTTGTAAATATTAACGTTCGTATGATGTTGTGTAAACAGGTGTTTTTGGTATTTAATCTGAGAACAAGATTGTGTTTGATATTTACGACGCTAGTATTTTGATTTAAGGGTGAATTATGTTTGATGTGATGTACAGGTTTGACAAACCAACTCGCTCCGGTTTAGGGGGTGAGTTGGGGCGTCACATTCATATTCAAGAAAACCATCACATTCAAGCCGACATCTTTGAAATATGTCTTATCTTTCCAAAAGATTCATAACATAATTGTACAAATGAATTGGAAAACGAAATTTAAAACTAGTTGAAAGATAGGATCGGACGGTCTCAGGACACTTTCGGACGTCCGAAACTTAGGTTCGGACGACCCCTCAATGTCCGACAGACCGTCCGAAACTTTGAGCAAAATGCACCCTCTCTTTAATTTAGGTTCGGACGGCATAGGGGAGTTTCGGCCGTCCGAAACTGTCGCGACCAAATTAATATGCCTGCGGTCAAATAGGTTCGGACGGTCCTGGGAGTCCGAAACTACCGTCCGAAACTTCCTTCTTCAACAACACATTTCCCTCCTCAGATCCTTATGAAATCTACGCACCAAAACCAAATGAAACATGTTTCCAATAACACAAAACATTCATTACACTTCACTCTACTTATTTATACAGCTACAAACATCAATACGCTAGTATTCTTTCACTATAACCAAAAGATTGAACAAAATGTTCTAATATCAACAATTCCATCATACCTCAACAAAATTACATTATTCACATTTGTATCACTATGGAATCACCAACATCTTCAAAACTCCAATTCTCCTTTTCCAATTATCAAACAATATGCACCCAAAACTTTACAAATCTGCAAAAATGGCAACTTTGTGGTATGAGCAAAACAATGCCCAGTAAGTGATATTGACATTCCTCTATCGGATTGAGCACATTATACATTATATACTTTCGCAAAGCATTTCAACACATGAAAATCACATTTGGAATGATTTCCAATCCACACACACATATATATACAAATAGCAAGTGGCTTCATCATTTATCAAATCACATTCACAAATACCTTGAGTATTTGTCATTTAGCTCGTGAATGGTTCAAGTCACTCTCGGTACACTGGATCCAGTTCCTGACTGTTTATCCTGTCAGGTAGGCCAAATACAAATGAGTTTCTAGCTGTTTATCCCGCTAGATAGGCCAAATACAAATGAGTTGGAACATGTTCCTACCAATCGTTCCAAGAAACATTCAAGAGCTCATATCACTTCAAATTCATTTAAACCATTCATCAAACACTTTACTTTCACAAAAGCCACTGCATACAATTTCACATATATGAAAATCACAAGTTAGCACATGCTCAATCCATTTTTAATATCACAACATACCAAGTTCTCAAAATATGTTTCATCAAAAGCATATTAAAACATAAAGGAATATCAAACCACTTACTTGAAGTCACTTCCCACTATCGCACTTGATTTCCACCACCTATGTACTCACTTTCCTATCACAACAAAGATTTCCATAAACCCATATCCTATTACAACCATAATTCAACCTTATACTAATATAGAGCACTAAACAAAGACATCACTATGGATAAAGAGGCTAAGAAGTTTCCTTACCTTAATAAGATTGGAATTTGAGAGTGAATTTCTTCCTTTTTCTCCTTTAATCCACACTCCCTTCTTGCCCTAGTTGAAAGAGAGAAAGAAGGAAAATGAGAAAGAGAAATAAAGCTCTAGTTTGAGCAATAATGGGTTTTTATGACCAAATTTTTCTTATTTGCAAAATAGTCCCTATAGTTTCTCTCATTTACTAAATAGCCCTTAAATTGGGTCATGGGTATTATATTCTACCCTCCTTATAAAAAGTTTTGGCCTCGAAACTTAAAGTACCTTGTTCTTCAAACAAGTGGGGATATTTTTCTTTCACTTCTTCTTCTAACTCCCAAGTTGCCTCACGAGGAGTGTGATTCGACCACTGTACCTTTACATATGGAATTGTCCTTCGCCTCAACACTTGCTCCTTCCGATCAACAATTCGTAGGGGAATTTCTCTATATGACAAATCCTCTTGCACTTGTAACGGTTCCACTTCTATCTCATGACTAGGATCCGAGATATACCGCCTTAATTGGGACACGTGGAACACATTATGAACTCTTGACAAAGATGGTGGCAAAGCAAGTCTATATGCAAGATCTCCAATTCTTTCCAAAATTTCGAACGGTCCGACATAACGTGGACTTAACTTTCCACTCTTGCCAAAACGCATTACTCCCTTATTAGGCGATACACGAAGATACACTTTGTCTCCACTTTGAAACTCTAAAGGTCTTTTCTTGGTATCCGCCCAACTCTTTTGCCTATCTTCAGCAGCTTTCAAATGATTTCGAATCAAGGGAACTTTCTCAAGGGTCGCTTGTACCAAATCCGATCCCATAATACTTTTCTCACCAAATTCATCCCAACAAATAGATGATCGACATTTCCTCCCATACAATGCCTCATAAGGTGCCATTCCAATGCTAGCATGGTAGCTGTTGTTATACGCAAATTCAATAAGGGTAAAATAGTCAACCCAGCTACCCTTGAAGTCAAGAACACATGCTCTCAACATATCCTCAAGTGTTTGAATGGTTCTTTCCGATTGACCATCCGTCTGTGGATGAAAGGCTGTACTAAGTGTTACCTTAGTTTCCATTGCTCGATTAAAACTTTCCCAAAACCTATACACAAATCTTGGGTCTCGGTCCGAGACGATGCTGACAGGTACACCATGTAAACGGATAATATTGTCCATGTACATACTGACTAATTGCTCTATAGTAGCAGTGGCTCGCATGGGTAAGAAATGAGCTGTCTTAGTTAATCTGTCCACGATTACCCATATGGTATCTTGACTTGTCTTTGTTCTCGGTAACCCACAAACAAAATCCATAGTCACATGTTCCCATTTTCAAACCGGTATCTCTAATGGCTTCAACAATCCTCCAGGACGTTGATATTCAACCTTGACTTGTTGACATACCATGCATTTGGAAACAAATTCCGCAATGTCTCTCTTCATTCCACTCCACCAGAAATTTCTTTTCAAATCCTTATACATCTTTGTGCTTCTTGGATGAATGGAAAATTTCGAATTATGTGCTTCCTTTAAGACTTCATTCTTCAAGTCTAAATCATTGGGTAAACATAATCTCCCTTGATACCACAAACTTCCATCATCATGAGATTGGAAATCGGATTGTTGACATTCTTTACTCCGATCTTCCTTATTCCTTAATTCAACATCATTGACTTGAGCACTTTTTATTCGCTCCAGTAGTGAAGGTTGTGCCACTAATGCTGCCAATAATCCATCGGTTGCCTCAATCACCTCAGTCTCTAATTTCTCAAATTCAGAAATCAACCGATTCTGTTAGGTCAACAACAATGGAAATGTTCCTGAAGACTTTCTACTCAAAGCATCCGCTACTCTATTTGCCTTCACGGGATGGTATTTAATATCCAAATCATAGTCATTCAACAATTCTAACAATCGTCGTTGTCTCATATTCAATTCCTTTTGAGTAAACAAATACTTCAAGCTCTTATTATCTGTAAACATCTCGCATTTTTCTCCATACAGATAATGTCTCCAGATTTTTAAAGCAAATACTACAGCTGCCAATTCAAGATCATGAGTCGGGTAGTTCTGTTCATACTTCTTCAATTGGCGAGAAGTGTAAGCAATGACTCTACCATTTTGCATTAACACACATCCCAAACCATTTTTCGAAGCATCACTGTACACTGTGAATCCACCTGACTCAGATTGAAGTGTAAGTACCGGTGCTGAAACCAACTTTCTCTTCAACTCCTGAAAACTGTCCTCACAAGCTACAGTCCATTCAAACTTCACTCTTTTATGAGTCAATTGAGTCAAAGGGATTGCAATGGATGAAAATCCCTCAATAAATTTCCTATAGTAACCCGCCAAACCTAGGAAACTCCGAACCTCTGTTACATTGGTCGGTTTAGGCCAATCCACAATTGCTTCTATCTTTTTAGGATCCACCGTCACACCAACTTCCGATATCACATGACCTAAGAAATAAACACTCTTTAGCCAAAATTCACATTTACTAAATTTGGCAAAGAGTATCTTTTCTCTTAAGGTTTGCAATACTATCCTCAAATGCTCAACATGCTCTTCTTCCGTTGGAGAATACACTAAATTATCATCAATGAATACCACGAAATATTTGTCAAGTTGAGACCTAAAAACTCTGTTCATCAAATCCAAAAAAGCGGCAGGGGCATTTGTTAATCCAAAAGGCATAACAAGAAATTCATAATGCCCATATCTTGTTCTAAAAGCCGTCTTTGAAATATCTTCTGACTTAATTTTTAACTGGTGGTACCCCGAACGCAAATCAATCTTTGAGAAGACTCGAGTCCCTTTAAGTTGATCAAATAAATCATCTATTCTGGGTAGTGGGTACTTATTCTTTATAGTAATCTTGTTCAATTCCCGATAATCAATACAAAGTCTCAAACTCCCATATTTCTTCTTCACAAATAGAACAGGAGCACCCCACGGAGATACACTAGGTCGGATAAACTTAAGATCCAACAATTCTTGCAATTGAACTTTAAGCTCTCGTAATTCTGCAGGAGCCATTCGATATGGAGTCTTAGAGATTGGTGCTTCTCCAGGCATCACATTAATCTCAAACTCGATTTCACGATCCGGTGGAAGCCCTGGCAACTCCTCAGGAAACACATCGGAAAATTCTTGAACTACTGGAATGTCGTTCAAGTTCACACCCTCTTTCTCGATGTCAATCATATTCGCCAAATAACCCACACAACCTTTTTGAAGCGCCTTCCAAGCTTGCATGGTCGATATTATCGGAGTTGTACATTTAACTTGCTTTTCCATGCCCCATTGAAATGAGAATTCCTCCTTTTCCGGAATACAAAACTTAACCTTCTTACCCCGACAATCCACACAAGCATAGTTGTTTTTTAACCAATCCATACCCAAAATTACATCAAAATCCCTCATGTTGATTTGGATTAAATTCTCCTTAAGTTCTTGCCCATCAATTTCAACATGACAATTTCTATGTACAATATTTGAACTAATAACCTTCCCTCCTGGAGTAGCTACATGGTACGATTCTCTAAGATATTCCAGCTTAGAACTCAATTTACCAACACATCTTTTACATACAAAAGAATGAGAAGCCCACAATCAAATAAAACCATAACAGGTACTGAATTTATCATTATAGTACCTGTGACAACATCCTCGGACACTTCCGCTTCTGCTGGAGTCAATGCAAAGACACGAGCATTGGTGGGTTTGGCTTTGTCTTGTGGGAGAGTGGGACACTCATTAATCCTGTGTCCTACCTTGCCACACCAAAAATATGCTCCAGTTTTCCATCGGCATTCTCCTGAATGAACCCGGTGGCAAAAGTCACATTCCTTCTTACTCCCTGTTGGATTGTGTGGTTGTGGTAGACTAGGTGGTGGTCCACATCTCTTATTCATTGGTTGAATTCCCCACGGTTGCTTTGATCCTTGACCTTAGTAGGGCATCGGTCTAGATCTCTTTGGACCACGTTCGGCATCACCTCTTTTGATGTCCGTCTCGATTCTAATACACCTCTTGAAAGAATCTTCATAACTATTGGAGGGGACTAAGAATAACCTAGCTCGAATGCGTCCTTGCAACCCTTCCTCAAACCTAAGCAACTTAATGCTATCATCCGCCATCACGGTTGGCACATAATGCCCCAATGCGTTGAACTTCCCAGCATACTCTACAATAGACATGTTTTCCGTTTGCTTCAAGTTGAAGAACTGTCTTTGCTTCTCACTACGAATGGAGTCCGGAAAGTAGTGCTTTAGGAAAACACTTTTGAAGGTTTGCCAATTCAAGGATTGCCCTTCACGAGTGTAAGCCGGGGCGGTTCCTTTCCACCACATCTCTGCATCTCCAACAAGAAATGGGATAACAACTCTTGGCTTTACTTCCTCGGGAATTTCCAAGACATCAAAGTTGGCTTCCAATTCATGTAGCCACTTCTCTGCCTTCTCATGATCCGGACCACCATCAAAGACAGGCATGTTCGCCTTCTTTAAGTTCTCGTAGTGAGTTTTGCTACCTGTCATTTGTTGGCGTTGACGGCTCTCTTGTTCTTACTGTAACCGTTGTTAGTTTTGCATGATTTGAGCCATCATGCCAAAGGCGGCTGAAAACTCCGGTGGCATCACCAAGGTTGGCGCAGTTGCCACATGCCGTTCATTAGATTGTTCACCTTCCATAGCCCCTCTATTGATTATGGGCTGAGAAGTATGAGCAACCAAGGGCTCATTCCTATTTATTCCATCCTCACTTCCACTTTCGACATGGCTCTCCACTATCACGATCTCGGGATTCTCTTCACTATGTGCCATAATCCTATCACAAAAGAGAAATCAAATCTTCATTTCATACGAACATGAAAAGAAAGAAAGGAAATGATATTCCTAACAAACAATGTACTAAATTTCATCTCTTACATATACACATTGTTATAAACTTAGTTCTCTCTGATACCACTAAATGTCACGCCCCAAATTCGACGCACGGCCACACCCTCGGAATGATATTCTAAAGAGTGCGAAGCCTCTTGTATTGATCTTAGTATACTATGCCAAAGGATCGTATATACTAAATAAAAGGAAAATCTTCTATTTTCATATTCAAGAAAACCATCACATTCAAGCCGACATCTTTGAAATATGTCTTATCTTTCCAAAAGATTCATAACATAATTGTACAAATGAATTGGAAAACGAAAATTTAAAACTAGTTGAAAGATAGGATCGGACGGTCTCAGGAAACTTTCGGACGTCCAAAACTTAGGTTCGGACGACCCCTCAGCGTCCGACAGACCGTCCGAAACTTTGAGCAAAATGCACCCTATCTTTAATTTAGGTTCGGACGGCACAGGGGAGTTTTGGCCGTCCGAAACTGTCGCGCGACCAAATTAATATGCCTGCAGTCAAATAGGTTCGGACGGTCCTGGGAGTCCGAACCTACCGTCCGAAACTCCCTTCTTCAACAACACATTTCCCTCCTCAGATCCTTATGAAATCTACGCACCAAAACCAAATGAAACATGTTTCCAATAACACAAAACATTCATTACACTTCACTCTACTTATTTACACAGCTACAAACATCAATACGCTAGTATTCTTTCGCTATAACCAAAAGATTGAACAAAATGCTCTAATATCAACAATTCCATCATACCTCTACAAAATTACATTATTCACATTTGTATCACTATGGAATCACCAACATCTTCAAAACTCCAATTCTCCTCTTCCAATTATCAAACAATATGCACCCAAAACTTTACAAATCTGCAAAAATGGCAACTTTGTGGTATGAGCAAAACAATGCCCAGTAAGTGATATTGACATTCCTCTATCGGATTGAGCACATTATACATTATATACTTTTGCAAAGCATTTCAACACATGAAAATCACATTTGGAAAGATTTCCAATCCACACACACATATATATACAAATAGCAAGTGGCTTCATCATTTATCAAATCACATTCACAAATACCTTGAGTATTTGTCATTTAGCTCGTGAATGGTTCAAGTCACTCTCGGTACACTGGATTCAGTTCCTGACTGTTTATCCCGTTAGGTAGGCCAAATACAAATGAGTTTCTAGCTGTTTATCCTGCTAGATAGGCCAAATACAAATGAGTTAGAATATGTTCTTACCAATCGTTCCAAGAAACATTCAAGAGCTCATATCACGTCAAATTCATTTAAATCATTCATCAAACACTTTACTTTCACAAAAGCCACTGCATACAATTTCACATATATCAAAATCACAAGTTAGCACATGCTCAATCCATTTTTAATATCACAACATACAAAGTTCTCAAAATATGTTTCATCAAAAGCATATTAAAACATAAAGGAATATCAAACCACTTACTTGAAGTCACTTCCCACTATCACACTTGATTTCCACCACCTATGTACTCACTTTCCTATCACAACAAAGATTTCCATAAACCCATATCCTATTACAACCATAATTCAACCTTATACTAATATAGAGCACTAAACAAAGACATCACTATGGATAAAGAGGCTAAGAAGTTTCCTTACCTTAATAAGATTGGAATTTGAGAGTGAATTTCTTCCTTTTTCTCCTTTAATCCACACTCCCTTCTTGCCCTAGTTGAAAGAGAGAAAGAAGGAAAATGAGAAAGAGAAATAAAGCTCTAGTCTGAACAATAATGGGTTTTTAAGACCAAATTTTCTTATTTGCAAAATAGTCCCTATAGTTTCTCTCATTTACTAAATAGCCCTTAAATTGGGTCATGGGTATTATACCAACCTTGTTCAAGAATGTAATAGATTAGGTAAGTAAATGTGATCGTTGTTAAAGAATGGAGAATATCTCATAGAGGAATAACATTCTACTCAAGAATATTTTAGAAGTTGAAATAGTTGATGTATAGGGAATTGACTCTATGGAACTATTCATTTCATCTTATGAAAATGCTTACATGGTTGTGATGGTTGACTATGTTTCCAAATTGGTGAAGACTATTACATTGCCACCAATGCTAGCAAGTTGGTGATGAGGTTCTTAAAGAAGAGTATCTTCACATGATTTGGAATACCCAATGCCATTATAAGCAATGAAGGTACACACTTTTACAGTAGGGTATTCAACACTCTTTTGGCTAAGTATGGGATGAAGTATAAGGTTGTCAAGATATATCATCCTAAAATAAGTAACCATGACAAAGTTTCAAATTAGGAGATCAAAATAATTTTGGAGAAAGTGGAAAATCCTTCAAGAAAGATTGGGCAATAAAATTGGATGATGCATTATGCCATATTGTACAACTCTCACAACTCCAATAGGCATGTGTCCTCTTTTTCAATTCGAGGTTGAAGTTGTTTCTAGGAAAGTTGAAGTTACGATGGTCGGGCCCTTTTATGGTAGAAACAGTTTATCCCTATAGCTGTTAAGTTTAAAAATGAGGTTCCTAGAAGAACTTTCAAGGTAAATGGCCAGAGTTTGAAGCTACTTAGGAGATAGAGTGGATAAAAGAAAGGAGATAGTAATCATCATCAATCCCAATGACCCTCAAGTTGCATGAATATTAAATATCAAAAAGTCAGGTTAAAGGCAATAAATTAAGTGCTACTTAGGAGAAAACCTAATAAACAACGTGAGTGCCAATTCCCACATGTATTGATTTTTGAATCTAGCAATGAATTCTGTTAATGCGCACGTTGGCATTATTATTAATTGGCATTGATTTTTTGGCAAAGTTAAGGAAAGATCTTATTGGAGGCATAAATCAAATTAAATCAATCTATGCAAGGAAGATTGATTTGAAGATTAATGCTATCTTGATATTTATGGGAGCTTATCTTGGTATTCTTGGAAGTTATCTATCTTTGGAAAAGATAAGCATTGAAGGCATAAGGTTTTCTATCTTTCCATTTGAATTATTTGGAAATAATCTTGGAGATAAATATGGGAAGATTTGGAGATAAACTTGGGAAGGATTTGTGTGTCTATATGATCTTTCTACCACACGTATTTTCAAGTGCGCAAGACGTAAAAATTGGTGTGAATCGTGTGGAGCTTTGATGGTTTATTTCGGTCTTTATTAGACTGCGAACACACTTCTTTATTGGAGATCTTTGATCAAAGTGTGTTGGCTTAAGCATCTTAATGTCATATTATTGAAGATGCAATCCTTGTTTTCTTTATTATAATCCAGCCTCGGGAGGAGGTTGTTGAAGAGCTGGGGAAAGTTCAAACGTGGGCAAGGTGATCTTGTATCAACCACGGATTCCGGGAGTAGTCGCCATTGACAAGGGGATCTTGTCTTCATTGTGGGCAATGGGACTTGCATTAACCACAGATTTCGGGAGGAATCAACACAAGTCGAGGGGAGCTCGCACAATCCGTTCACTGTGGGGTTAGGAAGAGGCGGCGTCAAAGATAAGAGGGAGTCTTACTTTGTGTCAGACCGAGTGTCTTGTAACTTGTGAACTTAGTGGATTGTTTTTCCTGGGCATGGCCCCGCAGACGTAGGCAGATTGCCGAACTGCGTTACCAACCTCCTGTCTCTTTACTTTTCGCATTTTATTATTGTCCATTACTGCTTTTATTATCGGTGTCACACCTAGTGTTCCAACACACTAGAACACCACGTATCTAACCTAGATCTTTCAAATTCAATAACAAATGAGAATAATAATTTTTGCAAAAAAGAAGTTATGGAATGAGAAACCTTGGATCAAGGAATCCAAAACTCTTTCGTTAATATATTATTCTAATTTAATTCAAAAAATATTGAATTAAACAAGTCATTCAGGTTGTTCTCAATTAAGAACCAGAAGATTAATTCAATTTCACCAAAAATCAGCTTAATCAAATATAAGGTTAGACCTATATTGTGGTCTAAGCAGACAACTTAATTTTCCTACAGAAAACTTTTCAACTCTCTATCATTATTAACGTGAAAAGTCTTTAAATAGGCTACAAAGAATAAACCCTAACTTGCTAAACAGGTAGTCTATTTGAAAAAGTAAACTAACAACTAACTAATCCAAATAAGGAAACTTCATATTTGAAAACAACTTTGACTCAAATAACTCTTTTGGAAACTTTTTTAAAGAGATATTCTAAATAATAATGAAATAATAATAACTTAACTAAAACACACGTTGACTGCATTGTAGGGTTAGTTAACATATGTGGCTAAAACCCAAAAAATTGAAACAAAATAAAAATTGTAATTTCTGCGAGTATCAAGTTACTGAGTGTTGTAGAGTTGAATTTATTTTCTAGACTCAATATGCCAAATAGTGATGAGCATCACGACAGAAAATAGCTGGACGTCATGAAGGTGAAGAAACAATGTCGCAACATTGAGTAGTTCAACTTCAACATCATGATTCCTAGTCTTCACATGAAGAACTGGTCATAATCACTGTTGGTATTGTACAAAAGCCAATTTAATTCTAAGATTATTATTTGTATTTATTGCCAAGTTATTAGGAACCTAAAAGATCACACACAATAGAATTACTTATTGGGTTAAAATGGTTTATATAATTATATGATAATTATGACATCTATTATACTCTTATATTCACTTTTGGAAAGTGAATTGAGTTTGGTAATAATTCGTTTCTTGTTAGACAAGAACACCTTTTTGGAAGGTTATATTATTATAAATAGATGTTTAATGTTAGGTCAAGACAACAAAACCCTCTCAATAAGAAATCACGTAAATAAGAAAGAGTTTTTCTTATTAGATTTCAAAGTGTTGTTTAGAGGGATCTAGCTTATTAACCTAACATTAAAATCAATCCTTTGAGGATCCTGAAAGTAGTTCGTGTGAATTACTGTTAGAGGTCGGACACGTGTGCGACTTGTTGATCGATTAAAACTCGCTTAAGGATTTTGCTAGAATCTCTCGATGTATATTTTATATAGATTATCATTAAAGGTCCTATGGAAATTAATTATAATATAATAGTTATATTTTTCGCTGCGTTGTTACTATGTTGATTTCCTTACAGTGGTATTTGGTTGAAGCTGTCGCTATTTTCCAATTTTACCCTAGCACTACTATAGTAGCGGTGAGAGGGATCGTTCCACAGAGAAGGGTTGGTTGTCAAGAGATTGTTTGTTCTAATAGCCCAAGATGCATGAAATGCAAGAAAGAAAGAAACACATGCGTGCTGATGAAAATGAACGCAAAATGAGAATGAATGCAAAATGTTAGTGTTCCAAATACTGCCTTGATGGGGTTTAACCAGCACAGATATCTTCTCGATATCACTGACTAGTGCACAAACATGAGGGGACTTCTGCTAGCTTTATATGATCAATCAACCGGGTAGTTCTCACAACCCTAATTCACTGACTCCTCAAACTTTCCCGGGCGGGGCAAGTTGATGGCACAAATTAAGAATCTAGATCCCTACTTTGTACAGCGATTCTAGTCCTATTCACTACAAGAAAAACTAGTTTTAGTAACGAAAATCTCAGTGACGGCAATAGATCTTGTGTCTGAAAATCATATTTAGTTACTAGAAGCAATGTCATCACTGTTACAATTCTAATTGAGCATTAACAGTAACAAAAACAAAAATGTCGTCCCTATGTCATTATAGAAATACTTGGCGCCAACAATATATTGTGACAACCTTTGTTGGTCGTTACTATTTCTTTTATAGTGATGACTTAAAGTCGTTAAAGATAATAAAAGTTTTAGTGGATCACTAGTTATGTTTGGCGGGAAAATTTCGTGCCTAGCTAGTAACAATAATATTAGTTACGACATATTGTCGTCGAAAAAATAAAAAAATATCATTGGTTGCATTTTATTTTTTGTAAAATAGTTAATGGTTTAGTGTATATTTTTGAATACTAAGGGTTTAACATTTAGATTTAAGAATATATATTTGCTGACAAAATTGATATTGATTGACTCTTTTTGTTGTAATTGTAAAATTTAATACACATTTTAATAATTTGTTTTTATTTAAGTTAAAATAATTAAATCATTTAAAAAGTTTAATTTACAATTGAATTTATATTTTTATAGTGTTCAATATGTACAGATTATAAAATGTGTTCAATCAAAATGACATGATAAATTGAGTAATGTACTATTATAAAATCTATTTAGTAATAAAAAAAATAAAAAATATAATTTGCACTTTACTTTTTGATGATATCATATTTATTACAAAAAACTTCTATAATTTTATAGAGAAATGATAGGGGGAGTGAAATTCTGGAGTGAAAAATTGGAGTGACTAACGTGGCAGTGATAAAAAGACAAACTTATCCCTTACCCATTAGGGTTCACTCATCATTTGGTTAGGGTATTAGTTTGTTTTTTTATCACTGCCACGTCAGTCACTCCAATTTTTCACTCCAAAATTTCACTCCCCCTATCATTGCTCAATTTTATATATCCTAATTATGGGACATGAAACCTTTAAGTAATACTTTTTCTTATTTAAAAATTTTAAACTTTTAAATGAAATTTTTAATTTTTAATTTTTTTACTATCAAATAATTAAAAAATATAGTTTGTTATATATGTAAGTAATATTTATATACACATTATTTAGGAACTTGATTGTTCAATTTTATGTAAAAAAATATGGGCAACGATTACATAAATATCATAAAAATGATTAATTTCCAAGTTATTAAAAGGTAACAAATTTGACATGAGGCATATAAATAATTTAACACAAATATATATTTGGCAATAAATAATACTAAATATAAAATAAAACATATTTATCTCATGGAAAAGGCGCACAAGGAAATTAAAAGCGCTATTGGAAGTAATAACTTATAAACACTTAAACAAAATTTCAGCTTCCTAAACCACCCCACTACTCCACGCCCTAGTTATTGACATCCTTCAAATTTCAGCTTCCTTACCATCCTTCAAATTTTTCGCCGTTGAAATCATCTGGGGAAGTGAGGAAGGAATAAATCGATCAAGTGAACTTCAAATCGAAAGAACGCCGCTGAAGTCATATGGGGAAGTGAGGAAGGAATAAAATCGATCTAAGTGAACTTCAAATCGAAGGAAGAACAAACAATCATGCATATCAATCGGTAATTTTTTGGATACTTTGAAATATAGTTTATATTGTAGATTTGTGTGTTTTGCCTAAAATTTGTGGTTTGCTTGATCCGTTTGATGAAATTTTGGTGTTTCTAGAGTCGATTTCTAATTGGATTTTTATGGTTTTGAACTCTTGTTGTTAAGGTTTGAATATCCATTCATGTTTTCTTTATATTTCTTCTTCATTCTTAGATAGATAAAAGTCATAGAGAATTTGTAGATTGTGCTTTGATTAGGTTAAAAATTACTTCTTTTTCCTTTATTTCTGCAAAATAAAACATTAAATATATATGTTTCTTTGAGTCCTTTATACTTTATTCTTTTGAAGTTTCCAGTTTATGATACAATTTTGGATTTAGTATTGCCATCTTGAGTTGAAGAGTGCTAGCAAAAAAAATGTTACTATTTTTTCAGCTTAATTTGCTTTAATGTGAGAAGTTGCTTAATTTGTTGCTTATGTAAGGAATCCAATTGCTGGTGTGCAGTTGGTGTTGTCTTCATCTGCAACTGTTTATGGTCAACCTGACAAAGTTTTGTGTGTTCAAAATTTGGAATTGAAGGCTATGAATCCATATGGCCGCACAAAAGTATTTCTCTTGTAGATTCTGACAAATAGAACATAAAAAGGCGGAAAACTGACTAAATTTCAAAATCAATGCTATGTTCTATAGTTTATTCAAGCTCTAATACACTCAAGCAAGCCTTGAAAATTTGAAGAAGTGACTAAATAAATCTCAAAACTGAATACCTCAAATCAGTGAGAGCAGAGCCCTAGCTTTAGTTTCATTATTCATCTAAAATAAGAGTAACTCCTTTAGGAGTATTCTTATTAAACGGGAGTGCTCCCACCTTTGTCGTTGTCGTCCTGCGCTCCTTAGTTGGCCACGACTACTTGCTGATATGGCTATTCCTGCTGGCTTTCCTGCATGTGTCGGCGGGCCCGCTGATGTCTCTGCTTAAGTGTCTGTGGGGTATTCTCTTACTCGCCTTTTAAGCTGATATATACATTAGATATGGACATCTTCTTTGTACTGCGGTTCATGCTTTTATCCGAAACGTTCCTCTCTAGACTTTTCATTCCAGCTCTTTCTGCCTTTCTCACTTCTCTTCTTCTCGTTTTGGTTGTACTAGAACTAGAATATATTACTATTAGTTTTGGGTTTTTTAGTTTTGGTCTTTTTTAGCTTTGGGTTTTGCATTCATCAAACGAAAACAGCCGTTCGGCTGCTTGCTTTTTTCTATTCATATTCAATTTATCGCTTCAGCTCAGCCCTGAAAATTTCCTCTACATATCGGTTTTTTTGATTCTGGGTTTTTGATTCAAAAAAAAGGCCACGCAAATTTTTCTTGCTTCTTTGTTCCTATGCTCAGATCTGGTTAGGAATTATTAAAAAGAAAAAAAAACGGTGAATTCTGCACTTTGCGCATGTGCCTGTTGGGTTTAAATCTTGATGTGGTTTGTTTTTGGCTATGAAGTTTTGATTCTTATAGGATATGTTATTTTTCCAATATTTTCTAAACTCTTCTCACTTCATTCATTTTATTGTTAATTTTATTTATTATTATTAATTCGATGTTCATAAACTGCATTGTTGAAATATCCGCAAAATTTAGGCGTTCCGTATCTTTTACGCTTACGTTTTTAAGATGCCGATTGTTTTCTATGCTCAGTTTTATATGCTCGGTTTTATTTTACATTATTACAAGTTTGTTACAAGTTTGGTGATTGTAAAATTTTAATTCAGTATAATATGCAGATTTGGGGTTCAACTATTCGTATATTAGCTCTAAGCTATTATTATTATTATTAGTATTATTATTATTTGGGTCGTTTCTTCAAAATTTATGATGATGTTAGTCATTTCTTTGGCAGCATGATCTACAGAGCAAGAAAAAATGCATTCTTTCACACCTTCTTGCTTTTTTTATATAGGTTGATTGGACTTTTCTGAAAAGTTAATTAATGTTTGTCAACCTCAGCTGTATTTTTTGACAGCCATTATCAACTCAGGCATTATTACATCGTACCTGCTGTTGTTACAGACTGCTGGATAAACACTTCCCACTGTACAGATTTGTTTATGACTGGATATTTGCTCCTGGTTATGCGTGATATTGAACGAATATGTCAAATCTAACATTGGGAGTCTCAAAATTTGCTCTCAGGCTCTTCTTCTTTTTCTCTTCTATCTATTCCCTCAAAGGTTAAGGACTCATCTTTTCTCTCTATTTTTTTGTTCCCATTTCATTTCTTCTGTCGTTGCTGCTCATCCATTTCCGTTGTTTTATGCTCTCTTCTGTTGTGCTCTCTTGAATTTTTTTCGATCTTCTTCCTTTCGGTCTTCTCTCGGTGGTCAATTCTCTTAGCAGTTTTCAACTTGCTGCAGGTTGTTATTCCCGTCTTCTTGTTCCAGGGAAATTATCTGTCCTTTAACTTAAATGCTTCGTTATTTATAGCCATTCTATTATTCACGATATTCTTATGTCTTCTCGTATTTTAAATAACGATGCTGTTGTTGTTATTTATTGTATCTTCCAGCCTTCTTATGTGTCCTGCATTTATTATCATTTCAGTGGTTCTTTAATGTTGTTATCGTGCTTTAATTAGTTAGCAGTATCTCCTCTTTTTCCCCTAAGGAATTTCATGGTTATCGGCTCCTCCTTTTTCTGACTTTATTCTTTTTCATTTTGGATCTCAGTTTACATGCTCGTGTGTTCAATAATGGTGCTGTTGTTGTTATTTACTGCATCTTTCCGCTTTCTGATGTGTCCTGCATTTATTATCATTTCAGTAGTTCTTTAATGTTGTTGTCGTGCTTTAATTAGTTAGCAGTATCTCCTCTTTTTCCCCTAATGCTCTTGTTATGATTGTTTACAGTAAAACTGTTGTTACTGCATGCCTTTTCCAAGTTATTTGTGTTAGTATGATAACTGTGTCCTTTAAATCTCCTTCAAAATTGCTCTATATTTATGTACTTATTAGCATGTATGTTGCTTCAACTGAATGATGCCCGTTCTGGCCTTTTTTTCACCATTTTACAATGCTTTTACAGTGTGTGGTGCGGTTTTATATTTAGTTCAATGATTAGAACCCTTGAGGGTATTTACCTACCAGAAAAAAATCTAAATGTGACCACTATTTGTGCCAGTTTCCCTGGTTGTTCTTGCTGCTCACTGTATGAGTTATATTGAAGAGATAGTAGTTGTTCCTACTTTTTCCTATTTTGTTGTTATGTCTTGCCTTTTATTTTATTTGTGCGTGCGACTCGTTCTCTCCATTGTCTACTAAACATTTCTGAGTAGTGCATATTATTGTTTAGTCGTTTCCAGCTAATTTATAATCTTTATTTATATCATTTGTAGGTTGCTGTAGATTTCTTCCTCTTGTTACATGACTACAAAAGTTTGCTTACTCTAACAGTTGCGTATTTTTCAGGACTTTCTTTCTATTCTTTTGGCTTCCTTGCAAATTTCCAATTGAACCAGTCTATGCTGTAAGATTTATTGGCAGTTCTTCCGGTTCTTTAATTTAGCATCTCTTTTACCTAGCCTTATCGCTCATAGTTTCTGCACTCTAACATTCTGTATTCTGCTCCTCAGTCTTTTCTGCAACTTCTTCCAAATTAAATAAATAAGTATATCAATATGTGTTGTTATTTGGCTGTCAATTGCAATTGATTCTTTTATTCTCGGCCATTTACAATCTTTTACTATATATGTTCTGTTCTCCTGCTTTATTTAAGCTATTAGTATTAATAATAATAGTACGTGTCTTTTGAAGTAGAAATATTACTTCCTATTTTAATGGATAAAAATGCGATACGGTGTGAAATCTACGCAAAAATGCCACAAAATGAAAAAGATTCCCTATTGCATCGTCGTAGAATGGCTTACGCAGCAAAGAGAAAAGGGACAGTTGAAAATGCACAGCATTTCAACATGTCCGTAAATCAAAATAGTCGTTTGAGTGATTCTGACCGTCTGATCGGTTAACAACGTCCAGCAAAGAGACGTCGAACGTTATCTAGAAAGGTAATATTGTCTACGTACATGAAACCGTTCTCCTTTCATTAAAAAGGAGACTCCCACCTGCGTTTCCACCTGC
Organism: Ophiorrhiza pumila; assembly: GCA_016586305.1. Taxonomy (NCBI): domain Eukaryota; kingdom Viridiplantae; phylum Streptophyta; class Magnoliopsida; order Gentianales; family Rubiaceae; genus Ophiorrhiza; species Ophiorrhiza pumila. The sequence goes on along the minus strand of BLIW01000005.1, from coordinate 10,037,326 downwards.
TGTTGTCTAAACTGTGTTTTCAGGCAGGACAAAGGTTGGATCATGTTTATGCGGTGTTGGGGTCAAGGGCGGAAGTTGGTACATGTTTGTGTGAAAATTTATTGCCTATGTGGACCTCTTCTGTTCGAGGTATGAATATCTTTGGTTTGCTGCCAGATTATTTATGCATCTGTTTATTTATGTATGCAGAGTTTATATGTGGTCTTTTCAGGATCAATTAACAAATTGCTGGCTTTTAGGTTTTAAAGCCCTGCTCTGTTTAAAATTGTGAATTAAAAAGGGAACTTTTTGCTTTTTGCATTTATTTGTTTGCTTTAGCAATGTCTAGCTTATATGTTTATATCTTTTGGGCTAATGCATAATGCCTTGTTATTCAGTTTATTAACTTTCATTATGGTGATTTCGTGATATTAGATACCGAAAAGGAGTTTTTTTTATTCTCTGCACTTGTTTTAATATTTAAAATTCAACCTCTCTATATTATAGATTCAAATATTTCATTTTTATGATAAAACATTAACTATGGGGTTGTATTATATTATATAATTCAGAGTATATTTTTTCCTTAGTCATTTATCTATAAAGTTTGTGGCCAGAAGAAAGAAATCTTTTTATTTAACACTCTATTGGTTTCAAACTTAATTATTGTTAAAATTTTAATAAATTAAATTCTTACTCTTTTTTATCTTATGCACGTTTACATATTAATTTCCTGTAAATTCGTGGGCTATGTAGAATAATAGTTTAGTTACATTTCCTTCTTGCGTATATCTTATTATTTTGTCCTCAGTTTTATAATGACTAACAAGTGGGTTTTTCTTGCAAGTTGGTTAATTATTAAGTGACATTATATTATTGTTTAAACCTTGTTCCCTATAGTTTTACATTGGTTTACATGTCTGTGATCATGGCTTCTGCTTTAAATGGGAAAAAAACAGAAAAATGCTTTTACAACTTTCTGCTTGTTGCGCTTATGAGAAGTACTCATTTTTTTATAACTTCCTTTTCTTTTCAGATGCCAAAAGATGCTGCCGACAGAAACTTCTGACTTTTCTGTCAAATATCCCAAAAGATTCTCTCACCCTTGTTTATCAACAGAAATGAGAAATAAACAAGTTCAAGAGTTTGTAGAGTTAAGAAATGACATTCAAAAAGCGAGAGTTTGGTTGAAGAAGTTGCAAAATCAAATTGATCAATTGGTTGAACAACTTTCTATTAACCAACGTAAGGATGTATCTTCAATAGATGAGTCTAAAACCAATAAGGAAGGTGAGCCAATATTTTTCGAAAGTGGTGAAAAGTCAAACACTCGTTCAATTGAGGAAAATAGAGATTTCATGGATTATGCTTATCTGAAGTGCACGTTGAAAGATCATGGCATGATTGATGCATTGAAGAGTGAACAAGAAGAAGAGATTCTTTGCATATGAGGTGCATTAGATCAAGAGTAATGAAAGAAATTGAAGAAGAACCATGGATGGAACAATATGTTAGTTCTCAAAACCAAATCATTAAAAAGTTTGTTGACAATCCTTCTGAGAATTGACCTTTGTGGAGCTCTAAATGAGAACTTAGAGAACCAACATTTGTACCATTATGTGAAATATTTAGAAACTTCGATTGAGCTATACATGAACAAGGTTAAATAAAAAATAGAGCTAAAACGTTTCTTGGGGTTTGAGTTTATACAAGCAAAAGAATTGGGAAAGTCAATTTTGCTAGAGAGTACATTGGCATGCCATTTTAAGCTAAGCGATTAGAAGTGTAACTTTTCTTCGTATTCCAAGAAGATTTTTATAAGCAAGTGAAGTTGTATCAAGATCAAGGAAAAACTTGGCCTTATTTAAGGCGGACTAAAACTAGGGTTAAGAACTATAAATGAAGCGCTTTTTGGAATTCAAGTCAAGTGTTTAGTTTTTAATTATTTTTTTTCATATAAGTCATGCTAATTTAAGGCTATGATAACTAATTTTTTTTATATTTGCGTAGGTGCAAGGTACGAAAGAAATTGAATACGATAGACCAAAAGACAAGGAGAAGAGTTGAATTTTGGCTAAGGAGCAAAATGTAATTAACCGTCGCAATGTTTAGAAGCAAACGTTGTTACGCTGATTTTTTGACCCTAAACATCGCTACATTAATTCAAACGTCACGATGGTGGAATAAATTCTGGTAAGTTTGATCATCTACCTAAAATGGTCGCTTTTATTGTGTAGACACCCTATGTGGCGAACAATTTAATTTCTATAATAACTAACCACACTATGTAATAAGGTAAGTTCAAATATCGAACTCACAAAGATTTATTACTAAATCATAAGCTATGTAATAAGGTAACTAACCACACTATGTAATAAGGTAAGTTCAAATATCGAACTCACAAAGATTTATTACTAAATCATAAGCTAGTCGATTTCTTGCACTATTGGATTTTTCATTTTTTTATCTACCTGATTCTTCTACAAGTGCTTTAAACTGCAACTATAAAATAATAAGTAAAATAATACATATTAGGATTAGCAAGGTTACCTCACACACTTAGAAATGAGGCCTAAGGGTGTATAGAAATCAACTATGTTCAAACATTATTTGTATATTGATATATCTCCATATTTCTATGCTTGAGTTGCCATTCACTCCTCTAGTGTATATTTACGCCACGCTTGTAGTCTCAATACTCTATCTAGGCAAGCCTCTATACAACTGATTGCGTTAAGAGTGCGAAATCCTCACACATATGTAAATTTACAGATCTAGCAAGGAATTCAATACAATAATATTTGCCAGAAAGAAATATGGAATAGTAAGCTTGGATATATGAAATCCAAAACCCCTTCACTAATACAAAAATCAAATCTAATTTAAGAACTCTTGAATTAAACATGTCTCCTGGCTCGTTCTCAATTAAAAATGTAAATTAATTCAAAGGGTTATGCCAAATAATTAATTAGACTAATTTAGGGCTATGCCTAAATTATGGTTTTTTGAAGCACACACCTTAAAAAGAATAAAAAAACAATGTCTTCAAAATTCACCTCCCTTCAAAAACGAATTTTAATGCCTATAAATAGGCTACATTATTAATCCTTAACTTACTAAACAAGTAGTCTAATTAGAAAACAAAACTAACAACTAACTAATCCAAATTAGAAAACTTCCTATTTGGAAACAACTTTAATAACATGTTAATTCTATACAATGATTATTAACAATGTGAAACTAAAATTCTTAAAAATTAGAGAAAATGTAAAAACCCTAAAATTCCCTAGCGTTGCAACATAAAACTTGATTGCTAGTGTTACGATGTAGGATTGAGTGTGTAGTGATGTTAAGATTTCTTCAAACTAAGTTTGTCCAATGCAAGAGCTACATCTCAATGTATGACGTATGGGCATCGCCACGCAAAGTGGACGACGCAGCAGAGAGGAATGCACGTCGCGACACAGAGCACTATTCTTCAGCAAAATGTAATTTCTTCTTAAATCCAACCATTTTACTATCATTCCCTCCCTCTTTGAAAGAATTCGTCTTTGAATCCTTAGGTTAATATTAATAAAATGAGGTTTGAACCATTATTTGAAAAAAAAAGACATTACACTTAGGAGTTTTTCGGTAAGAGGGAATTACTATCCTACTACATATTTCATTAACTTTTGTTGTTTGGTTAAACACCATCACTATCATTCAATCAATTTTGTTTTGTGTAGCAAAAACTCCAAATTTGGAGTGGGAGAGATGTCATCCCCTAATTTTATTAATTTAAATCAAAATAGTTACACGTAATTCTCAATTGAATTTTTTAGACCATACATGTGCGAAACACATGATGATCACTTGGAACTATACACATGCCCTATAAAAGTTGATATAGCAGCTCAACCTACATTCATGCCCTATATGCAAAATATATAAAAATTCCAACCTGCACAAAGTTCTAGCAAAAATATGTAGAAAATATACATCATTTCAATTTAATAAAGCCTAACTTTCCTAAAAGATGGTAGTCCAATTCTATTTACTCTCAAAGCGCCCTCTAAATCTTGTAGGCAACTCCGCCTCTAAGGCAAAATATACATTTCCAATTATATGTAAATCATGACTAGCAAGAAGGTTTTTGGTATGTTGGCATCTTTTGAACATTTCTTGAAGGTTAGATTTGGCATTAATTGTTGAATTGCCTCCACTTTTCTTTGAATCTTCCAATGAGTCTGTCTATTTCCATTAGGATTTTGACTAAATTAAGTGAGATTGTCTCCACTGTCAAGGTTGTATATACTCTATTTGCGAATTTTTGGATGCCTTTTAGCATGACATTAATATTACAGGTAAGTTGAAAACAGATTGCAAAACATGGGCAAATACAAAAATAGTCTTTTCTTTTGAGTCCCTCAGAACAGTGCCGCCACTCCTTATTTATGTTTTTTCGTTTAAACAACCATGAATGTTAAGTTTGTATTCATGTTTATCCAGGGTGCACTATTTTATCATTCTGAAAGTACATTATTGTGATCTATTCGCAATTGATGTCTAAAATTCTATCAAGTTAGTTTGATTAAATGTTAATGACATGAATTTGTTGTGTGCAATCAATATCAACTACTCAAAAATATTATTCCAAGCATAATCAAAATTTATACAATCTTTATTGAAAAAATCATCATTTCTTACTTTCTAAATGAACCAATAAAGAAGGCATAGCAATATTTTAATAATGAATGATAATCTTCTGCCTCTGAAGTTTGTATTACACCAAGAGTTAAGTAATATTTTAAGGAGCAACAATGCATAATATGTGATAAGAAAACTTCTAATGTAGAATACTTCAAAGTTTTTGGATGTAAATACTTTATTCTATATGTAAAAGACACTCTTAGTAAATTTAATAGTAAATTGGGTGAGGGAGTTTTCTTAGGGCATTGGAAAGTTAGAAAAACTTATAGAGTTTACAAGAAAAGAACTCTAGTAGTGAAAGATGCAATTCATGTAATATTTGATAAATATAACTCAAATCTAAAACTTGAGGAAAGTGATGAAAAAACAAACTTAGAAGAAAATCCACAAAATGAATAAATTAAAGTTAACAATAATCAAAATTTATTACAACCTAGTAAAATCCTCAAAATGATGAAAATCAAGAACAAGCTCCAAATACCTCAAGTAGTGACCTACCTAGAGCATAGAAATTCATTCAAAATCACCTCAAACACTTAATCAGAGGGAATCCATCAAAGGGAGTAAATACTAGGTCATCTATACAAACAAATCTGATCATAAATCTATCCTTTCTATCCCAAATTGAACCTAAAATTGTAAGTGAAACCTTAAAAGATGATAATTAGATAATAGTTATGCAAGAAGAACTAAATCAATTTCAAAGAAGTTAAGTTTTGGATATTGTAGAAAGACCTAAAAATCACTCTATTATAAGAACTAAATAGGTATTTAGAAATAAATTAAGTGAAACAGGAGTAGTAATAAGAAACAAAACAAGATTAGTAACTCAAAGGTATATTCAAGAAAAAGGGATAGACTACGATGAAACTTTCGCTCTCATAGCAAGGTTTGAGTCTATAAGGATGTTACTTTCATATGCATGCTATAAAGATTTCAAATTTTTTCAAATGGATGTCAAAAGTGCCTTCTTAAATAACTACATCCAAGAAGAAATATATGTTGAGTAACCCCCCAACTTTGAAAGTAATGAATTTTCAAATTATATGTGTAAATTAGTCAAAATCATATATGGTCTAAAACAAACTTCTAGAGTATGGTATGAAAGATTTAGTGGATTTCTAAAAGAAAAGGATTTTAAAAAGAGCATAATTGATACAACTTTATTCACAAAAATATCCAAAAATGAATCGTTTATTGTACAAATCTATGTTGAAGATATCATTTTTTGTGCTATAAATGAAACTTCATGTGAAGAATTCTCACAATTAATGCAACTGAAATAAGCATGATGGAAGAGTTAACTTCTTCCTGATTACAAATTAAACAAATGTATGAGGGCATCTTCATAAATTCAGGAAAATATACAAAAGAATTACTTAAAACATAAGGCATGGAAGAATCTAAACCCATAGGCACACCAATTAATAACGAATCTCATCCTGTTCCTTACGAAATTAAACTTGATGCGTAACCCACGAAATTCTAACCCTGGAACCTTATGAAAATAAATGGATGTAAATTTAGCAATCTATCTTAGTATATTGGCTTTGAAATACTGTTAATTAATTGCTTCTCACAATTAATCAATAAGAAAGTCACGTAAGTTGAACTCCCTCCTCAGGAATACACCTCATATACAAAATAACTCAGTGTTTTCTTAAAAACAAAGCATTATTAATTCTCAAAATCTCTACCACACAATTACACTTTAATTGACGCTATATAGGCACAAAAGATACCCTAAACCTAGTTGAAATAGAAAACAATACAAGATACCATGAAGGAATATGATTCCATCTTATGATCAGAAAATCAAATCCTAATAGTAAACTATTTAAAAAATCTATTAAACTCTGGACTCTTGACATTTTTAGGGGCCCTAATACCTAATGAACAATCTAGAAAAAATCTTGTAACAAAATCAACATGAAATAGCAAAGAAACAAAATGTAAAAAGATTTCTGTCCGCTGAGAAAACTGCATTTCAACGCCAAATCTCATTTTTAGACCCCGTTTCACCCAGATGCATTTAGAATCTCAAAAAACCTAAAACATAAAGTTGTAGCCCTGTCTCTTAGATTTCTAATTCCACTTGAATCATTGAATTCTAAGTTAGAACATGAGCGTTATGCCTAAACTATCAAAAATTGGCTGAAGTCTTTAGTATTGTAGATTTCACCTTTCTTGCCTCCTTTTGCCATCTTGATCTTCCTCGAAGTCTTGGAACTCTGTGAGATCAACTTGAAACTTGATTTACAAGCTATTCCAGGCCTTCATATATAAGATTCATCACAAACATCTAGAATGAATAATACAATCATCAAATTTGTTAATCTCCAACATGATTTCGTATTATTCCCTCCCATTTGAAGAATATTCAGCCTCGAATCTTGCAATGTTGTATTAACAATGTATAATCTACAAGATCTTTAAGACAAAAAGAATGAATAACTACAACAAAATCTTTAACAATCAATGTGCTCTCTTCTTTACATTTTTCATCAAAACTCACATTATGACCATTTCTACTCAATTGTATAATCTTATTATGTTCAAATTGCATAATTTTAATTCATGAACAAAATCTATAGAAATTAATTCAGAAAAAGTAGATTCTTCAAAAGAAATAATTGTACCCAACTCTCTTTCGTAAATACACTTCTCCATTGTCTCTTCGACTTCTTCAATGGGATCCATCGCCAATGGAATTACTCAACTTCTGTGTGATTTACATGAATGTTCTCTAAGGTTCGTTATTGTTCCAAGGAATATCCAAAAGAATTTCTTCATCTCGTTCAGACTCTATTTAAATTTCTTCAAGAACATCATCCACAAAATGATTTGAACATTTAAATTCTTCATAACCATAACCGAAACATATAGAACACTGGATTGGTTTGGATTTGGACATTCTAGATTTTGAAATGGAGTTAAACTGTTCAAATCGCCTCTTAATTTATTGATTGTCACGTTTAATTTGCTAAGTGTCAATAACCAATTGGTGTAATTATTCTCCGAGTGTGACAATCATGCCTTCTATGTTTTGATTAACACTAGTTGCATCTTGTTTGCTCATGATGTATAACAATTCGGAAACTATAATTTCCACTACACAATTTGAAACTACAACAAAAAATTGAATAATATAATTGTTTGAAACCAAACACAAATTTAAAATCTATGCAAGACTTGCAGATATCAAACAATTTAATCAAATCAATTTTAAGGTAAATTGAATCCCTGATTTTCTAAAAACCCTTGAGTTCTTGATGTGGAGCAAATATGTGTATAAAAATTGCGATCGTGGTTGCTATTTACCCCTAATCAAAAATCAAGCTAAACAACCCCGTGAAGGTGATAGTATAGCAAGTTCGTTCCCACGAGGAAAGGACTGTGTTGAAACTTAAAGAAAATATTTTTGGTTTTTATGTTTATCAAACTGAAAATAATAAGCATATAACAAATAACTAAAACAAGACGGTGATTTAATTAAAAACTCAAGTTAAGCAAGTGTACTCCCGAGATTATATTTTAGGGTTACATAAAAAGCACACACATACATCCTATCTATGGTCATGCAAAACAAGAGTAAATACTATAACTCACGCCCTCCTATTAGGCTAAAGGCAAGGCATGAATTAAGCACTTACCTACTTAGATATTGACTAATTCAATAAACCCTCCTATTAGGTTAAAGGTAAGGTTTACTTCCTTAATTAATCCGGAATCTAATTCAACTAACCAACTCATCCAAACCCTCAAGTTCAACCGCTCCATTAGGCTAAGACAACGCTCAAACCAGTAACGCCAATGCTAAACTAATCCCCCAAAACTCCTCCTATTAGGCTAAAGGTAAGAATTAAGGAAGAATTAATCTAACAAATTCACAACCAACCCACAATAGATCCCAAACAACCTACTCTAATCCTCCTATCAGACTAAAGGTAAGATTAAAGCAAGTAATCTCTAAGTAATTTACTGCACTTTAAGAAAATATTCATCATACATAATTCGGCCAAAATCATGCATAATTATGAAGAACACAGCAAAACTTACTTCACAAAGACCTAAAGATAGAACTTAGTATGTAAATTAAGCACACAAACCCATATTCATAATCCCGGGAGCACAATAGATTTAGCCATGCATGGCTAAATCAAACATCATCATATTAATGTTAATTAAACACAATATTGACAACATAAATTAAAAAGAAAGATAACACCTTGAATAGAGAATCCGTAGATGAAATCTTTGTCTCTAAATTAATGAAATCAATACTCAACGATGTTCCCAATCCGTACAGCTTCAATTCTCCGTGAATAGCTAAAAGAATGAAACCCTAGCTATTACAAAGAAATAAAACCCTTGCTTAAAATCTCTCAAAAGTGTCACCCCTCAAAATATGTAAACCCTAGCCTTATTTATAGTAATTCTATGAAGATATTTGCTAATAAGTCCTTAATGGACGCCTTGTTGAAAAAGGAAACCCAAAGTAGGCTAAAATCGCAAATTTCCAAAAATTAGGTCGTAAACCTGCGTATTTCACGACATTGCGACATCCATGGTCGCGCGTAAAAACGTCCACGCACGTCGCGACGTGGAGGGTCTGACGTCGCGACGTCGCGACACGTCGCGACGTAGGAGGGGTCCCGACGTCGCGCGACGTATCTCATTGGAAATTTCTCAAAACTTGTCCAAAAATTCAACCAAAAAATCGCATTTTTAACGTCGCGACGCGGAGAATTTTCAGCACGACGTGCACCCATGTCGCGACGTGAAGGGTCTGACGTCGCGACGTGTAGATTTTTCTTCAACAATTTCTCGATCTTTCTTCCATTTTTCCTCCACTTTGCAACCGATTTGACTCCTTTTTTGATTTCCCTCTTCCAAGAACACACCATGGTCAACAAACCTACAATTAAAACACTAAAACAAATAAAAACGAACAAGAACGACCAAAGAATTACGTATAAACCCTACATAATCGGTGAATAAATTCACCTCATCTGTTCTGATACCACTTGATAACGGATCTCATCCCACTTCTCACGAAACTTGATGTGTGACCTCAAAATTCTAATCCTAAAACCTTACGAAAATCAATGGATATAGATTTAGAAATCTATCTTAGTAAATTGAATTTGAAACACCGCTAATTAATTGTGAGACGCTAATTAATTATTTCTCACAATTAATCAACAAGAAAGTCAAGTAAGTTGAAATCCCTCCTTAAAAATACACCTTACATAAAAAAAACTCACAGTTCTCTCAAAAGCAAAACTTTATTAATTCTCAAAGTCTCTACCAAAAAATTACATTTTAATTAACCTTATATAGACACAAAAATAATCATGAATGTAGTTAAAATAAAAAAAACACAATTAAGAAAGAATAGTATTCCTTCTTATAATTAGAAAATAAAACCCTAATCGTAAATTAACTATTTAAAATATTTATTAAACTTTGAACTCTTGACATGTTTTTGGGCCCTAATACATAAGGAAAAATTTAGAAAAAAATCCCATAACAAAATCAACTCAAAATAAAAAAGAAACAAAATGTAAAACGATTTGTCTGTTGAGAAAATCGCACTTTTAGGCCCATGTTTCACCCTGATACATTCAGAATCTTAGAAAACTTAAAACATAAAAGTTGTATCCTTGACTCGTAGGTTTCCAATACTCTTTGAAGCATCAAATTTTAAGTTAAAACAAGAGAGTTGTGCCCAAAATATTGAAAGTTGGCTAAAGTCTTCAGTATTGCGGATTTCAACTTTCTTGCCTCCTTTTGCCACCTTGATCCTCCTTGAAGTTTTAGACTTCCATGGGATCAATTTGAAACTTGATTTTCAAATTATTCTAGACATCTATACATAATATTAGTCATAAATAATTGGAATGAATAATACAATCATCAAATTTGTTAATCTCCAACATAATTTCGTATCAGCAATAAGCACTTCAACTAAGTTAGACAAAGATGAAAATGGTACATAAGTTGAAAAAAAACTATGCAAGGGAATGATAAGTATTTTACTCAACCTAATAGCAGGTAGGCCAGATATCATATATGTCGCATATCTATGTGCTAGATTCTAATTATGTGCTGAACAATCTCATTTATTAACGGTAAAAAAAATGTTTAGATATCTTAAGAATACCATTGAATTTGGGATTTGGTATCCGAAATCCACTACATTTATCTTAGTTAGGTTCACCAATTCTGATTTTGTCAGATGTAGGATTGATAGAAAAAATACTAGTGGAACTTGTCACTTTCTATGAAAATCACTAATGTTATGGTCTAATAGAAAACAAGCTTCCATGTCTTTGTCTACCGCCGATGCCGAATATATAGCAGTCAAAAGTTGTGCTTAAATTCTTTGGATGAAGCACACCCTCTTAGATTTGAGTTTAGAATTTGGATGTGTGTCTCTTAAGTGTAATAACACAAGTATCATCAATCTTACCAAAAATCCTATCCAACATTTTAGAACCAAACATATAAACACCAAATATCATTTCATTCGCGATCTAGTACTCAATAAAGATGTTCAAATTGAGTATGTTCTAACCAAGGAACAACTAGCAGATATCTTTACAAAACCTCTATCGAAAGATCAATTCTCTCTTCTAAGGTCCAAAATAGGTGCAGTGCATCTATATCTAACCTAAAAAATAGAATTTTATGAAAAAGTAAAAGTTTTTGAAAACCTTTGTCAATTCGGATGACCAAGTTGTCCTTAGTCATCCCAATTTATTTTATCGTTAATATTTAGTTTGAATGACGTTCTCCCAATTTGGACACCCAAATACACTATTTAGAACAAACTTTAGTTTTTTATTCTTCAATTCAGATGACCTCCCTAAGTTCGGCCATCTGAATTTGTCGAGATAAACTTTTAAATCTTGTTATTTTCTATAGTTTCTAAAATATTCCACCAATTTTTTTCACAATCCACAAGAACCCTACATTGCTTCTCTTTCAATTCAACATTTTACACCAATTATTCACCCCATTGGTATCAAAATCTTGTTCTCTATCAGCAAAACCATACTTTCACCGATTCAACTTCACTTGAACTTCCAAAATCACTCCAACCCACTTAAAAACCCTAGCCTCTATCCAAACTTCAAAGTTGTTTTTGGTGGTGCCTTTTTGTGAAATTTGTTGTGAATTGGAATCCACTTACTTGGGGTTATCAAAATTGAGTGAAGGTTTGCTTCACTCGTTATTTTTCACTCTCAAATTGAAGTACTCAAAGTCATTCAATCCATTTTCAAGCAATTACTATAAGTGGCGAGAGCGTAGTCTCTCTCGCAATTTTACCCAAAACAACTAACTAGAAGCAAGCGGTAAGTGGGATCGAATCCTCAGAGAAAGGGTAGAATTAAGAATTGTACAGTGATAGAATAAGCAATTAAGCGGTGTGTAGACTAAATAGAAAACAAACGAGAAATCAACCAACAGGAGAAAGGTGTACTGCCTTGAGGGAGGCCAGTGGTAATGACTTCAATCGGTTATCCTTGACTTAGTGTTGACACATGTATGAGGGGGTCGGTTTTCTAGTGACTTAAGATTGATCTCCTTGATAGGTCTCACAATCCTAACCCACCATGCTCCTCTATCTTCCCTTGATAGGGCAAGATTTAGGCTCGATTCCTAATTCCAGATCCCTATCTGACACTACACTAAGACAAGTACTAGTGTGCAAATGATCCTAAGTCTTTTCATTCCTTGACTTCCACTGTCAGTGGATACCGCACAGTGGAAAATCGCTTCCTCACCCAGATCTTAGGACTCATACATAGGTTGTTCTACGTTCTGTGGTTTCATTCCAATTTCCTTTAATTGCACTGAATTGATTTCAGTGGATACCGCAAATCATATAAAGGCATAATCGTGAGTGAGTAAATATTGAAATGGAACACTAACTAACATGGAACTTTAACCAAACACAAAATATGCAGTTCAAATGTCTCAAAACGATATTAAGTCATTACACTTAATCCCTCAAAGCAGCACTGAAAATCTAGCCGATCATGTTGATCGGCTTTGAAAATGAGTTTAACAAAGCCAGATCAAACATTGCTATTACAAACGGATAGAGTTGAATGATCTCCACTCTAATCTCTCAAACCCTAGACTCTCAGGACTCCTCTCTCTCTTCTCAGTTGATCCCCCGTCAAAAAGCTCCTCTTCGATCGATCTCTCCAGCTTTTATAGTTTTTCATTGCCGACTTAGCTTGGTGAGCTTCCTGGAAATTTCCTTTGTGTAGCAAGATGTTGACACGTGCTTCTGCTTTACAACAGATCATTTGGTGAAGACACGTGTACTTAAGAAATGACAATAATCAGTACACAATATTTGAAAGCTTAACTACTAAGTTTGCTAAATAAGTCAGACAGAATGCGGAGTTGGTGTCTACGAAATGCATGAGGAAATGACTAACTAAAATGATGAAATAACAATGCATGAAAGACTTCCTAACTTAAAGGATGACAAAAGTAAAATAGACTAAAAATGTCAAAGGAAGGAAGGAAATATGCATTGACGCGCAAGTGATGTGAGTGTGGTGGCGGTCGCACGATGCGACCGCCGTGAGGGGTGGCGGCCGCACGATGCGGCCGCCATGCTTGTGTGTGTGTGGGCGGTCGCATCGTGCGACCGCCGTGTGTGTGTGGCGGTCGCATCGTGCGACCACCTTGTGTGTGTGGCGGTCGCATCGTGCGACCGCCGTGTGTGTGTGTCTTTTGTGTGTGCTGAATGAGTTGTGCGTTTGTGAGCTTGTGTTGAGAGTTTGTGTAGTGTGAATAGTTGTGGACTTCCAAGAAGAGTTGGAGGTCAGTGGCATACATGACTAAGTATTTTTGCACAAACTCACAAAATATTCACATTATCACACGATACTTAGCCATTTCTCAATGTTTCCAAATACTGCACATTTTGCATACCATTGACACACCAAGCATCATTTTCACTCATAATACACAACAAAGAATAAGGAAAGCGGAGCAAATAAGTTGTCTAAACATCGACTTATCATCCCCCCACACTTAAGTCTTTGCTAGTCCCGAGCAAAGTAAATCCAACCACCAACTTCACAAACAACTCTCTCAACCTCATCAACTATCCATTATAAAACTTTCGCATGCACAACATCGTTTTAATGCCCAAATCCACAGTTTATTCGATTTACACAAAGTTGCCAAGTAAGGTATTACGAATAAAGACCAAGGCGCCCGCGTGAAGTGTGTGCTGAGAATTCCTTATGCCCACAACGTTGTCTATGCAAAGTACTCAAGCAGACACTTAACCAAAATTCTTGCACTACAGTCCCTTTGTCCACACACACGAACACTTTGCGAATTTAACAAACATAAAACTCAATATGCACATTGGTGCTTATTCGTGCCGCACTTTTCTGCTTGGCTGCCAGGGTTTTGTGGCTATTTTTTCCCTTTATTCGCCCATTTGGCTTTTTCTCAGTTTAAACATTATAACCCAAGCATTCGTGTTTGTGCGTGTCTTCAATGGACTATATATTAAAAATGCAAGAACAAGTGTGTACAAGTAGAGTGCACATACAAGTTACGAAGCATAATCACTCTCCTATGTCAAAGATGTTGCTGGCACTTCTATCTTACCTTAACGTTATACTTTACTTAGCACTCTGTATGCATCGACTGAATACCGTGAACTTGTGAAAGAAAATTTTTCGCATACATCAAACATCAAACACTTGGTAGATTGTTGATAAAATTGGAAGTGCGTTTGTTAAATGAATAGTGGTGGACCTCTTGCACAGTCATAACATCAACTTTCACATTCATACATTTACAGCCACACACTACATCACATTTGGAAAGGAAAAAATCACAACAGCACACTTCAAGGTCAGTGCTAATCACTGCCTTGTTTTGATTCCAACACAACAGCACGTGAAAGAAAGTAAGATAAAAGAAAAGGAAAATAAAAAAAAATAATTCACACCACCTATTACTAATATACTACACACCACCTCCGATCTCCTGCACACTTAGCAAACTCAGCATAAAAATTGAAATTTTTCAAAGGCCCTAGGCCTTACAAACATCAGCATAACAGGAAGCAAGCATCATTCACACAAGCATAAACCATCAAGCTCACACAAACATAATTCACAGCCACCACCATAAGCCAAAACTCTCCCCCCCACACTTAGAATGAAGCAATGGTCCCCATTGTGAGAAAGGAAAGAGTCTACCCAGTATCAAGCGTCGCGCAGAGCTCGTTGGTTATGCTCTATCTCCTGATATATTTCCCATTGTGATCTTCCTATGGTGCCAAGAGATTCTTCGGATTCTTCTGCAGGCGATATTCCAATTCCTTGACTCATGGCCATTTGTGATAGTAGGAAAGGGAAATATATGGGCGCGCCTGTGCAATTTTGTGCTCGTGCTATAGATTTCATGATCACCTTTCCTGCGTCGATTGTCATCCGATGTTGGATGGCATAAATCAGCAGTACTTTTTCCCTGGTCGCTTTTGCGTGGCTTTTCGTAGGTATGAGCTTGGCGTTTATGAACATTAGCCACATACGAGCTTCCGCCGTCAAATCGTCGACTTTAACATATACGGCTTCAAATCGGCCATTACGTATCCAAGTGGCTCCTGGTAGTCCAACGGATTCAATCAAGAAATCGACGTTGGGAGCTCCTACCAATTGTTCATACTCATCTTCTGGGTAGTCTGGCAGCTGATAATGGGCATTGATAGTTTGGCTTGTCACCTTGATATTGGTCCCGCGGAGGTAAACCCCTTCATCATTGCTTCGTCTATAGCTTGCGTTGGGGTTGGCATAAAATTCCCTAGCCAACCCCACATAGGACATTTCTGGCGCAAAGGCGAGGGATTCCCATTTATAGAACCAAATGGCCTCGTCGAACACGTGAGCAGGGGCGTCGAAGTTTCGTTCTACTATAACATGTTTGTGGTTAGATGCATGGAAACGCCTCTCTGCCCGCTGATTCACAAACCGTGGGGGTGTGTTCGGGGTATACTCCTCATCGTCGTCAAAGTCCACGTCGTCGGGTTCTGGGGTGCCCATCATCTCCCGGAGGAATAGTCTGTAATCACTGTCGTCGTTCGCCATGAAACCTGCACTGGGCGATGATTTGCAGTGCAAATGTGGATTGATGTTTAATGCAAGGTGTATGAAGCTATAACTCAGTAAAGTACTCTTGTCTTGAAAACTCGGTGTGCCACTACATCATGCAAGATGAATGGTATTTATAGGGACTTGAATTCACTAGGGGACAACATGCACAATAACCGAGCATGTGCAAACAAAGTCTTTGAGGAGTCTATCCTAATATGATGTATCAATGCATTACTTTTTGAAAATAATGCAACTGGGCGACACTCTAGCAATGGATCCCCTATTGCATGCATTTGGCTTGTCACTTACACCCTAACCACACACTTGTGATATCAGCTCAGGCCTGATCCAGGAATCGCGTGTGTCTTTCTTATGATAATGTAGAGATGTCTTTAGATCTGTGTACTTCCTCCGCCCGTGACTCCTCGCAAAACCCGCTTTTGACTCTCTGCGCAGACCATGCGGATTCCTGAGAAAAGAGAGTACCATTATTGGGCTGGTGTAATCTAATTATTGTATAAAATGAAACAGCTAAATTTAAATTGGTGGGTTGCCTCCCAACACAGCGCTTGGTTTATTGTCCTCAGCCAGACACAATAGCCTTTTCTTTTATCAGGTGGAGAGATCATCAAGGCGCTGGGTGTGCCCCTTGCTGGTTGTGGAAGAATTGAAAACTTTCACCCTGTGACCATTGACCTTCCAACTTTTCCCTGATGCCTCATTGTATACCTCAAGGGTTCCATATGGCAAGACTTTTGTGATGACATGGGGTCCAACCCATCTCGATTTCAATTTTCCAGGAAAAAGCCTCATCCTTGCGTCATACACCAACACTTGTTGTCCCACCTCAAACTCCTTTACCTTAATCTTAGCATCGTGCCATCTCTTTGTCCGCTCCTTGTAAAGACTTGCACTGATGTATGAGTTCCACCTGAATTCATCCAATTCGTTGAGCATCATCATTCTTTTTTCTTGAGCTAAGTTAAGGTCCATGTTCAACTTTTGTACAGCCCAGTAAGCTCTATGCTCCAACTCGACTGGGAGATGACATTCTTTCCCAAACACCAGTCTAAATGGTGAGGCTCCAATCGAAGTTTTGTATGCTGTCCTATATGCCCACAGTGCGTCATCCAACTTAAGTGCCCAGTCCTTCCTCCCCGGGTTCACAACCTTTTCCAGTATACTTTTGATCTCCCTAATGGATACCTCAGCCTGTCCATTTGCTTGCGGGTGATACGGTGTGGAGGTCTTGTGCTGAACTCCATACCGAGCCAAGAGTGTGTTGAAAATCTTGTTGCAAAAATGGCTTCCCCCATCACTGATAATGGCCCTCGGGGTCCCAAACCGGTTAAAAATATTTCTCTTAACAAACCCCATTACGCTCCTACTGTCACGTGTGGCAATGCCACGGCTTCAACCCATTTTGATACGTAGTCGACCCCAACCAGTATGTACTCTTTTCCGCATGACCTCGGGAATGGCCCCATAAAATCCAAACCCCAAACATCAAACAAGTCCACCTCCAATATGTTGTTGCGAGGCATTTCATCTCTAGCGGAGATGTTGCCGACCCGTTGGCACCTATCACATTGGCTTACCCAAAGCTTGGAGTCCTTGAATACATGTGGCCAGTAGAATCCAGTTTGAAGGACTTTGTGCCCAGTTCTAGCTACTCCAAAATGCCCTCCAAATGGTGACTCATGACAAGCCTTGAGGATGCTCTCCACCTCTTCGTCTGGTATGCACCTCCTGATGATCTGGTCGCTACATCTTTTATATTGACATCCGCTATCCCAAAAATAAAATTGGGCATCATGCTTGAGTCTTTTCCTCTGATCACTAGATAGGCGTTGTGGCAATTGCCCTGTGACCACATAGTTGGCGATGTCCGAGTACCATGGTAGTTCTTGAGCGTGGACCTTGAAAATTTGCTCATCAGGGAAGCTCTCCTTGATCCACAATTGCAATTGCTCTTCACTAAGTGACCCCAACTCAAGCCTTGATAAGTGGTCGGCCACTACATTCTCGCATCCTTTCCGGTCCTTGATCTCAACATCAAATTCCTGTAGCAGGAGTATCCATCTGATAAGCCTTGGCCTAGCTTCTTTTTTCGCCATCAGGTATTTGAGGGCCGCGTGATCGGTGTGGACTATGACCTTGGATCCCAGAACATAGGCCCTGAATTTGTCAAAGGCGAAGACTACGGCCAGCATCTCTATTTCCGTGGTGGTATAATTCACTTGCGCCCCATTCAGTAACTTGCTGGCGTAGTATATCGCATGGAATATGTTATCCTTTTTCTGCCCCAGTACCGCTCCTACTGCATAGTCACTTGCGTCGCATATGATTTCAAAGGGTTCCCCCCACATTGGTGAGATGATGACTGGGTCCTCCACAAGCCTTGTCCTCAGGCTTTCAAATGCTTCCTCACACTTCTCATCGAAGACGAATGGGGTGTCCTTTTCTAACAGAGAGCATAGTGGTTTCGCTATCTTTGAAAAATCCTTAATGAATCTCCGGTAAAATCCCGCGTGGCCCATGAAGCTTCTCACTCCCTTTACATTGTTGGGCACAGGCAGCTTGGCTATCACCTCCACCTTGGCCTTATCCACCTCCAAGCCTTCCTTTGAGATTTTGTGGCCGAGCACAATGCCTTCAGTTACCATGAACTGACACTTCTCCGAATTCAAGACCAAGTTGGTCTCCACACATCTTTTTAACACAAGGGACAAGTTTTCCAAGCAGCTTTCAAAGGTCATCCCGAATACAGAGAAATCGTCCATGAACACCTCTATAATATGCTCCAACATGTCTTGGAAAATGGCCATCATACAACGTTGGAAGGTGGCTGGTGCATTACACAACCCGAAGGGCATTCTTCTGTAAACATAAGTGCCAAAAGGACAGGTGAAGGTTGTCTTCTCTTGGTCCTTAGGGTCGATGGCTATCTGATTATAACCAGAATACCCGTCCAAGAAACAGTAAAATAGAAAGCCCGCTATTCTATCCAGGAGTTGCTCCATGAACGGTAGGGGGAAATGGTCTTTGCGAGTGGCCTTGTTCAGCTTCCTATAATCCATACACACTCTCCAAGCGTTGATAATTCTGGTTGCTAACAACTCATTGGCTTCATTTGTTACCACCGTCACGCCTCCCTTTTTCGGCACACACTGCACAGGGCTGACCCATTCACTGTCCGAGATGGGGAAGATCATCCCAAAATCCAGCAACTTGATCACCTCTTTTTTTACTACCTCCATCATTTGCGGGTTTAGTCTCATTTGTCTCTCCCGCGTAGGAACTGCTCCTTCTTCCAGCAATATTTTGTGCATGCACACGCTGGGGCTGATCCCTTTTATGTCGGCTATTGTCCACCCAATAGCCTCCTTATATGTCCTTAAAACATCCAAAAGTTTATTTTCTTGCCACTTCTCCAATCTAGATGATACCACAACAGGTAGGGTCTCATTTTCCCCCAAATAGGCATATTTTAGATGGGGGCGGCAAGGGCTTCATCTCCACCTTGGGTGCTCTCAAGATGGAGGGCATGAGCTTCTCATTCCTGCACTCAAGATTTTTAAGCCTCACCTCAGTGGGCACAACTTTCATCTTTTCGTCAGTCTCAACAATGGCATCAGACAATTTGTTACATAATGCAAATTTTTCTTCTCGTTTATCCTTTTCAACACTTAACTTCAATTTTTCTCCGAAATTTTGCATTTCTTGAATTTCATGCACATTTGCCATTTTATTCAAACTTTCACCATTTTCATGACTTTCATCAAAATCACATGCAAGGTACATTTCTGTCGCATACGAATCACTTTCAACTTTTTCACCCCAAGGGTTCAATTCATGCAATGTATCAGACTCTTTAATGACCAATGCAGTTTCAAAATTTTCACATGGGTCATCATCCCAAAAATCATTTTCAGCAAGAGAAGATTTACGTTTATGCTCAAAATTCAAGGGTTGAGGATTACCTTCCACCAAGCCAGCTAGGCAACATTGTTCTATGGAGTGAGGGTGTTTCATGGCATAGTCGACATTGAAGATGACCTCCTCACCATTGACTCTAAAGGTTATGGTCTTTCCCTTTACTCCAATGAGAGCATCGCCTGTAGCTAAGAATGGTCTTCCGAAGATGAGTGGCACTTCAGGGTCTTCTTCCATGTCCAACATTATGAAGTCCACGGGGAGTACAAATTTATCCACAGATACCAGAACATCCTCTACCATCCCAGTTGGTTGAACCAATGATCTATCCGCCAATTGGAGCATGACTGCTACCGGTTTAATTCGTGATCCCAATCTTATGCTCTCTGCTATGGATAAAGGCATGAGGTTGATGCCTGCTCCAAGGTCACACAAGGCCTTGCTGAAAAATCTCTCACCAATAGAGCATGGAACTGTACAGCTTCCAGGGTCCTTGAGTTTAGGAGGCAGCTCATTGTTGATCCATGCTTGGCTCTCCTTAGTGAGTGGAATTGGTAATTCACAACGCAAAATCTGCTCCTTGTTGGCGATTAGGTCCTTTAAGAATTTCGCATATCTCGGCACGGCTGTGACCAAATCCAACAATGTAACATTCAAATTCACATTCTTCACCATGTCCAAAAATCTTGTAAATTGGACCCCCTTCTTTGGTGGATGTCGAAGTCTCTGGGGGAAAGGAGGGGGTGGTGCATATGGCGACTCATCGCATGGCTCTTGAGCTCCCCTCTTCCTTTTAACTTTTGGGACCTTCACACACTCCCCTTTGTTCCCTTCTGGGATCTTCTCCTCCATAACGATCTCTTCGTCCATGACTTCCTTTTCAGGTTCATCTTTTTGTTCTTCCTGTGAAACTTTCTCTTCCTCTTGTCTCTTGGTTCCACTAAGCTCCTTTCCACACCTCAACGTTATGGCATTGCACATCTCCCTTTCCTTTCCTTTGGGATTTGGCTCCGTATCACTTGGAAGGGCGCCTTGAGGTCTTTGATGGTTGGCTTTAGCCAACTGGCCCACTTGCATCTCGAGGTTTTTGATGGCGGCCTCCGTGCTTTTCGCTTGAGCTTCCACCGTGGAGGTTCTTTTCTCAAACATGTCCATTCTACCCAGAATTTCATAGAGTAAATCATCCGTGGACTTTTTCTGTTCCCTATTGCTTGACTCCCCACTTTGGTAGTACTGCCTTTACTGATTTCCCTGATTATTCTGTCCCCAGTTGCCTTGGCCCGACTGATTTCGGTAGCCTCCATACTGCTGTCGGTTGTTGTAGTTGGCCACATACTGCACTGACTCTTGGGTGAGCTCACACTCATCCGTGTGGTACTCCCCTTTACATAATCTGCACATCAATACAGGTGCCACCTTAGCAGCCTTTAGGTTTTGAACTTGCTTTGTGAGAGCCTCAAGTTTTGCTTCCAAGGATGTCTCCTCATCCAGCTCTAGCACTCCTCGCTGCTTCCGCACAGGCATCTTCCTAGTTTCTGGAAAGAGGTATTCGTCATCTGCTATCGAATCAAAGAGTTCTCTGACCTCAGGGATACTTTTATCCTTCAAGGCCCCATTTGCGCTGGCCTTGACCATCAGTGAGGATTCAGGTGATAGACCTTTGAAGAAAATGTTGAGTTCCCTGACCTCCCCAAGGTCATTGTTTGGGCATTGGCGGAGCAAATCGTTGAATCGATCCCAGGCTTCCTTGAAGGTCTCGCCATCCTGCTGCTGAAAATTGCGGATCTCCAACCTCATTCGCTCCAACTTTGCGGGAGGAAAATACTTAGCTAAAAACTTCCGCTCAAGTTCCTCAAATGTAGATATAGCTGGACCACCAATTGAGTTAAACCAGTGCTTGGCCTTCCTTTTCAAGGACAGTGGGAAGAGCACCATTCTCACATCATCGGGGGTCACTCTTTGCAGCTTGAAGGTATTGCATAGTCCCAGAAACCAATCCAAATGCTCATTAGGGTCTTCGTTGCTTAAGCCTTGAAAGATCTGCCCTTGGGTGATCATGGACACAATTTGTGTCGGGATTTGATAACTTTCAACGTCAATTCCCTGATGATTATTTCTTCTCTCAAAATTTACCGCAAAATGGTCCCCAAACCGAGCTGGTTGGGGCTGAGGTCTCTCTTAATTCTGTTCTGCCATTTCAATTTCCCTTCTTCTCTGCCTTAAAGTTCTGTGCAATTCTAAGTCAAGTGCAAACTCTGGAGCTTCACCACGTAGCCTTGCTCTAGGTAGCATAAATTGTGAATTATCACAAGGAAGAAAACACCACTAGAACAAAAGATCAGTGGAACAAAATCAACAGAAACAAATGATGAACTAAAATTTCAACAAAAAGACAAACAACAATTTCAAACAAGAATTCGTATTACTAAGTAAAACTATCACAAAATCAACTCTCAACGCTATGCCCTCTCCCCTGCTGCGGCGCCAAAAATTGGCGAGAGCGTCGTCTCTCTCGCAATTTTACCCAAAACAACTAACTAGAAGCAAGCGGTAAGTGGGATCGAATCCTCAGGGAAAGGGTAGAATTAAGAATTGTACAGTGATAGAATAAGAAATTAAGCGGTGTGTAGACTAAATAGAAAACAAACGAGAAATCAACCAACAGGAGAAATGTGTGCTGCCTTGAGGGAGGCCAGTGGTAATGACTTCAATCGGTTATCCTTGACTTAGTGTTGACACATGTATGAGGGGGTCGGTTTTCTAGTGACTTAAGATTGATCTCCTTGATAGGTCTCACATTCCTAACCCACCATGCTCCTCTATCTTCCCTTGATAGGGCAAGATTTAGGCTTGATTCCTAATTCCAGATCCCTATCTGACACTACACTAAGACAAGTACTAGTGTGCAAATGATCCTAAGTCTTTTCATTCCTTGACTTCCACTGTCAGTGGATACCGCACAGTGGAAAATCGCTTCCTCACCCAGATCTTAGGACTCATACATAGGTTGTTCTACGTTCTGTGGTTTCATTCCAAATTCTTTTAATTGCACTGAATTGATTTCAGTGGATACCGCAAATCATATAAAGGCATAATCGTGAGTGAGTAAATATTGAAATGGAACACTAACTGACATGGAACTTTAACCAAACACAAAATATGCAGTTCAAATGTCTCAAAACGATATTAAGTCATTACACTTAATCCCTCAAAGCAGCACTGAAAATCTAGCCGATCATGTTGATCGGCTTTGAAAATGAGTTTAACAAAGCCAGATCAAACATTGCTATTACAAACGGATAGAGTTGAATGATCTCCACTCTAATCTCTCAAACCCTAGACTCTCAGAACTCCTCTCTCTCTTCTCAGTTGATCCCCCGTCAAAAAGCTCCTCTTCGATCGATCTCTCCAACTTTTATAGTTTTTCATTGCCGACTTAGCTTGGTGAGCATCCTGGAAATTTCCTTTGTGTAGCAAGATGTTGACACGTGCTTCTGCATTTACAACAGATCATTTGGTGAAGACACGTGTACTTAAGAAATGACAATAATCAGTACACAATATTGGAAAGTTTAACTACTAAGTTTGCTAAATAAGTCAGACAGAATGCGGAGTTGGTGTCTACGAAATGCATGAGGAAATGACTAACTAAAATGATGAAATAACAATGCATGAGAGACTTCCTAACTTAAAGGATGAAAAAAGTAAAATAGACTAAAAATGTCAAATGAAGGAATGAAATATGCATTGACGCGCAAGTGATGTGAGTGGGGTGGCGGTCGCACGATGCGACCGTCGTGTGTGAGTGGCGGCCGCACGATGCGGCCGCCTTGTGTGCGTGTGTGAGAGGGCGGCCGCACGATGCGGCCGCCGTGCTTGTGTGTGTGTGTGGGCGGTCGCATCGTGCAACCGCTGTGTATGTGTGGCGGTCGCATCGTGCGATCGCCGTGTGTGTGTGGCGGTCGCATCGTGCGACCGCCGTGTGTGTGTGTCTTTTGTGTGTGCTGAATGAGTTGTGCGTTTGTGTGCTTGTGTTGAGAGTTTGTGTAGTGTGAATAGTTGTGGACTTCCAAGAAGAGTTGGAGGTCAGTGGCATACATGACTAAGTATTTTTGCACAAACTCACAAAATATTCACATTATCACACGATACTTAGCCATTTCTCAATGTTTCCAAATACTGCACATTTTGCATACCATTGACACACCAAGCATCATTTTTGCTCATAATACACAACAAAGAATAAGGAAAGCGGAGCAAATAAGTCGACTAAACATCGACTTATCAATAAGCTCTTTTCGTAGTGGATCAAAGGGGACGCAAATTTCTACTGCAGAAGTCACACGTCGTGATTCATCTTGTTTTGGTCAACTTTGAGGTAATCATCCTCCTCCTCCTCCTCCCAATCCACCCCATAGGTTTATCAATGAAGATTGTGCTAGAAAATATGCTAGTTATGTTACAATTAACAAATTCATTGTCATTCCTAGGATAGTGAGAGAAGAGGATTTTATTGGCCTACCTATTGTATTACAAAAATTAAAATATCAAAATTGGATATACATTGTGTCAGCCGATAAACCTATTTATCTTGATCTTATTTTTGAATTTTATGCTAATTTACACTTTCTTAAACTCAGTGCTACCACTCTATACACTCAAGTGAGTGTTGGGCACCTTAATGAAACTTGACTCATCCTCTATAAATAATGCCCTTAGGACCATCACACTAGACAAAACAAAGATAAAAAAAATGACATTCAATATTGTAAACAACACTCTTAGGCTAATAAAGTTCATGAGTTTGATTTTGGTGACATGGTTGATTCCCTTTTTTTATGGAGAAAAATTTGTGTCAGTATAAAAAGCTCTTATAAAAAATTTGTCACCCACATATCATGTATTATTCTATATAGTCACTAAGGTACTCCTCCCATCAAGGCCACAAAACCGATCCTACCACACTTAATCTTTTTCTTCTTTATTCCCTCTACAAAAAAACTCCCATTGATTTTGGTTATCTTATGGCCTATTCCATTGATATGATGCATTAGGATCAATGCAAAAGTCTCCCATATCCCGTGTTGATTACAAGAATTCTTAGGAATGCAGGTGCGAGCCTAGATAACCAAACAGTCAAACGAATCCTTAAGAACAATATCTATGATATCACATTTCTCAAATCCATGGACATTCACCTTATTGATAGGGAGTGGCGATATCATAACGGATTTAAACGAGTGGAACATGATGAGAGTAGTGACAAAGAAGATTAGGATGAAATTCCATTAGATTCTCCACTTGGTGCCGAGGGAGGTCCATCGCAAGAAGAGTAGCCTAGTGGTTTATCATTGGGACATAGGTCGAGTGGCCCTTTAGAGGATGATGATTTTAGGGCCATGATGCAAGGGTACCTTGAATCTCTAAGTTATTATATAAAAAGTGGCAGTGCAGGTCTTCATATCACGCTTGATGGCTTGTTACTTTGGGTGCTTACATTATCTAGTAATTTCTACTACGGGTTTGATATGCTTATGACGGATAAGCAAAAAAAGGCATATGCCCAAAAATAATTCAAAGATAAGGGACCGACACAGGAATGAAGTTTCTAATGTAATAGACTAGATTTTTCTTGTTTCTTGAGCAATGTTCTTACTTTCTAGGTATTTAGCTATATGAATTAGTAAGTATGGATGCTTTTGAATGGTTTTATTTTATGTGTTTGGATTGTGTTTAATGGTTTTTTTTGTTTGTTTATCTTGTGGAATATTGTGGTGCCTTCTAAGGTCTTTGGATATTGTGTTTTTCACTCATGCATGTTGCAAGGATTTTGGGTAGTTTAATTGTTGGGTTTAGCCAAAATTAAGGGAAAACTTAGTCCAAATTTCTCCAAATTCTAACACTTAATCAAATATTTGCACTATGAATGTAACCATATTGTTATTTGAACTTCAGTGTATTCTTGACATCCTCTTTTTATGTGCTTTTTGTTGATGTCCAAAAGGGGAGAAGAATGTGTCCTCATAAGGGAAATCAAAGGGACAAATTACAAGTTGAACTAAATGCATATGTTGAGGGGGAGCATTGAATTTATTTGTATAATCATTATATGTAGCATTTATTTTGGAAATACTACAAACTTGTAGTATTATATTATGTAACAAATTATTATACCAATACTAAAAAGTAGAGATATAATGTTATGTTACTATTTCTATAAAACTAGTAGAATACAACTATAAAATATAAAATAAGTATAATAAAAAGATGGAGCGAAAAGAGAGCAAAGTAGAGCAAGATGTTGTAAGTCTTCAACCATCCATTTCATTCACATAAGCCTCTATTTATAGGCTTGAACTTCACACCTCTACCTTGTAGGTTACAATGTCCCAAATGTAAGTTACAAGAGTTACATAGGTTACATATGTAGTGGGTGATTATGAGGGAAAATGGTGTTACATGAGTTACATGAAATAATGTGAAGTAATTGGGGTAGAAAATGGGGTGGACATTCACAATTATTCATAACACTCCCCCTTGAATGTCCATCTTTAATAAAAATGCCTCGTTAAAACCTTACTAGGAAAAACCTAGTGGGATAAAAACCTAGTGAAGGAAAAAGAGTACATTTCCCATATATATAACATTGCCTCGTTAAAAACCTCACCAGGAAAAACCCTAATGGGAAAAAAAACCTTGGTTAAGGGAAAAAGAGTACAATGTATAATAACTCCCCTTCTTGAGCACATCATTTGACATCTTTCAATCGACGCATTCCAATCTTATATACCAACTTTTCAAATGTTGATGTCGGTAGTGATTTAGTGAACAAATATGTGAAATTGTCATTCGAACGAATTTGTTGTACACAAATTTCACCATTCTTCTGAAGATCATTCGTGAAAAAGAATTTTGGGGAGATGTGTTTTGTTCTATCACCTTTGTTGTATCCATCCTTCAATTGAGCAATGTGGCAGCATTATCTTCGAACAAAACAGTGGGAACTTTTTTATCCAAATGCAAACCACATGTTTCTCGAATATGATGGATCACTGATCTCAACCAAAAACACTCTCGACTTGCTTCATGAATTGCCAATATTTCAGCATGATTTGAAGAAGTAGCAGCTATAGTTTGTTTCATAGAATGCCAAGAAATAGCTGTACCACAACATGTGAACATATAACCCGTTTGTGAACGACTATGATGAGGTTCAGATAAATATCCAGCATCTGCATAACCTATTAGGTCAAACTTGATTGCCTTAGAATAATAAAGACTCATATCTATTGTACCTTGAAGGTAACAAAATATATGTTTTATACCATTCCAATGCCTTCGTGTAGGTGAAGAACTATATCTTGCTAGTAGATTCACAGCAAATGAAATATCAGGACGTGTATGACTAGCAATATACATTAATGCTCCAATATCACTAAGATATGGTACTTCTGGACCAAGTAATTCTTCATCATTTTCACGAGGTCGAAAAAGATATTTATGCACATCAAGTGATCTAACAACCATAGGCGTGCTCAAGGGATGTGCTTTATCCATATAGAATCTTTTAAGCACTTTAGCTGTATAACCCGACTGATGCAAAAATATGCCATTTTCCAAGTGCTCAATTTGCAATCCAAGACAAAATTTTGTCTTTCCAAGATCTTTCATTTCAAATTCTTGTTTCAAAGAGTTAACAGCTTTTTCGAGCTCTTCATGAGTTCCAATAATATTCAAATCATCAACATAAATTGCAATGATTGCAAATTCGGATGCAGATCTTTTAATAAAAACACATGGACAAATGGGATCATTCATATAGCCTTGTTTTATCAAATATTCACTAAGGCGATTATACCATATGCGTCCAGCTTGTTTTAATCCATATAAGGATTTGCACAATTTAATTGAGTAAAGTTCTCGAGAATTGGAATTATTTTCCTTAGGCAACTTGAATCCTTCAGGGATTTTCATATAAATATCATTATCAAGAGAGCCATACAAATAGGCTGTTACAACATCCATTAAATGCATTTCAAGTAGTTCATTTGCTGTCAGATTAAGCAAATAACGAAAAGTTGTTGCATCCACCACGGGAGAATATTTCTCCTCATAATCAATACCTGGTCTTTGAGAAAATCCTTGTGCAACAAGTCGAGCCTTATATCGCATAATTTCATTATTCTCATTTCGTTTTCGCACAAAGACCCATTTATAACCCACTGGCTGCACATCTTCAGGTGTGCATATTATTAATCCAAAACTTTACGTTTTGCTAACGAGTCTAACTCTGCTTGAATTGCGTCCTTCCATTTTGGCCAATCGTTTCTTCGTCTGCATTCATCCACAAACTTTGGTTCATGATCCTCGTTTTCATTCATGATAGTAATTGCTGCAGCATAGGCAAATTTATCATCGACGTCGATTGTATATCGATTCCACCTTTTCCCAGTCATGACATAATTTATTGAGATCTCATGATTATCAGAATTTTCAGGTACCTGAACTTCTTCTAGAAGTTTATTATTTGTCATGTCGGGAATTTCCATTTTTGACTATTCTTTTGGAACCTCTATTACCTTGATTTTGCCATCATTATTATTTGCTCCTTTTCTTGTTCGAGGATTTTTGTCTTTGGAACCGATTGGTCTACCACGTTTCATGGGTGCCTTTAATTGATTACTAGTGGTAGAAGGTCTTTCAGGGACATAAATTCGAATTGGAGCACTAACAGCCGGTATATGTGACTTAGTTACACGTTTTGGGTCAGTAAAAGCATCTGGCAATTGATTTGTTAAACGTTGCAATTGAATTATCTTTTGAACTTCCAGTTCACATTAATTTGTACGAGGATCAAAATGAGATAATGATAATTCATTCCAACTAATTTTCTTAACCAACTGTTTATTTTCTCCCCCTAATGTTGGGAAAACTGATTCGTCAAAATGACAATCAACGAAATGAGCAGTAAATAAATCTTCAGTTGTTGGTTCAAGATATTTCACTATAGATGGAGATTCATACCCAACATATATTCCCAACCTCTTTTGAGGTCCCATCTTTGTGCGTTGTGGTGGAGCAATTGGAACATAAATCGCACAGCCAAAAATTCTAAGATGGGTAATATTTGGTTTCTGACCAAAAACCAATTGTTGAGGAGAGAATTCATGATAATTTGTTGGCCTTATGCGAATTAGTGTTGCAGCATGCAAAATAGTTGTTGGAAATTTAGTTCTCAAAAGCAATGGTCTCGCAATTAATTGAAGACGTTTAATAAACGATTCTGCCAAACCATTTTGTGTATGAACATAAGCGACAGGATGTTCAACACTAATCCCAATAGTCATACAATAATCATTAAAAGATTGGGATGTATATTCACCAGCATTATCAAGACGAATTGTCTTAATAGGGTAATCTGGAAAATGTGCTCGTAACCAAATTAATTCTGCAAGTAATTTCGCAAATGCCAGGTTGAGAGTTGATAATAAACATACATGTGACCATCTAGTTGATACATCAATTAAAACCATAAAATATCTAAATGGTCCACAAGGTGGGTGAATAGGCCCACAAATATCACCATTTATGCATTCTAAAATTGCAGGAGATTCAGTACGAATTTTTACTGGTGATGGTCTTATAATTAATTTGCCTTGAGAACAAGCAACACATGAGAATTCATTAGATTGAAGAATCTTCTGGCTCTTCAAAGAATGACCGTATGAATTCTCTAAAATTCTTCGTATCATTATAAAACCGAGATGGCCCAACCGGTCATGCTAAACAATAAAATCATTAGGATCAGTAAACTTCTGATTTACTGTCGCATATATTTCAACTGTAGAAATATATGTATAATATAATCCAGTGGAATGAGAAGGTAATTTTTCTAATGCAATTCTCTTTCCAAAATTTATACTTGTAATATACAAGTATTCATTATTATCTTCACTTTTAGTCTCAATATGATATCCATTTCGGCGAATATCTTTAAAACTTAACAAATTTCTTTGAGACTTAGAAGAATATAATGCATCTTCAATGCAAAATTTTGTTCCTCCTGGTAAAATTATTATTGCTCTTCCGGAGCCTTCAATCAATTTTGTACTACCAAATATAGTACTAGCATGAGTTTCTTTCATGATTATATAAGAAAAATATTTCTTATCTTTCAGTATGGAATGTGTTGTTGCACTGTCTGCGAGACATAGTTCTTTGCCATTGATCATTGAAACATCCATATTCTTCACAAAAGAAAATTTCTAAATGAGAAATGTTTTAATTTCTTTAATTATAAAAGAATATTAAAACTAATGCAATAATATATATATATATATATTTTTTATTTAAGTACATCTAATGAAGATATTTGTTCATTACATAAATTGAGAAACTGAAATTTTTATTCATTACATCAAAATAAGAACCTAAGATGTTTATTCATTACATCAAAATAAGTAACTAAAATACTTATTCATTACATTAAAATAAGTAACTAAAATCCTTATTCATTACATCAGTAAGCAAGTAAAATTCTTATTATTGGACATTTTCATCACCAATCAAGTGACTAGTATCACCTTTGGGGTGATTGACATAGAAATCCGTAACATCTAAAGATGTAAAATTACTAAAATCATTGGCGATCAAACTATGATAAAGAACAACATCATTACTAATAAAATTTATCTCTATCTTTTTATCTTTATTCTTCAATGATTCTTGATAGAGTTCAACAAGATGTTTTGGAGTACGGCAAGTTCGAGACAAATGACCTTTCATGCCACAACGATAACACTTGTTATCCACTTTCTTTTTGTTTTGAATTCCATCTTTTTCATCACTACTCTCCCACTTCTGGTGGTGAGTTATATCTCTTGCATGGCCTCCACGATTATTGTAGGAATTTCTACCACGTCCACTGCCATGACCACGACCACGACCACGGCCTCGATTTTGTCCATTATTGGGATGCATAACTACCGCATTTACTTCAGGAAATGGAGCAGCACCAGTTGGACGGGATTCATGATTTTTCAACAAAAGCTCATTATTTTGTACAACAAGAAGACAAGAAATCAGTCCAGAATACTTCTTAAAACCCTTTTCATGATATTGCTGCTGCAGGAGCACATTAGATGCGTGAAAGGTGGAGAAAGTTTTTTCTAATAAATCTTCATCAGTTACTTTTTCTCCACATAATTTTAATTGAGAACTTATTCTGAAAAGTGTTGAATTATATTCACTTACAGTTTTAAAATCTTGTAAATGTAAGTGCATCCAATCATTACGAGCTTTTGGAAAGAATAACCGTTTTTTGGCGATCATACATTTCTTTCAAGCTTATCCATAAGACAAAAGGATCTTTGACCGTTAGGTACTCAGTTTTCAACCCTTCATCAAGATGGTGACGAATAAAGATCATTGCTCTAGCCTTTTCTTGACTAGTGGATTGATTTCCTTTTTTGACGGTTTCTCCAAGACCATTTGCATCTAGATGAATTTCAGCATCTAGCACCCATGACAAGTAGTTCTTGCCAGTAACATCAAGAGCAACAAATTCAAGTTTTGAAAGGTTAGCCATTATATCAATAAAATAAACAAACACTTACCATACTTACCCAAAGAAAATTAATCAAAGTGGCTAGAGAATTCGTGCTGATAACGTATTATGGAAATACTATAAACTTCTAGTATTATATTATGTAACAAATTATAATACCAATACTAAAAAGTAGAGATATAATGTTATGTTATTATTTCTATAAAACTAGTAGAATACAACTACAAAATATGAAATAAGTATACTAAAAAGATGGAGAGAAAAGAGAGCAAAGAAGAGCAAGATGTTGTAAGTCTTCAACTATCCATTTCATTCACATAAGCCTCTATTTATAGACTTGAACTTCACCCCTCTACCTTGTAGGTTACAATGTCCCAAATGTAAGTTACAAGAGTTACATAGGTTACATATGTAGTGGGTGATTATGAGGGAAAATGGTATTACATGAGTTACATGAAATAATGTGAAGTAATTGGGGTAGAAAATGGGGTGGACATTCACAATTATTCATAACAGCGTTGACTTTATTTAAATAATCATTATATTTTTTTTTCATCACATAATTTGTGTGTCATCATTAAAAATGTAGAGATTGAGACAGTTAAGGTCTTAATCTATTTATTTGATGACTGACAAAATGATTATAGTAGCTAATGTTTCATCTAGTATTGGTTGAGTTATAGGCATGCAAAGACGCAAAGGCAACCTTCATGAAATGGGACAAAGATGACGAGTTAGTGATTTAGGGCATGTTTGATAAAACTGAAATTTGAAATTTGAAATAATAAGTGTTTGAATGCTGAAATAATTAAGCTTGTTTTATAAACATATTGATCTGATAATTGAATGGCAAATAATACGATTTTTTTAATTATTTTTTTAAATGTGCAATATATTACGTTTGAAACAACAAATCAAAATTATTAAAAATATATACATACAATATAATTTTGTAAAAAAATAAAATTTAAAATTAGTAATTTTGAATATAAAATATTATCATAAAAATGTATATATTTATGAACTCTAGGGCAAACTCCAAAATTCCTAACCCAAAAAATGTAAGTTGGATCAACTGAGTCAATATAACTTGTTAGGAGCTCACAAACAAATTTTACATTTGACATTTTAGAAAATAAGTCTTAAAGCATGTTAAGAAAATGAGAAAAAAAATTTATTGTTTTTTTGAAAATTAATTGGGATGACCTCCATGTAATTCGGTCCTCCGAATCATATAAATAAAATTTTGAGATTTCTCCGAAAAGTGAATTCGGATGTTCTTCCTGAATTTTGGCCATCCGAATTACAAAAAAAAAACTTTGATTTTTTCTGAAAAATGAATTCGGACACCCTTCCTGAGTTTATTCGGCCGTCCAAAGTGGAAAAATAAATAATCTTGTTTTTTCTTTGAAAAGTGCATTCGGATGACATCCCTGAGATTCGACCGTCCAAATTTTGAAAAGAAACAATTTTAATTTTTCTCTACAAAGTGCATTCAGACGATCCTAGGAGATTTGGATGTCCAAATTTATCGTGGTTTGAAAATTTGGGATTTTTAAAAATTATTCAGACATTTAAAACCTGGAAATGTTCATCCAAATTTCAATTTTACTCTAATAATGAATAGTTTTTTAAGCATAAATGCTCCACCTACCCCAAACCATTTTAGGTCATTTAAATTTGATTAAATCCGTTGAAAAATCTATCAAGAACAACTTTGAGCTATCAAGTGCAAAAAAACTCATCTCATCCAACTTCATTAATTGTGCTTCTATTTTGTTATCTAAATCCACTTGAACTAGCATTTATTGTTTGTAATAAAAGTTTATTAGAGAGGTAGTATATTAGGATATTTATTGGTTTTATCTACCCTTGAAGAGGACTTCCAATCTTTGTACACTCAATTAATAAGGTTGTAAAATTTTCTTTTAAGTGGTGAGTAAAAGATTCATCTCTTAATTTAAATTAGCTAGTGAATTGATCTTGCCTTTTTTACTTGTATATAAATAATTGTGTTTGAATCTCATCTTATGAAGAGATTCCATTTAGTAAATTTGTGAAAGTTAGGTGTTTAGGTAGTAAATATAGAGTTTTCAAGAGAAGATTTAAATCACTCTAAATTGTGTATTGTTCTTATGCCATTTTTTTATTACTATTATTATTTCTTTTGGCATTGGTCCTTATCTTGAATTGAAAATTGCGTCTAGAATTATATTTCATTGTTATATGTATGCTTATTTTTTTTATCAATTCTCTTGAGAAAATTGGAAAGATATTACATAAAGTTAAATCAATATTGTATGTGATATTTTTGTATCATCCCTTACACAAGACACCTTGCGTCAAATTAAATTGTCTATTTCATTTAATTTTTAATTAGGCAAATTTTGCATTGATAACCTAATTCACCCCTCATCTTAGGTTGCCTTAGGACTTACATGTTTTTTTCATGATTTTTCACAATTTGAATTTTAAATTTGAAAAAAATAAGAACGATGTATACAAATTTAACAAAATTTGAAAATTTTGACATAAATATAAATTCCCACATACATACAAAATATAATAAAATAAAATTTATTATGTACAGATTTATA
Organism: Ophiorrhiza pumila; assembly: GCA_016586305.1. NCBI lineage: Eukaryota > Viridiplantae > Streptophyta > Magnoliopsida > Gentianales > Rubiaceae > Ophiorrhiza > Ophiorrhiza pumila. Next base: position 10,003,409 of record BLIW01000005.1, on the reverse strand, counting down.
AAATATTAATTAAATCTAATTATTTTATAGTAAATTAAAGCACAACAAAATAATTGAATAAATAGAAATAAATAAAATAAAATGAACTAATGATAAAACTAACAAAATAAATAACTAACGAAAGAATTGAATAAAATGAAATAAATTAAAGTAAATAATTTCACAAAATAAAATCAATAAATAATAATGGTAATTAATAAATAAATAGTATTCTCGAGAATTTATAAGTAATAGAAGATTATAATAAAATAAAGACTATGTGAAAAAATTAAGATTGAAAGAATGAAAAGAAAATTGTAAGACAATGAAATCGAGAATATTTATAAGACAAAAAAAACAAAAATATTCTTGTGGAACTGGTTCACATATTAAATGTGATACACTATTTTTTTTATACTTGATATGCTAATTTTTTATTCTTGATACACTAATTTGTTTTGTAGTTGATACACTGATTTTTTATACTTGATATGCTAATATTTGGATATGTTAAGTGAAATTTTGATATGTTGTACGGTAAAATGAAAATTTGATATCATAAAATAAAAATTTGATATGCTAATTTGAAATTTTCATAAGTTAAAGTGAAAATTTGATACGCTAATTTGAAATTTTGATATGTTAAAGCGAAAGTGTGAAATGCTAAAATGAAAATTTGATTCTTATTGATACTTTTAGATCGAAACTTGATACGTTCATTTTTAATACGCTAATAGTTTTTTATTGATGCCAAATCGCATGTATAAACCCGGTTTACATAAAAATACCTCAATAAAAAAAATAAAAACAAATTATTTTTTTTAGAATGGGACTTCACGATTTGTGAGAAGCGTGAACCATATTATAAGTTATAACTAGTTACAGTTCACAGTTCGATCCGATTAAGGCAGGTTCTGGCTATAAGTCGAA